>OW285235.1:204747731-207147731 GCA_935421215.2 Melolontha melolontha
GGCGATCCAGCAGACATTTACGCAAGTAAGATATCGTCTTTATCATCTAAATCAATTTCAGGCAACAAAGTGAAGCAATTAACGACGAAAAGATTACCGCCATGTGATTACTGTTCTGATAATCACTGGCATCGCAACTGCCCAGTTCTGCGAAAGAAACAAGAACCATCGTTGAATTATATACAGCATAATTCATCACCGAAAACACCTCGTATATGTGTGGAAGTCACAGGACACGCTGTCGACGCTATCTTAGACACCGCAGCGACAAATAACTTTGCCGCTCCTGCAATTGTTCGACGCATAACATCAAACAAGGTCAGTACAGCATCATTAGGACACAAATTTGCACACATGACTATTACCGGAACGGGAATCGTAAGAGCACGCATCCAGAATCAAGTAATAGAAGTCCCTGTACTAATTGCACCGGATTTGCGAGAAAATTTAATATTTGGAATGCCATTCTTCGAAACGCAAGAAACGGTATTAAATATAGGACGACGTTGTTTACATTTTGGTAAGAAAAATCGTAATACAGTTAAATTCTTTACAGCTCCCGAATCTTACCATGAAACCAAATGTAATCCTACAATTAACCCTATCCCACCTCCACGCACAATCGAGTCTGTTTATTTTTCACAGAAAGCAAAATCGCCTAAGTTAACTAGGTCAACGCAGATACAGCGAAAGAATTCTCCGAATCGACATCGAAATCCAATGCATCAACGAAGGGACGCGGAGCAGGTAGTCGAGCGACGCCGCCGCTGCATACCTATCTTGACTGCCGTCGATTTGCAAGACCGGGGACAGTCAACAGCAACCGACCGACAACGGACAAAACACGCCATCGAAAATCCAAGAATCGACGCCAAATACCAACAGCAAGATCGCCGCTACAGGGTGAATAGTGCACGAACGGGTATTTCAATTAAATGTTAGCAATAATAATTTAATCAAATTAATTAGATATGTAATGATAGATTAGGGCCCATTCACCTTTTTTGTTTCCGTTCGATATTACATATTTATACTACATTGTGTCGCGACTAACACCTAGCGACTTACTAATCAGTTCAGTTTTTTTTCTTTTGCATTTAATTAATCGAACACTGATTAATTACTCAAGTCAATTAATTCAAACTGTACCTCTGATTTTTAAGAGCGCAGACTTGCCTAGTACGGGTTTCCAGGTTTCCCCGTACGCCATACGTAACATGGTGTGGGTAAAGTAAGCACAAGCCGTTCCTGGTGCGCTTTTTTATTTTATTGTCCTTAAAACAACTTAAATTAAAATTAAACTTAATAAAAATTTCTTATGCAAGACACTCATAGACAAAAAAATGTCTTTCAAAGGGTGGGCGAATTGTTACGCCTAGCGTATAGAACTTTAATTAATTTATTTAAAATACACATATATTCGTTTTTAAATATCTCATATTAATTATATTTAAACTTAAGACATTTTTCTTCATTTGTACAAACTTTCATTTTCGTTCCAAAGAGGAAGTATTTTCTTTTGTTATATATCTTGAACTGACCGCCGACGACCCTTATTACCTGAACCGTCAACCGATGACCGAAATGTTGAATTTAGAATATCGAATTTCTTCTAGATAAATTCCATATTTTAAATTGTTTTAATTTAATATTATTTACATCTTCTTTTATGTGTCGTGTTTGATATCGTTAGAGAGCTTATGTCACAAGGGTTACTCTAAGAATATTTTTGACATCGACAGACCAAGTCTTCAGGCCGCGCGTTTAATTAACTATTATTCAAGATATCGACCCCCTCTTCGATACATCATAAACCAACCGTTTCTAGACATTTTCTATCGACGAAAACTAGTAGTTCCTTCTTCTCTCTCGAACCTTTCGTGAGAAAACAACTCCTCGTGTACTGCCCAAGTCATGACGCTATCACGCCGACCAGGTGTTCTTCAACTTCTAAGGTAAACGGCATTGTTCTATGCATATTATTCTTTTAAGTGAACTCATATTAATTTAACTCATTTCTTATTCCTCCGGAAAAACATCGCCCTACATATACTTGTTCGAGTATATCTTCAGACCACGTGGACGCCCATCGCCAACTTTAAGGTAACTGTATTGTTCTATACAGAGATTATTTTTTATTCATCGTAATTAATTAACCCTTAATTTACTACTCCATTTAACGTTCGTTTCAGAGTATTTTTATGTGTTAATTTTGGTTACGTAATTGCCGCTCCTCGTGTACATATTACTTTATTTTGATTGCTTTTAAATATACGAGTTTCAATTTATTACTATGTAAATATAAATACAAAATTTAAGGACGCCGCTGTGTTTTATTTTATGTATTAAGTTGTTGTATATTTATTTTAATTAATCAATACCGCGCACGTCCTGGACCTTTGATGAGACTTCACCAGCATCCGTAATTATTTTATTTTCAATCAAATAATTTTATTATTATAAATAGCCCCCCCCTCTATTTGTAATAGTACTTATAAATTCTTTTCCTAAATAAACATTATACATATACTCATGCAGCTCTTAAATAAATAAATAAATAAAACAAACAGGCAATCATTCCGATCCAATAAAGCTAGATCGACATGAATGTGTCACTTGTCGGACTTTACAACTCCGATCGGAATTTAACATCGAGGTTGTTATAATCGTTCCAAGGAACGAATTCTCTGGACTCGCTTCATCTGCAGAATGGAACGAGAAGGAAAGGCTATTTGATTTTCAAAATTTGGCTGACCTGTGAGTAATGGTGTCATTATTTCACATTATTCCCGAAATGTAGTCTGCGATATTTGGGTCATCTTCCAACAATTCATGAACGGTTTGCATTTTATACGGTTTCAGTTTGGCAGACTGGATGATTTTTTGGACAGATTTTTGAGAAATGTTATGAATTTGTCCCAATTCCGTTGTCGACACATGACTATTTTCTTGTATTGAAAGTAAAACATTCAAACTGGTATCTTAATCAGTTGCTGTTCTTGGACGTCCAGTTCCAGAATGTCATGGGTAAATTCGTAATTTTTAATTATACAGGCTGATTCATTTTCGGCCCTCACCATGGGGATCTCTCTTATTATTGGAGATAGAGTATATGTTTAAATTTGGCAAACTTGTTAAATTTTGTGTTTGTTATAAATCCGTAAAGAAAATAGACCTGTGACAAATGACCTTCGTTATTTAAAAAAAACGCGAAAACCCCATTTTCTTCTTTTACCTGTAGCACCGACATTTGGCCTTGTAGAGAAAAAATAAGAACACATCCTTGTGGCCATTTCTAAACCTCTATCCAGTGGTGCACTCTAAATTTTTATACCATTTTTATAGGCGCCATATTGGATTTAGACATCTTCAGAAAGAGTTTTTTTTTCTGATTTCAACCATGTACCACATTCTGACTAAAGTTTTTGACATTAGGTTTTATTTGAAAGAATAAATTATGAGATTAAATAAGGTAGCCTTTGGAATTTCAATCTGTCAAACATTTCATTTATTGTTCATTAATAATACAAAAATGTCATACACTAACGAAGAAAAACGAGATATGACAAGTATTTTTTATTCTTCGAAACGAAATTCAACAGTAGCGAGTACAAGATAACAAAAACATTAATAAAAATACATAAAAAAGTAAACAATAAACAATTACAGTAAATGTTAAATTATCTGGCCATCTTCGGTAATGCACAATTGGGCACGCCTTCTGGCATTTTGTACTGCCCTTTGTATAGTTCTTCTAGGAACTGCATCGAAGGCATTCTGAAGTCTGTATCGTAATTCTTCAATGTTTTGTGGCGCATCTACTTTATAAATATTATTTTTAACATATCCCCATAAAAAAAAATCAAGCGGACTTAAATCAGGTGATCTCGCAGGCCATTCGACAACTCCCCTATTTCCAATCCAACGGTTTGCAAACTCTTGATTTAAGAAATTTCTAACAACAGCTGCATTGTGTGCTGGTGCGCCATCTTGTTGCCACCATAAATATTGTAATTGATTTAATGGGATATTGTCGCCAAGATAGTCAGATACGTATGTACGTAAAATGTTTAAATATCTTTCTCCATTTAAATGTTCTTCATACATAACTGGTCCTAAGAGACGATTTGCCAAAATACCCATCCAAACGTTTATTCCGAAACGATGTTGTGGTCTTCTAGCCCTGTTTTGTCGGGGATTTTGTACTGCCCAATAGTGCTCCGTATTTCTGTTGAACATTCCAGAATTTGTAAATTTTGTTTCATCTGACCAGATGATTTTGCTTAAAAAATTTTCTTCATTTTCTACCCTTCCCATTAACCAATTACGATATTCTAGCCTTCTCAAATTATCTCCAGGCAGTAAAGAGCGACTAACATGGATCCTGTATGGTTTAAACCTACTTTTATGTAAAGTTCTCCAAACTCTGGACTGGCACAAATTTAATTCTGACGCTACTTCGCGTGTAGAAATTGATGGATTATTATTTATCTATAAAAATACAAGAGTAACATGAAATTTGAAAACACGCTTTTAATTTACCATTTGTAAAATATCTTGTCGATTTTCATTTAAATTCCTGTTGTCTTGACCATTACGCGGCTTAGTAAACGATTCATTCTCGACCAAATTTCTGTCGAGATGTAGAAAATGGTACGATGAGGCTGTGGTCGTTCTGGATATAATTGTAGATATCTTGTACTCGCTACTGTTGAATTTCGGTTCGAAGAATAAAAAATACTTATCATATCTCGTTTCTCTTCGTTAGTGTATGACATTTTTGTATTATTAATGAACAATAAATGAAATGTTTGACAGATTGAAATTCCATGGCTACCTTATTTAATCTTATAATTTATTCTTTCAAATAAAACCTAATGTCAAAAACTTTAGTCAGCATGTGGTACATGGTTGAAATCAGAAAAAAAAACTCTTTCTGAAGATGTCTAATTCCAATATGGCGCCTATAAGAAATTAGATAGTTGATGATGGCCAGAAAGAAACGAAACGTCGTATAAAAATTTAGAGTACACCACTGGATAGAGGTTTAGAAATGGCCACAAGGATGTGTTTTTATTTTTTCTCTACAAGGCCAAATGTCGGTGCTACAGGTAAAGGAAGAAAATGGGGTTTTCGCGTTTTTTTTTTTTAATAACGAAGGTCATTTGTCACAGGTCTATTTTCTTTAGGGATTTATAACAAACATAAAATTTAACAACTTTGCCAAATTTAAACATATACTCTATCTCCAATAATAAGCGAGATCCCCATGGTGAGGGCCGAAAATGAATCAGCCTGTATATCGATAATAAATTTCAAAAAAATTACTTCTGAAAAAACAAAGTTATGCCACCGTTCTGGGACTTTATACTAACCCTGTATATAAGAAATAAAATCACAAAACTGTGAAATATTTTATCTACAAAATATTAATATTAATCAGGTAGACTACCAAAAAATTCGAGTTATTGAAACTAATTTAATTTTTCTATAATTATCTTAACGATCATAGTAACCATGCAGTATAAATATCATAACGCAATTAGTAAATAATGAGATTGTTAGAAATTTATGAAAATAAATACCTCACCATTAAGTACAAACATAAATTCCTTACTTTCCACTTTTTCTGTACCCTCCCATCAAAAACTAGATGTCTCGAACCGCCAGTAATATAAATGATATTCATTATTTGCGCAGTTTTTATTACAGTTGTTAATATCTTTCCACGACATTTCCACATAACATTTACTTAATTTTATGCATACTGAAACTGGAAATTATATATGTACCAATATATACCCACAACATCGGTATCAGCCATATATTTGAATACAGAAACATGCGATTTACAGAAAACTTGCATGTCTATAGTAGTAATATCGCTATAATATTGTTCACTATTTCAGAAGTTTTTTCAGAGTTCAGCGTATAATTATAATTTTATTCTGTTGAAATTTTACATTTGAATACATTAAGATACCCATCTCTAAAACCAAGCCATTTAAATAATTTTTATTAGTTACCGCTGATACTTACGACTGATTGTAATTGTATCATACTCGTAATTTAACTGTTCTTGTAACATCACGTCCGTATCATGGCATATATGCATGTTGCATGCCCAGACGCCGAAGATGTTGAATTTGATAGTTTCCCCGACAACAATACCCTTATAAATCGCCCGGACAATCGCGCCAGCATATTGTTGTAAGTACCTACCTAAGATAATTTCTTTTTCTCGATACGAGACACAAACTTTTGTCCTAAGGCAGAGTGACGGTAAGGTGCATGTTGTAGATTTCAGTTCTCACAGGTATTGGGGGCGTGTAAGTGCACGCAGCACTTGACCCCGTAATTAGAGCTTCCCCTCCCGACCGACGAGGTCACTCTCTACCATCGGTTCACATGTCTTCTTAGCTCATCGAAATCATCTTTTTTAAACATATTCGGGCCAGTGGTGTCTCGTCTGGAACAAATCCTTAAAAGACTTCTTATTAAATTATTTTTAAAAATTTATATATTTATTTCTCTATTCGGGGTACAAACGGACATAAATCCTGTAAAACGTCCAATTATAAGTTATAAGTGTGCGTCGTCCATCCTTCTTTCATATACGTTTTTGCAATTTGAATGCTGCTACTAATTCCCCTGTCGTTAGAATTCATCGTGTAATTGAACAAAATAATATTGACTGTTTTGCGTATCTGAATTCTTGGTAAGAACATAATGTGAAATCTATTATATCCTGGTCTATTTCTTAATTAGTGGTGCCTTTTTAATGCCTCTTTCTTTAATTTCCTTTAAAAACGATACAGAACAATGTAGGTTATAATTTCTGTAGTTTACGTAAGCGATTTTATTTCATTTTTTTTTAAATTATAATCCAGTGTAATTGATAGTTATAACTTATAACTATCAATTATAACTATCAAACTATAATTTCTGCAGTTTACGTAAGCGATTTTATTTTTTTTTTAAATTATAATCCAGTGTAATTGATAGTTACAACTTATAACTATCAATTACACTGGATTATAATTTTTAAAAAATGAAATAAAATCGCTTACGTAAACTACAGAAATTATAACCTACATTGTTCTGATTCGTTTTTCAAGGAAATTAAAGAAAGAGGCATTAAAAAGGCACCACTAATTAAGAAATAGACCAGGATATAATAGATTTCACATTATGTTCTTACCAAGAATTCAGATACGCAAAACAGTCAATATTATTTTGTTCAATTACACGATGAATTCTAACGACAGGAGAATTAGTAGCAGCATTCAAATTGCAAAAACGTATATGTAAGAAGGATGGACGACGCACAGTGTGTTGGGATACATGAAAGGGAATCGTATTTAGTAAATGCGGAAAATCCATAATGCTATTTATAACGCTAAGAAATAAGTAATTAAACTTCTAGTTTCAAAAATTCTTTTATTGTAAATACCACTACAATATTGTTTCGCCATACAATGGCTTCATCAGGTGGATGAAATACTGAATATGTACACTACAAGTTTGAATATTTATGTGAAAATTATTGGGGAATGCTATTTATAATCTGGATACTACGATTTGGTAAGCATTTCTCATAAAATAGATTAATAATAAAATACAGACACACAGTAGTATGTACCAGTAAAAACTGGAAAGAGCATTTATCTAGAACAGCTGCCAAGATCATAACGACGAATAATATCATCCAGAAACTTTGCAGGGCAGCATGGGGTTCGTCAGCCTCAACACTGAGAACCTCTGCTCTTGAGCTGGTTAATTCTGTGGCAGCGTACTGTGCTACATTGTATATTAATAGTGCTCACACCAGATTAACGTCCAGTTTAATCAGACAATGCGAATTATCACAGGATCGCGCAGGAACACACCAACGTGTTGGTTACCCATCTTTAGCCACATTGCACCTTCTTCTCTGCGGTGAGAATCCGGTCTCGTACGAGAGTTTACAAAAATAACTACAAATTCTGAGCTTCCTGTTCGCAAAGACATTCCTATAATCAATAGAAACAGGCTTCGCTTTCGACATCCTCCACTACAAACAGCTCGAATTATGTATGATAATGGATTTAGTGTGCATGATCGTTAGCCAGAAATATGGAAGACCAATGCTACTCTAGATGAATCCATGAGGTCCTGCTTATCCACTAGTCCACCAGGTTTTGAAGAACGCCGTAAAATTTGGTCCACTCTGAACAGAATTAGGACAAATTGTGGTAGAAGTGCTGAATCTTTGTTTAAATGGGGTATGAAATCCTCGCTCAGTTGTGATTGTGGTGTTGAACGACAGAGCATTCAACATATAATGCAGGCATGCCCACTACGAGCATTCACAGGTGATACTAAAGAGTTCCTGATGGCGACGGACAAGGCCATTGAATACATCCAGAACTTACATATTTGTTTGTAATTTGTTATAGATTTCATTTCAAATAAATAAATAAGAGGAGCATTAGTTTTAACTGGCAGATATTCGGCAAATTTACTTTGTATATTCCAAAAAAATTACTTGTTCGAAGTATAACATTTTGTGAGATTTGTAAATAAAATCAATATCCTCATTAAAGGCTAATTTAGAATCAAATTCCTGTAAGGGACTGTGAAAACGTGTTTGTTTAATTGGCTCTCTACTTTCTCCGCTATTTGGAAGAATTTTTCGCATTTTGAAGACTGGCAATACCTCGGGCATAAACAACTATCATCCTGTTGCGATTTTATAACCATTTTTAAAATTGCACTGTACCGCTAATTATACCCTCCCTCAAAATTAAAACTGGAATATCTCCAAATCAGCATGGCTTCATAAGAAAGCGATCGACTGTCTCTAACATTGCGATATTTTCTCTATACGTTGACGCGCTATATGACAGAATCAGTGGCGGCTCTTGATGACGTACGATGTGCGCTGCTGCACGGATGAGACTACTTCGAACTATTTCGGAAGATTTCGGTACGGTTACTTGCTTCTCTGTATATATGAAAGCTTAAACGAAGCAGTCTCATCCGTGCAGCAGCGCACATCGTACGTCATCAAGAGCCGCCACTGGAGAATACAGGCTGATGTCGTATATCACACTATCTTGTTAGCTAAATCGATGAGATTTGGATTTAGTGAAACGCTAGTTGATTTCTTCACTTCTAATCAACATAATAGACCCAAACATGTGTTCTATAACAGTTATTTTAACACCTTACCATACTTGTGGAGTTCAGCATCGCTCGAACTTAGGACCACTTTTTTAATTATTTTCATAAATGATGTTTCTGATCGAATCCAGTCTAACACTTCTCTTGCCGTTGACTTAAACCTGTTCTTTAGAATCACCAACACAAATGATTGCCTTTTACTATATAGTGAACAGATATTGAGAATTTGTACACAAATAACAATTTTGATAAGTATAAGATATTGTCCTTCATGAAAGTAATAGATACTATCAATTTCAATTATCAACTTGGTGAAATGAATATAATACGTTTTGAGTAAGTCAACGACGAAGCTTAAATTTAACAAACATATCCACAATATATCCTAAACAAGTTACACAAACTCTAGGATTCATTATTCGTAACTATGACCAATTTAAGTATTAGTTTTTAACTGCCAAATTTACTTTATATTCTCCCAAGTCGACTAATGTATAGAGCCTTCTGTAGCTTCCAAACTTGAGTAGCATAGTTTAAATAAGAGTAAACATAAAAGATATATAAAGATTTCAAAGCGGTTACAGACCAACTTAAAATGTATGCACATTAAAATATACACAACAGTATACGAGGTTTGTTAAAAGAAACCGGACTTTTCAAATTGTGTGCGAACGTTTTACCTTGCATTCCCGTGGAAACAAAACGGGTTTTGCCGCATTGCGATAATTTGATCAGTTTAGTGAATTAGAGCTGGTTAAGTGAACACGTTCAGTCAGCGCTGTGCAAAGTAGTGCGAGGGTGCGCGATGACGGACTTTGTGGAGCAACGCTTTAATATTAAATTTTGCTTTAACTTCGGTAAATCTTTTTTCTGAAACGTGAGCAACTTCACCAGGCCAGTCCATAAAGAGGACTGTACGAACCACACACAATGTTACGACTGGTTTAGACGTTTCAAATCGGGCAGATCATCGATCGATGAAGATTCAAGATCGGAACGACCCTCGACGTCAACAAATGATGAAAACATTGTTGTTGTTGTTCGATCTGTGATTTGTAGAAACCGTCGATTAACTGTGCAGAAGGTAGGTTGCAGAAGAAGGCGGAATCAGCATCGCACATTAGCTAAGAATTCGGCATGCTAATAGCAACAAAAACTTTATGAAAACCATTATCGCAGGTGACGAAACTTGAGTTTACAAACTAGTAGTTGTACCGCTAATGTCTGGGAGCTTCTATTTATTGTATATGCCCTTAGTCAGTGGAGACGGGTGTGGGTGACTAGAATAAAAGATAGAAGGTAGCTCCACTCAGTTTTACTTACAGAAGTTCATTCTGGAAACTGAGAAAAGGGATTGTGCGATCTGAGGTGCATGCGCATACAGACTACAAGATAAACGCTTAATACTTACGAAATGGTAAAATGCTGCACAGGATATCCGCAACGTGAAAAGAACTTTCTTAAGGAAAACCAAAGGCAAATAGAAAAAAAGAAAAGCTTGAAAACAATTAACTCGTATATTAACAAATATCCAATTTCAACACAACACAAAAATTCTGTTCATTAGGATATAGAAAAAAAAATTATACCATACAATGCAACATATAAGTGCAAAATATATAAAATTCGTAAATACAATATAATAATAAAAATTAAGAGTGATTATCTTAAGAGTGAGTAAAATTACTACAGTAAAATAATATATATGCGTACGAAATAATGATTGAATTTTAATTTCAACAATTATAAAGATAATTGTGATAATAAAAAAAAACGAAAGACTTCAAAAGTCTTGACAACAGATTAATAAACAAAAATTTAACTAGAAATCTCCTACGGTATATCAAAGAAATCCTTTACAATGTAAAAATAATTACTACTAAGTAATAAAAAAGGTAGATCGCAAACTTAGAATAATTTAAAAATTTAAACAATAAGAAATTTTTAACTCAACAAAATTTGCAGACGGTTTTTTTAATTTTTTTGTCTATATACCGGGTGTATTATGAAAAACCTTTCGTGCTGTAACTTTTTTATTTTTTATCCGAATGTAATAAATTATACGTCGAACTAAATCGTTTTAAAAACACTGTAACGTGATCCGCTTTGAATTTTTTTTTTACACTTTGTTTTTGAAAGAGCTGCAAACTGTGTTTTTTATTTTTTTTTCCTTATTCAAATATATTACTTTTTCTGAATATGAAACTGTAAACAACGATATCCTTGTATGAAAAAAAAAACGAGAAATTGTAGGTTTTTTTTTAGTTCGATTTATTCCGGTTTTTCCGAACACAGAGATTTCTTAAATGCATTTTAAATACTCTATTTCATTTTATTACCAGCAAATGTGTGTACCTTTTAAAATCACTTACATTCAATACTATATAGCCCATAAAGGATTACAAACCAATGTTATCAGTGAGCGGTGGGTCAACAACAACATTTACAGTGTTTATTTTAAAAATTTAAAAATCAAGCAGTCATATTGAACGATAAAAGTGCATTCCAAATTTTCGAAGAGAGCTGTGACATCTGTCAGTCACACATTCATTATAACATTTTCAACGATTTATTTCTAAATTTTGTTATTGAAATGGATAATGGCGAATGTGTGGATGCGATTCAAGCATATTTTGAATGCGGAACAAATTCTGCAGCTGCTTTGCGACTTTATGGAAATCGTTTTCCTGACAGACTGCGTCCAAGTGCCGATAAGTTTGGAAGGCTCGTGCGAAATTTACGAAATTTTGGATCATTCAAAAAACCGAAAATAAACGCACGTGTAATTCAAGATCAAAATTTAGAATTAAGTTCTTGCTCTATGTGGAAGAAAACCCTAATACGTCTACGCGAGAAATTGCTAACTACATGCAGGTATCACATTCTGCAGTTCAGTACATTCTGAAGAAGCACAAGTTCTTTCCTTATAAACCACGGAAGGTGCATGCTCTCGGTGAAAACGACCCTCAACGAAGGGTTCAATTCTGCACGGTTTTCATGAATAAACTAAGGGAAGATCCAATTTTTTATCGTCGTGTGTTGTGGTCAGATGAATGCAGTTTTGGGAAAAATGGTGTATTCAACGGAAATAATCATCGCCATTGGAGCACTGAAAATAACCATGTTGTGATGCAACACAATTTTCAAAATCGGTTCAGTGTAAATGTATGGTGTGGCATTTTAGGCGATAGAGTAGTAGGGCTTTTTTTGTGGAGGGTAATCTAAACAAAGAAAAGTATAATAATTTGTTACGCAATGAATTGGGCGATTATTTAGATGAGTTGCCACTTGCTGAGTTAAACAGGGTGGTGTTCCAACAGGACGGTGCCACACCCCATAATGCACGAATGAATACTGATTTTCTAAATAATTATTTTGGCGTCAGATGGATGGGCACTTACGGACTCCACCTGATACCAGAGATGATTTAGTAAGAAGGATAGTACAAGTATGTCATGAAATACCACCAAATCTTATATTAAACGCAGCAGTTGGAGTTAATAGAAGGTGTCAAATGTGTGTGGAACAAAATCGGGCCAATTTCGAACATTTGATTCATTAAAATATATGATAGCTTGATTTCTGTAAATTTCGTAGTTTTTTTTTAATAATAATAAATTTGTCACTCAATTTAATGGAGGTGTCTTCAGGAAATAAATGTTTATTAGAATAAGTTAACAAAAATATGTAGTACAATTTAAAAAAAAAATTTACTATTGTATGTCAAAAACGAAATGTCAAAATTTTTTTTTTTAAAACAGGTTACAGTGCTTTAAAAACGATTTAGTTTGACATATCATTCATTAAAATCAGATAAAATATAAGGAAGCTACAGCCCCAAAGGTTTTTCACAATACACCCGGTATGTACCGCCCAAGTACGCCGGATGTTATACGGTAAAGAACAGACAAATTATTACATTGAAATTCGAAGTTTAAATTACTAAGCAATAAATTGCAATCAAACTGAATTTGGATTAACGTGATATGTAAAAAAACTGTACAAGTAATATTTATATAAGTTAATGAAGCTACAGTACTCTAATTTGAACAGAAAAGAAAGTAATATAAATCTCAACAATCAGTAAATATATGAAGTAATATATGAATGTAAGACGACAAATCGGTAAATTATAAATAAGATATAGATACGACAAAATATGAGAACGTTGTCCGGAATGGAGTTGCAAGGCCTAAGGTTGTCGGCGTGTAAGCGATGTTTCGCTGGTATGCGATTCGCTGCGAGGAATGAAGTTACTCGGAATCCGAAAGACAATTCTGGAGGATTGCTATACTTTCTACAATGACGCTACAGAGTTGCTAATTCAAAGACTAGGCATGAAGAAATTTTCCTGTATCTTCTGCCGTAATTTCACCATATAGCTAAACGGTATTTAGCAAACTCCTCGTTAGGAACGTACCGCGTCTTAAGCCGCCGTAGTGATATTTAACTAAACACGCAGACTGATACCACTTTAATTTAGCCCCCCCTAGGTGCAATCGAAAAATACCCTGTAACTCAATTACTCTCTTTTATCGTCTCGCAATGAATGGATCTCTATCGCGAAACCCTAGACGAGGCAATGACGGAGAGAGATGGCGATACCGGGAGAAAAAAAAACACACAGATGATCAACAACGACTCGTAAGAAAATATGAAATAAATATTAGAAGTAACACAAACCTCGTATATATCAACATTAGGATAAGCACTCGTTTTAAGTATCAGATATTTTGCTAATTTACCTTATATTATCTAAATAAATACATTACAAGTTCAAAGTACAAATCCCAACATTTTGTATGGTTTGTGTCGTAAAGAATACGAGTGTTTTAATAGCCATTAAATGCGAATTGCATACACTATTTTTTCTACGACCAGCTGTAATAACGAAAAAAATTTGGATTTTATATTCAAAATTTATTTATTTCAAATGACAACTATGTTCAATATAACGTGTGTTCATTTGAAAAGTCAATCTAGGTTACGTTGAAATTTTGATAGAATAAGACGCATATATATTAGTATGTGTTTGTTGTTCCGTAAACGTAAATCCAAATGACATTTGATAATGTCAATCACATTTGTTATTTATTTGTATGTATGAAACTGTCAAAATATGCGACTTCGTAGGTTAAGTAGTAAATTTTAATTTACGACATACTTCAAAATGTTCTCAGTAAATCACATGCTACTAGATTGACTTTTCAAATGAACACCCGTTAGTTATAGAGTAGACGACTGAATTTAAAATTTAGATTTGTCAAATGTTCATGACACTATTGGTCGAATATTGGAACTTCGCATTCCTATTGGCTGTAAACTTGTATCTTAATGAAAAATTTGTATCTTAATGGACATGATTAAAATACAGGTCCCGGATATCTAATAATACAATTAAAATATGGAAGTAGAAAAAATATATTAAATCAAAATTGTTGGTTGCTATGTTTTATTTACCTAATAACGATATTATAAATTGGTTTCAATAAATAATAAGTAATAAATAAGCTTGCTTTCAAATAAAATAGTGACAATTTCAATGACAGTTTATAACCTATTTGCAAATATAATCTGAAAATTCACATTTACAAAGTACAAAATACTTCCAAAACTACATTTCTTGATTTTGGAAGTGTACGCGATTTTGAAGTTGAACATATTAGTAAATTTGAAAATTTCGACTATTAAATTCACGGTGGAGAAGGAAAACAATGATAGGCTACCATTTTTAGAGATATTAGTAATTAGAAATAAGCATAAAGTAGAAATCGATATTTTCCGAAAAGATGTCAATAAATTTATCACCGCGAATTCAAACCATAGTTTTCAACAAGAGACGGCTTCTTTCAATTTTCTAATCAATCGGTTACTAAACTTTCCGTTAACAAAAGACAAATACTAAAAAGACTTGGATTACATTAAAAAAATCGCGAGGTACAATAGTTTTGACACGGAAATAATGAATAAATTAATTAGAAGGACTAATTAAAAAATATAATCCGCGATTTCACAAGTCTGTTACCTCAACAAAATCGTGGATAAAGTACATGTGTTTACCATGCCATCGAATTACGAACCACCTAAATAGAACCTAAATATAAAAACCTAATTAAAGCTCTCTTTGGTAATACCAAAGATAAATTAGATATGAAGCAGGTAACGAGTATCTATTAAATTAATTACCGTCATCATAATTTGAAATATATTGGTCAAACAAAACTCTCAATAACAACCCGTGATAAAGAACATATATCACTTATTAAATTCAATGGAGCCGAAAAATCGAGTGTTGCACGTCATGCGTTAGAAGACAATCCTAATATTGTAGATTGTTGAAAACTTATTCAAAATATAAGTAGTCCGTGGGAGCTGGACATATAGGAAAGTTTTCATATTATTAACAACAAAAAACGCATTCAATGTTAACAACGACCCAGTACCAGTCACTGCGTCTTCGAATTCTTAGAAAAATTGAAAAGAAGTAGGGGACGAGGGCGTGAGAAAAACACATGTATTCCATTTCTAAAGAGGGTTAAATTGACCTTATTTTAGTTTCTTAAAACTGATTATATACGTGAACGCTTTGTAAAATGTTTCACAATTCTTTTTATTAGCTTTACGGTGCCCCACGTTCAACACTGTGATTATTAATTTCATTTACTGAGGATTACAACTTAGTTGTTGAAAATGTATTTAAGGTACGAGTATTAATTGTGGTAAGAGGTTTTATACCTTTTTTAAGTTTTTACTTAACCACAGTCTCAAAAAAAAGACATTTTTAAATTTATGTAGGTATTTATATTATACAATAAATTTATTGTTAATACCTGTAATTTATTAATTAATATCATAAATATATGTATTTTAAAGCTAATATATTTGCGCGTTTAATTTAATTTTCATATTCGCCTCAGACCGCCACTGCAAAATTATTTTACATAATCATTCTAGGATCTTTTAGTTTTTTATTTTGCCGCCCTTGCATCGTTTTCGACGGTATAGCCTTTCAAAAATATAGGAATCTCACCAAATCAAGTCGTGCCACTCCTTTAATTTAAACAAAACATGTGGGCTGAAAGAAGATAAAAAATGAATGTATCGCACGATCCTGTTATTTATAGTGTATAAAATACTGGGTTGCTTTATGTTCTTTGTAAGGTAATATGTGAAATAGATCCCATAAAAGAAATATTGATTTTAAGTTGATAATTTAAATGGAGATATTCAAAAACAAAGACAATCCAATACTCTTTAGGCTGATCATATAATATAAATCATTAATATATTCTATTGACTATTTAACAGAGATATGCATGAGAATATAAACAAATTATTCGTATATTTCTGCTTTAATTTAATTGGTAATTAATCATCAATTGTTTAATGACGAAAGTTGTTTTCCCAAAGCTTATGACGTCTGGTCAAATTAATACAATACCAACAAATTAAAAGTAATCAAATTAATGGATTGATTCGACTTTTACTTGATTCAAAATGAAAATAAAACTGATAGTTAAATCTTTAATTGATAATTGTTTCGAAACAGTAGCATCGTCAGTTTTGTTCTAAAGTACACCATAAATTGTGAGAATTTACACAAATATTCGAGTAAAAGTATGTGACCTGGCCAGTCAGCCCTTACTGTTATACTATTTGGAAACGTATTTACTAACATAAATTTAATAAACTAAACGTTAATTTCTATTATCGTCTAAAAAGGTGGCTTTAAATTAATAAATTTAACAAAGGTATGTTGCTTAAAATATAACTATATTATTAAGTAAAATTTGTCATTGTTTTGATTATTAATTTAATTTCTAAATGCAGAATTTGAAAATCATTATCGAATGTAAGGTTTTCTGCTATTAAATGATTGCCAAAACTGAAATTTTTTTTTCTATTTTTAAACGAATAAATACGGTAAAATTCCGTAGGCTTTGACGGCCGTTGCCACTTGTAGTACAATCTTCCTGCGGGTTTCGCCGTGTTGTAATTTTACTCGACGTTTCGCTGTCCATACTGACAGATTCTTCGGGATCTGCTATCAGACTGATTTTCTTCGTTGTCGTTCTTCCTTTTATATGGCCTTGGTTGACTGGTGTGTCACCATCTTGCTCCATTAGTCGTAACGGTTTCTCGTACTAGGCTCTTCCAGGTGTTGCTGAGTCAATAGCCGTCCTCACGGTTGAAGTTAGGATGTTTTTTATTTCGATAGCTTCTCTAATAATTCTTCGATTGTTCGATTCTACGTTGTAACTAATACTTCTGCTTCTTTAAAATTAATTCGGTGTCCGTTCTCGTGTACATGTTGCAACCGTTGATTGTGCAATTCTTTTCCTTCGGGTATCACTGTGATGCTCTTTAACTCTTTGTCCAATCGATCTTCCTGTTTGTCCGACGTAGCTCTTTCCACACTCGCATATTAAGTTGCAGAATCCTTCTCCCTTAGTTCGTGGTAATTTATCACAGAACAGTTGTGTTGGACGGCGGCACTAGTACGAAAACACATTCTTACATTCTTCTTAGTTAGGATCTTTCCTATTTTCTCAGTGACTTCAGAGATGTAAGGTAGACGGGCAAATCCTCTGGCTGATTTCGTTTCCGTTATTGGCCTTACCATTTTAGACTTTCCTAGAGCTCTGCTTATCTTTTTGTTGCTCTAACCGTTCTTCTCTAGTGCTTCCTTGACATATCGATTTTCTTCCTCCAAATGTTCGCCGTCGCTGATCATCTCTGCTCTATGCATTAACGTTTTGATAAGGGCTCGCTTCTACTTAGGATGATGGTGGGATGTTGCATGTAGGTATTTATCGGTGTGGCTTTTCTTCCTGTATACTCCATATTGTAGTTTCCCAGATTCCGTGCGGTATACCATTACATCTGGGAATGGTAATCTCCATTCTTCTTCTATTTACATCGTAAATTTTATGAATGCGTGTTGTCCGTTGAGTATTTTTCAAATGATCTCCCTGCTTGATCAACATATATTTTACCGCATCCATACGCTACCTTTTAAACTCCAGATTTCTTATTTTTACCTCCACTATCTTTATAGTTTTTAAAGTATTTGGATAGATTATGATTTGTTTTAAAACGTGTTTATATTAAGTTTTTTCAAATATTTTGAAATATCTTCATTAGATTTGCTTGTGTTTGTATTATAAATTTTAACTTTTATTACAGGATAAGCTATGGAGACGATATTCTAAATATTTTTTTGTTAGCATATTGTCAATTAGAGTATGTCGCTATTGATAGTAGATAATTAATTAATATATGTAAGCAACTATGGAAACCTGCTAATTTGTGTTGTATGATGTGATGACGAATTATGTATAATTATGTCTTCATGGAATTCTTTGTGGTAAATACCATTTATCGTAAATTAAATATTTTCTATAATAAGACAAAGTGCCTATACAGTTGTCCATTTGCATCTTAATAAATGAAAACATTATTATGCCTTTACCACAAACGCATGTTGTTTCAAGTGTTATGCCAATAGACTTCATTTGTTAGTTGTAACTCATTCCGAACAACTTTACGCTGCTCAGATCAATTAATTTTCTCATGTTTGTCAAAGCTACTAACTTATTTTTTTTTGTGGATTGACAGTCAATCTCTCCTCAAGGCACCACCTATCCACAAATTGCAGAGCATTCTCTGCGTCCATATTCCCTGGTCATTTAATGTCATTATGAGGTCATCCATATGATATCCATATGAAATATTTAAGAATAGTTAAAGGAATTACACGCAAACATAAAATAAGAAACGACGCAGTAAGAGAAGAACTTGGTATCGAACCAGCCCTAAAGGTATTAGAGAGAAACCAACTCAAATGGTTTGGACACGTGTGCCATATGAATGACAAACGACAAGTCAAAACAATATGGAAAACAAAAGTACAAAGGAAGAGAAGACGTGGAAGACCAAGAAAATGAATGGAGTGATGAAGTTTCAGCGATTCTAAAGAAGAAATGCAAGTATTGGACGGAGGCTAAAAGAACGGCGAGAGACAGAAAAGAGTGGGCAAAATTTGTATATTGTGATGATTAGTAGTTTAAGTTGTAATTGTCAAATGAAATGTTATTTTAATCACCTCACACCCTAGGGTAAAGAGGTTTTTCGTTATATATATATTTATATATATATATATATATATTGTAGTGATTCAAGCCTACATAAGAGGATGCCTAGAACAAAAATATAGAGTTAAGATATTAATTGTTAATTTTTAGAATAAGTCATTGTCAGAACTGCATTTTTCTCATGCCAAATCAATAAAGTTAATACCGCGTTTTTAATTTATCAAATTTGTATAACACACTCATTGTATTGCTTGTAATCTATTACTATAATTATTTTCATTTACATATTCATGTCACCGAAGATATTTAACTTAATTGATTGGAATTATATGTCATATTTTGGACATAGCTGTACTTTATTTTTGAATTAGATAAGGCGGGAATAATCCCTAATGTAATTAAGGTATTTTACGGAGATTTAACATTCAAAATATATTTTTATAAATTGTAAAATTAAATTATCAATTTATATGAAATGTCAAAACGATTGGTAATAATAATTTTGATTTATCAATTAACGTAATTAAATACATATAAATAAACATTCAAAATAGAAAGCCTGGAAAATCAACAAGAAAAACAGAAGAGGGTGGGTGGATAAAAAATGGATATAACGCGTCGAATTCATATAAAATTAATGAAGCTAAAATTAAGTGAAAAAAAGTAAATAAACTAGTGAATTCTCACCAAATTATATATTCTACAAGTTTCCTATCCACCAGAGATAGTTTTACGAAGTTTAACCAAACCTGGACCTGCCAAATCGCATATTAAAGAATATCCTGTTTCGAGGGGACGCTTAACCCGACTATAACGATACCAGCCTTTTCTAACACCTTTGAGCCCGTTTTTACCTGCCTATAAAGTCCTGAATCCCCATTGATCATCCTGGAGAAACCATCAACATCAATTTTGAGTATTTGTTTATATTTTATTTTACCTAAAACATAACCATATTTTTTTTTTACACGTAAAGAATAATCGTTCATATTTCATATGGATACTAATATTGTTAGTATTTAGTTCATTTATAGTAATATAGGAAAAATACAGTTCTTTTCCGTACTTTTAAAGCTAAATTACCTCAACCAAATGTTTATTTGAGTTTTTGCTATTTCAAAGAGTATATTTAACCTTAATTTAACTATATCAGATCACGTGACTTTGCATGCATTTATTATTCTGTTATATCATATATTTAAACTTACCTGTTGCATTAAAATTCAGATTAAACTTGTGATTTCAACAGTTAATCCACTTGTTTTATTATTGTTATTTATAACGGTAGGTTTTCCACTTCGAATAACTTGTATTGAAAGTTTATACTTATATTTGATCAACGTACCGAACTTACTAATTACACATACGTTAATCGTAATCAAAATATACAAGAGCTAGCCGGTGCATTGAACAACACCAATAAAGTATTTAATAATAAGTATATCACACAAAGGAGATTAGTAAAAGTAAAGTATAAGTTGTTGTTTTTATAATATCCATGTTAAAATATATTGCACTTATGTCAACTGTATCAATGCAACGAAGCGCCATCTATATATATCATTTATAACTCCTTACGAGTATACTAAAATAATTGGTATTTTCAATGTAATCAATTTATTTACTTTATTTTTCAAAAGAAAACCATATCTTTTGGTCCTATTATCTTAAGGACTCGTTGGAGTTGTTACAATATTGGCACCACAACGTCAGGGCCGTAATTAGACGTGCTTGATTGAATATAGCATTATAAACTTAAGAAAAATCAACTTGGGAAGAACTGTATTTAAAACATTCTATTATTAAGTTATATAAAATTTATTGGATTTGTGAACCTATATTTTTGTTTGTGGATTTTCTCTTATGTGCTAGGACGTACATTTATCTTCAGAAACAGGATTTGTAAGTGGATATGTTTAAAGGGTAATTGCTTTTATATTCAATTCTGTAACACTAAGTGAAAAATCAAAACAAATACAACTTTTTCCTAATAATAATTTATTTACACATCATTAACTTAAAATACAATTATAACTTAAATCTAAATATATACAATCATAATAAAAAAAAAATGGACAAAAGAACAAGAAGCAAGTCAAGGGAAAGTCTTGCAGATAGAGAGGACCAATCTGATCAGGGCGACGCTTCCACAATTACTGAACAACCCGACACACCGAAAGAAGAAACGAGTATAAATCTCAATTCTTTGGCTGCATTAATGATGAATATGCAACAAAAAATGACGGAAAATAATGAAAATTTTAAACAATTTATAGTCGACAACAACGATAAACAAGAAGCTAAGTTCAATCAATTTGTAGCAGAAAATAATGAAAATTTTAAACAATTTGTAGCAGAAAATAATGAAAAACTAGATGCTAATAATAAAAATATAAGTCAGTTAGAAACTAATTTAAATCAAAAATTAGAAATAAATAATGAAAATTTTAAACAATTCATTACCGACAATAACACAAGATTAGAGACTAATATCAGTTTAATAGAAGCTAACATTAATAGCAAATTAGAACAATTCAAACAGGATAAAAAAGAAATAAAAGAAGACATAAAAGGTTTAAAAGAAAGCCAAAAGAAGATCGAAGAAATAATGCACCAAACTCTTGAAGAAAGCGAGATAAAATGCTTGCTGAAAATGGACGAAACTTTAAATGTGCATAACCAACATTGGGCCAAGCAATTGGAGAATACTTCACGGGAAATCTATGAAATCACAAATAATAAAATAATAACCGCAAACACGGAAACAAAAACCGAATTGACAAAGTCCTGTAACGAAGCACACACGAAATTTAACAATAAATTAACAGATTTTAATTTAAGTAATGAAATATCTTCGTTAAATTTGAAACAACATTTAACAGATAGTTTTAACACTCAGATGGGGGAACATAAGACATATTACGAACAGGAGATTAACCAAGTGAAAGATAATCTTGACATTATCAGAACGAACCAAGATATTAATAAAAATTCCTACGAATCCGAATTGAGAATAATAGAAACGAAGATTAAAAGATATACTGCGTCTGTTAATTGTATAAACACAGGAGGTCCAACCATTAAAATAGAAAACCTTACTCATTTCGACGGGGATATTACGCATGTACACCCCATGCTTTATTTGAATGGACTCCTGCGTTACTTAATCGACATTCCGGACAATAAACAAAAGATGGATATAATAAGAGTTACACTTAAAGATAGTGCTCAGGAATGGTTCTTACGCATAGAAGATCACTGCGAGGACGTAGAGAAATTCGTGTCGCTATTTAAAAGGAATTACTGGGATGAAGCGCAACAAAATCGTGCAAAAATTAGACTTTTGACCGGTAAATATCGAATGGGCTCAATAACTAGGGAGATATATGCTTCGAGAATTTACAATCTTTGTAAACATATAGCTGATATGGAGGAATCAACCATAGCACGACAGTTACTTAATCACTTCATTTATTCGGATACTCAAGCCATTATTTGTCAACGTGTCAATGATATGGACTCGTTAATAGAAATTTTACGAAGATTAGATGACTTCGCAGAGGGTAATCGTGGTTCATTCTTGCCAGCGCAACGGAATGCAAACAACAATCCATATAATACATCTTATAATCGACCGAGTAATAGCAATTATAACAATACACATAATCAATCATCTAGACAATATTATTCTCAAAATAGTCGACCGAATCACTTACAAGAAACAATTTCGTATAATAACAACAGGTCAAATAACAATTATCCTCAGGCGAATCAAGCAACAAATCATAACAACACGAATTATAATAACAACCAAGCAAGCCCTCCTCCAAATTATAACAATTATCCAAATCATAGTAACCATTCTAAAAATCCTTTTAATAATTATAATAATAGACCTAATGTTTCGATTAATCCACACCCTAGTAATAATTATAACAATAATACGCGTGCATATGATGCTAACCGCACAAATAATTATTACCAGTATAATAACCAGCCGGTAAGAAGAGGAATGAATAATTACAGATACCGAAATAGAGGACGTGTTAATAACTACTGCAGGAGACCATTGTCACCATCGCCCTCTAGAGAAGAATCGAAGGTTGTACAAAAAAAAACGTCAATTTCGGAAATGGATCTATATTCGAACCCGACACCAAGCACCTCGACTCAAAAACATTAATTAAACGCAACTGTAACTACCCCTCAAAATTAAATAATATAACTTTTTACCAACCCCTTGAAGAGTTCATACACATAGAAGAAACTGGAACCCATGATATAGACACGCACTCTCTTCCTATAATTAAAATTAAATTCACGAACATAGTACTAAGCTGTTTAATAGATACGGGAGCCGAAATAACGTTATTAGAAGAGAAAAAGGCAATCTTAATCGATGACTATGAGAAGAAAATTATACGAACTAAGGGAACTGATTTAATAGCCGCTAATGGGAAAAGAATGGGGAAGATTCAAAAAAGAATATGTACGGAAATAACGGTGAAAGACAAGGAATTTGTCATACATTGCTACATAATAGGAAAACTGCAATACGATTGCATAATCGGGATAGATAACATAAAAGATTTGAAAATGATATTGGATTTCAAAAGAAAAATAATAAAGATAGATGAAATAGAAATAATGATGGAGAAACAGTTATCTGAGGAAGAAATATATGAATATAATAATTTTAAAGATAAACATTTACAAAAGAAGATTAATAATATTTTACAAGAAAGATTGGATATAAGTAGTTATGAAAATGAATGGAGTAATAAAGAAGAAGGAATAAATATTAAATGGAATAATGATGATAATATATACGGATTGGAAGAAAAAGAAGATGGAATAGGAATGCAGAATGTAGAGGAAATGGATGTTAGAAAGGATTTAAATACCCTCAGAACAGTAAATAAGTTAGAAGATATAGAGGAAATAATTAAACAACAAAATATACCATATCATTTGATCCCACCAAAATTAATAAAAATTTTATTTGACAACTTAACATTAATAAATGATGGAGTAGTATTCGCCCGTAACTATCAACATGTAATAAGAATAGACAATGACAACCCATTATCGAGCAGGAATTACCCCATACCATACCATTATCAGGAAAAAGTTAATATAGAGCTTAACAGATTAGAAGAATCTGGTATTATCGAAAAATCTAATACGTATTTCATCAATCCCATAGTTATTGTACAAAAAAAAGATTTAACGTTAAGAATATGTTTAGATGCGAGAGCACTTAACAAACGTATCAAACCTGAATATGAAATGCCTCAAAATATAGATATACTATTAACGAAATGTGGTAACAAAAACTATTACAGCAAATTAGATCTAAAAAACGCATTTTGGCTAATAAATTTGGAACCCAATTCTAGAAAATACTGTGGATTTTTAATAAATGGAATAGTTTATCAATTTAGAGTCTGTCCGTTTGGATTAAAAACTTCACCTGCAGCTCTGATTAGATTTTTACACCGCATATTAGATAAATATGATAATTTCGCACTTCATTATTTGGATGACATAATAATATTTTCCGAAACTTTAGATCAACATCTGGAACATTTGAAAATAATATTAACCACTTTATGTACTGAAGGTTTAAAATTAAATTTAAGTAAATGTCAATTTTTCAGAACAGAAATTGATTATTTAGGCTATATCATAAATAAAGACAACATCTTCCTAGACCATACTCGACTGGATGAAATTAAAAACTTCACTCGCCCGAAGAACTTGAGGACATTACGAGGATTTTTGGGAGTTCTGAATTACTATCGAAAATTTATTACTAACTATAGCGAGAAAACTTTACCACTATTACAATTACTAAAGAAAAATACGAAATGGAATTGGACTTCTAAGTGTGAAAAATGTTTTATAGAACTTAAAGAGAACTTTATTGAGAACTTGAAATTACATCATCCGGATTTTTCTTTGCCTTTTATTGTGAGAACAGATGCTTCGCACCAGACCATTGCTGCTGAACTAGTTCAACTGAAAGGAGATACGGAAATTCCTATACATTTTATATCCCGAACTTTGAATGCTTGCGAAATACGATATACAATCTCCGAAAAAGAAATGCTAGCCATAGTATATGCAATAACAAAGCTCAGATATTATTTAATTGGTAAAGCATTCATACTAGAAACCGATCAAAAAGCGCTCATAAACATCATGAACTCTAAATTAATTAATAGTCGTATCTATCGGTGGACATTGTTAATACAACAATTTGATTTCGAAATTAAGTACAAGCCTGGGAAAGAAATGATAACAGCAGATGTATTAACAAGAAAAGATGGAGAAATGAAGAAGCAAAGTATATGCATAAATCTGGTAATGTTACAAAAGGAAGGTTTATTTTCATTGGATAGGGTAAGACAAACACAATTAACACCAAAATTTGACCCTTTGCGAAAGATTATCAGTGAGGGAAGACAATTTAAAGGTATGTTTATTAGAAATGGTATCATAATTAAGAACATAGGTGATAATGAATTGTATGTTATAAATGAGGAACACACCAGAGAGATAGCAAATTATCTACATTATAATTACACACATATTGGAGCGAGAAAATGTTGGCTCGTGTTTAGAGAAGCGTATTTTTGCACAAACGATGAGAGAATTATCAAAAGCGTGACAAAACGATGTCAAACATGTTTATTCGCAAAAGACAAAAATCGAACAAACTCAAACTGGAGTAGTAATATTATTGCATATGATAAATTAGAACTTATATCAATAGATTTCTTGTCAAATCTCATCCAAAGCACTAAAGGATACAAGAACATTCTAGTAATATGTGACATTTTCTCTAAATATATCAAGTTAATACCAACAACAAAGTGCAATACTGATACGGTCCTACAAGCACTCACTGATTACTTCATCCAATATGGAACTCCACAAGCAATACTCTCAGATCATGCGACCTATTTTACGAACGACAGGTATAAGGAATTTTTACATACAAGAAATATAAAAACCTATTACACATCGATACGCCATCCACAAGGTAATCCCTCTGAAAGGTACATACGTGAAACATTAAAATATCTCAGAATTTTACTGGATGAAAATCATAATCGTTGGGCTAGACATCTTTCACAAATAGAATTTGTTTTGAACAACACCCCCAGCACTGTACA
This sequence comes from Melolontha melolontha, assembly GCA_935421215.2. Taxonomy (NCBI): domain Eukaryota; kingdom Metazoa; phylum Arthropoda; class Insecta; order Coleoptera; family Scarabaeidae; genus Melolontha; species Melolontha melolontha. The sequence continues at coordinate 204,774,172 of OW285235.1, forward strand.
TAACCACTGTCCAATAACAATTTTTACAGGAGAAGCACCACATAGACCATGGGTAGAGCCAGAGTTAATAAATTTATCGGAACGTACGGAAGAGGTCAGACAAAAATTGATAAAACGAAAAAGTAAATGGGAAAAGAAACAGAATGACAATAGCAAGAAATACAAAACGTATGAATTAGGTGATCGAGTTATAGTTAAAAGCTTAAGAGTGTCTAATGCAAAACTGAAAATAATGGGTAAGCTATTGAAGGCCTATCAAGGACCTTACATAATCAATCAGAAATTAGGCTATAATACATATGAACTAATCGAACCAAACACCGATTATATAAAGGGGAGATATCACATATCAATGCTACAAGATTATACAGTATAGAAACTAATTTAAATAAAAACTAAACACATATAAATTTAATACTAACAAAACAATATTAATAATTTCAAAATAGTTATAATGTAATATACAGTTACACTTGAGAGACAAAAAGGGGTAGTTTACAGTTCGAAAAACCAAAACAATATAAGACGAACAGAAAATTCATATACCAATATCTACACACAAAAACAGGCGAACTTTATTTACAATAAAAAGGAAAATTTAACATAATTAGAGCTTGTAAGTTTTAGGACTAATAAACAATCACTGAAAGAAAAATATTCGGAGACAAAAGTAATATGATATATATATGGTAAAGTTAAACTTCAAAAGAACAATTATTATACATTTATAGGGTACAAATATAAAATTAAACAACACAAAATGAATATCCAAAGAAATTAAAACTTATTAATAAAATTACTAAAATTATGATAAATATAAATAATATAGTTACTAGTCCGAAAAATAAAGTAGAATAAGAAGTTATATAAAAAGAAATATTAAAACGACGTAAATAAAATAAACATTAATACTACATGTGCCATAACGTTTAAAGTTAGACAACCATATATACTCGAAAGCTTATTTTTATATACAAGTCAAATTTCTATAAGAAAAAAAAAATAATCAGAGATATTACAAATAGTTTAAACTTAAAGAAACAAAAATAACAAAGATATATATATATATACCAAATAAAGGAATCTAAAGGAAATACCATTTACAATTAATCTTCGACCAGTTAATTTATCCTGCTAATGTTATTTTATAACTTCAGAATTCCTATTTCAATGAAATGAAGATATACTTAATTAGATAAGCTTACTTGTCAAGACTATGACGCATTATCTAATTAATGGGGAAATTGTAGTGATTCAAGCCTACATAAGAGGATGCCTAGAACAAAAATATAGAGTTAAGATATTAATTGTTAATTTTTAGAATAAGTCATTGTCAGAACTGCATTTTTCTCATGCCAAATCAATAAAGTTAATACCGCGTTTTTAATTTATCAAATTTGTATAACACACTCATTGTATTGCTTGTAATCTATTACTATAATTATTTTCATTTACATATTCATGTCACCGAAGATATTTAACTTAATTGATTGGAATTATATGTCATATTTTGGACATAGCTGTACTTTATTTTTGAATTAGATAAGGCGGGAATAATCCCTAATGTAATTAAGGTATTTTACGGAGATTTAACATTCAAAATATATTTTTATAAATTGTAAAATTAAATTATCAATTTATATGAAATGTCAAAACGATTGGTAATAATAATTTTGATTTATCAATTAACGTAATTAAATACATATAAATAAACATTCAAAATAGAAAGCCTGGAAAATCAACAAGAAAAACAGAAGAGGGTGGGTGGATAAAAAATGGATATAACGCGTCGAATTCATATAAAATTAATGAAGCTAAAATTAAGTGAAAAAAAGTAAATAAACTAGTGAATTCTCACCAAATTATATATTCTACAAGTTTCCTATCCACCAGAGATAGTTTTACGAAGTTTAACCAAACCTGGACCTGCCAAATCGCATATTAAAGAATATCCTGTTTCGAGGGGACGCTTAACCCGACTATAACGATACCAGCCTTTTCTAACACCTTTGAGCCCGTTTTTACCTGCCTATAAAGTCCTGAATCCCCATTGATCATCCTGGAGAAACCATCAACATCAATTTTGAGTATTTGTTTATATTTTATTTTACCTAAAACATAACCATATTTTTTTTTTACACGTAAAGAATAATCGTTCATATTTCATATGGATACTAATATTGTTAGTATTTAGTTCATTTATAGTAATATAGGAAAAATACAGTTCTTTTCCGTACTTTTAAAGCTAAATTACCTCAACCAAATGTTTATTTGAGTTTTTGCTATTTCAAAGAGTATATTTAACCTTAATTTAACTATATCAGATCACGTGACTTTGCATGCATTTATTATTCTGTTATATCATATATTTAAACTTACCTGTTGCATTAAAATTCAGATTAAACTTGTGATTTCAACAGTTAATCCACTTGTTTTATTATTGTTATTTATAACGGTAGGTTTTCCACTTCGAATAACTTGTATTGAAAGTTTATACTTATATTTGATCAACGTACCGAACTTACTAATTACACATACGTTAATCGTAATCAAAATATACAAGAGCTAGCCGGTGCATTGAACAACACCAATAAAGTATTTAATAATAAGTATATCACACAAAGGAGATTAGTAAAAGTAAAGTATAAGTTGTTGTTTTTATAATATCCATGTTAAAATATATTGCACTTATGTCAACTGTATCAATGCAACGAAGCGCCATCTATATATATATCATTTATAACTCCTTACGAGTATACTAAAATAATTGGTATTTTCAATGTAATCAATTTATTTACTTTATTTTTCAAAAGAAAACCATATCTTTTGGTCCTATTATCTTAAGGACTCGTTGGAGTTGTTACAATATTGGCACCACAACGTCAGGGCCGTAATTAGACGTGCTTGATTGAATATAGCATTATAAACTTAAGAAAAATCAACTTGGGAAGAACTGTATTTAAAACATTCTATTATTAAGTTATATAAAATTTATTGGATTTGTGAACCTATATTTTTGTTTGTGGATTTTCTCTTATGTGCTAGGACGTACATTTATCTTCAGAAACAGGATTTGTAAGTGGATATGTTTAAAGGGTAATTGCTTTTATATTCAATTCTGTAACACTAAGTGAAAAATCAAAACAAATACAACTTTTTCCTAATAATAATTTATTTACACATCATTAACTTAAAATACAATTATAACTTAAATCTAAATATATACAATCATAATAAAAAAAAAATGGACAAAAGAACAAGAAGCAAGTCAAGGGAAAGTCTTGCAGATAGAGAGGACCAATCTGATCAGGGCGACGCTTCCACAATTACTGAACAACCCGACACACCGAAAGAAGAAACGAGTATAAATCTCAATTCTTTGGCTGCATTAATGATGAATATGCAACAAAAAATGACGGAAAATAATGAAAATTTTAAACAATTTATAGTCGACAACAACGATAAACAAGAAGCTAAGTTCAATCAATTTGTAGCAGAAAATAATGAAAATTTTAAACAATTTGTAGCAGAAAATAATGAAAAACTAGATGCTAATAATAAAAATATAAGTCAGTTAGAAACTAATTTAAATCAAAAATTAGAAATAAATAATGAAAATTTTAAACAATTCATTACCGACAATAACACAAGATTAGAGACTAATATCAGTTTAATAGAAGCTAACATTAATAGCAAATTAGAACAATTCAAACAGGATAAAAAAGAAATAAAAGAAGACATAAAAGGTTTAAAAGAAAGCCAAAAGAAGATCGAAGAAATAATGCACCAAACTCTTGAAGAAAGCGAGATAAAATGCTTGCTGAAAATGGACGAAACTTTAAATGTGCATAACCAACATTGGGCCAAGCAATTGGAGAATACTTCACGGGAAATCTATGAAATCACAAATAATAAAATAATAACCGCAAACACGGAAACAAAAACCGAATTGACAAAGTCCTGTAACGAAGCACACACGAAATTTAACAATAAATTAACAGATTTTAATTTAAGTAATGAAATATCTTCGTTAAATTTGAAACAACATTTAACAGATAGTTTTAACACTCAGATGGGGGAACATAAGACATATTACGAACAGGAGATTAACCAAGTGAAAGATAATCTTGACATTATCAGAACGAACCAAGATATTAATAAAAATTCCTACGAATCCGAATTGAGAATAATAGAAACGAAGATTAAAAGATATACTGCGTCTGTTAATTGTATAAACACAGGAGGTCCAACCATTAAAATAGAAAACCTTACTCATTTCGACGGGGATATTACGCATGTACACCCCATGCTTTATTTGAATGGACTCCTGCGTTACTTAATCGACATTCCGGACAATAAACAAAAGATGGATATAATAAGAGTTACACTTAAAGATAGTGCTCAGGAATGGTTCTTACGCATAGAAGATCACTGCGAGGACGTAGAGAAATTCGTGTCGCTATTTAAAAGGAATTACTGGGATGAAGCGCAACAAAATCGTGCAAAAATTAGACTTTTGACCGGTAAATATCGAATGGGCTCAATAACTAGGGAGATATATGCTTCGAGAATTTACAATCTTTGTAAACATATAGCTGATATGGAGGAATCAACCATAGCACGACAGTTACTTAATCACTTCATTTATTCGGATACTCAAGCCATTATTTGTCAACGTGTCAATGATATGGACTCGTTAATAGAAATTTTACGAAGATTAGATGACTTCGCAGAGGGTAATCGTGGTTCATTCTTGCCAGCGCAACGGAATGCAAACAACAATCCATATAATACATCTTATAATCGACCGAGTAATAGCAATTATAACAATACACATAATCAATCATCTAGACAATATTATTCTCAAAATAGTCGACCGAATCACTTACAAGAAACAATTTCGTATAATAACAACAGGTCAAATAACAATTATCCTCAGGCGAATCAAGCAACAAATCATAACAACACGAATTATAATAACAACCAAGCAAGCCCTCCTCCAAATTATAACAATTATCCAAATCATAGTAACCATTCTAAAAATCCTTTTAATAATTATAATAATAGACCTAATGTTTCGATTAATCCACACCCTAGTAATAATTATAACAATAATACGCGTGCATATGATGCTAACCGCACAAATAATTATTACCAGTATAATAACCAGCCGGTAAGAAGAGGAATGAATAATTACAGATACCGAAATAGAGGACGTGTTAATAACTACTGCAGGAGACCATTGTCACCATCGCCCTCTAGAGAAGAATCGAAGGTTGTACAAAAAAAAACGTCAATTTCGGAAATGGATCTATATTCGAACCCGACACCAAGCACCTCGACTCAAAAACATTAATTAAACGCAACTGTAACTACCCCTCAAAATTAAATAATATAACTTTTTACCAACCCCTTGAAGAGTTCATACACATAGAAGAAACTGGAACCCATGATATAGACACGCACTCTCTTCCTATAATTAAAATTAAATTCACGAACATAGTACTAAGCTGTTTAATAGATACGGGAGCCGAAATAACGTTATTAGAAGAGAAAAAGGCAATCTTAATCGATGACTATGAGAAGAAAATTATACGAACTAAGGGAACTGATTTAATAGCCGCTAATGGGAAAAGAATGGGGAAGATTCAAAAAAGAATATGTACGGAAATAACGGTGAAAGACAAGGAATTTGTCATACATTGCTACATAATAGGAAAACTGCAATACGATTGCATAATCGGGATAGATAACATAAAAGATTTGAAAATGATATTGGATTTCAAAAGAAAAATAATAAAGATAGATGAAATAGAAATAATGATGGAGAAACAGTTATCTGAGGAAGAAATATATGAATATAATAATTTTAAAGATAAACATTTACAAAAGAAGATTAATAATATTTTACAAGAAAGATTGGATATAAGTAGTTATGAAAATGAATGGAGTAATAAAGAAGAAGGAATAAATATTAAATGGAATAATGATGATAATATATACGGATTGGAAGAAAAAGAAGATGGAATAGGAATGCAGAATGTAGAGGAAATGGATGTTAGAAAGGATTTAAATACCCTCAGAACAGTAAATAAGTTAGAAGATATAGAGGAAATAATTAAACAACAAAATATACCATATCATTTGATCCCACCAAAATTAATAAAAATTTTATTTGACAACTTAACATTAATAAATGATGGAGTAGTATTCGCCCGTAACTATCAACATGTAATAAGAATAGACAATGACAACCCATTATCGAGCAGGAATTACCCCATACCATACCATTATCAGGAAAAAGTTAATATAGAGCTTAACAGATTAGAAGAATCTGGTATTATCGAAAAATCTAATACGTATTTCATCAATCCCATAGTTATTGTACAAAAAAAAGATTTAACGTTAAGAATATGTTTAGATGCGAGAGCACTTAACAAACGTATCAAACCTGAATATGAAATGCCTCAAAATATAGATATACTATTAACGAAATGTGGTAACAAAAACTATTACAGCAAATTAGATCTAAAAAACGCATTTTGGCTAATAAATTTGGAACCCAATTCTAGAAAATACTGTGGATTTTTAATAAATGGAATAGTTTATCAATTTAGAGTCTGTCCGTTTGGATTAAAAACTTCACCTGCAGCTCTGATTAGATTTTTACACCGCATATTAGATAAATATGATAATTTCGCACTTCATTATTTGGATGACATAATAATATTTTCCGAAACTTTAGATCAACATCTGGAACATTTGAAAATAATATTAACCACTTTATGTACTGAAGGTTTAAAATTAAATTTAAGTAAATGTCAATTTTTCAGAACAGAAATTGATTATTTAGGCTATATCATAAATAAAGACAACATCTTCCTAGACCATACTCGACTGGATGAAATTAAAAACTTCACTCGCCCGAAGAACTTGAGGACATTACGAGGATTTTTGGGAGTTCTGAATTACTATCGAAAATTTATTACTAACTATAGCGAGAAAACTTTACCACTATTACAATTACTAAAGAAAAATACGAAATGGAATTGGACTTCTAAGTGTGAAAAATGTTTTATAGAACTTAAAGAGAACTTTATTGAGAACTTGAAATTACATCATCCGGATTTTTCTTTGCCTTTTATTGTGAGAACAGATGCTTCGCACCAGACCATTGCTGCTGAACTAGTTCAACTGAAAGGAGATACGGAAATTCCTATACATTTTATATCCCGAACTTTGAATGCTTGCGAAATACGATATACAATCTCCGAAAAAGAAATGCTAGCCATAGTATATGCAATAACAAAGCTCAGATATTATTTAATTGGTAAAGCATTCATACTAGAAACCGATCAAAAAGCGCTCATAAACATCATGAACTCTAAATTAATTAATAGTCGTATCTATCGGTGGACATTGTTAATACAACAATTTGATTTCGAAATTAAGTACAAGCCTGGGAAAGAAATGATAACAGCAGATGTATTAACAAGAAAAGATGGAGAAATGAAGAAGCAAAGTATATGCATAAATCTGGTAATGTTACAAAAGGAAGGTTTATTTTCATTGGATAGGGTAAGACAAACACAATTAACACCAAAATTTGACCCTTTGCGAAAGATTATCAGTGAGGGAAGACAATTTAAAGGTATGTTTATTAGAAATGGTATCATAATTAAGAACATAGGTGATAATGAATTGTATGTTATAAATGAGGAACACACCAGAGAGATAGCAAATTATCTACATTATAATTACACACATATTGGAGCGAGAAAATGTTGGCTCGTGTTTAGAGAAGCGTATTTTTGCACAAACGATGAGAGAATTATCAAAAGCGTGACAAAACGATGTCAAACATGTTTATTCGCAAAAGACAAAAATCGAACAAACTCAAACTGGAGTAGTAATATTATTGCATATGATAAATTAGAACTTATATCAATAGATTTCTTGTCAAATCTCATCCAAAGCACTAAAGGATACAAGAACATTCTAGTAATATGTGACATTTTCTCTAAATATATCAAGTTAATACCAACAACAAAGTGCAATACTGATACGGTCCTACAAGCACTCACTGATTACTTCATCCAATATGGAACTCCACAAGCAATACTCTCAGATCATGCGACCTATTTTACGAACGACAGGTATAAGGAATTTTTACATACAAGAAATATAAAAACCTATTACACATCGATACGCCATCCACAAGGTAATCCCTCTGAAAGGTACATACGTGAAACATTAAAATATCTCAGAATTTTACTGGATGAAAATCATAATCGTTGGGCTAGACATCTTTCACAAATAGAATTTGTTTTGAACAACACCCCCAGCACTGTACATAACCACTGTCCAATAACAATTTTTACAGGAGAAGCACCACATAGACCATGGGTAGAGCCAGAGTTAATAAATTTATCGGAACGTACGGAAGAGGTCAGACAAAAATTGATAAAACGAAAAAGTAAATGGGAAAAGAAACAGAATGACAATAGCAAGAAATACAAAACGTATGAATTAGGTGATCGAGTTATAGTTAAAAGCTTAAGAGTGTCTAATGCAAAACTGAAAATAATGGGTAAGCTATTGAAGGCCTATCAAGGACCTTACATAATCAATCAGAAATTAGGCTATAATACATATGAACTAATCGAACCAAACACCGATTATATAAAGGGGAGATATCACATATCAATGCTACAAGATTATACAGTATAGAAACTAATTTAAATAAAAACTAAACACATATAAATTTAATACTAACAAAACAATATTAATAATTTCAAAATAGTTATAATGTAATATACAGTTACACTTGAGAGACAAAAAGGGGTAGTTTACAGTTCGAAAAACCAAAACAATATAAGACGAACAGAAAATTCATATACCAATATCTACACACAAAAACAGGCGAACTTTATTTACAATAAAAAGGAAAATTTAACATAATTAGAGCTTGTAAGTTTTAGGACTAATAAACAATCACTGAAAGAAAAATATTCGGAGACAAAAGTAATATGATATATATATGGTAAAGTTAAACTTCAAAAGAACAATTATTATACATTTATAGGGTACAAATATAAAATTAAACAACACAAAATGAATATCCAAAGAAATTAAAACTTATTAATAAAATTACTAAAATTATGATAAATATAAATAATATAGTTACTAGTCCGAAAAATAAAGTAGAATAAGAAGTTATATAAAAAGAAATATTAAAACGACGTAAATAAAATAAACATTAATACTACATGTGCCATAACGTTTAAAGTTAGACAACCATATATACTCGAAAGCTTATTTTTATATACAAGTCAAATTTCTATAAGAAAAAAAAAATAATCAGAGATATTACAAATAGTTTAAACTTAAAGAAACAAAAATAACAAAGATATATATATATATACCAAATAAAGGAATCTAAAGGAAATACCATTTACAATTAATCTTCGACCAGTTAATTTATCCTGCTAATGTTATTTTATAACTTCAGAATTCCTATTTCAATGAAATGAAGATATACTTAATTAGATAAGCTTACTTGTCAAGACTATGACGCATTATCTAATTAATGGGGAAATTGTAGTGATTCAAGCCTACATAAGAGGATGCCTAGAACAAAAATATAGAGTTAAGATATTAATTGTTAATTTTTAGAATAAGTCATTGTCAGAACTGCATTTTTCTCATGCCAAATCAATAAAGTTAATACCGCGTTTTTAATTTATCAAATTTGTATAACACACTCATTGTATTGCTTGTAATCTATTACTATAATTATTTTCATTTACATATTCATGTCACCGAAGATATTTAACTTAATTGATTGGAATTATATGTCATATTTTGGACATAGCTGTACTTTATTTTTGAATTAGATAAGGCGGGAATAATCCCTAATGTAATTAAGGTATTTTACGGAGATTTAACATTCAAAATATATTTTTATAAATTGTAAAATTAAATTATCAATTTATATGAAATGTCAAAACGATTGGTAATAATAATTTTGATTTATCAATTAACGTAATTAAATACATATAAATAAACATTCAAAATAGAAAGCCTGGAAAATCAACAAGAAAAACAGAAGAGGGTGGGTGGATAAAAAATGGATATAACGCGTCGAATTCATATAAAATTAATGAAGCTAAAATTAAGTGAAAAAAAGTAAATAAACTAGTGAATTCTCACCAAATTATATATTCTACAAGTTTCCTATCCACCAGAGATAGTTTTACGAAGTTTAACCAAACCTGGACCTGCCAAATCGCATATTAAAGAATATCCTGTTTCGAGGGGACGCTTAACCCGACTATAACGATACCAGCCTTTTCTAACACCTTTGAGCCCGTTTTTACCTGCCTATAAAGTCCTGAATCCCCATTGATCATCCTGGAGAAACCATCAACATCAATTTTGAGTATTTGTTTATATTTTATTTTACCTAAAACATAACCATATTTTTTTTTTACACGTAAAGAATAATCGTTCATATTTCATATGGATACTAATATTGTTAGTATTTAGTTCATTTATAGTAATATAGGAAAAATACAGTTCTTTTCCGTACTTTTAAAGCTAAATTACCTCAACCAAATGTTTATTTGAGTTTTTGCTATTTCAAAGAGTATATTTAACCTTAATTTAACTATATCAGATCACGTGACTTTGCATGCATTTATTATTCTGTTATATCATATATTTAAACTTACCTGTTGCATTAAAATTCAGATTAAACTTGTGATTTCAACAGTTAATCCACTTGTTTTATTATTGTTATTTATAACGGTAGGTTTTCCACTTCGAATAACTTGTATTGAAAGTTTATACTTATATTTGATCAACGTACCGAACTTACTAATTACACATACGTTAATCGTAATCAAAATATACAAGAGCTAGCCGGTGCATTGAACAACACCAATAAAGTATTTAATAATAAGTATATCACACAAAGGAGATTAGTAAAAGTAAAGTATAAGTTGTTGTTTTTATAATATCCATGTTAAAATATATTGCACTTATGTCAACTGTATCAATGCAACGAAGCGCCATCTATATATATCATTTATAACTCCTTACGAGTATACTAAAATAATTGGTATTTTCAATGTAATCAATTTATTTACTTTATTTTTCAAAAGAAAACCATATCTTTTGGTCCTATTATCTTAAGGACTCGTTGGAGTTGTTACAATATATATATATATATATATATATATATATATATATATATATATAAGGTCATCCACTACTACTAGACTCCATAGCAGCGGTGACAAGACTCCTCCTTGTGGACAGCCTTTTGTTGTCCTCATAGAGATCGTTTTGTTTTGCATTTGGGCATGGACTACTCTGACACACTGTATGTTATGGACCCAATTGCATGTAGTGCTCTTTATTTTTCGATCTCTTAAAGATTCAACAATGGAAGACGTCAGGGTATTATCAAAAACTCCCTTTATGTCTAGAAGAACTGCAAGCACAATTTCCTTATGATGTAGGCTTCTTTCGAGCCCCCCTTCCCATCAGGTTATAGAGGGCAGCCTCAACTGATTTCCCCATCTGATATGCCCGTTACAGTGAGTATAGAGGAGATCTGTCCAGAGCTCCTCCTTTAATATTTAAATACATATATAATTTTTTTCATTGTCTTCTTTATAAAAAACATATGACTAATTGGTCTAAATGATTTGGGGTGGGTATATGTTTCTTCACCAGGTTTAGGAATAAACACTATCCTAGTTTCTGTTCATGCCCTCGGAATAAATCCCAAGGCATAGCTAGACTTGAATATCTCCAATAAAAGACCCATAATTTCCACAATTTCTCCTTGCAGGTGCTTAGGAGATACTTCATCTGGTCCTGCGGATTTGTATGGTTCAAACGACCCCATCGCCCATCTAATTAGAAGAGTTTTGAAGATCTCGTTTGATAACTCCCCAATCAATCCTAATCGCCCTCCAAAAGGTGCCAAGTTGATTAGTATCACAGTCATCCATACGCTCCTAACCTGAAAAGTGCGCCCCCAAAAAAAACTCTAGTCTTTTCCACGTTACATCGATATTCTATCTTTTACATAGAAATTTATTTATGCACTCCTGTGTTCACAAATAACTTATGTCTTATGCTTCACCAAAACATTTTGTATACCTGTTTCGGCACCTAAAGTCGCTATTTAATCAGCAAAGATAACAACTATAAATCCTAAAAAAGTGACAATATGTCCAAATTTTATCGATATAAGAATAATGTGATGTGAGTCATCGTCCGGTCACGTCAGTCGGTGATCTCATCCCCCGACTACACCATTAAACGCCGAGAAGCGGAGCGAAGGACCAGGGATATTCGAGATTTTTCCCCTTGAGTATACGTAGGGCTCAAACGCCAGAAACAGATTCATTCAATCAGCGACCGGCGACGAATATATATGTGTAAATAAATACTGATACATAAATATGAATTGTGAAATAAATACTGTTATTAGTTCTTAAGTGTTTTTAATGTATGTTCTTAAATTACCGTTAGTTTTATTTAAAAGAACCCAGAAAGACAAGTTTATCACAAGTATTTTACAATAACATAATATTTGTATTAATTATTTTTTAATAGAATTAGTACCATCCGTAATTTTAAGCTTTAGTTTATAATCATTTACTTCATGTAATAAAACTGAATTTATTTAAGAGGCGGGCCGTAGAAAAAAACTTTTAAAATCTTAAGCCTATAATTGGACAGCTGCGAAAAAAATTTAAAAAACATATTTCGAAATTTAATTAATTTATTAAATTTTTGATGGAAATATTTTGACATATTTTTAGATATAACATAAGCCCCTTCACTTTAATAAATATTAATAATGTATCCAAACTGCGGAACACCTACTGTACTATGTGCGTGACCATACTACGTATAGTTAGCGAACATTATAAATTTCTTGCAATTTGTTTCACAACCAGAACGCACGTTACATTCATGTTAAAATTGGTTCGAGAAGAAACAAGGCGGCGCAATTAATTAGAAGTTACTTCGTTGACTCTTACAACTGATGAAATAAATAATACTTATTCGTAACCTAAACAGCACTTAGAGAGAATGTTGATACGACAAGTCTTACTTGTCACTTATATAACTATGACATATTGCAACTGATAAAGTTACACCGTTTTCTACATTTGTCAAATATATTATCCTATCTACCTATTTGTATAATTTATGTATGTATAAATTAAGCTCATAGGTTATAGGTCATCGGTACTCATATACGTAATGATGACGATGTTTATATCAATACAATCCCCTAAATTCTCTTCGTTTACGAAAAGAAAAAGAATTAATGACATTCAGTATAACGAGTATATCCAAAATTTCATATTTATATATAGAGAGGTTTGATATTCGAGTAACATCCCACCGACGGCTCGTCCCAGAGCATATGTATATTTTGTCAGTCGCCGTCTGAATACCGTTCAATGCACTTCATTGGTTTACAGTGATAAATAATAATTTTATAATGTCACAAATAGCCAGAAAGAGATAGTTTTACGATGTAGCTCATAAATTAATAAAGGGTTTTCCGGGTTTAATATACAATAGCACTATCATAAGATGTAAAGTGTGTAATATACCGCTAATGTGATCAAGGAAATTTGATTACGAAAGACACGCAAATAGTGTAATGCATAATCGCAAACAAAGTGGCGAGACATTTTTGTTTCATTTACATGTAACTTTCATATTGTGTAATGTACCGTTTAAGATAGTACACAACGAATCATTTCGTTCACTTTGGAAATACCACCATAAAGGAATGTATACCTAACCGGAAAATATTATTTAATTTTCTATCCTTCCGTGAACGTATTGAACATATGATTAAATCCGAATTGAAAAATAAGAAACTGTGGTTATCTCTGGACGCAACAACAGATCGTAAAAAAAGTTCGGTTGTTAATGTTATGGTACGTACAATGGAACCACATCAATCGAAATAATTTTAGAGTTAGTTCTAAATACATTGAAAAGTTTGAACTTTCAACAAACTAAGTGAAGAGCACACGGGAAGAAGGATCTAAGTCCAAAATATCGAAAATCGGGATTAATGCGCCAAATGGAAGTTTAGCATACAAAGTTTATGCCATTCATAGTAGATTTTTAAGATTTCTGCATTTTCTGGTACATAAAAAAAAGCGCTTTGACTCTGTGATTGTTACATTTCCTATAAGAGGTCATTCCTACCTTGAATGTGATAAGGACTTTGGTCTAATTAACCAAAAAAGCGAAGTTGATGTCCCACAGCAATGGGTGGAAGTTTTTAAAAACGCCAGATGCAAACCTCGGCCATTTGATGTTGTAGAATGCAAGCAAGACATATTTTTCGCATGGACAGGGTTTCTAGCACCAACCTACAAGAAGAAGTGCCCATTTTCCACAAGACCGCTAAGAGAAGTTCGTATAAGCCATGAACATCCAAGAACAATAGAAACAAGAGAAAATTATAACGGAGCGAGACAAAGCTTCATTATTGCTGGGCCAAATGTGACCTGGCAGGGATCCCCAAAATTGTTGTATAAACAAGCTATTCCGGTGCCAAAGAAAAAATACCTGCAGCTACAGGAGCTAAAGAAATTCGTTGCTGAAGAACATCAAAATTACTACTTGGAGTTGCCGACCATAGATAACAATAGGAGTTATGATGAATTTGATGTAAGTTTCCTAATCATTTTTTGACAAAACTAAAACTAAAACATCTTTCCTTCGTTGCAGGAACTATAAGGAACAACACTCTTCAGAAAAGAGAAACCTCTTGCTCATAATATATTACATATTATGTTAATGATAACCTGTCATTTTGACAGTTTAATACATATTGCAGTGGAATTTGCTTTTGATTATTTATTAATCTTTTTTGTTCACACTACAACTTATGCTTCCAGCTGTTCAGTCTTGTAGATTCCTTGAGCTCACTTCTCTCGGGTCGATCTTCGCAGATATGGGCCAGGTTATATTTGAAGTAAAACCATAAACATTAATAAAAGACACATCTAGCTAGTTTACAATATTTAATGAAATAAAAAAAAGAAAAAAAAATCCCTTTACGGAATGTACAAGGAGCTAAAGCAAATTAACAGTAGCTTAGGAGGAAAGACTCTTTATGAATATGACTCGCACAAAGAGAAAAACCCTCTGTGACTCTCGAACAAACATAAAATTAATAAATAATTGAGAAATTTGTCAAGTTTGACCTCTACTTTAACCCCTACAACTCAAATGTCAACAACTATAAAGTTATCGAAACCACGTAACAGTCTTACAGTCATGCGCAAATAAAACACGACAAAATCAACCCACAACTAATAAAAAAAAATCCAACCTGAATTTAAAACGTTCTAGAATATTATCTTGAAGAAAAAACTCCACTAACTAAAAACATGACAACTTTCTCTAGTATTCATATACTACTTTAAATATCAAAATTATCGCAAATTATACACAAAATTATAAACATAAGCAAAATAATCGTAGTATCAATTATATAAATTAAATGTTTTTATAGAACTTACATCGATCTAAGCACTGATAACACAAAAACTACGTGAGAGATACCATACTTTAATTAATTCAACAACGAGATCCCCAACTCTCGTAAAAATCGAAATAACGTTACATGCACAGGAATAAATGCATAAACTAAAAATAAAAAAACCCGACTTTACTTAAAAACAGAGAATAAAAATGAATTTCTTATACTCTACAACCAGTTACTTTGCTAGTCCTGATATCTCTAACTAAATTTACCGCGAAAAATTCCTACATCTAATTCAATAGTACCAATACTGTCCGCATCCATACGTTTAAACTAATAAACATACAGAGTCAGTCAAAAATATAATTACAAATATAATAAATATCAATAAAATTCAAATGTTGTTCAAAATTTAAATCTTCCATCTTTTTCCCTCTCTCTCTGGATGGAAAAATCCACAACAGAAAGTCCAAAAACAACAAACGGGCGAGGTCACAGTGGATTGGATTTGAATTATTTTTTGTTTTTTTTTTGTGAAAAAATTTTGTTTTGTCCCGATATTATTGAACCACCACAGTCAATACTTCCACGTTGGGGAGCAGTTATAGGCAGCGTTTTATTATCATAAATATTTTGATAATGTTAAGAATGTGGTTTTCTAATTCGATCGCAAAGAAGCTACAATTATCAAAGAAAGCCAATCAAAATTTCAAGATAGTCAAATTAAAACAAATTTAAAAACTATTCAGAACAATTACGTCGGACTAGTAGAGACAACAGAAAAACTAGAAAATCCTTCAGTGTCGTTAATACAATATCTACGAATAGTGCAACATATTCCCGCACAGCTACGTGCGGTAGAAGGCGCAAAAAATGTATGTGTTCCAGAAAGGTTTGAAAGTGTTTTTGAGAAAGATTCAGATTTTGCCGCATTAAGACAAACTTGTGAAGGTGCATCAACAGAACCGTTAAGTTGTTTTAAAGATTATTTTAATTATGCAAATATACATAGCATATAAGCACATTTTTCCTCCGCAACGCACTTGGTTTGCGGAAATTATGGTGGAAACACATCTGATATTGCAAATATTTAACCGATTTTACCCAGTTTGTGACTTCATGGAAGAGGTTTGAAACGGTAAGTGTTCCACCACTTTTTAGTCATTTATATCTTATTATTTGTTTATATAGGTTTCGGTGCGCTTCGGTTTTTAACAATAAAAATTGATTACGCTGAACCAGAGGTCCCCAAACTTTTTTGTTTGTAGACCACTTGCCATGTTTTATAGTGCTACTCACTTTAAAAGATTTAAATTAGTAACTATAGTGTGAAAAACATAAAAAACACATTTTATGTTTTATGCATTTGTTAATAGAAACCAATCGACTCCTAAAAGTCAATTGAAGTGGTCTACATCGACCCCTGAAAGTCGATATAAACCACTTTAAGAATAAACGCTCTAAACGAACGAAGTACGCTCAACGTTGTCCGGTGACGACTGACAAAATGTATATACGCGAGAATGACCCGGCGGTGCGATGTTACTCGAATAAATACGTGGGTATAAAGTGTTTTTCATTTTGTTTGTAGTTCGGCGTAAAGTGCAGTTACTACCGTTATTAATGGAAAACAACATCATCCAAATGTTCTTGATGGATCTGCTGACAAGAATGAATCCGTTGAACTCAATTTTTCATGACTTTTTCACATAAATTAGGTCAAATACTAGCAATGACACGTTCAATGTTCAATGTTGGTCTGTAAGTCTTGTAGTGTTGCTGATTCTTTGGGTAAACCAATAAATAATTCCACAGAAAGAAGTCCAGAGGTGTTAAATCACATAAAGGGGAAATCAAAGTTCTCTTTCAGTATGTGAATTGTTTGATTGATGGTGTGGCAAGTAGCACCGTCTTATTGAAATCACATGTTATCTTAGTCGATATCATCTAATTTAGGCTGAAAAAAACACTGTCAACATTGAACGATAGCGAGTTCTGTTCACAGAAAGACATTATCAGCATCGCTGAAAGAAAAAGTAAGGTCCAACGACTCTTTCAGCATGAAATGCACACCAGACAGTCAGTTTAAACGAAGACAATACTTCTTCATAGATTACTTCTGACTGATCTTCAGACCACATACGCCAGTATTGCTTATTCACTGAACCATTAAGCCAGAAGTAAGATGAGGATGATTTTCTTATAAAATTCGGGATCATTTTCAAGCACTCTGGCTTTAGAATTTACTTAAATTTTGGCTATTTGGATCTCCCTGTGAGACATCATGTCTTCATCGGTATTACTGATCCTTAAAGTCTTTTTTTGTATGTGGATGATCCTTACCCATCCTTATTCTCCTGGATCGGCTTTACTAAGAAAGGCATTCGCATGTTCTTTTTTAAACTATTTTTGTACTTTTTCCATACTAGTCCCGAGGGAAATAAGCTAATTTCCATATTCACATACTAGCTGTAAGCCCTTGAGGGGTCTTCCTCGAGATAATAGACTGGTACTAAAACTTGTGTACTAAAAAAAGTAGCCATTGTAACTGTTTTTGACTTCCTTTTTTTTCCTTTTTAACAACTGCACAAAAATTCCTTGCTTCAAACGCCGACAAAAACTTCACGAATGTACATTAATAAATTACGGTTGGAAGATCATATGGGAACTGATTATAATTTGAGAAGGCAAACTTTGTTTAATACTCTAACAGCCATCTGTGTGTCAAACCGAGAACATTTCACTCGCCTCGTCGTACATTAATTCGGCAATAATAGTAATAATACTAAAAGAAGTAAAATTAAAGGCTTATTTAATTTATCAACCTTTGTTAAAAAAGACTAACGCCTCTTAGGCTACTCAGAACATTGCAAAATTACACTCTAAGAAATATCCTGATTATGATCTTTGCTGATGAAATATTTTTTACGAGTGGAAAGATTATAAATTAATGAGCTATATTTAAAAAAAAGAAAAGGGGAAAAGGGAAAATCTATCCAAACTTATCCTCTGTAACGGGCTGATTTCGCCCTGTGCCATTTTTAGTCGGTTTGGGCGATTAATTATGAACGGATCTGTATATCCTAGAATTTTGCTTATAAATGGTAATTTCGCTATTTGAGGATTTGTATAATATTTTCGTTTTGCGGATATTTATTCTATCGTTGTATTGAAATGCGAGATTTCATATATTTCACGTGGATGATATGCAATCTTGTATACATCAAAGTTTGGATTTAGTATCGGTCATAACTGTCATAAGTTTTGCTGTAGATGACGTTGGAATTTTCGATCAAGATGGTAGAGTTAGTATGGTAAACATTTTTATTGAGTAAATTGTAACAGATCTAGTTAGAATCTTTATTTAAAGTTAGTTACACTAGCTTACGGCTTTGTCTTTAGTGAATTTAGTTAGAATTGTCATATGGTATTTTCTTTTAATATCTCCTTTGTTAAATTAATGTGTCAGAACATCTTGTGTTTGTTGTCGGGACAATGATCTTTTATTAAAAATTCCTTACATACATATAATTAATTAAAGTTCTTTATTGATTGGGTTTTGTATTTTATTGCCTTAATGTTGATGTGGCAAAATGTTTTTTTCTATGTACGCAATTCATTTGTATTTCTTCTTTTGAGACGACTCTATCGGTTCGTTTTAGAACTACGAATCCTTTTTAAATAGTACTTGGTTACTTCGGTTATGCGGTTTTTACAGCTATTATAATTTTTTATACCGGGTGCGGCAATAGTGTGTCGGCGGAGCTTAGCATGAAAACTAATAAAGTTGTAACAATGAAATTTTACGTACACATGTAGTATGCTACAGTGCATTTTCTAATTTTATTTATATATTTACAGGATGTTCCAAATTTCCGCAGCCACTTTCAATTTTTTTTTTTAAATAGATTGCTATACTTTCTTGTTATTATGATGATAGCCACCCAAATTATCTTTGCAATGATATATGACAATGTGCACTTACAACTGTTAGTTTTGGTTTTATTGCAAATTTTGTTAAAATCTTGACAGTTGCAGCGTCTAACATTTTAAGTCTTAGCCTGAAAATGGGTGCAGTGCCTCACGTAGCTTTTTTGTTACCAATTTATGGACTAACACGTTATATGTTTTGAGGGTGAACAACGTGACAACATATACAGAGTGCTAAATATGTCGTGCCAACGTTATCGAAGTTTAAAGGCTATTTTCTCTTTTTTTTTAAATTGAACCTATAATTTTTTTATTAGTCAGCAAATTCCTTGTAAAATTGCCGTTAAAATGGTACCAATAACACAGTACTTATTTCTAGTATTTTCGAAGTTATAACCCTTTAATGGGATATACCTATTATTACAAATACATGGCTATGGCTAGGTATACTAATAATGAAATAATTCTAAGATAAATAATAAAATTATACTTTAGTTATTTTGTAATAATTAAGATAATTTGGTGTGTTGGTGAAGTTCCCTCAAAGGTCCAGGACGTGCGTGGTATTGGTTAATTTAAAATAAATATAGAACAACTTAATACATAAAATAAAACACAGCGGCGTCCTTAAATTTTGTATTTATATTTACATAATAAATTGCAACTCGATATATTTAAATAGAAGAAATTGATGTATGTAAAGTCATTAAATTAGTAATATATACACAAGGGGCGATAAATTAGTAATCGAGAAATTAATATAAAATATCGGAAATGGAAAAGGTGAAACAGTAATAAAACAAAGTACTATATACACGTGGAGTGGTGAATAAGTGGATTAAAATTAACACAAAAAATACTCTGAAACGAACGTTCAACGGGGTAGTAAATTAAGGGTTAATTAATATGTATATAAAATAACCTCTGTAACGAAGAATACAGAGCTTACCTTTTGATTTGCGGCGATAGTAGCCACGTGGTCTTCGAAGATATACCCTGGTCAAGTATATGCAGAGCGATGTTTTACCGGAGGAATAAGAAATTAATTAGTTTACATTAATTTGGATTCACTTAAAAGAGTAATGTATAGAACAATACAATTACCTTAGAAGCGAAAGAACACCTGGTCGGCGTGATAGCGTCATGACTTGGACAGTACACGAGTAGTTGTTTTCTCACGAAAGGGTCGAGAGAGAAGAAGGAACTGTTGGTTTTCGTCAATAGAAAATGTCTAGAAACGCTTGGTTTTATGATGTATCGAAGAGGGGGTCGATATCTCGAATAATAGTTAATTAAACGCGCGGCCTGAAGACCTTTGAGGGAACTTCACCAACACACCAAATTATCTTAATTATTACAAAATAACTAAAGTATAATTTTATTATTTATCTTAGAATTATTTCATTATTAGTATACCTAGCCATAGCCATGTATTTGTAATAAGTGGCGCCCCACGTTGGGCGCCAAGTTTATTACCGCCCTGTATGTTGCGATTCCGGCTAGGATTAGGGCGATGATAAATGATAATCAAAATAATAAAAGTAATGATAATAGTATTGTACAATGGTGGTTGATACACAAAACCGGCGGCGTCGGGGTAGAATAAATATTCGTAATTGCAGGCCACAATAAAATTCGTATTAATTAAATAAGTAATAAAAGAGCAGGGTGTCCTTAAGCGCTTTATTTAATAGTAACACAAAAAATATTTCACATTACACTGATTATAAATAAACATAACAAATACAACAAATAATAATTACGATTCGCCACGTGTATTGTTAATTTCCGTTTAAAATCAACATACACAGATACGTTAAACTTAGTGAAAGGGTCACCTCTGTTGCGTTATTTAATTAGGGTTAAATAACGAAATTGAGAAACAAACAAATAACTAGAGAAAGTAAAAGGGTACTTAGCTTGTAATTGTCTGCTACGGTCTTCTTGTGATAGGCACAGGAAACTGTTGATGGTGTTTTTAGGGAAAACACAGAACAAGTAAATTCGGAGCACTCGAAAGAGATAAGATAGAGTAGGTGGATGCTGAGGTTTATATATCACCGCGAGGGGTATGGTTCTTTTTACTGACCGTGACCTAAAAGGGAGGGGTGCAAAAGAGTCAGAATTGATAAAAATCATGATACGCTCGCGGGATTGAGATATCGATTAATAGAGATATATTCGCGAGATCGGCGATAAAAAATGGATTCGAATGATATGTCACAGTAGACAGTTCGGAGTATTTATAACGAAGTTAGGCATGCCAGGTGAAACAATTAATTACTAAGTGCCGGGGGACGTAGTTTCACCAAAGAAAATGTGTCTAGATGATTTTTTGAATAACCCTATGTACATTAGCCT
This sequence comes from Melolontha melolontha, assembly GCA_935421215.2. NCBI lineage: Eukaryota > Metazoa > Arthropoda > Insecta > Coleoptera > Scarabaeidae > Melolontha > Melolontha melolontha. The sequence continues at coordinate 204,796,010 of OW285235.1, forward strand.
ACGGGTGTCGTTTGATATCTGGATTAATAACGACAATTACTACGTTATTGAAAATGGCGCGAAAATCACTATAGACAAACTATCAAATATCTTGCTTCAGCGATAAGCCAGAAGTATGAGATTTTTACAGAAGAATGGGATTAATGTACCTGAAAGACTCGTACCTTGCTTATAACTGAATATTAATTAGAAGGCGAGTAATCTCATGATGAATAAAAAACCCACGCTAATTTCTAGGCATCTAACAACGGAAAGTTTTCGCGGTTAAACGGAGGGTAGGTAGCTTTTCGTAGAATCACGGTCGCGCAGATGTGGTGCCGGTCGAACTTTCTCTTTAAGGAATGCAACTGGAAGGCTGTATATACTGAGTGTTTAAAAAAACAAGGCGCGTACAATTAAAAAGCGATGTCTTTTTTAAACTGAATTATTTGGTTATACGCGAGTGTAACACTATGTTTATAATATTCAATATGCGGTGCTGCATCTAATAGTTGGGGGTTGGCCATGAAATGATATTAAGCAAAAATTGCTGTGTAACCAAACGTCAAATATCTACTTAAAATTTCCATATAAAGTGTTTTTCAATAGTTTATCTTTACTGTAATCGCGTTTAATTGTTATAATTTTAGTTCGGCTAGTTAATTATCAATTTCCGTTTGTTCGTTATTAGTTGTTATCTTGTTGTCAGTTATATCGTTTTGTTGTCATTATTTTTTATTTCCATGCCGTAATAGTTTATAGTTGTGTTTCTTTAGAATGAATTTTTCGAAGGAGGAGCTAATAGACATGGTATTTGTTCTTGGCGCTAGCAATAGAAATCCACTTTTAGCATCAAGAACATATGCTTTGGAATATCCTCACCGAAGAGCACCAGATATTAAGACGTTTGAAAATTTGTTGATAAGGTTTTTTCGGACGGGTTCAGTGAATTATGTCAAACATGAAATAACTAAGTCTATGGTTACAGAAGATAATGAAGTGACAGTCGTCCAGTCCGTTGTGGAAAATCTGCGCGTATCTACAAGGATAATTTCGAAAGAACACGGGATAGAAGCCACTGCTGTAAGAAGGATTTTAAAAAAACATAAATTTCACCCTTACAAAATTCAAAATCATCAAAGCTTATTACAAACGGATTTTGAAAGGAGACTTGTTTACTGTGAATGGCTACTTTTCCAATTACGACAAGATCTAACTTTTATAGATCATGTGCTTTTCACAGATGAAGCAACATTTGCTAATTGTGGAATAACAAACAGAAAAAATTCTCATTATTATGACACTAGAAACCCTCATTTGGTGCAACCCATTTTATACCAACAAAAATGGAGTGTTAACACCTGGGGAGGCATCATAGGAAACACTATTGTAGGTCCATTCTTTTTGAATAATACTTTAAATTGTGAAATCTACACAAATTTCCTACAAAATAATTTACCATTGCTGTTAGAAGACCTACCAGATAACGTCATAAGGAGATTGTGGTACCAACATGATGGTGCACCTGCACATTACGGTGCTGCTGCAAGAACACATTTAGATAGGGTATTCACCAATAGGTGGATTGGGAGAGGAAGCTTTATAAGCTGGCCACCGCGGTCACCAGATCTAACCCCTTGTGATTTTTTTCTGTGGCCTACTGTAAAAAATATAGTTTACGAAACACCTCCTAAAACGGCGGAGAACATACAGCAACGAATCAGAAACGCTTTTCTTCAAGTAAGTAAAAACAACATGGCTCAAAATGTAAGTCTGTCGATGCAGAGGCGATTAAGAGCATGTGTAGAGCAGAATGGAAATATATTTGAACACATTTCAAATTAATTTTGTTTTATTATTGAAAAATTACAAAATGTAATTCTAAAACTAATAATAAAGAATTAAGAAACAGGTGTTTGTAAAAGTTACTTTGTTCGATATCATTTCATGGCCAACCAACTATTAGATGCACCGCATATTGAATATTATAAACATTAAATTAAAATATTATATCCCATTAAAGGGTTATAACTTCTAAAATACTAGAAATAAGTACTGTGTTATTCGTACCATTTTAACGGCAATTTTACAAGGAATTTGCTGACTAATAAAAAAATTGTAGATTCAATTTAAAAAAAAAGAGAAAATAGCTTTTAAACTTCGATAACTTTGGCACGACATATTTAACACTCTGTATATGTTGTCACGGTGTTCACCCTCAAAACATATAACGTGTTAGTCCATAAATTGGTAACAAAAAAGTTACGTGAGGCACTGCACCCATTTTCAGGCTAAGACTTCAAATGTTAGACGCTGCAACTGTCAAGATTTTAACAAAATTTGCAATAAAACCAAAACTAACAGTTGTAAGTGCACATTGGCATATATCATTGCAAAGATAATTTGGGTGGCTATCATCATAATAACAAGAAAGTATAGCAATCTATTTAAAAAAAAAAATTGAAAGTGGTTGCGGAGATTTGGAACATCCTGTAAATATATAAATAAAATTAGAAAATGCACTGTAGCATACTACATGTGTACGTAAAATTTCATTGTTACAACTTTATTAGTTTTCATGCTAAGCTCCGCCGACACACTATTGCCGCACCCGGTATATCGACAGAAATGATTATTAGAGATACTGAACTGCCGTTTTCGTTATGATTTCCATTGGAGCATGTGTTCATAGATTTTCCAATATCTTTTTGAAGCAAGACCATTACCCTCTCGTAGGTGAGTTTTTTCATGATGTCCATGTGAAATTGCATTGTTTCTTTTAATTATAAGTTAACTAGGTAGTACGTTGTATTGAAAGCGCGTATACTAGTGCTTGAGAAAGCACGTAGCACCTTATAAAAAGGAAATACGTTAGCTGAAAATCTGTACAGAAGAATCATTATTAAACACCGCCATTCTCGGTCGGCTCACAGAGTTCGGGAGACTCATTTTACCAGCGTTTTGCGTGCTATATGAATTGCATGCTATAGTACATGAACATTTATAATAGAGCGAAGTTGTAAAAGTATATATAAAAGTATAGACGTATTTACAAATACGCGTAGATGTAATTCGAATGGAAAGTGTTGGAAATGTCGGCTCTTGAAACCAAATTGTTGAGGCGCGAACTCCGGTTTGTGAAGGACCAATGTTATGGTTGTATCCAGTTACTAGAATCACGACCCCGATGTTCCTTCACCGTGCACAGGTTGTAAGGCTGTATACACTTTACTATTTAAATCTTCAGTGACTATAAAATGAATAAATGTACTTTCATCTAAATATATAGTATGATAAAAAAATCTTTGGATCGCTATTGCCGTGAATTTACGAGATATCTATGAAATTATTTATTTCAATTAGTTTTGACATTTATTTGACAACTTTCAAGTCAGCTGATTATAAAATATACATAAAATGCAACTAATTACCATAACCTAAAATCTATCTTATTTGTGACTTATGTATACTTTAAAGTACAGAAGTAAATAATTCTATTGATCGTTTTTACACTTCATGGCTATCGCGATCCAAGGACTTTTTGATCATATATTATTTATTTACACTATATACATTTATTTTGGATCTACAACGACTTATCCTAATATGAAACTGCTGTTGAGACTGTTGTCTTAAGACTATGTGTCCAGTCCTGATGTTGAGTTGGTACTGATCTATTCTGTTCTGTTTTTCAAGTAGAATTGACCCTACCCCTACACTATTACATATTAACATACGCGGATTGGTTGTACAGTGTATTGCTTGACGTCATAACGGGGAATTTTTGTGTCATGACTTCGTAAAAATTATGCCTACAAGCAATAATACCCAAGGTTTACGATAGTGTCTTAAAAATCTAATCTTAACTAATAAATAGGTAATAAAATATCATTACTACTATATCATATATCATTACTGGTGTTATAAATCTAAGTATGTAGTTCCAGATCGTCCCTTGTTGAAGTAATAAAATTTATTATACATATTTAAGAAACGAGATCTTAACAATGAATTTCCAGATTAAACACCTGTTCACTCTAACCCAAGGTAATAAAGCAAGCGGTCTAATGTATAAAGCAATAAATAAATTTTGAAAAAGATGCCGACGATTAAATAACCCTAGATAATAAATAGATTTGAAAATGTAAAGGATAATGTACTAATAAAAGTATGTTATACAGTGGTTTAAACTTGAAAATGCACGTTAAATATTTTACAAAATTGGAAATGTTTACGTTTGTATTCTAAACCCTAGATCAACTTATATTTAACAACAAAAAATTTTTAAAATTGAAATATTACAAAATGATAGTAAATGTATCCTCAACAGAAGGCATTTTTCAAAATAACGTGCACTTTATTTCAGTAAAGCCAACGCAGTGACGCCGCTGCTTGCCTACCTAAGTGGCGGTGTTTAAACTGATTACTAATCATTTTTTGTAGCCAATATTTTTGGATTAATACCAAGGATATATTATTATAATCTTTTATATTTATATCGAAAATATTTTTCTGTATTAAATTAGTCTTACAATTTTAAAGACAAGAAATTAAAGAGCTACGTATGTGCAATTCAAAAGAACTTATAATGTATTCCCAAGATGATAAGCAACTTGTCAAGTGTATATAATATTTAGATTGCAGCGAGTGCACAACAAAACGCGACAGAAAAAAATTTCATTGTGTAAGTATATGGTCGAAGTATGTACAACAATATAACAAAGTAGTGATCTTTTTGTTACACCTACGTTTTTCTCTTTTTTCCCTTGGTTAAGACGGAAAGCGTATTACGTGGAGCTATAGAATATACGACATAAGTCTATAACCAAATCAGTTTTCAATTTAACGATCGAACACCATGAAATTAAACGATTCTCCGAGATTATCGTCATCTAAATTAGTTCTAAAGATTCGTAAGTTTTTGTGGTTGTAGTCGATTTTATCGAATACTATATTAGTCAACATAAAATCGTACATACGTATGTGAATCCTTTATTAAAGCGTATATGGATAAACTTATTAAGATGTGATAAAAAATTGCTTTATTTTATAGAAATTTCAAAAAATTGTCATTAAGAAAAGAACTATTGTACGTAGCTTTTAAAAATTGCATTAAAATAAGGGTGGATTTAAGACTCTATGATTCCAAAGAATAATAATATGTAATATTCAATGTTTAGAAACGATTCTGCATTTTATATAATAATTCTTTGCAAAATGTCTCATACTAGTAATTACTTTAAATTGAATTTTAGAACGATTTTAATAATAATACATTTATTTCCTACAATTAACCCAAATTATAAAAAATATTAAATGAAAATCTACTACAACTGTCCAAGCAAAATAAAAAAATAACAATAGTAACTAGAGCAGAGAATTGGGCCACACGCCAGAGGCAGACGCGTAAAAGTTGGCACATAAAATAAATAGTAAGAAGTAAATTATAAAACATGCTCAAACAGTTACCGTATTAAGAGCCTTCAGTGAAATCACAAAGTAGATCTGTTAAATATTTCAATCATTATACCGGGTTCTTTTTTTATTATTACATATTTTATTACTTTTAGATAAAAACAAAGCTGTGACTCTCTTCATAGTCATGAAGAAAGCATTTGACATCGTACCCAAGCAAAGACTAATAGAAACTATTGAAAGATATGGCTACACAAATGAGACTCTAAACCTGATTAAGACATATCTAGAAAACAGACCAGCCTACCACAGGGCGGAAATCTCCCGACAATCCTCTACATATTATACACAAATGACATTCTACAACTCCGCCTAAGAGGACAGATATATATAATAATAATAATATATTTACAAATATTTTTAATAATATAAAATATTATTAAAAATCTGGTGTCAAGAACACAAATACAGGTTCACTATTATACAAAACTGATGGGATTTTACCCACTCATGTATGTTTCAATTATTATGATACATTACACATGCGGTTAGTTCATAGTATGAGTGAAGACACAAACAAAATGCAGTTTCTAGAGAGACGGCTGTGCCATCTTTGGAAGGGCGTCGTTGGTTCGCATTGGTTATATGGACAAGACGAGGTACTTCGGCTGTCTGACAACAGGCAGCGTTGAATTTACTTCTACGCTCGGTCTGGATAATTTCTGCGATATGGCTATGTAGTTCTTTTTTGTGAATGTGTCTGAAGATATCCTTTCTCCAGCAGGGGCGTACCGATGAGCCTGTAGAAAGGCGAAATACGTATCTACGTCTCTGGGGAGGGATATGTTCGGACACGTTCACAAAAAATATTAATAGTGAACCTGTATTTGTGTTCTTCACACCAGATTTTTAATAATATTTTATATTATTCAAAATATTTTTATTATACAAAACTGGTGGGGTTTTACCCACTCATGTATGTTTCAATTATTATGAATAATATATTTATTTGTTCAAAATTATACAAGTGTATAGAATTCGTCAAGTATATGTATACAAGTACATTTAAATATATAAAAACAAAATAAAGCGTGACATAGACAACACATTAAAAATTTTTTGAATAAAATTCATCCAAAGAATAAAAAGATTGTATATATAAAAAATTTTCTAATGTTTTTTTGAAGCACCTTTCCCTGCTCAAGTCCTTAATGTACTTTGAGATATGATTATAAATATTTAAGGCCTGACTAGTGGCGTTCTTTTGTACCCTGGTCAGAGTTGTTTGTGGCACCGCAAAATAGACACTTTCCGTCCAGCGAGTACTGTACTTTTGATTTAAGGCATACCTGCCAAACGTTATATGGATAAACTTATTAATACCCCTCTCACACACAAAGTACACTCCAGAATGTAGAGACCGGTAAGCGTATGTATTTTTCTTGTTCTAAATATTTCTCGGCACGAATCAATAAGTCTCAATTTAAAAACTGCATTTTTTTTAACATTTCTTCTGCAGAATAAAAAGTCTTCCCACACTGTTACCCCAGAAGACTAAACCATACCGCAACCGCGATTCTACGTAAGCTCGATACACACACAAACTGGCTTCATTGTTTACTAAGCCGGCGATAACCCTAAGGGCATAGTGAAATGGAGAAATCCTTCGATAGTGTATATAGGACTTCCAATTCAGTTGTGAATCGACCCTTATACCGAGAAACATTACTTCGGACGACGAGGCTAGTACACCGTCTCCAAAGTTTACAACAAGATCTTCCCGCTGAGAAACAGCGAAATGGAGGATTTGGGTCTTGCCCACATTCAATTTAAGTTCGTTCGCTCTGAACCACGCGCTCACAGAGGACAATGCCTGTGCAACGGTTTCCCTCAAGACGTTTGTTTCCGTTGATCTTATTGCCAATGAAACATCATCCGCTAATAAGGCCATAGGATAATTAAATACTAGTGGTAACCCATTTATGTAAATTAAAAATAAAAGAGGCCCTAGCACGGATCCCTGTGGTACACCCCTGGTAACAGTGAGCCATCCAGACCCAATCCTGGTTCCCTCCCCATTCACTGCCACGACACTTCGTCTTCTGTTTTCTAGATAGGATTTAATAAGGCTCCAATAATTTAGTCTAAATCCAGTTCTCCAAAAGGATTTTGTGATTAACGCTATCAAAAGCCTTGGACAAGTCCATACGCTGATAATATATGTATTTTGTATACGACACAAAATATAAAAGATATAGAGAGAATGATATTGGAAAACGCAAAGGTACTAGAGGAATGGTGCCTCGATAACCTTCTTACCATCAATGAAACAAAAACAAACTATATGATTTTTACAAATTCAAAGGCAATGCCAAAAATAAATATTACTCTAAAGAACAAGCAACTACAAGAAGTAACAGTAACTAAATATCTAGACTTAACTATATAAAACAATATGAAATGGGATGCGCATGTCGAGAAGATAATAAAACAAAATAGGAAAGTTATAGCAGCGTTGAATAAAATAAAATTTGTAATACCGACAAACTACAGGAAAGCTATCTACCATGCACTATTCTCATCACATAATATGTACTTAATAAATATTTGGGGAAATACGTCAAAGAAGAACCTGACAAAAATACAATAGGAACAAAATAAAAATTAATATACATTTACACAAAACCAGAGAAATACAGAGCTACAAAACACGCAGGATATCCCACATCAGAACGGAAAGATTTATCCATCAAAGACACACAAAATTACTCTAACTACAATAACAATAAACATAGCAAAAATGAAAGAAATGCTAAAATCTAATGAAATAAATTGACAATAACGCACAGACTCTGCCACCCACTCCTTGTTTCGCTTTACTGAAAAACATGAGGCCCCCCAACTGCAGTAGCCCGAAATGGTATCCCGTGGCGAAGAAGAGGGACGCATACGTGGCATTATATATAAATATATGGCCATTCAATGGTTCCTCGTCTTCCAATCCATCTGTGGGGAAAAACGTTGTCCAGATATTGACGAACATTTACACCATAATGTGGTGGGGCGCCATCTTGCTGGAACCAGATACTGTCATTGGGCAGGTGTTCATTGTTTTCATGAGGATAGAGCGTAGCACTAGCAGGTATTATTTCATTTTTCAATAACTGCAAATACAGAGCCGAAGTTAAATTGCCATTGATGAAAAAGGGACCGATAATATGACCGCCTAGAATGCCAACCCAAACATTAACCTTTTGGGGGTACTGCGTACGGTGCTCCAAAAACCAAGAGGGATTTTCCGATGACCAGTATCTGCAGTTATGTCTGTTTACTTCACCGATAAGGTAAAAAGTAGCTTCGTCAGAGAAAAGAATATTCTTGTCAAAATTTTCATTATTATTGCAAATATTTAACATTTCTTCAGAAAATTGTAATCTCCTATCAAAATCATCTTCCGTTAACTCGTGCACAAGGTGTACCTTATAAGGTTTATACTTTTCACTTTTTAAAAATGACACGATCGATGACTGTGAAATATTCTAATTGGCCGCTAATTGATTGGTTGATAAATGGGGATATTCAGATACAGCCAATAAAATATCCAGTTTGTTATCATCGCTTTTTGCTGTTCTAGGTCTACCACTCCTTGGCAAATCTTTAACGCTACCCGTTTGTTCAAAGCGTCTTAAAGTTTTACCAACAACGGATTTAGAAATTGGATTTCTATTTGGATGCGGATCATTAAATAAATTACAAACGTCTTGTAAACTTCTGCGTCTATCTCCATAACCCAAAATCATAAGTATTTCAATTCGTTCATGTTCACTTAAACTCGCCATTGTTAATATTAACAGCAATAAATTGCACAAATGAATTATTTCTGTCAAAGATTAGACGTACACAATAACCACTGATAAAATTATGTCTTTCAAGTTAGTTTATCGCTACGCCTCCGTCTATCTGCGATGTACCGAACATCTGTTAAACACATGAACCGACCTTTTCTTATAAAAAAAGTTATTAAAATTAATTTTAAAAAACAAAAATATTATTGTAAAGAGAAAAAAATTCTCTATCGAATGGTAGAGTAAAATTTACTAGTTCCCATTTAAAAAACTGCGCGGACAGGCGTAACTAAAAAACAATTGAAGAAAAAAAAAATTCAAATATTCTCAAATGTAGATCAAAATATCCTAACAAACTTCTATAATGAAGATAATTCCCTAAAATGAATATTAATGACAATAAATCGCCGTCTCCATACTTTTAACTAACCCTGTATGTTATTATTAAGCATACATTTTTCCCATGTATAACTTTAAAATGCATTAGCAACATAGTGGGCAACCAGTCATACATTTATGATTCGATGAGCGAGAACAATGTGCTTCTAGTGAAATCAGTGTTGCCGGTGCTACTACAAATCTATTTTAATGCAAATAAAATAACTATTATGTAAATCCACTACTTTTAGTTTAAGGGATCTACTATTATTATTTTTTTGTATTGCAAAATTAAGCTTTCCAGCATAAATAAAATTTAAACTTCAAAGTTAAATCTATTATGAAACTGTTAAAATTTATCCTACAGTAGAATCTGATTCGACAATAATACTTGTACTAGCAACACTGGGTAATACAGAGCAAAATAAAGCTACGAAGAATTAGGTTATGTTTTTAGAAAGGAAAGTGCAAAATCTCAGGTTTGAATTAAGAAATTATTTTATTCTAACAATTAATTAAGACAAACAAAGCAACATAACAAAGGTGAAGTCTAACTTCATAGCAAGTTTTCAAAGTCTCCTCTTTGTCTTTCAAGGCAATAAGCAAGGCGATCTTGAAAGCAATGTAAGGTATTCCAAATAATTTCAATGTATTTCAAGGTATTTCAATGGTGTATAACTGGTTGCCTACTATGCCGCTAATGCATTGACAATTTTCTTTTTAAAGTTACACATAGGAAAAATATATGTGTAATAGTAAAAAAAGAAGCTCGTATATGATTCCACAGTTTCTTCACACACACAGTCAAGTTCATAGTCAAGCTAGTACAATTTGCGGAATAAATGTTCTTTAATGCCGAAAATGGCCGTTTTACGGTGATCTTACATTTACATATTTTTAAACAACTTAATGGATCTTTAGACGCACCTTCACAAATTTGTCTTAATATGAGAAGATCGAAATCTTTGTCTAAAACTCTTTCAAATTTTTCTATTAGACATCATTTTTTTGTCTTCTACAAAACATAGCTGCGCGTAAATAACATTCACAATTTCAATAGAATTTTTCTGAATAGTTTGTAAATCTGCTTTAAGCTGACCATCTTGGAAGTTTACCAGGCTTTTCTTGATAGGTACAGCTTCTTTCGGATTGAATTTTAGAAGTACCTTCTTTACATCATCAAAATATTTATTGTAGTAAAACACAGCCTTTAACCATGTTTCCCAACGTGTAACAATCGACTGTGGTTGTTCAGGTATTAGGGGACACAGTCTGTGAAATTCTCTATTAGGTTTAGGAGACTTTAGAAACACTGCTTTTGTACTAGCAATGAATGCATTTGCTCGTGGATATCATTTACGAATCGTTTTTGCCACAATATTTAAAGCATAAATTTTACACGTTAGATGTAAAAAGTTAGTCCTGTGTTCTTTAAGAGATCGGTCTAAGGAAAACATGTTTACGACATAATCAATAAAAGTTGGTTTGTTAAAAGTCCAAATTTGTTCCATGAGTTCAAAGCCACCTTTAAAATCTCATCGTCAGTACAATTTTCAACACTTTTGGAAGCAGGTAAGATAGAATATGCCGGTTGATGTGGTCCTATTGTACGTACCATTACGTTAACCACAGAATGCCTTTTGCGATCTGTTGTTTGATCTTGTATTATTTTTTGAATATGTTCGCAAACAGATCGACGCAATTAGCGAAAGAAAAGATTATTATTCGGCGTCGGATCAGTCCGAACGGTTCTATACAGAGCGACGGGCCAGCCCAAAGCGCAGCCCAGAATAATGCGGTGAACCAGACCAAAAATGGCTCCAAAAACGTGCATAGACCATAATAACTAAAGAAGTATAATACAAATGTATTTTTAATAATATAAAATATTATTAAAAATCTGGTGTGAAGAACACAAATACAGGTTCACTATTAATATTTTTGTGAACATGTCCGAACATATCCCTCCCCAGAGACGTAGATACGTATTTCGCCTTTCTACAGGCTCATCGGTACGCCCCTGCTGGAGAAAGGATATCCTCAGACACATTCACAAAAAAAAAGGCGAAATACGTATCTACGTCTCTGGGGAGGGATATGTTCGGACACGTTCACAAAAATATTAATAGTGAACCTGTATTTGTGTTCTTCACACCAGATTTTTAATAATATTTTATATTATTAAAAATACCTTTGTATTATACAAAACTGGTGGGGTTTACCTACTCATGTATGTTTCAATTATTCTGATAAAGAAGTATAAATTCGTACACGAGCATAGTCTGTACGAAAGTGTAACTAAATACGTTTGCCTGTGTGAAATAAGCTTAGGTATAAATAAAAGTGTTCAAGATTCTTCAAAAATAAGAACCAACCAGTGAAGTGCATATACTTTTCTCTAAGAAGAAAAAAGTATATATCAATGTACATTGTGCCACTTCGAAAAAAATATATTCCTCTAAGCTGCATCTGCATCTACAAGACGACAGTCGACACAGAAGCTGCATTTCAGTTTAGAGCTTCATTAGAATTATACACGCCGTATTTAAGATAAAAATATACCGACATACACACTATTAGACAGAGCGTTGTAGATTCCACTTGAACGCAATTATTTACCTTGTTTGTATTTTTCGTATTAAAAAGGAGCGTTTTGAAGTTTCTTGCATCTTTTAAGAATCCGAATCACCCTAAGTTAATTACACAAAGATAAAGCAGAATAAGATCTATATTAAAGTAATTAGTATTTTGTTTACTATTTATATACCTTTTAATTAAAGTCAAGTGCCATTTAATTCACTTTTTGCTAGCCGGAGCAATTCTCTATAAATATATGGTTCCATCAGTTCACGTACTATAAAAATTCTAATTATCTTTTAAAGCAGCCAACAAAATTTTACAAATTTTAACGTTAAATATATTTTATTAAAGAATAGAAGATAAAAAAAGAGTGTTGTAACAACTAAGATCGAGTTTATATACATTGCAAGCATCTTACAAACTTTGATGATACTTATATTGGTACCTTGATGACACTATCTATACGCCTGCAGGAATATTTAATCTTTATCCAACACCGTTATTCATGTTTCAAACACATCCTTATCTCAAAACAAATCGATTTTGGCTTGCAAAGTCAAACATTTGTGCAGTGATAATAATAATGTGAGTCATCTGCAATACGTCAGGCGACGGTCTGGCGATGAGATCATGCGCCGAACATACCACCCGCCTCCGGAAAGATCTAGAAACTCCGGGGATATTCTCAAAGGTCTATTGACCTATAACAGAACTGGAAATGGAGAGAGACGGATCAATGAACGAGTAATCGTCGTCGGGCTTATATTGTGATATAAATGTAAAAAAATAAATACTTATAAATGTGAAATAAATGCTCTTATTGTTAATTATTAGTTTTTAAATGTTATATAGTGTATTTTGTTTATTTGATAATATAGAGTGTGTTTAAATTACCGTTAGTTTTATTTAAAAGAATCCAGAAAGACCAAATTTTTCAATAATAACTGTTGTCATTGTCACACTGATTGCTTTAATCAGTGTGATAATGACAATAGTTTACAGAAGAGTCTAAACTTTTTATCGCCATCCAAATGAGTAAGCAATATTACTTCTGTTATATACTGTCTTTGTAGAAATGTTGCCACATAATTATTATTAATATCCAACCTTCATATATTATATAAAATAAATTAAGGGAATAAACAATAAAGTAACGAGTCATCGAAAAAATTCATAATTGGAGTAGACTGTGAAATTGGGTTGGTACTTTAGCCACTTCCACATAATGACATTTATTATTTGACATTGAAACTATAAGTTTGTGTCAAATTTTTCAAAACTCTTATTAAGAAAATTAAATTTGGTTAGATGTAAATGGACAACATTTTCAACAACTTCTATAGCTATATGTAAATTTTGATTATAATTTCGATATTAATCGAATTACAATCGAATTTACAATGAAAACAAATGAAACTGTCAAGCATCAAGTAATGTGTCATTATGTGGAAGTGGCTAAAGTACCAACCCAATTTCACAGTCTACTCCAATTATGAATTTTTTCGATGGCTCGTTATAACGAATATAAGAGGAAGAAGACTTTAATTAATCATATAACTTTAGCATAATTAACTGCTAACTATTCAAATCCCAACTTAAATAAAGAATGTTCAAGATATATGAATACTAAATTTTAGGTAAATATCCTAAAATAAGTTGATGCAAAATATTAAAAATATCTCTGACGTAAATCCTGGAAAGCATTGTAACAATATTACAATGTCACGAATTGCGCTCGGTCGAATCAGTTAAGTACACCTTTAAATAAATGAAAATAACTCTATTTGTAATAAAAAGAAACATATTACCGTCAACACTTAATGCTCGCCGTCAGATAACCGAAGAAATTTCCATTCCACTGTGTAACGAATTGCCTGGATGCCGTTGAATAGTCGGTAGATTTAAAATTGTGTTTACTATAGACGTGAACGCTCCAGCAAATGCGGCCAATTCCGTTTAAAATTATGAATTATTGTCCATATTCACGTGGAAATGTTAATGTAATTTGTAGTCCGGACTGCGCTTTTTTGTTATGGAAATTGTTTTAGTTCCCATCTGTTCGTTCTTTTTTTTTAGTCCCTAGTGTTCTGTTATTATGATGTGATTTTAAATTTCCGGTATTATTATTAGCATATGATCTCAGACAAAAGGCACAATGTTTCGCTTATAAAATGTTCTTAATAGCTCTATTAATCATATTAAATGGAGCGATATATTTTGCCATTAAGCAAACTTACAACTACAAGAATTAATATTATATAAATATCTGAAGTCCAAAGCGTAATATGTTTATAATGAGCAACTAAAGAAAAATTTCATAATATACACACGATCATATAATAAATTAAGTTATGATAATTTGAATCATATTATTATTCATTATTTCGTGATTAAGCATAACTAATGGGCCAATAAAGTTGTTGTAGTCACGTAAATGAATGCTTTACGTGGTAATTCATCAAGCATATAAAGATGAATTGGATAAAAACTCAAAAAGGTATATAACCCCTTACCACAATTATTAATCGTATCCTAAATACGTCTTTCGACAACTAAGTTGTCATCATCAGTAGGTAAACCCACTAATCAAGGAGTCGCACATGGGGCACAGTAAAGCTAGAACACCGCTTACGCAACAACTACTTTACACGGCGTCCACGTATAGACTAATTTAAACATGCAAATATATCTATCGAAAAAGATCGACAAACTTACGTCTCTTAGGGAAACGGCATTCACATATGTTTAAACTCCAAATTGAAATATATCGAACGAAAGATCGACAAAAATTACCTCTCTTAAGGAAACGGCACTCAACATGTGTTAATACTTCAATTTAAAACGTCGACGACCCTTATATTGTTCTAAGAATGAAAAGAGACAAATGAAGGGAATCGGTGCTATATTACCGTTCATGGAATGTTGTTTGTTTTTAGCGATATGAATGCTTTCGTAGGCGTCAAGATCGCGGGGGTTATTTATGCCCTTTAAAAGCTTTAACCCTTTAATCGACACATTGTGTAGTGTACTTAAAGCATGGTTGGCAACGTTAGATTTATCTGGTCTATTGTATTTAATATGTGATATGTGTTCTTTAAACCGGGTTATTATTGGTCGTTTTGTTTGGCCTATATATTTCAAATTACAATCATCGCAACTAATTTCGTATATACCTGATTTCGAATTAAAATTAACTCTATCTTTAGTATTCCCTAGGAGACTTTTGATAGTATTTTCGGACCGAAAGGCAACTTGGAGACCTCTTTCTTTCACAACTTTATTAATGTTTTTCGTGATGTGGTGGTATGGTAAACACATGTACTTTTTCTCCTGGTTACTTTGAGATATCAAACTTGTGGATTCGCGGATTGTATTTTTATTTTTGTTTTTCTAATTAATTTATTGATTATTTCTATGTCAAAGCCATTATATGTCGCAATATTTTTAATGAAATCCAGTTCTATTTCATATCTCTCTTTTGTTAACGGAAAATTTAGTAACCGATTGACTAAGAAATTAAATGAATCTATTAACATTGGTTTCTTTCCGGAAAATGTCGATTTCTATTTTATGTTTATTCCTAATCAGTAAAGTATCTAAAAAGGTATCCTGCCATTGTGTTCCTTTTCCACCGTAAATTTAATCGTCGGAAATTTCAAATTTAATTGATTAACGAACATGTCTAATTCGCATTTCCGCGTATCAAAAATCGCGAGAATGTCATCTACATACCTAATCCAGACTCTCGGGAAATATTTAGCGTTATTTTTAAATTCTACTTCAAATTGACTCATGAATAAATTGGATATGAAAGGAGATAGGCAGTTACCCATTGTTGTGCCTTGCTTCTGTTCATAAAATTTTTCTCCTACTTGGAAACAATTTTTCGTCATGCACAGAGTTGTCAATCTCATGTATTCTTTTATTTTTGAAGGTTCAATGTTATTCTTGTGGAGCAAGCTTTCTAAATATTTCATAGTCTCTGGAATAGGTACCGAGGGGAATAAAGACGTTACATCGAATGAAACTAAAATTTCCCCGGCTTCCAGTTCACAATCTTTAATTAATTTAACAAATTCTAAGGAATTACTAGCTGACAAATTTTCTGGTTTTACGGGTAAATTTTTGAATTTATTCACTAACCATTTGGAAATCAAGTAAGTCGGTGAGTTGATAACTGAAACGCTAAATATTTCCCGAGAGTCTGGATTAGGTACGTAGATGACATTCTCGCGATTTTTGATACACGGAAATGCGAATTAGACATGGTCGTTAATCAATTAAATTTGAAATTTCTGACGATTAAATTTACGGTGGAAAAGGAACACAATGGCAGGATACCTTTTTTAGATACTTTACTGATTAGGAATAAACATAAAATAGAAATCGACATTTTCCGGAAAGAAACCAATGTTAATAGATTCATCATCGCGGATTCAAATCATAGTTAACATAAGACAGCTTCCTTTAATTTCTTAGTCAATCGGTTACTAAATTTTCCGTTAACAAAAGAGAGATATGAAATAGAACTGGATTTCATTAAAAATATCGCCATATAATGGCTTTGACATAGAAATAATCAATAAATTAATTAGAAAAACAAAAATAAAAATACAATCCGCGAATCCACAAGTTTGATATCTCAAAGTAACCAGGAGAAGAAGTACATGTTTCTACCATACCACCCCATCACGAAAAACATTAATAAAGTTGTGAAAGAAAGAGGTCTCCAAGTTGCCTTTCGGTCCGAAAATACTATCAAAAGTCTCCTAGGAAATACTAAAGATAGAGTTAATTTTAATCCGAAATCAGGTATATACGAAATTAGTTGCGATGATTGTAATTTGAAATATATAGGCCAAACAAAACGACCAATAATAACCCGGTTTAAAGAACACATATCACATATTGAATACAATAGACCGGATAAATCTAACGTTGCCAACCATGCTTTAAGTACACTACACAATGTGTCGATTAAAGGGTTAAAGCTTTTAAAGGGCATAAATAACCCCCGCGATTTCGACGCCTACGAAAGTATTCATATCGCTAAAAACAAACAACATTCCATGAACGGTAATATAAGACCGATTCCCTTCACTTGTCTCTTTTCATTCTTAGAACAATATAAGGGTCGTCGACGTTTTAAATTGAAGTATTAACACATGTTGAGTGCCGTTTCCTTAAGAGAGGTAATTTTTGTCGATCCTTCGTTCGATATATTTCAAATTGGAATTTAAACATATGTGAATGCCGTTTCCCTAAGAGAGGTAAGTTTGTCGATATTTTTCGATAGATATATTTGCATGTTTAAATTAGTATATACGTGGACGTCGTGTAAAGTAGTTGTTGCGTAAGCGGTGTTCTAGCTTTACTGTGCCCCATGTGCGACACCTTGATTAGTGGTTTTACCTACTGATGATGACAACTTAGTTGTCATTAATAATTGTGGTAAGGGGGGTTATATACCTTTTTTGAGTTTTTACTTAACCACAGTCTCCAAAGAAAGACTTTTTATGAATTGGATAAGATACACATTAGCGAGTCCCAAAAAGAATAGTGAAATACTATAATCGGTCCAGATTAATTTAAACCAAGCACTAAGAATGATTTTCAATATAAATATTATTATGGTTTTATGTCTGGAAGGTCAATTTAATTTAACTGAGATTACTCAGTATATCAGTTCTTCTATTGACTCAAAAGTTCAAGTCGATATTGTTTATACCGATTTCGCGAAGGCTATGACACTATTGACCATACCATACTATTGTCCAAACTAAGCTTGTTTGGCGTTACTTCATTCTTAACAGACCTGATAGTTTCATATCTTTATAATCGCCCATTTTATGTCTGCTATAATGACTGTTATTCCTCCACTTTCACTGCTTCTTCCGGTGTTCCTCAGGGCTCGAACCTTGATCCACTATTGTTTAATGTTTATATTAATGATTTTCTGTTGTCGCTTAACTGTTGCGTCCTTGCCGACGCGGATGATCTAAAAGTCTTTGGAAAAATATCTTTTACCTCTGATTGCGAAGCTCTGCAAAAGGATTTAAACACTATCTACCAATGATGTAACAATAACAATATAAGGGTCAGTATAAATAAATATGCAGTCATCATGTACACTACAAACGCGAACCATTTAATATATACCTATTCACTTGATCACTTCAATATTTCACGACGATCACAAATCAAAGACCTGGGTGTTTTGTTTGATTAACGCTTGCAATTCACTGGCCACATTCTATCAATTTGTATCTCCGCTTCACGCACTCTTAGTTTTGTTCTTCGATCCTGTCGTAAATTTGTAAATCTAAATACGCTTAAAACGCTCTATATTACACTAGTTCACCCTAAACTCGAATATGTGTCAATTATTTGGTACTCATATTATGCCCTTTGCAGTGCTACCCTAAAGACGACAGTAGATTAACTGCTGGAATGTCAGATTGCTTAAATCCAACAATCAATGGAAATAGCCCAAACAACTACCCAATAAATTATTTGTATGTGGTTTTTTGCTTTTAAATGTAGCTATATGAGCACGGATGATGCAAAACGTTCCGGACCGTAACTACTGGTTATAAAGATCATGCTCTTGTAAGTAGTGAGAGAGCTAATGAAGTAAACATTTCAATCGAACAGGTATGCAATATTTTGCATGAAAATTTAAATATGAAAAAGGTATCAGTGAGAAGGCTGTCGCATTTGCTTAATGCTAATCACATGCGCGCTCGCATTCACTATCAAGAAAATGTTTGTTAAATCGTAATCCAAAGAAATTTTTTCGTCAATATGCCACAGTAGATGAAACTTAGATACATAATTATACTCCAGAAACGAAAATACAGTCGAAACAATGGATTTTTCGAGGGGAACGTGTCCCCAAGAAGGCAAAACCGTTTCTTCGACCGATAAGGTTATGGCCACTGCTTTTTGAGCTTACTTACTTAATTTAAGCTTACTGGCCAATTGTTCCGTAAGGAATACGCTAGTTTTGAGCGTTAACAAGTATTATGATCTTCACTAGGAAAAACTGGATTATTAGGATTTATTATCAGAACTTGTAAATGTTTTAATAACGTTGCGCTTCTGGAGTTCTTATACTTCGCTCTTGTTCTTCCTAAATGAAAATATGCATCTATCGTTTAGTACCCTTATTATACAGACTGTTTCTTAATTTAATGTCAATTTTGAAAGGGACGATTCTTAAAGTTATTTTAAGAAAAATATTAATATAAATGCGAGTCCGGAAAAAATCGTAATGATGAGCCACTGCTTTTTCTTAAAATAAGTGTTATTTTAGAAATGCACATTTATTTTGGAGCAAATTTGATTCTTTGACTTATTTTTGCACATGACGCAAAGCCCAGTGCAATACTAGCGAAAGGCTGTATTTCTAAAATATTTAATTTTATTTATATAATTGGAAAACGAACGGGTGGTGATCTATAAAATTACGACATACATATTTATTTGTTGAAAAGTTGTATTTATAAAGGATATTCTCGGCTGTTGTTGCAGATACTTCTTGGTGAAACATTTTAACTTCATACAGTAAATAATAAAGAATAAATTAAAACACTTGGCTTGTTTCACTATGGGATTTATTTAAATTCTCTAACATCTGTTTCGGCTGTTATGCCATTCTCAAAGAGATCTATAAATCTAACTTAAAGACTATCGCACTTGTTCTTATATGTTGTCTGTTCTTGTGTGTAGTGGGGGTGGTACTATATTGTGTATTACGGTGTCTATAAAGGGTGTATTGGCATATTCTATCTGTGTGTTGGTGATTGATAGATTTTGTTTTTTCGCTAGTTTTATTTCTAATATTTCTAGGAGGTCCAATCTCTTGCTTTTTGTGATATTGTGTATTAAGTCGCAGTTATCTATATCGGGGAAGTGGTTGAGTTCTATACAGTGTTCGGCAAAGCCTGTGTTTTTCTCACTATATAAAATTGCCTTTTTGTGTTCTTTAACTCTGTTTTTAATGGCTCGTCCACTTTGGCCGATATAGATAGCTTCACAGTCTTTACATTTTAATTCATAAACACCTGATTGGTTCATTTTATCTCTTTTATCTTTGTTGTTGCTAATCATTGTTCCCAAATTTGTTTTATTTACCCAGCTTATTTTGATATCTAATCCTTTTACTATTATGTTTATTTTATTAGTGAGTTGGGGTATGTATGTAATTTTGTGCCATCTTTGTATATTTTCTGTTATTTTCGGGTATAGGTATTTGTTCTTATTATTTTGTATTTCTTTACGTTTTAATAGTTTATCTACGATTTTAGGGTCATATCCATTATTTCTTGCGATTAATTTAATTGTGTGTATTTCTGTATTAAACAAGACAGATTTTAATACAGAAATAAACACAATTAAATTAATCGCAAGAAATAATGGATATGACCCTAAAATCGTAGATAAACTATTAAAACGTAAAGAAATACAAAATAATAAGAACAAATACCTATACCCGAAAATAACAGAAAATATACAAAGATGGCACAAAATTACATACATATCCCAACTCACTAATAAAATAAACAGAATAGTAAAAGGATTAGATATCAAAATAAGCTGGGTAAATAAAACAAATTTGGGAACAATGATTAGCAACAACAAAGATAAAAGAGATAAATTGGACCAATCAGGTGTTTATGAATTAAAATGTAAAGACTGTGAAGCTATCTATATCGGCCAAAGTGGACGATCCATTCAAAACAGAGTTAAAGAACACAAAAAGGCAATTTTATATAGTGAGAAAAACACAGGCTTTGCCGAACACTGTATAGAACTCAACCACTTCCCCGATATAGATAACTGCGACTTAATACACAATATCACAAAAAGCAAGAGATTGCACCTCCTAGAAATATTAGAAATAAAACCAGCGAAAAAACAAAATCTTTCAATCACCAACACACAGATAGAATATGCCAATACACCCTCTATAGACACCGTAATACACAATATAGTACCACCCCTACTACACACAAGAACAGACAACATATAAGAACAAGTGCGATAGTCTTTAAGTTAGATTTATAGATCTCTTTGAGAATGGCATAACAGCCGAAACAGATGTTAGAGAATTTAAATAAATCTCATAGTGAAACAAGCCAAGGGTTTTAATTTATTCTTTATTATTTACTGTATGAAATTTATAAAGGTTTTAATTTTATTTATATAATTTGAAAACATACTATGATCTCTCTATCTAAAATTATGAAATACATATTTATTAATTAATTTTATTTATATAATTGGAAAACAAACGGGTGGTGATCTATAAAATTACGAAATACATATATATTTGTTGAAAAGTTGTATTTTTAAAGTTTTTAATTTTATTTCTATAATTGGAACATTTTTATTTGTTCATTTTGTCGTTCAAGTTGAGTAAAGGACTATTAATATTGACTAGCAATAGTTTCTCAAGGTTTTCTTCTGTCAATTTTGTTCTCTTTGAATTAAGTACATCCTTATAAATAGAAAACGTCCTTTCTACATTGCAACTGGTTATAGGTGCATACTGGAAATATTCTTTTATTTCTTCATATTTAGCCGTTAGATTTTGTGGAATTGTCTCCATACATAATTGCTGCAATGTAATTAAATTTGGATTTCTATTAAGAATTGCTTCAAACTTTTGCCGAAGGCCACATCCGAAGTCACTTGGAATACTTTTCAAATTATTAACAGCCACATCTAATGTGGTTAATCCGTCATTTAATTTGAGATTTCGATTTTCAAAATAAGTGATTAGTTTTGGCAATTTTCCAAAGTGTTCGTGAAGAAAGTACAACTGATTTTTTAAATTTGGGATTTGTGTGAGCTCCTTGCACTCACCAATACTTCTAGCATCCTCCTTTAGCAGTGTTACGAAATGTTTTAGACTATCGCAATTCTCAGCATAATAACTAGTAGCTTCCAGCCATGTTTCCATTTAGTTATTACTGGAGTGGGAGGCAGTGACAGAGATGGAAATTTTTCCCTGAAAAGAGCTACTCTCAATGGTGCTTTTCTGAAAATTTTTTAAAAGCTGATACAAGTCTATCAACTTCCGGAAAAGTGTCTCTGATATATTCACAGATTCTGTGGAGAGCATGTGCTACACAAGTAATATGCAGCATATTAGGATATGTTTTCTTCAATAGTCTGCCTGGTCTGGTTTTTAACATATACGCAGCACTATCACTGACAAGTAAAAGTATTTTTTCTTTGTACGTGGCGTCCGAATGAAGCATTTTTTGCATATTCTCCTTAATGGTTTCAGCAACTGTTTCCGCATCAACTCTATTTATAACACTTGTTGCTATTACATATGACTTATAGGGAATAGTTGGCTGTAGTACACCAGCTACAACATTTACCACACAGCGTCCTAACATATCCACCCTTTCGTCGGCGCTTATCCATAAGTATTGATTTAAAAGATGGCTTCTAATGCGTTCTACTGTTCTCATATAGCACCTAGAAACATAATATTTGCGTAAAGTTGATTCATCAGGAACATTTCGACCAGTATATTTTTGAAGAAATATTTTTAAAGTGGGATTGCTAAGTTTATTTAATGGCGATATTTTACGGATTTTGTAATAAATTTCGAAATCACTGACAATGGACATACAATCAATATGACCGTCAATCCAACTCGCCATTGTTTTACAATGCCGTTCTCGACATTCTTCCATATCATTTCTGAAAAAGTAACTTAAACAATACTCTAGATCTAAATAAATGAAAACTAAAAATGTGTGCGTAAGTTATTGAAACTGAACGAAATTGAATGCACACTTACGTCGAAATAATTTGTAGAAATAGATTCAATCAAACGATATTAAACAGGATCTATCACAAGAATTACGATTTAATTAACAGTTAAAACTATGAAAACAAGAAACTTACTCACTGGAATTTAGTTATCTTACGAAATATAAACTAATAAATAAAATACATTATAAAAACCCCGCCTCTATCTACGCTCATGAAAACACTTTAAAAAATACTATATTCTCCGAATACAATAGCTGAGTTGTCCATTGTTATCGTGCGAGACCAGGTGACCGAGTAAGTTAAACAAATACTTCATTGAATTACGCCGGGATGTACTGTGCGACGTTATACACAATTCTAATTGCCGATTGCGTTTTATGGAAATTGCATCCGTTCTCTACTTATTACATCACAGAAAGTTCTTATGCGATTCTTCGATTCTTGTCCAGTGTTAACTTGAGTGCTGTAAACTAGAGTTTTAAGATGCCCCCATAATAAAAAATTCAAACTCTTTAAATCTGAGAACCTTGGAGGCCATGGTTCAGATCCACCGCTACCTACCTATTAGTTATGAAACATACAATTTAAATATTCTCTTGCTTTTAGACTGAAATGAGCTGGTACATCGTCATGCATGATGCTAACTAAAATTGGCCCTTCTTCAAACAATATTGACAAATCATCCGTTAGAAGCCAACGATAGTTATGACTTATGACCATTTAGCCTTTGTGGTGGAAGAAAAGGCCCAATTAAATCATTTTCAACAATTCCAGCCCAGACATCTATCGAAAATTGCTCTTGATGATTAGATTCAACAACTGCATGCGGGTTTTCTTTGGTTCAAACATGATTATTGTAGAAATTTCTAATAGTTTCTTGTTAGCTTCATCTGTGAACATGATTTTACAGTCACACATGGAACTGCGCAATATTCTCCAAAAACCATTGACAGAAGTAGATACGCAAACGAAAATCTCAGAAAAGTAAGGCCTGGACCCATTGAATATGATACGGATATAACAAAGAATCGTGAAGAAATCTCCAAACTAGAATGTGCGGTATATTCAAGTCATTTTCAATTTGTCAGAATTTTCATCATTTGAATTTAAAACTGCTTCTTCAATTTCTGAAGTTCTTGTAGAATGATGGGCATATTTCATTGATCGTTTGGCCTAAAAGAACGTGTTTTACTTAACTTTCTATGTATGTTTGAAAATGTTCGTCTATCCGGAAAGCGCTCTTGATACAATCGCCTAGCCTCCGGTGCGCTGCCGTCAGTCAAACCATACATGTAATAAATGTCAGCCAACACAAAATTAGTAAAATTAACCTTTTTTTTATATAACTCTGTACAAATATTTTAACCAGCAAATTAATTTAACTGTCAAAATTAATGAAACGACAACAGACTTAAGGCCGCTACACACGGACGTACATGTTCTAAAACATGTATGTGCATGCATAAGCGCGCATTCATTAACGTTGGTGTGTATGTGAAATAATGTGACGTTTTTGAATGCGCATTCAATAGAAGCAGCGCGTTAAAAAATCTATCTGCTAGAAATTATCAACGCACATGCACTTATATGCATGCAAGTCTCAACGTGTAGAGGCAAAATAACAGGTGAATGTGCGAGAGTTTACAGTAGCGTCGGAGGTGAACTTTTTTAGTATATACATTATTATCGCATGTTTTAAGGAGTATTAAGATATTGTTAGTATGTCTGATGTTAGAATGATGTCACGAGACTTTTTAAGAGAGTTTATTGAATTATATAAATCGCATCCATGTCTTTGGCAAATCAAATCAAAAGAATATCTTGACAGAAATAAAAAATCGGAGGCATACCATTCGTTAATAAAAAAGTTACAAACTATTCAGCCGAATGCAACACGAAGTAACGTCATACGGTCATAACGGTTATTGCAGACCTCATTACTGTATCTTGGCGTTCTATTAATGGAGTAACTAGGTGTAAAAGTTCTATATAGGTACCTTCATCCATTCTTAGATAATTTCGCCAGTCATCAGGTTCTAGTCTCAGTTCTTCCAATAACTGAATATGCGAAAATGTTTGCCTTTTTAAAAGCCATCTTTTCGACCACACTCGACGGGATTTTTTAATTTTATTTTTCTGTTTAATCACATATGCACATGCCACTGCCTCTATAGTTAAATAAACGTCATTTTGGGAGAACATCTTTACATTTCAGTAGACAGACCAAAACTATGGAACATGTTTGTATGTCTGTATGCTACTTTAACGTACGTTATTGAATACACGTTGTTGCGTGCACGTACATGTTTTAAAACATGTACGTCCGTGTGTAGCGGCCTATAGACTACTATTAATATTCTGCTTTTAGTATAGGAACAATAATTGCTGAAACAGAGTTTAAGTTACGGAAAAAAGGCGAGACCTTTTTTTGTTACAAAATGAAGCACCATTAATAAAATAATTTTTATTTAAAGGAAAAGCAGTGTCGAACCATTATTTGTTCAAACATATTCAGTCTAAATTTCGCTCTAACGCCACTGGTAGAAAATTTAATAAAATTTTTACATCGGAAAATGCCCCTTTGTGATAGGAAGGCGTAACCGAATTTCATAAAAATATTTGAAATGAAAAATGATATGAATGTTAGGATAAAAAAAAACTTTTTTCTTAGAAGTTTAACACCCTACCCTGTATGTATCTCGGAAAGAGAGTATTTCTGGACTCATGTTTATATTAATTTTTTCTTAAAATATCCCGAAGAATAGGCCCTTTCAATATTGACATTCAATTATGAAACACAACAACTTCCTAGTGAACTTGTACAACGACGTTTTTTCAAATTCTTAATTTTTAAAAATACTGGATTATACCCGAACGGTAATGTTTCCTACGATGAACTATAGTACGTTTTGGGTTTCAAATATTCACCGATCGGAGGATTAATCAAAGTGCTCAATTTCTAACCTAAACTGTAAAATCATTTTCGGATGAGACTGGCGCAGAAACACATTTTAGTAATTAGAAAGAGAGCCACCTCATAAATGAGAGAAATAGCTAGTATATAAAGTGCTATAAATCCGTGTACTATACGAGCCACCAATGTTTATCGTTTATTTGTCAGTCGGTACCAGGCATTTGATCGGTGTGTTTCGTAGTGGTGTTGTACGTACATTGAGCGTTTTCCTATTTGTAATATTATTGTTGTGTTTTATCTATTAATCTATTTTTTTTCAAAGCTATTCAAGAGTAAGACTGCATCCTCTTGTAAGTAGAAATATACTTATCATAAAATTCCTGAAAATTTAGTTGTATTTTTTTACACCGGGTAAAATGTCTGATATGGCAACAAACTCTGTCCTATAATGTATAGAATTCACGGTTGGCTCTTGGTGAAACATGATTAATAATTTACTAAATAAAACACTTGGTATATTTGTTTCACAAAATGTATTTAAAATATCTCTGACATATGTTTCGACTTATACAGTCATTCTCAAAGAGTCATGTAAACTAGTCAGTTTACATGACTCTTTGAGAATGACTGTATAAGTCGAAACATATGTCAGAGATATTTTAAATACATTTTGTGAAACAAATATACCAAGTGTTTTATTTAGTAAATTAAACTCTGTCCTGGAGAAAGTGAGCCCTTGTTCAAGAGAAAAGTTATTCTTGAACAATCTCATGAAATAATTTTTAATGTATATAACTATTTAAAAAAAAAGGTGTGACAGGTAAATATATTTACAAATTAGGTGGATACATAATATTTAACCTGTAATAATATTACTTTTTTTAAATCAAATTCAAAATTATAATTTATGTTGTTCATCATTTATAGGTCAACTGCTAGATACAGTTGCAGAAGCAACAGGTATTTCTAGGAGCACTGTAGGTCGAATAATTAAAAAAGGTCATGCTGTTGAAACAAGAAAAGTAAATTCATTCTTATCGACAAAAATAAAACCACCAAAACCATCACCAAAATCTACTGTCGATAACTGTGGGGAAGAAATTATTCGCAGAACTATACATAATTTTCATGTGACTGAAAAGAGAAGACCCACAATAAAAGCCGTTTATAATCAAATTCACGATGATGAAGGAATCGGTTTTGCAGGAGGGCTATCATCTTTTAGGAAATTATTGTTGCGAATAGGATTCAGGTACTTTTTTTATTATTTTTAGTAATATCACTCTAAACTTTTTATTTGCTAGATGGAAAAAAACTACTGATAACCGTAAGATTTTAATGGAGCGGTTTGACATAAGAGAGCTGAGGTGTTCTTACATCCGCAAAATAACAAATTATCGTACCCAAGGACGTCCAATAATATATACAGGTATAAAAAGCATTTAGAAAATATATTTAGTACATATTTTAAGTACATAAGTAATTTTTAGATGAAACTTACATACATGCAGGGCATACATTTCCTTTTGGATGGGTCGATCAATCTAATGAAGGATTAAAGTGTCCAATTTCAAAAGAGAAGCGTTTAATAATTGTTCATGCTGGTTCTGCAGAGGGTTTTGTTAATGATGCGTTATTAATTTTCAAATCAGGTCAAAAAAGTGGCGACTACCATGACGACATGAACTTCATAAATTATAAAAAATGGTTAGAAACATCTTTAATTCCTAATTTGCCTGATAATTCTATGATTGTTGTGGATAATGCCAGCTACCATAATGTTATGTCATATAAACATCCAACATCAGCCAGTAGAAAGTGTGATATGATACAGTGGCTAAACGAAAGGGGCATAACTTACGATGCAAATTGTACTAAACCGGAGTTGTACAATTTAGTAAAACTTCACAAGCCAAAACATATACAGTACAGCATAGATGGTATATTTGCAAAAAAAGGCCACACCGTCCTGAGATTGCCACCATACCACCCAGAACTAAACCCGATTGAAAAAATCTGGGGCATTGTAAAGAATCGGGTTGCATCAAGAAATGTTACATTTCATATAAATGATGTTGAAAAATTGGCGAGACAAGAATTTTCAAACATCAAGGTAGAGGAATGGTCAGAAACTTGTCGACATGTGGAGGGTGTAGAAAAAGATTACATTATGAAGGAGCACATAATGGATGATTTTTGTGAAGAATTTATTATTGATGTCAATAACGACTCTGAAGATGATTTCCACGATTTTTCAAGCGATTAAGACTGAAGATTTTAAATGTTTCAAAATATATTATATTAATTTTGTCATCAGTGAAAATAAATATATGATTATACATTGTATGTATGTATATTTGTTTTAATAAATACACATAGGCACATGCTTGTGTATTTATCTTCTTTCAATGTTTCTAAAGTGAGATTTTGGTTAGGAGTAAAATTATAATGAGAAAAAACAAAATTAAGGTTAATGAAAACCATATTACAAAATATGGATTAATATAATAATAATTTGTAAATGCAGACTTAAATGTGAAAGCACTATAAAAAGAAATATTTCATTGTAAAATACAATTTATAAAAAATTTGTTACATAATACCAATTGATTTATAATTATTTTATTCTTCGCGAAGTAATAAGTTTATTTAAAATCGACAACAAAACATAATTATTATGGTTTAATATAACTAAATATTATTTAGATTTAAAACTGCCGCCTATATTGTCAAGACTGCTCAATGTTTTTAAGGTGTTCAGTATTCTTGTAACGTCATCGCTCGCGCATCTTCAGTCTCATCTGAAAGTAATTTTACTCTATCAGATTCCGCTTCCGCTGAGATTTTATCTACATTTTATCACATTATGCGGAATGCTGATACCATACAGCGACATATTTAATGGAGAAACCATTTAATAAGTTTACTTTTTATTGTGACTGCTTCTCTTAGAATTTTACTATTTTTATGTATACCTTGTATATTTCCCTTCTTTTCTGATTTATAATTTCTATATTTTCTCATTGTGCCACCGAAAGAATATTTCATTAAGTTTAAATTATTGTACTAAATTAAAAAACTCTCACTAATATTGAAATTTTAATTATTTTCTGAAATTTTAAATTATAATGCACAGTTTCCATTTGCAGTCAGTACACAAAATTAAAATTTACGAGAGGCGACTCATATTTAAAATACTTTACTGTACGTATTAGCCTGTATTATACGTAAATAATGTTTTACTAATTATGTTTTTAATTTCTCCATATTTCAATCTAATATGAATAAGATGGGAAATACTTAAATTTCCTTAGCTCTTAACGAATTAACAAAGTATTTACATCATGATTATAATGACAGTCATTTTTAAATTCAATCAATTAATTAATTCGCCTAATGAAATTATTTGGTAGGGTTAATTCTAAATTAGCGGCTGCCGCTCTTGTTAAATGAGCAACCGTCGTTGAAAAAAGGTCCAGTGATAGTGAGATAAATATGGATTTCGATGATATTTTGCCGGAGATCGGGGAGTACGGAAAATATCAGAAAATAGTAATTTGGTTGATTTTGTTACCTGCAGTGTTTCCATGTGGTTTTCATGCATATAATCAGTTGTTTATGGCGGCAGAACCAAATCATTGGTGTAATATTTCAGAAATTTCGGAATTAGAGGAGAATATACACAAAAATATAAGGTATTTAATAACATGATAAATCATTATGTATCTTTATCCAATTTTATATATACAAGGTGTCTCGGTTATATTGTTCCAATGGCGTACCTCCTTTATCTAATAAAATAAAAATTTCAAATTTGCAGCATCTGATATACACTTAATGTTCCTGAAATTAAGCTTAATATTCATGTTCTTTCGCTTCCGGTTTAATCGGAATCGACTAACTTTTTTATTTTAAATATCATTCTGTACATTTTCCACAAAATTTGAATTCTACGAAAAATTCTCTTTCCTATGAAGTATTACACTTTGTATTTAGACTTCAAAACAAAGGTAAAATTGCATTTTAAATAATCAAAAATTGGAATTGTGGAAAATTATGAAAAGCATGTTCATTAAATTTAAAGTAGCAAAAATACACTTCCCAAAAATGTATTTTTAAGATCTCTGTTAGAAAGAATATTTATTTAGATAAGAGTGATTTACAAACATTATATTGAAAGTCAAATAACAAAAAAGTAATGTTAAATGAATCACAAAAAATATTATACTTATTAATTTTATTTATACAAGAACGGTATTTATGAATCTCTTAGTGGCAACAAACTTGAACCGTAAGCCCCAGAAAAGATGCTAAAGAAAATGTTCAAAATGTTCATTTGCGTCAATGCAACATTCGGCTCGATACAAAAGTTCACTAGAGGTAACACTTCTTAATAACTCGGCATTAAGAGCTGCGCATTCATTCCTAATTCTATTTTTTAAATCTTCCAAATCTGCAAAAGGCGTTTGGTATACCCTATCCTTCAAATATTCCCATAGAAAATAATCTAACGGAGTTAGATCAGGTGATCTTGCAGTCACAACTAGAGTTGTGAGCGGGTGCGCCATCTTGCTGAAAATACATGTTGGCACGTATATTCAGCGAAACATTCTCAAGAAAACCTGGAAATTCTCCCTGAAGGAATCTAAATATGCCTCACCAGTTAAGGTTCCTTCATAAAACTTTGGTTCAATAATATACCCATCGATAATGCCGCACCATACATTAATTCCCCAAATTCTCTGAAAGTTTGTCTCTCTTATCGAATAAGGATTTTCTGCAGACCGATAATAACCATTGTGTCGATTTGTGTCCATTATTATGAAAGCGGCTCTCATCTGCCCTTAATATTGAGTAATAATGCCACCTTCACGGGCAGTCATTTGGAATGCAAGAAACGCCAGACTTCTTTCATAATCTCCTGGTTCTAATCCTTGATGCAGGTGAATTTTGAAAGGCCTGAATTTGTCGAATTTCAGGATTCGTTGAATAGAAGAACGAGAGATATCGCATTCTGCTTCAATTTCTCGAATTGAAATGAGCGCATTATTTAAAGCATACTTCCCAAAACACCAACACTGTGCTCTTCATCAGTAACAGTCTCTCTTTAAAAAACGGTTTTCTTCTTTGAAAAAACAGCACATGTCCCGAAATTTGAAGCCAGACGTATAAAATAGATAACACTTGGCATACGTCTGTCAGGATACCGCTCTCGATAAACACGGAAGGCACCACGCCTGTTTTTTCTGCATGCCTCATAAATGAGGATCATATTCAATTTTTCCTCATTTGTAAAATCGTCGTTATTCATTTTAAATACAACTTTGTTCGAAGCAAGTTTGAGACAAATTTTAATAACAATTTATGAACTGCCAAAGTTAACAAAAAAATAATGCCAAATTTTTTAGTTTTCAAAGATCGCTTTGGTTTCTACGAACCCAATTTTTGAATATTTAAAATGCAATTTCACCTCTGGTTTGAAATCTAAAACAAAGTTTAAAACTTTATGGGAAAGAATTTCCGTAGAAGTTAAATTTTGAGAAAAATATATAGGGTGCTATTTAAAATAAAAAAGGATCGTTTCCGGTTAATCCAGAAGTGAAAAAATATGAATATTAGGCTCAATCTAAATAACATCGTATATTGATGTATATCAAATGTATCTAAATAAGAAATTATTAATAATGTATTAATAGTTTATGAAATAAACTAATTTAAAAGTCAACTTTGACAGCCATATAATGTATGCTACGGTGGATTTTATGAAATGTTTATTTTACCAAGTTATGACTTCTAAATTAACTTATTAATTCAGTAAATATTCGTTATTTATATTTTTGCACTAACATTAGCCCATTACAACTGTCCAACTCGATATTTAAAGTTTGGAAATTATTATAATATGTTACACTATAATTATGTATAGTCCTCCACTTTTTAAATATTTAATGGCGCGAAAAGCTAATAATGTACATGCGTTTAGCAAGTTAATTAATGTCCATTTTAATATAAGCGGGCATTTAAACCGTATGAATGATAGAAGCCAGGTCAAATGTTTATGGGACGCCAGAGTTCAGCACAGACGGGGAAAGGAAGACCTAAGAAAACTTGGAATGATGAGGTAGTAGAACTTTTAAAGAAAAGAGGAAAGATATGAACTGATGCTCGAATTTCATCAAAGAATAAGAAAGCATCGTCAAAATTTGTATACTCTATGTAATAACATGTAACAACCTTACACCTTAGGGTAAACAAGGTTTTAGATTATATATATATATATATATATATATATATATATATATTGTTATGGTTCAACCAGCACACTTATTCCAGCTCTACAAAAAGAAATGCAGATTATTACATATCATAAACACATGTATAAATATCGAATTAGTGGACGTAATTTGTGAAATTAGTTTCGAGATGTGTATAAATTAATAATAAAATTTGCAAATTCTTTAATTAATTTTTCTATTATGTTAAAATTATAATATTATGAAAGTTCATATTATATTAGATGCAAATAAAGCATAAACTTAGAGGCTTTTGCCGACATTTAACACAGGCTTTGAAAAACAAAAGCCGAAGAAAGGGTCTGATACTAAATTTTACAACGAATGGCCGCATTTTTGCTATCACAAAAAGTTTAATTAAAATTACTATTTAAAAATCAAGTAAATCCTACGAAAACCATATACATTTAATACCTTGAAATCAGGCCGAACTTTTGATAGAAGAATTGGACCCGCATCACGTCGAATATAATAAATATCGACCGAAGCATCTTTTTGGAACTAGAACTACATCGTGCTGACAACGCTACCATTGAACCGCTTCCGACGCTGTTATTGTTCTTGGGTCTATGGGACTTCCATTGGAGCAGACGAACTCTGATCTATTCCACAATTGCGAGCCGAGAGAGTACATCCAAGCCTAGACACAGGAAAAATACCAGGTTCCTTCCAATTATTTACCATAAAACCTAGAACATCATTTAA
Source organism: Melolontha melolontha (assembly GCA_935421215.2). Lineage (NCBI taxonomy): Eukaryota > Metazoa > Arthropoda > Insecta > Coleoptera > Scarabaeidae > Melolontha > Melolontha melolontha. Next base: position 204,828,916 of record OW285235.1, read on the forward strand.
AGTTAATATTAAATTTATATCACATCACAATATCAAACATTGTTTGCATCAAAATATAATACTTGAATTTCAACATTTCTAAACATCTATTTAAATATATATAATTATTCATTCATTCTTAATCTTTTATAAAACTTGTATATGTAACTTACCTTTGTGTGTTTATTTTTAAGTAACTTTTAATATCTATTTGCACTGTTGCAGTATACATAACCTTAACTATTGTTATTAAACACATGTGAAAAAGTGCATAATACCATTTTTTACCGTACAGTCCAGATAATACGAGCATATGTACAGATTTCTTATTCGCACGTAATAATTGTTACAGTTTTCTGTTTTTTTAATTCTAATAAATTTTATTACTTTGATTTTGATTCGATCTTTTATTTGATTTGTTTGAATGTTGAGTTTGTGTTATTTAATATACCATTTACATTGCATCTACGGGATATACAAACAACCGACTTTGAAACCTGAGATAGAAAATAAAGCATAAGTACTCAAGCTCTCCCGAAAGCTAGTGGGGTATTTAACAGATTGCGTTGGATCAACTAAGTACGTTAAAACTTGGCGCCCAATTTTCAAATTCGAATCTTTTGAGTTTTACTTAGATCATTCATTTTATAGTTTTAACGCTCACATTATTCTTATATATTCATTTTACTTAGTACACTCCTTCGTATCGTAACAATATATATATATATAACAAGTGTTCATTTGAAAAGTCAATCTAGTAGCATGTGATTTACTGAGAACATTTTGAAGTATGTCGTAAATTAAAATTTACTACGTAACCTACGAAGTTGTATATTTTGACAGATTCATACATACAAATAAATGACAAATAATAGGTATTTATTAAAAACTATAACAAATGTTTAAAATGTTGTCCTTCAAGATCAATGCACTTTAAAATCCTCCGTTCAAAATTTCTGATGATATTCTGCAACATTACTGGATTGTTATTCATTTCCATGTATTTCTGTTCGATTCTCTGTAACATATCATTCAAATTCAATATAGGTGTTCGAAATATGTTATTTTTTAGATAAGGCCACAAAAAAAAGTCGTAAGGTGTTAAATTGCATGAACGTGCAGGCCAGGCAATTTCAGTATTTCGACTAATTATACGCTCATCAAAAAATTCTCTTAAATAATCCAAAGATTCTGCAGTACAGTGACAAGGTGCTCCGTCTTGTTGGAAATATGCATTTTGAAGTTCATCATCATGCAACTGATTGACAAATGGTTGTAAAATTTTGGTACGGTACCTTTGAACAGTTAACGTTCCCTGAAAAAATATTGGTCCAATGATTCGCATTTGGCTTATCGCTGCCCAAACACCAATTTTCTCTAGATGTAGCGATTCTTCATTAATTACATGTGGATTTTCACTACTCCAAATTCTTGTATTTTGTGAATTTAGGTATCCCGTTTTATAAAACCATGCTTCATCAGTAAAGATGACTCTTTGCGAAAGTTCTCCATTATTGTTCATATTTACAAACCAATTACAAAATTGTAGTCTACGTGGGTAATCAATTTCTAACAATTCTTGTACTGCTGTGACACGGTATGGATAAAGTTGAATATATTTTTTAATAACTTGTGAGTTGTACCAACAGAAAGGGTTATTAGTTGACTCAAATGTCGAACAGATGTTTGTGGTTCATTTTCCATTTTTTCTTCAACTCCATTGACAACTTGAGGTGTACGTTTCTTAACTGCTACGCTGCATGATTTTCTTAAGAGACTACCAGTTTCAGAAAAAAGTTTTAAAGTTCTATCCAAAGTATTCTTAAATTGTATATAATCTATTACAAAATGTGGAAACTCAACTTGAAATTCTACCATGCAATCTTGAACTGAATAAACCCATAAACCATCAATTTTATTACCACTTCGAAAATAAGCCTGGACTAAAAAAATTTTATGTTCTAAAGTGAAAGCCATTAAAACTGAGAAGCAATTTATTTAAGCCAGAATCGACGCACGATTATTTTATGCACTAACTGATATTTGTGATTGACATTATCAAATGTCATTTGAATTTACGTTTACCGAACAACAAACACATACTAATATATATGCGTAATATATATTCTATCAAAATTTCAAAGTAACCTAGATTGACTTTTCAAATGAACATACGTTATACAGGGTGTCCAGAAACTCTCCTGACAAACGAAGACCGGAGATTCCTCTGATAATTTTAAGACAATTAAACCCAAATTCACCTAGTCCGAAAATGCTTCCTAAGGGAGCTAGAGTTCTTTGAAGATGGCGCCTTGTATTTATTTTTTTTTAAATTCCTCCAGAACGCTTCTATTTAGAAAAACAAAAACTGGTATGCTTATTTATCCTCCAGAGATGAATCGATTCCATCAATTGCGAATTTCTAGTACCGGTCATAGGCGTCCGTTTTGGGTAGGTCAACGGTTATTTTAAGGCATAACTTTTTTGTCTTTAACTTTCAAGCATTTGTGACACTAGATTATTATATTTTCAGGGATTCCAGTACTAAAGTGTACTCTTACTTTAAGTCGGTAGGATACACCGTTTTCTAGAAAAATCGATTTGTAAATTTTTCGTTTTTTCTTCATTAAAGTTCAATTTATTATGTACCTACTTATTTTTAGCGACGAAGTTGGCTTGGACTATCAAGGCATGGATGAAAATTAATTTTATAAATTAAAAACAAATTATTTATTACAATGGAACGAAACTAACAAAAAAAGAACAAGTATCAAAGGTAGATTGTTACAAAAGTTGCTCGATGTGATGACCATTAGTCTCTATGCATAAGTTTACCCTTGTGCTTAGAGAACGCCGAATTCTTGCAAAAATTCCAAAGTTATTTCTAAATTCGTTGCAAGCATCTTGTATCCTTAGCCAGAGTTGTGCGCGATTTTGTATCGGAACGGAATAAACAAATGCTTTTATGTATCCCCAAACACAATAATCGCAAGGATTCAAATCCGGCGACCTTGCTGGCCAAGCAACTGGACCGCCTCTTCCAATCCAATGGTCTTCGTAGTTATTATCTAGAAAGTCTCGTACATTCCTGCTAAAGTGGGCCGGACAGCCGTCCTGTAGAAACCATAAGTTTTGCCGAATATTTAAACGCACCTCATCTAACAAATCAGGTAAAATATTTTGCAGGATATGTAAGTAATCAGCACCATTTAAACGAGCAGGTAATTTCACAGGTCCAAGTAGATAATCGTCAAATACTCCTATCCAGACGTTTATGCTAAACCTATGCTGATGCTTAAATTCTTGAACAACGTGGGGATTGTCACCAACGTACGAATAATAATGTGCATTATGTACATTAAAAATTCCATTTTTTGAGAATGTAGCTTCGTCACCAAACAAAATGTTCCCGAAGAAATCTTCATCTTGATTTTTCTGATTTTGTAACCATCTAGCGAATTCTACGCGAGCAGGAAAATCTCCTTCTAGCAGTGCTTGCACCTTTGTAAAATGAAAAGGATATAAATTTTCTTTGTGTAAGATATTTCCTACGGAAGATTTTGAAATTGTGGGGTACATGGCAGATAGTCTTCGAACGCTAATTTCTGGATTTTCCTCAACTTCCATTAAAATAACATCTTCATGTTCTGCTGTTACATCATTATGTCTCCCTGTTTCATTATTTTTTGGGACCACTGAACCTGTTTCTCTTAATCGTTGATGAAGAGCTGTAAATGTTGAGTGAGTGGGATGCTGACGATTGGGAAATTTTTCAGCGTATCTACGTTGTGCCGCTCGAGCGTTACACCTCATTTCGCCATCTTGATTAATTTCTAGATTAAAATGTTGAAACAAAATTTGTAACAAAATACCGAAAGGAAAACAGGCCTTGTATGTTTCCAAAATAATGTCATTTATAAAAAAGCATTCAATTGTAAATTTTAAATCTAAAATTCTTATTAATGTATTTCAGATACTTCTTACTTTAGTCCGTATTTATTTTCTTGACCAATAACATAAAATTAACAACTTTGCGTTGCATTTCACACTTACAATTTATTAATAAATTTTAATTACTAATAGATTTCATAAGCCACTGTTAATGGCAACAAAATAAGCCGTGAAATAGAAAGGTTATAAAATTATAGTCTATAAAATGTAATTAATTTTATTTTACATTGCATTTTAGCATTCTAAGAGAAGTAAATGATGAACAGATGAAGTTTATTGGTCAATGTTCCATGCTCGATAGAAATTATACAAATTTTATAGACGACAACACAGAAAATTATACAAGGATACCTTGCAAAAATGGCTGGACTTACGATAGAACCGTATATAAGGAAACAGTTGTCACGGAAGTATGAAATTACTACGAAAGCAAAGTGATAATATTCTATTAATATTGTTTTTAGTGGAGTTTAGTTTGCGATAATAACTTTTTGCCAACTTTAGCTTTAGTCCTTTTTGGTGTAGGCGGATTAATTGGTAACTATATATTTGGATATATTCAGGACGGATTAGGTCGAAAACCTGCTTATTACATATATCTACTCATACAATGTATTTTTGGTGTTGCAACTGCTTTTGCTCCAAATTTTCTAATTTGGACTATTTTTCGTATAGGAGTTGGATTTACAGTTCCAGCCATTTTAGGAACACCATATGTTCTAGGTAATTAATGTTATTCATGTTATGCGTTAAAATAAATGTGTTTGAGTTGCTCAAAGTAATAAATAATAAATATTTATGAAACACGTAATAAGATTTTATACGAGGGACAAGCTGAAATACTTGCAAAACAAGGTTAATATTTTCTAGTATTTTATATTAAATATGCTCAAAGTAATTCCTGTCAGCAATGATACACTTGGCCTTTCTTTCTTTAAAAACTCCCAAACAATCTTCTTTCGGAATACCTTCAAAATAAGCCTGAACTGCAGGATCAATTTCTTCCTCAAACAAAATTCTTCTACGCCGCAAATTGCTTTTAAGCCCAAAAAACTAGAACTCTACTGAACACTTCAGGCAAACATTTTTCAGTTTACCACTTAACTAACTTTTGTCCATCTAACTTAATTACTAAGCCCCGCATACATAACCTTTTTTATAGCTCGCTACTTCTTAGTCTTTGTAGAAGTTTCTTCATCTTCGTGAATCCATACACGACTCTCTTTGCGAATAGGAACAAAACGCCTTACCACTTTTTTTTAAATGCAGGTGATCGTGTATGATTGTTTTAGCAGCTAAGGATCCAATCTTGAGTTGATGCTCTATTACCGCATCAGAGGCTTTATTGCCCTCTTCAATTATTTTTTAAACGGCAGCAATTTTTTGTCGGTTAAAGCCGTAGGAGTATGCCCTGCTCCTTTTTGATGCTGAACAGAATTCTTTTCGCGTTCAAATTCCTTATACCATCGGTAAATTGCAGCCAAGAAATGTGCTTGCTCACTAAAAACTGAGTCTAAAGTCTCTTTGCGCTCATAAGCGCTTAAACCTCTTTTAAAATCATAATAAATTATGATTCAAGAGTGCTCTCTGGTTAGTTCCATTCCTTATACCATCGGTAAATTGTAGCCAAAAAATGTGCTTGCTCGCTAAAAACTGAGTCTAAAGTCTCTTTGCACTGATAAGCGCTTAAACTTCTTTTAAAATCATAATAAATTATTACAAATGAAACGGACATGTAATATACATATCTGTAACTGTACACATGGACAATACACCTCGTATTTTACAGCACTTACTTCTGCTTAAGACACGTGTTAGTGAGCAAGCTAGTGAAGAATGTATACAAAATAATACAAATCTATTTAAAAAACAGATTTGTATCTGTATATACATTTAAGCTTAAATCGCCCACAAGACATAGCAAATTTCGTCCTATCAGATAGCACCTATATAATAAGTGTCATCTGACGGACGAAAGAGACTATGCCGAAAAAGGCAACCCTTCCCTTGACCGACTAAGTCGGTACAGAAGGGAAGAAAATACGTATATAGGTGTAGTCCATTAACACGATGCCAGATGGCAGCAAATATACAAAAAAAGTTTAAGTATATCAATACGTTACGCACGTATTACGCATTTGTTACAAATGAAACAGACATGTAATATATATATATATATATATATATATATATATATATATATATATATCTGTAACTGTACACATGGACAATACACCTCGTATTTTACAGCACTTACTTCTGCTTAAGACACGTGTTTCTGCCATCTATAGGCGTCATCAGTCAAGCTAGTGAAGCAATGTATACAAAATAATACAAATCTATTTAAAAAACAGATTTGTATCTGTATATATATTTAAGCTTAAATCGCCCACAAGCCATAGCAAATTTCGTCCTATCAGATAGCACCTACCTAGGGTTGCCTTTTTCGGCATAGTCTCTTTCGTCCGTCAGATGACACTTATTATATAGGTGCTCTAGGCAACCCTAGGTAGGTGCTATCTGATAGGACGAAATTTGCTATGTCTTGTGGGCGATTTAAGCTTAAATGTATATAAAGATACAAATCTGTTTTTTAAATAGATTTGTATTATTTTGTATACATTGCTTCACTAGCTTGACTGGTGACGCCTATAGATGGCAGAAACACGTGTCTTAAGCAGAAGTAAATGCTGTAAAATACGAGGTGTATTGTTCATGTGTACAGTTACAGATATGTATATTACATGTCTGTTTCATTTGTAACAAATGCGTATTGATATACTTAAACTTTTTTGTATATAATAAATTATGATTCAAAAGTGTTCTCTGATTAATTCTATTCCTTATATCATCGGTAAATTGTAGCCAAAAAATGTGCTTGTTCACTAAAAACTGAGTCTAAAGTCTCTTTGCACTCATAAGCGCTTAAACCTGTTTTAAAATCATAATAAATTATGATTCGAAAGTGCTCTCTGGTTAATTCTATTTTCTTTCTTTTACTTTTAAAAAATAAGTATTTGAGTTATAACGAACGTAACTTCAACAACAAAATGTCAAATGACAGATAAAGAGTTGCTCTAAATAAACAGTCTACTAGATTTTCTTTTTCTCAATAAATTCAGCGTATCCCTCGTATGTATGTTACCTAATGTGAGTTCTGTAAGAGGGAAGAAAAGAAGAAGACGCCAGAAAATCAAATGAATGCGGCTGGAGAGAAGGAGGCTTAAATAAACTAAAATGGTCTAGGGAAGCATGCCACGGTTTTCCAGGCTTAATTGTTTGTAATCGCAGCATGCGCCGAGGAAATTTGGGAAGACGGCTGCGCAAACAAAAGAATCGATATAATGACAGATAGCCAGGCGGCTATTGAAACCATTATAAATCCATCTATACCAGGTCTAAACTGGTGAAACATTGTAAACAGGTCCTCAACAGACTGGCATAAAACAATACTATGTCACTAATATGGGTGCCAAGACATGAGAAGATTAAAGGCAATAAGTCGACGAACTGGCCAAGGAAGGCTCAAAGAGGAACTTCGTAGGACCAGGACCTGTATGCGGAATCGTCAAGGATTCCGCTAGAAGGGAGATCCGGTTATGACTAGAAAGAGAACATAAAAAGAAATGGAGGTCAACAGAAGGTTAACTTCATACTAAACTCCATACACTACTAAAAGAGCCGAACGCTAGGCTTTCAGCCAACCTAATTCACACCTATCCTTCCTTGAGGAGGATAGTGAATTTTATCGCGGACACAAGACTGACACAGTGGAACTGAGAGATCTATTGAGGGTGGTACAACGAGCACTGTGCTCAAGTGCCTGGACTTACTGACGTCCAACCCAAAGAATTAGATAGATAGATAGATAAGACACATTTCTTCTGCATTGTAGAAGTAGAGGAAGAAACCTGAAAACTAGGATTTTTCATCATTTCTCGGCGAAAATATTCGTTTAAACACATTTTTACACTTTATAGATGAATATTGGTAAAAACATTATTTTTGATTAAAAGACATTACTTTTTTGAATTATAGGGTAATTAGTCTTTTATCTAAAACTATAAAGTTATTCACAAGTCTCATTAAAAACCGATTAGACGCACAAATTGAAATCAGGGACGAACAGCAAGGCTTCCGAAGGAAGAGATCTACTGCACCAAAGAAATTTGAGTACATTAATACGTTAAGCACGGCATTACGCATTTGTTTCAAATAAAGTAGATATGTATTACACAAATTTGTATCTGTACACGTGGACATACATTCTGTATTTTCCAAAGTTCACACGTGTTTCTGTCTCAATAGACGTCATCAATTTGGCTAGTGAAGTAAAGTTTGATAACGCACCTCAACGATAAGTAGCAAATTCTGTCCCATCAGCGGACACCAGATAATTTAGTGACATCTGACGGACAAAAGAGACTACACCGAAAATAGCGATTTTCTTTTGACCTATTGTATATTTATTTTTCAAGGTTGTTTAGGCTCGCATCACATAGGATTCCTCAAGCAATGGAATATCAATTGGCTTAGCATAAGTGCAATTAATAGAGGGTTGATAATTTGAACTTGAAGAACGTGTATAGACTGACTTGAAATAGCCTTGAAACTGGTTCACAATACCTGATGGAGTAGTAAGTAGGTCGCCTTTGTCACTGTTCATGACACTGGGAATACTCGAACACTTCTTCTCGCACTTCACGAATATCCAAAATTGCTTAGGATCGCTCTTAATTTTATCTTGTACGTTAGACACATAATTCCTGTTTATGTGATCGTTAAAAACACAGACCACTGCGACTACAGAAAATGACGTGATTTTGAGGGAACTAAATGCTATTAATGATTGAACATTATTTAGTTTGAATGTAACGGGTGTTCAGAAACATTCGAAGTCAAGTGGGCTCTGAACAAACCATCGTAAATCTTTACTTAAGTATCTGATTTGTAATAATTATTAAATGTCAACTGTTGTCTGTCAAAAATCAATCTATCTCAGACATCACTTCATATTTTCAAGGACTACTTTGACTTCGAAAGTTTCTGAACACCCGTTACATATTTTTCTCATATACGAACAAATGAACAAGTTATGTTTTACAAGATTTCTTTTGCAATTTGAAGCACAATACAAGTTCTTGCAATCTGAATCTTATAAGAGTGCCAACTTTCGTTTTCATTTTTAATAATTCTATTTACCAAAAAGTTTGTAAAAGTAATTCACATTCTTAGGGGAAAAAGCGTTTAAAAATATTGAATTTCAATTTTAGTAGTAAGAAGTGACGTATCTAAATAAAATTTCAACATTAAAACAGCAAAACTAATTCGATTAATGAATTTCTTTGGATTTTTACGTAATTTCATATTCTTTTATTGTAATTTCTTATTTTTAGCCATAGAACTTGTCGGTCCTAAACACAGAACTTTAGTAATTATACTAATCAATATAGCTTATTCCTTGGCCTTAGTTTCATTGGCCTGCATAGTATGGCTTGTGCGTGAATGGAGATTACTTGCTATAGTCACAACAGTTCCTTTCATTTCTTTATTTTCACAATGGTGGTTACTCCCAGAAAGTCCAAGGTGGCTACTGGCACGCTCGAGATTTAAAGATGCTGAAGAAATTATCTTGAAAATAGCAAAGTAAGTATCTGATCTCTTGCAATATACAAATACAAGTGTTTTTTTAAATATTTCTTTAACTAATATGTATATTAAAGCACAAAAATTATAAAAACACATAATGATCTATAGAATAAAGTGAAAATTCAGTGAAATGTTCTCGACTAGACACATAAATTGCGGTAAAAGTATTCAGTAGTGTTTATTCTCTGAATCTGCAATCTTTAGGATCTGCCAACTGAAGTAAAAACTGAGATATAATCATCTCCTACAATGATGCTCCTTTCCTTTCAACAATAAGAATATTGCCAGCATAATTTAAACGTGATGGTACTTCCATTCAGGATTATGAGCATCCTGGAAGTCTAAAATCAGTCACAATGGATGATATTAATAATCGACGAAGGAGATACTTGTTGAAACTTCATTATATAGATATAATAAAACACAGTTGTATAGTTTCAAAATAATGTATATAATGTTAATGTTAAACACACTACATATGTTTCACCACACTGTGACTTCATCAGGTGGATGAAAATACTAATTCAAAATATCAATTAGATCTTATATATATATATCAATACAAAGTACAGAACTAATCTCATTCTAAGAGGGGGTGGACATGTATGAGTTTTAAGTTTAGTAGGGGGGAGTTATTTATGTCTAGTTGGTCATTTAAAATTATACCTAATTTATTATATTTGTTAATTTCTAAACTTTCTAACATATTAAGTTTTTTACTTTTATCTAGAACATGCAAAGTTTTAAAATTAGTGTTGAATTTGTGATTATGTTCTAGGCAATGATTAGCGAAAGTTGAGTCTGTCTTCTTGTCTCTGTGGCTTCTTTCATGTTCTTTCATTCTAATATCAAATTTCCGTCCTGTCTGTCCGACATATTCTTTTTTACAATCTTCGCATGTCAACTTGTAAGTTTAATCTATTGTCCGTTTTATCTTTGTTGTTTTTTATAGCGTTTTGTAAGGAATTGTTAGTTTTGAATGAAATGGTCTCTTCTTTCATTCAAAACTAACAATTCCTTACAAAACGCTATAAAAAACAACAAAGATAAAACGGACAATAGATTAAACTTACAAGTTGACATGCGAAGATTGTAAAAAAGAATATGTCGGACAGACAGGACGGAAATTTGATATTAGAATGAAAGAACATGAAAGAAGCCACAGAGACAAGAAGACAGACTCAACTTTCCCTAATCATTGCCTAGAACATAATCACAAATTCAACACTAATTTTAAAACTTTGCATGTTCTAGATAAAAGTAAAAAACTTAATATGTTAGAAAGTTTAGAAATTAACAAATATAATAAATTAGGTATAATTTTAAATGACCAACTAGACATAAATAACTCCCCCCTACTAAACTTAAAACTCATACATGTCCACCCCCTCTTAGAATGAGATTAGTTCTGTACTTTGTATTGATATATATATAAGATCTAATTGATATTTTGAATTAGTATTTTCATCCACCTGATGAAGCCACAGTGTGGTGAAACATATGTAGTGTGTTAACATTATATATATTATTTTGAAACTATACAACTGTGTTTTATTATATCTATGGATGATATTATTGAAATAGTTCAGAAGCTAGTGCTAAATAATCGTCCTCATTTTACATGAGCATTTATATATGAGAAAACTCTAAGCCAGATGGGTGCCGCGATTGCTAACAACAGACGAAAAATATCGTAGACAACATTTCCAATCCAATCCGACCAAATTTTTACTCTGCTTCGTATTTTCTGATTGAATCTAGATCCATCACTATAACTAGAAATAAAACAACAGTCTAGACAATGGATAGAAGCTGGTTTTAGTGCTCCAAACTTTGCAAAAAAATACCATAGTCTAGATGGACTTTTAGAAAGGAAGAACTATTACAGGAGAGTACTATGCAACATTACTGGACAAGTCAGATACTTAAATCAAAAGCTAAATAAAAACTTAGATTTTATCACAACAATGTACCAGCTCATTCATTATTAACGGCACATTGCGAATTATTTTCACACACCTTATTCTCCAGACTTAATACCCCAATTTAAAAAAATATTTGGCTAGAAAAATATTTAGCTCAGACGACGACATAATGAAACTAATATCTATTTTAAGGTTCTCGAATAATTTTAGGATAAGGGAAGTATAAAGAAACTTGAATACTGCTGGACTGAATGTGTAAAGTTGGAAGGCAACTATAAAGAAAAATAAAAGATTTCTTTGGAAATAAACCTGTTTCCTTGGTCAGGCTGAGAAAAGTTCCGCTACTCCTCTATTTGGCTAGAAACAATCTATAGTAATGAATAAACGTGCTACATATATGCTACAATATATTTTTTCTACGACAACATCGAAAAATGTTCATATCAAGAGTGTAAATTGAATCATAAGAAGCTACATTTTGTACTGAATTTCATTTTGCATCGGTTGCTAGGCAAGTTCTAGACAACAAATGCAATTTGAAATATTTCGTGTTCGGTCTGCTGCTTTTGATAACAAAAAGTAAGGTGGCTTAGAGAATATAACGCAGAACGACAAATGTCATCAGTTTGTTCATGGATCCAAAGCAATAAATAAAATATTTTCACATTTATTTGTATCTATTTTTATAATTGTCGTTGTCGTAGAAAAAGTATAGTATGCAACGCGCACAAAATAGCAATTTTGCACTCGTTTCAATTGCAACACTCGCCTTCGGCTCGTGTTGCAAACTTTGAAACTCGTGCAAAATGTGCATCATTTTGTGCTTGTTGCATAATATACTATTTAAGTACTATTGTCCTTTAAAAATTAACTCCTGTGTTTTCAAAGTTTAAAAACAGTTGAAGTAGAGAAATTTAAAAATAAAGTTTCGTAAAGTTTTAAATGATGTGCAAAAATGTGCTGGTACTAGTCAGGCAGATTTGTCCTCAAGCCTCTTTAACTCCGGTATAGTTTGTGTTTGATTTCGTATAGGTTGATGTGCAGCTCAACATATTATTATGGCTTGTACCGACCGCTTCGCCCGAGCGTCATCCGATGTAATCGGCTGTTCCCTACCCTCCTGCCTCGGCCACCATTCCAGCATGATCGAACCAAGGTATCAATCTCCCTTTGGATGGTGATATGTCCTGGAGCTCAACCAGCTACCTTGCCATCGAATATCCCGAGCTCTCTTCTCTAATCCAGAAAAAGCCGACTAATGTCTTTGGATACTCCTGTAGAAGGAGAATACCTTAATCTTTTTGGATTTTTCTTCATTTCTGAAAAACCATGGATAATTAGCGATTAGCCTGAGAAGTTTACTCTGAAGTATCTCCATGATCTTGATGTGGATTTTCATCGCAGTGTACCAAACAAGTGCTCCATAAGGCAAAACAGGTCTTGAAAAGGATTTGTAAATGAGTAGCTTGTTTCAGAGGCATGAGTGACTTTCTTAAGAAAAAAACCGTTTTTAAAAGAAAGACTGCTACTGATGAAGAGCACAGTGTTGGTGTTTTGGGAAGTGTGCTTAATAATCCGCTAATTTAATTTCAAGAAATTGAAGCAGAATGCGATATCTCTCGTTCTTCTATTCAACTAATCCTAAAATCAGCCAAATTAAGGCCTTTCCAGATTCACCTGCATCAAGGATTAGAACCAGAAGATTATGACAGAAGACTGCCGTTTCTTGCATTGCTTGTGACTGCCCGTGAATATAGCATTATTAGTTCAATATTATGGGCAGTTGAGAGCCGCTTGCAAAATAATTAAACTGCAAATCGACACAATTGCCATTATTGGTCTGTAGAAAATCCTCATTGGATGAGAAAGACCAACTTTCAGAGAATTTGGGGAATTAATATATGGTGCGGCATGATCGATGGGTAGATTATTGGACTAAAGTTTTATGAAGGAGCCTTAACTGGTGAGGCATATTTAAAATTCCTTCAGGGCGAATTTTCAGGTTTTCTTGAAAATGTTCCGCTGAACATACGTACCAACATATATTTTCGGCATGATGGGGCACCCGCTCACAATTCTAGAATTGTGACTGATTGTGTTAATCAGATTTTCCATAATAAGTGGATAGACACACATGGACCAATAAGATGGCCTGCAAGATCACCCGATCTAACGCCGTTAGATTATTTTCTATGGTGATATTTGAAGGAGAAGGTATACCACACGCCTCTTGCAGATTTGGAAGATTTAAAAAATAGAATTAGGAATGAATGCGCAACTCTTATTACCGACTTATTAAAAAGTGTTACCTCTGGTGAACTTTTGCATCGAGCCGAATGTTGCATTGAAGCAAATGGACATTATGAACATTTTCTTTAGCATCTTTTCTGGCGCTCACGGTTCAAGTTTGGTGCCACTAATAGATTCATAAATGCCGTTCTTGTATCAATGAAATTAATAAATATAATATTTTTTGTGATTTATTTAACATTATTTTTCTGTTATTTGACTTTCAATAAAATGTTTGTAAATCACTCTTGTCTAAATGAATATTCTTTCTAACACAGATCTTAAAAATGCATTTTTGGGAAGTGTATTTTTGCTACTTTAAATTCAAATACGAAATAATGAAGATGCTTTTCATAATTTTCTACAATCCCAATTTTTTAATATTTAAAATGCAATTTCACCTCTGTTTTGAAGTCTAAATACAAATTGTAATACTTCATGGGAAAGGGAATTTTTCGTAAAATTCAAATCTTGAAGAAAATATACTGGACGCTATTTAAAATAAAAAGTTATGGAGGTTTCAGATTAAACCGGAAGTGAAAGAATATGAATATTAGGCTCAATTTAAAGAATATTAAGTGTATATCGGATGCCCCAAATTTCAAATTTTTATTTTATTACATAACGGAGGTACACTTTTGGAACAACATAACTGGGACACCCGGTATAACTTTTGATTTATCATTATTAAATATTTAACAGTTGCGCATTACTGTCCAAAGTATATTACCTTTTTTTATTATTTTATTTTTTATTTATTATTTATTAAATTTGCCAATATGTAGAGCGGGTAGCTAAATTTGATGCATAAATTTTATGTTTCAGGACAAATGGTAAAACATTACCATCAAATTATATGAACGTATTAAGATCGAAAGTAAAAGAGAAAAAAAATCAACTTCGAAGTTCTCGCACTTATAGCGTTCTGGATCTCCTGAGGACCCCCAATTTACGCCTCAAGACCCTAATAATCACCTTCATCTGGTTCACAAACACAAGTGTTTATGTTGGTTTATCTTATTATGCGCCTGCTTTGGGTGGCAATGCTTTTCTTAATTTTTTTCTCGCGGCTGCAGTCGAATTGCCCACTTATCTGTTCTTATGGCCGGCTATGGAACGTTGGGGTAGAAGATGGTCTCTTTGCGTTAGTATGGTAATTGGAGGATCAGCCTGTTTAACTACATTTTTAGTACAGAACGGTAAAATTAATTAAGTGTTTATAAATTTATTGTTATTACTCTTCGTGACACAAATTGAATAAGCTAACATTTAATTATGCGCACAGACGCACATATTCAAATAATTTGTCACTTAAACACTAGAGGCGATAATAAGATAGCGGCATTCGATTATTTTATTGTTACTTAGTTAATGGACAAATAAGTGTTAAAAAAACGAGATAGATTCTAATTTATTTAATTTATACTTGTCCACTACAGTGAACGTCAAAAATTTAGAACATTTGTGAATGAACATATTTCTTTTTGGAAGTGGATGCTGAATAAAATTTTGATAATATCACTGGCCAACAACAATTCCAATTCCAATTCAACAAATTTTAATTTTTTAAATTTTTCTTTAGAAACTATGTACAATTTTCGCTTCTTTAATAACTCTGACAATAGTAATAATAACAAATTTATTCTGGCGCGCCAGGTTTTAGAAAAGAAAGAATTGAAGAGTAAATGGGATAATATTAATTGTTAATTGCGAGCAATAAATTTTGGTCGTCAATGTCATTCTTTGACAAAATGTAAGTTGCTGTATTGTGAAACCATCGTAATGGTAATAATCAATAATATAATCTGTCATATGTTAATAAAATTTACGGACAAAATTTATTGCTCGCAGCTGTACATTATATGCAGCTACATTATACATTATACATTATACATTATACATTATACATTATACATTATACATTATACATTATACATTATACATTATACATTATACATTATACATTATACATTATACATTATACATTATACATTATACATTATACATTATACATTATACATTATACATTATACATTATACATTATACATTATACATTATACATTATACATTATACATTATACATTATACATTATACATTATACATTATACATTATACATTATACATTATACATTATACATTATACATTATACATTATATGGAACTGTATAGTTTACTGTTTAGTAAAATGTTTTTATTTTTACTTTTCTTTTGTACTGTTCTTCCGCACTTTCTGATATCAATCTCCAACAATAATCAGCAAGCATTTTACTGTTCCACTTCCCTTGATAACATTTTTCAATAACAAAAATGTCTTGATGAAACCTTTCGCCGTGTTCATCAATCACGTCGTCGAAGTTTGGGGGAAAGAAATCCAGATGCGAGCGCAAAAAAATGTATTTTACTAGAAAATTGTGAGTCACGTTTTTAAAAGCATCTCAAACAACACGCTTTAAGTCACTTAGCGTTTCTTCAAATTTTTTATCTTGTAGACATTTAATTTGAGGTCCTACAAAGATTCCCTCTTTAAGTTTTGCATGTGAGATTTTGAGACATTATTGTAGTTTGAAAGACTCCCGTCGGTTGAAAACTACTTTGATAGCTTTTCTGGCGATCACGATACACAGAAATATGTCTGCCTGGAGCTAACAACTTCCATCCTTGGAGTCTAGATCCTAGTATTTCTGCTTTAGTTTTTGATAAATTCAGATCTCAAATAAAACCATTTAATTCTAATAGATTTATTAGGTGTGGTCCGTTCTCTTCAGATGGCAAATATCCATCATCGCTTGTCGATAACTTGACACTTGCTTTTTCTGGTTCTGTAACATAATATTCTTCATTCGAAATTTCTATGGGTCTTGGTTTCCGAATGAGGTACTGAACGAGTAGCAGAGGGCAGACTAGTACAACTAATATTTTTCTTATTTTTGTTGGAAAACCCGAAAGTTTTCGTGCAGCAAAAGTAACAATTAGTCGAATGGTCCGTATATTCACGCCAAATCGTAGGTCTTGCAAATGGCATAGCGTTTTTCTTACCATTTGATCAGCACCTTAGAGTAACAGCAAATACTGGGAGCCCATGGTTGGTCTTGATGTTCAATGGTTAAGCCAAAATAGTGAAAATATAACTTTTCAAATACTCCGCTTATGCTGGTGGGTGTGAATTCTTCTCATACATAACAGAAACTGTTTGGATTATTTATACACGTACACGACATTATGAAATGAAAAGCTATCACAAACCGCCTTACATTGAATCGAAGGAGCCGTATGTAGCTCTTTATATAGCCACATAGCCAGATATCTACCAATTCTTAATTTGATTGGTTCCAGAGCAAAAATGGGCATGGTTTAAGTGCTCTGACGTAAGAATCATGCTAGAACATGGACAGACATGTTCGACAGAACAATATTTTTAGTATCTTCTTTATATAAATGCAACTTTGAAATTTTGCAAAATTTAATGCGTTTTGAGAAAAAACTATATAAGAAAATATCTCAAAATCATGACGCGATGAAGCAAATTTTAAATCAAATTCAGAATCAGAACACACAACACGACAAAAGACATGAACTATAAGTATTGGTGTATAATAAAACCACGCTGTGTTGACCAGTGTTTTTTTTTAATTTAACTCAAGATTCTTAACTATATAATTTGGAATTATCAGAAGAATTTGCTTTTATTATTTTGTATAGGAACTATTACACAATCTCTGTCCATTAAATTAATAATTTTGATTCATATTATATCCTAGAAATACGAGGTGTTACACAGATATTCCCGGAATGTGAAAAAACACAACAAATTGTTTTTACAACTTATTCACTACCATCTCCTTCAAATTACTCTCCTTCCACATGAATACACAGATACACACTTGGCAGGTCACTTAGTCGAATATTTTCTCTTAGTTGCCGAAGAACATCGCAATAAAATCGTCCATTAACCTGAAAATTTTTTTGCACGATGCTATAAGCGTAAAAGAAGCAAAACAACATCGACTTGACGCTGCTTCGAACTTGCAGTGCTTTCTTCGGTTGTGATAACGATGACATCTTCCACTGTGGTGACTGTTGCTTTGTTTCAAAATCATACCCTTACACCCATGATTCATTGCCAATAATGATTCCGTTACTGAAGTTCGTATCACTTTCGGCAGTTTCTTTCAACTCTGAGCACACATGAACACTGTACCATTTTTGTTCAAGACTAACTAACCTTGGCACAAACTTCGCAGCAATACGCTGCACGTTGAGTTCGTCGGACAAAAACGCTGACAAACCCCGTACGACAATCCGACAATATTACAAATGCCATGGATTGACTGTTCTCCTTCGGTCTTATAGAATAGCATCAGGCACTTTTGCCATATTTTGTGGCGTGTTTTCCGTCGATGGACGACCAGAACGCTCATCGTCATCATCAACTGACACACATTTTTAAAACGGTTGTACCACTCATAACTTTGCGTCTGACCTAAAGCATCCTCACAAAACGCATTTTACCAAATTTGAAGAAGAATTTGATACACGTTCTTTGCTCTTTCATATTAAACATTGCAGTGACACAATATAAACAAAAATCTGTTAGCCACCACCTAGTAAAGTACGTTTCACAAACTCACATAGTATAGATGTAGTTAACACCATCTAGCGTTATAGAACTGTACTACCATCCCTTCGCGCGTCATATTCAAATTCCGGTAATTTCTGGATAGCACCCCATAGTCGGCAAATATACGAGAGCTATTCTCTTTTCACTGAGCCTCTCTAACCGAATATATTATTTTTACATTTTAAATTAGTTATTTACAAGTTAATCATAGTTGGAAAATATTCTTGTTAAATTACAAAGGTTTAAAGTAATTATTTGCAAAAGAAATCATAAAATTGAACGAAGAACATTGTCGAACTGTGATTTTTAACTTTTAAAGGAAACCAATCGGGTATTTGGTAACATTTGATAAGTAATATTTCTTAGCTGCCGTAAAGTGGTGGTAAAATGAATTTCAACATGGTCGACTTTCGGTAATTAACACGTCTTAAATACTAAACCAAAAACAGCTGACCCCGAAAAGAACATTGGTCTTGTTCTGGACATGATCGAAGAAAAAATCCTAATTTAAGGCAATTAACATTATCTTACTTAAGGTACTTAAGCTTTTTCCCGTTATTTAATTTTCCACACAATTTGATACCAATTCAGAAACAATTCAGCACATTGCCAAACGATAATCTCATTTAGTGTACACCTACATTACAAGTGATGGAAATTGCGTATTTTACTCTGATCTCGAGGAATAGTAAGAATCAGCAGTTTGGACCTATGAAAATGAATCGGCTACAACAAAAGTTATTCGAGCAAAAAGCCGAAACAAAAAATGTTTCTGCTATAGTCTGAAGGATCATCATACTCTTAATGTAGAATGGTACACTACAGTTAATTTATCAAGTTCTGCAAAGTGTCCGCAAAATAGGAAGGATCATCTTGTATCATGATTACATTAATAGTCTCCTTTAGTGTAGAGCATCATTGTAGGTGACTAATCTAGCATATATCACTATGATCCTAAGAAAAAAACAATCGACAGTTCGAATCTTTAAAAATTAATCGGCTTCATCCAAAATTCTTGTTGAAACAAAAACAGAGTGGAGAGGGATCGAAGTTGTCGATGTTTTAAATGATGAATTAATGAAAACGCAAGCTAAGAGTTGCAATATCGATGACGTAGATATCATTAAAATATCCCCTGTGAAAAAAAGTTTTAAAATGATATGCGACGTGATATAATTATGAAGAAGAGTACGCAATAAATTAAATAACTAAGTTTTAAAATAAAATGTATTGTAGGAATTGTAACCAAACGTTGAATATGAGTTGACCGTTTAATCTGGTAGATGGCAGAAGGGTCGGTCGGCCAAACGACAACAAATGGCTTTCCCATTAAAGAATACGAATATACACAGAAAATGTCTAAATTTGAATTCATATTTTAAATTCTAAATATATTTGTGGCATATTTGCGTATGACTGCTGGTAGGACATCCCTACTAAATATACCCCGAAAATTTCTTATTTTCCATCCTCTAACATATTTCCATAAATCGACTTCAGTTAGAGGTCTTCGGGGTAATTTGCTTAACCGTTTTTTAAAACATTTCCACTGGGTAAATATACGCCACAACCAGATTTGTTTGGTTTAATATATAACCCACTCCCAATTGATATTCCACACCCCGACTTATATGGTTTCACATATAAGCCGCTACCAGCTTTTGACTCCATAGCAGTATTATGGCGTTTAGTTTCTTCTAATTGATCTCTTGCAGCTTTAGATGAATTAACTGCATTCGCAATTGCTGCAGCACCTCCACCTAGCGATCCCAGAGCACCCAAAGCTGCAAATAACGGAATTAATGGTAAAAAGCCACCCTTCTTTGGTATTGGAATAATTTTCGAACGAGGTAATAGAATTTTCTTTCCAGACTTCCTCATTGCCTGCATAAATGATATAGAACCACCCACAAAATTCCGTTTCATGTTTCTACTCCTTTGTCTATTAACTGGTTTACTGTGTCGAGTCACTCCTTTACGAACCCGTCTCCTCACACCCATACCTAATATTGTTTTACCTTTCATAGCACCAGCAACTATAACAGAAGATAATTTTTCTCCAACTCGAGCGTCTGCACCCTTTAATCGTTTAATAGCAATGTCATACAATTTTTTATCCGCTATGTGTCGCTCTGATCACCAGATTTTGAATAAGCTATATCGTGCTCTTTGCAAGCCTCATCTAAATCATTCACGCCTTTATCACCTCTCTCCAATCGCTCTTCTAATTTCGTTCCTGGTTCACAAAATCTATACCCTGGTATATGTAGTTCTACTGGAAGCATATTTATTATTGTATTCAATAAGCCGCCACCTTTCCTTCTGCCTCTTCGATTTAAACTACGCCGTTTAACTAAATTCTCCATCTTTTATAGGCAAACGCTTTAATGTCTCTATCATAAGCGATGGTTCACACTTTAACACAAAATGCTCTCAATTTTTATATTTATAGACACTCTCTCTTTTCTTAATTTGCAATTACTACTATCATACAACAACCCCTACACTTTAAATAATTCAATATACTTAGTTCCTTAATTTCTACTCATAATATAAAATAAAAGACTGTATTCATAACATAATTTATTATTATTAATTTTGATATGTACATATAGTTTCAATTACGATTCCTTCTTAATAGATCAACATCCTGGTAAACTTTTTGAAGATGATATACAAACATCTCTTTTGTTATACACACACATTCTAGAGTTGATCCCTGCAAAACTTTCTCTATTTCCATATTCAGATCACCTCCACTTACAGATAGATATTGAATAACATCCTTATAAAATGCATCATACTTTAAGTTTCTTAACGATTCCAATCGGGATTCCAGCACCTTTCTCACACGCCACAATTCTGACAAACCTTCATATGATAAATACAGCAAATCTCCGTCTTTGCCAATTTTTAATATTCTGTTCTCCCCATCAAAACATTCGCTAGAAAGTTCTAAATTCGATATGCGCATACTTGGAAACTTTCCACCACAATAATCGAAATACTTCTTCAATTTCGCGCTCTGCATCATAAATTCTTCCCATTCTTCAGAATTAAAAACTATGCATTGCTTTCTCACACCAACAATCTTCACTATCGGTTTGAAAAAATTATCTGGTAATAAACCAACACATACCCACTTCGAATGACTTTTATTTAAAAAATATATGCTCTCTGCTACTAGAGGTAAATTCCATGAAGATTCACAAACTAATTTTTCAGAACATTTGTCAACTTCTTTCCAAAAACTATCCATTTTTCCCACTTCCGAAAAAAATTTTTCAAAAAAATGGATTAATTAGACTGTACGGTTGGGTCCTCCGCCTGTGCGTTAACACGATGAAGGATCCTTCCTCTTGCACGATTTTTGTGGCCACTTTGGAAAACTTGGGTTAAACAAACCGTAGTGTACCTTGCCACGTGCTACTAATGCAGAAGAAACTCCTATTTTTCACATTAACATCCACAATGTTCAAAATCACATGTTGAAGTCATTTAACATCCATTTCATTTGAAATACTTTATCAATCAAGTTACTGAAAAATGTTAAAAATATATAATTACGAGGTCAATATTTATGTATAGTTTCAGTTAATTCCATCGCTATTTAAATACAATGTTATAGATCCTTTCACCACACTGACTTTGTATTGTGTTGGGAAGATGGGAATATCGTCTTCTTTCGTAGTATTACCACTGATGGCGTCAGAATTGTATCCCACTGTTGTGAGAGGTCTTGGAATTAGCATAAGTACAGTCGTGGGAATGATTGGACCAATTATAGTACCATTAATAAACTATTTGGTAAGTTTTTAAAAGTAATAATTAATGTAATACTAATTTATAACATTCGTGTGAGTATCTAGAGCCCTTTATTCGACAGTATAAAGTGTTTGCTTTGTTCAGGATAACCCTTTCAAATTATTCTGCCCAAAATTTTAACTCTTCTTCAAATTTTATTTCAAACAATAGTAAAAATCGAAACACCAAAGAAATAGTGTATAGGAATATTTCTCTTTGACAAATATGGTCATTTACTTTTAATTTGAATGTCCAACTTGTCCTGCGTTATAATTTCCTGTGTGGAATGTGCATATCATTAAGTCTGGGGAAATATATTATAGTTTTCCAGGCTGAATTGTTTGCCAGGTAGACAAACAAAAAAAAATCAACATAATGACTGATAGTCAGGCAGCTATTAAAGCCATTATGAATCCATTTACCAGGTCTAGACTGGTGAAACTTTGTAAACAGGTTCTCAATAGACTGACATAGGACAATACTGTCATTGATATGGGTACCGGGACATGAGGAGATAGCCAACGAACTGGCCAAGAAAGATTCTACGAGGAACTTCATATGTGGAATCACCAAGGATTCCGCTAGAAGGGAGATCTGGTTATGGCTATAAAGAGAACATCAAAAAAACAGAGGCTAACGGAAGGTCAATTCCATTCTAAGACAGTACTAGAGGAGCTGAACGCTAGAATTTCAACGAACCTAATTCATAATAATATAAAAGAAATTGAATACTTGTTACCGACTTAATAAGCTTTAAGGAAGCATCTGTACAGCATGGGCTTGGTTAGCGAACTCTGATGAAGGAGATGTGGAAAACAGGAGGTAGCTAACCGTGTATTATGCGCTCGTGAGGAACTGAAAGGACTCAGGCAGAGGCATTTCGGAAGAGATCTATTGGATCCTACAAGAGTACTCAAATTTCCCCTGAGGAGTGGCTCTCATCGAGGAAACAGAACTAACATAGGGGAACTGAGAGATCTATTTGGGGTGGTACAAAGAGCACTGTGCTCAATAGATAGATAGACTCTCCTGTGATAGTTCCTTCTTTATCAAGGTGTTGACGAGTACCACAAAACGTGCATGCTAAATACAGTAACAAATATCTTCCTAGCCGATGCAACTTTTTTCCATCCTTCGGAACACTTGGACTAACTTCTACCCATTGTCAAGACACAAGTTTTATCTCAAGTGTTTAGTAATATATTCAGGTCTTATCAATAGTTATGGAGCAGTGGAAAATGCAGAGGGATTACGTCGGAGAAGCTCCAAACACTGTTTTGAAATATTCAATCTTGGACATTTTTGGTCGTGGTTAGTAATCACGATACTCATTTGACAGAAACAATTTCATATGTATGCGCATGAAAAGTATATTTTACATGTTCATCTCACGCACCTTGACACCAAGGTCATTCTGCACTGTATTATAATCTTTTTAAATGACACCTTAGTTTAAAATGCAGTATTATTGTCAAGAATTAATGTCATCTCAAATTTTATTTCAATTGGTATCGAACCTTTCAAAACAATATATTTAAGTACCGGACGTGCAGAAGAGTTAAACATGAATAATGAAACGAAAACAGAGAAGAGTTGCATTGTGCGAAGACTTTGTTCAGAATCATGGGTGTTTCAGTACGATCTTAAGACGAAGCGCCAAAGCATGGAAAAATCAGAGCCAGAGCATAGAAAAACATTACTAAGACCCAAAAAATTCAGAATGAAAACCATGCATATTACGTTTTTCGATAGTCAGGGTGTAATCCATAACGAATTTTTACCGGAAGGACAATCAGTTACTGGAGCAGGGATTTCTAATGCGCATTTCTCTAGTGCGAAGAAAATATCGATAGAAGAATAGTTGGTTCTTGTTACATGACAATGCACCGTCACATTCTTCACTAACTGTAAGGGCATTTCTCGCGAAAGAAGGAGTTGTTGAGATAATCATCCATCCTATTCACCAGACCTGGCACCGGCGGATTTTTTCCTGTTTCAAACAGTGAAAACTGTCCTCTAAGGGAAACGGTTTCATGATCCAGAATATATTCAGAAAAATATAACCGTCAAATTGAACACCATTTCTTCTGATTTCGGCGAATCTTTCGCCATTCTTAAGATTTATGCAATTAAGTGACATACTATTATCAAAATTCTTAAATATAAATTAGAACATATGAGGTACTTAAAACATTCAAATAATTGTTTTTTTTTATGTAACAAAAATTTTATTTATTTAAACATATATACTTCTCTTATCTATCTATGTATATAGTTTAAATAAATTAAAATTGAACCGTTCTCTTATTACGTATTAAATTTAAACGTTATTTTACTATTTAATAAAATCTGGATTAATTATAATTTTAAGCGTTTCTTCATTCCTCATTGACAACTACTATCACAATATTGTTTTATAAGATAATTGATGACAATGATAATTTAAACTGTAATCTAAAATCGGAAACTTGATTTTCCTTGTTTATTTATTACAAAAAGGAATATATTGCACGACAATTAACGAAAAACTTGATTGCAAAATAGATGTGAAATGTACATTAGTAATTTAACACATGTTCCAATTAATACTTGGGTAAATATAAGGATATATGTATATATAAGGATCGTACTGCTATAGATATAAAACAAATAGAAATATCATATGATGACATTATCTACAGAGCGGCTGGCAATCGATTCATAAATAATTTAAAATTGCATGAGCAATGCGAGCAGAATATTGAAACTGTCATTAAGCAAGTTTATGAAACTTCATAACAAATTGCTACCGTAAAAGCAATATTTAATACATTGTATACGATACAAAATATATTTACATATATACATATATAATATATAAAAGGCAATATTTTCTCATAAATATAATAATTGCCGGGAATTTTTTGGAATTCATTGATTGAATGCAATCCCTGGTAAGGTACTCGGGAATTAATTAACAAACAAAACAAAAACAAAAAATTATATTCGTAGAAAATGGTTAACTACGAAAAACAAATACTATCTAAATAAGTTCAAATGTTTATGTTTTTTAATTAGGAAAACAATATCTACGGCATATGATAATTATTGTTTGACTAACGTTAAGCAAAATACAAAGATTATACCTGTTGGGAAAATCAGGTGAGGCTGCTTGGTGAGGAGGGGGCTCAAAAGAAGCCTACACCACAAAGAAATTGCGTTTGCGTAGTTTTCTTAGACATAGAGGAAACTTTTGATAACACCTCGACATCTTCCATTATTTGATCCTTAATAGATCGAAACATAAGATCACCACCTGCAATTGGGTCTATAACATGCTGTGTAGCAGAGTAGTACATGCTCAAATGCAAAACAACACGATCTCCATGAAGACAACAAAATGGTGTCCTCAAGGAGGAGTATTGTCACCGCTACTATGGAGTCTAGTGGTGGTAAATCTCATCGAGACATTAACCCTTAAATGCACAATATTTTGTATACAGTTTCTATTTTTCAAACATTACTAAAAAAGATTGTATATTAAAGTAAAAATAAGGAAAAAAATAACATCTTTGTGGAAATATGTTTTATTACAAAATTATCACACGTTGCCAAATGGCTACAGTGCGGATTCTGTTACTGTTTAATACGTATAAGTTATCTCACGTGGAAATTCTTGAAACAGTTGTTTGTTTTATTCAAACAAAGTCCAACTCCACATTTATCACATTTGACACGAGTGAATCCTTTGTAACTAGGAAGCTTACATCGCATTGTGGCAGTGGCGGCTCTTTAATGAGAGCAAGTGAACAATTGAACCCCCTGGAATTATGAAACAAAACAAACCAAGCGGCGACTAACTGTGAAAGTATTTATTTATTATGTATTCATACTTTCATAGTTATTGACGAGGAACGTGGCAAGCTAACAACGTACATGCACCAATCGTCGTCACAGATATACTGAGCAAAGCCCAACTGTTGCTCTCGAAAAGCATTAACATTACATTGATGGTGGGGAGAACTGTATTTTGCCGTACTTCAATGTCGTATAATACATAGCGCTGGAGCAACTGAACCAGACTGCTCTCGGGCGTTGTTACAATAATTCCGTGTCTTTTTTAGAGAACAACGCGTTTTCGCGTTAACGTATAATGAAAAAATCGCAGTAAAAAATCTTAAACGGCCGATGCCTCAATTATGTTTAGAAAATAAACAATCTGTTAAAGGTAAAGACGTTATAAGAAAATTGAAAATGAATATTTATCAGAAAAACGACTGGATTTATGGGTGTGAAATTAAAAATATTTTGTTTTGTTTTCCGTGTCTTTTGTTTGGTGGTGAACCGTCTTGGTCAAAGAACGGAATAAGAGACTTAATTCATCTTAGTGCTAAAATTAGTAAACATGAAAATTCCGAAGGGCATTTGAAAAATATATTTAGTCTAAGAATGTTAGGAAAAAATAACATTCAGAATGTTTTAGATTCATCATATAGAAAAGCAATTCAACAACACAATGAAAAGGTAACAAAAAATAGGCATGTGTTAAATTTAATAATAAATTGCATTAGATTTTGTGGCGCGTTTGAACTGGCACTTCGGGGTCATGATGAACAGCAAACGTCGAATAACAAGGGCATTTTTCGGGAATTGATAAATTTTACGGCAGAATTGGATAAATCGCTCAGTATCAAAAACGATACAGAATGAGCTGCTTGATGCAATGTTGAACGTGTATCATGAACAAGTTGCCAGTGAAATTAAAGCAACCGACTTGATATCTGTGATAGCTGATGAAACCACAGATGTGTCCAATCAGTTTCAGTTGGTGGTTGTTTTAAGATATATTGTGAACGCGAGACCGGTTGAAAGATTTTGGAAATTTCTTCTGCCTAGTGGACATGATGCTAATTCTTTATCTGCCTCCATTCTTAACGAAATTAGTTTGCTTGTTGATGACCCAGAAAAACTGATTGCACAGAGCTATGATGGGGCAGCAGTCAGGAGTGGTGCTATTAACGGCATGCAAAGACATGTCCAAGACCAGTATCCAAGGGCTAATTTTGTACATTGTTATGCACATCAGACAAATCTAATTATGTCACATGCTACATCGAGCAGTAGTCATTGCAGAATTTTCTTGCCAATCTGACGGGATTATGTACGTTTTTCTCCACTTCACCACAACGAGCTGCAAGATTGGAAGAATTCCTTCAGAGATAAAGCTTACCTCGTTCTTCAAAAATAAGATGGAACTTCAATTCTAGGACAGTGAATACAATATATGAGCACCGAGAAGAAATAATTGAAGCTCTAGAACAAATCGAGTGAGAAGCTAGTTTACAAACTACCATTCATCAAGCTAGGGCCAATTTGCGAATTTTAGAGGAGGAAAATTTTATCTATTGGTTAACTTTCTTTATTAAAATTATGCCACATGTGGACATATTGTTTAATCAATTACAAAATGTTAATACAGATGCATTAAAAATCAAGAATAATTTAGATAATTTTGAACGCGCTATTGGAAAAATTCGAACCGAAATCGCTGACACAGATAATCAGTTGGTTAAACAAAATGACCCAGAACTGACTCCTCGACCATCAAAGCGGCGAAGAGTAACTGATGGTAGCCAAAGAAGGAGGGAAACTATTGAAGTGTGCGATATTATTTTGCTAGAAATAACAACTAGATTTGGGTATACAGGGCACTTAATATTAGCAAACTTAATTTCTTTTAAACAGTTCTCCTCTTTTCAAAAAAAAATTCCGGAAGATTGCCTTAAAGAAGCAGTAAAATTTGATCCATGCCTCAATAAAAGCAGACTACGAACTGAATTAAGTGTTCTATATTCTAGAGAAGAATTTAGGCAAAATATAGAAGTCGGTGCTGTAGGTCTGCTAGGTCTTCTGCTGGATGGATTAAGCGACACCTTTAATGAAGTTGTTAAGCTTTTAAAAATTGTCATTACAATCCCAATGACAACGTCCGAAGCGGAACGCCAGTTTTCACGGCTGAAGAGAATAAAAACTTTCCTGAGAAATACAATGAAAGAAGAGAGATTAAATGCCCTTACTATGTTATCTTGTGACAAAGAATGTATAAATGATTTCCCAAACTTTAATGAAAAAGTGATAGAACTGTTCTTCAAGTCAAAGACACGTAAAATGGACTTCGTTTATCGTCAGATGTAATTAAACTGTGTAGTGACTATATTTACTATTCCCTCAAAACAAACTCTACAATGAACAGTACCTGTCTGAAACAGTACGTCGGTGAAATTTATAAGGATTGAGTAAGCGTTTTTGTATTACACTTTTTAATTTTGAAATTATGCACTCCCTATGTGAACCACCCCAAGCCGCCACTGCATTGTGGTATCTTGGCCAATGACCATATTGGTCTTTTCTTACATCTTGAAGTGGTACATGTTGTGTAGGGCCTTTCGTCTTCTTCGCCTGTAGTTCTTGTTCAACAGAGCTGGAACTTGGTCCACCTCTTTTTGGGGTTACAGATATGTTTACCTTCGTGAGTCAAAGGGCTAGTTCAGCTCCGAATTCAGCTTGATCAACAATCTTAGAATCTTGAGTTCATTTTTGTTGATGAACTCGTTCTATTATTTTCGTTATGAGACTGGCAATACAGACATGTTTTTGGTTGATGACGAAAGTGGATTGCTTCGTGCGTTTTGCTATATGTTTCTAAATCCAAACCCAATCTCAAAAGCTAAGTAATAATACAAGCGATCTAATACATAAAGTAATAAACTTGCAAATATAGAAGATGCCACTTGTTAGAATATAGAGAAAGTTATACGTTCACGAGATTTTTGTATTAGTTCTACGGTAGCTCATGTTCAACACTGATTATTATTTTTACCAACGAGGATGACAACTTAGTTGTCGAAATGCGTATGTAGGATACGAATATTAATGTGATATTTTATACCTTTTTTTTAAGTTTTTACTTAGCCACAGTCTACAAAGAAAGACTTTAGTGTTAAATGATCAAGTCGACTTAAATAATTCCCCTCTTCTAAATTTAAGATTATAAATTCTATTCATGTATTAGTACACATATATTCTAAGTTTGCATTTTAATGATGTAGTTTTCATCCACCTAATGAAACCATTATAGGGCGAAACAATATCGTAGTGGTTTACAATAAATATTTTTATTAACAGAACTTACTTCTTTACATTAGATAATCGGAATTTATTAATTGTATATTATTTTTTATTTGTTAATTTTTTACAATCTATTTCTGTATTAATTTTTTCCTATAATTAGCTTCCCTGTTAAATAATAAAGCTTATTATTATTATTATTTCTAAGACTAAATCAAATTGTATTTGCCTTTAACAACAATGAAAACGCCATTCCTATAACGCAAATAAATTTCTCACGAATTTCAAATCGAGAAGTACAAATAATACGTAGGTATTCCAGCTGCAACAATTATAGTATGGCATAATATTGTTTGTATTGTACGAATTGTACGAATTGTACGAATTGTACGATAGTATATTAATCCACTTGTTCTAGATCGTAATTGTTCACTTAATTACGTAATTTTCATTGTTTTACAGGGATCTGATATGATGATATTACCATTAATAATTATGGGCACGATGTTGCTGATCGGCGGATTGTGTTCTCTCCTCCTGCCGGAAACTTTAAATCAACATCTTCCACAGACTTTAGAAGATGGTGAGAAAACAGGATTGGATTTCTTTGCATATTGTACGCCTCCGCAGCACGATTCAGAACTCGACTTCGCACACGAAACATCATTATAACTAAGATGATTCATTAAATTACTTTCCTAATTCTAAGTTTAATAAGTAATTAAAGTTAATTATTTTGCATTCTATATTAATACTTCAAAGTTAAATAACAGAGAATTTACTCATTTCTCAGGAATATTTTATTTCGATTTATTACTTTATTTATTAACTAAACAAAGTACATAAGTACTCTTTTATTAAGAAAGGAATACCTATTAGATTATTTTAGTCTTATATACAACTTTTACCTAATGTAAATATACAGTTGACTTTACTATCAGTAATATATTTTATGAATATTTCTATAGATTCGATTTTTAAGTAGCACAAAACTATAGTCCGTCTAGAAAGTATCCGGAAAACAAGAAGCACAGTTATAGTTTTACGGTATATATTTTTATTACTTGAATAATAAAATCACAACAAATAATTCATCTCATTTACTAATACAACTTCCATTTAACTCTAAACGTTGAGGTACTGCTGAAACTAAGTCACTGCTCACTGATGGTGGTCCAGGCTTGTAAAACTGACCGAACCAAATCTTTATTTCGTGGCGCTGCTCGTTCTACTTCAATGGAATTGAATTATTATTATTGCATCCAACCTGTAGTGTAGGCAGAAGTATGGCATCTTGCATTATCCTGTTGAAAACGCCACCCTTCTGGATATAAAGCATGGGCGGTTTCCAGAAGAAAACCATTAAGAATTTTACACCACGTTGAGAGGTTGCTCCCCAAACCATTATTTTAGTGGGAAATTTGGAAATTTGAACGGTAAGTTTTTTCTTGATATGATTTTTAGATGATTTGCACCAAGCTGAAAACAACTTTCGTAAGATATAAAAACATTATTAAAATTATCTTCCCATTTCTTATCCTCTTTATTGTCTCATATACTGTACTATTTCCGAGTTCAGTCAATTGCACCAGTTTTTTAACGTTTTGAACACCTCTTCTATACAAATGTTCCACCAACATTATTTTTTCTACTTGCGACATTATTTCACAAATATTAAGCTTGTTAACAATCAACAATACTTGACAGCTGATGTTGTTATATGATTTTGGCCATGGCCTACTGTCGCTACAACCTACTTAATGCATTACTTTTGTATTAGGATGTCACAAAAAAGAAATATATTAAAATTAAGAAAAATAATAAATTCCGGAAGCTTTCTAGACGGACTATACTAGAATATAATATAAATTAAGCAGAGTGTCCTTCAAACAAAGAGACGAAGTATGAAAAATGGAAAAATGCAATTATATAGAATATAGGTATATCTAAAAAATTGTGAGTTAATTACGACGCTAATCCCAAAATTAAAAATCCTCTGAAAATTAAGCATGTGCCGCCTATATATAGGAATGTCTATTAGAAATACCTCCTTTGAATTTACACATACGCTGCAATCTTTATGTTTATAAAAACTGTAACAGATAACATTGTTTAGACGGCTGTCGACGTTATAAAAACCCTTCAATTAAGCAACTTTATTTACCTATGGTTTAATAACCTCAATACAATTACGTACGAAGATGTTTACTGTGAATCATTGGTGGACGAAAAGTTTTAGAACTGACCTAAATCACCTTCCTATCTTGTGTATTAAGTGAATGTATTTTTTGTTACGAGAAATACCGAAATCTTAGTATGTATACTAAGCTGATTATTCAATGTTATTTTCTAGAGTGTTTATAAACACACACGTTGCAATGTGTGTATTCAACAGGGGCATTCTAAATCCATAACCTGGTAGGAAAAGTTAGTTGTTAAAAAATTTTACTACACGTGAATTTTTAACGTATAATATGTGTTCTTTGCAGGCATTTAACGTCCTATTTGTTAAAAATCTATCTTTAATCGAAGACGTAAATGTAGATCATATCGAACATACGTAACGATCGATTAACTGACTGAATCGTAGACGATATTTAAAGTGAGATCGACAACAACAAAACTAACTTTAATATATCGTATCCGATACTCTATTATATAGTCAGTCGCACAATGGGGTGATCAAGTTTTTTAAAATATATTTGTCATTTTTTCCTCTCTTATGAGAGAGAATTTTGAGAAAAATTTTGGATTGTATTTCTACATAACTGCATCTCTCCTTTTTTCATACGTTATCTTTTTATTTCAAGGACACCCGGTATTAATTAACATATATCATACACGTAACACATGCCACCTGTGGAATACAAAGCAAAATTCTTACATGAGTAATATTTATGTATAAACAATATAATAAAATACGACGTTATCTTATTTTGTCATTTATTTATTTAATATTACAATTAATAAACCTTCTACACAAGCTCCTAGAAAATAATTCAATACTAAGGTTACTGCAAATGTTTCGGAAAAGTTTAAAACTTTTGAGTTTTAAACGAAAGGATTTATTTGTTTCTTCAAAATATATTTGTTCTTCAAGTTTTATGCAGTTTTATATACGTTAAAATAATTAAAATAATAAGTATAGCTTTTTACAATTTGAATTGAAATACAAGCAAAACATTGGATATATATAATAGCTTTTTTAATTGTTGTAGAGCGCTGATCCCGTATATTTTTCTTCTGATAAAAATTTTTGACTTTGCTTTCGTCCTAAGTAAATTACAATATGTATCGATCGTTTGGTCTCCACATTACTTAACACATCCACTTTCTATAGAGTGAATCCATTTCTTGAAATGCGAGGGCGAATTGATCCAACAACGCCATTGTCTGTGTAGTGGGGATGGAAACAAATTCTAACCTGCAAACAGTAACTTCGAGTATCTTCTCTTAGCATGCAAAGTTTCATTTTCCTGTGTACCATCGTTGAGGAACAGTGTTATTTATCATGACTTTGATTTCTGAAGCCCATACCAAGCAACGACCCGTGATAGAATTTTTAAATCGATGAATAATTACCCATGGGAAACCCATTAAGCCCATTATTGGCCCATATTTATATGAATCCCTTTAAACAGGAATTATTCCAGATTCTAAACAGGTACATTATTGGACGAGGTACGTGGATGATATATTGTGGATTTGGACAGGAACAGAAACGCAATTAACAGAATTCTTAAAACTAGTTAATTCTCTAAATCACAAGATTCAGTTACAATAGAAAAGGAAACCAATAACAAATTAAACTTTTTTTATATTACGATATTTAAAAATACTAATAAGTTGTCATACAAAATTTATAGAAAACCTACATTTACAGATAATATACTACATGTGAAAGCAAAACAATCAGTTAATATAAAAATAGCAACATTCCATAGTTTCGTACATACATAGAGCAACACACATGCCAGTATATAATGAGGCCTTTATAGACGAAGTTAGCATTATTGAAATAATAGCATAAAATAATGGATATAATCCCAAAATCATTGATAATATGATAAAACGCGAAGAAATAAATAATATAAAAAAAATTTTATACACAGAAATAAAAGAAATAGGCAAAACTATAAGGCATTCGATTATATTCTCTCCATATCAGATAGATAAATTATTAAGAAAATTAGACATTAAAATAATAATATGGGTTATTAAAAAAGAAGTTGGATACAATGTTAAACAATGACAAAGATAAAATAGAAAAATTAGATAAGTCAGGGGTGTATACCATTAAATATAAGGATTATGAAGCTATATATCGGTGTCCCAATAAGAATGCACAATTTAAAGAGGGCGCCATTTTCGTACCGGTCTGTTGGTAACTCGTGTTTTTGGTTAGCTGTCAACTAGACATATTGCGGTTAGTGAAAATAAATCGTCTTACTGTCGAACAACTCGCAACTTACTTCATGAAGGGTGAAAGCTCCTTAGAAACACTTCGAAGATTGCGTGCAATATACGGTCGACGAAACGTACCAGATTCATCGACAATTCGTCGAGTAATTCAAAAATTTCGACAAAGTGGTTCAGTTAGTGATGTAAAGACACCAAGAAGAAATAGTACCGGCCGATCTGCTGAAAATATTGCTGCAGTAAGGGAAAGTGTTGCCCGAAATCCCCGAACTTCGATTCGCCGTCGATCACAGCAATTGAATGTTTCGAAGAGCACCATGCAACGAATTCTGACAGCGGACATTAATCTTCACCCCTACAGGGTCCAACCGACGCAATAGCTATTGCCAGACGATTATTTACAACAGCGTGACTTCGCTGATTGGGTGTTGGAAAATCTAAATCTGCCGCAACAAATATTAAATGTCTCGATTTTTAATTACGCTTATTTAATGTATATAAAATTAACATGTTTAAAACCGCTAGAATTAAGTTGTATATAGAACCCACCCACAAGAGCCTTAGGTATTAAGTCTTACACTTACAACCATTAAGTTAAATTTTAGAATATCTAAAAATTAATGAAAAATAGCCAACTGTTTTATTCTCAATATTTAATGTAAGGAGGAAGTATTTAACATTGTGAATAAGTTCTCGATATATATTGTCCTTTTTTTGTTAGGCTTCCCGTTTCTTTTGTAGCTATTCTAACATAACAATTAAGGTAATTATATTATCGAATTTTGTTGTGTGTGTTTCACTTAGTGACTGAAAATCTTACTGGAAACGCAACAATTAACTAAATTCATGCCAATATTCAAAATACCATTATACAATAGATACTTATTTTATCCAGTGTATGACTATGTCTACAGAATTAAACAATACAATTTAATATTTAATGAACTTCGTCCATCAATAACGATGGCAAATGCATATGAAATCAGTCCATATTCAAATTTTAATCGGTTGCCAATTCAATATTTAATGAACTTAATCAATCAATAGTCGTGGTAGTAACATCATTCGTGTATGTAAGATTCTACCCCTTGTTCTAGTACCCGACAATCGCACTGAGAATTATTGACAATTCCTCGCTTATATAAAATTGCTCTACATACACAATAGCCAGTTTGACTACGATTGAGACGACTCCACATTTTCCGGGGTATTTGTATATCGCAAAATAACATAATTAAATAATTTCAATTGCTGGTCGGTGCTAACTATACAAAATCCGTCAAGCTCTCTCCAAATAATGACCAATATGAATTTACTACATTTTAATTGTATATGAGGTGAATAGCAGTGGCGAGAGTGTATAAAACGAGTGAATTCGATTTTTGCGCGGATCCTTGTGCCTCAACGAAACATTCGTCGAGGTTGATACTATTTGCTGTAAATGTACGAGTATAAATATCTATACGCGTAATTAGACTTATTTTGCCTATAAAGGTGATGTATCACTCACCCATTAAATTTTTTTTAATAAAAGAAAGTTATAATTTCACACAACATTTAATATCTATACCACATATTTAAATGTGAATTAATGTTATCTATAATAATTGCAAAGTAAAATTTGACATTATTTATGTTAACGACAATTATTTTATATTAAACATTACAATAAATAATTAACTTAGGTAAATATATTTGTTCAGTTTCACTTCTTTATCAGATTTTTAGTCTAACAATTCCACCATTCTCAAAGAGTTTACTCAACTAACTTATGGGATCAACTTCGAATATTTATATGTGAATATCTGTGCTTGGAATTAGCCTTAATTACCATTCAATGACTATGTAAGAGCCTTATGTATTAAGTCTTTCACTTACTACCATTAAGTTAAATTTAAGGATATCTAAAAATTAGTGAAATATAGCCAAGTGTTTTATTCTGAATATTTAATGTAAGTTAGGAAATATTTAATATTGTGAATTAGATCTCAATATATATTGTCCTTTTTTTCTAAGGGCTTCACGTTTCTTTTGTAGCTATTCTAACATAACAATTAAGGTAATTATATTATCAAATCTTGCTAAGTGTTTCACTTGGTTACTGAAAATTGATCTTATTGGAAACACATTCTCCATCAATTAACTAAATTCATGCCAATATTCAAAATACCAGTATACAATAGTTACTATTATAAGTGTATTTAAATATTCAATTTTGGTGTTTGTTAGGTTTTGTTTCCTAGAATTTGCTTTTTTGATTTCCAAATACAGTACAATCCCGATTATCCGAATCGCGATTTTCCGAAATCCGGTTTAACCGAAACAAACTATTTAAAAACAAAAATCCCGATTAACCGAAAAAATTCGCATTATACGAAACGCGTCTGGGATTCACCTATACTGCTATTCCCCTCGGGGTTTCACGGCAATACGACGGTCTAAAATGCGAATTGTTTTGGTTAGCCGACAGAGTGTTACTAGTACATATGTATTAACGTCTGTTATTATCGCAAAAAGAGTAGTTTTATTATAAAATATTTTACAAAATGCAGTGTCAGAGCAATAAACGTAAACGCGTTGTTATCAACTTGCAGGAAAAACTTAAAGCGGTTCGACGATTAGATAATGGTGAATTGCTTAAAAATATAGCAAAGGATTTAGGCGTAGGCGTAAGTACAGTTGCATAATGGAGAAAAAATCGCGAAAAACTTGAAAAATGGTGTAGTGTTTTGTCATCGCCGACCCCGGCACGAAAAAGTATGAAAAGAGGTGAATACGAAAAAGTGGATGATTCTCTATTTTTATAGTTTACACAGAATCGAGAACGTGGAATACCAATTTCGGGGACCATTTTAAAACAAAAAGCAGAGAGTTTAAGCGAAGAATTGCCGGTCATTGAAGCGCCTGAAAGTTTTTCTGCAAGTGATGGATGGCTAGACCGATGGAAAAAAAGACATGGTGTACGTCAACTGAAAGTTTGTGGGGAAAAGTTGTCTGCCGATGTATCTGCCGCGAAAAAATTTGCAGAGAATTACAAAATGAAGCCCTCAAGTACCTTAGCTTCAAAAACGGAAGCTGGAGCACCTGGTTATAAACGTAGCAAAGAACGTATCACTGTTCTTGCATGCGCTAATGCTTCTGGGAGACACAAACTTCCATTATTATGTATCGGTAAGTCAGCAAAACCACGAGCCTTCAAGAATATTCGTCCCAATGCTTTTCCTGTTTTGTATAAAAATAAAAAAAAAGGCTGGATGAATGCAAATCTATTCAAAAATTGTTTTTTTGAAGATTTCGTACCAAAAGTAGAGTCTTTTTTAAAAGAGCACGGATACCCCAGAAAATGTGTTTTGTTACTAGACAATGCTCCCACTCACCCAAGTGCGGAGCAACTTGAAAGTGGGGAAATAAAAGCAATGTTTTTGCCTCCTGCTGTAACTTCTCTCTTCAGCCCATGGATCAGGGTGTGCTGGAAAATTTAATATGTAATTACAGGCGTTTGCTATTGGAGCATATTTTGGAAGATGTAGATGAGGGTGCCAATCCCACTGAATGTCTGAAGAAGTTAAACTTGAAAAATGTTGTATATTGGATAGCTTTAGCTTGGAATCAAGTAAAAGGTAGAACCCTGGAAAAATCTTGGTCAAAATTGATTCAACACTAGGAGGGACGTATCACAGAAGCAGAGTCCGACCATGAAGAAAGTTTACAGGAAATTTTCACGAAAATACCAGGATGTGAAAATGTTACGGAAACAGAAGTTAATGAATGGTTAAACAGTGATAATGTAGAAGATGAAATGACTGACCAAGAATTAATTGAAAGTGTTTGCAAAAATGCTAATGAAATAAGCAGTGATGACGATGACGAAGTAGAATGCACTGACAATATTCCAGTAAAAATGTCACATTCAGAAGGACTAGAAGCCTTGGAGAAAGCGTTAATTTATTTAGAACAACAAGAAAATGCAACTGCCGCGGATGTTCTTTTTATAAAACGTTGGAGAGACATTGCGGCCAAAAACAGAAGTAGTGCTAAACGAGTGCAGTTAAAAATTACCTCATTTTTAAACAGTAAAGTGTAGAATGGGATATATATCTTATATTTTACGTTGCATTTAACATGTCTTTTATGAATGTACATATTGCAGTGGAATTTGCTTTGAAATTGCTTATTAATTTTTTATTCACACTACAGCTTATATCGCCGGCTAATCAGTCTAGTAGAATCCACGAACTGCCATCTCATGAATCGTTCCTTGCGGATCGGGATTAAATTTCGTTTTCCAAAATAAAACCATAAACACAAATAAAACACGAATCAGTTCCTTTATGTTGGTGTAATTAAAATAAAAATTAAAAAAAATCCCTCTACAAAGTGTATAGGGTGCTAAAGCATCATCAAACAGTAGCAATGGAGGAAACACTCTTTGTGAATAATGACTCGCACACAGAGAAAAACCTCTCTTGAATCTCGATCAAACATAAAACTAATAAATACTAGTGAAATCTGTCAAGTTTAACCTCTAATGTGACCCCTTCAAACAAATATCAAAAACAAATAAGTTTTCAAAACTCACGAAAATTGAAATTTTGTCATGCGCCAAAATAACATAACAAGGTCAAACCCCACTACAGAAACTCCAACCTTGAATTCAAAATATTCTCGAAATATTATTTTAAGAAAAAAAAACTTCCCTTACTACTTTCAAATATAAATTATTACAATAAATACATGAAATTATAATAATGAAAATAATCATGATATCAAATATATAAACAAAATATTTTTTTATCAACTTACATAGATCTGTGTGCGATTTTATAAAATACACGAGAGATATCTTTTTCACAAAATTTCAAATAAACATAAAACACTCGCATAAATCGAATTAAGATTAACTTCCACCTTACACTAAATGCAAAAACAAAATACAACCCGAATTTATACAACAAAGAATAAAATTGATTATTTTATCCTTTAATAAACCGAACACTTTAGCAGTCAAGATATCTCTAAATCAAAATGAAATTTCCATATCCGCTTGTCCATTCCCACCATCTATAAAATCAAAATCTATACCGACAACACATTTTAACAAATACAATATCCGAAAAAGCGGCAAGTTCAATCCTTTGGACAACCTATATATACAAGGGCTAATCATAATTTCATACATTATAAAATTTATTTTATTTATAAAATAATATATATATATATATATAACGATCCCCGTCTGAAATAAATAAACATACAACTGAGATAGCTAATTTTTTTAAAATGTCCCTATTACTGAGTTCGATATAGTTCAATCATTTTCCTTACTTGTCCAAGGAAAATCCATAACAATATGTATGTACATACATATTTAGGCATTTATGTACATACTATGTTCAAAAAAATTAAGTAATAAAAATTAAACAAATTATTTGTTGATGTTTATTTTTAAATTAATACATAAATTCAAGTAAAATATTTCATAAATGTTTTTAAGTCGATCTAATGATATACGCATCCTAAACTCCTATTTTCCAAAAACAAATTCGGATTAACCGAAATTTTGATTATCCGAAATCACTTTGGTCCACATTATTTCGGATAATCGAGACTGTACTGTAGTTCAATTTTTGACTTTCGTTTATATTATATAAGTTTACAGCTATTCACATCGGGGAAGTGGAGATTGTCTATACATTGTTCTGCAAATCCCAGATTTTTTATTCCTTTAAAATTTTACTTTTTATGTTCTTTTAATCTAGTATTTATTTTTCCACCACTTTGTCTGATATAGACTTTGCGCAGGCTTAGACGCAGACTTTGCAGCTAATTTGGTATACACCGGATTTCTCTAAATTTGTGATTAACTTTGCTATTGCCCAACATGGTACCTTAATTATTTTTATTGCCACACACTATTTTTAAGCCTGTTTTTCTCAAGATTTTGTTAATTTCATTATGAACTGTGGGTATGTAGTGTAATAAATGTCTTTTTGTTGTATCTGCGTCTTTTATTATTGGGTTATCACTGGAGACCGGACGCATCAAATGGACCATATACATAGTCTGTAACATCGCTAAGTACAACACGCAGTTATTGAATACCACTATTCATTCGGTTAACCGCACATATGTTTTTTGTCGTTGAATTGTGACGCGATATTACAGTTAAATTCCTTTCTTTATGGACGTAGATTTTATTTTAGAAGAATTTATTTAGAATTTATTTTATTTATTGGTTTATATTTCGTAAGATAAGTAAAGTACGGTGAGTTAGTTTCCTTTTTTCATTGTTTTAACTGTTAATTACATACTTCGTAATTTTTGTAATAGATACAGTTTAATATCGTTTTATCGAATCTATTTCTCCCAATTATTTTGACGTAAGTGTCTAGTGAATTTCGTTAAGTTTCAATAACTTACGCATACATTTTTAATTTTCATTTGTTTAGATCTACAACATTGTTTAAGTTACTTTTTCTTAAGGGTCGTACTGATTGCATGTCCATTACCAGTGATTCCGAAATTTATTGCAAAGTATGTAAAATATCGCTAAAAAAATCCAAGAAATCGCACGTAAAACACTCTGTGAAACTTTAATGGCGGCAAATATTTCATTAAATAAACTTACCAATCCCCACCTTCAAAACATTTCGCCAAAAATATAGTGGTCGAAATGTTCCTGATGAATCCACCTTACGCAAATATTATGTTTCTAAGTGCTACACGAAAGCATTAGAACGCATTAGAATCCATCTTTCAAATCAGTACCTACGGAAAAGTGCCGACAAAACTGTCGATGTATTGGGACGCTGTGTGGTAAATGTAGCTAATGTACTACATCCAACTATTCCATATAATGTATATTTAACAGCAACAAAAGTTATAAATACAGTTGATGCGGAAACAGTAGCTAAAACCATTAACGAGATTATGCACCAAAAGCTTCATTCGGACGATAGGTACAAAGAAAAAATACTTTTATTTGTCAGTGACAGTGCTGCATGTTAAAAACAGGCAGACTATTAAAGGAAACATATCCTGATATGCTGCATATTATTTGTGTAGCACATGCTCTCCACAGAATCTGTCAATATATCAGAGACACGTGTCCGGAAGTTGACAGACTTGTATCCGCTTTTAGAAAAGTTTTCAGAAAAGCACCATTGAGAATAGCTCTTTACAGGGAAAAACTTCCATCTTTGCCACTACCACCCTCTCCAGTAATAACTAGATGGGGAACATGGTTGGAAGCTACTAGTTTTTATGCGGAGAATTTCCATAGTTTACAAAATTTCGTTACATGTTTAAATGACGATGTTCGAAGTATTTCTGAGTGCAAGGAACTAACACGAATTTCAAATTTAAAAAATCAGTTTTACTTTCTGCCAAAACTAAACATTTATTTTGAAAATCAAAATATCAAATTAAATTATGGATTAACCACATTAGATGTGTCTATTAATAATTTGAAAAATATTCCAAGTGACTTCGGATGTGGCCTTCGACAAAGGTTAGACGCAGTTTTTAATAGAAATCCAGCTCTAATAACATTGCGGCAATTGTGTATGTGAACAATCCCTCAAAATCTAACTACTAAATACGCTGAAATAAAAGAATAT
Organism: Melolontha melolontha; assembly: GCA_935421215.2. NCBI lineage: Eukaryota > Metazoa > Arthropoda > Insecta > Coleoptera > Scarabaeidae > Melolontha > Melolontha melolontha. Next base: position 204,870,278 of record OW285235.1, read on the forward strand.
TTCCAGTATGCCCCTATAACCAGTTGCGATGTAGAATGGACGTTTTCTATCTGCAAGGATGCATTTCATTCAAAGAGAACAAATTTTACAGAAGATAACCTTGAGATAGTATTGCTAGTTAATATTAGCACTCCTTTGTTCAACTTGAACTACAAAATGAGCAAATAAAAATGTATTTCGTATTTTATAAATCACCACCCGTTTGTTTTCCAATTATATAAATATAATTAAAAAGTCTTTAAAAATACAAATTTTCAATAATACCCCCGTGGGCGATGAGTCAGCGGCCTCTCGTGTCCGGTCCCTAGTTATCACCGTTGTTTTATGGTATAGTTTTAATTTTATTTATTATATTCTTGTTTATATATATATATATATATATATATATATATATATATATATATATATATATATAATTTCACTGTTAATAAATACAGAATTTTGGTTTTTGTATGGTCGAAGTTGATGAAACAATAGCCCGAATAGAGAATCAGAAGATACGAACAATGAGGGAAGCAATAGAAATCGAAAAATGCCTTGAAACCTTAAACAAACGCGACGATGCCCTACACCTGCCGAACACATGAAGAGGTACCTTGCAGCGGAAGTCGACGAAAGCAGCGAGAGATATGAGTGCGTCAAGAGGTAGTACAAGAATAACGGGTCCCAGTCCAGTGAATGCGAGTCGAACGCTCATTGGTCGAGTGCAGGAGCCAATCACGATGCACGATCGCCAAGCGCAGAGCCCACAAATAGTGGGACGATCACGCAAACAGCCCTTTACTCATCCACCTATCGTAACAAAAAGTTCAAGAAGAAGATAGCTACGATGCTATTGAAACATCAACAGACACCGTCCGTCAGGACGAACGGAGAAACCGAAAAATCAATATCATATATATATATATATATATATATATAATATTTTCGTGACCTTGGTATGATATGGTAAACTTAATAAGTCGGCGATTAAAGGTCTGGTTTATTACTTCAAAGTATATATATTTAAAACAACCCTACATGTTTCGGCAATGATGCCTTTGTCAAGGATATAAAAAATATTTTTTGAAACCTTTGAATAATTTAAACCATAGCAACTTAATTATTTGACATTTATATTTTGTATTCTCTTGACAAAGGCATCATTGCCGAAACACGTAGAGTTGTTTTAAATATATATACTTTGAAGTAATGAACCAGACCTTTAATCGCCGACTTATTAAGTTTACCTTATCATACCAAGGTCACGAAGATATTATATTTATATATATATATATATTGTTGTGATGCAAGACATACCCTTTGAGCTGTATTTAAAATGGGAAAAATAAGATATTCAAATTAAAAAAGTAATAAAAGGTTATATAAGCGGTGTTATTAAGTTTTAATAGTGTCGAAGTGTATACGAATTTATATAACGATAATATAACATTCTTAAAATTTCTATATTTATATTTCTTTCATCAATTTCTTTTTTATTATTTCTAATTCAAATTTCAAATATTAGCGCGAAATCACCAATATTTAAATTCATATGCATCTTTATTTTATATCGACGCTAGTAAGACACGCCCACTAATTGACAACTTTACGAAATGTAAATATTTATCGTGCGCAGTACACAATTTGTAGCATTAAGATTCACCTTAACCTTACTTGATAATTTGTTAAATAATTTTTTAAATCTGTGAGAATATTAAAATTAGTTAAATTAAATCTATTAAAATATTTTAATAAGGTAAAACATCGAGATTTTTTGGCATTATTAGATAGCTAAGTTTGGTAAAACAAACAGACGCTATCGGCATCATCTTTTGAAATTCATAAAGTAATAGACGCATTTTTTCGACCGAATCTTAGAAATCTCAAAATATTAATAATTCAAAACGCTAATTCAGTGAAAGAGTTATTAAAAGTATCCTGCCTTAATATTAATACAATCAACAAGTGAAATTCTACAATATATTTAGACTTTTACGTATAAACGTAAAACAAAGCGTCATTGCCATAGTATCATCCATAATTACAAGGAATTCTGGAGATATATTATCAAGAAAGAACCACAGACCATCTACTGAACTGATTATCGTCAATCTACGTCAATACCTAATATTCAGCAGCCAAACAAGAACGCAGGGAGATATAAGGCATTAGGAACCAAGTCCGAAGAAAAACTTCGATAGCGTCATCAAGAACGGCTACCCACACCGCCAACAATTTGATCAGCGATCGGACTATTTTCGAACGCCGAGACTTATCCACTTTGAAGCGTGCAATCTACAAATCAAACAACAGGTTTACTATAAACACTGACTAAAGACATAGCGTATTTATTATTCAATTTTTCAATTCATTTAATTATACACAAATAAAATTCTCGATTTTGTTTACCTTAACCTATAACGTCCTATACTAATATTAATATTAAATAAAAACCAATTTTAACGTAGCAACATTCATTTAAAAGGTACTCACCTATTTATTTAAAAGATCATTTGTATTGTAATCCATATTTTTATAATTTCGTAACACACATAACCTTTTTTTTTCTTGTTAACACCTTGTTGTCACTTATATATAGTTCATAAATTTAACCCTTTCCTATATATGTTATTTTTATTACAGTTTTCTTCTTTAAATGCAATAAATATCTATTTTTATATCTATATCAATCTTTTATTTGTTTAGATTTAGTTGTAGGAGTTATTTCTTTAGATATTAACATTATAAATTTACAATTAAAGAAGCAGCTACTTATCACTCACGAGGAGCCTGAGATATCGTATTTAATTAATCTTATTATATAGTTTTCATGCAATCTGAGACTAGTTGGCAATATAGTACAGAGATAGTGTAGTTTGAAGAATTATCTCATATTTAAAGGCGCCCAATTATTAATTTCAAAGTGATTTTTACTATATCATTTAATACCTGTCTCTGGCTTGATTACATTTGGCACCGAACGTGGAAGCGCGATATCGGTATCGTATCATTTGACGCATCAACGTGGAGGCCAGTTGCTTCTTTTAATAACTCGACTACAACATAACAAATTATAACAAATAATTGCTTCATTCAAAATTATTTTTCCTATATAATTTAGACTAAAGGTATATATTATTACTGAAGTTGTGTGTAGAATTGTGTACTTATCTTTCTCATTGTACAGCTGATTTTTACCTATATTTCACCACGTCCCAGACTTTGAAGGATTTACGGACATATTAAAGGTTAGCGAAGGGGAAATATCACCTTGTACGTACGCTACTTTATTTAACTTTTGGCTTACTAATATAATTACTGTGTCTCGAATATTGTTTATACATATTTATATCATAAATCTCTACTTATCAACTATTTATTATTATTATTCTTTAAAAATAAAAGAAACATTTCAATATAAACTCTTTACACAATATAAATTAAATCAATATCAATATGGACACCAGACACAGGACAAAAGTAGTAAAGGACAATACTGATGAAGACAGATCTGAACAGGGAGACATTTCTACAGCGCAAACTTCTACATCTGAAGAGGTAAGTTCACCAGATAATAGCCAGATGATGATGAACATGTTACAGACACTAATGACACAAATGAATGACTTAAAACATGATAATATTAATATGAATAACAAATTAGATAATACTAATAACAAATTAGATACTAACAATGCGGATATGAATAACAAATTAGATAATACTAATAACAAATTAGACACAAATAACGAGAATCTAAAAAAGGACAATATTGAATTAAAACAAGAACTAACTAATATGAAAACGGACATAAATAACATGAATAATGATCTTACGACAAAATTAGAAGCAAACACGAAAAAAATTAACGAAAAATTTGAACTCAACAACGCCCATATAGATAATAAATTAAGTGACTTCAAGGTAGATTTAGAGGGTAAGATAGCTGAGATTTCAACAGCTCAGAAAAAGATGGAGGAGAACGAGCTTAAATACCTTATAAAACTGGATGAAACCGTTAATTTACAAAATTTACATTGGGCAAAACAGTTAGAGGCTACAACAAATGAAATACATAATAATACAGAACAGAGACTAAAAACTACAACAAAAGATATACAACAAAATGTAGACAAAATGATTTCAGAGAATAATACTATATTTAATACAAAATTGACTAATTTTAACAAAATAAATGTTGACAACACCGAACAATTAAAACTAACGTTAAACCAAGATATTAATACTCAAATAAACCAATGCAAAGATTATAATAACCAAGAAATAAACATAGTCCGACAAAATTTAGATGCTATAATTACTACTAACAATGAAAATTACACTAATACGCAAACTAACATTAAACAATTAGAAAATAAAATTAGAAATTATTTTACATCAACAAATTACATTAATACTAACAAACCGCTTAAAAGTAAAACTAAACCTATTTCACCTAATCAATTTTTAATTAATGACAAAGCATATCAGAGTTTCTTAATAAACAATGAAAGGGAATATAATAATTTTAACATAGAGAAGACGGGGATTAAAAACATTAATTTTAACATGGCTCATATCAAAATCAGGAACATTAACCATAATTATGCTACCAACTTAACACAAACAAATAAAATTAACATACAAAACACCACTGTAATTTCACCAAACTTTTCTATACATGATAACACAGATAACATATTAAATAAAGAAGATATAATAAACAACTCTATAATATATGAATATTTAAATAATAACAATTTCCTCAATACTATATCCAATATAAAAATCAATACTAATATATACATTCACACGAAAATTATAACTACATGCACACTAATTAACAAAAACCTGCATAAATCTCAAGGTAGAGGCAACATGATATTTTTACACAGGGATAACAGCATCAATATCTTTAAAATAGTTCGTCGAAAAATAAATAATCAAATATAAATGATGATTGAATCTCGGTGTTCTAATACAAATATCATGACGAACTAAGCTTTATACGGGGATACGATTTAATAACAACACTTATATTAAAAATAAACAAAGATATGAAAAACACAATTTAATAAGAAAAAGTAAGAACACATAATAAAACTATAATACAATAAATGAACATATAACAAGTTATATAATTAATAAATAAAATTAAAGAGAAAACAAACATAACTGGAGCTAAAATATTAATACTAATTAACAATAATTAAGAGATATAATACTCTGGAAAAAAAAAGTAACATCACATATTCAGATGATGAAAATAAACTACAAAAGAACTATTATTTAAAACATTATTGGTACTATCAATCAAATAATTAAAGGGGAACATATTTATTTATAAATATGCGAAAGTTAAAAATAATGAAAGTTTAAACGTACTATAATTAAAAAAGAGAGAGTATGATTGAATAAATAATGGATTGTTGAAATGAAAATAAGATGGACTAGGTAAAGATTTTTAAAGGTAGAAGGAATTAATATATGATAGGGGTGTAAAGAATTATAAATGAATTATTATTATTATGGAAATATTAAAATATAGACAAAAGTGTCTTCTTATAAGGTAGAATATATATGTTAAGGAGTGGTATTTAATGATAAGAGAAGAGAATGTGAATGTAACGTCTTGTATGTATAAGGAGAGTATTATTTATTATGGAAGCTAAAGCTTATATTAGTATATCAATTATAATTAAAGATTAAGAATAATAAGTTATTAAAGGAATTATTAAGCATGTACCATCAACGTAAGATATAAATAAATAACCCCCAATTATAACACCAAAAACAAATACCTGAATATATTATGCAATTGTACAAGAAGTATATAACACCAATTTAAAACTACAGTAAACAGCCCAGTATTAAAACTATGTTATAGCTCGTAAAATATGACAACAAAATGAATATTATAAATAAATTGTACTAAATAAAAAAAAACATAAACAAACAACATTAATAAATCTAGATAATTGAGTTTAGACAACTTAAACATACTAAAGCTTATACACTATTAAAAAAATATATATATCAAAGAATTAATAGAATCATATTTAATTGAAAAAAAAGAAGGTTTAAGAATATTAATATAATTTAAAGGAATTTTATAGTACAACTAAACATTTCGTTTATATAATTTTAAAAAAAAAGAGGGGTTATTAATATTAATGTGTTAACTCATTTTTCTGATTATTTTTTAATTCACATGACACGTAATATAAGATTAGTATAACAAGGTTGATATTTTCCATTTCATGCATCTTGTTTTGGGGAAAAGAATATCTTCATTTCCATATTCAGACATCTTTTCCACGGGGATAATGTTGTGATGCAAGACATACCCTTTGAGCTGCATCTAAAATGGGAAAAATACGATATTCAAATTAAAAAAGTAATAAAAGGTTATAAAAGCGGTATTAAGTTTTAATAGTGTCGAAGTGTATACGAATTTATATAACGATAATATAACATTCTTAAAATTTCTATATTTATATTTCTTTCATCAATTTCTTTTTTATTATTTCTAATTCAAATTTCAAATATTAGCGCGAAATCACCAATATTTAAATTCATATGCATCTTTATTTTATATCGACGCTAGTAAGACACGCCCACTAATTGACAACTTTACGAAATGTAAATATTTATCGTGCGCAGTACACAATTTGTAGCATTAAGATTCACCTTAACCTTACTTGATAATTTGTTAAATAATTTTTTAAATCTGTGAGAATATTAAAATTAGTTAAATTAAATCTATTAAAATATTTTAATAAGGTAAAACATCGAGATTTTTTTGGCATTATTAGATAGCTAAGTTTGGTAAAACAAACAGACGCTATCAGCATCATCTTTTGAAATTCATAAAGTAATAGACGCATTTTTTCGACCGAATCTTAGAAATCTCAAAATATTAATAATTCAAAACGCTAATTCAGTGAAAAAGTTATTAAAAGTATCCTGCCTTAATATTAATACAATCAACAAGTGAAATTCTATAATATATTTAGACTTTTACGTATAAACGTAAAACAAAGCGTCATTGACATAGTATCATCCATAATTACAAGGAATTCTGGAGATATATTATCAAGAAAGAACCACAGACCATCTACTGAACTGATCATCGTCAATCTACGTCAATACCTAATATTCAGCTGCCAAACAAGAACGCAGGGAGATATAAGGCATTAGGAACCAAGTCCGAAGAAAAACTTCGATAGCGTCATCAAGAACGGCTACCCACACCGCCAACAATTTGATCAGCGATGGACTATTTTCGAACGCCGAGACTTATCCACTTTGAAGCGTGCAATCTACAAATCAAACAACAGGTTTACTATAAACACTGGCTAAAGACATAGCGTATTTATTATTCAATTTTTCAATTCTTTTAATTATACACAAATAAAATTCTCGATTTTGTTTACCTTAACCTATAACGTCCTATACTAATATTAATATTAAATAAAAACCAATTTTAACGTAGCAACATTCATTTAAAAGGTACTCACCTATTTATTTAAAAGATCATTTGTATTGTAATCCATATTTTTATAATTTCGTAACACACATAACCTTTTTTTTCTTGTTAACACCTTGTTGTCACTTATATATAGTTCATAAATTTAACCCTTTCCTATATATGTTATTTTTATTACAGTTTTCTTCTTTAAATGCCTTAAATATTCTATTTTTATATCTATATCAATCTTTTATTTGTTTAGATTTAGTTGTAGGAGTTATTTCTTTAGATATTAACATTATAAATTTACAATTAAAGAAGCAGCTACTTATCACTCACGAGGAGCCTGAGATATCGTATTTAATTAATCTTATTATATAGTTTTCATGCAATCTGAGACTAGTTGGCAATATAGTACAGAGATAGTGTAGTTTGAAGAATTATCTCATGTTTAAAGGCGCCCAATTATTAATTTCAAAGTGATTTTTACTATATCATTTAATACCTGTCTCTGGCTTGATTACATTTGGCACCGAACGTGGAAGCGCAATATCGGTATCGTATCATTATATATATATATATATATATATATATATATATATATATATATATATATATATAGTAAATTCAATCAGTTGGCGATTAAAGGTCTGGCTTATTACTTCAAAGTATATATATATATATATATATATATATATATACAAATATATACAAATGTTTTAAAGACATTTGTATACTGTCATTTATATTTTATATCCTTGATAAAGGCATCATTGCCGAAAGATGTAGGGTTGTTTTAAATATATATACTTTGAAGTAAAGCCAGATCTTTAATCGCCAGCTGATTGAATTTACCATATCATACCAAGGTCACGAAAATATTATATATATATATATATATATATATATAACCAAAAATAATAAACAAAGGAAAAAGCCACAAAGATACTTTTATGGCATTATAAAGGAAACAGATACAACAAAAAGACATTTAATACACTACATACCCACAGTTCATAAAGAAATTAGCAAAATCTTGAGAAAAACAGGCTTAAAAATTAGTCGACGTTAATAAAAATAATTTAGGTACCTATATCGGACAAAGTGGTAGAAATATAAATATTAGATTTAAAGAACATACAAAGTTAATTGTTCAAGGGATAAAAAGTACGGGATTTGCACTGTGTAGACAATCTCCATTTTCCCAATATCGATAGCTGCAAACTGTTATATAATATAAATAAAAGTCAAAAATTGAACTATTTGGAAATATTAGAAATCAAAAAAGCAAATTCTAGGAAACAAAACCTAACAAACAGGCAAATTGAATATTTCAATACACCCATAACAGACACATTATATTGTAATTAAGGCTAATCCCAAGCACAGACATTCATATGTAAATATTGTTGCTCCCTTAATTTAGATGACTAAATTCTTTGAGAATGGTGGAATTGTTAGAGTAAAAATCTAATAAAGAAGTGAAACTAAACAAATGTTTTTAATTTACCTAAGTTAATTATTTAAACAATGTTTTACCAAGAACCGACTGCTACATCGATTAACAAGATTATATTAAGCCCGTTTTACATCTGTCAAGATATTGATCAATTTCTAGATCTTGAAATAGATCAAGTTCTAGTTCTTAACTTGAAACTTGTTGTCGTATTACACTTGTCAATAAATATGTCTTACATTTCAAGATCTAGTTCTTTAACAAGTTCTAGTTCTAAAATAAGAACTTCTTCCTGCTTTACATCTGACAATAAATTGCTGGGGAAAGTTGAAATGAAAGTTAATTTATTTTTGCAACGTTTTCGTACTAGGGAAATTTGGTGACATATATGGAAATGAAAAGAAACATTCATTTCATTCATTTTGCCGTAAGCATTTATCGACTCTACATTGCATAAATAACGAACGCAGAATGAATTTAGATAGAAATTAAACACAACATACACTCCACATACAATAAACTAAATCCCCCAATAAATTACTAGAAAATTGAGGGAAAAATAGAACATGTTCGTCTTGGTCAATTTCTAGAACTTGACCAAGTTCTGGAAATTGATCAATTTATTGATAAATATAAAGTAGTGAGCTTGAAGCTGAAAATTGAAGACAACTTGAACTAGAAATTGAACTTAAAATAGAACTAGAAATTCATAGATGTAAAATCCCAACTTGACAACCAACAGCCCAAGTTCTAGAAATTGATCAATAAATTGACAAATGTAAAACGGGCTTTAAGGTTACTAACTGTTTCTGCAGTAGGCTCTTGGAAAAATATACTCAAAACTTTATTAAATAATAACAAATAACACACGACTTTAACAGTTTCACAAATTTATTGGATGATTCTCTAACATATATTTCGGTAAAACAGCTTATCATTGGATGACTTCATCTGGTCTCTTTGAGAATTATGTTAAAGAAATTACTGTCATCGCTTCGCAAAATTTCTACTGAATATTTTATCAGCGGATAGCGTTTTAAAGCACTTAAAAGGCTTTACAAATTTATCAAAATGAACTTAAATTGGCCATATTTCGCACTAAATATAAAGTAATTACGAATTACTTTGAATACATAATAAACGAATACAGTAATAGGAATAATTATGTAGCATAACTTTTCAATCAAAAATATATTAAAATAAGAAAGAATAAATTAATAACTGGAGTTTTAGTCAAGAGTCCATTCTTTTAAGTTAGTTGTTATCTTTCCTAATTATGATAAATATCAAATCAAATATATACATATTTATTATATTAGTTTAAGATAAGTTTGATACAACTATTTAAATAACTTTAACATAAAAGTTTAAATACTTTAATCTCTTCAAATTTAAAATAAGTAAAGGTCAGTAAAACAAAGTCAACCGTTATCAAGATAAAGCTTGGGATTCCATTGCATACAACAAGGTAATAATCAAAACAGAAGTTATGCAATCATCATGAAACATATCGATATATATTTAAAAACTAGATATTTAAAATATACAGCCAGGTGTCTGAAGTAGTTTTTGTATAATACGCAAGTATCTTATCAGAACTTATCACAATTTCCCGACGTTATAGGTCATTAATATCATTCTAGGTAGATTCTGCGAATATACAACAATGTACCTAATATTAATATCAATTGTGGTATCAAGTATAATATGGATTTATTTAAAATCTAATAGAGAAAATCCTAAACGAATCCTAGGCATTTACAGTGTTGAAGGAAAATGGTTTACTATAAAATATTATACGATGTTAACAATACTCAAATTGCGAAAGTTTTCTTCGCGTAAAAAAGGTGGCATGGGATATGGCGTTGATAGTGTAGAGAAGATAGAACAAATTCAACCGTTATCCTCGGATAAAAAGGTAAAGAAATTTTAAACATAATTTAAATTTAGTATTTGGTTTCAATATCATTTAATTTTTCCACATGAAAATAACCATCAACGTAAACTTGATATAATTGAATTGATTCGTCTTTTACTTGGTGGAGATCCATAATTTAAAATAGAAATAAAACTAATAGTTGAAATCTTCACTTTATTAATATGTGATCGTAAAACGACAATTGTTTCGCTAGCACAGTGACTTCATCAGGTACCTATAGCAAACGCCAATTAAGTTGGCGCGAGGAGGGGTAAGTTCGCGCAGGATTAAAAGTAGTGGGGAGATATGTATTTGGTTTTACATCAAATGTCAGATAATTCTAACCTCTGAGCGTGTATCACTTTATGATCCCTTAGCAAAGACATTATGTTCCGTCAAACGTCAATGACAAATGTATTCTGACAATTACTTGAGTAGTGGGGGTGGAAGTTTTTAAAAACGGCTTCTGCGCACCCCCTCCTCGCGCCAACTTAATTGGCGCTTGCTATACTTGCAAAGGCACGTTACAAACTAAAATCGGGAAACATTAAAATATAAACTGAACAAGATTATTATTTTGTGAAAATATGTAGCCGATCTGGCCAGCCCTTACTGTTATAATATAGGGTACTAAACATGGTTACAAATAAAAAATTTTAATAAGCTAAGTGTGAATTTCTATTATTGTCTAAACAGCTGCTTTAAATAAATAAATTTAATGACCTTTTTTAAATTAATGCTCAAAAAATTAATGAAATCTCCGCGAAATACTTAATAAACTTTTTGTGTATAAATAACTTTATATTTCCTTGTTTTTACTAATGAATATTTTCTTCAGGCATTTGATGCAGTATTTTATCACGGCGTATCAAAGAGTGGATTTTATTTCGTTGGCGGTGTTGAACGAAGACATAATGCGAACGTTAATGGCTTAGTTTATTTATTGGTAAGCTAATATTTTATTAAAATTTTTTAAACAATAATTTAAATAGCGTTCTTCTTTCTTAATGTCTCTAAAAGGGCTTAAGAAAGCTTAGAGATCAAATCTTTTTTGACCTTTTTCTAAAGCTTTAATTATAACGAGCCATCGAAAAAATTCATAATTGGAGTAGACTGTGAAATTGGGTTGGTACTTTAGCCACTTCCACATAATGACATTTATTATTTGACATTGAAACTATAAGTTTGTGTAAAATTTTTCAAAACTCTTTTTAAGAAAATTAAATTTATTTAAAAAATGGTATTCAACATAGAACAAAAAGCAAAAATTATCGAATGTTACTTCCATACAGGTGTGAAAGTAAATAGCGAGCGGCAGTATTCAATTACGGAATGCATGGCTGATTTTAGTGAAAAACATCCTGAATTAGTGTTTGACTACAATGATTTTTACAATGTTTTGACAAATTGTGTAAAGTTATTCAGAGAGACTGGTAGCGTCGGTCGAGAAACTGGAAGTGGACGGCCATCTAAACGTACAGCTGATAATATTGAAGCCCTTCAGCATATTATTGATGAAAATCCAAAAACATCCATTTCAGTAGTGACCCAACAAACAAATTTATCTTATGGTACGTGCCAATTCATTCTTAAAAAAGTCTTACATTGTCATCCATACAAGCTGTAATGTTTTGTTGAAAAACATTGCATCCCGAAAAAGTTGGTGTTTGGGTTGGAGTATGTCGAAGAAGATTGGTGGGTCCCATTTTTTTTGAAGGTACACTTACTGCTGCACGATATCGCAATGAGATACTCGACTCATTCATAAATCAACTGGATGATGAGGAATTACAAAATGGGTATTTCCAACAAGATGGTGCAACAGCACATACGACCAGAGAAACACTTCAATATCTCAGAGAATTTTTTGATAACACAATAATAAGCGGGAACACTGAAATCCCATATCCAACTAGGTATGGCCGTACATCAAAAATTCGATTTATTCAACGCCAATTCATAATCTGGAACAACTGAGAATTCGCATAACAGAAAAGTGTGAAGAGATCAACAACTCACCGCAAATGCTGCATAAAGTTTTTGCTGGATTGCGGAGAAGAGTTGGTTTGTGTTTAGATGTAAATGGACAACATTTTCAACAACTTCTGTAGCTATATATAAATTTTGATTATGATTTCGATATTAAATAAATTATTTGTTTTCTTTTTTGTTGTAGTATCATTTCAATGCCATAACCTTTTTTTACAATGAAACCTAATGAAACTGTCAAGCGTCAAGTAATGTGTCATTATGTGGAAGTGGCTAAAGTACCAACCCAATTTCACAGTCTACTCCAATTATGAATTTTTTCGATGGCTCGTTAAATGGCAACATATTAGAAAAATTTAATTGCGTAATAATTTTTAGTTTTATTTATTAAATTTACAGAATGTCTAAAAGTTTTAAGCGAGTGTCGACGATAACTTTATAATTAATGCCATTAATCTAACGAGCCCGCATTACATTTTTATATCGGGTGTCCGTTTAATACTGAAGCTGACGTCTGTCAAATTTTGGAAATTTCCTTGCTTTGTATTTGCCATACTGAGAATTATAGTTATTGTCTATTGATATTTAACATCTTTTGCCATAGTCGTAGATACAGGCCTGTTTTCAGTCAACTTTTGTTGTTCACATTTTTTGTTTAGAACGCGGCACAATCCCATTTTCTTAAATAATTGTAATTAGTAAATTTTGGTAACAAACATTTCAAAAAGTAAGGGTATTGTGTTTGATTTGATCGATTTTTATATTTATGTCAAAAGTAATTACCGTGGGTGCGTTCCACTAGCCCCACAAAACGCTCACATTCGCGATTGCGGTCATTCCCGTTCCACTAGCGTATAACCAGCTCGTAAGTATTTTGGTTATCCTACCAAGTGGAATGGGTTTCTTAGATTGAAGTTGAAGAGCGATGACAAATGGATGATAATCTTTGTTTCGATTTGTGAATATTTAGAAAATATCAATTCACAATAGTGATAAAACGTATTTTATAAAATAATTTTAACAAAATGTTCAATCCAAATAATAATGCAATTATTGCACTGCACACTGAGCGTTGTGCGTGCCTAGTGGAACGCACCCCGTATAGGACGCTAATGTTAATTGTTGCGGTCAAAATCAAGTACAGCTGTGTTAACTTAACTAAAATTTGACACAAACTATCAGCTTCAGTATTAAACGGACACCTATATATGAAGTGTGACAACTTGATTCCCGGATTGACGTTGTAGTGGAGGCACCTAAAATAGAACCAAAAATAAAACAGCATGTAAATAGTTCACAATCTCAAAAATGGTGGTCAAGCGAAAATAAAACAACTGTTAGTTTCTAGACAGGACGCTAGCACGCAAATCGTGTTTCTGTCAGTCATAATGGAGCAACGAGTATATTAATTTTGATGTAAACTAGGTAAAGAACTATAATAGAAACGAACGAAATACAGATACGATCGCAAAGTGCGTGAATTTGTGGGATGAAATCAATGAATGACCCTCCGAATGATGGCAGAAGACTTAAAGAAGAATAACGAGACGATTCGACAAATATTGCATGAAGATTTAGGGAAAAGGGAGATTTATACAAGGTTCGTGCCACATAATCTTACGAATGCGCAAAAAGAGAGAACATCGTGCAAAGACTTTGTTCAGAATTGTCGCGACGATGTAAATTTTCTTAACTGGTGATAAATCATGGATGTTTCAGTATAATCCTGAGACAAAGCGCCGGAGCATGCAGGGGGTTGGAAAGACCCAAAAAGTTTCGATTGCAAAATCCAGAATCAAAACAATGCTGATTACGTTTTTCGATAGCTACACTCTTAGCTATTGAAAAACGTATAAAGAATTTTTACTGGAAAGACAGTTACTGACGCATACTACCTTGAAGTGACGAAGAAAATACTGAAACTCATTTCTCAAGTGCGATTCTGGTCGAGAAAAGGGTAGTTGGTTCTTGTTACATGATAATGCACCGTCACATTCTCTCGAGTTGTTGAGATTAATTATCCACCCTATTCTGACCTGGCACTGGTGGATTAATTTCTTTTATCCAACACTTCCTAATAATAGACCTATAGCTATGGCGATTTTAAATCAATTATGTAGCTTATAACTCACTAGTGAGTTAAAAACATAATTTATCTCACTAGTGAGATAAAACAAGGTGAAATTTAGATTGCATAGAGACATTCAAACTGCTATAGTATTAACACATTTATATTAATTCTAAAGGGTAAACAATAGCAACTAATTAACATTTACATTAATATTAAAGTTGAAGGAAATCCTCTTTGTATCTGACTCTGCATTCAGGTTATTCGAATTTAGAGTTGTACTAGAAGACGTATTTGAAGTATCCTGAACAGAAATTTGATGACCAGAAGTCGAGGAAGTTAGACTGTCTGGACCTTGTATCTTTCTGGCTATATCAATCTTGTTGGATACTGAATCTTGTATATAACCTTCTGCCACAGTGGACGATTTCCACCCACCATGTCGTTTAACTGTTGTAATATCAGCTCCTGCGTTTGCCAGAAGAGATGCTGACGAACGTCTCAGACTATGTCCTGTATATAATTGAGCTTCTGGTAGGTTCAGGAAAGATGCAACTTTCTGAGGTATCTTAGAAATGGTGTTAATTCCAACTGGCTGGATAGTGCATTTTTCTTTCTTGTAATTTAGGAAGAATCTGCCATGTGAAATACCTTTTGGTCTCATACAGACATATTTTCTGTAGAGGTCAAGAATATCTGTTGTAAATCCTTCTGCCATAACAGTGAAACTTCTAGATACTTCAAGTATCCTCCTTTATCTTCTATATCGTCAACTTTCAGCTTAGTTATTTCATCACCACGACACGCACCTGATATACCCATTATTAAGGCAACCTGCATAGAATACACGAACGAATAATGAATAAATACTTTGAATTAAATATAAGAAAATAAATAATACCTTCATCATCAAATATTTATTGTTAGGAGCCTCATTCAGAAACTTCTCTATATGTAGCCTCTCCAAGATTTTCGCCTTTTTGGACTTGTGGGTTCTTGCTTCACTCTTCAAATAGGAAATCAGTTTTCCGTATTTCGATATGTCACTATTCATATACACTTTCAAAGTACTTCTTAACATGGAATACTTCGTCCACAATGAAGAAGGTGCTATTTTCCTTCTATAAATATGGAAATACGCCAGCATAACTTCTTCGTTAATTTCAGTGAAACTTTGCTGTTTTCTCCATTCTTCAAAATGACGAAATTCTTTGTCGTAATTATCCTTCGATTTTTTTGGCAGTAATTTATAACATGCTGCTTGAGCTTCTTTCTTAACTTCTAGCGGAATGAAAACAGCCTCTTGCAACTCTTCAATTACCATCAACTTTTAACTGCAATATTATTAATCAATCACTAATTTTGTTTGCTTGTTGATTTGCATTATTTATTCTCCATAGTAACTGCATTACTGTATATGAACTTTTTGCATTAGTCGTTTATAATTTAAATTTGACATGGAACGTCAAATTTATAAAACATTAAAAGCCATTTTGAACGGATCTTAAGAGGTGTTGGATAAAGTTTTGTATTGCACACGTGTGTTAATTACAAATAAGTCACTTGAGAAAAGTAGCTCACTCGTCCTAGCGGACTCGTGAGCTAAACATTTTCTCGCGTGACTTATTTGTAACATAACACACTTGTACAATAAATAACTATTTTCCAATTTTACTTATTAAAATAATCATTACATATATTGATTATTAAAACATCATTTTAATCATAAAGGTGAATAAATTTAATCAAAACAGTGAATAAAATGTTTCTAGCAACACTTTATTCACACTGCTATTGACAACACGAATAAAGAAAAAAAAATAAAACGTCGCACTACCTTTAAAATTTTCGTTGCCAGGATCGTTGTTTCAAGTCTCATGTGACATTTCACGCAAATTCTACAATTTGTCGATTACAAGTCCGAAACTGTGTTTGAAATGGCAAATAACCAGAGAGAAAGCATACCGGAAGATGTTCTGAACGAAGCTGCGATTGCAGTATCCAATTTATTGCCAGAAAAATCTAAATTAGTTTACGAAAAAGAGTACAAAACATTTTGCGACTGGAAGACAATAAAAACTGTGAAAACTGTTAACGAGGAAATACTTCTAGCATATTTCTTAGAAAAATCGCAGAAAGTAAAGGTGTCCACCTTATGGTCTCATTACTCGATGCTCAGAGCAACGCTATCCATAAATGAAAATATTGATATTTCCAAGTACGTAAACCTAACTATTCAAAATTTTAAATTTTTTTGAAACTTTTGCAAAATTGGAAAAAATCTTGTATGATACATGTGAATAAGCAAATTTTATCCACTCAAAAACATTATCGCACTCGGCTTGCACCTCGTGCACTAAACAATTTTTTCGTGGATAAAATTTGTCTTTATTCACTTATACCATAAATAGCTATTTCCTACAGTCAAAACTCTCCTCAAAAGGAAACGTGTTACGTGCTCGTAGCTAGGTCCTCGTTTTGGTCGCTAATTAACGTCCTTTTTTTTATTCAAAATATTTTTTATGGATTTTTATTAAAAGAAAAGGAGCCTTTTTTATCGAGGGTGAAGTAGGCCCAAACTAACAAAAGGACGGCAACCAGCTGTGAGTGAGGAATGCCCCGACCGAGACCGAATCGACTCCACCTCTCCGGACGTAAAATAAGTAAAGAGGAAAAGAAAAGTAGAGTAGAGAAAAGCTTGAGTAAGAAAATAGAAAGGATGGAAAAGTGAAACTGGTAAACAAGAGAAGAAAGCTAAGTGAAGGGAACCGAGAGTTGCGGTAATGCGGAAACGGCAAGGCCCTCATGCTCTCAGCTCGTGGGTGGAGAAAGACAGGCAGTAAGAAAAGAAATCCGGCGACGTATAGTGCATCATTTTCCTTTTCTTTTAGTTTCGGACTTTCGTTTTCTTTACTTTTGGAGTTGAATACTTTCCGTTTGGGGAGTTTCCCATTGTTGGGGCTCTTGTGGGTTAGTTTTTGTTTTGTGCTAATTAGACCTTTTTTTTTATTAGGGCATTTTCTTTGGAATACTTTTCTTTTGACATTTACTACAAGATAGGGTATCATTCGTTACCGTTTTCTTTTCTCTTTCCCTTCTCTTGAGTATACCTTGTCTCGAGTTTTGTTTAAGTTCACGCTTGGCACTAAAGCATGATTGCGGACTTCCCGAATTTGACTTTTGACGCTTATCTTACTTTCAGCCATATAGGTTTCTTCCTAAACTTGTCTTTGTCTGGTCTCGCTGAGTCTGGCAGTTTTATGGTTGCTTAACGTTCATTCTTTTTGTTCCGGACATTGGTCAGATTATTTTTGTTTTTTTTTTTGTGATTAGAGGCTGCAATTGTTACGTGCTAGTAGCCACGTCCTCGTTTTGGTCGCTAATTAACGCCTTCTTTTTTTTATTTCTGCAGTTTGGTTCAAAATAACGGAATAAAATAAAAGAAGACGTTAATTAGCGACCAAAACGAGGACGTAGCTACGAGCACGTAACAAACGATTTCAAGGCGCAGATATTCAGAAGATATTCAGAAAACTGTAATCGCCGTATTCGACATTATTTCTTCAGATGCATTTATTGACTATTTTCAGAAACTTTTAGAACGTTATAATGTTATTATTAAATTTGATAAATAGAAAATAAAACTACAATGGAAACTATATGGTAATTCTAATTAGAAAACTTGTACATACGTGTTTTGCAGCTGCTTTAATTAGTGTTTCATTTTTGGACTTGTAAATAATATTAATCTTCTATTATTTAACATTTATCTTATTTAATTATCCATATCTATACTTACCCTTTAACCAAACTGTACTTATTTTACTCCAGTTTTGCATTTTTATGAAATTTTAACAAATTTTTATTTATTACAGATCCCAAATGTCGGTCTATTACATAGCGAACATATGCCAAAAACAGAGCTAAGTGCTAATACAAATTTGAAGAACTCTTTTGCTGGTGGTGGAATTTCATTTACTCCTATTTCACCAATGAGACAGTGGGACATAGCTTACGAAGGTAAAATGTGGTAACGTATGAAATAAATTAAACTAATGTGCCACAGAATATCGCCTTTTATTCTAAATAGGGTAGAAGAAGAAAATAATAAACGATGGCATAATGTAAAATTGGAAGCTCAATTTGTATCGGATATGCCCTTTTTCGTAGTAGATACTGACTCTGATCAAAATGCCCTGGCCAGAGCATTAGCAAAGGAAACATGGACTAAGGAATTTTTCGAAACTTTGGAAAAGTAATTTTTAAATTTACTTTCATAATGGATTATCTATATTATTAATTTAAACACCACCTCAATACATTCAGTTAAATATTACACTTTTATTGTAGGGCACATCAAACCCATTACGAACAAATGGGGATAATAAATGCTAAAGTAACAATTGACGATAAAGTAGAAAATATAGAAATGATGGGATTTAGAGACCACAGCTTTGGTAAGATTTTAAAATGATAAATATATAATAGATGCGAAATCGTTATCTAATATTAACACATTGGCGACCGCGATGGGAGGATTGCGCTGGACGTCAGTGCGTGGAGGTTTTGCGCTAAATGTGAGTGCGGTACGATTTTGCGCTGATCGTAGTGCGGAACGATTTTGTACAACCTTAAAAAATTGCTGTCATTTTTTTTGCTACTCATAAAATATTGCGAAAAATTGGAGTTATAAATTTTATTTTTCGTCAACCTCAATGAATGAAGACGTTACATCGACAAAACTTTGAGGATCGTTTGAAAACTTCTTGAATCCAGCAACACCTTCAAATTGTTCATTACGTTTTTCTGTATCAAATTCCGATAATTCTGTATCACTTTCTTCCAGTTCTGTTTCTTATTCATTTAATAACGATGAAAGCGGACATAGTAAACGCTCTCTCTTTGGCCAATTGGAATCGTCACTATCATTTTTGAGATATTTGAGAAAAATATCCCAACATATCTCAGAAATACCTAAGTATTTCCTATATTTTCAAGGAATTTGTAGAAACAATATAAAAAATACAAGTTTTACTATTCAAACCGTATTATTTATATTATTTCTTTGCGGATATTGTCTTTCAGCTCTTGAATTCTTGATTAAATACAGTCAGCATTAATCCTTAGCAAAAATACTACTAGTGAATCAAAAATTAAATGATATGGAATAGATCTTCCAAAAACTATAAATATAATGTGTTAACTACTGTACATTAGTATTTGCCATTTTAAGAATATAACTAAGGGCTGAATTATACAGAGTCAAAAATGTTTAATGAATGAACACTTCTTCTTATTGCCACATTCCGCCTGGAAACGTGGTAAGTTAACGACACTGCTGCGCAAGACGTGTTCCCGCCAACTTTACTTCCCCGATATGTTTATTCAATGTATAGTGTAGCATTTGATTGGATAAGCAATAGGGATAGGTCAGAAGTAGGTGTGGTATACACATACTTATTGCGTATGTATTCGTATTTCTATCATATCCATCGTCAACGTATCTGATCAGACTGGGCACAGACACGCCTGGCGCCTGGTATGGTACCTCCGTTCTTCTTATCTAGTGTACTGGTGGGGTATCGTTCACGTCCCCGCCGTTAACTTACCATGTTTTCAGACGGTATAAGGTTATACTGGATCGGCAGTCAGGGGTACATTCCAGGAGGAGACTAAAATTAATTCGTAACGGGCCAATTTATTGTTTAGTTTTATTAGTTACTTGAGAATTTATAGCTTCGGGTTTGATATCGCTATTGTGTGAAAAGCTCGATATAAATAAAGAAGTTTTATTAATTGTAGCAGATGGAGCTGCATATATGAAGGCGGCTGGTCGGCTCTTACAACAAACATACAGTAGTATGACGTATATCACATATTTCGCACATGCTCTTCATCGAGTATCAGAGGAAAATATCCTCATTCAACTATGATTTAAGAATCATATCACAATCAGTGGGCGAGTCTGCTAGCTGCTTATCATATTACGCATATGTACAATCCCGTTTAAAATATGGTATTATATTTTGGGGAATATCAGTTGTGGTATCCAGGATTTTTGTCATACAGAAATCGTCTGCGTAGTATCTTTCGTCTAAAAAGAAGAGAGTCGTGAGTGTGTGCTTTTAAAAGAAAAGGGATACTTACCTTAACCAACATATAGGTATTGGAACATTATTGCCCCGGAGATCTTAGACTAAAGAAACCAACTCAGTTATAGAGGCGGGCGGAAGGGGGGGCATCTTATTTTTATGAGGGCGCCACCATGTTTATATTCTTTAGCCGTTACAGTGAACATAGACACTGTCGATGGTATATTGAATAAATCAAAGGTATCCACGTGTTTCATTTACGAATACCAATAAATCAACAATGTTAAACTATTATACACTAAACTCTAACTATCAATAACAACGCCCTTAGACAATAATAATACCGTTTTATTTCGTCCTAAAGTTACAACAACATTCTATTTGTACTGTACTATTTTTCGCTTTTGATACACGCACGCTACAACGATTGACAACTACTACTCCCACTTTTATCTGACCATTAACAATACAATCAACTATCCTACTGTTTGATATCCATACAGTTTATTCACTAACAAAACAATAACAATGGAGGATTTATTATAACCCAAAAACAAAATAACAACTAATAAGATATACACAGAATATCAAAATAAAGGTTATACCAACCTGGCTAACCACATCACAATAAAATATTAATAATGATTGAATGCAATAAAAAACTATACAAAAATTTGAACAAAGCAACAATGACGCTTACAGGAAAAAAACCTACGTTCTCGTGGTCGAAATCAATTGACTGAAAATTCCCAACGTATCGGTCTTTTTAGAATCAGGCGGAAGCTGATTACGTCCGTTTTGCTCAATTTTTGGGGGATGTTAGAGCCCTTTACAACTTCTCTGTTAGATAAGGAGAGGAAAAAATATAAGAAAACGAAATACAATAATTAAGGAAACAAATGCCTTTAACAAAACTTTTCTAGGTAATGACTCACCTCGTTTAATAAGTAACAGTCCACAAAATGTAGTCTTCACCACGTGGTCTTAAAATTTATCTCTTTAATCCGGGATCATCCTCGGAAATCAACAAATACAGGAACACTTCCTTGTTGATTTACTCTACTAAGTCAATTTTTTTTTGTTTTAATATAAATTTTACTTAGTCAGATAATTTTACAACTCTGGCGATGACTTAACACTTGACTGGAAAGAGAGAAAAATGAAGCAGTGCATCTCTCGACGCTCACTTTTATAACGAACCATTTCGACGTCATAAGAAAAAAAAATTATATTTGAAGAATATTTCAATTATCCTATATTTAATTATTTCAGTGAAGTAAGTCGGAAGCAAAGATAACACCATACCAATCTACAACAAATCGCTTTTTAATTCTCACTAATGAGGCCCACAAATCGCTAATTAACACATCATAATACGCATAAATGTCGCCGTATGCCTACTTCAATTAGCTTCCCATATCGAAATACCAATTATATAAATTATATCTTGAAAAGTTCGATAAATACCAAGTTTCCATTATTTGGAATATATTTACATTAGCATTTTAATTTTAATTACAATATAAAAATACAGCTTCGATGACTTGCATAATTCCTATATCTGAACGCACTCATATGCATATTCGCTTGTACGTGCAAATCGAAATCGCATGTACAAACACACAAAGTAAAGGGAAAAGATTTAATTAAAAAATTACGATTTTAAGCACTGGTAAAATTAGAAGACACTAACCTGCCTCTGTTCTAATTAACACCTTTACAGATAACCAACGCTCCAATAATTAAAATATTACAAGCAATACACCTTTCTATACTCTATTTTTAAAGTAGAGAGACGAATTTCTGAACAGACCACTTTGACAGTGAAATCTCATTGGTTGAAAGCAAGGCCAAATTGCTTTCAACCAATGAGATTTCACTGTCAAAGTGGTCTGTTCAGAAATTCGTCTCTCTACTTTAAAAATAGAGTATAGATATTACAAAGCAATACGAACAAAATTAGCGAACCTACTATATATACCCTGTAGTTCAATATAACCAACAAACCAAAATGCAAAATAAGGTAATTTAAATTTAAGAATTTAGGAGTACGATTGATTAGTGATAATTATAGAAGATACGAAAAATATACAAGGGTCGAAATCGACATATAACATCATATTCTTCAACATATATATGAGACACGAGGGGTCACGCACGCCCACATAGTGCGTATACAAACCACCAAAAGTATGGTCGCAAAAAGTTGTGTAGTGCAAATTGTTAAAGTGTACAACCACCTGCCATTGCATATAAGTGCTCCCAAGAAAAAGATTCGGACATGCCTTGGGCGATATTCTTCTACAAAATCCATTTCATGACATTGCTGAGTTCTTTGATGTCCGGTTTTGAGTGTTTTGTGTTTGCTAATGTTTTTATCTAAGTTTTATTGTGTATTGTTGGACAGAGAGCATTTTCTATTGCGCTTGTTTTTATGCATTGACATAGACATAACTTTACACAATATTTTGTATTATGTACAACAGTGTGTTCAAATTGCTGGATTTTTTTTCTGAGATGTTTGTCCTATATTTCTTCTTGTAATTAGTTTATTTATGTGACTTATTCAACACTTGTACTTGTAATACTGAATAAAGCGATAATCTAATCTAATCTTTCAACTGGATATAAACGACGAACAGTAAAGTCGTGCAATGTTTTATAAAGCCTGCAATATTTCTTCTGGAGATCTATTTACCCTTACCTGGTAAGTACTTGTTCCTCTATACGTATTTTGATTCGCGTTTGAAAAATGTTAAATCGGGATTAATTATGTCCTCGCTCCGTTCCTGGCACTGACGTCATGTACCCCCTGACTGCCAATCCCTAGCAATAACAATTACAAGTAGATTCATAGGCAATGTATATATTTCTCATTAAAACTAACTTCGCAATGATTGCTATTTCTAAAGTATGAAATTGATTAGCTTGATTTTGAATAGTGTTATGTATCATACGGTTAATTTTTTTAATTAAATATAATTTCGCATGTCTTCAACAGGTCACAAAAGAGACTGGACAATGTTACACAGATATATTTTCCACATGTTTTACATGGACGACGATACAAGAATCAGCTGTGGCGTTGTAAGTCAACCTTGCTCCATATCACATTTCGAAATAGGTTACGTTATTAACACACAGAAAAAAATTCATCCTATACAAGAATGTGACTTAAGACTTTACCAGCATGCCGAAAATGGCAATCTACCTAAAGTACTGGCATTTTCTTTCATAAGCGGCAACAGAAACTATGACTGTAAAGTTGAATATCTGTACGACTCCATACACTATAAAGGAAGTGACATTGAAGCAAAACTGTATGAAAGATTTTTTATATGTGAAGTTAATGGTGTAAAAGGAAGAGGAATTAGTGAGTGGTACTATAATAACATGGGAACCTATACTTCAATAAATAAAAATCAGTAAGATATGACCGTGTATTTATCTTCTTATTTAAAAATATTCTTACAAAATTCATTATGCAATTGCACAGCATGACAACATAATACACTGAAAATACAATGATATTGATTTTTAAAAAATCTATGTCTATTCACTTATTTGTCATAACAATTTCATAATTCTACGTTCCTTACAGCTATATAAAACTTATACTATAACTTACAAACTATACTGTAAATTGTTTTTAAGTCATGTCGTATAACAAAAAAAATATTGTAGTTTGTTCAACATAATTTGTCAATTAAACATATTATAATAAATTCTCTAAGTACTCTGTAAACTACAATATTAAATAAAATCTGATTACTTCTTGCATTTGACTTTTAATCAACACAACATCAGTATCAAATCACGCACTTTCTATATTGTATTTGTCGCCCAAGTTCACAGGTTTTCGTTTAAAAAATTGTCTTGTATATTTCCGCAAAGTTCTATAACATAATTCTTTTAATTCGATGGAAATCGTTTTCAAAATAAAAAGTGACTGTTATATTACGATACCTTAAGATCTAAGTTCAATAGTTATAAAAAGACTCGGGTATATTACAACCACAATAGCAATCGTTCTTTACAGCATATTGAATAATATATCTCCAACTGAAGTCATTAACAAGTAAGTGTGGATTTCCGACAACAATTGTTAAAGCCTGTGCTCTAGTTAAGGCCACATTTAATCGTTTTGGTTGAGCAATAAATCCCAGGTTATGCACTTTATCATGGGCTAACATATTTTTATTTGATCTAACGGTTGACAAGATGATAACGTTAAATTCTTGGCCTTGAAATTCTTCAACTGTACCTATTTTGGGCACATCAAATTCCGCCTCCATAAATATACTTCTCATTTCCTTAGTCTGAAAATATAATAAACAAACATTTAAAGTCGCTAATAATATTGCAATAAAAGTGACTTTTTGGGAGTTTTAATAAATAGGTTTTAAATCTTATTAAAACATAGTGTGATGAATCATCCGGCGGCACGTCGTCAAGTCTCTTGGACGTTCGAAAACAACACGAGAAAAGTCTGGGTGAACATCGAACATCGAACCAGAAGTTTTCTCGTGAATATGAGCGATTTAATTCATTCAACAAGTAACCGCGGCCTAGTTAATGTGAATTAAACATACAAAATGTGAATATAAATAAATGATATTATTGTTATAGTTTTAAGATTGTTATATAGTGTATCCTATTTTTATTGTTTATATAGTGTAGCTCTGACAATTTTTACCTTTTATCCACTAGTCAAAAATCTTAGTACTTCAAATAACTACAAAATATTTTGCAAATATTTCTGTATAAAATAACTTTTAGCTCTAAAACAACATCCAACACTTCACCTATCGAATAATCATAACAGCTATGTAAGTATGAAATTCCAATTTATATTATTGCTACGGCTTCTTTCTGGGAAGTATGAAACAATGAAACAGGAATTGAATCCTTTATTATTAAAATACCTGACCAGAAGTCAACTGACTTATTTGAGCAATCCCTTCCAATATTATTCAAATCAAAAATACTAATTGCATATATTTATATTTTAAACAGCTGGCGTACAGATATCCAATGACACTAGATGTGCTTCTGAAATTTTGTCAGTAATAGACGCCACTCCTCTAGAATTCCAAGATGTTTAATACTAAATAATGTGGTTACTGAACAACCATTGGATATCGTTCAGGCTTTTGCTGATCTTTTGCTAATATCTATCTCTCCTATCCCTCCACAGTCTGATTAGCTTTCTTTTGATATTGGGAGTTTTACAGTGAAGGAAGTGCCGCATGTAATTAAGAAACTTAAATCTAATATAACTTCTGGTAATGACGGTCTACCTGGCTTTCTTCTACGGGATTAAGCATCTGTACTGTCACCCAGTTATCACAATATTTAATTTATCAGTCTGTACTTCGCTGAAAGTCGAAGTACAGACGGAAGACGGAAGACAGAATTACTCCTGTATTTAAGAAAGGTGATTATCATATAAGTAACTACAGACGTTCTTTGTAATTTTGCAAAAGTGTTTGAATATGAGAAACTATATGGCAACATTAAATCTTTTCTCTCAATTAGTCAACATGGTTTTGTTAAAGCCAGATCTACTATCACTAACTTTGTGGAAATTACGCAGCATATAATGAAGCTTTGGATGCTTGACAGCAAGTAGATGTTATCTAGACCAATTTTAGCAAAGCGTTCGATACAATTGACCACTCTCTACTGTTGTTGAAGTTACAATCTATAGATCCATCACTGAGAGCTGTATCCTTTTTCAAAACCTATTTACTGAATCGACCGTACTATGTACAATATAACGGATATAATTGCAATCTTTTTACCGCAACCACTGGCTTTCCTCGGCTGCAATTTGGCCACACTACTTTTCAATGTATGTATTAAAAATATTTAACATCACTTTTCCACCAGATTGCCTACTTCGGGACAGAAATCTAACAGTTTTTCACGAATGGTGTACAAACAATCGAGTATGCTTAAATGCTGACAAATGAGCTACTCTTTCCTTCTCTAGATGTTCAAGTATTATTTCCTTTAACTATACAATTTTCAATCATATGATTTCTAGGGGCTCATAATTTTGAGATCTTGGCATCTTATTGTCATTTGTCTTTCAGTCCACATATTACTAGCGCATCTAAGTCTCTAGGGGTTCTCATTCGATTTGGCAATTACACATTAACCATTTTGTGGTACTCCTTTGTTATAACTAAGCTAGTCTATGCGTCTGTAGTTTCGTACCCTCGAGATATATCACTCGAACGTGTCCAAAAACGATTCTTGAAGTACTTGTCTTATAAATTCGATGGCATATGTCCATGTCGTGGCACTGACTACGAGAGTTTATTAAATAGACACGATTTCACTTCCCTAAGCCAGAGAAGAGATGAAGCAAGCGGTAAATTTCTGATTAAACTCGTCAATTGTAATATGAATTCACTTTCTTCAAATTAATTTTCTGCTGCCAAAGTATAATTTTTTTAACATTTTATATACCTAAGGCGTGTACGAATGTCCTTTACAAATCGCTATTATTATTGCATATGTGCTGTAATGTTCATCGGCTGTATCCTGATCCATTCTGGAGTAGTTTTTTTTTAATTTTTGCTTTTATTTAATTTAGTGATTTCTTTCCTAATTAGTCTGTTCAGTTTGTATAAAGAATTATAAATTTTCTTTACTTTTTGGGAAGCTGTATTGTGTTAATTATTAATTTAAAGTTTTCTCTATTTTCTAATTCTTACTCTATAATTGGGCTTTGTAAATCTGTTTGGTAAATAAATATTATTATTATAATTCTGACATCTATTGTTGCTTCGCATATACAGAGCCTTCATTATTTGTTGTAACATGATACATATGCAACCAACATTACAGATTGGTACTACTTCTATACAAATATTCCTAGTTCAAAATAGTTTGACAGATGTTTTTTAATTTTATTTTAATTGAAACGTAATTTCTTAAAAAAAAATTTTAGTTGTGTTTATTCAATTAAAACACTAGTGTTTATTATCATTTTAATAGCATAAATTTTATTTACAGTTAATAATGAAAAAATTGTCAATTTTGCCTCTGTACAAACACATTTTATGAGGAGCTAACGTACTGAAAGCTTTTTCACAATAACATATTTATAATAAATGTTGGAAATGATGACCATTTTGTTGCAAACAAATATTCACCCTACGTTTTAAATTTTCAAAAACATTATGTAAATCATTCTGCGTAATGTTATTTATTTCATGCACAATTGCTGCTTCTAGTTCTTGTAAATTATGTAGTCTATTTCTATATATCCTATTTTTCAAATGTCCAAATAAGTAAAAATCAAGCGGAGTAAGATCGGGAGAACGGGGTGGCCATAAATTAAACAGTCTATCGTCGTAAAATTCTGTCAAATAGTGGTGTGTGTCTCTGGCCGTGTGAGCAGGTGCATTATCTTGTTGAAACCAGCCATTTTCTAATTCATCGTCATGCAGCTGATTAATAAATTCATTTAATATTCCTCGATATCTTGCTGCAGTAATGGTATCGTAAAAAAAAATTGGCCCAATAATTCTTCTTCTCGACATTCCCACCCATATTCCTACTTTTAAAGGATGTAATGATGTTTCTACTAGTTGGTGTGGATGTTCTGTTGCCCAAGATCTATAATTTTGTGAATTTACGTATCCTGTAAGATGTACCCATGTTTCGTCACTAAAAAAAGTTAAATCTAGGAGATCATCATTCATTCGATTATTAAACCATCCACAAAATCTAATTCGCCTATCGTAATCGACTGGATGTAACTGATGAACAACAGTAACTTTATAAGGATGCATATGTATCTTTTTTGTTAATGCTTTGTGACATGTTCCAACTGAGAGACCTACAAGAACATCTTTTTGAATGTTAACTTTGTACAATTAAAAATAAATATGAAATACCTGTTTGCTGAGATAGTTTTTTAACTGATTTATGAGGGCTATGTTCTACTCGCTGCCGAATATCATCTACAACAGCTTCAGTTAATTTGGTGGGCCTCCCAATCGATTTCCCTTTACAAATACAATGTTTATCCTCAAAACGATGTGTTATAATATGTCTACGATGTCGAAATGAATCATAATCAAAGTCAAAATCTGGGAAGCGTTGTATAAATTGGTCTATACAACTTGGAAGTGAATAACTCCAATTGCCTTCGGCATCTTGTGTAGCACTTCTATAATGGGCCACTAAAATGAATGCATCTTGTTCGACGGTAAATGCCATTTTGGAGGTTATATATAACCTAAAATGAAATTATTTTATTTATACATACATTCAATGTTATTAATAGATAACTAACCTTCACAAAAGTTAGAATATCTTCAATAGCTCTTCAAAGAACTGACTTTTTTAACGCGAAATAAATATAAAATTAATGCAAAGAAAATCTAATTTACACAATACACAAAACGTACAAAACTGTCATAACAAAACATTTGAGTTTAGGTCTAGGAACTTATTATGCAGGATTGCCAATCCTAATGTATGCAACCAATATTGCAGCACGTCACGTGGGTTACAA
The DNA here is from genome assembly GCA_935421215.2 of Melolontha melolontha. Lineage (NCBI taxonomy): Eukaryota > Metazoa > Arthropoda > Insecta > Coleoptera > Scarabaeidae > Melolontha > Melolontha melolontha. Next base: position 204,899,790 of record OW285235.1, read on the forward strand.
CCTATTATGAAGGCACGGTATAAGAATGTTTAATTCTATTTTTAAATTATATTTCTTTAAATATTCCGCATTTTAAAATATTAAACTTCACTTAGACATGTTTCGTGAACATATTCGTTTCCAAAGAGTAAGCCTTTCTTTTGTTCTCGCGCCTAGCCGATAGACCCTCGAAATCTACCTGCTTTGAACGGTCAAGCCTTTAACGGTCACTTTGAAATTTCATTTTACATTTCGGTTTTAAACTTAAGTTGTTTTAATTTACATACTCATCTCTTACTAATATATGGTGTAGCATATTATAAAAGCCTTTTCCGTCAAGCTAGTGTTTTCTTCTAGAAAAATTCCTTCTTCTGTTTTCAACTCTTGTAAGTTACACATCGGGCAAACTCTACACGTGCTGTTCCAGCACTCAAGCGTCGTTCGACCTTGCTTTCAACATGCCCGATCGAGGCATCCTTCGCTCTTAAGGTAACCTGTATTGTTCTATATATATATATATATATATAATTCTTTTAATCTAATCCACATTAATTTACTTGATTTAACTAATTAATTTCTTTGTCCGCCTGCCAAGCATCGGTCTCCATACTTGTCCAAGTATATCTTCGCACACCCCGTGGACGAACATCCTCGCAACTCAAAGGTAACTCTATTGTTCGATACAGAGATTATTTTATATTAATCAGAATTAATTCACATTTAATTTACTGCTTAATTTAACATTCGTTTCAGTATATTTTTTTGTTAATTTTTTATTACTTATTCACCGCTCCTTGTGTATATTACTTTTATTTAATTACTTATAAATATATCAACGCTCAATTTCTTACTTGTAAATAATAAATACAAACTTTAAGGGTAATGTTGTGTTTTATTTAGTTAGTAAGTTGTAGTATATTTATTTAAGCATTATAACACACGTCCTGGATCTTTGATGCAACTTCACCAGCACCACTAATTATCTATTTCAAATAATTCATATTATTGTTAGCAACAACAGCCGAACCAAACAGCTTGTTATTAATACTATCTATTACATAATATTCTCAAGTAGATTGTGTTTTCCTCTTTCATTCAATTATTTTGGTCAATAATATTAGATGATGGATTAAATAAGGAAATCGAAGATACCTTTTAGGCAAAAATTAGACAGTTCTGGGCCTAGTAGATTAAATGAGAATTGGTGTAACCTCACCAAACCTGTACAGTATTAAAATGTATAATTCAATTACAAATTTTGTGTCTACATTTTTCAATTTAAAAAATCTGTATCTCAATTATACCACAAAATACTATGAATATAGAAATATGAAAGTTAAGAACGAGAAAATGATAACTCTACGTTTTTATTACTGTTTGTAAGTACCTGTTTACTATACGGTGATATTATACCAATATCTTCAGCAGAGCATCCGACTCTATACATTTCGTTAACATAATAAAATACTTGACTAATTTCATGAGGGTTGTACCATGATGGTGAATCCATAATTTGGAAATTTTCTCCATCAATGCCGTGAAAGACGAAAGACGGTGGTTTCTCTAGATTCCCTTTGGGGAGGAAATCTTTAAATTTAAGTAACATTTTGGCATATTCGCTATCTTCTGGCGAAATCTAAAAAAGATCAATTATAAAAAAGACATAGCATTATATCATACATACTGTAGGTTTTAATTCAGAAAAATAGAACATAGAATTTGGTAGATCTAATACTCCAGGCAAGGACCGATAATTGTAAATTAGTTTTGTTACTAGTTTTGGATCATATCCACCGGTCTTAGGGAAACCTTCAACATCTCTTACGTATGGAAATCTATTTAAAAGACGTTCCATAAGAGGTTCGGAAAGTCCAAATTCGGCAGCATATTTTGAACAAACTACTGGTCCTAACTGCAATGGATCTCCTGTGAAATAAATTTTATAAGTTTTGTAAATGTGTTTCTCTTATTGTCTAAACTTGTTAAGCACACATCAGAAAAAAAATACTATAAAATAAAAGTTGCCTTAACATACTTTTGTATAATATACGCTATAATGCAATTCCTTTCTTTATTAACGGCACGTTACTACAAAGTACTACATTAAAAATGATGGTAAACATAACAATAATGCAATATTATTGAATATATTATCTTTTATTATCTAAATTTCCTCTAAAGTCAATTTACAATTTGATTGGTTCAATTGTAGAAACCATAGTATTGTTATTGCTAAATAATGGGGTACTCGCCGTTCTCCACTAGTTTTATTAATAACATTAATGATATTGTGATGACGATACGTTCACACGTCGCCCACCACCTAGAAAGATCTCGATGCTGATAAATCGACAGATCGAACAAACGGGAAATTTTCCCGTGAATATAAATACCATTCAAGAGGGATTTAATCCATTCAACGAATAAACATCGTCATGTAATTATCATATAAATGTGCAAATAAATTCTGTGGAAATAAACGTTATTAGTTTTTAAGTTATTATTTAGTGTATTTCGTTTTTTATTGTTAATATAGTGTGTTTAGATTACCGTTACAGACAAATATTTTACAATATAACGGGTGTTCAGAAACATTCAAAGTCAAGTGGGCTCTGAACAAAAAATCGTATAGCTTTACTTAAGTATCTGATCTGTAATAATTATTAAATGTCAACTGTTGTCTGTCAAAAATTGTCAGAATCTAATATCGAAGATACTAATTTATATTTTTTAATTTTGAAAATGGTATTTACTAACATACACAAACCATTCATGGTTGAAGCATATTTTCGAAATGGTCAAAAGATCGATGGCCAGTGGAAGTATTCAATTCAAGCTTGTTTGGAAGAATTTCGAGATGAATTTCCCAACCTTGCTTTTGATTATAATACTTTTTAGTGTACACTAATCAGAATTGTTCCAGTTTTTCGACAAACTGGTAGTGTGGGACGCCAAGAGGGTGGTGGGCGACCAAAAGTCCGGACAGAAGAAGTGATTGGGAATGTTAGAGAAATAATGACTGATGCCCCTAAAACTTCAGTAAGAACTCTTGCTCAACAAACCGGGTTGTCAGTTGGTTCTTGCCATAAAGTTTTAAAAGAAGATTTACAGTTATTCCCATATCGTATAACTTGTTTGCAAGAAATCCTCGATATTGATTATCCGCGACGAGTGGTATTTTGCGAATGGTTTACAAATAATTTTAATGATGATGTCCTAGACAAAACTTTCTTTTCAGACGAAGCATGGTTAGTGGATATGTTAACTCGCAAAACATGAGAATGTGGAGTGATACAAAGCCCATTAATTTTTATGTTGAAGCTCCTTTACATCCTCAGAAAAAGGTGTTTGGTGCGCTATAAGTAGAAGAAAGATTGGTCCAATTTTTTTTAATGGTACCTTGACTGCAGAAATATATCGTCAGGAAATACTATTGCCTTTCTTTAATCAACTTCGCGATGATGAACTAGCTTTGGGATACTTTCAACAAGATGGTGCTAGAGCTCACACAGCAGGGGAAACAATGAATATGTTACAAGAAGTGTTTGGAAATCGTTTAATTAGTTTGAACAGCGATCATGAACTTCTTCCAAGATCTTGTGATCTTACACTATTTATGGCCTTTTTTAAAAAATTCAATTTATCAAGTACCAGTGCAAGATTATATAGATCTCTAAGACAGAATTATAAATAAAATTAGTGAAATTAGAAATAGTCCCATACTGCAAAATGTATTTAGTAGCATTCGGAGGAGGTGCGTAAAATGCTTGGAAGAAGGTGGTGGACATTTTCAACATCTTTTATAATTATGGTCATTATTGTTTGTAATTTATACAACTACAATTTATGATATTTAGTATAAGGTTGTAATCTAAGGACTCTACAAACAATTTATTTGTTTCAAATTTATTTTAAGCCATTTCTTACAATAATTTGTTGAATGTTAATATATTAAACTAGTACGATAACTAGATACTATTGTCACTATAAGATGAATAAAACCTTTACTTGTAAAGTTATTTCCTCTTAATTCTGCATTGTCTTTTTACATGTTACTACAGATTAGATGAGCTTTATTACACAAGAATGAACGGCATATTAATTGGATTATGTAATTTTTTCCAGTTATCGCATGAAGAGGTGCTATTGTTCTGCAAGAATTCTCTAAAATATCAAAATACTTAATTTTAAATTTGCAAATTAATTACTGTTACCTTCTAAAATCATTACTTGACTAGTAAGCATGTGGACAAATGTGAAAACTTATTAAAAAATGTACTTCACTTTTATAATATTAAATACTAAAATTAAATGATTTGGAAATTCAGAATCATCTGAAGAAACTACTACAATGTTAATAATTAGTGGTGGGGTTTCTCTAGGTTGGAACACAATTTCATGAAGAGGTGTTATTGTTCAGCAAGAATTCTCTAAAATATTAAAATACTCAATTTTAAATTTGCAAATTAATTACTGTTACCTTCTAAAATCATTATTTGACTAGTTTATATTAATTAATATGGCATATTAAAGTAATATATTTCGACATAAACTGACATTTGCGTGTATGATAACCTATAAAATTGTATTAAGTAAATGTATCAATCTATCTCAGACATGACTTCATATTTTCAAGGACTACTTTGACTTCGAATGTTTCTGAACACCCGTTATTAGTACCAATGATACTAGTGCGCAAAATATTAACTATTATGACACTTACCTGCTAATATACACTGTCCTGTTAACATATCAAGAAAGGATAAAGGAATCATAATTTCTGGCTCGGTAGCTTGGCCTGCTTCATCGATAATGATATGACTAAATTGTCCCTTTGAAAAAGCTAAAGAATATAAAACTCCAAGTCCTGTACATGTACCAACTGTTATTCTATGCTTTCCAATGGTTTTGGAGTTACAACCTACAAACACGTAAATGTACTATGTATATTATTTATTATAACTAGGATTATATGCAAAATGCATATTTGTTGTTAAAAAGTATCAACAAAATTAACAAATTCATTTGTTTTATCGGCTAGGTTTTACACCTACGTTTTCACACATTTTTAGCGATTAATAGTGTATCTATAGTACTTGTGATTGTGATGTGTACTATCTCCACAAACTCTAACGACTTCTGCCAAACGGCATGGTAAACTTTGAATGTAGTTGGCGACCTCTTCTTGTGTAATGTTTACCCGTTCTTCACGAAGTGCTATTCAAAGATCCCGAGTGGTTACCGATATGGGTTGTCGGTGCCGAACACGTCGCCCTATTGAATACCAGAGATCTTCAATATGGTTCAAGTCCGGGCTTCGAGCTGGCCATTGCAAACGGCGGAAGTTACACATCCAAATATTGCTCAACCACCCGTGCGGTGTGCGGTCGCGCGTTATGGTCCATTAGAGTAAAGTTCTCACCTACGAATGGAGCAAATGGTACGACATGATGAACTAAACACTCGCAGATGTACCTAACAGCCCTCATGGTATCATTTTCAATGAGAACAAACTCAGTTTCCGTGTACAGTGAAATCTCAGCCCAGATCATCATACCACATCCCCCAAATGACTTTAGATCGTGACGTGGCATTATCCAAGAAAAAAAGCACTTTTCTATATTGTGTTTTCATTTTATTGACAAATTTAGCAGCCATCTTATCATAACTTCTGATGTCATCCAAGCCTTTTTGTTAGAAATCTATTCTAAGGGTAATTTGATAACATGATGACCCTTAAACAGTGAGGATTTTTACATTTTCCAATTATTAATTGATCTTCTTTCTCACCGTCCATATTTGCACACAGTAAAATAGTCAAACATTGTTTGCTGCCAGCTGCCCTGCACAATTCTTATTTATTAATGCAAATATCATCTTTGGAATGACGCGGTAGTAAAGACCTGTTTCATCTCGAGGGGAATAATTCCTTAAAATCAACGATAACTTGGCTTTCCAGTCCTCTATATCGTCCAAATAAACATCTGCAGACTCACCACACATTGATTTAAAAATTTTACAGTGTCGCCAGCAGATACTTTCCAACCATCCATTTGATGCTGCGAAATTTTCCATTTTTAAACTGCTTGCTGTCTCCAGTGTTTTTGTTTAAGTAGCGGCCCAGATATTGGAATTGCTTTATTTCTGGCTTTGCAAAACCAATTGTAGACGACTTGATTCACTGCCAATCCTTCCGGCTTCGGAAAATTTCATTTTTGCCCCAAGTTAACACCTTCTTCAATCATCTTTTTAATTCACCTTTATTTTCCACACCCGTTCTCATCCATCTGGTAAACGCAGACAAAAACGAGACTCATCCGTGAACAATACAGAGCTCCATTGATCCACTGTTCAATGCCTATTGTTCACGGGCAAATCGTAGTCGCTAAACACTATGAGCTGGGAGCAAAAGTGGACAAGCAACAGGTTTCCTTAACATCAATTCTTATTCCTTCAGTCTTCGGCGAACGGTTCGTGAATAAACTGCAGTAACGTAAACGTTTTCTACTTGGCGAGACACAATTGTTGATGGTAAACCACGATCACTTAGTGTAGATAACAGCATAAAACGAGCTCCTCGTCAGTTTGTAGTGCGAGGTCTGCCTGATCCTAGCTTTCTTGTGTATTCCCAGTTTGATGATGTCGCTGTATTGCGTCTTGGACGGTACTCCTGGGAATATTCAAGAGAGCAACGATGTATCGAATACAGCGTCCATCTTCGTTTAGAGCTACTGCTCAGGCTACATTTTCTGCTTGCATTTTGTCAACCAATAAGTGTCAGAACTGACAGTTCAAATGACCTTTCAACACAGCAGATAAAAGCTGAATAAAGAGCACACCAAGATTTTTTGGATTGGGTTGGATTTTTTGGGTTCGTCATTATTTTTTTCTTTTGGCTGTTTTGATAAATTAAATGTTTTGTATCTTCTTTAATTTAGAATTTTCATTTCATAGATAATATTTCATGTCTTGTGAAAAAGAAAACAACAAAAAAGGAACATTAATTATGATAACAGACATTTACTTCAGTGCCCGAAATTTGTTTTCCACGATGTACTATAAATTGTGACAAGTAATTATGTACATTGTACTTGTTTAATTATACACTTAAATAAGTAACGGAAAAGTGCTGTCAGCATTTAAAAAAAAAGGAGAACTAACTAAGTTATTCTGATTTTTGTATTAATTAAAAAAACAATAAAAAATTTTGAAAAACATCTTCATAATAATTAGAAATAAGAAAATGTAATTCATAATATTTAATGGTATATTTATATTATTTACCTAGAGTCAATCCATTTTCGGTAACAAAGCTACTACTACTACCAGTTCCATCCACACCAACACTAGCTGTAGCACAATAGGGTGCTAATATTGCAGGAATAGAATTATCATTAATAGATTTGTAAGATACCATTCTTACTAAATCACCAGGTTTTAAAACGCCAGAATTTATTAATCGAATACATATTAGATTAGCTGCACTATTTGAAGGAGCAGCTACTAAAATCCTGGATGGTGCCATACGTAGAATTTGCAGAACAGTTTCCACTAGAGTAACTGTTTTGCCAGTTCCAGGTGGACCAAAAATAAAGTAAGGCAACGGTCTAGCTTCTCCTAATAATATATGTCTAATTGCCTCTTTCTGATAATAATTTAAAGATTTATCAAACCATTCAAGCTTAAGTGTTGATTTTTGTAAAACATTTTTCGGCATTCTGTAACTTTTATTATCTAAATTTAATTTAGTTTTTTGTACATTATTCACGGATTCATCATTTGTGCCTGAATTAAAGGTTCGCTCTGAAGAATTGTCTTTCTTACTACATAAAATTTTCATTATTTCACTATTAGACAGTTTCTTTGTTTCACTATTGCTTTTCTGAATAATTGGAACATTATCATAATGATCATAAATAAAATTAATTTGTGGTTGCGCTGTAATTACTTGTGTAGGAAACAAAAATTTTCTTCCCAAATTTTTAACTGCTAAACCCACAGCTTGATGTATTCTTCGAACCTGAGTCCTAGATTGCATAACAGCAACAGAAAAATCATCGCCCTTATATTCTTCATGAAATTTTTGAGTAAATTTTAAAAATACATGTTTTGAACCTACTTTGTAAATATATCCTTCGAAACATGTTTTTGAATTGCTCAAAGTATCTTTGGCTAAAATAGTATCACCTATAACAATAGATGGTCGCTGTTCAGACAAGTTTTCATATTCTAACATAAGATACTCTCCATTACGTATAAAAGAAATTCTATCTCTATCAAACTTCCTCATCTCTATAACTGAGTTAATTTCTTCTAAATGTAGCAAGGTATGGAAACGTTCTTCATAATTTTGAAATGACAATTGCAAATTCAATACTGGTTTTACCATTTTCAATTCGTCTATCAGTACATGCTTGCCATCTTCTAAGTTCAAAAATACATCCCATAATTTAAAAGGAACCTGGTACTCTGGTAATCTATATGGAACAAATCTTGCAGGAACAAATGGTTTTGGACCTTTAACTACAATCTTATCATCAGCTGTTATGAATTTTCTTGTATTTAGCATTAACTTTTGCCTGTCAGACTTAACATTATCATTTGTATATTTATTTGGTATTTTTACTGAAATATTAATCCAGCGTCCTATTTTACAATCATCAAAAGAAAAAATTATTATTTCTTTTGAAAAACCAGCTGTTTTAACTGTACAATCTCCATGAACTTTAACTGTTTCTTTTGCTTTTATGCATTTGGGACAGATTTCTAATATTCTGCACTGGTTTGATAAATTTTCTATAATGATATCATTTAAAAACATGTCAAAACTGCTTAAATTTGTTATTTCAAACTCAAATTTAGATGACTCATTTATTTTAGTGAATTCAAGTGTAATGTCTTCACTAACACTAAGATTGTCATTATCAACATCATACTGAGATTCCAATGTATTAAATATTTGATCACGTTTTTCATTGGAACATGATATAACTTTCAGTGCACGCCAACAACATTTACCTTGCTCACTTTCTATGATTTCAGCTATAACTTTGTCTTTCAATGACGGTATGTAACCAGCACATAAAGATTCTCTATTGAAAAAAACATTGGAATCTATTGTACCACTTTGGAGATTCACATTCCAAGTCTTGACAATACCTTCTAACACTTTATGACGCAAAGGGCTTATTCTGCGAATATCTAAAATTTTACCAAATAAATCAGTTATACTTTCATCAATTTCAGATAAAACATCTAATTCTATCCAGTCTCCAACTAAAGGTATAAACTCAGAACTAACTGAGTTTAAATTTATCATTATATTCCCTGGGTCAATAAAAATATTTCTTCTCTCACGCTTGATTACTTGTCCAATTAAATTTCTATGACACCATTTGCAGCTTTTATTAGCTTCAAAACAATTCCATTCATTGTCAATAATATTAACATTTGAAACATGCACTGTATTTTTTTCAGTATAACATATAAAGGATACTTTTGTTCCTACAGCAAAATCCAAATTTACTTGACTGTATTTATACAATTTATCTATAATTATTTTATTTTCACTCACAGCAGTTACTATGCCAGTTCTATAATAGCAACTGTAATCTGTAATATCATTGACTTCCTCTTCTATATTACATTCTTCAGCAGCTTCTGGTTCTAATGTTTCGTAAACATCCTCCAAAGAGATATCTTTTTTTGGATTCCAAAAATATGCTATAAATTGTTTTAACATTGTAAATCTATTAATCTTCCTTATAAATTACATTTGAGTTACAAGACAATCTAGAAGAAAATTATTAAGAATACTCAACTGAACTAATTATAAATGTTTATTATTTATATGCCATAACATACCTGTTTTCTTAGAACAATGTTTGTATTTCTATACTTAATTTCTATCAAATTGGTTAAACATTTTATTCTTAAAATATATTTTAAATATCAGCAAACAATCCAAAAATACAAGAATCATCATATTGGTGACACCCCTCATATTTTGTAAATAATTCATCGCAAAGATTCAGATTCATCTCAAATTAACAGTATTTTTTGGTTTTACATCAAGAAGCATGCCATATAGTAGTGCAACATTCCATGTTAAAAATTACTCTTACGCTAGCGCCTCTGATGTTCATATGGTAGTACTAAATTCATAAACAATCGCGATGCTGGTACTTCTAAATTATTATAATTTTTTTTTTTTGTTCTAAATATGCTTGAAATACATGTTTCGATCTTTTTGATCTCATCACGGCAATATATCTATAAATATAGAAATCCCAGACCCCTAATTATGTGCATGTAACTAAAAATTAATTCTGTTAAAAAATGAATTTAAACTCTATGTATGAAAAATATTAAAAATTCAACAAATACATAAAAAAATGCAAATTCTTGCAATAAAAGAAAACAAACTATAACTTTACTCATACTCATAACAATAAACAGAAATTCTAATAAACACCAATACAAAATAAGGACAATTCTTCATATGCACAAAAGATTTGAAAACCCTAAACTTGCCAATGTATAGCAAGCGCCAATTAAGTTGGCGCGAGTAGGGGGTGCGCAGAAGCCGTTTTTAAAAACGTCCACCCCCACTACTCAAGTAATTGACAGAATACATTTGTCATTGACGTTTGACGGAACATAATCATCATAAAGTGATACACGCTCAGAGGTTAGAATTATCCATGCGCGAACTTACCCCTCCTCGCGCCAACTTAATTGGCGTTTGCTATACCTACCAAGAAGCTAATTTATCTTTTACAAATGCATCAGCTGTCTAATTTCTCGAGTTTCGATTCGCAGATCTAACATTAGAAGGACCATCAAATGTCATCATGAAATTTCCTAATAATTAAACTCATAGATATATTTAACTGGTCCTGAACTAAAGTTTGATGATCGGATTTAACAGAAGTATACCATGAAAAACTAACCTTCTGCAAAGTTACCAACATTTTCTTGTGAATAGAACTTACATGGCAAAAGGATTTTAATGACACAACCATCTTATCGTAAATGGTGTTAACATATAATACCAAACTAAGAGTGGGATAAAGAAGATTATTTGATTCACTAAATTCCTTAAACATTGTAAATGTAATGAGAGTCTAAGTTAGCAGAAAATAAAAAAGATTTGCAAACCTCACAATCAGGTAAATTAATCTTTTTTAGGAGGAATGCACATACATAGGTGCCAGCTTGATAATTAAAATCATTCTCATCATTAATTGGAATATTTAGAGTAGAATCTTCTAATTCATTCGTATCTAATGTACTAATCCTAGGATTTTTAGGCTCAATAAAGGACATAAATGATTGCAGATTAGTTAAGATATGCCCACTATTCTCCTCACAATTGAACTCGATGGAATGAGAAGACACTAAATGATTTAGATTTTGTTCACAATGATCCTCGCAAACATATATTTGTTTTGAATTCAAAGAAAGGTCAATACCTGATGCAATTTTTTTAGTAGAGTTCAAGCATACCTGTTTTCTGTCATCATTAGAGGGAGAGTGAAGAAATGTATATTTTAATAACTCGAATCAGGAAAAGTATTGGAATAATATCGATTTTCGCAATTTTACATTTATATTTATGCATATTTGGAAAAGTCACTATAAAAGTAATTTCTTATGCAAAATATTACAGTTAATTATTACTATACTCTAGTTTTAAAGTAGAGAGACGAATTTCTGAACAGACCACTTTGACAGTGAAATCTCATTGGTTGAAAGCAAGGCCAAATGACACCGTACAAATCTTGCTCAGATTCTGATCAACTGACATTGTTTATAATTAATTCTTGTTTCTATTATTTCTCCATTATTTCATTATATACTTTACCAGTTCTTTTCGGAGTTCGACAGTAATAGTTATCAGATACACTCGTAAGTAATTTATAAGCAATATGTTGAAATAAATACAATTAAAAGAGTTTTATAGTTGGTCTCCAATATGGATGCACAACCAAGTACAAGTGCCGCTGGCCGTGAACTTGCTTGTTCTCCTCCGAAAAAGCGTGAAAATACGAATCATTTGCGTATTACCGAAAAGCAGACCCTGATCAATGCTTACAAGAAAATTATAGCCGATACACCCAATATCAAGAAACTTGACATGATGAAACAAATTTCTGACGTAGTAGGCAAGTGAATACAATTTATTACATATGATCTATATTTTACAGAGTATGCTTACAGGAATTTCAAGAGCAACAGTGTATCGGGTGGTTAAGGAGTATAAAGCCTCTGGAAAATGTGCAGATCCTAAAAAGATTAGTGGTAGGCCTTCTTTACTGAAATTCTGTGATGAGACTGTGAAAACTGCTATACGCCAAATAGTTCACAATATGTTTCGACAAAATGAACCTCCGACATTAGATAAGGTGCTGGTGCAAGTAAGAAATAACGAAGATTTGCCAAACATGAGTCGATCAACATTGTATTTGCTAATAAAGCAAATGAATTTTAAGTAAGAAATATTTATTATATAGAAATACATGTATATAATTGTGCTATGTCCTCTAGATACTTAAAAAGGAGCAGAAATAGTATTTTGACCGAAAGAGATGACATTGTAAGATGGAGGCGACAATATCTCAGAGATATTTCACAATATAGAGCTCAGGACTGATCAATTTTCTATTTGGATGAAACTTGGGTGAATGAGGGTCATACAGTACAGAAAGTGTGGACTGACACAAGTATTCACAGTCGTAGGCAAGCCTTTATCGAAGGGCTTACAACTGGATTAAAAAATCCAGCAGGAAAGGGACGTCGTCTAATTTTGTTGCACATTGGAAGTTGTAATGGCTTTGTAAAAGATGGCTTATTATTATTTGAAGGAAAGAAAACCACTGATTACCACGATGAAATGAATGCCACTGTTTTTGAAGAATGGTTCTCTCGAATATTAAACTATTTACCTGACAATGCTGTTATAGTTATAGATAATGCATCATATCATAGTCATAAAATAGAAAAGCCACCATCATCATCATGGAGAAAGGTGGATATTCAAAATTGGCTAACAAGTAAGGAAATACAATTTGATGAGGATATGGTCAGAGCTGAACTGTTAAGCTTGGTTAAACTTCATAAGAATATTTATAATTCCTATGTTATTGATGAACTAGCAAAATCGCAAAATAAAACTGTGTTACGATTACCTCCTTACCACTGCGAACTGAACCCTATTGAGCTTGTTTGGGCCCAAATAAAGAATGAAGTGGCTGCCAAAAACAAAACCTTTAAATTATCTGAAGTGAGACAATTATTACTTGACGGCTTGGGAAATGTAACAGCTACTGCTTGGCTAAAATGCATAAACCATGTTATAAAAGAAGAATTCCGTATGAAAGATCTTGATGCAATAATTGACGAAGTAGTAGAACCATTCATCATTAGAGTTGAAGATGTTAATATTTAGGGATAAAATGTGAAAGTAAAACACACACTGTTACTATACAGCTACTCGTAATAGACTGCTTGTTTAATAGATGTATTGAAAATACAATAGCATACATTAATCGGTAGATGGCACCAGCCTAATATAAATTAGATACAATTTAACACTCCCACTTATCTAATTAATATTAACTCTAATTAAACCTAGCTCACTACTAAATTTTGAATGTTTGGATAAACACAAACCTTTAGTCAGCACATCTGCCACCATTTCATTGATTGGTAAAAACTTTAATTCAACTAATTTATTCGAAATAACTTCTCGAATAAAATGGTAACGCACGTCTATGTGCTTTGTCCTCTTATGACATAGGATTTAATGCTAGTTTTTGAGCGCTTTGATTGTCATTAAAAACAGTAATAACCTTAGAACCCAAAAAATCATATAATACATTCTTAAAATAAATAGCCTCTCTCGAACCTTCAGTGCTGAACTGTTAAGCTTGGTTAAAATTCATAAGAATATTTATAATTCCTATGTTATTGATGAACTAGCAAAATCGCAAAATAAAACTGTGTTACGATTACCTCCTTACCACTGCGAACTGAACCCTATTGAGCTTGTTTGGGCCCAAATAAAGAATGAAGTGGCTGCCAAAAACAAAACCTTTAAATTATCTGAAGTGAGACAATTATTACTTGACGGCTTGGGAAATGTAACAGCTACTGCTTGGCTAAAATGCATAAACCATGTTATAAAAGAAGAATTCCGTATGAAAGATCTTGATGCAATAATTGACGAAGTAGTAGAACCATTCATCATTAGAGTTGAAGATGTTAATATTTAGGGATAAAATGTGAAAGTAAAACACACACTGTTACTATACAGCTACTCGTAATAGACTGCTTGTTTAATAGATGTATTGAAAATACAATAGCATACATTAATCGGTAGATGGCACCAGCCTAATATAAATTAGATACAATTTAACACTCCCACTTATCTAATTAATATTAACTCTAATTAAACCTAGCTCACTACTAAATTTTGAATGTTTGGATAAACACAAACCTTTAGTCAGCACATCTGCCACCATTTCATTGGTTGGTAAAAACTTTAATTCAACTAATTTATTCGAAATAACTTCTCGAATAAAATGGTAACGCACGTCTATGTGCTTTGTCCTCTTATGACATAGGATTTAATGCTAGTTTTTGAGCGCTTTGATTGTCATTAAAAACAGTAATAACCTTAGAAGAACCCAAAAAATCATATAATACATTCTTAAAATAAATAGCCTCTCTCGAACCTTCAGTGACAGCCATATATTCAGCTTCTGTGCTACTTAAAGCAACCGTCTTTTGTTTACTGCATACCCATGAAACAGCAGCACCTGCTAATTTAAAAATGAAGCCTGTATATGACCTCCTGTCATGACTATTACTAGCATAATCTGCATCAACAAAACCTGTCAAATCTAAATTATCCTTTTCATATTTTAGGCAAAACGATTTAGTACCTTGTAAATATCTGAGAATTCGTTTAGCAGCCTTCCAATGCTGATCATTGTAACAATTACTAAACTGACTTAAAAAATTTACTGCAAAAGTAATATCAGGTCTTGTTAACACTGACAAATACATTAAACTTCCTAATAGTTGTTGATAAGGCAGTTCTTTTTTACAAATGCTGGAATCTGCCTGATCAAATACAATATTTTTATCTATGGGCGTACCTACAGGTTTACAATCGCTCATGTCAAATCTTTTTAAAATCTGATTAATATACTCTTCCTGATCTAAGAAAATCTTATTTTTACATGGATCCCTTCTCACTCTCATGCCCAGGCATTGCTTGATTTCACCTAAATCTTTAATTTTAAATTTTGAAGCCAATTGCTCCTTCAAAAAAACTGTTTCCTGGCTAGAGTTAGAAAAGATAAAAAAATCGTCAACATATAAAGCAATTATAGTTATGAAACCATCCTCCCGTCTGACAAATATACAAGGTTCGTAATCGCATTTTTTATACTTTAAACTTAATAGTAAAATTTCAACTTCCTTATACCAAACCCGTGAAGACTGTTTCAAGCCATAAATTGCTCTATTTAATTTTAAAACATTTGTTTCTTGATTGCCACAGGCACCACCGTTGAAACCCTCCGGTATTTCCATGAATACAGTTTCCTCCAGTTTACCATTTGAAAAAGCTGTGACTACATCCAAATGATGCGTATTCAAATTAAGCTGCACAGATAATGCCAAAAGCAGCCGCAACGATGAATGTTTGACTACTGGGGAAAAAGTTTCACCGAAGTCTATACCTGGTCTCTGGCTAAAGCCCTTAGCAACCAATCTCGCTCTATAAGTAACACTGCCATCACTGTTGTATTTTCTTTTAAAAACCCACTTGCACTTCACTGATAACTGACCTTCAGGAAGATCTACTAGGTCCCATGCATGATTTTCATTAAAACTTTTCATTTCACATGTCATGGCACTTATCCATTTCTGATGATCGGGTGATGAAAGTACTTCTTTCACTGAATCTGGATCTCCCACTGAAACTGATATATCTTCTTGAATATTCTTACATTCTGGGATAAAGTAAGTAACAAAATCTCTAAGAATCTTTGGTTTTCTTTCTCGTTGTGACCTTCTGACATCTTCTGTAATACCAATACTGTCTGTATCATCAGGTATATACATTTCATCAGATTGTTCACTTTCGGAAAGTGTTTGATCTGCTATATCCCACTCCGGACATAAATCTTCAACTACTGAATTTAGTTCTTGTTCTTGATTTGGTTCATTTTGTTCAATACCTTCATTGTCTATCTTTTCTTCTATATAAAAGTTCATGTCTTCATACCTTTTAGCTTCTTTTTCCATGATATGTACATCTCTACTTGTACACATTTGACCTGTTTCAGGATTATACAACTTATAACCCTTTGTTGCTTCTGAAAATCCCACTAAAATTAGTTTTGCAGATTTTTTATCCCATTTTTTCTTCTTTCTTTAGGAATGTGTGTCATAGCTGTACTACCAAATATTTTAACATGACTCAAATCTGGTTTTTGATTAAAAAATATTTCATATGGTGATTTTGAACTATTACACACTACAGATCTATTTCTCAAGTAACAAGCTGTGTTTACAGCTTCTGCCCAGAAGCATTTCTCTAAACCTGCTTCGAATAATAAACACCTAGCTTTTTCGATAAGAGATCTGTTTAGCCTTTCAGCAAGTCCATTTTGTTCAGGGCAATAGGGGTTTGTAGTTTGATGAACTATACCCTGTTTTCTTAAATAATTTTCGAAATTTACACTTACATATTCTCCGCCATTGTCCGTTCGTAATACTTTTATTTTTCTTCCAGTCTGTTTCTCAACTAAACACTGAAATTGCTTAAATTTATCAAATGTTTCATCTTTTGTTTTAGCAAAATAAATAAATGACATACGACTACAGTCATCTTGGAATTGTACAAAATACTTGGAACCTCCTATAGATGTTGTCTCCATAGGTCCTGCTACGTCACTGTGCACTACATCTAATAAGCCAATTGCTCTTGTACCTGAATGTCCAAAAGGTTGTTGTGATTGCTTTCCTTCACAGCATACTTCACAACTATTCTTATCAATTTTCAACTGACCACTGTAGTTTACACCATTTACAAGACCATCCCTCATTTTGTTTAGGTAGTTTGAGTTGATGTGACCCAACCTTTTGTGCCAAGTTTCACCTGTAACCACTGCCTGTCCAGCAAACAAGCACTTTTCACTGGCATCGAGTCTATAAACACCATCCATTAGAAAAGCTTTAGCTACCAAAACTTTTTCAGCACTGTAGATTCTGCATTCAGCTTTGTCAAAATCAACAAAATCTCCATTTTTTAAAAGCTCACTCACAGATAATAAATTCGTAGTCAAACCTGGTACGTACTGCACATTTTTAATTTCTATTTCAATATTTGTTCTACCAACTTTGGTGAGTATTTCAACTTCACCACAACTTTGCACTGGAATTTTTGTACTGTCAGGAATCATAATCTCGTTTAGAGTTGGTTCTCTCTGATTTTTCAGCCAATCTTGCCTGCAAGTTAAGTGAACACTCGCTCCAGAGTCTAAATACCAATCTTGGTTGTTAAACTTTGAGCTAAGAAAAACAACATTGAAAGCACCTTTAATTTGACTACTTTCACCATTCTTGTTTGAATTATTATTTGCTTGAGGGCATTTTGACATGTAATGACCGGGTTTCTTGCATTTAAAGCAAATTATTTCTTTATGTTTGTTATTTCTTTGATATTTGTTAGTGTTTTTGTTATGCCACTTCTGGCTTCCTGCCTTACCGACGAAAGCGCCAGCTGTTGAAGTAGAATGGGTACCGACCTCTAACTGCATATCGAGCAACTTCGTTTTTATTGAATCGCTGGTAATGTCGATTCCGCTATGTTCTATAGCCATCACCATTGATGCGAAACGGTCCGGTAATCCCGCCAAAAGTAAACTTCCAACCAACATTGAATCAAGTTTTAACCCTGTCCTGTCGAGCTTCTGGGAAATCTCGATTACTTGGTTAACGTATTCTTGCATGGATGAACAATTTTCTAACCTCATTGAAATTAAACTCCGAAGAAGACCAATCTTTCTAGTAAACCCTTTATTTTCATAAAGGTCCTTGAGCTTGTTCCAAACCTCTTTTGCCGTGGTAGCGTCCTTAACATGGATGTACAGAGAAGGATCGAGAGACAATATAATCTTCGCTTTGGCTTTTGCTATCTGTGCTGTATCTGTTTCTTCACCAGTTACACATTTGCTTAGGCCTTCAAGTACAAGAAAATTTTCTATGGCAAACGACCATTCCTCATAATTTTTACGACCTTGTAACTTTGAGATACCCGCAAGATGGTTGACGGCCATTTTGTTATTTCCACTCCGCGTAGCGTACCCTATTCACAAAAGAATTTACGATTGGGAGAGTCTAACTTTACGTAATAACAGTACCACCGCGTGTATAAGCAATTAAGCTTTCACAATAGAACGCCCTGGGCCCATAACCTGTTAATATTTAGGGATAAAATGTGAAAGTAAAACACACACTGTTACTATACAGTTACTCGTATGAGTATGAGACTGCTTATTTAATAGATCTATTGCAAATACAATAGCATACATTAATCGGTAGATGGCACCAGCCTAATATAAATTACATTCAATTTAACAGAAGAGGATAGTGACAGTGAAGATTTTGATTGTAGTTCGATATCATCATAATTTAGCGATATATTAATTTACTTCTAATAGTTATGAGCAGCTCCTAAGTTCATGATAAATATTTTTATTACATTTGCATTTCTGTAAATAAATATTTGAATGTATTTTTGCTGAACCAGTAAGTTTACAATAAATGTATTATTAATGTATATTTTGTATTATAATAAATAAATGTTATGTATCTTATCTATTCTCCGTTTACACTTTCTAATATTTACTTAATTTCTTTCCTCTTCTGTCATCCTAGATAAATTCCTGTTGTTGATTTCTGCATAGGTCTATACTTAATATATGCGTGTCACAAATGCAAAAATTATTTGAATTTTGCCGCGTACAAATTGTTTTCAAGATTTTCGTGCATGTACTTTGGGCCAGGCGTACGTTCAGAAATTCGTCTCTCTACTTTAAAAATAGACTATAATAACTTAAAGACGGCAGACTATGTGCCCCACACTGTTAAATTTAATAATACACATAAGGTGCATGATAACAACAATTAGTAATAGTCAAACTTACCCAAAAATTTGTTCCTCTTCAAAACTAATTTTGTAAACACTACTCCACTATGACTGCATTTTTATTGTATCCTCGGTACCGTGCGCTGCACTTTATAGTTAACCATATTTATTCATAGATTTCTAAAGAATATGAGCAGTTTTTTGCCGAAAGTGACGCTAAAAACATTTTATTCTACATACCAACCAAAACCTTCTTTAAATAGTTAATTGACGAAGGAGATACTTGTTAAAACTGCATTATAACGCTAAGAAATAAGTAATTAAACTTTTAGTTTCAAAAAATTCTATTTATTATAAATATCACTACAATATTGTTTCGCCATACAATGGCTTCATCAGGTGGATGAATACTCCACCTGATTCAGTATTCATCCACCTGATGAAGCCATTGTATGGCGAAACAATATTGTAGTGATATTTATAATAAATAGAATTTTTTGAAACTAAAAGTTTAATTACTTATTTCTTAGCGTTAAAACCTTCTTTGATGTTTGATTATAATCCCTGTGTATAATCTTTTTGGATACACAAAATTACAAAGACTTGTTGGCAAAATACTATATTTAGTACGCCATATGAAACTGAGATAGCGCGCACTTCTTGCCTGAAATTTGTATTTAATAGAATACCAATCTATGAATATAATTTATTACAAAACTTCTCATATTACACGTTCTTATCTATGGTTATACGCTTATATATATATTAATTTAGTTAGCGATATTTTATTAAAATAATTATTTAAATGTCGTCATGTCCTCTATGACCTTTGGTCAGAAAATATTTACACCTACTCCACCAGATAAAGGAAGTTTCCCATTAGATCACGAAGGACTATGTAAAAAACTAATGATACGTTACATGACTTGTCTGAGAAAAAGTAACAATAATAACACTACGTGTCGAGAAGAAGCCAAAGAATATCTTCAGTGTCGCATGGATAATAATCTTATGGCAAAGGAGGAATGGTCAAAATTAGGTTTCGCAGATACCTTGCCTAATATTAAAAAAAATTAAAACCAGTATGGTTAACATACTTATTGGCTGTACTGGTAGTGTTGCTAGTATTAAACTTCCATTGCTCATACAAACTTTGGAAAAAAAATTTAAATCAAATGAAATTAAATGTCAAGTAAGTGAACGTTCATAAATAAAGTACTTACTTTATATTTTGGTGAAAATATAGGTTGTGGTAACCGAACATGCAAAGCATTTCTATGATAAAGCAGATATACCTCCTGATATAAAAATATATGATGATACAGCCGAATGGTCTATGTGGAAAAATCGTGGAGACCCAGTTTTACATATAGAATTAGGAAAATGGGCCGACTTATTTTTAATAGCTCCATTAGATGCTAATACGTTAGCAAAAATAGCAAATGTATGGTGTTTATTATTTTAAATATAGGCTTTTAACTCGAGATGTTTTTCAGGGTATTTGTGATAACTTATTAACTTGTACAGTGAGAGCTTGGGAAACTTCAAAACCATTAATAGTGTGTCCTGCAATGAACACAAAAATGTATAATCATCCTATAACTGCAACTCAGTTAAACTTGTTAATATCATGGGGATATAATGTTATACCTGTTATTGAAAAAACTCTTATGTGTGGTGATACTGGTGCTGGTGCGATGGCAGAAGTTGATACTATAGTAAAATATCTATTAAATGTTTTTAATACAAAAAATCAATTATAAAATTAAACTTTATATGTAAATATATTAAATTACTAGATATGTAAAAAATAAAATTTATTAGTCACTATCAAAATCATTTGTACAATCTATTTTATAAGCATTTATATTTTTCCTTTTCAAATATTCTGAATACTGTTCAGGAATTGATTGGAATCTTTTAATTTTAGCCCGTATTTGCTTCCAAGTTTCCTGATTATAATTCTTTTTGTCTTTGGCCATTTCTTTAAAATTATTTCCGTATTTATCCAATAAATATGTAATCCATTCAACTTGTCCTTTTGGTAATCGAAATAATTTAATTCTAGGTGCTTTTGCATCTTCTTCTAATTCTTCAACGACATGTCTTTTAAGAGGTTCTGTAATGTCATCGTTAATTTCTTCTTCATCCCATTCATTAACATTCGATACTATTTTTGCCCTTAACTGTTTCCTAGCAGATGGAATTTTAATTGTCTCATTTGGATTATATGATATACCCATGTCCTTTAAATTAATCCTAATAGATTTTTTATTATCCCAGGCTTGTTTAATTTCGTTACTGAAAATATGTGGTGAAATTCATGAAAAAATTAAGTTCATTAATATTACCATGCTATATTTCCTACACTAGACATTCGATTTCGTAGTCTTTTACGATTAACATTGTGGCGATATACTTTTTTCCTGCGTTGTTTTCTTAATTTGGGCATTTTAAGCAGGAAACTAACCTCAACTAACCTGTTAAGTACTTTACTATAGTGATGGGTTGCTACGAAGCAAACTGCTATTTTGAAACTGCTAACTATCGTTAGCAGTTTGTAGCAGCTAACGAATATGAAAAGAAACTGCTACTTTTTGTAGCAGTTTTCCGATGTAAATATTTCTGACGTAGCAGCTCTAACGGAAAGTAATATTAAGCTAGCAATATTTTTTATGCAGCAGATTAGAACTATTTATAAACTATCGATTCAGAAACTTCTTTCACGTATTAGTAATAAAAAATGGATGGTTTATTTTAATACTAAGGTAATACATATAATCATTTTTCAAATACCAGAATTTAATTGCATTTGTATTAAATTCTTTCAATGGAGACTGTGGTTAAATAATAATTTAAAAAGGTATATAACCCCTTACCACAATTATTAGTCGTATCCTAAATACGTATTTCGACAACTAAGTTGTCATCATCAGTAGGTAAAAACTACTAATTAAAGTCACACGGGGCACAATAAAGTAAGATGAACGCTTCCGCACAACTACTATACACTGCAACCCTGTAAAGACTCAGTCTTTACAGGGTTGCAGTGTATAGTAGTTGTGCGGAAGCGTTCATCTTACTTTATTGTGTCCCGTGTGACTTTAATTAGTAGGTAAAAACTACTAATTAAAGTAAAATGAACGCTTCCGCACAACTACTATACACTGCAACCCTGTAAAGACTGAGTCTTTACAGGGTTGCAGTGTATAGTAGTTGTGCGGAAGCGTTCATCTTACTTTATTGTGCCCCGTGTGACTTTAATTAGTAGTTTTTACCTACTGATGATGACAACTTAGTTGTCGAAATACGTATTTAGGATACGACTAATAATTGTGGTAAGGGGTTATATACCTTTTTAAATTTGCATTTGTATTGGTTATAGCAAAACCAAATAACAATCAATATTAAAAAGACAGAAAATGTTGTAACGTTTATTAGTTATTATGTAAGACAATAAGATATTAAAAAATACCCGTATTTAATGAAAAATGCTTTATTTAAAGTATATAGTACGTATGTTGCTATATAGGAGAAACTGCTACAAAAAGTAGCAGTTTTTTTAAACTGCTAACGAAAAGTAGCAGTAGCAGTTTGTAACTGCTAATGAAAAATAGCAGTTTTACACATCACTACTTTACTACACTCATAAGCATTGAACTATATAGTAATACTGGAACGCGCACGCTGTACTTGGAGAATGAGGATCGACTGTTAGACGAGTGCGGCTGCACGGAGGGGATACCTATCTTTATTCCACTCAAGCGCTTATATGATACAAATGCTACCTTCCACTGAATTTGGTCCAGGTGCGATCTAACAGGTAGAAAGCGCAACCCACAATAATTATCAAGTT
Organism: Melolontha melolontha; assembly: GCA_935421215.2. Taxonomy (NCBI): domain Eukaryota; kingdom Metazoa; phylum Arthropoda; class Insecta; order Coleoptera; family Scarabaeidae; genus Melolontha; species Melolontha melolontha. The sequence continues at coordinate 204,922,793 of OW285235.1, forward strand.
TTTGGAAATAAAAGAACAAGTTGAAAGTGAATTTTTAATACAAATATAGTTACAAAATAAACTATAAAAGTTAAATCTAAAAAAAGGTTATATTATATTTTTACATTTAAAAATATCTATACACTAATATTAAATGTGATAAAAAATATTGTTTTATTCAACTTATGCCTCAATGTTGCCTTCTCCCCTAGGAATTGCAATGTTTTTTTTTGGCGTGAGTTTGAATTCTAATATCTGCGTAGGTACTAGCAACATATTTTATCATCTGTACCTCATGCAAATCAAGCATTTCTACCACAGGGTGAGGTGGTTGAAAAAGAGTATTTAAATTCCTAACAAAATGTTGCATAACTGATGTAACTATATTTTTTTAAAAATGGTATTTTCCTAAATAACCATTATTTAATTCAGCCCTGAAAGCCTTTTCTGCACGACGGATGATTGGAAACACTGCAGATGAAGGGAAATATAATCTTCCATTTGATATATATTTAGTAAAACTACTTTCATTATTAATATCCACCAGGCAATAGCTGTTATGATCTGTAGAGTTTTGTATAACCATATTTTGACAGAAGCAACATGAATTTTTTGTTAATATTTTCCGCACAATTACACCACCAATATAGTACAGAACATTATCTTGAAAAGAAGAAAGTGTAATATAATCAATAGCAGATGTTAATTTACTTAATTCATCGTCTAATTCGTCAGTACTTTGAGTGTCAACAAGGTCAACAACACCGTGTTAAAGAATTTGCAAGTTTTAAATCTTCTTTTTCCTGAAGCGCATGGAATTTTTCAATATATTTAAAATCGATATTTCCAGTCGCCGAACATAAGTTAACTTCAGCGAATGCATTTCTTAACAATTTCAGGACGTGACATGGATCTAAAATGCAAAAAATTTCAGTAAAATTTTCTTCAGTCTGATTATCATCACAATTAAAGTCACTATTATTGGTTTTGGGATGAATAAATTTAAATTTAGATTCAGTATTCGGTACATTTAATTTACATCCCAAAGTCGCAAATGTTTTTATATTGGTAATGCAAGCATCACATGTTATAGATCTGACATGAATATTGATTTCAAATAATTTTTGAATTGCTGTTAAAACAAATTGTTTCTGTAAAATCGTTGTTATTTTGTTTACAAAAAAATACGCAATAGAGCATTTAAAATTAAAAAAATTAAACGGACGTAAGGAAACGCGCATTTACTCTCTAAAGAGTATGAGAGAGAACTACCCCCTTTCTAGCAGCGCGCTCCTTCTAACACAGTGGTCACAGATTTCGGCCAGTCCGTACGTCTGCGTGCTCGTTCCAGTATGTATATAGTTCAATGCTCATAAGGCCAGGCGCCGACTTGCAATTTTCGATTGCACAACTGTTTGGTCGCGATTGCATCAAACCCCGCACACATACGCAACTGAACTGATTGGATAAATGGGACCGCGCACACATGCAACTGAACTGTTTAGTTTCAAAATGAACTTCGATGAGGTGGCAGTGGTATGTGCGCTTGAATTAAGAAGAAGGAAGAGAAATCAACGAAAGCAGAGGTTCTGGCTGCATCCATTGACTGCTCAACGATCAACCAAAGGGCAATTTCAAAAATTATATGACGACTTGCGAGTTCATCCGGAAAAATTTTTCAAATACTACCGAATGAGTGTGGCCCGTTTTGACGAACTTTTAGAGCTTCTTCATAACTATGCATTACTTCAATCTATTAGTAGTTACTACTGTGTTTCATTTAATTTTTCATTACAATTTACTTAAAAAATCATTGCAACCACAGTTGCAACTACAAGTGAGCGGAGCCGCATTGAATTTAATGTGACACAGCGCAGTTGCGCGGGCCAGTGCGATCATTCGATTTGAGCACAAACACAAACTAAACAGTTGCAGTGACTTTCAATTGCAAATCAGCGCGCTTCCGTTTAACTTTGTGGTAGTCACTAATGCAACCAAACAGTTGCGCAATCGAAAATTGCAAGTCGGCGCTTGGCCTAAGAGAACGGATAGAGAGGAATCCTCCGTATATATAACTATAACATTAGTTCCGTACTAGTGTCTTAGCGCCATCTACTATGACTTTCACCTACTATTAGCAGCAAAGGCGGGCGTTTAAAAAACCCTCATGTAATTTTATATTTCAATGTAATTTTATTTGGTTATTATTTACAAATAAAAGTAGGTATGTAATGGTAATGATAGTAATAAATTTATAATTGGAAATAATAACCAAATAAAATTGACAATAAATGTACAAAGTACAATTTTACTTCCAGTATCAGAAAATCAAAGACAAAGAAATTAAAAAAATTACTTTTTTATTTTATTATAACTCCTAGCTTCTACATAAATTGGATTATTTAAAGATATTCTGCTTTCTTTGCCATTAATAATTCTATTAATACCCATCACCCAATTTCGGCAACATAAAACAACAAATAAATGAATACATTTGGTTGTGAAAATTAATACTGGTAGCCGTAACTTTGTGGTAATTCATTTTGAAAATAAAATAAAATAAAACAATAACTTTGTTATATATACCACTTTATTCACATATAATCGTGACCGCGGTTTCGACATACAATGTCATTATCAAACTGCAAAAGTGACAGGCCTACATAGAACTTATAAATGACACAAAAATATATGGGGGTGGTTTATGATGTTATTTCAAATTACTACTATATACTTAACTATTATTAACTATTATATACAACATTGGAAAAGAGGTGTATATATAAGATCCAACTGTTCGTTTAAAACGATATCTATTGTGTTGTTTCGGCTTTTAAAAATTTCTAGGGCCTCTAAAATATTTAATTTACGACCTTTCTCGGCCAAATGCAATATTTGGCATTTGGCCGAGAAAGGTCGTAAATTACCGTTGGGAGCAAGAACAAACAATTAACAGAAAACAAGGAAGCGGTAGAAGAAGGATTTCTTTAGAACATCATGATACCGCTTTAGTGAATTTCTTAAGAGAACATCCGTTTTCTTGTGCATTAGATGCTGTTACAGCAACAAATTTTCCGGGTTCTCGGTCAACAACCTGCAGAAGAATTCAAATGTCAGACATTAAAAATTGTATTGCAGCCAAAAAAAGTATTTTGTCGGAACGCCATAAACAGGGCAGAATAATCTTTGCACTAAATTATTTGTACAAAGATATTGAATTCTGGAGTAAAGTAATTTTTACTGACGAAAAGACGTTTCAATCGACTTAAAATTGACACATTAAAGTGTATAGACCGAGAAATACTAGATATGAAGAATCATACGTATCTAATGCAGGCCAGTCGCAACGTTTCTCTGTTAATGTATGGGCTGCTATAACTGCTAATGGACTAGCTATCTGTTGTAGAATTGATGGTAGATTCAATGCTTTGGCATATCTAAATATTTTGGAGAATATAATACCATTATTTCATGAACATCACCCAAATAATAATTTTATTCTCCAGCAAGATAATTGTTCAGTACACACTGCAGGAATAATAACTCAGTGGTTACAAACTAATAACATCGAAACTTTGATTTGGCCCTCCAAATGCCCGGATGTAAACATAATTGAGAATATCTGGGATATTATTGTTAAAAAAATGTATGAGCGTCATTTTAGACCAAATAACAGAGAAGAGCTGTGGAATGCAATAATTGAAGCATGGCAAGAAATAACAGAAAACGAAAATCTTATAAGAAACTTGTATTCGTCTATTCCCTTGCGATTGACCAATATGTATATTAAATGCAGATGGTGCCATGACGAAATATTAGTTTATATATATTATACGGTTTATTTGTAGATTCTTTATAATGTTATGACTGTTAATTTTATTAAAGTTAATTAATTTTATTGAAATTCGTCTCTTTACTTCAACATATAAAAGGGGTTTTACTCATATATTGGCATATAATGCTATAATTCAGGTGACATATGAGTGTGCGACTTTTTTTTGGAAATGTGTCAATAGTGGTATAGGTTCACACAACTAAACACTTGTCCTACTTTTTTCTGCACACCACTGTACTATCGACGATATTGACTTAATATTTGTAGAAAAAGTAGAAAGCATTTTAAGGCAAAATATTTAACAAGAAAGAATTTGTGTAATTTAGAATGTGCTGCCAATAAACCAAGAAATCCGATATTGGATGACATTCATAATGTTCCATATACATCAAAATATACCGTAGAAGATATTTCAAAGAAAGCAGCCATTAATTTTAGTAATATAGTTGAGAAAGTCCTTGCTCCAATATCAAGAAAGAAGTACTATATTGACACGTAAAGATTTTGTACTATTAGGTAAATTATTTTTGTATAGGCCCTAGTAAATTCACATTTTTTATATCATTTGTAATGCTTTAATGTTACTTTGTTATCAAACTATAAGTTTAATGAACGATTTCTTTTGTCTTAGGCTGGACTTTTGATGCCACACATCTAAGACCAAAACTAAGAAAAAACTTTTTTATAAAGAAATTCTTTCGTTAAAGAAAAAAGAAACCAATGTGCAAAAAATATAGCTTTTTTTTATAAATAAAAGAAATTAATTATTTATTACTTTATAATCTACATTTATTTAACATCAATTTATTTATTATTTATTACAGATTTATTTATCATTTTTTTTTATACTTATAACAAGTAAAGTAAAAACAAAAAATTCGAAATAACAAGTTACCTTCGATTTTAGTTCACGTCCATAGATTCGAGATGGCGCGAAACGCAGTCAATTATTTATCATTAAAGTTATACAACATAGAGGATTTGTCTATAATAAAGTTTACAAAGAATATGGTGGTTGGCGGTTATTATTTATTACAAATATTTATCTTCACTAAAATTAAATAAGTTTCATGATGGACAGACCCCGACTGAAGCATATTGAAGTAGAGAATTTTAAATCATATAGAGGACGACATGTAATTGGGCCTTTAAAACCATTTAATGCAGTAATTGGTCCTAATGGCTCTGGTATGTTTACAAAATAATACGCATAAAGTAGCATACCAAGTTGAATATTGTAGGAAAATCTAATTTTATGGATGCAATATCGTTTGTAATGGGTGAGAAGACCACAAGCTTACGAGTAAAAAGACTTGGAGACCTTATCCATGGTGCTGCTATTAGTAAACCTGTTTCGAGAAGGTAGGCTTCGTGAAAGACTGAAAATATTTATTTATATTTATGAATATAGCTATATAATTTTTATCTATTATAGCGCATCTGTTACTGCTATTTTTATATTAGATGAAAATGAGGATAAGGAAATATGTTTCCAGAGATCTGTGCAAGGTTCATCTTCGGAATATAGAGTAAATAATTCTGTAAGTAATGCTTATTTTATTGGTTATGGTGTTTTATATTTCATTTTACTGAAATTTTTATGTTATTTATCAGTCAGCGATTGTTTGTAATTATTTATACGTGTATGTATTTTCTTTTGCATATAAATATCAAAAATACTAAATATTGTGTCTTTCAGAACATTTTAAATCTAGTATATTGGCATTGTTTAAACTGGCACATATATTAAAACACATTTTGTTTCCTAGGGTATGACAAAAAAATTAATTAACGCTTTAAATAACTGCATTCAAAACTATTAGAATAAGCATATTACAAATTTTGTAATTAAGCAATCTATTGAAGAACTTCTTTAACTAGAACTCATTGTATGCAAAATAAAATCATATTACTGTAAATAAGATTTTGTATTTGCTCTTTTCCAATAAGAAATGAAATCAAGTTTATAATTAAAAATTTATTTTTATTTTATTTTTGTATACAAGTGTCCCGTATCATTATGTTCAAATTTTAGGAGTGTAAAGTAGACGTCATTTCAAGTAACAAAAACGCAAAACTTATATATCCGTTTTTATTTGTTTCAAAGTTACAGATCTATGAATGTGATTGTCAGATCATGAAAAAAAATGTAATCCTAAAGTCAATACAAACTGATTTTATTTAAAAAAAGTTATACAATTCAATTACAGGCCTGTGATTGTTAACATTGCATTATAATAAAATGTTATCTTAAAATAAATAAACACGTGTCATAGTGCATACAGTAATTTCTTGGAGATCTACAAAAAAGAGTACTGGAAATTGATATATGATAAAGAAGGTTCTTACTTATTTCGTAAGTGCTGAACCATGAATATACAATAAATAAATGTTCAGATGACTGTTAACGTTGCATTTTTTAATAAAGGATTACATTACGTTTCAGTTCATACAACAGCTTATTAGTGAGTGGACACGTTTTCTTTATTAAAAATGCCTTGCCGATTTTCTTCTCAAGAGTATGCGGACATGCATTTTGTGTATGGCTACTGTAACGGCAGTGCACGTCAAGCAGTTATTGAATACCGACATCGGTTTCCCGATAGGCGCATTCTTCAATGCAGAACGTTTCTGGAAGTACACAGACAATTTCGGGAATGCGGACTGCGTGATTATCTTTTCGACCGAGGAGTAAATTTGTCAGCAGACTTAGAGGAAGAAGCAGTAGGTACTATTGTTACAAGGGATCCAACTCTCGTGTACGTCGAATCGTTGGACAACTTGGAGTGCCACGAACGACAGTTTGGCGAATTTTAAAACGAAGGATTATATCCATATCACTATCGCAGGGGACACGGTTTGCTTGAGGCAGACCACTATCCTCGTCTAGTTTATTCTACCTGGATATTAAGACAGTCACGGCTTTATTTTAAATTTCTGCAGAACAGTCCTCTGGACAGATGAATCTACGTTCACGAGAAGTGGTGTTACATGAGAAACCTGCACAGGTGGTCATCAGAAAATCCCAAAGCTATACGCCCATCTAAATTTCAACATGAATTTTCTATTAACGTTTGGGCGGCCCTAATCGATGACTTATTGATTGGTCCTGTCGTTCTTCCTGGGACGTTAAATGCGGACAATTACCTTCAATTTCTTATTGACCAACTGCCAGGTCTTTTAGAGGATGTCCCACTGAATGTTCGACGAGACATGTGGTTTCACATGGATGGGGCACCACCACATTTCGGAATTGCTGATTGGATATGGATTGGTCGAGGTGGTCCTGTTGCATGGCCACCCAGATCACCCGATCTTAATCCCCTTGACTTTTATTTAAGGGGGTACATGAAAAATTTAGTCTACGCGCAAGTTTCGAACACAAGAGAAGAGTTGTTGGATCGTATTCACCTGGCTGCCGAGCAAATCCGACAAAACAAGTATGAAATTCGGGTAAGTACTTCTTCTGTTGGCTTACGGGCACAAGCCTGCATTCAACAAGGAGGTGGATATTTCGAAAATATTATTAATTGAACTTTTTTAAATAAAATAAGTTTTTATTGACTTTAGGATTACATTTTTTTTCATGATCTGACAATCACATTCATAGATCTGTAACTTTGAAACAAATAAAAATGGATGTACAAGTTTTGCATTTTTGTTACTTGAAATGAAGTCTACTTTACACTTCTAAAATTTGAACATAACGATACGGGACACTTGTATATGCAAAACGTAAAGTTCTAATAATGTTTATACCTAAAGTATTTCTAGACCGTTAATGGCAGCACAAATAAAACTTTCAATTGATTAGTTGAACAGAATTTTTTTTATTTTATTTTTTAGAATAATTTACATACATATATATTCTAAAAATTCTAATTCTCTGAATCAAGTAATAATTGAAAGAGTTAGTGAGGTTTTTATAATAAATTTTAGCAATAATTTTGATTGAATATATGGTGTTATAAATGTATACTATATTTGCTGAAAGTATAGACTGTCAAAAAAACCTGTGATCACTGTATGATTTTTAATACTGCCTTTTTATTGGTTCTTATAACTTAATAGAAATCCTACAACAAATGATGTAAATCATCATGTGTTTGTGAAGTACTATCGAATTAAAAAAAAAGTGGTACAGTCATATTTTAATCGGTTTAAATTAGGCTGCGTGAATGTAGGTATATATTAAATGTAGGCGTCAAATTTAAATATTCAAATAATCTATAAGTGTCAAATAACATATACGTTGATATACAGGTAGGTGTACGTGTCTAAAATGACTTTTACACATTACTACGATCTTAAGTACCTCAGCAATATCACAATACATACTAGAATGTTGACAAATTGACTTTACATATAACTTCACTACTGCACCACTTTTTTTGCATTCGATAGTACATAGGTTCTTTATAATGTTATGACTGTTAATTTTATTAAAGTTAATTCATTTTATTGAAATTCGTCTCTTTACTTCAACATATAAAAGGAGTTTTACTCATATATTGGCATATAATGCTATAATTCAGGTGACATATGAGTGTACGACTTTTTTTTGGAAAAATGTCAACAGTTGTATAGGTTCACACAACTAAACACTTGTCCTACTTTTTTCTGCACACAACTGTACATATTTTAGTTACCTAGAAAAGACAAAATTCATGAATTTTGTTAATTTAAATTCAGTATTTTATAACGAGCCATCGAAAAAATTCATAATTGGAGTAGACTGTGAAATTGGGTCGGTACTTTAGCCACTTCCAGATAATGACTATTATTTGACATTGAAACTATAAGTTTATCAAATTTTTCAAAATTCTTATTAAGAAAATTAAATTTATTTTGATGTAAATAGACAACATTTTCAAAAACTTCTGTAGCTTTTTGTAAAGTTTGGTTATGATTTCGATATTAAATAAGTTATTTGTTTTCTTTTTTGTTGTAATATCATTTCAATGCCATAACCTTTTTTTACAATGAAACCAAATGAAACTGTCAAGCATCAAGTAATGTGTCATTATGTGGAAGTGGCTAAAGTACCAACCCAATTTCACAGTCTACTCCAATTATTAATTTTTTCGATGGCTCGTTATAAACTAATATATTGTTTTTTCTAAAATTTAAACATGTCATAATCAGAAGATTTAAAATTTTTATTGTTATAAAGCAATTCTATTGTAAATTGTGCTGTGCACACGTTATAGGCATGGACATCTTGTGATTGCACTATACCGTATGAACGCCCGGGAGTGATTGATCTACCACAATGTAGTAAGACGAAGACGAATAGCGAGTTTATGTGGTTAGGGTTGAGAGAGTATATTCAGTCTGTTCTACTGTCTAACCGTACGGGCGTTCCCTTTCTTTATCCAACACATTCTACATACGATCTAAGTACGAATCAAATAATCTCTCTCTAACACATTGAATATTCCTATCAGTCGCTCATGGTGTTCACGTAAGGCGAATATATTGAATCGGAAAACAAGCTTGCGACTGGCGATTCAGTTGCAGTTGCTCCTTGTCATCCGTACGTAGAGTACGTATAGAAATGTTAACAAATGTCCGTCGTAATTTTTATAACCGATTGGGTTACTGCTCGGCTCAAGAGGGTGGTTTATTTGAGCATTTACTAAATAATTAGTTTTTCTTTTTAGAATGTTCTTTTATTTAATAATTAATATTTATTACCAATAAAGGTATTTTAGTTAAATTTAATATTTTATAGGTAGTTTATTTAAGGAAACCATTTATTTATACTGGTAAACACTTTGTTTATATTCTTGCAAGAATCGTTATTGTTTTGAAATTTTATGCTATTACAGAATACTTTTTATTTTAATTTTTTTCAATAAGAGTTACGGTTTTGTTTCATAATTTTATATTATTTATGTGTTTTCATTTGAATAAGAATTTTTTAAGTTCAAGCCACGAAGCTATGATGAAACTTATCATTGAATATTTAGCGATCAAAATATCTGATGCTTCGCCGGTAAGAATTATTATTATGCAGTAAACAAAAACTCTGCACTTTACGGCGGATTGTATTTTATGATACTTTCAACTATATTATATCATTTTATTTAAATTTAAATGTTAAATTTAAAGTATTATGGCCGAAGAGACATAAACAAAAGTATCCGTTATTGTAGGGACGTTGACAGCCGGCATATGTCTAATAGTGCGAAAAGCAACGGTGTAGTCGGATAAAATATCCAAATTCGTACATTAACCATAAATAATATACTACAAATAATTTTGTAGTTTGTTAAACAATTAGTTATTAATTTGGAATATTTATTTTGATACATCATTTATTAATAAACAGCCATAACGCTTTCTTAGTTCACCACAATTAAATACGCCCTGTAGGAGTTTAACGTATGTAGCCCCTCCCACTTGCAGTTGGCCAGTCATTACTTATATATCCATCGATCGCTCGACGTTGTGCACACGGTATGTTCAATGAATAAGGTATAGTTTTAGATACATAACGACTCTTAATCTGCAGCAACTGATAAAAGTAATTTGTCTATTAATGTACAAGCAAGCATTTATTAGCTGATATTCAAATATATTCGGCCTCTAATGAATTGAAATGTTCTACAAATGTAATTGCTTTTTTTTATATAATTTGAGCCAAAATACGGGAAAAGGTTACAAAAATATTTCAAGTATTTTAATTAGAACTTAATGAGAGTAGAGAATACAAATTTTTCTTAAGTTAGAAATATATAAGTTATATATTCCCTTTTGGGATATTAGCATAAGATAAATTGCTTCCACTTTTTTCAATTTTGCAATATATAGCAATCGCCAAATAAGTTGGCGCGAGGAGGGGGTGCGCAGAAGCCGTTTTTAAAAACGTCCACCCCCACTACCCAAGTAATTGTCAGAATACATTTGTCATTGACGTTTGACGGAACATAATGTCCGCTAGGAGATCATAAACTGATACACGCTCAGAGGTTAGAATTATCTGACATTTGATGTAAAACCAAATACAAATCTCCCCACTACTTTTAATCCTGCGCGAACTTACCCCTCCTCGCGCCAACTTAATTGGCGTTTGCTATACCTAGGTAAAGTTTTACCAGTTTCTTTCAGAAGGAGTCTTTTCCACTTTTCCCTATGATCCTCATTTTTTTTACCTTCTCAATTTCATTTTAGATATTCTTAAGCGTGAGTTACATTACACTTTTTTTCGTACTAGAAACTTTGACAAGTTCTTGTACAAGTTTTCATACAAGTTTTAATTTACGCTACGTTGAATAGAGGGCACCAAACTTTGAGTGCGTTACCAACATAAAACAAAAATTGATATTTGTTTATTATTATATATTTGACGTTTGATGGGTTGTGATTATTTATTAGCTCTTGTAGATACAACAATATTAAAAAAATGAATTCGAAAACCGTTATATCCGTGTCCCAAATTTTGTTACTGGACATTCTTACACAATTTCTATTAATTTCCAGAACAAAACAAAGACTACGTAACCTGTAATTATTATAGGATTTTTATTTAATGAAATGAACAGTTGGTACAAACGAAATGGTGTTTAATGCGCAAGTCTAGTATGAAACTTGGATGAAAAGTGGGATCGGATCTAGTTTTGTAGTTTAGAAACTTTGATGCATTTCTTCTGAATTACACTATCCAAGTTTCGACAAGTACATCTAGTTTGAAAACTTGTCCAAGTTTCTAGACGAAAAAAGTGTAATGTAATTCAAGCTTTATAGTCTACGATTACAGACAAGGGACGTCATAGCTGCGTCATACAGCGTTGTCATATTTTTCTATTAAATGTTTTTTAGGTTATGGTTGATCAATTAAATGAGAAAAAACAATATAAAAAGAGTAACACGAATAATGACGGTTATGACATATAACACCAACAATGTTGTGAAGGATAGGTAACATAATAACGAGCGATCATTAAAATTTTCACTCGTAGCTGGCCGCGTAGCTTGCCGTGTATATAAAAATTATGTTGTAGCTTTAGTCATGTCATTAAGATGTTATTTCAAACATCTGTCAGTGTCAAATATATATTTTAAAGTTTCATCAAAAGAAAAAGTAATGGCAAGTAAATGATATGCATAAAGCGTTTATGGTAGAATGTTACTTCCTGACATCTCAAAAAATTGATGGTACTTGGCAGCATTCAATAGAAAATTGCCTTGCGGAGTTTGAAGAGAGATATCCAAATACTGTTCATAGCTATAAAACTTTCCGTGATACGCTAATGCATTGTGTAAATCTTTTTCGTCAAACAGGCAGTATTTTAAGGAAAAAAGGAAGCGGTCCTCCTCTCAAGAGAAGTCACGGCGTAATTGAAAATGTCAGACAAATTATTAACGAATCTCCTCAAACATCTATTCGCAGAGTTTCGCAACAAGTAGGGCTTTCATATGAAACATGTCAAAAAAATTAAAAAAAGGACTTGCACATGTATCCATATAAATTAACTTCTGTACAAAATCTATTACCTACGGATTATGAAAAAAGAACAATTTTGCCAATGGTTTATTCAAACAATGACAGACAATATTTTAAATCATACTTTTTTCACCGATGAAGCTTGGTTTTATTTGAAAGGTTATGTTAATTCGCAAAATATGCGTATGTGGTCCAGTGAAAATCCTCATTTCTACAGAGAAGTTCCTCTACATCCAGAAAAAATAGGCATATGGGTAGGTATGAGTCGTCACCGATTAATAGGACCAATATTCTTTGAGGGCACGATAACATCCGAGAAATATCGTAACGAAATTGTCAGTGTTTTTACTAATCAATTGACTAATGATGAACTCCAGGTCGGATGTTTTCAACAGGATGGGGCTACATCTCACGTTACACTTGAAAATATTCAGTTTTTGCAACAATTTTATGGCGATAGGATAATAAGTAGAAATACAGCGATTCCATATCCACCACGATCGTGTGATTTAACAGTCATGGATTTTTTTGTGTGGCCATATATAAAGAATATTATTTATGAAACACCAATTAATAATCTGCAAGAGTTAAGACATAAAATCATAGAAAAATGTGAACACATCAATAACTCACCGCAAATACTGATCAATGTTTTCAATGCTCTACGAAATAGAGTGCGATTATGCTTGGTGGAGAATGGTCATCATTTTACACATTTTTTATAATATTCTATTACTTTGTATAAAAATTATAAATATATTTAATATAAAAGTCAGCATTTCAAATTATTTTTTAGCAATCATGACGTTTGAAATTATAATGACAGATCTCCTCTAATAACTTAAGTTAGGACATACTTTTTGTGTACATGGCTTACTTGAGCGAAAATTTTAATGATCACTCGTTATATTCTAAGTGCAGCAATAACAGGATATGTATGTCAGTAATTTGTGACCTTTAGGTTATTGCGCCTGATATTACTGACTATGACGTGCCTTGTCTGGAATCGTAAATAGACTATACCTTTACGAGGGTCGTTCGGAAACTACGTGGCCTAACAAAGAAAACGCAAGTTTTTTTGAACAAAAATTTTATTTTTCATTGTAGTCTCCTGCTCGTTCAATATACTTATCCCAACGAGATTCTAAATTAGTAGTACTTTCATTGTAGGTCGATGAATTCAAGTCCTCGAAATAGCTATTTACAGCAGTGATTACCTCAGAATTAGACGAAAGTCTCTTACCGCCGAGCCATTTTTTGGAAGGTTTGGAAGGAGATGATAATCGCTGGGAGCCAAATCTGGTGAATCGGGCGAATTAGACTCTAATTCAAATCTCAATTCATGAATTTTCGCCATTGTAATCGCAGACTTGTGGGCAGGTGCGTTATCCTAATGGAAAAGCACTTTCTTTTTTTCCAAATGAGGCCGTTTCTCTTTTTATTTTGTCGCTTAGTTATTGCAACATATTGGTATAATACTTCCCATTTATTGTTTTCCCCTTTCCTAAGTAGTTGACCAAGATAATTCCATGAGAATCCCAAAAAGCAGTTGCCATAACCTTTCCTGTTGACAAAACCGTTTTTGCCTTCTTTGGTGACAGAGAAGCTTTTTTATCCACTGTTTGGATTGTACTTTGGTTTCGGGAGTGAAATGGTGGACCCAGGTTTCATCGACGGTAATGAAACGGCGTACAAAGTCCTTCCGATGGCGGCGGAAACGTACCAAAAAGTCGCGAGGGACACTCAAACGATCCAGTTTTTGACCCGGTGTGACTAACCGCGGCACCCAACGCGCCGAATATTTTTTTCATTTTAAGTTCTTCAGTTAAAATTCTGTGCACACTGTTATATGAGATGCCTACAATGTTTTCTATCTCGCGCACTTTTTACTCGACGGTCATCTAAGACGATACGGTGGACTTTTTCAATCATATCCGGAACAGTAAGAGTTTTTGGACGTTCACTACGGGGTTCATCATTTGTGTCCATACGACCACGCTTAAATTCGGCAACCCAGTTTTTAACTATTGAAATCGAAGGAGCGGATTGTAATTGTGCGGAATCCAGCTCTGCTTTGATTTGGGTTGGTGTGAAGCCTTTCAAATGAAAGTACTTTATCCCTGCTCTCAACTCAGTTTATTCCATTATTACAAAATCACACGACACGTTTACTTTGGCGTACTGTCAAAAACAAACTAATTAACAGATCGCTCTGTACTGTCATGTTTAGCCTATTAAAAGATGTTTCTACAGAATCGTAAAGAAGATTCCTGCGAATTCGCTCCATCTCTATATTAGGCCACGTAGTTTCCAAACAATCCTCACATACTGTATTTCTATAAGTATGCTCCAGCCACTCTAACCTTCTTTATCTAATCATTTCGCCTTGGCCCTTTAACTTCCACTAGGAATGTAAAAGTACATAAGATAATAAATCCATCCTCCCGCTCTTCAAATATTTTACATATAGCAATATTTTTCCATTTTTTTCTGAAAATAGTCTTTAACATTGTTTTCAACACCAACGCAAAAGAAACTACTAGAATTACAGAATGTATTCATATATTTTAAAGGAGCTGTTTTCCCTATATTTGTTCTCTTTTTTATTTCTGAAGAGCTGCAATATGTTTGAATTGATGTAAATTGCGATTTTTCCAATGGCGCAATAGTACATGGAATCTAGGTTCGATCAATTGAATCTTAGTGTCATTATTTAGGGTTTAGTTGATGTAAATAACGTATATTATTTACATAGTATTTTGGTCTGGTAAACATTTATGGTTGATTGCTCTTCCTGTATATACCGTACGAACGCCGGGGAGTGATTGATCTACCACAATGTAGTAAGACGAAGACGAATAGCGAGTTTATGTGGTTAGGGTTGAGAGAGTATATTCAATCGGGTTCTACTGTCTAACTGTACGGGCGTTCCCTTTCTTTATCCAACACATTCTACATACGATCTAAGAACGAATAAAATAATCTCTCTAACACATTGAATATTCCTATCAGTCGGTCATTGTGTTCAAGCAAGGCCAATATACTTGCAGTTGGCCAGTCATTACTTATATATCCATCGATCGCACGACGTTGGGCACACGGTATAACTAACACCGTTGCCGAGGCATATTCTTAAGGCACTTTCGAGCCTGTTATCCAATGTTTTATATTGTGAAGGTCGGGTGGATTTAATTTACATGGATTTCGGTCGTTTACATGATAATAGTAAGCCGTAATAATTTCTTTCTTCATATTTAGCCGATTGTGTCTACTACCTCCGCTTTAATACGAGGGCTATTTTTTTTTCAAGGTCCGATCGGTCGTGAAATTAAAACCACCGTGAAATTCAAATATGTTTTATTTGTAACATTTAGGTACACCTTCCATCTACTTCTCTACATAGTCGCCGTTCCGATTTAGGCATTTTTCGTAGCGCGGTATTAACTTTTCAATCACCTCATCATAGAAGGTAGCCGCCTGTGCTTTCAGCCAAGTTTGTACGCTGGTCTGCAGCTCATTGTCTGTAGCAAAATGGTGTCCTCCTAAGCTCTTTTGCATACGAGGAAAGAGATGGAAATCGGAAGGAGCTAAGTCCGGGCTGTATGGAGGGTGATCGAATACTTCCCATCTAAAACGCTGCAGGAGGTTCTTTGTTGCATTTGCAGTATGGGGCCGGGCGTTGTCATGAAGAAGAACAAAGCCTGATGACAACATTACTCTTCGCTTGTTCTGAATTGCCCTTCGTAGATTTTGAAGAGTCACGCCGTATGAGGCTGCTGTGATGGTCGTACCACGTTCCATGAATTCCACCAAGAGAACTCCTTTTCGGTCCCAGAACACAGTAGCCATACACTTTCTGTTGGAAAATGTTCGCTTAAACTTCTTTGGTTTTGATGGGGAAGAAGAATGCATCCACTGTTTGGATTGCTCTTTTGTTTCTTCCGTTTCGTAAAGAACCCATGTCTCGTCGCCTGTGACAATTTTGCTCAAAAATCTTCTCCTTCATCATGGTAGCGCTGGAGAAACGTTAAGGCGGCACCCATTCGCTGTGTTTTGTGATGGTCGGACAGCATCTTGGGAACCCATCTCGCACACAATTTGCGGTACGAAGTGTCCCACCCACGATGGTGTACAGAGCTGACCTTGACATTTCGGGAAACGACTCATGCAACACAGAACCGACGATTTTCTCTAATCGCCTGATCCACTCGCTGAACGAGATCTTCATTGGTTGACATTCGCTTCCTTCCCTGACCGCCTGCATCATGAACGTCTGTACGCCCTGCTTCAAAGTTCCTGCACCATTGCCGCACTTTACTATCACTCATGAATGTTTCACCATACACATTACACATTCGTCGGTAAATTGTAGCTGCGTTGCACCCCTCCGCATGAAGAAATCGAATTACTGCACGCAATTCACATTTGGCGGGTGACGCTATTGTTCTCGGCATGTTTACGTGTACACTGCGCGCTTGTAACTGACATGTACAACGTGACGCGATCTGCTGTTATACTAGAGACACTGCGCAAAGCTTCATCTGATTGTCACTGTGGTTTTAATTTCACGATCGATCGGACCTTGAAAAAAAAATAGCCCTCGTAGTTACTGTTTCAATAGATATACAACTTCTGTGTCATGCAGGGCAAAAAGTTTTGAAGTTTACTTTTTAATCTTTTTATGAGCGAATTCGCCATTATAGTTTTACGTAATTTGTTGTTTGCAGATAATCTCAAGTTATTCAACAGCATTATTTGCAGCGATGACTCTAATTGTCTTCATAACGATTTAATCAGAATTTTCTAGTTGTGTCTTGCTTATAACATCTCTTTAAATATTGCTAAATGCAATATAATAACTCTAAGTAGATGTTGCAACTCGTAAGGACTTGGAAGGTCTTCTTAACGTCTAGCCACGTTAATGTCATGGTTGCTAGGAGATATTTCGCATTTATTATGAACAATTCCAAATCCTTTACGAATCTGAGCAACCTTCGAGTCCTCTATTTGGTCTTAGTGTGACTGTGATTGAAATACGGAACTTTAATATGACATTCGTTTTATCAGAATGAGAGTAGTAGTAGAAGTGAATCAGCGTAAATTTGCTTAGCTTTTCTGGTTTAGAACGGGCCATATCTATTCTCGGAGAAACATCGACGTCTCTGTGTTATATAGTTTTCATTTATTATTTTTATAGTATGAGGGATACTGCTAAAATTAGCGGAATCAAGTACTCCTTGAATTGCCAGCATTCCACAATTAACATATTCTTAAAATTTAAGATTTTTAACCTATAATTCAGTTGACAGTTCGATTTAAAACCGAACAGTTTTGTCTCAACAGAATTTAGCAAAGTAATAGTTGTGCCAAAAATGGAAATTTTGAATTGTGATTTTCGAGTGATGATTTTTTACGATTTTCGATACGGTTTGACACCAAAGCAATGTGTGGAAGTTAGTTCGGTATTTGGGAATGAAGCATCATCCAAAACTATGGTTTACTAATGGTTTGCAGAATTCAAGCGTGGAAGACCAACGTTTGGTGACGATCTTCGTGAAGGACGTCCACCTTTGTTGCGAAAAATATTGATGCTATGCGTGAAATGATTTTATCAGATCGACATGTGACATACAGTGAGATAAAGGCGTCCTTAGGCATTGCGGCGAAGCATATATATACGATTTTGCACAATCATTTACAGTCGTTGGATCCCTCAAAATTTAAAAGACGAGCAAAAACACGTGTCAAGTTGTGCAAGGAAATGTTAAAGAAATTTGATTGTGGTCGTTCAAATTCCGTATATAACATTGTAACAGGTAACGAATCCTGGATATATTCATATGAGCCTCAAACTAAACAGCAATCAACTGTATGGGTGTTTCAAAATGAACCTAAACCAACAAAGGTGGTGCGGTCACGAAGCGTTTCGAAAAGAATGATTACTTGTTTCTTCGGAAAGCGGGTCATGATGCAACTGCTACATTAGGGGATCGACGAACAGTTAATGCTGACTGGTATACGTCAATTTATTTGCCGGAAGTTATCGATGAAGTCAGGAAAAACAACATAAACCGACGAATCATTGTTCATCATTACAATGCAAGCGCTCACACAGCACGACAAACTGTCGAGTTTTTGACCAACAGGAACATCGAATTAATGACTCATTGCCCATATTCGCCCGATTTAGCCCCCAATGACTTCTTCTTATGCCGAATCATCAAAAATAAAAGTGTTTTGTAGATTGGTTTTGTAGGATGCAAAAGTGTATAAATCTTAAAGGGGAGTATTTTGAGAAACAGTAAAGCGATTTACATAGCGTAATTTGTTTTATTTCACAATTTTCCGCGAATTTTAGTATAGCAAAAGAAAGTTAATTATTTTTTTTATAAAACTTCACGAAGCTGTGTATAGTTCTGATCTTTTATAATAAATAAACTTTACGTTGTTTCAAGTTCGGGTCGAAAAATATCAGTACTTTTTATTTTTCTGTGACTAAATTCAACTTATTATTTAAATCACCTATATATATTGTATAAATAATTTGAACGTGTATTCATCACATGCAGTGGGTATCCGAGTTTAGGAACCATTTTTCAAAATATATTTTCAGTTTTAATTTTATTTTTTAGTCTGTCTGTATGTTAGTTTGCTTAATTTATATTCTTTTTCCTTTTTTTTATGTTATAAACGTTGGTAGTTTATTTTGGTGCCTTTTTTGCAGTCTTATATAATTACAGTTACTCTGTAAATTAATTTAATGCAATCATATTCTGTTCGGCAAATATATTATATTATTAACAATTGTTTAAATTTAAAAAGTAAATACTTATTTCTAAGAATTCGTATGTGTTAATAAAACCAAATATTTTGTGTATTTCAGGTTGTTTCAAACCAAGAATATATGGCCCAATTGGAAACTCTAAAGATCAATGTTAAAGCAAAAAACTTTTTAGTATTCCAAGGGGCTGTTGAATCGATCGCTATGAAAAATCCAAAAGAAATGACCACTTTATTTGAAGAAATTAGCGGGTATATAAATAATTAGACTAAGAAAACAAAAAAAATGTATTTTCATATAGATTTATAATTTATCCAGCTTTTGTAAGCAGTATATACAGACACACGTATATACAAGCTGTCTGTAAAAGATCTTCACAAACATCTACTACATATTTCTTACACCAGTATAAGCCGATTTAAGAAAACTTACCTTAATACAAAGTTGCTTAGTTTGGGCGCTATATGGCGCTGAAGTTACAATTCCAAAATCTTCTTTTTTTATTACAAATATAATAATAATATATTCTTTATTATTTCAACACAAACAATTTTTTTCTTATTACATACATGGAAACAACAAATCAGAGAAGAAAAAGAAAAAAGAGCAAAAAGAAGTGCTGAAACCTTAAAGCGTGGTTCAGATGGACAAAAAATAATTTCGGCCGCCTGTTTTTCCACCAAAACCTTAATGGCACGAAATCGATAACATGAAAAGTTTGCCTTAACACTAATATTCTGCTATTCTATATAATAATATAAACACAGTAATCCCTCAACATTCGAAAACCGCGAGTTTTGATCATTCGCGAATTCCACATTCGCGACCTTTGGATTTGATTATTCGCTAGTGTCGCGGCTAGTGCTCCTGCTAACGCAAAAATTGTTTCTCCAGTGCGAAATAAATCTCTCTCGGCGAATCGGCGTCTGCTGCCCATGAAGCAGCAAACAAATTCCCGGAGAACTTAAAAAAATAATTCAAGAAGGAGGATATCTACCACAACAGGTGTTTAATGCGGATGAGACGGGACTGTCTTAGAAGAAAATGCCGAATAGGATTTTCCTTTCCAAAACAACGGTTAGCTCCAGACTTCAAGGTGGCAAAAGATCGAGTTTCTCTTGTCTTGTGCGCAAATGCCTTAGGTGATATTCAGATAAAGCCGATGATGATATATGGGTTCCTAAATTCACGAGCATTGAAGGGAAAACATCTAATAGAATCTCACGGAAAGGGGCTAACCGAAGACGAGCTATTAGAGATGATGGAAGACAAACAACAGGACTTTGAAGAAGGTAAAGACGAAAAGAAGGAGGATGAAATCTCAAGCAAGCGTTGCGGCATTTCATTTCTTTTATCTTTTTTTAACATGTTTTTACCTCAGGCAAGAAGTTCTCGTCGAAACACCTAAGAGAAATTTTAATCTTACAACAACGTGTTGAAAAACCTCTTGTATTTAATCCGTTCCTTGTTCGAAGTTTGAAGTTTAAGAGAGAAATCGAGGCTACAATGGCCCTTACGTCGAACTTGAAAAGTTACAGACGCAATCGGCCAACCAATCCCAGAATAATTTAATAAACTATCATTACATACACATTAGATTAAAATATAAGTTTGAAAACGTTGTGTAATGAAAAAAAAACATATACATACATATTATTAAACCGTAAAACAAATCACATGTTTTGTACCTTTATTTACCATTATGGAACGTAATCCCCCCATTTGACATTTTTGTGGAACGTAACCTTCGCGAATGTTAAGGGATTACTGCACATAAAGAAATAAATAAATAAATAAAACAAGCAATATGCAAATAATGCAATAAAACCTGTATATCTAGTCACGAATTATAAGAATAGAACAGACGCAGAGATACAGAAAAAAATATATAATGTATATACAATGTGTCCAAAAAAAAGTGCTCAGAGTTATACCTCGTGTAGATAAAACAATTTCATCGGAAAAAAACCCAAAATGTGCTAGTCAAAAATGTTTAGTTTTTTTTTGTAATTGAAATTGGAAGTTTTTCCCCTACGCTCAGACTTCATTACGAAAATAATAGATATTTTCTCAACTAGTGTGTCAATTAAAAAAATAAAAACAGATTTAGAAAGGATAATGACCAGATTTATTGTATTATATTGTGTTGTAGGAATATCACGTGATGAGGATCGCTGCCTTGTTCTCGTGTCCCCACACCGCATCCTTCCTTCAGTCGATATGTAGGTTTGTCCAAGTGATGTTCGTTTTACATTCTGTTATGTTAACTATTGCCGTGTATGCACTTTTAGATTTGTTTCTCGCTTTGGACTATTGTTATTAAGGACTGAAATGGCGCGTCTTTCAATGTTTGAAAATAATCATATTGCTGATATGCATTATTATTATGGCATGCACCATGGAGTGGCTCGAGTTACTTGTCGAGCGTACATAGCAGCCTTCCCGAATAGACAGCCAGTTCCAACATACCGGACATTTATTACAATTCACCGATTGTTCAGCGAGAACGGACTAGGAAGGAGAAATATGGGAGGACAAGGCAGAGCTGCAGCTAGGGAATACAGAAGAAGATATCTTGGACGAGGTTTTCCGCAATCCATCCATTAGCCTCAGACGGTTAGCGCTTATGTTTAATGTATCGAAATCTACAGTGGGTGTGATTTTAAAAGCGAATGGACTTAGGCCATATCATTATCGAAGAGTACAGAATATTAATGAAGGAGACTATGTACAGCGTTGTATTTTTTCAAGATGGATTTTGAGACAGACGAGAAGAAATCCAGAATTTTTCAACAAAATTCTTTGGACGGACGAAGCAAAATTTACACGAAATGGAATAACAAATTTTCGAAATTTACACGCATGGTCCGATGAAAACCCACACTTAGCAAGGCCTGCCTCATTCCAGGAACAGTTTTCTGTCAATGTCTGGGCCGCATTGATAGGAAATTTAATTGGACCTATTTTTCTTCCTCGAATTTTAAATGGTGAAAGATTTTTGGAATTATTGCAAAATGAACTACCAGAGTTGCTGGATGACGTGCTATTGAATATTCGTCTAAACATGTGGCTGCAGTTGGACGGCGCTCTGGCACATTTCGCTAGCTTATTTCTAAATGAAAATTATCACCGATGGGTCGGACGAGGTGGCACAGTTGCGTGGCCGCCAAGGTCGCCAGACATGACTCCCCTGGATTATTTTTTGTGGGGCACAATGAAGCAAGAGGTGTACAGTAGCCCGGTGAACACACTAGAAGAATTAGAAAATAGGATAAGGAATTGTGCAGAGCGATTAAAACAAAACCCTGATATGATTCAACGTGCTACGCGACAAATAACGTTCAGGGCTATTGCGTATCTCGAATGTGAAGGAGGCCATTTTGAAAACATAATTAATTAATATAATATTGATTAAAAACTATTTTTTGGTTGTTTTATTCATAATCTTAATTAATCATAATCTTATGTAGTAAGTTATACTCCTTTTTTTACCATACCTAATTATACGTAAATTACAATAAAAAATAAACATTTTTGACTAGCACATTTTGGGTTTTTTTTCGATGAAATTGTTTTATCTACACGAGGTATAACTCTGAGCACTTTTTTTTTGGACACATTGTATAAAACGAATACGTTAATATAGTTTTATGAGACAAAAAACCCATAACAAAAACATAGTCCATCGGCGTAGAAATTAGGTTTTTTAGTAATTGCACATTTAAAATTTCTACGTCAATGGAAGAGGAGTAGTTTAAGTATAAAACTGTAACTTATTTACTACAGAAAGGGTACTCTTTGTAAGACTCAATTACTGTCATGTTTTTTGTGAAATTTGTATATTAATAATTCGAAGTAACAGTTAACAGAAAAGTTATATTACTAAATCATGAAAAAAATTATGATGTCATAGAAATTGTTGGAAGTCTCCACTATTTATACGCATGCAAACATTTACACGACGAAAAAAATTCAAGTGTACCCTTTGCATAACTTCTTCATCACCTCTAATATTATTTGTTGCATATTGAATACGTTCCCACAATTCTTCATTATCTACAGGTGACATGTGAACCGTGGACTTAAGATGTCCCCATAAAAAAATAATCCATAGGGGTTAGGCCAGCTGAAGGCGGTGGCCAATTTATAACAGCGTTATTACCTCTACCTATCCATTTGTTTGGGTCCTGTTGATTTAAATTATTTAAAAAATGTGGAGTTCTATTGCGCATAAACCACATATCTCACCTTAATTGTATAGGTAAATCCTCTAACAAATCTGACAACGTATTTTGTAAACGTTGCAAATAATTGTCTCCCGTTAATCTTTGCGGTAAAATGAGAGGACCAATAAATAAGGTTACCAATTATTCCAGCCCATACATTAATTTTAAATTCATGTTGAAAATGTTTAACCTTGATTGCATGTGGATTTTCAACTTCATAAATGTTTTCATTATGGAAATTAGTCACTCCTCTACTTGTGAAACACGCTTCATCAGTAAACAAAATATTGTTGCTTATCCAGACCCATTTCAGGGTCATGTTGTGAGAGATCTTGAACTGCCATCGCATGGTATGGATGTGGTAACTGTTCTTTAATTACTTTATGAACGACCTCTTTACATACTCCTAATTCCCTACTTGGTGCCTATGGAATTATGTTTTTTTGTCTCATAAAACTTCAGAGCCGTACAGCGTCCAAACTAAGCAATGTTGTACTAAGGTAAATTTTCTTAAATCGGCTTATTTTAGTGTAGGAAATATGTCGTAGATGTTGCTTATATTTTCTTCAAAAAATTTGCAATTACTTTTTATCCACGTCAAAGTGTTAAACTATATGGCTTGACAAATAGCTAAATATACACTATCTTAAAATACATATCTTTTACAATATCAATTTATTTGACAAGGATGTAATAATATAATAAAAACAATTTTAAGCATTTTCTGTAAAGTAATATTATTTTCTTAAAGATCTGGAGCTTTAAGAGATGAATATGAACGTCTAAAAAATCAAATGCAAAAAGCACAGGAAGAACTTAATTTTGCATATCAGAAAAAGAAAGGAATCAATGCAGAACGCAAGGAAGCCCGTTTAGAAAAAGAAGAAGCTGATAAATATGCAAGGCTTAAAGAAGATTTGGTACTGTTTTAAATTTAAAATTAGGAACATAAAAAATTTTAATTTGTTGTTAATGTTTAGAATGATAAACTGGTTGAGCACCAGCTGTTCAGATTATTCCATAATGAGCGTGAAATGAAAAATTTAGAAAGTGAACTTAAATCTAAACAGCGAGAGGTAGAAAAAATTGAAAGAAAAAAAGAAAGAGCCGAAGATGCACTGAAAGACAAGAAGAAGGAACAAGGAAAATATAGTAGGGAATTAGCGAAAATTGAACAAGATATTCGCGAAGTGGTATGTATTTTATTCAAGCATATTTGTTACAAATATTATAAAAAGTTAATGCAAAAAAAACTACCGATTAATTATTATATATTATTGTTATGTTACTTTCTAGGAAGTGGAAATGTCGAAAAAGAAGCCACAATTTATCAAAGCAAAAGAGAGAGTTTCTCATATGCAGAAAAAATTGGAAGGTGCCATAAAAACCCTAGAACAAGCTAGAAAGGCACATGAGGCACACATGAATGATATCAGCAAACTAGATAACGAATTATCTGAAGTTGAACGTGCCAAGGAAGAGTATGAAGCAACAATAGCAGGAGAATCTCAGAGTCAAGGTCGAGATGTTCATTTAGAAGATGAACAAGTAAAGGAGTATCATCGTTTAAAAGAAGAGGCTGCGAAACGATCCGCTAGATATATGCAGGAGTTGGATTCTGTTAATCGAGAACAAAAATCGGATCAAGATCGTTTGGATAATGTATCAAGATTGAGGACAGAAGCAGAAAATAAACATCGACAAAAAGAACATGAGAAAGAAGAGATGGAAAAGAGAATAGAGAAATTAGCTGAACATATACGGTAAGACGGTTTTATACATTAAAGATGCATGTACTGAATACCATTTTTTCAAATGTGTACATTCATATTATTCAGTTACCAGTGACTCGTTTCTGGGCATATTAATATAAATCTATACATTCTTGACACTTAACTTTTTTCCTTTGTGATTAATTATAATTTTTTTGCAAGATTATAATTCTACGATATTTTTAATGTTAAAAAGGTTCTCTTGCTAAGCATCGGAAAAACCAATCGTTTTCAAGAAAATACGTCCGATGTGGAGCGGTCTTGTTTTTTCTTATTTCATATTTAGTACAAATGTAAAAAACTAGATGGAAGGATTTTGTTACATTACGGCCTAAACAAAAAAACAATACAGCATAGTATCGTTTGAAAATAATCAATGTCAAAAATTGTAATTGTCATACCAGTTTTGTGACGCCATCTTTAAAGTGCGGTAGCTCCCTTAAGAAGCATTTCCGGATCTAAGTGGATAGAGACTTATTTTCATACTTTTGTATGTACAATCACCCTTTTCATTCTTTAGGGTTGTTCGTGGACAGGCTGTGTATACAAAATGCATATACATTCTCTGCCGCAAGAAGTGCAATTTAAAAGATTTGAGAGGCAACAAAAAGGGTCAATTGTTTTGTGAAATCATCATGCCAATATAGTGTCGCCTATAAAGCAATACAAATATATTGAGAGTTTTACTACTGGATAAATACGAGGGCAATTCATAAAGTAAGTTCCGTTTCCGCCTAGTTCGCAGAGGAGTGGGGATATCGGCGCGATCACAGCGCTGCTGTGTAGTCTGGTTCAGTGTGAGTCTAGCAGTGCTAGTGAGAGAATTGTTCAGACATTCTTTCGTGCTATTTTGGTTATGCCACGATTACTGACGAAAGATGAAGGCGTATTCGCTATCAAATATCGATGAATAATTTAAAAATTTTCATTTAAACGCAACACAGCAGCTTTTTTGGGCCGATTTGTTACTTGTGACGAAACATGGGTTCATTTATTATACACCCGCATCTAAACAATAGTCGAAGATGTGGACTAAACGTGGAGAACCAACTCCAAGAAGGCCGAGACAGTTTTATCAGCGGGAAAGGTGATGACATTTTTGCAAAAGGAATATTGTTGATAGACTATCTTCAAAAAGGCAAGACCGTAAACGGCGAATATTGCGCAAAGCTTGTAGATCGTTTGAAGATGGCTATCGCTGAAAAGCGTCCAGAAATTACTAAAGAAAGGAAGTGGTCTTTCACCATGATAATGTATCTGTGCTTCCAGTATGGTTGCTGCAAAAAAAAATTGAAGAATTAAGTTTCGAATTAGTTCCCCACCTCCCATATTCGCCAGACCTAGTACCATCTGACTTTCTATTCCCTAAATTAAAAGATTTTCTCGGAGGCAAAAAATTCTGCACAAATAAAGAGCTAACTTCAACAGTGAATAATTATTTTACATAGATGAAAGAAAATCACTTTCGAGACGGAATAAAGAAGCTTGAATACAGATGGGCCAAATGTATCAAGTTAAGAGGAGATTATGTAGAAAAATAATGTTTATTTATTTAAATTATTCCTTTATTTCTGCACAATCGCGCGAATTAATCAACCCTCGTACCTCTGACACTTTTACTTTGCTACAATAGCAACAAAGAATGTCTGCAAGAAGCACTTATATCGACGTAATTACGTTTTAACATCGATTAGGCAAGTTTAATATCAGATATCAGTCTACAAAATTAAAATCTTTTTAATCGAGAAGCATGTCTATAAGCAATTTCATTTGACCGAACAGCGTATACATTCTTCATAGATAATGTTTTTATTAATGAGAAAGCATAATTTGTTCAGGAACATCAGTTAATACATCGAACGTCCATGTTTGGGGGTGTTGGGGCAAGCATGGATTTGGGTGTTTATTAACAATTTATAATCAAATTTTTTTTAAATGTTTCTAATAAAGTACCTAACAGTGTTATGATAAAAACACGAGCAAGGGAATGACAAAAGAAAACAAAGATCCATGTCATAAAAGTTGATTATGTAGAACATGAAGATGTACGAGTAATAATATTATAGTCCGTTGACATCTTAGAAATCGGTACAGCCCTAGTGGGTTGCAAAATAATAAACTTGCAAAGCTTAGCATTTGACTAGCATGGTTAAACCAAGGTTAGTAAATAGGTAAGGTTGCCTCGTAACTAATGGCGATCGCCATATTGCGCGTCATCGGGCGTGCCATGCTTTTCCTGTCTAGTTGACTAGTTGTCAAATTACCGGTCTAGATTAATGTTTGTAGTGTTTGAAGCGTTGTTTTCTAATTTCATAGTGTTTTATGTGCTTATATATAAAGTTTGACTATTTACAAGTGTTTTACGTTATAGACCAAATATTGAAAAATTTCAAAAAAGTTGTGAACTAAAGTAATGTATAGCAAGCGCAAATTAAGTTGGCGCGAGGAGGGGGTGCGCAGAAGCCGTTTTTAAAAACGTCCACCCCCACTACTCAAGTAATTGTCAGAATGCATTTGTCATTGACGTTTGACTGAACATAATGTCTTTGCTAGGGGATCATAAAGTGATACACGCTCAGAGGTTAAAATTATCTGACATTTGATGTAAAACCAAATACAAATCTCCCCACTACTTCTAATCCTGCGCGAACTAACCCCTCCTCGCGCCAACTTAATTGGCGTTTGCTATAATTAACTCAATAAAGTTTTTTTTGTTTATAAAAATTGTAATTTTATCTTGGTTATAAGAAAACTGCATCAAATAATATCTTGATATCCAGTTAGTATTTGCATTTGTGAAAGCATTTTTTTAGATATACAAAACCTTTTATTAACCCCATAATCACAGTTTCTTGAAAGAACTGGGTTGTGACAGTAGAATACTAAATTAATTAATATGTGACGGTGTTTCCCTGAGTCAACCACCTTCATTTGCTTTATAATTTATAAGCGCATTTTTTGTCAAAAATATTTACATTAAATACTTTTACACCCATGAGTACACCAATAACTAGCAGTCATTAACTATTACTTAAAGCATATATGGGCAGCCCCCGGGCCGGATCTGGCCCTCCTCCAGTTTCAATCCGGCCCGCGAGAGATTAAGAAAATTGAAATAACGATATCAATTCAAATCGAAAAATAATATTATTAAGCGTACGCAGTGGAACGCCACAGATCGAGTCAGAAATAGTCGTTAGAAAGAGACAAACAAATAAACATTCGGGAAGCCGCCCGATGCGCTTGAAGCACTCGCGTACGATCGAGAGTATTCTAGTTGCTTATTGGGGGTAATATATAAACCGCTCAGCGCGCGTGTCATTCAAGCAAATTCTATCATGTCTGGTTTAAAAAAGCGGAAAGTGGACACAGAATATCGTCAATTCCAAGTCAAATGGACTGATGAATACAACCGCTCCATTCATAGCAACCGCTATGAATGTGCAAGAATGTGATTTAATAATTCTGCATTGCATTATTCACCAACAAAACTTGTGCTCTAAGTCCATTCGACTGAAGAATGTAATGGATGTGGTAGTAAATACCATTAATTTCATTAGATCCCTCGGTCTTAACCATCGTCAGTTTAAAGCATTTTTGGATGAACTCTCTTCAGGACACGATGATGTGACATATTATTGCGAAGTAAGGTGGCTAAGCATAGGTAAAATGCTAAAAAGGTTTTATGACCTTAGAAATGAAATAGCTGATTTTATGGAAATGAAAGAGAAAAGATTGCCGCAAATTTGTGAGCCAACTTGGGCTTGTGACTTGGCATTCCTGGTAGACATCGCAGGACACTTAAACGACCTGAACTTGAAGCTTCAAAAACAAGGGCAATTGGTAAATCAGCTGTTCAGTCATCTTAAAGCTTTTCAAAACAAAATTCGCTTGTGGGAAAATGAGAAGTAAAAAATGTTTTCATTTTCTTGCCTACGGCCCGCGACCTGATTAAGTCCCGAAATTACGCCCTCAGCTAAGCAGAGGTTGCCCATACCTGACTTAGAGCAATATTTTGAAATAAAGGACGACATGCTTTATTAAGTGTATGTGATTAGATCGTACATAAACCAATCGTTTTGTCTATAGAAAACAGTGATTTACTTTACTTGATTTATACCTATTTAACTAATGATAAAATTAGAGTCAAAATCATTTTAATTTGAATGGGCATGCTGAGTGACGCTTTCCCGCGTAAGAATATTATTGGTGGAGAGTTACCAGGCAACCTTATACATTTAGTAACCTTGGGATATACGATGTTTGTTGTTATCGACTGTTAAAAAATAAGTTACAAAATTGTCAAATATGTAGATGTTTTAGTTATAATACAAGTAGAATTAAGATTCAGAAAATGTTTATAAGCCCCTGGATATGATATGATTGATATCGTTCTTAAAAAGCTAATTTATTACCAAATTATAATATACCTATATTTTTATCTAATGAATGTATATTACAGACTAGCGACACATTAGTTTTGTTTAATGCTTAACCAATATTCACAAATTCATTCTTATTTAAATAAAAAGAGCAGTTATGTATATAAAATATATTTAATTTTATTGTTTCTAGATGAGGAACTATATTCGATAAAAACATAAGAGCTATTAATATAATACTTCATAATTCATTTAAATAAAATTTCATTAGACAATTCATATTGTTACTAAATATATAAAGAAATTTTTAATTTTTTAAGTAATATCACTGTTGCTGTAGGTCATCAAATTAGAGTCCAATGTATTTGAATATTTATGAATCTTCATTTTTTTAAATTATCTCTTATTATTTTGGTCTGGCATGTCAGTTAAATCGAAGTCATTATGCTGTGTGCTAGTTGTCTCATCATTTACAGATATTTGTAATTCCTGTATATTATCTTCAGTTTCGTCTATCGACTACATTTCGCTCTCAACTGAGATATATAATACAATAACAAATAGCAAATAAGAATATTAATTAAGCATATACCTTTTTTTATACATGATTAATGTAATTAGTCCATTGTTTATATAAAAGTTAATCATGCTCTGTTAAGTGTAGCACATTAGTTAAATATAGCAGAATAATTGAAACATACATGAGTAGGTAAACTCCACCAGTTTTGTATAATACAAAGGTATTTTTAATAATATAAAATATTATTAAAAATCTGGTGTGAAGAACACAAATGCAGGTTCACTATTAATATTTTTTTGTGAACGTGTCCGAATATATCCTATCCCCAGAGACGTAGATACGTATTTAACCTTTCTACAGGCTCATCGGTACGCCACTGTTGGAGAAAGGATATTCCCAGACACATTCACAAAAAAGAACCACATCGCCCTATCACCGTAATTATCCAGACCGGGCGCAGAAGTAAGTTCGGCGCTGCCTGTTGTCAGACAGCCGAAGTACCTCGCATACCGTCTACATAATTAATGTGAAGTAAGGACGCCCTTCCAAAGGTGGCACAGCCAATCTCTCTAGAAAACTGCATTTTGTTTGTGTCTTCACTCATACTACGGCTTAACCGCATGTGTAATGTATCAGAATAATTGAAACATACATGAGTAGGTAAACCCCACCAGTTTTGTATAATACAAAGGTATAGCAAACGCCAATTAAGTTGGCGCGAGGAGGGGTAAGTTCGCGCAGGATTAGAAGTAGCGGGGAGATTTGTATTTGGTTTTACATCAAATGTCAGATAATTCTAACCTCTGAGCGGGTATCACTTTATGATCCCCTAGCAAAGACATTATCCGTCAAACGTCAATGACAAATGTATTCTGACAATTACTTGAGTAGTGGGGGTGGACGTTTTTAAAAACGGCTTCAGCGCACCCCCTCCTCGCGCCAACTTAATTGGCGCTTGCTGTATTTTTAATAATATAAAATATTATTAAAAATCTGGTGTGAAGAACACAAATGCAGGTTCACTATTAATATTTTTTGTGAACGTGTCCGAATATATCCTATCCCCAGAGACGTAGATACGTATTTCACCTTTCTACAGGCTCATCGGTACGCCCCTGCTGGAGAAAGGATATTCCAGACACATTCACAAAAAAGAACCACATCGCCCTATCACCGTAATTATCCAGACCGGGCGCAGAAGTAAGTTCGGCGCTGCCTGTTGTCAGACAGCCGAAGTACCTCGCATACCGTCCACATAATTAATGTGAAGTAACGACGCCCTTCCAAAGGTGGCGCCCGGTCTGGATAATTACGGTGATAGGGCGATGTGGTTCTTTTTTGTGAATGTGTGTGGGAATATCCTTTCTCCAGCAGGGGCGTACCGATGAGCCTGTAGAAAGGTGAAATACGTATCTACGTCTCTGGGGATAGGATATATTCGGACACGTTCACAAAAAATATTAATAGTGAACCTGCATTTGTGTTCTTCACACCAGATTTTTAATAATATTTTATATTATTAAAAATACCTTTGTATTAGTTAAATATAGGTTTGTGCACACATATAGTTTATTAATTCAGGAGAGGAGAGGAAAGAGGGAGAGAAAATTAAAATCGACATATGTATATTCATTTATCATTTTTTGCTTTCTTCCATGAATCTAAAGTATATTTATTTTTGTTAATAAATAAATTTTTTTTAATGCACTCTAATGGAAAGATTAACATTTTTGTCTATTAACACTTTTTAAGTAAGTAATACTTTTTTTGCTATATTAATTTAAACTCTAGAGATTTAATGGGATCTGTTGTCTCAATTAAAATTCTACAATTTTAGCTATTGCGTTTGGCTATTTATAATTTTTAATTCTTTAAAGCTTATATTACGTATAATTTAAAATATACATTATTGGAAATGTCTTCTTTATTTTAGTAGTTCCTCAAATTCATACAAGATATAATTTAATGAGAACTAATTTTGTAAACGATTTTATATAACATTTTCATATAGATAATAGCAGATAGCAGATAACAAAAACACATTTATACCAATTCGAATTTTCACGGATCTATCCTAAATTAAAAGGATATTTGTTAGAGATCATTTTAGAATACTGAATTAAAATTAAAAAAATAATTTTAATTTTAGGACAAGCGAGCAGGCATTAGTTGATCAAAAGCAGCTTAGATCTGATCTTCAGTCAGATGTAGGTTCGTCAAAAGATCGTGTTCATGAAATTCAGAAACATTTGGATGATGTTCTCGAACAACTCGGTGATGCTCGTATTGACAAGCATGAAGATGCTCGCAGAAAGAAAAAGCAAGAAATAGTAGAACGCTTTAAAAGTAATTATCCTGGAGTGGTAAGTAGTTTTGTATATGTAGAATATAGCTTTAACATTCCTTTTCGATAGCGTTTAACATATTATAAAATGAAAACAGTAAAACGAAGTTAATATGTTTTTTGTATAGTTAATGTTGACTTTCCGTCTTCATACGTTCTGTTTCATGGCAACATTTATGACTTTTCCAATTAATCTGGACTTTATTACAATTTTAGATTATACGCCCTTACTTTGCCCTTTCAATTAGACTAAATAATCATGCGACCTACTTCTCTACATAATATTCCTTTTGAGGGTTTTTAGATCCTATTTGTAGAATGAAAGTCATTGGTAGTGTCTTGTAGCTGCACAGTAAACCAACTACGGCTTTCGCGTGTACTCTATCTTATCAAGTAATTTATTTTGATAAGCTGATGTTGGTTTTGTATCTTAATAGACTTCCTGATTATGTAAAATTGTTCTGTTATAAGAATAGGTCAGTGTTTTCTTTTAAAGAAACTCTTCTCGTGGTGTCTGTTTTGATGTAATTAATCTTTTTTGCTTAATTTGATTTAACAATAAGTATGGCCCCTTTTTAGTATGATCGTATGATAAATATGTGTCAACCAATTCACAAGCGGTATAACGTTGCCATTACAAAAGTTTTGGGAAAATATATGGAAGCCATAGTCGTCGACACTGAAAATACTGCAAGGCAATGCATAAAATATTTAAAGGAACAAATGCTAGAACCAGAAACATTTTTACCTGTTGAATATCTGCAAATAAAGCCTGTTAAAGAACGACTGCGAAATATTACTGAACCTAAAGGTGTTAGACTTTTGTATGACATACTCCAATTCGAACCTCAGGGTATTGCAAAAGCCGTAATGTTTGCTACGAATAACGCATTGGTATGCGAAACGCCTGAAGATGCCATGAAAGTAGCCTATGAACTTGGAGGTTCCAGATATGATGTAATATCAATTGGTTTATATAATTGACATAGTGTATATATGCTTTTTATATTTTAGGCTGTTGCTTTAGATGGTACATATTATGCAAAATCAGGACTTATATCTGGAGGCAGTTTAGATTTGGCTCGTAAAGCTAAACGGTGGGATGAAAAACATATGTCTCAACTAAAAGCACAAAAGGTAATATATTTTTTGTTAATCACAATTAATTATATGATTGTTTAAGTATGAATATATTAAATATGAAGATATTACTTTTAATAAGAGTAAATAAATATGCAGTTAATGCCAATATTCTATTACATCAGGATTAGTAACATTGTAATACATACTTGTAGGAAAAACTTACAGAAGAATTACGTGAAGCAATGAAGAAATCCAGAAAAGAATCTGAATTAAACACCGTAGATTCTCAAATTAGAGGATTAGAAACTCGCTTGAAATATGCTAGAACAGATATGGAAAGCACTGTGAGTGAGATTACATTTAGTTTTCTTATATTGTTAAGTAATTTTTTTTTCAGAATAAGCAAATTAAAGTGGTGGAAAATGAACTTAGCAGATTATCTGATGAAATTGCTAAATACGGGGTAAGTTGTATATGCTATCTAAATGACGTGACAAATATTAAGTAAGTGCGAATAACAATTATTTAATTTTAGCCCGCCATTGAGGAAATTGAAAAGACCATGCAGACACGAGAACAGCAGATTGAAGAGATCAAAATGAAAATGAATAGTGTTGAAGATGTAGTATTTTCAAGGTTCTGTCAAGAAATTGGCGTAAAAAACATCAGACAATATGAAGACAGAGAATTAAGAGCCCAAGAAGAAAGGAAGCAGAAACGACTGGAATTCCAAAAACAAATAAATAGAATTACTAGTAACTTAGAATTTGAAAGGAGCAGAGATACTCAGAGTAAGATTTGATAACATTATACAACAAATTTTCAGCTTCTCTTAGATTAGAGTAAATTAACTCAAGGTGATTTTATGGCATGTCTTACTGTTCAAATTTAGTCGAAATAATATTGTAGATGGCCCCTGCACAAACGTTTCTAAATTTTAATTTTTAAACTCTAGTTGTTGAAATCATATTCGGCGTTGGTTGGTCTTTACAGAAGCAACGTTTCTTCTTTTCCCTGACAGAATCTATGAAAAGTTTATCTTATATAAAGATTGCATAGTGTGATTTTCATATACGTGTAATGTCTTTTTAGTGTTGAATATAGCCATAAAATCAAACAGTGGATCGGGTCAATGTGCTTTTTAAAATATAAAAAAAAAATGATACACTTCGTTCGTGATTCGTTCAAACCAATTTTTATAACTGTTATTCCAGTCTTCATTTGGGACAGTCAAAATTGACGCTTCTACTGCTTCTTCCGGCGACTGAAATCGTCGACCACCCATTCCATTCTTGATCTTTGAGAACGTAAAAAAATCGTTGAGACTTAGGTCGGAGCTACATGGAGGATGACATAATAATTCGATATTTTACTGCTCCAAAAGGTCAATTGTATTTCGAGCTGATGTAATTCGCTATTGTGGGATGGTTTGTCGGAGCACGGCGATTGTTTCTGGCAAAAAAAGGTTGTATATCAATCCGGGTTAACCGTTCTTGGATCTTGGAAAGGAGTTGTGGTTACGTGACCTGATTTTGAGATAAACGTTGCGACCATCTTTGTCGATACACTTCGCGAACGGATAACTTTCGTCGGTTTCTCTTCATCTTGAAACACCGAAACAGTGGACTGACGCTTATTTTCGGGTTCATAGGAATAAATCCATGATTCATCCACCACTCGCGATGCTATAAACGTTTTTTTGAGTTTGCGTTATTGGACCGGCTCATAGTTATTTATTCGGCACCAATTAACGGGGGCTGACTGGTCTCTGGCTGTGGCTCTTTGGTTAAAATATGCCGAATCTAACGGGAAACTAACTTTATCACTCCCAGTTCATCATGTAGGATCGTTTGGATTGAAGTCTGATATCCATGGATGTCTCAATTTCACGATATGCCACTTCCTTAACCAGGCGGCGCACAGCATCGATGCTTTTCTGGGTAACTGCTGTTCTTGGCGGATTTGTCCTGAGATCGTCGTTGATACTGGTGCGTCCACGTTGGAATTTACAGTACCAATGCGAACTTGTCTATTGATCTAATGCTTCATTTACAAAAACAGAAACCGACTCAGCAAGACGTTGTTGTTGAGTTAATCTTCTCCGAAACTTGTAAAAAATTATTGCACGTAAATTTTCTCGACTCAATTCCATTTTTCGGCCTTATAAAGTTATAAACTTTAAAAATTTACTATGCCTAAATCACTTGCCGTATCTTAATGAAACTTTAGATTTAGGTTAACGAAAGGTCGAGATTAATTTTAACATCTGACGTTTTATTACTACCGCCCTCTATGATTCTATATGCAACACTAAAAAGACATCCCTCGTATATTGGCTTGTTAAACAAAGTATTTACAGAATTTTTGGTTTTTCTAGCGGGACAACTTGTATGCAATACTATTACAGAATTTTTCATTAGCACCAATTTGGTATGTAAAAGAATTATAGGCTTTTTTGGGGCAAAATGTGATGAAAGAACTGCATTTTTTATATCAGTTACACAGCTTTTACAATTTATAAATATATGGTTTTCTTTTTGATATTACTGTCTCATTTATATAGATAATAACAATGTTTAGTATTAGATCTTCAAGTAATAACAAATTAGATAAGTAGATAGATTACTTCAGGTTTCCTATTCCAATGGGGCCTTTCCAGACCTATTGTGGTCCTCACGTCTCATTAAAGAATATTCCCTAGCTTTATTAATTTAATTAAACTTAGCAGTTTAGAGTTTGCTTGAGTCGGCATTTGGCGCTTGGGTTCTTTTTCTGACCATTTGAATATACCTGGTGAAGCTGGACTTTATTGACTCTTTTAGCCCGCATATAGTCTCCGCTCTGTTTTCCTCGTTAGACATGCCTTTTTTTCGTAGATGACTGGTTCATCTTTACCTTCCTGGCACGATTTACCCGTTGAGGCTCCCTACCTTGCAGCTTTAGAAGTTCTGCTTTGCACCCTATTCATACTGTTCCCACGACTAGCAATGAAAATAAAAGTTTGTCTGATCAGAGCCCCATTTGACCTGATTAGGCTAAATACAAGACGCTCCTAGAAGAACGTTAAAAAACATACCTTAGTTTGGGTTGAACTCAAGTTCTTCGAGAGCACGAAGTTTCCGTTCACATATTGTCTGAGTCTCTGAAGGATAGCTGATTAATTTAGTACATATCTTTTACCTATAATTTCCATATTATGTTTTCTTTCATGTCCATTGCGTGTACTATTGGAATACATGGCAGTGTATATCAAATGTCCAATAAAACTAGTTTCAAATTTGTATTCACTGAGTTTATATAAAGCTTTCATTCTCCATATTGTATACTCAAATAAGATTTTAATATTTTCTTCTTCTAGTTCTTTGGGTTGGATGCTGTAAGTCCAGGCACTTTAGCACAACGCTTTTTGTACCATCCCAATAGATGTCTCGGTTCCACTCTGTTAGTCTTGTGTCCTCGATAAAACCACTATCGTTCTCAGGGGAAATGATCTCTTCCGAAATGTTTCTGTCTGAATCCTTTTAGTTTCTCACAAGCACATATTACATGAAGGCTAATTTCATCCTGTTTTTCACATTTCCTACACCAGGGCTCGCTAACCAAGCCCATGCTATTCAAATGCTTCCTTAAAGGACAATGTTCGGTTATCAAGTCGGTAATAAATTTAATTTATTTTTTATTACTATGAATGAGTTTGGCTGAACGTCTAGCGTCCAGCTTCTCTAGTTGTGTGTTAGTATGGAGTATTTCTTTTTATGTTCTGTTTTTATCGATAACCCGTTCCCCCTTTTAGCGGAATCCTTGGCGATTCCACATACCGCCTCTGGTCCTATGACGTTCCTCTTAGAACCTTCCTTGACCAGTTCGTCGCCTCATTGCTTTTAATCTCCTCATGTCCTGGTAACCATATCAGTGATTGTTGACATCCTGCTTACAATGTTTCACCAGTCTATACCTGATAGTCACCTGACTTAATGATGATATCTTCCTTCTAAGGCACATTCCACATATACCTGTACCTGTGCCCCGATTGCATTATGATCCATCCGTGTATCAAGTGCTGGCACTCTAATCGTTCGAACGACTTGTTGCCTATTCCATGCTCGGTACAGATATGTTCTGCTTAGCTGTAAACATAATCTCAGGTGCCATACTGTCCGCCGGTATTTGTAATATCAACTCTCCCAGTATAGTTCCCGTGATATCTGTATGGCCCCTACAACTTTATTAGGACACCATAAGCCATTGGCATTTACCCTCAGGACCGCAGCCATGGCCTCCATAGAGGCGGTTTCAGTGCTTCTTATAGATCCCGTGATCGGCAACAGAGCCTGTCACTGGAAAGTCATAAAAAGCCCCATCGTCGATGTCAGTTCCGTCCTCCCCTACCAGATAACTGCCCTATAAGGTAATCATTGGTCTTTCTACTACTATGCACAACTAGTGTACCACACTTGATTTTTAGTCCCCAGGTCTTGCCAACAGCTCTTCTGCATCTCCAGAGAAGTTGCTTTGCCCTTTCTGTCACTTTAACTAGATGTCTGGCTAAGTACATACTTCACTTCATTGGTTATTACGTTCCCCAGATCATTTAGTTTTCTCATGTTGGTAAAAGCTACCAACATTGTTTTTTTTGTGGATTAACAGACAATCGCTCCTCACTTTGAATATATTTTACAACATAAAATAGTATGCCAAGACAGGAGTTTTGTTTCGAGTGAACCTAAATTCTAAATTGCATACGTCAATTTAGCTTGAATTGTGAACCTGCACTAGTTTAGTTGTTACTTCCGAAAATGATCAATATCTTTATTTATTATTTAGATAATGTTAGTCGTTGGGAACGTACAGTTAATGATGAGGAAGAGAAATTGGAATCGTGCAAAAAGCAAGAGCAAAAACAAAAAGAAGAAATTGATAAGGATCAGTATCATATTGATCAACTTAAAGCTGAACGTCTTGCAAAAAAGCAAGAGTGTGATAATATGGAGGAGGACGTTGGCAAAGCCAGACGTGAAGTTGGATCAATTGCAAAAGACGTTCAAGGAGCTCAGAAACAGGTTGTTTCTCTCGAAAGTAAAATTGAAGGTAAAAAAAGTGATAGACATACTATTTTAATGCAGTGTAAGGTAATAAATATGTTACAATCTAGTTAGAGCATATTAATTTCTAATTTATATTATGCAGATGGATGATATAGCAATTCCAATGTTAGTCGGAAATATGGAAGACATTGTTCAATCTGACCCATCACAAACTTCATCCGGAGATTCAAGCAGTACACATCATTTATATGAACGTGAAGCGCGGTAAATATTAATTAATATTCACTATTTCAATTTAACAATAAGAAATTTAATTATTTCAGTATACAGATTGACTACAATATGTTGTCGGATACCTTAAAGGATAAAGAAGAAAAGGATGAGATTAAAAAGACAGCCGATAAATTACTTAATGCAATAAAAAATTTACAAGACACTTTGACCAAAATTCAAGCTCCTAATATGAAGGTATATTTTCAATATTTACTGCAACCTACTCTACAAATATTCAATTTTAGGCTATACAAAAATTAGTTATTGCACAAGGTAAATTACAATCTACCAATGAAGAATTTGAGTTACTTCGCAAACAGAATAAAAAAGCTAAAGCTGCATTTGAGCGTGTAAAACAACAAAGATATGAACGTTTTACTAGATGTTTTGACCATGTTTCTAATGAAATTGATAATATTTATAAGTCTTTAGCTCAAAATCAATCGGCTCAAGCGTTTCTGGGTGCGGAAAATCCAGAGGAGCCATACTTAGATGGCATTAATTACAATTGTGTAGCACCAGGAAAACGGTTTCAGCCAATGTCTAATTTATCTGGTGGAGAGAAAACTGTTGCAGCCTTAGCGTTATTATTTGCTATTCACAGTTATCAACCAGCTCCATT
Organism: Melolontha melolontha; assembly: GCA_935421215.2. Taxonomy (NCBI): domain Eukaryota; kingdom Metazoa; phylum Arthropoda; class Insecta; order Coleoptera; family Scarabaeidae; genus Melolontha; species Melolontha melolontha. The sequence continues at coordinate 204,962,104 of OW285235.1, forward strand.
TTTTGTATTAGATGAAGTTGACGCGGCCTTAGATAATACCAATATAAGCAAAGTTGCCAAATATATTACCCAGAAAACAGAATCTTTGCAGACCATTGTTATATCTTTAAAAGAAGAATTTTACTCTCACGCCGATGCTTTAATTGGTATTTCTCCTGCTGTAAGTATATATTTGAATATATTATAGAGAACTAGAACAATATATACAAAACTATTGGTCAACAGACATATTATTTTTGTTCAACTTGAGTTCAGCATTTACTTGATTATATTTTTATTATTAGAGAGGCTCATTCTAGTAACATCCCATCGGCGGGTCGTTCTAGCGCGTGTGTATATTTTGTCAGAAGCCGTCAAAACACCATTCAGTGCACTTTGCTAGTTTGCAGTGATAAATCATAATTTTATAATGTTACAAATAGCCGGAAAGAGACCATTTTACGATATATCTTATAAATTGATGAAGAGATTCCCGGATTTAATGTACGATGGCACTATAATAAATAATAAAGTGTGTTATTTACTGCTAATGTGTTCAAGGAAATTTCACTGCAAAGCACACGTAAATAGTAACGAGTGATCATTAAAATTTTCGCTCAAGTAAGCCATGTACACAAAAAGTATGTCCTAACTTAAGTTATTAGAGGAGATCTGTCATTATAATTTCAAACGTCATGATTGTTAAAAAATAATTTGAAATGCTGACTTTTATATTAAATATATTTATAATTTTTATACAAAGCAATAGAATATTATAAAAATGTGTAAAATGTTGACCATTCTCCACCAAGCATAATCGCACTCTATTTCGTAGAGCATTGAAAACATTTTTCAGTATTTGCGGTGTTCAAATGATGATGATGTGTTCACATTTTTCTATGATTTTATGTCTTAACTCTTGTAGATTATTAATTGGTGTTTCATAAATAATATTCTTTATACAGGGTGTCCAGAAACTCTCCTGACAAACGAAGACCGGAGATTCCTCTGATAATTTTAAGACAGTTAAACCCAAATTCACCTAGTCCGAAAATGCTTCCTAAGGGAGCTAGAGTTCTTTGAAGATAGCGCCTTGTATTTATTTTTTTTTAAATTCCTCCAGAACGCTTCTATTTAGAAAAACAAAAACTGGTATGCTTATTTATCCTCCAGAGATGAATCGATTCCATCAATTGCGAATTTCTAGTACCGGTCATAGGCGTCCGTTTTGGGTAGGTCAACGGTTATTTTAAGGCATAACTTTTTTGTCTTTAACTTTTAAGCATTTGTGACACTAAATTATTAAATTTTCAGGTATTCCAGTACTAAAATGTACTCTTACTTTAAGTTCAATTTATTATGTATCTACTTATTTTTAGCGACGAAGTTAGCTTAGACTATCAAGGCATGGATCAAAATTAATTTAATAAATTAAAAACAAATTATTTATTACAATGGAACGAAACTAACAAAAAAAGAACAAGTATCAAAGGTAGATTGTTACAAAAGTTGCTCGATGTGATGACCATTAGTCTCTATGCATAAGTTTACCCTTTTGCTTAGAGAACGCCGAATTCTTACAAAAATTCCAAAGTTATTTCTAAATTCGTTGCAAGCATCTTGTATCCTTAGCCAGAGTTGTGCGCGATTTTGTATCGGAACGGAATAAACAAATGCTTTTATGTATCCCCAAACACAATAATTGCAAGGATTCAAATCCGGCGACCTTGCTGGCCAAGCAACTGGACCGCCTCTTCCAATCCAATGGTCTTCGTAGTTATTATCTAGAAAGTCTCGTACATTCCTGCTAAAGTGGGCCGGACAGCTGTCCTGTAGAAACCATAAGTTTTGCCAAATATTTAAACGCACCTCATCTAACAAATCAGGTAAAATATTTTGCAGGAAATGTAAGTAATCAGCACCATTTAAACGAGCAGGTAATTCCACAGGTCAAAGTAGATAATCGTCAACTACTCCTATCCAGACGTTTATGCTAAACCTATGCTGATGCTTAAATTCTTGAACAACGTGGGGATTGTCACCAACGTACGAATAATAATGTGCATTATGTACATTAAAAATTCCATTTTTTGAGAATGTAGCTTCGTCACCAAACAAAATGTTCCTGAAAAAATCTTCATCTTGATTTTTCTGATTTTGTAACCATCTAGCGAATTCTACGCGAGCAGGAAAATCTCCTTCCAGCAGTGCTGGCACCTTTGTAAAATGAAAAGGATATAAATTTTCTTTGTGTAAGATATTTCCTACGGAAGATTTTGAAATTGTGGGGTACATGGCAGATAGTCTTCGAACGCTAATTTCTGGATTTTCCTCAACTTCCATTAAAATAACATCTTCATGTTCTGCTGTTACATCATTATGTCTCCCTGTTTCATTATTTTTTGGGACCACTGAACCTGTTTCTCTTAATCGTTGATGAAGAACTGTAAATGTTGAGTGAGTGGGATACTGACGATTGGGAAATTTTTCAGCGTATCTACGTTGCGCCGCTCGAGCGTTACCTCATTTCGCCATAAACTAAATGCATATCGGCGTATTCCTCATTAGTAAAAACCATTTTTTTTTTAAATTGAAATCGTTGTGTTTGAATAACACAAAGTAAAAAATGAAAAGATAAACTTCGCGAACTGACAACAATTTGACAATGAAAAACGTAGGTTTTACTTCTGTTGGCAGTTCAGAGCTAATTATTGCAAAAAATAAAAAATTGAACTTTAATGAAGAAAAAACGAAAAATTTACAAATCGATTTTTCTATAAAACTGTGTATCCTACCGACTTAAAGTAAAAGTACATTTTAGTACTGGAATACCTGAAATTCAATAATCTAGTGTCACAAATGCTTAAAAGTTAAAGACAAAAACGTTATGCCTTAAAATAACCGTTGACCTACCCAAAACGGACGCCTATGACCGGTACTAGAAATTCGCAATTGATGGAATCGATTCATCTCTGGAGGATAAATAAGCATACCAGTTTTTGTTTTTCTAAATAGAAGCGTCCTGGAGGAATTTAAAAAAAAATAAATACAAGGCGCCATCTTCAAAGAACTCTAGCTCCCTTAGGAAGCATTTTCGGACTAGGTGAATTTGGGTTTAATTGTCTTAAAATTATCTAAGGAAACTCCGGTCTTCGTTTGTCAGGAGAGTTTCTGGACACCTGTATATGGCCACACAAAAAAATCCATGACTGTTAAATCACACGATCGTGGTGGATATGGAATCGCTGTATTTCTACTTATTATCCTATCGCCATAAAATTGTTGCAAAAACTGAATATTTTCAAGTGTAACGTGAGATGTAGCCCCATCCCGTTGAAAATATCCGACCTGGAGTTCATCATTAGTCAAATGATTAGTAAAAACACTGAGAATTTCGTTACGATATTTCTCCGATGTTATCGTGCCCTCAAAGAATATTGGTCCTATTAATCGGTGACGACTCATACCTACCCATACGCCTATTTTTTCTGGATGTAGAGGAACTTCTCTGTAGAAATGAGGATTTTCACTGGACCACATACGCATATTTTGCGAATTAGCATAACCTTTCAAATAAAACCAAACTTCATCGGTGAAAAAAGTATGATTTAAAATATTGTCTGTCATTGTCTGTAATAAACCATTGGCAAAATTGTGTTCTTTTTTCATAATCCGTAGGTAATAGATTTTGTACAGAAGTTAATTTATATGGATATATGTGCAAGTCCTTTTTTAAAATTTTTTGACATGTTTCATACGAAAGCCCTACTTGTTGCGAAACTCTGCGAATAGATGTTTGAGGAGATTCGTTAATAATTTGTCTGACATTTTCAATTTCGCCGCGACTTCTCTTGAGAGGAGGACCGCTTCCTTTTTTCCTTAAAATACTGCCTGTTTGACGAAAAAGATTTACACAATGCATTAGCGTATCACGGAAAGTTTTATAGCTATGAACAGTATTTGGATATCTCTCTTCAAACTCCGCAAGGCAATTTTCTATTGAATGCTGCCAAATACCATCAATTTTTTGAGATGTCAGGAAGTAACATTCTACCATAAACGCTTTATGCATATCATTTACTTGCCATTACTTTTTCTTTTGATGAAACTTTAAAATATATATTTGACACTGACAGATGTTTGAAATAACATCTTAATGACTAAAGCTACGACATAATTTTTATATACACGGCCAGCCACGATTGAAAATTTTAATGATCGCTCGTTATAATTCATAATCGCAAAAAAGTGGCGAGGCATTTTTGTTTCATTTATGTGTAACTTTCATATTGTGTAATGGACCGTTTAAGTTAGTAAACAATGAATCGTTTCGTTCAGTTTGGAAATACTACGGTAAAGGAACGTTACCTAGCCGGAAAAAGATTACTAAATTTTCTACTATAACGTATTGAACATATTGTAATGTTTTTGTCTATTCGGCGGGGTTCTCAAATAAAACTAACGGTTATTTAGACGAATAAAAACGAATAACAATTTAATAATTAATTACTAACAATAACAACATTTATGTATTTATATTTATGTAAGTTCACTCGGCGATAATTTGGTATAGAATTAATAAATCTCTCTCGACTGCTATTTATATTAACGGGAAAACTTCTGGCAGAATCGATGTACAACAATGTACTGTCGAAATATTGTGCTAACTTGTTACATACTACATGTAAAGTCCATACTTTACATCTGGTGGCAGAAACTATTCGTAGTTTCTGCCGCCATCGCAGAGATATAGATACATTAATCGCAAGTGCAAAGGCTGTGTTTCCCAAATCCCCAAAACGTGTAATATTAAGAACGTGGTTTTTAAAAACAAAGAAGCTGCAGCTATCAAGGAAAGCCAGTCAAAATTTCAAGATAGATTAAAACAGATTTAAAAACTATTCAGAACAATTACGTCGGACTAGTGGAGGCAATAGAAAAATTAGAAAATCCTTCGGTGTCGTTAGTAGAATTTCTGCAAATAGTGCGACGCTCGCGTTCTGCAATAAGCACATTTTTTCTGCGTAACGCACTCGGTTTGCGGAAATTACTGTCTATATTGCTAATATTTAATCGATTTTACCCAGTTCGTGACTTCACCGAAGACATTTAAAACAGTAAGTGTTCCACCACTTTTTATAAATTTATACCTTATTATTTATTTATATAGGTTTCAGTGCGGTTCGGTTTTTAACAGTAATAATTTATTACAAATAAATAAAACACACATAAGATGTTTTAGATTTACACTTTATTAATAAAATAATGACAGCTGTTTCGCTAACACAGTAGCTTCTTCAAATTCAACTTAAGACTAAAGATACAAACAATATACAGCGTTAAATCAGGTAGTTGACCCAAGTTAAAATTCTAGGAACTATTACATTTATATTTTGCTTTTTGAAAACTATACCATGTCCTACTTGTGTGAGGTTTAAGTTTAATTATATAACATAAGCAACTAAGAAACAATATTTCAATGGGTGAACAGATTTAACAGTGGGGATGAAGTCAAGTCTAATTTATCGTTTAGTAACATTTCTGAGTTTTTGAGTTTATTAATTTCTAGAGACTCTAAACAATTTAGTTTTCTACCTTTATTTTCTACATGTATGATATCGAATTGTAAATTAAATTCGTGTTCATTCTCTATTAAATGATTAGAGTGGGCTGAGTCAGTTTTCTTGTTGGTATAAGAATGATAGTGGTCTTGGATTCGTTTTTTAAACGTTCTACCTGTCTGTCCAATATATGTTTTGGTACATGATCCGCATAATAACTTGTAGACTCCTGATTTATTGTCTTTGGTAGTTTTTTCTTTATTATTTTTAATATATTTGGCTAGATTATTATTAGTTTTATAAGCAATATTAATGTTTTCTTTTTTAAGGAATTTTGATAATTTAAGTTGCTGGTGACCTATGTAAGTAAATGATTTAAACTGCTTGTCTGGCTCCACTTTAATGATCGGGTACACCTCCCTTAATAATCTATTGACAGATTTTTTAAATATTAATTTATCTATTAGATTTGGGTCATATCCGTTGTTGTGAGCGATTTGTTTTATAATATTATATTCTTTATTATAGTCTTCATTGGACATCGGGATGTTAATAAGTCTATATGTCATGCTGTGAAAAGCCGCTACCTTGTGTAGGACCGGACAAGGTAGCGGCTTTTCACAGCATGACATATAGACTTATTAACATCCCGATGTCCAATGAAGATTAAATAAAGAATATAATATTATAAAACAAATCGCTCACAACAACGGATATGACCCAAATCTAATAGATAAATTAATTTTTAAAAAATCTGTCAATAAATCATTAAGGGAGGTGTACCCGATCATTAAAGTGGAGCCAGACAAGCAGTTTAAATCATTTACTTACATAGGTCACCAGCAACTTAAATTATCAAAATTCCTTAAAAAAGAAAACATTAATATTGCTTATAAAATTAATAATAATCTAGCCAAATATATTAAAAATAATAAAGAAGAAACTACCAAAGACAATAAATCAGGAGTCTACAAGTTATCATGCGGATCATGTACCAAAACATATATTGGACAGACAGGTAGAACGTTTAAAAAACGAATCCAAGACCACTATCATTCTTATATCAACAAGTAAACTGACTCAACCTACTCTAATCATTTAATAGAGAATGAACACGAATTTAATTTACAATTCGATATCATACATGTAGAAAATAAAGGTAGAAAACTAAATTGTTTAGAGTCTTTAGAAATTAATAAACTCAAAAACTCAGAAATGTTACTAAACGATAAATTAGACTTGACTTCATCCCCACTGTTAAATCTGTTCACCCATTGAAATATTGTTTCTTAGTTGCTTATGTTATATAATTAAACTTAAACCTCACACAAGTAGGACATGGTATAGTTTTCAAAAAGCAAAATATAAATGTAATAGTTCCTAGAATTTTAACTTGGGTCAACTACCTGATTTGACGCTGTATATTGTATGTATCTTTAGTCTTAAGTTGAATTTGAAGAAGCTACTGTGTTAGCGAAACAGCTGTCATTATTTTATTAATAAAGTGTAAATCTAAAACATCTTATGTGTGTTTTATTTATTTGTGATATGGATTTACATCAAGCAAAGGTCGAAACAATCAAAGAAATAATTTATTACTCCAAACCAGCGAAGTGCTCTCAACGCGCTTGAAATGTGTATAAAATATAAATGTAATAGTTCCTAGAATTTTAACTTGGGTCAACTACCTGATTTGACGCTGTATATTGTATGTATCTTTAGTCTTAAGTTGAATTTGAAGAAGCTACTGTGTTAGCGAAACAGCTGTCATTATTTTATTAATAAAGTGTAAATCTAAAACATCTTATGTGTGTTTTATTTATTTGTGATATGGATTTACATCAAGCAAAGGTCGAAACAATCAAAGAAATAATTTATTACTCCAAACCAGCGAAGTGCTCTCAACGCGCTTGAAATGTGTATTTGCACGAGGGCGAGCCGCCGATGTGATGTTACTAGAATGAACCTCCTATTTATTATATCTTTACCAATAACAGCAGATTAGTATTAAATTGTAAATATTATTACGATTTTAATCTTTTTAAATATCAAATAAAATTAAACTTTAGCATTTCATTCAAATGTAAGGAATTAGAGAACATAGAATACTTGTTATATGTTTTTGATAATTGAAAGATATAAAATGCAATCAATATAATTTTAAGTAAATGCATGTCCATATTTCAATAAATATTTCTCTGTAATTATGAATTCCGATGCTTTAAACAGTTTATTCCACAACTAAATTTTAAGTTGTGTGTCTAGACTAATGGAAACCATAATCACTTAACATTTGTTTAATATAAATGTGTACTAATTTAAAAGTTAATATTTTCCACAAAGTTCAAGTATTCTCAGACATTCAACTGCTACTTAAACTGTCAGTTTTTAAATAGCATAGTATGTCCTCAAGAGTGTTTTTTTTTTAGAGTGATTAATCGAAATTTCATATCAAATTCTAACATCATATAATTACAAATAAATTGTCCATAAAGTAGATGGTTTATATTTACAATGTTTTAATTGAGAATATCCAATTAAAACATTTTCTGATAGAACATGAAGTGTATTTTCTTTACAAGATTTGATAGAAAGTAAATTATTTAGTGTTTTTAGTACTTTCTCTAATTTGTATTGCCAACCACCACGAAAATTCCCTTTATTTTGAAATTACTATTTATGTGAAAGAGGCAAATTGAAAAAATAACAGAACACCCTTATCGCAATCGCTCCAAACTTGGAGGTAAGCTTTCTGCTATAAGACCAACCTATTTATACACTTCTTTGGGTTGGACGCCAATAAATCCAGGTACTTGACCATATTACTCTCTGTACCACCCTCAGTTCCACTCTGTTAGTTTTGTGTCTTCGATAAAAGCCACTATCCTTCCCTCAGGGGAAATTTGAGTACTCTCGTAAGATCCAATAGATTCCTATTTTTCACATGTCCTATGCCAGGGCAGGGCTCGCTACCCAAGCCCATGCCGTACAGTTGCTTCCTTAAAAGACAGTGTCCGGTTTCAAGGCGGTAATACCTTTTAAATGAAATTCAATGTGCTATTAAATGTCATTTAAGTAAATATTTCAAACTTAATATAAGTTAATTGGGCACTTGTTTGGAACTCTTCGGTTCATTATCAACTATTGATAATTACTAGCAGTACTAAAAGTATTGGAGCAAAAACAAGTATCGTAGTTTTATAACTTGTGTTAAAGTAATTGGTTTTAACATCTTTTTAGGAACTTTCATCAAATATAGTTCTAATTAACAGTTTATTCTGCTTAAGGAAATAATTCAGTTGAAATTTGACTGCAATTATTGTTATGATTTCACATAGCATTTCATCTTGTATATAAATTGATTATTTTTCTAGTTCTCATGAAAATGGGAAAGTACCATATACTTTTCACGTATTATAAAATATTCAATTTTGCTTTGATTAAATATAATATCAATACTAGTTGTTATTCTAAAATGTATTTTAAAAAATGTATTAATATATATTTATTAATAATCTTTTTTATTGTTTTTAGCCTGCAGAGTGCCTAGTAAGCGAAGTTTTTACTTTCGATTTAACAAAATATCCTTATTAGTTTAGAGTTTTAATGTTCGTTTATTACTTTTCTATAGTATTGAAGTAAACTTTTAAAATTGTATATGTGCTATAACGTTCAAATTTTTCAATAAATTATTTTTCAATATGATTCTATGTTGTTTATTTTTAGAAATATCAATTTTAATTAATAGGTAGAAGATTTAATTTAACATACACAATCCGACATTTAAATAATGAGACTGAATTCATAGTATAAAATGGAAACAACGCAATTGAATCGTACATAGATTTTATTCAAAGTATAGCAAGCGCCAAATAAGATGGCGAGATGAGGGGGTGCGCAGAAGCCGTTTTTATAAACGTCCATGTTATATATTTTACTCTAATAAATTATTAATTTATTAAGTGATAGATGTGTAGTTTACGGTACCTAAGGTAACTTGCAAATTGATGTAAAACTAAATACAAATCTCCCCAATACTTCTAATCCTGCGCGAACTTACCCCTCCGCTCGCCAACTTATCTGGCGCTTGCTATACATTTCTTTGGAATACGATTGGCACGGTACGATCGACCAATGCCTAAAATAATCTTTGCATATCTTGCTGTGGTATGTCCCGAAGAGTCGATGTCACGATCATTTAAATATCATCAACATTGTCAATGACTCTCCTTTTCAACGATAACTTGAATTTTGGAAAAAGAAAATAGTCGCAAGGTGACAAAGCTGGTGAATATGATGAGCATTTGAGCACATTGTTGCTTTTATGCCAAAAATTTCTGTACAACTACTGCGTTATGCACTGGTGCATTGGTATGAAGCAGAAACCAACTCCCTAGTGTTGAGTACTCGGGCCGCATGCAGTAAACTCTCTTCCATATACGTTTGAAAATCAGAAACAAATTCGTAATGAATAGTAGTTGCCTTACTGTCGTAAACGCACACCAACATAGTCTATACTTTCAACTTTTACAAGTGAACTTCTTTTTGCTTTGAGAATGACGGTGACTTGCATTCCGTACTTTGGCATTTAGATGAAGGATCATAATGAAAATACCAAGTTTCGTCCTCCGCAACGATGGAATTCACGAAATTTTCAAGCCGACAAGCAATTTGAAGGATGTCCTTAGAGTAGTCATGTTTTTAATTTTGACAACGAATGTGACAGAAGCCAAAGTGCTATCTTTTTTTTACCAAAATCTTCCACTAAAATGTACCAAATTGGTCTGCCAACAGTCACCACTATCTTCTTTAACCCGTTCTTTCACTTTTGCAATGAGATATTCATTAGGCACTGAAACATAGATTGTCAAGAACGTACTGCTACTGAGTTTAAAACAATTTAATCACCGTTTTCTGTTCCATGCGTGATAATAGGTTTGTTACAACTATCGGTTTCGTTACGGTACGCGTATCGTTTGGTAATCTTTTTGTGCTCAAGCGTTAGTTTTGTACTGGTTTTGGATCGTTGATAATTATAAAGAAGTTGGAACGTATTTCTGATCGTTTGGCTATCTGTCTTGGTTTTCATAATACTGCCAACAGTAATAACTATAATAATCAACTTTGTTCTGTCCTACGATATTGAGATATTGCCATGGCCAACAGTAGTTCTCACAGGATGAGGTCTGTAATGCGCATGTCAGTATACACAGTACATGTTTCAGTCTGCAAACTGTTTTGACCGTCCCGTGACTGGTTTGTGTACGGTCAAAATTTAGATGGAACACTTTTGGTATCGTTCAATGTACGGTCAGAAATAAAGTTGGAACGCTTTTTCTGCGTGCGCATGTGCCGGACCGTCACTGTACGGTTTTCTTAACGAGTTGGAACAAACCTTATGATGCCTTATTACCCATACAAAATGTCGCTCTAGTTTGCGTCAGAAGTTGCGTACAACGATTCAATGCATTTCTCTGCTCCTTGCAATATCAATGCGATATCAGTGATTACTTGTTATTTTACTATGTAAACCATGCATTTCAAGTAGGTTTACAAAAAGGCTTGTGGCATATGAAGAGTTGCTCTGTGTGTTTACTAAATTAGGAATAGTAAAGGGTAAAAGAAGGTTTTTAGCTGAAGAGTAATTATCATTTAGTTTACACTATTTTTATGCATGTTTTATTATGTTATTTATTTACATTACGAACTTTTATAAATGAGTTTTATTTATTATAATCTAAAAAATAATAATAATCAAATAGGTTCCCTAAAATGTATTTACAAATTTAATTAAAACGGTGATGATATGTATAGAAATTTTTATTTCAGAAGGAAACTGAAGAAAGTTTTCCAAAACTTCGCTGCTGTGACAATAATAGCTCAGCAATGGAGAAGGACTGGTCGAAGGCGTTATTTATTAGCCTTATTTGTAGTGGATATAAATACTACAGCTGCACAGAGACGCATGTTATTCTATGGTAAATCACCGAACCCGAAGTTGTAGTAATAGGTTCGTTCCAACTCGCTAAGAAAACTGTACAAAGTCCAAAAGTCTTCCAACTAAATTTTGATCGCGCGCAAACCAATCACGGGAGAATGAAAACAGTTCGCAGATTGAAGTATATACCGTTTGTACTGACATGCGCATATCAGTACAACTGGTACTTATATGCTATGAGCACTACAATGGGAAGTAGCAATATCATAGAACAGAACAAATTTATTAGTTATTGCTGTTGGTAATACATACTACAAAATAGATTAATAACCTAACTATCAGAAATATGATTCAACTTTTTTATGATTATCACTGGTCCAAAACTAATGCTTGCGCACAAAACAATACACGTACCGTAAAAAAACCGGTAGTTGGAACAAACCTAATGATAAGCACCATATATTCTTCTTAGACATCACCTCATCAATGTATGTAAATATTTTGAACGTTTATATTATTATATTAAAAGCGCAAGTACCCTTGACTTCACAGGCGCATAGAATAACAATTTTCAGGTGTTTAAATACTAGCGAAAAGTATTTTTGTTAGATTCTTTCTAATATTGTGATTAGTGTGAAAAATGCATAGTCCGCGGATTGTTATTCAATTTTTGGAAGCTAAGCGGCATCAGCCATTAGAAATTTATACGAGAATGAAAACTATGTACTGTGACTAGTTATTTTCATACTCAAATAAAACTAAAATTATGAGGTTTGCAAAAACTCTATCAATATATGATGTAAAAACACTAACTAGAAGAGAAGAACGTTTTGAGAGCAGTAAAAAGGAAAATACTTGAAGCTATATTGTGTTTAGTAAAGTTTGAAAATCGAAAAGAACGGATTTTGTAATATTAAAGGAAGTATGTAGTTAGAGAGGATATAGTTTGAAGAATAAAACGACAAACAGTAAAACTGTTACGGCATATACGAGTATATGGAGAGCAAGGCCAAGATTAGTAATTTATTAATACTCGAACGGAACCCGAGAATTATGCGAAGAAAAAGAAGGCCAACAATACGTGAGTTACGTTCGGTAATTCGTTAGAAGTATGATGTACCTAAACGTTCTACAATCTCATAAAATGATCAAATCTATTTGTCCTTTTTTGTTATCAACGCTTTCATATTTTCTACCTTTTTTGATACACTAATTTTACTATCTTAGATATATTTCATCCTTAAAGAAATACTATCCACCTTCTTTGAATTTGTTGAAAATATTTAGAATTGTCTTCGCACAAGGTATACGCCTGTTAGGATAATTAACTGTTTTAATTTAATTATCTATTTTTCAATAAAATGTATTTATTTAAGATTTAAGTATGAATGAAAAATCAGAAATGTTTGACAATTGGAAAATACGTCACTGGTGTATAACTAGTTGCCTAGCAATGCATTTATTTTTTAGCTCTACACATAGGGCGATGCATGTGTAATGATAAAAAGAACCCGGTATATAGTTAGTATAATGAATTTACTGTAAATGAGAACTAATGAGATTAAATCTCATATTACACGTAAATGTCACCTAATGTGCTTTCGATAAAGTTATATTATTAGATTTTGCACTTCTATTTGATAAATAAGTATAAAATGCTACGTAAAGTTATATCAAATATTATAAAATAAAATTATCTAGATTCTTTTAATACAATAAAAAAAGTTTGTGTATGTAGATAACAACTGCATCATGTATTAGACATGAAAACGCCAGTACAATCACATTCGTCTGTTAGTGATAAGTTATCACTAATCACTGATAACATAATCGTCACACTATTTAACAATTTCTTTTCAGTTGTATCATTTTTTTTAATGGAACCTACCAATTTTATTTTACATAAAAAAATGTATTGGTCGTTTGAATTTAAATGAAGAAAAAACATTTCTTAAGTGCTAATATATTATTACTCACAGTCATCACACCAATCGAAAAAAAAGGAAGTTAAAATGTTAGTTTCAAAAAGTATTTAAACACGTGTAAATTAAAGTGTTTAATTCTTCACCTACCTTCAAAATTAATCTGAAATAAACTTTATTTATCCACATTTAAGAAAATACTTACTCTTAAAAAATGTAGCATCATACTCAAATTGTTTATTGCTGTTGGTTTAATAAATATGTGCAAATAGGTGAATTAACGAGTAAAAATCTAGTATTTGCAAAATGAATAGAATTATGTTGTAGCATTCTCCTTCAATGAAGTAATGTTTGTAATTAAATAACTGTTTCTGTTGTTGATGTACTGCATAAGCAATTTACTATCGTAAAATTAAGTGATCAACACATTCTAAAAGGTATAGAGAAATCATATTGGGTCACGAGATTTTAAATCTTAATTTCATTTTAATGATTTTAAATTTTTTTAGTTTATTACATTGAGTTATAATGTAAATATTATTTATTTAGCAACTAATCTTAATATCTTACTCAAGAATTTAAATTTCCTCTTCAGTATTATTAGCAGAAAACTAAATTTTGCATCATGCCTTATATAGTCGCATTATTACTCCCCTGCTTCAACAAAGAACCTAATTTACTTTTTGTGACAATCATATATTTTCTTTGGGTTTTGAATCTTGTAATTTTTATCACAGTCCAGTTTTAACTCCCAACAAAAAATGTACAAATTATCCGAATATTTTGCCTATTATTTTCCTGAAAATCTGATAACTACCATATATCATAAAGCTGAACTGTTCTTCCGTGTAGCATAGCCTGCATATTTTTTTTAAGTACATTTAAAATTTTTATTTATCGTCCACTTACTTTTAACTTACATAGAAATCTAAGATATTAGTTCTTGTAATTATATTACTGGTATTAGATAAAAGTACAAAAAGTAACAAAACATACTCAATATAATTTTCAATATATATTTCAGGTTTATTTAAAACAGAGTAACCAAATTAATAAGTATATGTATATATGTGTACGTTTAATGCCAATTATATGTAGTTTGACGGAAAATATTCTACACAACTAAAAAATCTCAATGCAATCCTTTATTTAAAAAAAAATGAAATATGAAATTTCAATTATATATTTAGCCACACAACCATAAAATGTAGAGCAATTATCATATTTTTTGCGGGATTTCAATTTAGCAATATTATAGTTAGGGTAGCTAATTATGTTTTCAATATGTGCATATCGTTAATGGAAGTTTTGTTTCATAATATTAAAAAACAAATACAAAATATTTTTGCATAAATGCAAACATTTAAAAATTCTTGCTTAAATATTCTTTCAAGTTAAGCAGAAAAATTTTCTTAATAGTATAATATAGAATGGCATGTAGGAGTAATTAGACTGTACGTAAAATAATATGCACTCCAGAATCAGTAAACACTGGTTCGCTTAATTCTCCAACTTTTAAGGAAAAAGCGCAATCTTCGAATGGCTTTTGCATAGCATCACGATTAAAAGGACCCAAATCACCACCCCTTCTTGCTGAAGAACAATCAGAATATTTTTGAGCTAATTCTGCAAATGACACTTTACCCTGCACAATTTGTTCCCGATATGCTGAAACAAATGTAGGTATAAGAAACTACACATTTATCTAAGTAAAAGGCATACATTTGACCATTTCCAATGCTTCTTCCTTCGTTCTTGTTATGTTATCTTCTCTCCAAGATGATGGTCTTCTGGAATCTTTATGCTTTACAAGTAAATGTGAGCACTGTACTCTCTCTGGCCCTGAAGAAGTAGCAGGTTCAGCTGGTTTTTCAGGGACATCCCATTGTGATTCTTTGGTGTGTACGTTCAAATAATAATATTGACCTAAATAAAATCATGGCGTAAGGCAAGCTGTCGATTTGAAAAATAAAAAGGAACCGTTAAAATTTACATAACCTAATATGAGAATTATGAATTTTGGTTAAATAATTTACGGTAAAAACTATATATTATTTTTGGGAAGAAAAATCTATACATTTTAATATGAATACTAACCAGTTGATCGACTCAAACGCTTTTCCCAACCGGCAGGTAATTGTTCATCCGCCATTTTT
This sequence comes from Melolontha melolontha, assembly GCA_935421215.2. Taxonomy (NCBI): domain Eukaryota; kingdom Metazoa; phylum Arthropoda; class Insecta; order Coleoptera; family Scarabaeidae; genus Melolontha; species Melolontha melolontha. The sequence continues at coordinate 204,977,660 of OW285235.1, forward strand.
TCTAATTTCTACAATAAAAGCATGAAGGTAAAAATAAATTGAAATGATTGGAACAACTAACTCTACTAACTTCTCTCCGTTAATATGTAAACTAACAATCGTTACGCTGTTTTAGATGATTTCCCGCCAATAGTTACAATTTTCATTGGTTTTAATTTTGAGTTCAGATACTATTATCCAATGATAACTCAATAGATGGTCGTTTTCGTGAAGTTAACGCCGAATGTTTTACAGTCAGCTGGGCGGTGACAGTTCGATTTTAATGGTTTGTGAATAGCGTTCCAACGTTCACGTCTCATGTATCGGTCGTGTAGGAAAGTGGACACGTTAGTTTAAAAACAAGTGTTTTTTTTCGATTAATTTTATTAAGAAAAAATATTAAATACATTTATGTATTAACATATCTTATGAAATATTTGTTGTGTTATATTTTTAATATAAGAATACAAAACTGTAAAACCGAATAGTTATATATGAAAAATTAAGTGAACAGGTGTGGGAGTAAATATTTATGGTAAACAAAGTGTACCGATAAGTGCATGCCAGGTACGTGCTTACTTTATTATATATTTTTTACTTTTTTGGCGATGTGTTTCACTTTGCGTAAAATGAATATGTTATTATCTTTATTGTATAATTCGTGTATCTCAAAAAATTCAACTGCAGAATACTTTTCAAACCGTTAGATCTTCTGTGTTAATTGATATCGTGAAATAGTAATGAACACCTGTTAAGCTATTGAAAGAAATATGTAAGCCAGAGAACGGTCAAAATTATTCATGAGGAGTACCTGTTCCAACAATTACTCATCTGTGTTTGGTACATTCCTGTAGTTGACGTAAAGAACTATCGTTGCAATAATAAATACGATTATCAGTTATTCAAAAGAAACAACTGTTATAAATTAATGTACATTATTATTTTTTGCTTATTACAAGAGTAAATAATTATTTAATGAAAACAAAAAATATTGTTTTGGAAATCTGCTTACGACAACTATAGTTACTTTTAATTGTCTAACGATAATGACATTTAAGAACGCCTACAATATACTTACTGTTTTGGGTTACGACCTTGTTACGGCCTACATGTGTAAGATAAGACGACTCGCATAAATGGTTTTGCATTTACAACAATGCAAATTATTTACGTTATTCATTAAGGCTTCTTATGGAAGCATATATTTAAAAATAATAGCTAATGAAATTTAGATTTTTTTATTGTTAAGTAAATTTGTATTTGTACTTTTACTTGTTAAACGAATAATATTTTGTGTAGCTATATTTAAAAATAAAAGTAACAAACGGAAATATATTCCAGGGATACACCGTATTCAGTTTAATTTGTAAGTAATCTCCTTGTTTGAACTGTTTAAAGTAGTTTATAATATATAGAAATTTAGATTTACATTACATTTCATTAAAACTCATTTTTCATTTGTAGATTGTCAGTAGGTAGGTATAACAATATTACGAAATATTCGCCGTCTTCTTCTTTGCAAAGACTCATTTCGACAGTCAAGCAAAAAACTAGAGTAATTTTTTCCGTACTCTTTGAGTAACTTATAAAGCTGTCGCTTCTAAATTTCAAAATAAATAAGAACACATTAATATGTTATAATTAGAGAACGGACACGCTTACCACATGACGCAAGCCCAGTGCAGTACTGGCGAAAGGCTGTATTTCTAAAATATTTAATTTTATTTATATAATTGGAAAACGAACGGGTGGTCATCTATAAAATTACGAAATACATATTCATTTGTTGAAAAGTTGTATTTATAAAGTTTTTAATTTTATTTATATAATTGGAAAAGATACGGGTGGTGATCTATCTATCTAAAATTACGAAATACATATTTATTAATTAATTTTATCTATATAATTGGAAAACAAACGGGTGGTGATCTATAAAATTACGAAATACATATGTATTTGTTGAAAAGTTGTATTTTTAATGTTTTTAATTTTATTTCTATAATTGGAACATTTTTATTTGTTCATTTGTTCAGTTGAGTAAAGGAGTATTAATATTGACTAGCAATAGTTTCTCAAGGTTTTCTTCTGTCAATTTTGTTCTCTTTGAATTAAGTACATCCTTATAAATAGAAGACGTCCTTCCTACATCGCAACTGGTTATAGGTGCATACTGGAAATATTCTTTTATTTCTTCCTTCTTAAGGAGGTCCTTATTCAAAAAATTAACTCGACCTATCTATCTGAAGGATGAGAAATCTCTGAATCTCCTTCTCGGAAATGAAATATCTCCATGCCTAAAATATAAATCAAAAGACCGACTACGATGGATCTGCAACCGGCAACGGTCGAACTACCCAGTCCAAGACAACGATCGGACAACCTACAGTCGTGGACAAAAATACACATTATAATCAAATTTTAAATTAAATATAAAAAATCCTCTAATTAATATCATGAAATGAAATGTACATAATTATAAATTGTCTTTTAATGTTTCTTTTATTTTTCTTCGGGGAAAAATCCATGACACTATGTATTTGTTGAAAAGTTTTTTTTTAAAGTTTTTAATTTTATTTCTATAATTGGAACATTTTTATTTGTTCATTTTGTCGTTCAAGTTGAGTAAAGGAGTATTAATATTGACTAGCAATAGTTTCTCAAGGTTTTCTTCTGTCAATTTTGTTCTCTTTGAATTAAGTACATCCTTATAAATAGAAAACGTCCTTTCTACATCGCAACTGGTTATAGGTGCATACTGGAAATATTCTTTTATTTCTTCATATTTAGCCGTTAGATTTTGTGGAATTGTCTCCATACATAATTGCTGCAATGTAGTTAAATCTGGATTTCTATTAAGAATTGCTTCAAACTTTTGCCGAAGGCCACATCCGAAGTCACTTGGAATACTTTTCAAATTATTAACAGCCACATCTAATTTGGTTAATCCGTCATTTAATTTGAGATTTCGATTTTCAAAATAAGTGATTAGTTTTGGCAATTTTCCAAAGTGTTCGTGAAGAAAGTACAATTGATTTTTTAAATTTGGGATTTGTGTGAGCTCCTTGCACTCACCAATACTTCTAGCATCCTCCTTTAGCAGTGTTACGAAATGTTTTAGACTATCGAAATTCTCAGCATAATAACTAGTAGCTTCCATCCATGTTCCCCATCTAGTTATTACTGGAGTGGAAGGCAGTGACAGAGATGGAAATTTTTCCCTGAAAAGAGCTACTCTCAATGGTGCTTTTCTGAAAACTTTTTTAAAAGCTGATACAAGTCTATCAACTTCCGGAAAAGTGTCTCTGATATATTCACAGATTCTGTGGAGAGCATGTGCTACACAAGTAATATGCAGCATATTAGGATATGTTTTCTTCAATAGTCTGCCTGTTTTTAACATATACGCAGCACTATCACTGACAAATAAAAGTATTTTTTCTTTGTACGTGGCGTCCGAATGAAGCATTTTTTGCATATTCTCCTTAATGGTTTCAGCAACTGTTTCCGCATCAACTCTATTTATAACACTTGTTGCTATTACTTATGAGTTATAGGGAATAGTTGGATGTAGTACACCAGCTACAACATTTACCACACAGCGTCCTAACATATCCACCGTTTCGTCGGCGTTTATCCATATGTATTGATTTAAAAGATGGCTTCTAATGCGTTCTACTGTTCTCGTATAGCACCTAGAAACATAATATTTGCGTAAAGTTGATTCATCAGGAACATTTCGACCAGTATATTTTTTCAGAAATATTTTTAAAGTGGGATTGCTAAGGTTATTTAATGGAATATTAGCCGCCATAAAAGTTTTACAGAGTTCAGATGTGTTTGCGATCCTAAGTGACGAATTTCTGGCGATATTTTACGGATTTTGTAATAAATTTCGGAATCACTGACAATGGACATACAATCAGTATGACCGTCACTCCAACTCGCCATTGTTTTACAATGCCGCTCTCGACATTCTTCCATATCATGTCTGAAAAAGTAACTTAAACAATGCTCTAGATCTAAATAAATTAAAACTAAAAATGTGTACGTAAGTTATTGAAACTGAACGAAATTCAATGCACACTTACGTCGAAATAATTGGTAGAAATAGATTCAATCAAATGATATTAAACAGGATCTATCACAAAAATTACGATGTAATTAACAGTTAAAACTATGAAAACAAGAAACTTACTCACAGCACTTTATTTATCTTACGAAATATAAACTAATAAATAAAATACATTATAAAAACCCCGCTTCTATCTACGCTCATGAAAACACTTTAAAAAACACTATATTCTCCGAATACAATAGCTGGCTTGTCCATTGTTATCGCGGCGAGACCAGGTGTCCGAGTAAGTCAAACAAATACTTCATTGAATTACGCCGGGATGTACTGAGCGACGTTATACACAATTCCAATTGCCGATTGTGTTTTATGGAAATTGCGTCCGTTCTCTAGAACTTATTTGGATTTGCAGTGATTTGTAATTTGTATTTATAATTTTGTGATATTATGTCTTTTTGTTGGCATTACCTGTAATTCGTAATTTATTTGTTTGTTTATTATTTGTTATTATTCGTACTTATTTGCACGCCAAATTTGAAATCAAATATAGAAATGTTTAAGGACCATTTAAAAGACACATCCCGGGTAATATTTTTCAAATTTCCCCCAATTGTTTTTGGTATCATGAACATCCTAATGTTAAAGTTACTGTACCTATTTATTCATGATTTACAATGGGCTTTGGTTGGTGTTTTCATATTTTGAAGGTTGAAATTATCTATAAAAACAATTGTGGGAAATTCGAAAAATATTGTATGGGATGATTCTTCCGGATGTTATCTCCTCTATATATGTACGTAATATTGTGTTTTTCATTCTATTTTAAAACCTAGAACTGAAAAACTTACGAGGTATGGCTATAAAATAACGAGACCGATGCTATAAAACTTTTTGTTTTAAATTTATATATATTTATAGCAAAACTCACCAAGCAATCCACTTTCGTCATTAAAATCCATGACGTAATAGTTGTAGTACGATTATGTGAGCATTGTGTTGACTTATTTTATGGTGGAGTTTATAGGTTATATTTATATCTAAACATTAAAGAAAATAAGGAATAAACTAATGCATTTTGTGGCTATGAGTAAATAAAACTACATTTTTAAGTTCACTGTTTTAACAATCAAACGTCGACTTACTGTCAAATGATTCGGCAGTAACATGTAAACGATTTTTTATGATGTGTTAATATCCTCAATAAAATTAGTTGAAACGACGTCAAAATTATAATTTTTAATTAATATTATTCATCGAAATAATCCTACAATAACTTATATAAGTATAGCAAACGCCAATTAAGTTGGCGAGCGGAGTGGTAATATATAACGTGGACGTTTATAAAACAGCTTCTGCGCACCCCCTCCTCTCGCCATCTTATTTGGCGCTTGCTATACATATCGTGCGTTCAAAAAAACTGCTTCTAGTGAGAGTAACATCAAAAAGCATGTCGTAACTTTACTAATTTGAATTTCTTAAATTTACAACTAAATGACTGACGGCTTTAGAAAATTGTAAGGCTAGAAAATTGCAAGGTTATAATTTTCCATGTCATCAATAAATAAAATTCCGTGTTAGCGTTTTTATTAGATGACACTAATGACATTAACATTGGACAATTCAAAATAGTGCGGTTAAGTTAGAACATACCTTAAAATTTCATTGCCAACTATGAAGCTGTTTTTTTTTTGAACGCACAATATAATATATTCCAGATTAATAAAATTATAAATTTAGTAATATATAAAACAATTATTTAGTATCAATCCATTCGATGTTTTGACTTACGCCATTAATTTTCATGCATATGAACCAAATCAACACTTCTAGCTCAAATTCATTACTATAAAATAGAACTGTATTTAAAAGTAAACTGCTTTAAGATTATGTTTATATCCTAAATATTCTAAATTTTATAACATTTTTTATTCTTTAGCTAAAATTAGCTATATTTATTAAAATAAATTTTAATAAAACGTCATGAACATCATGGTTATCAATGAAATTTTACGTGATGTCAATCATTCATCTCATGACTTGTAGGTTATGTATTTATTCAAAGAACCAAAATATTCAACAACAAATCGTGCCAGTCTGAATATATAACACATAAATTGTATTTATTTACTATAAAAACTTATTTAATATAGAAGAACCATGGCAAATTTAAAATGATCAAATCTCCTTCAAATAATATTTTAAGATGCACTAATTGGCACTAATAGAAGACCGGAATAAAATTCAGCCTGCATATTGCAAAAATTAGCACAATCTATGGTGTTCATTCGTTAAGAAAAAGAACTGATAAGTCTTACTCATGTTTCATGGAAGTGTTTTAACATTATTTTATTTAGGCTTATATTTAGATGCTGTGTAAAATTTTGACAATTTCATCTGCTTTTATTTACATTCAATAAATTCTTTTTTTCTATGTCTGAGTTTGACCTTGAGCAACTATATCTAGTGCAACACCTTTTGTAAGTAAGCAATAAACTAAAAATTTTTTAGTGTATTTTGCTAAAAAAAAAACTTGAAATTTTTAATTTATTTATTTCAAAACAATAACAAACAATTCAATATATAACTCTCAAGAAGAATATAATAAATACTTCAAAAGCTGCATTTATATTTATAAGAGGTGCTTAATTTAGTTTCTCTCTTTCAAAAAAGTTTCAAGACATTTAACACAAGTTGCTGGGATTGTGAATTCAAAGGTTTTCGATGCATATCTGTAATAAATGTAAATTCTTAACCAATAACCAATAAATAACTTAGTGAAAAGAATACTTACTGAAAATGTTTAAAAATAGTTCTTTGTCTTATGAAAAGATCAATTATTTGCTAGATAAAAAGAAAATTAATTAGAAAAGCAATAAAAAGAAAATAAACCAAAATAAGATGTCAAACGTCAAAATTTAATTATTCGACTATCGTAGTACAGGGGTGTCATGGCGGGCGGGTAACCACATGTTATCTCTGTCGATCTTATTGGTCTTACGACAGTCCCACATTTTCGTTTCAGTGTTTTATCCTTGTTTAACCATTGGGCTTTGAATGGAATGAGAATACATACAAGTGCTCATGTCTGTGATATCTGCGTGGCTTTATCACTAATGACGTGAGTCAAAACATCGACTGGACAGATACAATGTTATGAGACTGGCAATACAGACATCATTGTTTTTGGTTGATGACGAAAGTGGATTGTTTGGGGTGTTTTGCTATGGACTGTAGACGCCGCTGACAAAACTTTACGAAAAATACACAATTGATGATAAGCGAAAGGTCAGGAAAAGTAAATATAAAGTCATGTAAATAGTTTTTGGTTTAAATTTAAAGAACACCAGGAAACCGAAATAAAGGCGGTAACAGAAAGAGCTTTGTGCGTAAGAAACACCGTATTTTTGCGAAAATACAATGAACCAAACTAGCATAAGCATGAGACAAACCAGTAAACATGTGAATGTGGAAGAGGTTTTGCCGTCATATATAGATTTAAATAAAAACCCCTATGTATAAATTCACAATAGTGGTTGTTGCCATAAGCCAAAATTAATTAAAAAAATTCTTAGAATAGGTAAATTTAGTATGAAGGTCTCCTAATGTAAATATAATTGAAAACATGTGTAGTATTGAAAAGGAACAATAGGAAGCAATAACCTGTAACAAATATTAACGACATATGGAATAGTGATGTAGAAATTAAAGACAATTAGGGCTCGCATATCAGTATGCTAACAAGAATTGTACTTTATTCGCGATAGTGGCAAAGTTAGTGAAAAATTTCTTGGTAGCAGTATTGTCCTGACAAGGAAATTTATATAGAACATTTAAGGATATATGGAAAAAAAAACGTGAAGGCTCTTATACACAGAATGCCCAAAAGAATTTATCAAGTCGTAAAAGCCAAAAGTGAAATTAGGTAGTAAATATGAATTAAATAATTGTAGACGTGATTTATATGAAGTTTTTAGTAAGCATACGCATTTAAATCGTTGTTTGATTTTAGTATTTTAATAAAATCATTATATCAGTAAGTGACCTTAATAAATTGACCAGAAACTGTATTTTGTTTTCGTCTTCATAAACCAAATAATAGTTTACAATAAATCGTTCTTCTCCATTGGTTAGATTTGATTATAGATCGAATATCAGTAAAAGTAGAATTTTTAGAATTAAGAAACGTTAAAAGCTGTAATAAACTATGTGTCCATCGGTAAAGAAAGATATTCTTTTCGCCATCGAATTTTAAGTAATTATATAATTACTTAAAATTCGAGGGGAATTCAAAAATAATGTATATTTTGGAAAAAAAAACATAGGCCTACCATTTTCCAACGCCCTGTATTTTCGTAACGGAACATTTTTGGACCATAGTTTATAAAGCAAACTATCATTTATTTTTCATGTAGATTCACACTCTTAGATATTCGCATATCAATAAGGGACACCTTATATATTGAAAAATAGAATCATATAGAATAACTCTTACTGATTTCATATTACTTGTAAATGTTCCTTTAGTCGTTGAAATAAAAGGATTATTGTTTATTTTTTTAAGAGGAAACATTCCACCATATAATTCGGTCGATATTTTATTGCATATACTCGTATATCCACCATTAATAGGTCTATTGTGAAGGAATAATTTTACTAGAATACATAGATATTACTACATTAATCAATACCAATTTCAACGATCTGTTAATGACAGATCAATGAAAAATGAAACCACTTACCTAACCTTTCGTAATGTAACAACAGGCGCGCGTAACGAAATACTTAAAGGATTATATGCATCAACAATTTTTACTTACTAGACAAATTTCTTTGAACATCTATCTAGAAGTGAAGAAACCCATTTATGTGTTCCCCTTAGTTATTTAGAAGATAAAAAAAGAAAGCAAAATATTGTTAATAATAAAGACACTACCGGAAAGTGGTATATTAGGAATATTATTTGCAACACAACATATTTTCATTACGTTGTGCATATGATTAGTTAGATTTTCACTTTGCGATTATATATACTTGTATTTACATACTTTTGAATAGCTCTGTAGATATATTTGTGTATATTTTAATAATAAGCAAATTTTGTAAAAAAATATGCTGATTTCGAATTATGCAACAAATATTTACACACCTACTTTGGCGTTTATTATAAGTTAAATTTAAATTTAGCTGATCCTGTACGTAAATGTTTATTATATCGGTCAATGGTGTGCAATTGATGAGTTAACAGATCTATATCTATTTGTCCTTGCAGAATTATATCAAATTAGTTTTGAGTTTAATTAGTTGTAATAGTCTAATAATCGTCAATAAAAAATATATTTACAATGTTATATTCGCAACACATACTTTGGAATATTTAATGTTTATTATGACGTAATAAGTTATTTACGGAAGAGATATTTCTATATGCAACAAAGAATAGTACCAACATGAAAGTTCCGGAAAAAATCATTCCAATGAATTTATTTACCTTGAAATTAGCTTTGATTCTTTATTGCAAACTGTAATTTAGACAAAAACTGTTACATAAGTAGGCATATCATCATAAACATTTTATTTACTAACCAACTGATCTATATAATCCCAATTATATTAATTAATATACTGTGTAAACTCGCCTGACAGTCGATATACATAATTATTTGTAAACATATTTCCAGTTCATGCTATAAGGAATAAATTTTTGAAATAATTTATTTTTGTATGAAAATGCCGCATTTACAACCTGAGTGGAGATGGAGTCGGTGTTCGAAGCTGGAGCAGGAACAGAATTCGCTTCATCAGATTCATAATCTAGTGACTGACCTATACCGGAGTAGTGCAACCCTCCAATGCTTTTGTTAATATTTAATCAATAAAGTGATCCATACGAATTATATTTTTCGCATTATCTTCGTGAGCCCTTTCTTTACATAATATGTTCAGTTTTTTAAAAGAGGGATACTAAGATATAATGCCTCTTAGATTTTTATAGTCATCTAATAAAACTTATATGAGTAGAGTTCGCATTTGATTATAGGTTTAATGGGCTATACTCCATTTACGTTAAGAACATGGTAGTGGGGGCTATAATATGCGTATGTATTAGCAATAAGCGGTTATTTGGAGATAGAGTCAAATTAAGTTTTACTCCGAAAAACAGTCAAGTGAAGTACTTACTTTTAGGTTAATTTTCAGCTTTTAATTAATTTTAATAAGGATGATGACTCTTTGTTTTTATCAAATTTAACATTCATTGAACGAGATGTATGCGTTTCCCTCGTGTAAATTTTACTCACCTCTTGCGCAGTCATATGGAACAAAATACGCCCCTATCGTTCGTAACGCGATGTTAACTTGAAGTATAATTATAATCATTCCAAAGTTTAAATGCTATTATTCAGGCTGTCGTTGAAATAAAGAGACAACGTATGAAAAATGGAAATATGTAATTATATAGAATATAAATCCAAAATATTTTCCCAAAATTCCCTCCCATAAGCGGTAAAAAAAAATGAGAATTGATAAACGAAATTTAAAAAATGGCACGCCACTGTGCGACCGACTATATCATAAAACGATATTTAAAGCTGACGGACCATAACAAAACTATTGTTCGTTAACTTTAAAATCGTCTCCGATTCAGTCAGTTGTCGGTACCTACGTTCGATATGATTTACATTTATGTCTTCCATTAAGGGTAGATTATTACCAAATTGAACGTGAAATGCCTCATCTTACATCTTCCTTTAATAAATTTTGTTTTAAAAATTCACATGCAAACAAACTAAACATCTAAATTTTTACCTATTTTTTTCAAAATAGTCCTTTAAAACATCTTTTAAAAATTCACGTGCAAACAAACTAAATATATAAATTTTTATCAGGTTATCGAACCCTTATGATAAAAAGCTGTCTACACAATATTATCTTCTAGAGTTTTTAGAAACGTAAACATTGCAGCGTGTGTTTGCAATAACGGTCTTTTTATATACATATTAATATTTTATATTTGTTACTTCTCGTAACAAAAACAGTCACGTAATATACATGAAATAGCTGATTTAGGTGAGTTCTAAAAGTTTATGAACAGGTGATTTTGTACGTAAATGTATTGAGGTTATAGACCTAAACATACTACATACAATAATCTCATAGTTTTTATAGCATTGGCAGCTGTTACGTATGTAAACATACGGTGTAGCGTATGTGTGTGTGTAACTACAATAGAGGTATTTATTATTTATACACATTCTTAATATTAGGCGGTACATAATAGAATTTTCACCTATTTGTACACTTATGTGCATCGTTTTCACTGTAACGTTATACAGTGCGTCCATAAAGTATGGACACAAGCCCGTAGTAACGTTATTGTGCGATTATTTGACAAAATGCAAAGATATGTCGATTAATGTTTTTTATTAGCTATATTTAGATGCTACCATTTTGTTTTTTCCGTCGACCTTGAATAAGTTATGACGTCATTGATATTTTTTTTAAATGTCAACCCCATTTTTTTATGGATTTTGAAAGCTTTTACAATTCTGATTCAATTATGTAAAAATTTTGGTATGTTACATTAGAAAATTTTTGAGTAAATTGTGTTCTAATTCTAGGTTTTATTTTTGACATTTTCAGTATCAAATTTATAACAAATGCTCAAAATGTTTTCCTTCATTTTGTTGACAAAATCCTAAGCGATGATAAATTCCATTTCGCACATTCTGTAATATTTAGGGAGTTATTAGTCTGGTTTCGTAGATGATGCGTTGTCGTAAAACGTCCAATTTTCCGGTTGTGTCGCATAGACTTTTGATTTTAAGTAACCCCACAAGAAGAAGTCCAATGGGGTTAAATCTGGCGATCTAGCCGGCCATTCAATTGCTCCCCTTCTTCCAATCCATCTGTTAGGAAATGTATTATTGAGGTATTGCCTTACTGGTAGCGTATAGTGCGGAGGAGCACCATCCTGTTGATACCAAATTTTACAATCTGGCAAATGTGGATCCTCATTATTTGGAAAAGAACCGCTAAAACGTGTATCAATTCATTCCTCAAAAAATTCAAGTATAGTTTCCCAGTCAAGTTTACATAATAGAAAAACGGTCCCACAATGCGATCGCCGATAATCCCTGCTCATATATTTAGTTTTTGCGGGTATTGGGTATGTGTCTCTTGCATCCAATGAGGATTATCAGTCGACCAAAATCGGCAATTTTCTCAGTGCCATTCAATGTGAAAGTAGCTGCGTCAGAAAACAAAATGTTGAAGAGAAATAGAGGGTCATTATCACAAATTTGGATCAACCGTTCACAATATTCCAAACGCCGATCAAAATAATCCTCAGACAACTCTTGAACTAAATTCATTTTATAGGGATGATACTTTGATTTATGCAAAATTTCCCGACTCTACCCTTTGCTACATCAAATTCTCGACTAAGTTGCCGTATGCTTGTGTGAGGACGTTCTTGAACTGTTAACAAAATGTCAACTTGAGTGTCTAGGGCCGTTGATGGACGTCCACTTTATGGTTTATCTCAAACGAACCCTTCCAAAAATTTTCTGTGGATTTTACTTACAGTTGAAAAACCGATAGGGTCCAGTTCAGGATGCGTTTTATTAAACAACTCCGCTACTTTCCTAACATTTCGACGTCTATCTCCAAACCCAATAATCATGAGCACCTTAATGCGTTCCCGTTCAGATAAATGCATCTCAGAGAATGAATAATTAAAACACTTTACACCAACAATTAGGATTAAATAAAAATGTTGTGATTCGGATTATTTACAATCTGTCAAAAAAATTACCTTGTCACTTTGGGAATGACAGAAAGTCAAAAATGTTGGATGTGAGGTGGACACTAAGAATTTCTAGAAATGTAGCGAAAAATAACATTGCAGAATACCTGGATTCATTCGCTACCTTCAAAATAATCCCTTTGAGAATGCAAACACCGCTCCCAGTACCTCTGCCACGAAAGGAATGCATTTCTGGAAGTCTTATTTTGTTAATGTGTTCGGTATCAGTTGGGATTCAGCATCAATCTCTTCTATCCCGTTAAATATTTGGGTCTTCAACTTGATTTTCATTTTTGGGAAGAGGAAAATATTTGACGGCTTTACAAAGAAAATCTGATTCAGTTAGAAGCTGTTATTTCAATTCCCTACAGGGGTCATTGTTTCTATTCGCCGTTTAGCAGTCGTGGGAGAAAGTTTCCACATAAAAAAATCCGATTACACGTGCCATAAGATAATCTGCAATGGTACAAATGTCTTGAATGTTCCAACTATGATCATTCACAACTGCATTCCGAACAACATTAACATGTTCTGCTTTAATGTTGATTAATCCTCGTACGGAAATTACATTGTCATCAATCGATGTTTGGCCATTTTTGAAACTTTTATACCAGCCGTAAGTTCTGCGTCAGTCTTATAGAGATTAAGAACTTGATACAGATACGCTATTTTTTCAAATCGGCTATTGAAAAGTTGCAAATACAAGCAGGCGTAACAATGAAAAATAGTTCACAAATAAAGTACCTTTCCACTTAGAGCGACGAGGGCGAAGACAACTCCACGTACCGGCGTTTGATTGTAACTGGCTCAGTTTACGCGTGTGATTTGAATTTCTGGAACTTTTTGGTACTACCTCGTATTATAAGTTCATATTTAAGAAAAACGTGATTCAGTATTAAGGATTTCGTCTTGATATTTGAATTTTAACGGTTTTTCGAAGATAAGTATTAAGAAAAAGCACAAATTTTATTTGAACGTATAACATGTAATAATAAATTATGTCGTGCTAGTTAATAGACAGTAACAGCCTTTTAATTTTATTATATATATATACATATATATATATATATATATATATATATATATATACATACATACATACATACATACGTATAATATATATATATATATATACAGCCACAAACATCAAATTTTGTCGTATTAGATATGTCAGATGAAATCTGGTGTGATTCATTCCGTATATAATATGGAAGGAAATGATCAACATTGTCCATTTTACAATGACACATGACACATTTTTACGAAATAATTGACTACAATTGACCACCAACATTCAGTGTATTGTCCTGCAATTGATGCAAATCGCCGGTTGTTTCATAATATTTATAAACGCGAGTATGCCGACAATACTGCTTCGCACTGAAAACTTTCACTAAAATTCACGGCCTACTTGTTTTAATAAATGCGACGGTAAGCGGTTTTCTATTCATTAAATTGTTACCTCTTAATATAGTTTTAATTGATTTTATGTTCGCCTGTTGTTTTGTTGTTTAAGAGAATTATGCCATCCTTAAATTTAATTTTTTTACATAAATTTAAATTAAGTTAATTACAAAAAAATAATAAGTGCAAAAGTTAATTACAATTTCTGGAAAGGTGTATGCAATCAAAATTAAAAGTAGATCCACAAAATAATTAAATTAAATTTTTTGACGCTACTATGTAATATGTTTTAGAATATTGATCAATATTCTTATACATCACCCGCACAAAATTCGATCCACGTAATACTTTCTTTATTTTTTCTTAGTTTTTAAATTTTAGTTGCTATTTTTTTGTTGTTGGTTTAAACGGTAAAGCAAATAATTGTAATGAATTTAAACCAATTTAAAAAAAATGTAAATAATAAAAATAATGTAAAAAATGGAATAGTGATTAAATCAACAAAATGTATTTTTTTTTGTAATGATAAATAATAGGAATTAATAGGGTGCATTGCCTCCCTGTGCTTGAATTACTCTCTCTATTTTTCTTGGCATTCCTTCAGTAAGGAATCGAATGTCATTTTGGTCAATGTTTTCCCATTCTTGCACTATTGCCGCGCTTAGCTCTTGTATGTTTCTTGGTGCTGGAATTTGAGCTCGAATTCGCCTTCCGACCATATCCCACATATGTTCTACCAGATTTAGGTTTGAACTTCTTGCTGGCCAGATTCCAACTTCTTCCAAATATTCATTAGGCACCACATGTGGTTCTAGGATATCCCTAATGTATCTGTCTTCATTCAGAGCCCCTCCATCTACCACCAATAAATCCGAGCTTCCATATTAATTCCCCCCTCAAACGATAACTAATTCACCGCCGAAACTAAGCTTTGGAACAATATCGCATTGGGCAAACCTTTCACTACGTCTTGGTCGTACTCTTTGACGTCCATCAGGAGAGCTGAGATTAAATCTCGACTCGTCTGTAAAAAGGATATGGCTCCATTCCTCATTAACCCAGTTCTGATGTTCACGACCAAAGCGCAACCGCTTTACGCGATGTTCTCTGGTCAACTGTGGGCCATGTGCAGGTTTTCTAGCTGTCAATCCATATTCCTGCAATATTCTTCTTACTGCTTTTTCACTAACTGTTAAACCACGTACCTATTCTAAATTGTTTCTGACACAAACTACTGTGGTGTCCTTGTTTCTCAGGATTCTCAATATAAGAATGCGGTCATTTTGAGTGCTTGTACATCTTCTGCAGAAGCGACTCGTCTAGTGTAGCCACCAGTTGTTTTTAGGTGTTTTTAGGTGTTCTGTTCAACCGTTGAACGGTTGAACAGAACACCTAAAAACACCTAGCCTCGAGGCACGTAATATTGTGATCTTGTTCAAAGTAATTGCTCTGGCAGTGTCTGTTGGATTTAAAACCATATTTAAATTTAAAAAATATCAAACGAACTTTGTTGAACACAAATTTAAAAAAAAAGCAAAATGAATGATTAACAAAGCCAAATTAAAAAAAAAACAGTTTAAATTTATCTAACATTAACACCGGAATAAGTACGCTTTTAATAAAAAAAAGGTTTTAAACAGTTACAAAAAATTTCAACAAAGAATATTTATGACAGATAACAATAACCTTCAAATTTATAGGTGAAACGAAAAAAAGAACGAACGAAGAAAGTATATGGATCGAATTTTGTTCCGGTGAATTTATTTAATTCTACAACCCTTGTTAATTGAAGTAATCTGCGTCTCATTTTTGTGGAACATGTTTTATCTCAAAAACACCTAAAATTCCCACTTTTACATATTTGTTTGTTAAATATGTGAAGTATTTCCTTCCAGTGCTTATTTATTTTAGCGATAATATTAAAATCAACGTTAAAATATCTGTAATTCGTATTCGTCACTTTTTCCCTACGCCATAGATAACAACATTTATAGATATCATTCCAACTAGAAAGTATTTTGCAAATAGTTATTATTGAGAAATTATTTCTTTTAATTTTAGAAATTTATTTGAAAACGGAATTAAAATCTAGAACTCACTAAAAAATAATCGTGTTTTTTATGCTGTAGTCTATGGTGAGTTTTTTTTTGTTTATCATGAGGGTAGACACTAAAAATTAAACGCTTGCATATTTCTGTGCAAAGGCAATTCAAACTAATATACGGTAAAACCTCACCAGTTTTGAATAATATAAAAGTATTTTTAATAATAACGAGCCACCGAAAAAATTCATAATTGGAGTAGACTGTGAAATTGGGTTGGTACTTTAGCCACTTCCACATAATGACATTTATTATTTAACATTGAAACTATAAGTTTGTGTCAAATTTTTCAAAACTCTTATTAAGAAAATTAAATTTATTTAAAAAATGTTATTCAACAGAGAACAAAAAGCAAAAATTCTGTAGCTATATGTAAATTTTGATTATGATTTCGATATTAAATAAATTATTTGTTTTCTTTTTTGTTGTAGTATCATTTCAATGCCATAACCTTTTTTTTTTTACAATGAAACCAAATGAAACTGTCCAACATCAAGTAATGTGTCATTATGTGGAAGTGGCTAAAGTACCAACCCAATTTCACAGTCTACTCCAAATATGAATTTTTTCGATGGCTCGTTATAAAATATTATTAAAAATCAGGTGTGAAGAACACATTACAAGTTCATTACTAATATTTTTGCGAACGTATCTGAAAATATCCCTCTCCAGAGACGCAGATACGTAACGGGTGCGGCAGTGAATCGGGCGATTATGAAAGCACTGAAAGTAACTTTAAAAAAGGAGATTTATTAATTTAAACAATACCAATTGAAACTTACACAATAACATTGATTTAAAAATAACATTCCGAAGATGTCCTCCATTTTGTTCGACACATTGCAGCAATCTTGGGCGAAGGTTATTCATCACATTTTCAAGTGTGGCTCTAGGAATTCGTGTTATTTCTTCGCGAATCCGTTCTTTAAGTTCCCGGAGATTTCGAGGCGTCGGTGATTGAAAAACACGTGATTTCAAGTATCCCCAGAGAAAGTAATCACACACAGAGAGATCTGGTGATCTTGCTGGCCACGGAATGTCTCCGTTCTTGGAAATTACGCGATTCGGAAATAAGCGTCGCAGAACAGCCAGTGAAGCATTGGATGTATGGCAGGTTGCCCCGTCCTGTTGGAAAAACATGTCTTGGTAAGCAGGATTACGAGCTAATTGAGGTTGAAGAAAGTTATCCAACATGTTAATATAGCGCAGAGTATTCACTGTAACTGCTCGTTCATTTTGGTCCTCAAAAAAATATGGTCCTAAAACAGCTCTTGATGAAATTGCAGACCATACTGTCACCTTATCACTGTGAAGCGGCTTTTCGTGTATTCTCTGTGGATTTTCTCGTGACCAATACCGAAAATTCTGCTTATTGACGAACCCCGAAAGGTGGAAGTGCGTTCATCACTCATCCAAATATTGTTTACAAGTTCTGCATTGTCATTCATCATGTCCAATATCCTATTACAAAAAGCAAGACGGGATGCGTGATCACCAATATTCAGAGCGTGCACTACTTGAATTTTATACGGATGGTAGTGGAGATCGTTGTGTAAAATCCTCCTCACACTGCGATCGGAAATGCCGAGAGATATTGCGTGCCGTCGAGCTGAGCGGGTGGGACTTCCTTACATAGCCCTTCGCACCCTGTCAACGTTTTCAGGTGTACGGATATTTTTTAAGTGGCCAGTTCGTTTCTTAAGTATTGAGCCTGTTTCTTCAAAGTTCGCAATCCATGTTTTTATTGCATGGGCAGAAGGTACTGCAACATTACGCGGTATGTTAAAATGATTGCGAAATGCTCGCTTCGCGGACACGTAACTGTCATTATTTTTATAATAAGCTTTGACAGCGTACGCTCGTTGTGCACCGCTCCACGGCTCCATCGTGACTAAATGGTAGGGCATACGCTACAAGATGGCGGTAGTCCGGTTCCCCTACCTCGACCACAACACACTGTTTGCAGTGTTGGAAAATCGCCTGATTCACTGCCGCACCCGTTATTTCATCTTTCTACAGATGGCGGTTCTCCCGCAAGGAATCGCGAGGACACTATAGATACAGTTTCCAGAGATACGGCAGTGCCATCTGATGGGAAACGCTTTGCTAGTTCGGCAGTTATTATGTGGACAGGGCGTAGGTACTTCGGTTATTTGCTAATATGCAGCGCTGAATGTACTTCTACGCTCGGTCTTAATAATTCTGTGAGATAGCGAAGTTGCTCTTTTTTGTGAATGTGTCATTTAGCAGGGGCGTACTGACGAATCTGTAGAAAGATGAAATACGTATCTGCGTCTCTGGGGAGGGATATGTTCAGATACGTTCACAAAAATATTAGTAATGAATTTGTATTGTGTTCTTCATACCATATTTTTAATAATATTTTATATTATTAAAAATACTTTTGTATAATATTCCTACTTTTTTAAAATTACCCATTCCTTAGCTCTTCACTGGACATTGTTTTCGATGTTCCAATGTAACGTAGTTAGTCAATAGTGGAGGTGACCTAGTAGCGATTAAGCTGGAAATCGTCAGCTGTGGCAGAAGGCTACATTGATGTTTCTACTAAGAAAAAAGTTAAGGTCGCTCAAATGTTATCTGATGCATCAAATACATATACTAGCATAATAAATAGATGGTCTATCGACTTCTAATGCAATAGGTAGCAATGTTAAGTTTAACGTAAATCAACAAGGAGTTAAACAAAGCATGTGTTCACAAAATCTGGAATCTCCATCAATACACACCAATCTTCTAATGTGACAGTAAATGTTTATAATAGGTTTGTTTTTGCAGGCGTTTTGAAACGGTTTGCAAATCATTTTATAATAACTTTTATACGTATGCGTCAATTACAATCGTTTCTAAACTATCCCCAATTTTATCGTTGCTAAAACTAATTTCATATTCGTGGCAGCTAGTGACATCTACCATACAAATAGTAGAATTTCAGAATTTTCAAATCTGTCACATACTTCTTGAGCAACATGTCTGCTTACGCGAAAATGTTCTATGAATATTATTTGTGTATTGAGGAATAATTATTTCAAAATAATTTTCATTCTTTATTTTAATTTTATCTTGAAATTGTATTTCTTCTTCACTGGTAAACTCGCAATTGTCACTAGTGCATAAACTAAATAAATCTGACATTCTTTCCATAAAACCACTACGATCTACACAAAACAGTCAAACAACGAGCGCGATGGAGATTTAAAAATCATTCAGTGAGAATCACAACGATGCCTACACATTTCTCCACTTTCCGTGTATGCGTCTGATATTCGGTTTTACGAAAATACTCAAACCATTCCAAACGATTGAAAATCATTTCACAACGATTTAAAAGCTGCAAAAACGACAAATGTTTTATCAGTCTTTGATTTTATTTCTCTGTCCGAACGCTTTTTCTTCAATGCGCACACTCCTGATACTTCAAATGATTTCAAACGCCTGCAAAAACAAGCCTAATAACTACACTATACATGACAAATAAATTTAAAGAAAAATACGAGAAATTGTAACGCCAAAAACTATTTGCTTAACTATTTATTGTTCATTACTATTAATAAATAATTCTGTGCCTCTTTTCTACAATTTTTATTTTATTTCTTATATACTATCAATCGTCAAACTCTTATATTTGACATTTGAAAATGAAATGGCTTTCTATTACATGTGTGGCCAATATAAAGAAAATAATGTAAGATTTTTTGTAACTAAAACGGGTTGCATAAAATTCACTTTATGAAACAGAAATAGAAAAAATATAATACTAAACAGCTATTTATGCGTTACATACGTTATAAATAGAGATTATATTTATATAATAAAGACGAGAGAATGAGAGCATATTTAAAAAAATTAAACAAATGTCGTAGATTAATTTAATTATGCACATTCACCGCCTTCGACTCTGTTGTACGGACAAGAATCGCAACCGTACTAATTATCTATTAAGTGTAAACCATTGCGCATTCTTATATTTACAGGAATATTAACATATTAACACAATCTTTAGATTTCAAATAAATAGTATAATGCCCCTCTTTGCACTTTGCAGAATAAATGCTTTTTATACCTATTCCTAAAATTACATTAACGCATCAAAACATGTTATGAGAATTTTAGAACGTAGTAAAATTTACTAGTACATTCGCTTGAGATGCGAAGATTTATGATTCTAATCCTTCATCAATATTTATCAACCGACTCTTAAAAATTACTTACTTCATTCAGAGTTTCTTTAAGTGCGAAATTACCTAGTGTAATACGAGAATGTAAATGTTCAAAGTAAATTTAATCACGGTACATCACCCTATGCAAATAAGTAATTCAATATAAAAATGTATACTCTTAATTTATCCAATATCGAATAACGATGGCACAATAGGTAATCAGATCGAAGCTCTGTTGAAGAGATTGCATGAGTTAACATTAATCGAGTGTCAACTTGACCCCATTTTAAATCGTCGACACAGAAGCCTAAGCTTTCATCGTCAATAGCAAGTACTGTCTCTGTAAAGTGTATCCCACATTCATGTTCGTAATTAGTTTCCTACCTGTTCTGCGTGGAATCACTTCTCTCTCATCGTGTTAATTAATTTTCCGTTTATTACCAAACGTTATGTATGCAAATTCGTATTTGTTCTGCTATGCATACTATAGAGGTTTGTACAGCTTGTAGCATAACGATAGTGCATATTAAGGAAATTATGTTTTAAAATTTTAGTTTTAGTCTCAAATGCTTGAGAATAAACGATACTATGATGACGTAGCAAAAATTTAAGGAATGTAAAATTATTTAATATAAATAGAAAATTATTTTTATTTACCACAAGAAGATAGTAAGTATAGAATATTATACATTACCTTTAAGGTAAATAAATACACTGGTTTGAAGGCTCTCATAGTCTTTGTTCATGATTGCTTCTGATATTTCGAGCTGGAACAGTGTCTGTGCTACCACTGTTGCTGTGCTGAAGCAGCAGCTCTTAAGAAGTCCTTTGTAACAGTAGACGAAACATCAGCTATGAAGAAAGCAGGAACAATAAATAAACATGCTTTTGTAAGAAATTCAGAAATTCGTGAGTATTTTTTAGTAACACGAATGCTGGAAAATTGGCGATTTATAAAAAAATAATAAGTCGCTAACATTAACTCTGTCCATTAACATGATGTTTGAGCCCATGCAAGTTCGATGGGGTCCAGACCACTCTCTTTAGCTATTTCATTAACCACGTATGAAACTGGATGACAGGATGCATAGTTTTTTACAAGCTCAAGCAATTCAACCTTTATCATAGCGTTATTACTAGAGAACGGACGCAATTTCCATAAAACGCAATCGGCAATTGGAATTGTGTATAACATCGCTGAGTACATCTCGGCGTAATTCATTGAAGTATTTGTTTGACTCACTCGGACACCTGGGCTCGCAGCGATAACAATGGACAAGCCAGCTATTGTATTAGGAGAATAACTTGCGTGCTTTTTATAGTGTTTTCCTGAGCGTAGATAGAAGCGGGGTTTTTATAATGTATTTCATTTATTAGTTTATATTTCGTAAGATAAATAAAGTGCTGTGTGTTAGTTTCTTGTTTTCGTAGTTCTAACTGTTATTTACATCGTAATTTTTGTGATAGATCCTGTTTAATATCGTTTGATTAAATCTACTTCTCCCATATTATTTCGACGTAAGTGTGCATTGAATTTCGTTCAGTTTCAATAACTTACGCACACATTTTTAGTTTTCATTTATTTAGATCTAGAGCATTGTTTAAGTTACTTTTTCAGACATGATATGGAAGAATGTCGAGAACGGCATTGTAAAACAATGGCGAGTTGGATTGACGGTCATACTGATTGTATGTCCATTGTCAGTGATTCCGAAATTTATCACAAAATCCGTAAAATATCGTCAAAAATTCGTCACTTAGGATCGCAAACACATCTGAACTCTGTAAAACTTTTATGGCGGCTAATATTCCATTAAATAAACTTAGCAATCCCACTTTAAAAATATTTCTTCAAAAATATACTGGTCGAAATGTTCCTGATGAATCAACTTTACGCAAATATTATGTTTCTAGGTGCTATACGAGAACAGTAGAACGCATTAGAAGCCATCTTTTAAATCAATACATATGGATAAGCGCCGACGAAACGGTGGATATGTTAGGACGCTGTGTGGTAAATGTTGTAGCTGGTGTACTACATCCAACTATTTCTTATAACTCATATGTAATAGCAACAAGTGTTATAGATAGAGTTGATGCGGAAACAGTTGCTGAAACCACTAAGGAGAATATGCAAAAAATGCTTCATTCGGACGCCACGTACAAAGAAAAAATACTTTTATTTGTCAGTGATAGTGCTGCGTATATGTTAAAAACAGGCAGACTATTGAAGAAAACATATCCTAATATGCTGCATATTACTTGTGTAGCACATGCTCTCCACAGAATCTGTGAATATATCAGAGACACTTTTCCGGAAGTTGATAGACTTGTATCAGCTTTTAAAAAAGTTTTCAGAAAAGCACCATTGAGAGTAGCTCTTTTCAGGGAAAAATTTCCATCTCTGTCACTGCCTCCCACTCCAGTAATAACTAGATGGGGAACATGTCTGGAAGCTACTAGTTATTATGCTGAGAATTTCGATAGTCTAAAACATTTCGTAACACTGCTAAAGGAGGATGCTAGAAGTATTGGTGAGTGCAAGGAGCTCACACAAATCCCAAATTTAAAAAATCAGTTGTACTTTCTTCACGAACACTTTGGAAAATTGCCAAAACTAATCACTTATTTTGAAAATCGAAATCTCAAATTAAATGACGGATTAACCACATTAGATGTGGCTGTTAATAATTTTAAAAGTATTCCAAGTGACTTCGGATGTGTTTGAAGCAATTCTTAATAGAAATCCAGATTTAATTACATTGCAGCAATTATGTATGGAGACAATTCCACAAAATCTAACGGCTAAATATGAAGAAATAAAAGAATATTTCCAGTATGCACCTATAACCAGTTGCGATGTAGAAAGGACGTTTTCTATTTATAAGGATGTACTTAATTCAAAGAGAACAAAATTGACAGAAGAAAACCTTGAGAAACTATTGCTAGTCAATATTAATACTCCTTTACTCAACTTGAACGACAAAATGTAGAAATAAAAATGTTCCAATTATAGAAATAAAATTAAAAACTTTAAAAATACAACTTTTCAACAAATACATATGTATTTCGTAATTTTATAGATCACCGTTTTCCAATTATATAAATAAAATTAAATATTTTAGAAATACAGCCTTTCGCCAGTACTGCACTGAGTGGTAAGCGTGTCCGTTCTCTAGTTATTACCCAAAATTCCTTTTGTTAAAAGCCATTCAATAAATGTCTCCTTTTTCCACGATGAAGTAGGTGACTTTTATATTTTAGTAGAATGATAGTGTACATTATCCATTACTATAACACAGTTTTGAGCTCAAGAGAAGGTAATATATTTTGTATCTATGCGATGAACAGCTCACTATTCATATCTTCATGTTAATCTCCAGTTTTCTTAGGTTCAAATAATAACAGAATAGATTCGAATAATAGATTCAGAAAACCAGTTTCGCTCCCAATGTAAAGCACAATTAGTTGCTTTCTTTTACCAGATGGATCTTATGAACCAGTAGAAAGACTTGCAACAAATGCTTGCTTTGGATTAAGTACCGTTGTATCTTTCCATATTTTTGCTTTGGTGTGGTCTGCATTCACACATGTTTCATCTAAATAATAAATTTTCTTTCTGCACGAAACTTTCTTATATTTCTATAGAAACAAATTTGTATCTGTATCTGTTTTTATACAGATTTGTATTATTTTTGTATCAAAGCTTGATGTGAGTTATCGCATCGATATGCTAATTTGTTTTTAGTTTCTTATATTTGTCAAATAGAGACTTCTCTATAAGATAATATTATTTCAATTAATATGTTGTTAGGTGGTGTTTTTCCCACTTGAATCCTAGTTTCTTTAAGATTCTCCAAAGTGATGTTTGTTTTATAGGAGGTAAACCGACATCGCCTCTAATAACCTTACATATTTTTGTGTAACTTGGTAACTCGCTTTTTAAGAAACATGAATGTATGTGACTTCTAATCGTACGTTTGATGTTTTGTTCAATTTATTGTAAACATCTTGACAACTTCGTTTTCCTAAAGGAGAATGGGGAATTCCAGACATTTAAATTTCTTTGATAATGTTATACATAGAATTTGAAGAACAGTAGTAGTGGATCAGTAGTAGTGGATATATTGACTTTGTGCTTAAAATACAAATTATAGGCCATCGGCCTCTGTCCATTTTTTTACATATTTCCCTTTTTGCGATTAAAACTGAAGATAAAATATCTTCAGAAAATAAGTCTTTCACTTTATGATCCCTATAAACAACTATTTTTAATAAATATTAATAATAGATACAACAATAAACAACTAAACACGCAAGTCGATAGTACTGAGCAGAACTGACTGCAAAAAATTTGACACAACAAAATACGAATCTTGATTTTGTCATAAGTAAAAAAAACATCTCTTTTTATCGGATAAATTTCTCTTTGTAACGAAATTATTTTGCCAATCAGTAATTTGACGAGAGAAACTTACATGAAAAAAATTTGTGTAGTATAAGTTTTTCGAGCAAAATTACTGATTGGCAAAATTCTGAGTTAAAAAGAAATTTATGCGTGAAAGAGAACCTCGAGTGTTTTTTTGGCAAGATAAATTATCGACATGAATAAACAAATACAATAATTATCTTTATTTGAAAGCAAGATTATAAATGCCTCTGTTATTCCTATACACAAGAGGGGTGATGTCTCTGATATGTCTAATTATAGGCCGGTGGCTTTAACATCTGTTATTTCAAAAATTCTTGAATATTGCATGCTAGATAGACTCAACTCTTTCTTAAACAAGCATGGAATCGTTACAAAGTATCAGCACGGTTTTAGAGCGGGCAAATCTACATCCACAGCATTAGTAGAGTTTTATGGTCATGTGCTCGAACATATAGAGCGTCGGCAATCACCAGTCGGCATTTTTTGCGATCTACAGAAAGCTTTCGACTGTGTTCACCACCAAAAACTAATGAGCAAGTTGCAGTCTTATGGTATCAGGGGTGATGCTGCACAATGGTTTTCATCGTATCTGTGCGGTAGATTGCAATTTGTGACTATACGATTCAGGAACTCCAATGGTCAGATCCAGCCAGTGAGGTCTCATTGCGTGCCTATGAGCGGCGGCGTGCCTCAGGGCTCCGTGCTGGGTCCTGTGTTATTCAGCATTTTTATTAATGACATCGTGCTATTTCTGTCGGATGTTTGTGTGACACTGTATGCTGATGACATATCGTTGCTTATCACACCGGGCGCTAGCATCGATGTTGGATTTCTGTCAAATAATATATTGAAAATCCTCTGTCAGTGGTTCGAGGGAAATAAGCTCACATTAAGCCTGGAAAAGACCAAATACATGTTGTTTCACACCCGCCAAAGAAACGCTGGTTTGCTGGACCTTCATATCAACGACCACAATTTAACGGAAAGCCATGCCATTAGATTTCTTGGAGTTACTCTTCAAGATACGCTGCTGTGGACGGATCACTGCAATGGCCTTTCTAACAAAATTCCCAGCAAATCTTATGCTTTCCGCTGTTTAAGATCGCAAGTTTCGACGTCGACTTTGATGTCACTGTATTACTCGGAGATCCAGTCGCGACTTCAGTATGGTGTTCTATTGTGGGGTCTATCGTCGGGAGCGCCTCGAGTGTTCTTGTCTCAGAGGGCAGTCGTGAGAAACATCGTTGGAGCCCGTTATACCGATTCATGTAGGCCTATATTCCGGAGGCTTAACATATTACCTTTGCCTTGCTTGTATATCTTGGAGGCTGGTTGTCATCTTTACAGAAATGTTGAGGCATTTCAACGAAACTCACAAATTCATGACTACGATACCCGAACAAAAAATCAGATGCATTATCCCAAATGTACGCTACATGTAACCAGCCTGGGTGTCAATAACATTGGCATTAAAATTTACAATCGTATTCCCAAACATATTAAAGAGATTAGGAGATACAACTCCTTTAGAGCTAAGTTTAAAGCGTTTCTGCTTCAGCAAATGTACTATTCGGTCGACGAGTTCTTGTTGTAATTTGTTTCCGTCTATACTGTTTGGGAGCGCTGTGCCTGCCACAATTTATTACGTAGAGACGAAAATCTTTTTATTTCAAAAAATCTTTTTATACTGATTCTCTATGCTTTTTTTTTCTGTTGTTCGGTTGCTACTATAGTTGCTTTATGCAGCTGTGATTTATCATCAATTATTAGTTTTGATTTTTATTGTATTGTTATGTATTTTGATAAATCTTTTTCATTATGAATTTGCTTGTATCTGTTTCTTTTCTTTTTAAGTAGAGTTGTACCCTAGTATTATACTAATATGTTATATAATTAACTTTTAATTTTTCTTATGTGACGAGTTGTATACACATGTAAGTGTCTTAACAACAATAAACGTATTATTATTATTATTATTATTATAAATTGTTTGGTTTGGTGTAGTGATTTAATATTATTTTCTTCGTTGGTAATATTTTTATATTTGATATAATTTCTCCAGTTGAAATTTTCCCAAACCGACTCATATTATACATTTTACGTTCAACGATACTTAGTAGTTATTTTAACTGACAGCTGCCAAAATAATTTAAGTGATGCGCGGCTTGTAGATATGTAATCCAGTTTTGAGGAAGAAGCAATTTTATCACTGTGAAAGTGACAAAAATGTCACCATCAAATGGACATTTTTATATAGGAGTTAATTTATCTGTGTAAATTTGTCCTGTATTTTAACCAATTACAAGCTTCTATTTTAAACCCTATCTATCTTTCCCAAGGCTCCTTTCTTATTTGGAATGGCATATAGGAATCTTTATTAAACTTCTATATTCCTTTCTAATATTTCCATTTCTTTTAGCATTTTGATCAGATGAATATGTGTAATCTCAAGAACGGCACTACTAAAATAATTTCACCAAAAATATTTTTTTAAATCTGTTAAAACTATATATTTACAAAGTTTACTTTTATTTCTTTAAACTACAGATAAAACTGAAATCAATAAAAATAAAGTTTTGCTGCAATTATTCGACATTGCCATGTTTGTCCATTTGTGTTCAAATTACTTTTCTTTCTTCGGGATGTCAGTTTTTTTTTTGCTCATATCGCGGGAATTACTTCCTTTTTATTTTGTTTTGGTAACAATAATATAAACAACGAAACAAAACATATTTGAAGCATCCTTAACTAGTTAACCGTAACTGTACATATACAATATATTAACCACGATTTAAAAAAAAGTAAAATAATCTTATCCACTAAAGCACATTAACACCTTGCTTAAAGATTAAATTCCGAAGCGTTATACAAGGTGTCCCGTATCGTTATGTTCAAATTTTAGGAGTGTAAAGTAGACTTCATTTCAAGTAACAAAAACGCAAAACTTTTATTTACATTTTTATTTGTTTCAAAGTTACAGATCTATGAATGTGATTGTTAGATCATCAAAAAAATGTAATCCTATAGTCAATACAAACTGATTTTATTTAAAGAAAGTTATACGATTTAAATAACAGGCCTGTGATTGTTAACGTGGCATAATAAAATGTTATCCTAAAATAAATAAACACGTGTCGTAGTGCATAGAGTAATTTCTTGGAGATCTACAAAAAAGAGTACTGGAAATTGATTTATGATAAAAAAGGTTCTTACTTATTTCGTAAGTGCTGAACCATGAATAACATACAATAAACACACGTTCAGATGACTGTTAACGTTGCATTTTTTAATAAAGGATTACATTACGTTTCAGTTCATACAACAGCTTATTAGTGAGTGGACACGTTTTCTTTATTCAAAATGCCTTGCTGATTTTCTTCTCAAGAGTATGCGAACATTCATTTTGTGTATGGCTACTGTAACGGCAGTGCACGTCAAGCAGTTATTGAATACCGAATCGGTTTCCCGATAGGCGCATTCCTCATTACAGAACGTTTCTGGAAATACACAGACAATTTCGGGAATGCGGACTGCGTGATTACTTTTCGACCGAGGAGTAAATTTGCCAGCAGACTTAGAGGAAGAAGCAGTAGCTATTGTTACAATGGATCCAACTCTCAGTGTACGTCGAATCGCTAGACAACTAGGAGTGCCACGGACGACAGTTTGGCGAATTTTAAAACGTGAGGGCTTATATTCATATCACTATCGCAGGGGACACGGTTTGCTTGAGGCAGACCACTATGCTCGTCTAGTATATTCTACCTGGATATTCTGCAGAACAGTCCTCTGGACAGATGAATCTACGTTCACGAGAAGTGGTGTTACAAATCTGAGAAACCTGCACAGGTGGTCATCAGAAAATCCCAAAGCTATACGCCCATCTAAATTTCCACATGAATTTTATATTAACGTTTGGGCGGCCCTAATCGATGACTTGTTGATTGGTCCTGTCGTTCTTCCTGGGAGGTTAAATCCGGACAATTACCTTCAATTTCTTATTGACGAACTGCCAAGTCTTTTAGACTGTCCCACTGAATGTTCGACGAGACATGTGGTTTCACATGGATGGGGCACCACCACATTTTGAAATTGCTGTCCGAAATTGGGTTAACGTCAATTATCCAAGATGGATTGGTCGAGGTGGTCCCGTTGCATGGCCACCCATATCATCCGATCTTAATCCCCTTGACTTTTATTTATCGGGGAACATGAAAAATTTAGTCTACGCGCAAGTTTCGAACATAAGAGAAGAGTTGTTGGATCGCATTCTCCTGGCTGCCGAGCAAATCCGACAAAACAAGTATGAAATTCGGATAAGTACTTCGTCTGTTGGCTTACGGACACAAGCCTGCATTCAACAAGAAGGTGGACATTTGAAAATATTATTAATTGAACCTTTTTAAATAAAATCAGTTTTTATTGACTTTAGGATTACATTTTTTCATGATCTGACAATCACATTCATAGATCTGTAACTTTGAAACAAATAAAAATGTATATACAAGTTTTGCGTTTTTGTTACTTGAAAAGAAGTCTACACTTCTAAAATTTGAACATAACGATACGGGACACTTGTATAAAATTTTAAGCATACAATATACAATGAAAAGAAAACAGAACATATCATCTTAATCATCTAATTTAGTATATATTATAGGCAAAGATTCATACTAAAATATTTTTTTCCAAATTGTTACTATGTGATGTCAATCCTTAAAACAAACTACATTATTTAATTACACCTCCAATTTTGGTTACAGAGTATACATATAAATTATAACACATGCACAAATGGAACAGTATACGCAAATTGGTTATGTAGAGGTTTATGCATCGTGGGCATACATATCAATAACAGTATTATTTCGTAATGGCAGAGTAGGCAAACTAGTGGGTCGAATACGGCATACAATATTGTCACGGTATATTGAATCGCATAGTTAGACTATTGAATTAGGACGCGGACATTTGGCAGCTACCAAACAAGACCTGTATTTGATTAATTTACATTATTTACATTGCGTTATTATTAGTATGCTATTTTACATATCTCACGTCAGAGTTATTATTACAAAAAAGTTGTAAAAGATATATTCTGCAAGAATATGTGTCCACGTATTGAACAAGTAGGGCAGATAATATGTGCAAGTAATATACCAGGTGTCCTTGAAATAAAAAGACAACGAATGTAAAGTGGAAAGATAAAATTATATAGAATATATATTCAAAATATTTTCCCAAAAATCCCTCTCATAAGCGAGCAAAAATGACAAAGATATTTAAAAAAAAATTATCACGCCACTATATACTGGATTATATTATAAAAGACGATACCCTAAAGTAGAACGACAATAAAAAAAATAGTTTTGTTATTGTCCTCTCGCATTAAGGTTCGTGAGTTGTCGATCGTTACGTACCTTCGATATAGTTTTTTGTCTAAAGATAGACTGTTACCAAATAGGACGTTAAATGCCCGTAAAGCCCACATCTTACATGTTCTATTTTTAATATATCGTCTATAAAAATTTACATGAAACAACAGCTGTTACCTATGTAAACATACGCTGTATATAACTTATTTTGAATTCATAGGTGGAACACGATACAGTTTTCAGGAGGTTTTTAATTGTGGGGTTCACGTAGTAATTGACTCATAATATTTTGGATTCATATTCTATATAATTACATCTTTTCGTTTTATTATACGTTGTCGCTTTATTTCTGCATATAAACTACTTGATAATAAGATCAAAAAGGGTATGAACTGTTACTAATTCAACTATGGTAACTGACATTTCGTAATTATACTAATAGTTTATTCTATAATAGTTTTATGTACACTTGATATCAGAAAAAAGCGTACAAGTACTATACGTAATTTTGTCTATACTTTGTATATTTAAATTCAACCTTTCACAACTGTCATCTATTAACTTCAAATAAAACTATGTCACACTGTTCGTAAGGGACCCTATCACATACTCAAGCCGCGACCTTCAATAAAAAAGCAACAATAATATTTATTTATAAGTATATATTAATGTACGAGGGTGGTTTGACAATTAACTTGGTTTGCCATGAAAGAAAACAATTCGAGATTGTAACGTATTTTATTTTTCGAAATTGTCCCCTCGAAATTCAACGCACTTGCCCCAACGTTTCTCCAGCTTCACGATTCCTTCACGGAAATGAATTGCTTCGATGCTTTCAAAATACTGGTTTACTTTCTGTATGACATCTTCATTAGACTCAAACTTTCGTCCTGCCAGAAAAGTTTTTAGTTTCGGGAATAGATGGTAGTCCGAAAGAGCTAGATCTGGCGAATACGTAGGATGCGGAAGCAGTTGAAATCGTAGCTCGGCCAATTTTTGCTGAGCGACACCACTTGAATGCACGGGGGCATTGTCATGGTGAAGCAACACCTTTTTCTTGGTAATTCCCGGGCGTTTCTCTGTTATTGACGCCTTTAATCGGTCTAAAAGTGACGCATAGTATTCTCCGGTATTGGTTCTTCCCTTTTCAAGGTAGTTAATTAGGAGAATTCCTTTTGCGTCCCAAAAAACTAACGCCATGACCTTTCCAGCGGATGGAACGCATTTCGCTTTTTTCGGAGCCGATTCGCCACGGGCAATCCATTGTTTCGACTGCTGTTTAGTTTCCGGGATATAGTGGTGTATCCAAGTTTCGTCCATTGTCACAAAACGGCGAAAAAACTCAACTACATTCTTCTGAAATACTTGTAAATTGTCGGCAGATATTCGCATGCGAATTCGCTTTTGTTCTTGAGTGAGTAAACGCGGCACCCATCTTGCGCACAGTTTTTGCATGTGCAATTCTTTATGCAAAACGAAGTGAAGTCGCTCAGTTGAGATGCCTGTGGCTTCCGCTAACTCGCGCACTTTCACTCGTCTATCGGCTAAAATCAAATCATGGACTTTATCGATGATTTCGGGTGTCACAGCCGATTTCGGGGCTCCAGGACGTGGTTCATCTTTAATGCTTGTTCTACCACGCTTAAACTCATTTACCCAAAGTCGAACACAGTCATAAGAAGGACATGAGTCACTCAATGTAGGTGAAATTCTATCATGAATCTCCTTCGCTGTTTTCCCTTCCAGATAAAAGAATTGAATCACACCACGAATTCCAACTTTATTCATTTTTCGCTATTGCTCAAAACACTTCTGTTTAAGTAACTGTCAAACAACGAGTTACTGTCAGAATAACTTGAGACCAGAGAATATTAACTCATAGGAATGACACTTTATGACTACTTATACAGATTACATTTGCGCTCTCTATTAGTGTATGAACTAAGTTAACATTTTAATTTGAAGAGCACTAATACGTTGTAAAACTTAGTATTTGGACGTGGCCCCATTTCTTACAATTACCATGTTCAGTCTACGGGGCATGGAGATAACAAGATTCTGGGATAAATTTTCCTTTTCTGTTATCTCTTCTCATATATTTTCCCAACCTCCCACAAATCTTCTGCCGTGTGATGTCTAATGTCCAATTTCGATATTTTTTTTACCATAAAGCCCCGTGTATATTGTTCCATGGGGTTAAGATCAGGGCTTTTAGCAGGATGCGGTTGCGTTTCAATGTTATTCCTAAACCATCAATTATCCTGCTGATATATGTAATTTTTCATAGGATATACCTGGCGTACTGAAGGTAACATTATATATTGAAGTATTATGCGCTGGTAACTCTGTTAAATTTTTCTCCAATACGCGAGCAAGTTCCAAGACCATGATAACTGAGCCGTTCCCACACATCTACTGAAAATCGTCCGTTTATTTGAGTTGCACTTATGTATTCCTGGTAAACCTTCTTGCCCGTGGTTGATAAACACGAACACATCCATCATTCATATTTTGGAAAATCTTTTCGTAGGTAAATTCAAAACTGCATATCTCGGTAACAATAATTTAGAGCAAACAATAGACGGGATTGCTGGTTTTTCTTCGATAGAAATATCTTCTTTGCGACAGCACAATTAAGTAATTGTGAATTTTTAATTCTTCGACATTCCGTTGGTAGTGATCCGGAAAAAATTGTCTCTACAATCTCTACGATATCCTTTAGATATCTTAGTACACGAATATCTTCGACGTCATTTGAAATTTCTGAACGACTAGAAGCAGCTCTTCATATCAAGCTACCCGTTTGTTCTCAGCGTCTCTTAATTTTGAAAACGGTCTACTTATTAAGCCCAAATTCTTGAGAAACTGCTCTAATTGACTAGTCATGATCTAATTTCGTAATAATACGGACTTTTAACACTTCTGACGTTTGCCCAGACATTATTCATGTAGACAATAATATCTTAAAGAAATTAGTTCGACAGTGACAAATGTACTCCTAAAATTTTCTAAAAGTTTCCGTGGAAACATTAGTAATACTTTCCAATTCAAAATGTAAAATATTAGTTGTATGCTTTTTTTTCTGAAATTAACACACAATAACTTCTAAAATTACATACGTTTACTCTTTGATAAATGTTTTCTATTTCTAATTTTTTTTCCAAACTTTAATAATTATGAAATCTATTTAGGTAAACCCACCCAGAAAGTACTGGAAAATATTCTTATGCTAACGGAATGGTGTATAAAAACTTTAAGTAAAATTTAAATATTTTAAAAATACCATGTTTTTATGAGAAATATTAAATAATCGGTAAGAATTTTTCAATATACTCGTAATATAGACACGAGGGTAATGTCTAGGTCAAAAAGGAGAGGCATTCATAATTAATGGACGCATCGACCCAAAGTTTAAAGAATATCAGATTGATTGGTATATTAAAACTAATGTGTAATAATATCAACTCTTGATTATTGAGGAGTGTAACAGTGTTACAATGATGTCGAAACCAGTTTAGAAAATAAACATTTACATGTGCACAATTAAGGTAGTAAAATAGAACTTTTATCGGTATAAAATAAAACATATAATGGAATTTCATCAAGTATAGGCTGAAACAATCCTATATTGTAAAATAGAACCACATGAAAGGATTTTGAAGTCACATGGTCTCACTCGAAAGTAGTGTTCACTTTTCATGGGGACACCTTAATAACTTTTTTATTTTGAAAGCAATCAATATAAAATTTTTATCAGTTGTGTAGGCCCCGACAACGCACCTTTTTCTATGAATAGAGTTTTTATAAAGTAAATATCTAGCCAACTATAATTAAAATAAAAAGTAGTGTTTCAAGTAATGTCTTACCAGCGATTTAGATAGAGCAAAAAAGTATTAGGAAAAGTTTTTACAAATCACTCAAGAACCCTTACTTAATACCAAATTTCGCAGAAAAATTTTTATTTTTAAATTCTTCTACATTTTTATGCTATCAATAGATAATAGTTTGTTATTGCAATAATAAGTGTGCCATGTAGCAAGAAAACAATTCACACGTTTTATTCAACATTAAAGAACAAACAAAACAAAAGCAACAATTTAACGAACAATATTTTAAATAGGATCTTTTTCCACTAATCACCTTGAAGACGGATACATTTTTCCATCACCTGTTGTGGTTCAGTACAACCAGTCGTAATACTTCTGGAGAAATTTCTCGACAGGTTTGTCGGATTTTCTGACACAGTTCCTGTATGTTTTGAGGTCTAGATGCATACACAGCATTTTTAATAGTCCCCCAAAGAAAAAGGTCGAGTGGTGTAATGTCAGGTGTTCTCGGAGGCCACTCTATTAAAGGGCTATTACGGCCTATCCATCTTAACGGAAAGTTTTCGTCTAACCATGCTCGCACTATTCTTGCGTTATGAACTGGGGATCCATCTAGCTGGAAGTGTAAATCTCGCCTCATTTCCAATGGTAAATCATCAAGCACATCAATTAATTCAGTATTTAAAAAATTTAAAAACCTTTCTGCATTTAGAGTATCAAAAAAGGAAAATGGGCCAATGATTTATGTATTTAAAATTCCGCACCACACATTAACTTTCTGCGAATATTGCCTTTTACAATTGATAACCCATTTTGGGTTTTCTGTTGCCCAGTATCTACAATTCTGGGATGAAACAATACCATTTGTAGTGAAGGTAGCTTCATCACATTATTTTTTTTTTAATATTCTGTCATTTAGAAAATTGCCTTGAGCCCATAGACAATACTCCATTCTTCTATTTAGATCTCCTTCTTCAAGGGCGTGTAAATATTTTGGCTTATACGGTTTTAATTTGTGACGACGGAGACATCTCCAAATTTTGGAGTAAGAGATATTTAAATGTCTAGCCACATCTCGTAAACTCGCGTGAGGATTATTACGATACGCTGCTAATATTACTGCATCGAAATGGTGTTCTCGATTGTTCAATCCTTGTTGACGTGGTTTAGCAACATCCCCAGTAGTGTTGAAAATGTTATTCAAGTACAACAGTTCGATGACGGATGGGTGGACGTTCAGGATGTCTCGCGTTAAACTCTCTTGCAGCTTCTCGGGTAGAACGTACATTATCACCAACAATTCGAATAATTTCTACTTTTTGAGCAATACTTAAATGTCTATCGGCCATTGCTCAGGAAAGTTCAATAGTTTCAACTGAAATAAACTGTTTACTGAACTGACGTTTGACATTTGAACTGACAAATTATTTTCTTGCTTCATGGCAATGATTGCAATAACAAACTATTATCTACTGATAGCATAAAAATGTAGAAGAATTTAAAAATGAAAATTTTTCCGCGAAATTTGGTATTAAGGGTTCTTGAGTGATTTGTAAAAACATTTCCTAATACTTTTTTGCTCTATCTTAATCGCTAGTATGACATTACTAGAAACACTACTTTTGATTTTAATTATAGTTGGCTAGATATTGACTTTATAAAAACTCTATTCATACAAAAAGGTGCGTTGTCGGGGCCTACACAACTGATAAAAATTTTATATTGATTGCTTTCAAAATAAAAAAGTTATTTAGGTATCCCCATCAAAAGTGAAACACATTGTATATAAAGCGACGCAGTGAAAATGATGCAGTGGTAAATATATGTAATTTGTTTAGTTGGGGAAAATATACGAAAAAGTAAATCAAATATTTTCTTTTAAATGTTTTTAAATATACTAATATATGTAATAAAATAACACTAATTCATAATCATTAGATATAGTAACAGATAACCGTAAAGCGGTTACATATTTAAAGGCACAGTGAAAACGATGCACCCAAGGGTACAATATTTATATACGTAGGAAAATCTAGATACATGGATAAAGTTCTCTTTTGTATAAGTTATTAATATGAAGTACGGTTTCATGACAAACATTTTACAATTTAGTACAAAACAATATGGGCCGACATGCAATGATAGCAGAGCTGCTAAACTAAAAAGTGAACGGAAATTCGTAAAAATATTGGACAAATTTCATGGATTGTTCTACGATCTTGCAGAATATCATCATGTACTTTTGCCACATTTCGTGGTGTGTATTCCGTCGACGAACGACCGGAATGTTCATCATCAAAAACCGACATACGTCCACTTTTAAAACTGTTGTACCATTCATAAGTTTGCGTCTGGACTAAAGCATCTATTCTCACCAAACGCGTTTAAGCATTTTCAGAGTTTCCCCTGCCATTTTACCAAGTTCGAAGGCGAATTTGATGCTCGTTCTTGGCTGTTTCATATCAGACGTTGTAGTGTCGCAGAATACAACTGTTTATAATACAAATACAAAAACTTTTTGTTACCATCTAGCAAAGTATCGTTTGACAGTATAGATAGAGTATAGTATAGATGCAGCTCACACCAATTAGCGCTATGGAGCTATACGAGGTGCATTCAAGTTCTAAGGCCTCCGATTTTTTTTCTCCAGACTGGAAAGAGATAGAAGCATGTGCATTGTTTTAAAATGAGCGTGCGTTCGTGCGTTCGTTGTCAATACGTCACAGAGATAGCAGCACTGTACGGCAGATGGAATTGTAGTGGCAGCGTCGAGAATGAGAACTGTTTTAGATACTTAAAATGGCTACGTTTTCCTTACTTGAACGGCGTGCAATCATTCGTTTTCTGAATTTGCGTGGTGTGACACCAATTGAAATTCATCGACAGTTGAAGGAGACATGTGGTGATGGAGTTATGGATGTGTCGAAAGTGCGTTCGTGGGTGCGACAGTTTAATGAAGGCAGAACATCGTGTGACAACAAATCGAAACAACCTAGGGCTCGCACAAGCCGGTCTGACGACATGATCGAGAAAGTGGAGAGACTTGTTTTGGGGGATCGCCGAATGACAGTTGAACAGATCGCCTCCAGTGTTAACATTTCCGTTAGTTCTGTGCTCACAATCCTGCATGACGACCTGAAAATGCGAAAAGTGTCCTCCAGATGGGCGCCACGAATGCTGACGGACGACCACAAGGCTGCTCGTGTGGCATGTTGCCAAGCAATGTTGACGTGCAACCAAGGCATGAATGGGACATTCTTTTCATCGATTGTGACAATGGATGAGAGGTGGATGCCATTTTTCAATCCAGAAACAAAGCGCCAGTCAGCTCAATGGAAGCACACAGATTCACCGCCACCAAAAAAATTTCGGGTATCCGCCAGTGCTGAAAAAATTATGGTGTCCATGTTCTGGGACAGTGAGGGCGTAATCCTTACCCATTGTGTTCCAAAGGGCACTACGGTGACAGGTGCAACCTACGAAAATGTTTTGAAGAACAAGTTCCTCCCTGCACTGCAAAAAAACGTCCGGGAAAGGCTGCGCGTGTGCTGTTTCACCAAGACAACGCACCCGCACATCGGGCTAACGTTACGCAACAGTTTCTTCGTGAAAACAACTTTGAAGTGATTTCTCATGCTCCCTACTCACCTGACCTGGCTCCTAGTGACTTTTGGCTGTTTCCAACAATGAAAGACACTGTCCGTGGCCGCACATTCACCGGCCGTGCTGCTATTGCTTCAGCGATTTTCCATTGGTCGAAACAGACTCCTAAAGAAGCCTTCGCCGCGGCCATGGAATCATGGCCTCGACGTTGTAAAACTGTGTACGTCTGCAGGGAGATTACGTCGAAAAGTAACACCAGTTTCATAGTTTTCGGGTGAGTAGTTAGTTAGAAAAAAAATCGGAGGCCTTAGAACTTGAATGCACCTCGTACTTTCATCTCGCGCGCTACATGCAAATTCCGGAAATTTCTGGGTAGCACCTCGAAGATTTTATTGGAATAATCCAATTACAAAAAACTGTGATAACGTAATGCAATCCATGTGTATGCAAACAATCTGAACCAGGCCACAGCCTCGTTCCAGTAACGCATGTTACAAATACGTCCTCGCTCACGCGAGTTGTTTGCAAACACAAGTTGCATGTCAGGGTTGTATAACATTCCCTAAGTAGTACGAGGATGAGCTAATGATATATAACAGACATTCATAGATTCACTTACACAGTCACGTTCACACATTCAGTCTACATACTAGTTAGTAAGAATGTATATTATTGTTATCCAGTTTTAAGTGTTAAATATTAATTATACGATGTTACCCAAACTTCGTGAGTGTCTTACTTTACCATAAGTCGCCCTACCTGTTATCCCGTGGGCTACCCAAAGGCCCAACATCACATGGCGATTCTGCCTACCTACGGCTCAGGACCATTCGGCCAGTCAATCAAGACTGCAGGGAACATGTAGGAAGCCGGAACGGACCAAGGAAGGAAAAACCTACAGTGTAGCAGGTCAAGATCACAAAATGGGCAATTACGCGACGAAGGAAGAGGTAATCATCGCTGGCAATGACGCCAACATAAAAAACAACGTAGACACCATCGACATCCTCGGCGTAGTGGCATTCGTGGGAGTTATGGTAATATTAACGTCCGGCTGCTGCTACGGTGTATACCGGCACGTGAACAAGAGGATGACGAAGGCCCTATCCGCTCAGGTTCAACTGGAGTTACACCGAAGCCAGGAGAAGGTCTAGTCTAACACCCATGTCCGCCCCCGACCAATTCACACAAATATACGAAGAAGTAAAGGTATTTTTTAGCAATTTAAGGAAAGACAATGTTAGTAATAAGAGTGATATTAACGTAATTAAGCGCAAACAAGCGCTAATAGACAATTTTAACCTTAGATTGTATGAAATAAGGGACAATTTTAATAAAGTAGCACATAGTTTAAGTACCCGGGAGGCAACTAAAAATTGTATTAAAGACATTACCGCGACGTTAGATGAGGCTACAGAAATTTTAAATAACAGATTAAGTAATTTAAATGTAACAATTGGCAACATGGCTGAGAATTTCGATTTACGCACTGCCTCAAGTTTATTACCTGTAATGAACGGTAAAGAAGAAGTAACTCTGCAACTTATAGATTCGATCGAATTATATGACGCTTTGTTAAATAACGCGGGAAAGGAAAGTTTAACCAAATACGTTCTAAAAACACGGTTATCCCCTAAAGCAAAATTAAGGTTACTCAAAACATACCCCAGCAATGCCGCTTTAATTACAGATTTAAAACGCTATTTCATTACGAAAAAATCGGTCGCAGCATTAACGTCACAATTATACAATGCGAAACAAGGCGCGAAAACGATAAACGAATACGGCGAGACAGTAGAAGATCTGCTCGCGCAATTATCAATCACGCAAGCAGGCGATGACGACACGTTAGTAGATAAATTCCGTTCTGCAAATGAACAAATTGCAGTTAATACATTCGCAAATGGACTCCGCGACCCCAACATAAAATTATTAATAAAAGCTCGCAACCCTAGCACATTAAGCGACGCGATTCAGGAGGCTGCAAACGAACAGATACTTAACCCCGCAAGCAACGCAATTTATCATTTCTCAAAAAAAGCTACGTTTAACAATTCAAAAACTACGTTTAATCATGCACAAGCCAAAGACAATCGGTACCGAGGATATAGGCAAACTAACAACGATAATAGACGAAGAAATTTTCAACATGACAATACACATGGCAATCAAAATCAATATTATAGAAAGAAATTTGTAAGGCGCGACAAACGCGATAGCCGCGACAGAGTATTCGCTGTATCATCAAACGCGACCCAGCGCGACGATAATAACGATAATTCATTTTTTCGAAGAGTCGTCAACTAAAAACAGATTCCAGTCAACATTTTTTTAACCTCGACGGTTTAACATATATTAATTCATATTTCAATAATAAAGACAATCTATTTCTAGTTGACACAGGTGCTTCGATAAGTGTTATATTTTTAAAGTCTATTTATACAAACATAATTGTTGATAAAACACACAAGGTAAACATAGTCGGCATCAACGGCAAAACACAAACAAACGGATCCGCTTTCATTACGCTAAACCTAGGCGAGGCCAAGGTCAGGCACAAATTTGCAGTATTAGAAAATGTAAACGATAACAAATTTATAGGTATCATCGGTTCCGACATACTTGCCAAATACAACACCGTTATAGACTACGAGAAATATAATATTACGTTTTCAATTGAAGGTCAGCAAATTACATTACCAATGCATTCCGACGAGGACACGGTTGTTAATATTCCGCCTCGTTGTGAAATAATCAAATATTTTAAAGTAAGTACGTGTAGCGATTGTGTAGTTTCCCAGAAGGAAGCTGCCCCAGGTATATTTATAGCAGGCTCTGTTGTAACCCCAAAAAATGGTTTAGTGCCCGTAAGAATATTGAATACAAGAGATAGCGACGCGACATTGAAGAACTTCGCTCCTACGTTAACAGACCTTGATAAATACAACGTCTGCAGTTTCAGGTGTAATGACACTAAATCAGTCGAACGCGTCGACAAAGTTTTACAAACAGTAAACACCTCACATCTAAACAAAGAAGAAAACATTACGATGCAAAAAATTATCGCTAAGTATTGCGACGTGTTTTTCCTTGATTCAGATAAGCTTACGCACACGAACATATACAGGGGAGACATACAGGTTAACCCGCAGATAAATCCGATATATTCTAAACCCTATCGACTGCCACATTCGCAAAAACATGAGATCGACAGACAAGTAGAGAAACTTTTGTCCGATGGCATTATAGAAAAGGCAAAGTCACCGTGGTCATCCCCACTATTATTAGTTCCCAAGAAAAAGGATAAGGACGGAAACCGGAAGTGGAGGATAGTGATCGACTACCGCTTGTTAAATAAGCAGATAGTCGATGACAAATTCCCATTGCCATCAATCAACGAGATCTTAGACTCGCTTTCAGGCGCAGTCTATTTTTCTCATTTAGATTTAGCACAAGGCTATCACCAGATAGAATTAGAACCCAAAAGCCGTCCCTACACAGCATTTACTACCGGCAAAGATCAATACCAAATGTGTCGACTTCCAATGGGACTAAAAACAAGTAGTAGCGCTTTTTCTAGAGCCATGACAATAGCAATGTCAGGACTTAATTATGAACAATGTTTCATATATCTTGACGATCTCATAGTTTTCGGCAACAATCTCCGACAACACAATCTGAATTTAGTTAGAGTACTGGAACGGCTAAGAAAGGTTAATCTTAAACTGAACCCAGGCAAATGCGATTTTTTACGAAAGGAAATTTTATATTTGGGACACGTCATTTCGGCGGAAGGAGTCTCACCCGACCCTTCCAACATAAAAGCCTTAATGGAATACACGGTTCCTAAGAACGCAAAAGACGTAAAACGATTTGTCGCATTCGCCAACTATTATAGACGTTTCATTCCAAATTTTGCCAACATCGTGAATCCCTTGAACAACCTTACAAGGAAAAATGTGATTTTTACATGGTCCGATGTGGAACAAAAGGCATTCGAAAAGCTCAAGCTAGCCCTACAGACACCACCAGTTTTGCAATATCCAGATTTCGATGCGAATAACATGTTTACTCTAAAAACAGACGCATCCGGCTACTCAATTGGTGCAGTGCTATCCAACGGCAACGACAGGCCAATCGCTTATGCCAGTCGATCCCTAAACAAAGCGGAAAGGAACTACTGCACAATTGAAAAAGAGTTATTAGCCGTGGTTTGGGCAGTGAAGCATTTCAGGCCTTACTTATATGGTCGAAAATTCAAGATCTTCACAGATCATAGGCCATTAGTATATTTGTTTGGAATGACCAACCCGTCTAGCCGTCTTACGAAATTCAGATTAGTGTTAGAAGAATACGATTTTATCATCAATTACGTTAAGGGTTCAGAGAACGTAGTTGCAGACGCCTTATCACGGATAGAGATAGATTCCAACGACTTGAAGGAGGTTAGTAATGGGATTAACGACAGCATTTTTGTTACGACTAGAGCTCAGTCAAGACAGGTAGCTGCCGATCACACCATTACGACCCCAGCAGTCACAGAATCCACCGGCTCCAGGGTAGGCCACCCCGGGGTTGTGGAACTGTTGAAAAGGCCAGCGGGATCTATCGAACTTCGAGTGATAGACAAGGCAAGCTTCAATTCCCTCCAGCGTCGTAACGGAACAAGCATGCGTTCCAAGGAAGTATTCCTATACGACGAAGATGCTCTCACAATTTTTATGAAGGAGACTGTAGTTACAATGAGTCCCCAGCAGTACATGCGCTTATTGGCTACACTCCAGGAGTTCTGCGCAGGACACGACATACAGGAAATATGTATAGTCAAAGACAATTCCAGGAACAGCGACTTCCTGAGAAATTTTATTCCATGGAAGAAGAGAGAGCCAAACGATTTAAAGATAAACGTAATAGGAGGAGTGGTAAGAATTGAAGACTACGAAACACAGCAACTAATCATCAACGATTATCATATGCTACGTACAGGAGGACACGGAGGAGTAAACCGAACATTTAACCAGATCAAAAGGTTTTATTATTGGCCAAAACTAAAGCACGACATCGAATCATTCGTGAAACGATGTAGTGATTGCCAAAAACACAAGCACTCAATACCAAACAAAGAACCAATCAAGGTAACGACCACATCGTCATACGCTTTCCAAAAGATTTTTGTAGATCTAGTAGGTCCATTAAACCAAGACCACGAGGAGAACAAGTACATCTTGACACTCCAATGCGAACTAACAAAATTCGTGGAAGCATATCCTATTCAAAGCAAAGAAGCTGCCACAGTAGCCAGAGCCCTGGTCGAGAATTTTATATTAAGATACGCTATTCCCGAACAGATAGCTTCCGACCAAGGAACAGAGTTTATGGCTGCAGTTTTCAAGGAAACTTGCTCACTGTTAGGAATACAGCAATTAAGATCAACTGCTTACCACCACGAAACGTTAGGCGCATTAGAGAATACACATAAGAATCTCGGAGCGTACCTACGAATCCAATTAGATAACCATAAAGACAATTGGTCGACTTGGATACCTTATTGGTGCTTTGCGTTTAATAACACAGTGCATACTGAAACCAAATATACACCGCATGAGTTAGTTTTCGGTAAACACAATCCCCTACCTTCATCAATAACAAACGCGATAGAACCGCTATTCAATTTTGAAAATTACGCCGCAGAAATGAAATACAGACTCCAGACAGCCCTGCACGATGCGAAACATAATTTGATCCTATCGAAAGTTAAAAGGCAAGAAAAGTTAAATAGAAATCGCAGGCACACACACTTTTGTGTCGGCGATCAGGTCTTAATAAAAAACGAAGCAGGGAATAAACTTGAGTCACTGTATAACGGCCCCTTTATAGTAACTAAAACAGACAAGCCGCCAAACATAACAGTTTGCATAAACGGTAAAGACACCGAAATACACAAAAACCGCCTTAAGCATTACCACGCCTAAAAGCAAATACAAATATGTCAATTAGTATAAGTGTTAGAATAAGTGTAAATATGTTAGTAGGAAATAAGAAACTTGTATACATGTAATAAATAAGCAACTATTTTTAAAATTAGTAGTATATGTCATATTTTTAGTAATCACCGTACTACAAGAATAATAAAGGTATAGATTTTAACATAAGAAAAACAAACGCCTCAGCGTTATTTTTCTTAACCCCCAGGGAGGGTGATGTGATAACGTAATGCAATCCATGTGTATGCAAACAATCTGAACCAGGCCACAGCCTCGTTCCAGTAACGCATGTTACAAATACGTCCTCGCTCACGCGAGTTGTTTGCAAACACAAGTTGCATGTCAGGGTTGTATAACATTCCCTAAGTAGTACGAGGATGAGCTAATGATATATAACAGACATTCATAGATTCACTTACACAGTCACGTTCACACATTCAGTCTACATACTAGTTAGTAAGAATGTATATTATTGTTATCCAGTTTTAAGTGTTAAATATTAATTATACGATGTTACCCAAACTTCGTGAGTGTCTTACTTTACCATAAGTCGCCCTACCTGTTATCCCGTGGGCTACCCAAAGGCCCAACATCACAAAACATTATGGCAGGCTATTTTACATTTTTTGGCTATTGGGTTGGGTTTTTCGAGTGTTTTGTGCGTTTTGTGTTCAGACAAACATTTTCAAAATCCATCAAAAGATAATTAAGTATTTTTTTAACTTATTGCAAAATGATTAACCCAAGCCATTTTTTTCGTAAACACATATAATGGTATTTGATTCTTAATC
Organism: Melolontha melolontha; assembly: GCA_935421215.2. Lineage (NCBI taxonomy): Eukaryota > Metazoa > Arthropoda > Insecta > Coleoptera > Scarabaeidae > Melolontha > Melolontha melolontha. The sequence continues at coordinate 205,022,213 of OW285235.1, forward strand.
TGTTTGTATCATAAATGTTTGCCACAATTTCTGTGAAATAAAAAATAAAATTTCCAATATGTACCTATCCTACAATTACAATAATCAATATATACATAATTGAATATGTTAGTATTGAAGAAAGAGACCTCTTTTTTACTATATAAATGTGTATTTCCCAATGGATATTTTATTAATTTCAATTATTTAATGATTCATTCATCGAATTCAGAGATTCTAATTTATTTAAACATAATTCTTGCTAATCATTAAACCGTAATATTGTATTAAGCATATTGCTTACTTAATAATACAAATAACAAACCTAGTTACGTAGATCAGTGTGTGTGCACACGATTAAAACAGTTATAAAGGTAACATTAATGAAATTTCTGCAAACATTTGTTTTTCTTCGTAATTATCATGTATTTGATAATGATGTATAGATACAATGTATATATCTACGCGTTTTTATCTACATGTATATGTGGTTCCTTAACTTTTTTAATATATCGAATTAGTGGATATTGAACCTGAGTTGTAACTGGCAGTGTCAGGTATTGGTTCAGTGGGTCGAAAGAAAAACCGGTTCGATTCACACGGTGTCAGTGAAACTTTTCGGACAGAATCAATGTATTTAGACAATTGAATATAAACTAAAAACAGGATGTTTTAGCTATTAATCTAATTTGAATAGATATAGATTCCTTTGTAATTAAACAAGAAGTCCATTGTTTTCGTGGAATTTGAAAACTGACTAGTCTAAAACAAATAGTTGATTATTTTACAGTTTCCTATTATACAGTATTCGGTCACTAGATTGATGTAATTTTAACATAAAACTAAAATAAAAAGTAAAATTTAAGAGTTTATACCAACTATCTACGTATTAATTTTCAATTGGTATTCTTTCATTTGCTTTCTAGTTCTTTATGACATTTTTCGCTGCTTTCGCGTTACGTAATGCTTTTTATCGTATTCTAGGCATTGTTTTAAGATACTGCTTCATTGTACCCTTCGCTAAGTATTAGAAATGCTCTGGTTCTTTCAGTGTAATACATGACCAAATCGCGGTCATCTTTTGAAGAACTAAAAATGTTTTGTTACTGGTTTTACTTTTAATTCACCAGCAAATTCCGTGTACAAGAAATAAAATATTTGAATTTATTTCGGAAATGTATTTTATTAAAAATCTACGGTCAATGCAATACATAATTATCAACAGTGTAATTATTACAGTATACACGAGGGTCAGTCAATATCTAATGCCTCCTATTTTTTTTCTATCTAAATAAAGTTAGTTAAGTGAAATTTTTGAACTTGCCGCTGTTTCTCAAACCTACAATCCACTGCAGTAGTAACTTTCTGTGTCAAAAAGTGGTAGCACTACAGTAGCTTGAAAAATGGCCGGCATCGATAGACATTAGATAGATTCGATAGATATTAGATAGACAGCGTTCTGTGATTGAATTCTTTAATGTAGAAGGTGAAATGCCCATTCACATTCTTGAAAGATTGAAAAATGTGTACGGTGATGCAACAATGGATGTCAGCACTGTTAGACGATGAGTTCGTCGCTGTAACGAAGCTGAAGGACACACACCGTTGGCTGACGAAAAGCGGAGTGGCAGGCCGTTGACTGCAGTGACTCGACGCAACATTCAGCGAATCGATGTCATCATTCGCATGACTGCAGATAAATTGTATCGCATTCTCTCTCTCAGTAAAAGCAGTGTGATGACGATTTTTCAACAACTGGGGTATTCAAAAGTTCAAAAATTAACCGACCAGAATAAAGAAACAAGAAAAATAATAGCCTCACAACACTTACAGCGCTTCCGTTTGAGGGGAGATGAGTTTCTGGAAAAAAATGTGACTGGAGAGGAAACATGGGTTCATTTTTCAGAATCCGAATCAAAGAAGCAGTCAATGAAATGGCATCACACAAACTCACCAAAAACGAGAAAGTTCAAAACTGTGCGATCGGCAGGGAAAGTTATGGCGACAGTGTTCTAGGATGCAGAGGATGTGATTACGGTTGGTTGGAAACAGGACCGTGATTTTTACCACACTGGGATACATGCCCTTATTAAAATATGGACCAAAACTGTGCAAATGGCCGGAGATTATATTGAAAAGTGACAAATTAATCATAAATATTATGTTTTTCAAACTATATAATTACATTTTTATTTCTTGACAAATAAAAGGCGAAAAAAATAGACATTAATTTTTTACTGACCCTCGTAATTGAATTGTCGACATTTTTAGTTAGTTCTTCTTTACTACAAGGGTGGTTCATGTATGAACTGACTTTTATTAATCACTTTTTATTGAATTATAATTACAATAAATGAACAATATCCCAAATGAACAATATCCAATATTTTTCCTAGCGGCTAGTTAGTCTTTATCCCACTTTCATAAGAAGAACGAGGGCGTGTATTTCACCAGTTGCTCACGAACCGCTTCACTTGAATCATCGTTGTCATAACGTGCTCCTCCCAGTTCATCTTTAAGCGGTCCAACTGTATGGTCTTGGTCACATGGAGAAAGGTCTGTGCTGTATGGAGGAGCAGATCAATGCATTTCCGCTAGTTTTTCCTACGTTCGAGCAGCTGTATGCGATCGGGCGTTGTCATGCGAAAGCAATACTTGTCGTATCGGACATCCTCGTATTTTAGGCTAATAGGCGGACACGCTCCAAAAGATTGCAATGATAATCTGTATTAACGCTTCGCCTTTCCAACAACAGAACACCTTTATAATCCCAAGACACTGTTGTCAAAACCTTACCCGTAGACAAACGAGTTTTCGCTTTATCGGACAAGCTTCAGCTTTTTGTCCCCACTCTTTACTTGCTCGTTTGATGTATACTGGTGTACCCAAGTCTCATCACAGGTGACTATACGATGTAAAAATGCTTCCCCTTCCGCTTCGTAACGTGTCAGCAGCCTGTGAGAAATTTGAAAACGAACAGTTCGTTGATCGTCAGTCAAGAGCCTTGGAATCTATCTTGCCGAAGTTTTTCGAAGCTGAAGTTTTATCCTAAAGATTGATTGGGCATTACATAGTTTATTCCCACTGTTTGTTGAATTTCTGCTATGGTTAGTCGACGATTTGTCGCAAAAAGGTCGCGAATGGCATCAATGTTTTCATGAGGTGTTTGTTTTTGGACGGCGTTGGGGATGAGATGCCGTGCAGAACGAAACCTGCACGGCATCTCATCCTCCACGAAGTTGTTTATGCCAAAATTTCACAATTTCGCTAGTGTCTTGAACAATGTGGATTCCCCATATAATGCAATCTTCGCCAAATTCAGCGAGACCAACATTTACTTTCGTAAGAAATTTGATGGTGATGCGTTGCGCAACCAAACATGGTATTGCACTTTCGCTCCTCGCAAGAACAATTGTATGTAACAAGTGTATGTTACTCCCAGGACGGAAAGGTCGAGTCATATTTGATCCGCCCTCGTAGTTTTATAAGTTGGTACTTATTACTAGAGAACGGACATTCTTACCACATGACTAAGTTCTCAGAATAGAATAGCCGTTGTCCATTGTTAACGCTGGTTGCCGAGAAAGTCAAACACAAATACTTCATTGTATTACGCCGGGATGTTCTCGGCGAAGTTTATAAACATTTCGAGATGCCGATTGCGTTTAATGGATATTTATCCTCCAAATACAATAGGTGTGTTGTCATTGTAATCGCAGCGGACCAGATGGCCGGGAAAGACTAAGAAATACTTCATTGAATTACGCCGAGTCATGTGGTAAGAATGTCCGTTCTCTACTTATTACGGAAATCATATTTTAAATAATTTTGCTACAGGATCAGCACCAGGGATAATTTTCATATTCGCATTACAGAACGAAAGCAGCAACTTGCTTTCGTGCTTTCCACGTTTTGTCTGTATCTAAATAAGAACAAATTCTAAGGTTTCGTCCTGTTCTATAATATTCACACACCAAATTTATTATACCGGGTTGTTTTTTAATTATTACATACTTTATTATTACACATACATTTTTCCTATATGTAACCTTAAAAAGAAAATTGTCAATGCATTAGCAACATAGTAGACAACCAGTCATACATTTATATTTCGACGAGCGAGAACCATATTCTTCTAGCAAAACCTGTGTTGACAGTGCTACTGTAGATCTATTTTAGTGCAAATAAAATAACTATTCTGTAAATCCGCTACTCCTAGTTCATTATTTTTTTTGTATTGAAAAATTAAACTTTCCAGCATACATGAAACTTTCTAAATCTATTACGAAACTGTTAAAATTTATCGCGAAAGTATGGTAGAATCTGGTTCGGCAATAATACTTGTACTGGCAACAGTAGGTAATACAGAGCAAAATAAAGCAACGAAGAATTATGTTATGTTTTTAGAAAAGAAAGTGCAAAATATCAGGTTTGAATAAAGAAATTGTTCTAACGATTAATTAAGACAAACAAAATAACATAACAAATGTGAAGTTTTCGAAGCCTTCTCTTTCAAGGCGATCTTCAAAGCAACGCAGGGTATTCCGAACAAATTATGAGATTTTTCCATCATATGCAGTACGTATACGTAGGGATGCAAACGATACATCGATGTATCATTCATAAACATCGATGTTTTAGTATCGATGTCGAAGCCCCAAAAACATCGATACATCGTTAATCAATGAACGATGTTTTAACGTCGATGTTTGTTTATAATAGCGCCATCTGCATACTATTTGCGGAAGCGAATCACATCACTATTACTGTTTGCAAATTTTTGCAAACGTCTCGTTCATGGGATATGCACTAGATGATGCCCAGTTTTAAGATGCTACATTTTAGAGATGCGACTGCTAAAGCTAAAGTCTTCAGTTATATAAACAATTACGTAACCAGTATGCAAGCAACGATTGCCAGAACTGAGTCTTCTGACAGTTCTGACGAATCTGAAAAGGACAATAACATGGAACCTGACATATGGAGTTACCACACACAATTATCACATAAAAACATAAAAAACAGAACTAGCGACAATGACAAAACAAAAGTTGATTCAGAATTTCATATGTTTCTATCATCACCGGTCACTCCTATCAAAGGAGATCCTATAGAAATATGGCATGACATGCGTACAATGTTTCCATTCCTATTTAAATTCGCTATGAAGTATTTGCCAATCGTGGCAAAATCGGTGCCCAGTGAGCGGTTGTTCTCTGAGGCTGGGGAAACAATAACCCAAGAGAGAAACCGCTTATTGGGCACCAGGGTATCAAAATTAATGTTTTTGAATTCCATTATTAAAAATCATACTTTCACAAATAAATTTAATTCATATTATCTATGTGTTTTAATTCTTATACTAAAAATTCAGCTTCTCAATAATTTTTCAAAAACATCGAAGAAACATCGATGTATCGTTAGTAAACGTAGATATTTTCGACATCGATGTTTTACTTTTGAAAAACATCGATGTTCTAACATCGATGTTTTTATGAGCGATGTTGCATCCCTACGTATACGGTCTTTCAGTTCGTCCAAGTTACGTATTTGAACGTTATTATAAATTTTACTTTTCAGATTATCCCAAATGAGGTAATCATTTGGGAATAAATCGGCTGATCTTGGGAGCATTCATATGGGGTCAAATCTGTCGATCCATCGCCTTTGAAATGCGTTATTAAAAACATTCCTGACGGCGTTAGTAGAATGTGCCTTGGAGCCCCATCCATTTGCAACCAAGGTTCATCAACATTTAGCATATCAATTGATGAAATCATGTGGTCTCGCAAGAGATTCAGATATTTTGCTGCAGTGAGGTTACCGTCATAAAAAATGGGCCAATAAGGCTATCGCTTATTATTCCAATCCAGACATTGACTTTTTGAGGGCACTGCGTTCGGGTTTGGTTTTGGGCATGAGGATTTGTCCGGGACCAATACTTAACTGATTAATGGAAAGGAAATTTAGTATTTTTCAATAGATAAATGTAGGATACAAATCGGAAGTTCTGAAAGTTGACTTCACCATTTACAGTAAATGTAGTTTTATCAGTAAAAATTATTTTATTTAAAATTTTTTCGTTTTCATTTAACATATTAAACATTATGTCACAAAAATCAGTTTGTTTTACTTTATCTTCCTCGAAAAGCTCTTGATGGTTTGATATCCTGTATGGCTTATATTTGAATTCTTTCAGGGATTTGTATATCAAACTGTGCGATACTCCAAAATGCCGATTTACATCTAAAAGCGATTCTATAGACCGTTCCTCTATATAACACAGGATATTCAGCTTAGCGATTCTATAGACCATTCCTCTATATAACACAGGATATTCAGCTTCATGTGTTCTGTTAACAAGTGATTGGTGGTTCTATTTTTTTTGTGGCAATTTAGAAAACAACCATCTTCTTTGAATTTGTTAAAAATATTTAAAATTGTTTACGCACAAGGCCTTAACGGAAAACATGTCTCTGACCGTCCTTAAACTATTATTCTTCTGGTACCACACTACCTTTCCATCTTTGTTGTACTCATTGATGATTTATATAAATTATCTACTTTTCAATAAAATATATTTAATTTAAGATTCATGTATGAATAAAAATTTAGAAATATTTGACATCAAAAAAATGTTTTTTTCTCTCCATGGGAATTAAGAAATAAGCTATAGGTAAATCCTTCACTGGTGTTTAACTGATTACCTACTATGCCGCTAACGCATTAACAATTTTCTTTTTAAAATTATACATACGAAAAATGTATGCGTAATAGAAAAACGGTATATGTTTTATTGAATGCAAAATGTGACCAAGTTAACAAAAGAAATTCGAAACAGCGTAGAGGAATTTATTTTAACTTTAGACTTTATTTCTACTGCAACATTCTAATCAGCAAATTGAGAACGTAATACGGAATAGAGGATGACACGAATGATACATTGAAAGCACTCTACCCAGAGTTAATCGCTCTCTGCAATCAGTAAAAGTCAAGCTGGAATAAATCTACTGGGTGGATTATATTGTAAAGAATCGTGCTCTATTTGCCTGACTGGCTAGATGCCTTTCTTTAGTTTCGTATACCACAAGAAATAATATAGTAGATGTTTATAAACCAGCAAAAATTGCACAATAAATAAGATGAATTCAGGAATTTGAAGAATTAAGAGAAATAAAATTGTCGACGTGGCTGTGGAAAGAGCCTGAAGAAGTAACTTTTGACTCTGTTGTTCATGAGTGTATTATATAGGAATATCCAAAATATATATGCTGCATAATGTATAATATACTGCATAGTCAATACAAAGATGTGTAATTAAGGACATTTTTAAGTTAATAAATAAGAACATCTGACAAGTGTAACTGGGTACGAAAATAAATTTCAAATTTTACGTCATTAATTAAAGGCAATTGACCTGAATACCAATTTATTTTAATCTTGATGTACACATTGTAAAGATGAAACAGACATGCAATATACATATCTGTAACTGTACATATGGACAATACACCGCGTATTTTCAGCATTTACTTCTGCTTAAGACACGTGTTTCTGCCATCTATAGGCGTCATCAGTCAAGCTAGTGAAGCAATGTAATACAAATGATACAAATCTTTTTAAGAACAGATTTGTATCTGTATATACATTTACGCTGAAATCGCCTACAAGATATAGCAAATTTTGTCCAATAAGGTGGCACTATTTAATAAATGACATCTGACGGACGAAAGAGACTATGCCGAAAAAGGCGACCTTTCGCTTGACCAGCTATACTGGTACATAAGCGAAAAAATACGTATAGGTGTAGTCCATTAACACGAACCAGATGGCGGTAAATATACAAAAAGGTTTAAGTATATCAATACGTTATGCACGTATTACGCATTTGTTACAAATGAAGACATGCAATATACATATCTTTCGACATAGTCTTTTTCGTCCGTCAGATGTCACTTATTAAATAGTGCCACCTTATAGGACGAAATTTGCTATATCTTGTAGGCGATTTCAGCGTAAATGTATATACAGATACAAATCTGTTCTTAAAAAGATTTGTATCATTTGTATTATATTGCTTCACTAGCTTGACTGATGACGCCTATAGATGACAGAAACACGTGTCTTAAGCAGAAGTAAATGCTGAAAAGACGAGGTGTATTGTCCATATGTACAGTTACAGATATGTATATTGCATGTCTGTTTCATTTGTAAAAATGCGTAATACGTGCATAACGTATTGATATATGTACTTAAACCTTTTTGTATATTTACCGCCATCTGGCTCGTGTTAATGGACTACACCTACACGTATTTTTTCGCTTATGTACCAGCATAGCTGGTCAAGCGAAAGGTCGCCTTTTTCGGCATTGTCTCTTTTGTCCGTCAGATGTCACTTATTAAATAGTGCCACCTTATAGGACGAAATTTGCTATATCTTGTAGGCGATTTCAGCGTAAATGCATATATACAGATACAAATCTGTTCTTAAAAAGATTTGTATCAATTGTATTACATTGCTTCACTAGCTTGACTGATGACGCCTATAGATGGCAGGAACACGTGTCTTAAGCAGAAGTAAATGCTGAAAATACGAGGTGTATTGACCATATGTACAGTTACAGATATGTATATTGCATGTCTGTTTCATTTGTAACAAATGCGTAATACGTGCATAACGTATTGATATACTTAAACCTTTTTGTATACATTGTAAAGAGTTAAATATTTAAAAGGAAATATTTCGGAATAAATCCGCTAATGCTTTAAAATTAAAAATAGTAAAAATTAAATAATATTAGAAACACTTAAATAATAAAAAAAATACTATTAATGTATTAAATATATAAGCCAGTTGTAAAAAGGGTTGTATTCTTTGTCCTAATATTTTTATTTAGTGTGAATGCCTGTATCTTTTGCATAGAGTAATACTATTTTATTGAGGATGTAATGCTAAAACTAAATAGTAAAAAATATAACTTAAACATAGCCTGAATTTATGTAAAATTAACACTATTATTTATGTAAACATATTCAACAGAAAGCCTACGATCTCAAATCTCTCGTGAATTTTATTCATTTATTCAATTATCAGTAAGGGACTGCTGCCTCTGCTGATGTGCACTGTCCACCTAATAAATAAATTTCGTTTGTGTAAACTGAGGTTATTTTACTTCATTAATTATTTGAATTATTTTCACAAATGCTCAATTACAATTATAGCATTTACTTTTTTATATATTAAATACATGTCAAAATTTGAAGAGGGGTCTTTCTCTTTAAATTCTTTTAAATACATTATTTACAGTGACTAATAAAGTCTACGTCGTAATAATAAAAGAATAAGCAGAAAAATACTGTAAATATTGAAATATATTTATTTCCATATTCTACATACTTTCATCTACTTTTATACATAATCTCCATTTTTGTTCTCAAACATTCGTCATACCGTTCAATAAGTTTTTGAATTCCGATGTCAAAGAAATCTACCTCCTGTGAAGAAGCCCAATTCCATGACTTCAGTTTTTACTTCTTCGTCGTCGTCGAACCGTTGACTGCCAAGGAACTACTGTAAGTACCGAAACAAGTGAAAACCACTGGATGCAAGGTCTGGATGTTAAATTCCACTTGTTTCCATTCAAAAGATCTGATTAGGCCTTATGTTTGTGTAGAAACATGTGGCTTTGCATTGTCATGCAGCAAGATCACACCGTAAGACTCTAGGCCACGCCGCTTGTTAGGTACGGCACGTCTGAGTTTTCTCAACGTCTCACAATACGCATTAGAGTCGATTATTGTGCCACTCGACATAAAATCCAGTAACAAAATCTTCAGAAATCAGAAAAGGTTGACCAGGGCGTGCCTTATCATGCACACCAATCCGTCCGTCCTTAAACATTCTCACCAACTTTGGAATTTTACTGCCACTGATAGCATTATCACCGTAAACTTAAAAATCTGACGGGAATTTCTGCTGCTGTCAAATTTCCTGCCCTCAAGAATCGAATTACAGATCGTATCGCACAGTCGGCGGGCGACAGTGTTGCCAGCCAGCGTTAACGTTACATGGGTAGATTTGTCGACTAATTGCGGTAGATTCCGTAAAAAATTGGTAGATTTAAAATTTTATAATATTATTAACTATGCATGCTGCTGACTTACCAATGAGTAATTTAGAGGTAGATGTATCTATATAAGCTTTATTAAATAATAATAAATAATTACTTATAGGTTTGTACATACATATATATTTGTTAATTCTTATTATACTTTTTTAAATAACCAATCTGCGATAAAAATTCAGATTTTATTTTCAGTTTCCTTTCCTTACTTAAATACATATAAGTCTAGCAGAACTGCAGGACATAAATATTTCAGAGGTGACAAGAAAACAAAATTACAAAGGATAAAACCAAAATTAATTTTATTCAAAGAATGTTTTCTAAAATATAAATAATCGTAATTTATATCCTATTCACAGTCAGTGGGATATAAATTATGTTTATTCATTTTTAAAAGCAACTTTTCCTCCCATCCTTACCATCACCATAGGTTACTTCCTAGATCTGTTACCAAAATTCTTCAGTATCATCGAATACGATTGAATAATATCAGTATTTCATAAAAGACGCCATTCTGTATCCGAATTTTGAATATCGTTAAGACTTTAAGTAAATTTGGAAACCTAACGGCTACATTAGTAATGGTGTGAATGTACCACATTTAGATATGTACGGATCCACAAATTCAATTTTTTTAAAATATGTAGCGAGTATTGCAGCGAGCCTACTGGCAAATTTTTATTCTGATATACCGATAGGACCAGCTCTCAACGGGCCATACCGAGCAATAAGTGGCAACAGCTAATCCCCTCTACGCGCAATAGCTTACATTACCATACATTGCAGAGTTATGAATTTAGTAAGACTTAAACCGCGCAAGGATATAGTCGTTTGCATATTCGTTCTGTATACGTAATTTGCCCATTTGTTTCAGATATAAAAAGGTCGTTATATCTCTAAGTTATTATTATTGTATTCTTAGCTGCTACGGAAAAGTAATTTTAAGTAATAAAAAAACAATAACGTTTTCTAAAAGATAAAAGTAAAAAAATCAATAATTCTGCAGAATAAATTTTAATTCTAAGAAAGTCACTAAATATAGGATTCGAAAATACCGCCCTCTCTCCCCAAACAATAGCCGAGCCTATTGTAAAACTCCTGCCTCACTCCCTCGAGATTTCTAGGGGTTATTGTCTCGAAAATTCTAAACAGTTGAACTTGCAACTGTTGCAACCTTTACATTTGCACAGCTAGATACGAATGACGGGCAATCTATTGCTCTCGATCATCGGACTTATGTATGCGCACGCGGAGTGGCGTCGTACATACGTTGCCACATCGCATTACGTTCCATACGTATATTGTTCCCTATGGCCCGTTGCGGGCTGGACCTATCGGTCCACATTGTCGATTTGCAATAAAAACAACACATTTATATATTATTTTATTTAATATTTATACAGTTTAGATGAATAGGCAGAATTGTGTTTATAGTCAATAGAAATCATCTGAAATCGGCAGATCTACTAAAAAATCGGTAGCGCTAGCAACATTGGCGGGCGACTCGATTTTCTTAAACATTATAAATGTCTACAGTGGCGGAGAGCATGTTGGGAGTAGACGCGCATGCGTACTGCAGTCATGGCGCGTCAGTCTCACTCATTCAAGCGGACCTTATTTAATATATATATATATATATATATATATATATATATAGGGTGGGGCCATCTGCTGGTTTCTTTTTAAAGCACATGTGATTTTGACACTGACACCTATTTCGCACTCGACAGAAACTGGGTATCATATCTACGCAGTACGAAATGGATCGCTTTATGCTTGAACAACGTTTTGAAATATTGAAAACTTACTTCGAAAGTGGATGCTATGTTGCCGAAACAGTACGAATTTGAAAAAGAAATTGTGGTCGAGATAATGCAACAACCGCGCCTCGTATACGTAAATTTGTGAAGAAAGTTCGAGAAATTCACATGTTAATTGACAATACAAGCTACCCTCGTGTTCGTCCGATTCGCTTAACCTAGAATATTGCTGTTGTTGCCGATAGTGTGGGCATCAATCCGAAAACATCAACTCGCCGTATATCTCAGCAACTCAACATTAGCTGCACTAGCCTGAGGAGAATTCTGCATAAAGACCTCAGCTTATTCGCTTATAAGGTTCCGTTAACTCAGAAATTGCAGGCAAATGATCATCCGCTTCGATATCGCTTTTCTGTATGGGCTTTGGAGCATCTTTGGAGCAAGCAGAATTGCTGTAGTTGTGACTCGGAAAACCCACGTAGTCGTAGAGAAGCCAATGCATCCTGAGCGTGTTACTGTTTGGTGTGGTTTTTGGAGCGACGACATTATTGGCGTATTTTTCTTCAAAAATGAAGACGGACAACGTTATGGTTAACAGAGAGTGCCACAGTGACATACTGACCTATTTTTTCGGTATAATATTCGATCGCAGCACATTGAAGAATTGAATGTGGGCAAGCTCGGGCTTCAGCAAGATGGCGCTATGTGCCACACAAGTCGTCTAATAATCGATCTTTTGCGCACTAAGTTCAATAATCATGTGATCAGCCGTTTTTGGTGATGTCAGTTGGCCTACGATTTGACACCTTAGACTTTTTTTTTGTGGGGTGCCGTTAAAGATCGATGTTATGCCGACAATCCAGAAACGATTCAGGCACTTAAACACAATATTGTTCGCAATATTGCTGAAACAGGGGCCGAAACCATCGGAAATGTGCTGCAAAATTGGGTTGACAGGATGGGCTATTGTAGGGCCAGCCGAGGCAGCGATTTGAATGTTATATTCCACAATTAATCGGAACGTTTACTCTTTCTAATAAAATAAAAATCATTGAAAAATATTGAATGGTGTTCTTTTATAGGATTTTTAAGAAGAAACCAGCTGATGACCCACCCCTTATTTATATTCTTACCATTTCATAATGTTGAAGTGAAATCTGATCTGATATGTTAAATTCATCACATTCGAATATATTGAAAGATGTTTTACTGAATGCCAGCACATACTTTCGCGGAAATAAAACATGAATTAACTTCATTATTTTGTCTGAATATTTATGAAAGAACAATATCCTGCCGGATACGATTGACTATCAAAAATGTATATACTAAATGTCATGTCGCCCTTAAAAGCGATTTTGTTTTGTTATAGCTAAAGACGGCAGACTATGTGCCTCAGCAGTGGCGTTGCGTGGAGAGTTTAGCAGAATAACAGTGCGCTTACTTAAAAATAAATATATCGAATCCCTATACAAAACGTTAAGAAAAAACATAAATAACTTACCCAACATGTTTACATTGTTGCAAAAAAATGCGGATGTGCGCGATAAAAAAACTGCACCATAATATATGTTTCTGTATTAGTCTCGGAAAGGTTCGTACGTAGCGACGTATATATATATGTTTATATACAGAGAAGAATTGTTCGACGTTGAGAGATGTTATATTTGCATAGTTAAAGCGCTCTTTGTATCTGTACAACGGATCTTCAGTATTGGTAACAAGTTGCCCTAATTTTGTAAAATCTACATTTTTATCTAATACACTGTTAAATTATTCACGGACACAATCACTTTTTTCATCTTCAAGGATATGCAGCACTAGTTTTACGTGGTCAATAATTGCTAATGAGTCCGATAAGGACAGCGCAGTGTTCTGTAAATTTTTTATTGCGTCCAGTATTGGAACGTAACTGTCGTAAATAATTTTTAAATTTCCTGCAACTTGAGGATTGTTAAATTGAACCTGGCTGAGCCGTATTGCAGCTGCTTCTTTGGCATCTAGTTGTAAAATCACTGATTTAATTTTTTCAAAATGTTTATAATAATAAAATGCTGCTTCTAACCAAGTACCCCATCGTATAAGAATTGGTTGCGGCGGCTCGGGTATATCAGGAATGAAATAGCCAAATCCGTTTCGGAGATTTAAGGAAAACCGCTTTCGTTTGTCCTATCAGTTGATCCACATCAGGATAAGTTGTACGTATAGTGTTTGTTACAAGGTGTAAAGCGTGAAGCAAACATGTGACATGCAGCAGGTTTGGTTGAATCGTTCTGAGTAAGTTTGCCGTGGAACACATAACCTTGGCAGCATCGGTAACTAACATTAACACTTGCTTCGGTAAAATCTCAAATTTGTGTAGTGTTTCTATTAATACATCATATATCGCTCTGGCAGTACACCCTTGCATTCGTTTACAGGTTAGTAAATAAGGAGGAGAAGGTCCTTGCGGAGTCAGCGTCCGTACTAGAATGGCTAAAATGGACTGTTCTTTAATATCTGTAGTTTCGTCTATTGTTAACCACAGGAATTTTTTCTTTACCGTATTTTTCGTACAATTTACAATTCTCTCACGCATTGACGGTACGTAATTCCGTAGCGTACTTCTTGCTGGTAATTTCCACGTAGGATTGTATTTCTTCCAAAACTGACGAAACATTGGGTGTTCCACTTTCTGCATTGGTAGATTGGTCGCAATTAACATCATTGCTAAATCACACACAAATTTATTGTATGATCTGCGTCCACTATTATTCGATTTATGTTTGTCACTATTTATATGTCTTTGGCACTGACTTGCTTTCCAAGTCAATAAAGTTGTTTCACAAACTAAACATTTCACTACGGTACCGTCATATATTAAATCGGGAAACCGATGTAAAAATTTCTTTACTACGTTAGCATGCAACCGAGTCGATGCATTGTTTCTACGCACTCCCGACATTTTCGACACGATTGTGTTAACAATGTATCGCTTACAACGTCTCAACGGCAACTGAATTGATCGTCGTACGCCTCTACTCGATCCCTTCACATCACGCTACTGTTCGGGCACATAGTCTGCCGTCTTTAGTTATAGCTGAAAGAATAACGTACAGGTAAAAAGATTCATTAACATTTTAGCAACTTCACAATACGTCATCCTTAAACAAATTTTATGATTCATTTCGGAGTCTAGAAAGTTAGTGTCTGGAGCATGTTTATGTATTGTGATTTAGAAATTAAGAAACACGCAAACAATACTAATGCTCTATATTATCTTATACATAGGTATATTTCTTGCAAGTATTATTATTTATTATATAGTAATAAGAAGGGCAGGATTGAATATTTAGATTTAATCGTATTAAGGCACTGGCACGGGAAGACTTAGAAGTGCCTGTCGACACTGATGTAACTATAATTTTCTGTAGCTTGTTTAATCGGTATGTCACTCGACTTCGCCTGCCTACATATATTTTCCGTGTCCTTTTTTCGTTTCAAGAGCTGTATTCTGCCTTTAAAAAGGAATGTAATAATACCTGAACTATTACACTTGCAATTCCAAGAATGGCATATTTTAAGGAATCTTTTATTCGTGGAAATTCTAATTAAAGCGTCGGAATTCCTTTGTTTGTCAGTGAAAGTTTACAATAAGAGGCTTGTTAAATTACTGCTGCAAGGAATTCGCCATCGATTTGAATTAAATCGTGAAATACTTAATCAATAAATTGAAACTAATTGAACTAAAATTTGATTTTTCTTATTAAATCAAAAACGAATGCTAATATTCTTATTTTTTTACAATAAGAATTAGCGTTTAGAATAAAACTCGGTGTGAAAAATATATTTATTCTGGCAGTTTACCATAAATATGAACGATAAAACTGAAACAAAAATATTTCATGACTATTTTTCATTACATAAGTACGCGCAGTTTTTAACTTTTTTGAATGATGGTAGATATAATTGCACGTCTGTTTTATTTTTCGCGTGGGATATATATTTGTGTAGATTACAACACAAACAATAAACACAAACAATAAATAGTCTAACTATATTGGTTCATATAATTCCAGTCTTCGAGTTCAAGGTTTTAAATAAATTATAATTAATGGTATTTGAAAGTTAATGCAAACGTTTCATTATACATACCTATCTTAAATATCCATAAATAAAAAGTGCTAATTTTTTTATTTTATCTATCTGATGTACGTTCTATTGAGAGAGAATGGCAGCATTTTAGAAAATTTCATAGGATTGTAGAAAAATACGTCATTTTACAAAATCACAATTTTTTTATGTAAAATCCCCAAAAACCGCTGAGCATTGAAACCAAACAAAGTATATCTAACAATTTATTTCTAATATCTAACATATATGTTGAGTAGATGAGTTGAGTAGATTTTAACGACACACACTACGTTATACTGATCTCCTTTTTCACGTGATTTTAGTTCGCTTAGAACAGATTTCTAGGCGCTGCACTGGTACTAGACTAGTTCGAACGGCTTTAGTCTCTTGAGCCGCCAAACAAGTTCGTTGTTGTTCAGTAGCGAGATCTCTTCGACATTTTCGTAGTTTTACAACCTCTTCTTGTGTTTTCCTGCAAACCTCATGATTTCGTTTTCAACCATGGGCATCTTCAGGTCATGATGTATGTCTTCATTACAGATGTACCACTACGTTGACGATGTTTCCAAGTACTTTATTCTGGAACGTCGGAATGACTTTGATGTTTGACTTTTTGGTGCACCCAAGAGTTTCATGCCAACAAAATCACAATATAGGAAAGAGTAAATTTAGCACTGTATAATAGCTATTTAGGTAACCAGTTATGAAATGGGTTATTTTGTGTAACGAAATGGAATGTTTACAGGGCGAGCGAGCGTAGCGAGCGAGATCCTGCAAAATGACATGAGTTACACAAAATAACATTTCATAACGTGTTTCATACAAGATTTTATCTAATTTTGACCAAAACATAGATTTATAATTTTCCAGTTGATCTGACATTAAACGTCAAAAGTCGTATTAAATAATTAGTGACAGTTTTCATGCTATTGATAATAATTCATTTGACTTGACAGGTGTTTGTTAATTTAAGTATAAGTATTTACTTTTATTAGCTAAATATTTCGGTGCATTGTACGAGTAAAAATGTCGGATTCAGATTCAGGTGGACTACCAAGCGATATAGAAGAGGCTGCACAAAGTGCATTATCGACTGTGATTCCACAAAAGTCGAAAGCCCAGTACGATTTGGCTTATGAAAAATTTGGGAAGTGGCTTAAAGACAAAAAAATTAAATGTGTTAATGAGAAGGTTTTATTAGCCTATTTCGAGGGAAGAAAGAATCAAAAAGCTTCAACACTCTGGACTCTTTATTCCATGTTACGAAGTGAATTGTCTTTGAAGAAGAATATTGATATTGCAAAATATGCCAGTTTACATGCATTTCTAAAGAGGCAGTCAGAGGGATACCATGCAAAAAAGTCTAATATTTTGTCAAAGGAAAACGTCTCCCGGTTTATGACAGAAGCTGAGGATAAAACATATTTAATGACAAAGGTCGCATTGATTGTTGGAATAGCTGGTGCTTGTCAAAAAAGTGAGCTAACTTTTCTACATGTGGGGGATATTTTAGACGAGTTTTCTCATTTTGTAATAAAAATCCCTAATACAAAGACAAAAGTAACGCGCGAGTTTGTGATCACAGAAGGAAATATTGAAGGGCAAAATTTTCTTGATCTTATTAGAAAATATATTTCTTTGCGTCCACAAAACGTTAATCACGACAGGTTTTTCGTCAAATATAATAATGGTAAATGCGGGGCACAGCCAGTTGGCATTAATACAACCGGTAATCTACCGAAAAGAATTGCTCAGTTTTTGATACTACCAAATCCCTTCTTATTTACCGGACACTGCTTCAGAAGGTCATCGGCTACCTTTTTGGCAGATTCTGGGGCGGATGTTTTTAAGGTTAAACGACATGGAGGCTGGAAGTCCAATACTGTAGCTGACGGCTATGTAGAGAATTCTATAGAAAATAAGAAAAGGATTGCCAATGATATTCTTGGTGAATCAAGCTCAAATGCACATTCCGTTTTGCATCATAACATCAGAGTACCTGCCATGAATTCTACGTGTGCAGGAATTAACCTCACCAATTGTTCACATTGTGTCATAAATGTTTATAATGCATAAAATAAAAATTTAACCAGTTTGTGTCATTTAACGTTCCCCTTTATTAACTTGAGATGAAATGATTTTTTCAAAATATTTCGTAACTAGTGATGAAATGAACTTTTCAACACTAGTTACGAAATATTTTACTTTTCGTAACTAGTTACGAAAAGTAAACCGTTTCCTAACGTCATACAGTTTTGAAAAGTGTCACTTTATGTGTCAAAATTAGATAAACAACATTTTTTAAACTATAGACTCTGTTTTTATCTCCTTATTGGAACTAGAATCCAGTCATTTTATCATCTTTATTATAGTTTTACGAAAAACACGATTCTGTATTCTGCACTTCATGCCGTTAATCAAGAAGAAGTAAAAAGTTAATACGAGGTGCTACCCAGAAATTCTCGGAATGTGGAAAAACGCAAAAAAATATTCCTACAACTTATTCACTACCGGGATGGTAGTAAATTTGAAGGGGATATTTCAGAGTACTCATGTTCCGCATGAATATATCAATCCTAGCGACTTGTCCATGACTGGAATCACTGCCTGCGATTCGGTCTCTTGAGCTTTATTTTCAACTTCGGAAAGTAGAAAAAGTCACAAAGGGTAAGATCTGGGGAGTAGGGTGGGTGGGGTTGTACTGCAATCTTCATCGAGGCTAGAAACTGATTAGTGGCGTGTAGGTTGGGGCATTGTCGTGGTATAGCATTAACGAATTGTTGCGCCACTTGGCAGCCCGCTTGCGTTGTACGACAAGGCGACAATGTTACAAATGTCATGGATTATTCTCCTTCGTGCTTGCAGAATAACATTACGCACTTTTGCCACATTTTGTGACGTGTTTTCCGTCGATGGACGACAGGAACGCTCATCACCATCATCAAACGACACACATCAATTTTTAAAACGGTTGTACTACGCATAAGTTTGCGTCTGGCCTAAAGTATCTTCACCAAACGCTTGTTTAAGCATTTTAAGAGTTTCCACTGCCGTTTTACCAAGTTTGAAGCAAAATTTGATGTGCGTTCTTTGCTCTTTCACAGCAGACATTGTAGTGTCCCTGAATAATTCAAACACAACTCACTAAATGTAAACACGAAAACTGTCTGTCTGTCATCACCTAGCAAAGTACCGTTTGATAGACATTAAGTATAGACGTGGTTCACACTATCTAGTGCTATAGAGTTGTACTACGAGCACCACATTCAAATTCTGGGGTAGCACCTCGTAAAGGCCAAAAGAATCTTAAATATTAACAAGTACATGTTAATAGAAACCTACAACATTAATTATCTGCAGTATTTTGGCGTGAAAATAAGTTATAGCTCATTCATTTAAATTATATAAGACATTACTAGCTGATGATACGACAATAAAAGGCATACAACGTCGAAAATGTTAAATAGAAACTTATGTATGTAATTTTGTTTAGATAATGGAAGCATAGGCCATGATTAAAGAAAGTGAATTATTTCGGATATTTAAAAATATAGACCATAAAGAGGATATTTGATCAATACAGAATGTTGACCGGGTATGAATAACGCGCATAAATAGCACATTGAGCTTGATAGATGAAGAAACCTTTGTTCGATATATAAAAGGTCGAAGACTAATGGTTGTGATATATCAATAAAGTACTTAATACAATTTATTAACTAGAAGACCGACATTGTAGACATCCATTGCAAGAAGAAGGAAAATCTTTGATGCGTTAAAAGTTAAAAAATGGGATATGTCAAAAGTCAAAGTTGGGATATGTCAACAAAATACAGGATCAATATTAACAAGAGGAACGATGTAGTAGACGCTACTTAATGAAGAAAGAAAACGTATATTTGATGTGAAATTACTAGAGTCGATGGTGACATTGTGAAGTTATATTATGAAGATATTGTAAAATGCCACAGAATTGAAAACCGATACACCGTCTGATTTAAAATATCTTGAAGAATGGCAGATGGGTATATGTTCATTCAAAATGAAAATTGGGATTTATTAGTTATGTTTGTAAGTCGTTACATATGCCGATGCGTCCTAGATATGAGCGTATGTATTCGAGATATTTAAAATCGGAGAATGAATAAAACTTACTTATGAGGGCATATAGATTTTGGTTCACACATAAATAGAGCTTAGATGGTCGAATTTAAAAATAATCGATATTATTATTGATGCTAATATTACAACTCGTTTAATGAATTGTTTCCTACATTCAGGTTGCAAATAGCTGTAACATTATTATATTTTAGCGGTCAGTTATATATGTACATCACCGTCCTCAGTAGAAAAAAGGAGAAATCACATATGATTAAAATATACTTATTGCAATGATTAATACCAATAATACCAATGTAATTACTAATCCAGTAGTAAGTACCTCCACTTGATTGCACTTAACTGTGATTTTATTATCCTTTCGAAATTTAGCTTGAAGGGTCTTTTTAAATCTTTATATAGAAAGAACGTATTTGTATTACGACGCGTTATCATGAAGGACTTTTCTGTATAATATTTTCTCATAATTGACATGAAATTTCGGTATATATTTGAATTATCTGGCTAAGTTTGTAAATTAGACCTTTGTCTTAAGTGAAGAATGGTTTACTAACTAACAAATCGGAGACTGTGGCTTATAAGTGAATAATAAAATTAAAAAACCCTTGGGGTTTTTAAATTTTATTATTCAATGGTTTACTAGTTTGAATTACACTATTTTTTTATCCGGCAATTATCACTGATAATTAAATTTTAATGATTTTAAATATATAGCTTTAAACACTAAAAGTAAGCGTTAAACACTAAAAATAAGGGTGTCGTAATATTTGTAACTTTTTCAACCGCCCTTCACATAAGATACAAAAAATATATGAACTGTATGTAGACTTAAAGCGACAATTAAAAATACTTTTGCCATAAGAGCTCTCTACAGCGGAAATGAGATCTTGAGATACTGTTAGCGGAGTAAGGAAACGTGGACATTTTTATCTGTATATGATCCATCTCCGGTCATTATATTGTTTTTGTAACTTTTAATGCGTTTGTGAACATTTTTCATACATTTTATTTATTTGTTAACCAAAATAAATATTTTAAGAATACTTTTTTTAACTGAAAATTTTATGCAAAATCAAAGGAATTTTGACATACACAGATACATAATAAGATAGTGTTGTAAGAAAATAAAATTTATTAGATTATACTGATAAATGGCAATTAAAATAACCAGAAAGACCAAAATAATAGGAACATCCAAATTAATAATATTGTACTGTTTTTGTCTTTCCGCGGGTTCTAAATAAAGCTAACGGTAATTTAACACACACTATATTAATAATAAAGACGAATAACAATTTAAAAACTAATTACTAACAATAAGAACATTTATGTATTTATATTTATGTAAGTTCACTCGGCAATGATTTGTTATGGAATGGCATAAATCCTTCCCGGTATATATGATATTCGCCTAGACTTTTCATGTGTTACGCATTTACATTTTCTGGACGGTTCTCGACGTATGCGATTATCGGTGACTCATCACAATATTTTAATATTATATATACAAGATGTCCTTGAAAGAAAAAGACAACGTCTGAAGAATGGAAAGATGCAACTATATAGAATATGAATCGAAAACATTGTCAATTACGACGCGAACCCCAAAATTAGAAACCCTCCTGAAAACTATATTATGTGTCGCCTATGAATTCAGAATGTTTATAAATAATACCTCTCTGTTGAACTTACGCGCATACATATGCTACAGTGTATGTGCGTGTGTTACGTACGTAACTGCTATCTATGTTATAAGAACTACACAACTAATATAACATTGTTGTATGCTAAGGTCTCAATAACCTTAATATATTTAGGTACGAAATCAGTTGTTAAAAATGTATACTTTTATTTTGTATGCGAGTGAATTATTAAAAATTAAGCTGTGCTTTACGGGGCATTTCACGTCCGCAACCTTCGTAATTTGTCAACAATGTACCCATGTCCCTTAATCAGAACACGTTAACAAGAAAACGTAAATGTAAATGTACACATGTAACGAACGAAAGTGACAGAACCGGGGAACAATTGTTTCGTACTTAATGCTACCCTTACTCTCGCGTCTGCGAGGGAATTTGGGGAAACCAGTTTGGATTCATATTCTATATATGTAATTACATCTTTCCATTTTCATACATTGTCTTTTTCTTGCAAGGCCACCCAGTATAAAATTGCATATTTATATATAAGTATATAGCAAATATACGAGGGTATATCAGATATAAACGAGACTGATTTTTTTAAACTATTAATGCTTTATTGAACAAGGTTAATACAAATGTACTATTTTTCTACATAATCTCCCGCCCGCGCAATACATTTTTCCCAACGGATTGAAAGCTTTTTAATCCCGTTATCGTAAAACCTTTTAGGCCGGTCACACAGCCACTGGAGCACAAATGTCTCTACCGCTTGGTCGCTGTCGAAACGCTAGCCTCCAAGAGCTTCTTTTAGAGGTCCAAACAAATGGTAGTCACAGGGTGACAAGTCTGGACTGTAAGCAGGATGCTCCAAGATTTCCCAGCGGAATTGTTCCACTTTTTGCCTCGTAATGTTTGCCGAATGTGGTCTGGCGTTGTCGTGAAGGAGAATGAAATTTTTAACGGATTGCGTCTTTCTTTTTCGTCGTAAAGACAATTTTGCGGCATCCAAAACGTCGCAATAATATTGGGCATTAATTGTGCGGCGATCATGAAGAAAATCGACGTGAAATGCACCTTGTCGATAAAAAAACACAGTTGCCATGATCTTCCCGGCAGACAACCGCGTCTTCGCAGCCTCCAGAAAATTGTTTATGCCATGCAAACACGCGAGGTCGTGAAAGGGTGTTCTCCCCGAACTGTGCGTGCAATCTGCGTAAAATGTCTGTTGGATTCACCCCCTCATTGGTCAAAAACTTAATAATTATCCGCTGCTCCACGGAAACGTGCACTGCTTGCTCACTCATGGTCACTGCACTACTGAACGGTCTCGACGGAATTTCAGACGTTGCTCTCCCCACCCTAAATGCTTTGTCTACATAGCCACCTACTTCGCCGATTCAAAAAACTTTTGTACGAGTCATTAAAAAATCAGTCTCGTTTATATCTGATATACCCTCGTATAAGTACGTACCACGTAGTTATTATTCTCAGTCAGTTTCCTTGTTCTTATAATGATGCTCTGATCAAATTAAAAAAATCCAGCTTCAAGGAATGAAAATCTCCTAGTTCGGCGTATTGTCACAGTAAATTTGCAAGACTACGTAGGTTTGTAAAGTAGGAAAGTACATAGTAGTATTTACAATGTCTATTTGATCAAAATTTTGAATAATGTTTCAAGCAATCCGAAAGTATTTTGGCAGTATAAAACTAGAATCCCTGGATGTCTAACTATCGACAATCAGGAAATTTCTAGTCTTAAGGAAATTGTGAAGGCATTTTTAAATACATTCTCTGATGTTATCAATAAGTTCTGTTAGCTGGTTCTTTTGCCACTGCTTCTTCACGCTCATATTCTAGCTATTTTCATGTATGTATCTCTTTTTTAGCACAACTTTAACATATATAATTGTGCTATCTCGCTTTGGGATGATTTTCAATATGTTCCTTTCTATATCTACATCCCAAAATATTTGGAAGCTGAGTAGGATTGCTCTCTTTACAAAAATCGGATCTGTCAGATATTCACATTAATTGCCAGTTATCAGTATTCTATCTAGTTGCGCTGATGTATTTGGGCAATTACTCTATTCCAAAAGATATGGCTGTCAGTCATATATTATATAAACTTACATGAATTTATAGGTTGATCTGCTTTTACCAAATTAGTCGAAATGACAGAATTTATTAGGGCGTCTATAGATAATAAACAGCAACTTTAGTTTTAGTTATAGAGTGTGTTTTTGTTGGTATTTTTATGTAATTATGTTTTGTTCCTATTGGTATCCTTATTTTTGCACTGCAATTTCTTCCTTTGTCCTGTAATTGGTTTCTGTTGGGACATTAATTTGAGACATTTTGCTAAAGTTGTTATACATTAGAAATTAAGTTGATTTAACAAATAGATTTGTACGAGAAAATTAAAGAAAGAATGTAATATATGAACGTGATAAGAATGTTTCTTATTTTTAGTTACATATAGAAGTTGGTTTGCTATTGTTAGGAACCTTTAATGCATATCCAACAATATCAGATCAAGTATGAAAATAAGTAAATGAATTATCAAAATCTTTCCTCCTTGACGGTTTTGCGGGTTTGTAACAGGATATGTTTCTTCTACGATACGCTAGAGTAGTGGCGTGGTTGTATTGATACACTAGGGTAGTGACGTGGTTTATACATTGACTGGTTGTTACTGCCCCAGCTTTACTTCCAAATACTCATTTACAACAGCATGAGTTTAGTTCAGGCCAAAAAAAACATCAAAACATCAATGCTATAGCAACAATCGACTACACTTCGCCGGATTAGCTCAACGTAACCTTTAAATTATAAATATTCACATATTGCTGTACATGAAACTTTTAACTAAATTTTAAGAACAAATAGTTCTAGTATCTTAGTTAGTAGTATTTGCACACATTTGTAACATACAAGGGCCGGTTGACTTATTCGCGCGATCGCCTAGAGTAGGCCGTGAAATTTAAAAAATTTACATCACATTTTGACAACCGATACCTTGTCAGTTTACTATTAGTGTTTAATAAATTTATGAAAAAGCGTGCTTCGTAGGCAATTTATTTAAATTTCACCCTGCTACTAATTAAGTTAATATGCAGAATTTTGAACACCGTGCAGTGATTAAGTATCTTTTAAGGAAAGGCATGTCCTTTACCTAAATCCATGATAATATGCGAGATATATTTTTTTGAGGGATATCCTTCGTAAAAATGGGGAAATAAATTTAAACGTAGCAGGAGCAGTTTAGAAGATGATCTCCGCAGTGGACAATCGAAAACGGCTACAAGTCCAGAAACGGTGGATCAAGTCCATGATTTGTTGCTAAGTGACAGACGATTTCAAGCGTTAGAAGTCGCAGAGGTAGTGCGTGTTTCAAAGGACCGGCTGCACAAAGAACTAGATATGAGAAAGCTATCGGCAAAATTTAGAAATTTTTAAACGCAACACATCAGATTTGTGGGTTTATTATTATACACCCGAATCTAAACAACAATCTAAGATGTGGATCAAACGTGGAGGACCAACTCCAAAGAAGGCCAAGACAGTTTTATCGGCGAGAAAGGTGATGGCATCGGCATCTTAAGAAGCAAAAGGAATATTGTGGATGGACTATCTTCAAAAGGGCAAGACCGCAAACGGTGGATATTACGCAAATCTAGATTGTTTGAAGACAGTTATCGCCGAACAGTATGCAGGAATGGCTAAGAAGAAAGTGTTTTTTTACCATGATAATGCACCTGCGTATTACAGTACGGTTTTTGAAAAAAAAATTAAATAATTAAGGTTCGAATTAGTACCGTACCTTCCATATTCGCCAGACCTAGAGCACCATCTGATTTTTATCTATTCTCTAAATTAAAAGATTTTCTCGGAGACAAGAAATTTTGCACAAATGAAGTGCTAACTTGGACAGCAGACGATTATTTTGCGGGGTTTGAAGAAAATCACTTTCGGGACGGATTAAAGAAGCTTGAACACAGGTTTAATGAAAACAGTATTTGACTAAGAATGAAAATCACTATAGGACGATTTTTTTTTGGACGAAAGGCAAAAATATATCATCTTCTTGCATGTAACATGAAAATTATAATTAAGTCATAGTAAAATACAAAACCAAACGGAATTCATATTCGTGATTTAATTTAGCAAACAACGAGTGTACAACACGTTTAAATAAGAATTATTACTGTCCTTGAAATCTAAGTTAAACTTGTAATTGTTGTTGTTTTAGTTTTCAAATAGCTAAACAAATATCATTATAAATAATAGATTTGTTTTTTTTACATTGTGTTTATAAATTGTATTTGTTCGCATCTTACTATAGACAATTTTACACATTTACATTACTTAAGTTTGTATAAAATACATTTTATTTTACGAACTGTATAATAATATAACAAATAAAATACTAAATTATCCTTTCAATACAGAATATGCAACAATTGTAAATATTTAGTTTGCGTTAAGTGTGGATGGAAACGTATTTATTCTTATCAGAAAGAATTTAAGGATAACAAAATTTCCGCTTCTATACTTTATAAACGCTGATAATTGGTCAACAAATGTTCATTTTTTAATTTTTCTTTAGAAACTATGTGTGTACAATTTTCGTTTCTTTTATAGTCCTAACAATAGTAATAACAACAAATTTATTCTGGCACGTCAGGTTTTAGAAAATAATATTTAAAAGTAAATGAAATAATATTTCCTTTAAAGTCATATTTTCATACGTTTCATTTAAGTGGATTGCGTCGCCAACGGCGATGGATGGATAAACGTTTCCTATGTGAAGAAGAATAGCTTTAAAACTAAATTTCAGTTGAAAAATACTGCGATAGGTTTTTCTGACGATTATGATACACAGAAATATGTATGACTCGAGCTAACAGTTTCCATCCTTGGAATCTAGATCCATGTATTTCTGCTTTAGTTTTTGACGAATTCGGGTTTCGAATGAGATCTTAATTCTAACTGATTTATTAGATGCGGTCCTCTTCAGATGGCAAATATTCATCATCGCTGGTCAATAACTTGACACCTTTCTTCTTCTTGTTCTGTAACATCATATTCTTCACTCGAAACACCTATGGGTCTTGTGGTTCTGGCAAGGCTTCTGAATGAAGTAGCATAACTAATATTTTTCTTATTTTTGTTGGAAAACTAGAAAGTTTTCGTGCAGCAAAAGTATCAATTACTCGAATGGTCCGTTCATTCACGCCAAATAATAGGTTTTGCAAATGGCATAGCAATTTTCTTACCGAAGACCAGCCCCTCAGAGTAACAGTACAGCGGGCGCATCAAATGCTAGGAGCCCATAGCTTGTCTTTATGTTCAGTGGTTAAGCTAAAATGGTGAAAATATAACTTTTCTATTAAAGGTGTAATATTCCGCTTATGTTGGTGAGTAGTGAATTCTCCACATACATAACAGAAACTATTTGGATTATTTATACACGTATACGACATGATGTAATAAAAAGACGTTCAGCTAGCACAAATCGACTTACATTGAACCGAAAGAACCGTGTGTAGCTCTTTATATACCCACATAGCCAGATATCTACCATTTCTTAATTTGGTGGATTCCAGAGCAAAAATGGGTGTCATTTAAGTGCTCTGACGTAGGAAACATGCAAAGACTTGTTCAGACATGTCCACTCAATGTTTGACAGAACAATATTTTTGGTGGTATCTTTCTTATATAAAAGTAACTTTGAAATTTTGGAAAATTTAGTGCGTTTTTTTGAAAAAACTATTTAAGAAAATATCTCAAAATCCTGACGCGATGGAGGAAATTTTAAATCAGATTTACAATCAGCATGACAAAAGACATAAGCAACACATAAGCATTGGTGTATAAGAAAACTAAACTGTGTTGACCAGTGTAATCATTTCAAAAATTACTTTGTAGGTATAGACCGTCTTGGATGCTAAATATTTGTTATATGTGAATTAACACGTAAATTAGAATTTTAAAAGATAAAATCTAAATACATATCTGAATAGTGAGTTACGATATAGTAATTCTGTTTCTTGAAAATCTGTCATTTTTGTTTGTAAAGTTAATCTTAAGTAGTTTCAAGTTGGATGAATACATTACACACACACAAGAAAAGTGTAAGTTATAATAAAAACTTGTATATATTTTAAATTGTAAATTTAGCATACATATCAGGTCGAGTGCTCTATTGGGAATAGAAAGATAAAATCTAAATATCTACGATATAGTAATTCTGTTTCTTGAAAATCTGTCATTTTCGTTTCTAAAGTTAATCTTAAAACGTTTTAAGTTGGATGAATACATCATACACACACAAGAAAAGTCTAAGTTATAATGAAAACTTGTATATATTTTAAATTGTAAATTTAGCATACATATCAGGTCGAGTGCTCAATGGGGAATAAATTTTGTTTGAGAGCGTCCTAAAAAAACAATAAACAATTCGATAAAAACGATAGTTGCAAAAAATGAATTTAGTGTACTGACAAGATTGTAATTTTTTCTATTTTGCGTTCGAAATGAACTCATTATGAAACCAAAAACAGTATCGAAATGAGCTTCATTTCGATACGCTTTTTTTCATTTTTCAATGTTGGCGTTGTTCGAATACAGAAATAAATATCATTGCTGTCATTTGATTTTAAGAATTTATGTACATTTGACAGATATGATATATGTCCGTATTTTACACAAACAACGTATGTTGTATACAATTGACAACAATATATATATGTTTCTATGTCACTCATGTTTATATTTTTAAATCAAGTATCAAGTAATGTTAACGAAAACTAGTAAATAATATGTAATATAATATACTTCGCGGATAGCAAGATTTAAATTTGAAAATGTCAAGTATCAGTGTGACCAACTGCATGCTTTATATAAAAATTAAACTCTGAACTTTCAAATTAAATAATTCCAATTTAAGCAATTTATTAATGTAAAAAACGCAAAATAGAAAAAATAGTATAAAAAACTCGTTTCATAAGGCCTTTTGCCGCACTCGCTCTTTAGAAAACTCGCCGCTATCGCGGCTCGTTTTCTAAACTGATCTCGTGCGGCAAAATGGTGCCTTATGAAACTTGTTTTTTAATATACTATTATTCATTATACGCCGCTTTTTCTTAAAAACTGCATTGCAAATTATTCTGTTTAACAATGGAACGACAATATTTGACTTTAGATGAAATAAATCGGGCAATAGGTCATCTTGAAGGTGGTGTGCGGTAAGACGAAGTAGCTGAGCGGACGGGAGTTTCCCATAGTGTGATCAGTCGACTGTGGAGGCGTTTTAGGGAAGCCGGTAGTCCAGCTGAACGACATCTAGGTCGTGGACGCTGTACAACAACAGCGCTAAGGACAGATTTTTGGTTTTAAAAGCTAGAAGACAACCTACAATTACAGCACCTGAGTTGGTTACGGACCTACAACGTGCGCATAATTTAATTGTTCACCGAGATATTGTGAGAAATCATCTCCATGAAGCTGGACTACATTCTCGACGACCAATCAGATGTCCACCTCTCTCAAGAGGAAACTCGCGGAGCAAGATTAAACTGGTGTCAAGAATTTATAAACTGGGATGAAAATGCTTGGGCTACAGTTTTGTTTGCAGACGAATCCAAATTTGAATTTGAATCTTGTCCAGGAAGTACGTTGTTACAGAGGTGGTACTGTTATGGTATGGGGCGGAATAATGATTGGCAGTCGAACCAAGCTCATTTTTCCAAATGATTTTTTGACAGCTCAGCAATATTTGAATAATATTCATCAGCCCATTGTGCGTCCATTTGCCGGTGCCGTTGGTCAAATTTTCCATCTGATGCAAGACAATACTCGTCCACATATCGCGCATGTTGTGATGGACTGGTTAACAAACGAGGGAATTGATGTCTTGGTGGAAAAAGATTCGGGACAAATGAGTCGACGATAGCTCTAACGAAAGTCTATTTTGACGAACTTCCTAAAGATTACATTTTAGACTGTTTAAAAAATTGGAAAATTCAGTGAATAGAATTAGATGGGAAATATGTTGAAAAATAAAATATATTTTTACACCAAAATAAGTATTTCATTGAAAAGCCAGTTTCTAGTCAAATCACTCTCGTACAAGATATCAAATCCTGATTTAAAAAATAGGAGAGATGCTAGATGTTAATTAGGAAATATTACAATATGAAACAAACATGTAAATAATTTACATATCTGTAACTATGCACATGGACAATACACCTCGTATTTTCAGCATTTACTTCTGCTTAATACATATGTTTCTGCCATCTAGGCGTCCTCAGTTAAGCTAGTGAAGCAATGTATTCAAATTAATACAAACCTGTTATAAACAACTAGTTTGTATCTGTATTTAAATTTACTGAAATAGCCCGCATAGATCAAGCAAGTTCCGTCCTATAAGAAGACAACTAATAATTGACATCTTACGGGCGAAAAAGACTTTCTCTGGAGGGCTACCTATCGCTCGAACAGCTGAAAAATGCTGAAAATACGAGGTGTATTGTCCATGTGCATAGTTACAGATATGTAAATTATTTACATATTTGTTTCATATTGTACAAACGCTTTATACGTGCTTAACGTATTGTCATACTTAAACAAAACCTTTTTGTATAGGAAATATTAGTTATTTTTTATATCTTTTTGATATAATGATGCAAAAATATTGTGCTGGCAGAAAATTTTGTTGACAAACGATTAAATTTTAGAAAGCCGTGAAAATTCGGAAATAAAAATTTCGGAATTCCCCAAACACCTCGTTTTGAATTTTACAAATTAGCTTAATTTAGTTATTTCATGTGATTCATATGTCAGACTTAAATACTGAATTTTTGTTTGTTAAATATCTACTAAATATAATTTGTAAATATTTTACTAGAGATAATATGAATTTTGGTAAATAAACTATTTGTCATTAACTTCCTACTAATCATATAATATAATATCTTATATATGTATACACATGATATGTATTTTAAGAGTTGTGGTTGTTAGTATTCGCATTTAAAGTTCAACACGAAAGGATAATGATGCGTCATAAAACTACGAGTACAATCATGAAACCAGATCCAACATTTCAGAACGATACGTTATCGACATTGACTATCTGAAATCTTTCGTCACAATCCACACACAGATTAACTTTATGTATTTTATAATTTATAATGTGTAGTATGTACATTTACCGCTGTACACATTTGATAGTATGTGGTGGTATAATTGCGTTATTACATAGAATAACTTTTCACTGTGACACTAGATCATTTTTCAGTATGTAATATTAGTTGATAGTGGTTTACGCTACACATGTGTATGTTTATTTTTATACGACCTTTACAATTATATCGTGTAACATACATATGGAATAATAATAATAATAAGTAACGTTCACCTCTTTCCTGTTATAAATGAGATGTTTAGTGGATTGTTATTTGTGGTTAAATGATTGAAGGGTATTAACATAATTATTTTTATGTTACTTGTTTTTTTAGTTCCTTTTATAACACTATGTTTACTAAATGAAATGCATGAATGAACTACTGCAATATTTTTTAAAAATCTGTCTCAGTTTTAGGAATGTAACTATGTTTTTATAATGTATTAAATTAATGTAAAACAAACAACAAACACATCAAACTACTATATAAACTAGAGTTTTATGGTATAAGGAGTAATTCCCTTAAACTTTTGAAATCATGCCGTTCAAATAGAAGACAAATTGTCGTTACTGAACAAAAATCGTCTACAGTAGTGAATTATAATACAGTGAGTTCCTTTAGGTTCGAAATTGGATCCCATATTGTTTTTAATTTATGTTAAATATATCAAAATGTTCTTCGCCGACTTCAGGGATGCCTCAGGGAAGCTTATGTTTTCTAATTTATATTAATGACTTGTGCGATATACTTGAGTGACATAAATTATTCTTCGCTGACCACCTGAAGCTGTACCAGAGGATTAATAGTGAAGCAAATTGTATCTTTCTTCAGAAACCTATAGATGTGCTTAATTCTTGGCTTATTTCCAATAAGTTAGATATGAATGTGTGTAAATGCAATGTCTTAACCTATACTCGCAAGAACAATCCGTATATACAGTGTGCGGCAAAATAAACAGTACTGAAATTATGAAACGTTTATTATTTATTATTTATGTAACGGCTGTTCATTTGAAAAGTCAATCTAGTAGCATGTGATTTACTGAGAAGATTTTGAAGTATGCCGTAACTTAAAATTTACTACTTAACCTACGAAGTCGTATATTTTGACAGTTTCATACATACAAATAAATAACAAATGTGATTGACATTATCAAATGTCATTTGGATTTACGTTTACGGAACAACAAACACATACTAATATATATGCGTCTTATTCTATCAAAATTTCAAAGTAACCTAGATTGACTTTTCAAATGAACACACGTTATTTACTTTACATTATATAGCGTTGCAAACATTATTCACGGCGACGTTCCCGATAAAACAGATCTTCAAGATGCTCTCCGTTCAGTTTCAAGCAGTATTCGTAGCTTTCGCGAAGATTCACAAACATGTCTGTGAACACAGATTGTTGCATGGCACGAAAAAAGCCTCCGCAATTCCGGAATGTCAGACGGTGGATCGGTACGGAAAACACCCTCCTTCAGCATTCCCCACATGTACGTATCAGGTGTTGTTAGGTCTGGTGAGTGCGATGGGTATGGGAAATCAGTGCCACAGGAAATAAGGCGATCCTCAAAATAATTGCGTAGCATTCGAAGAGATGTTCTTGGCACGACAAAATCGCTGAAGATCATGCAGAAATGGTGTGATAACCTGTTCTCTGTAGCGTTCCTGATTCACAGTTAACGGCGTTCCATCGTCTGCTTCAATGAAATACGGGCCCAATATGCCATATATACATATATGTGCCATATATGTGCGGATACAGCACACCAAATGGTAACACGGTCACTATGAAGGGGTTGCTCGACGATTATGTCGGGGCGTTCGAATCCAAGAAACCCTGTTGTCTGCTTGTTAATGTATCCGTTTAAATGAATATGGCTTTAATCGGAAAACCAAACATTCGACAAGAACGACGCGTCCTCATAATCCGTAACCAACACACGTACGCAGTATTCGGCTCTTACACGCTTATCAGCTGCAGTCAGACGCTGTCCGGTCTGTATTTTGTATGCAAACCCACCAATATTGTTGAACATTCGACGGAGCGTTCGATCACTGATATTCAATTTTAATGATAATCTTCGGGAGGCTTCGTTTCGGCAATTGCAGCACCTGATTCAAAATACGACCTTGATTTGTATTGGTTGTGACTGTCAGTGGGCGACCCACGTGACCTTTACGTTGGCAAAGTACACTTCTCGTACGACGAAACTTGTCAACAACTGCTAACATAACGGCGTTGCTCGGAGCCTGTTTCTTAAACTTAGGCCTAAATGCGCCGGCAACTTCTTTTAAGCTGGACCGTTTTCGCGCCCTTTTCCGTATGACCGAAAATAGTGCTCCACGATAAAAACCTTTTCTGCAACAGTGAGAACCATCCTGAAGCAACTAACATTAAAAAGACATTCACATACGTTGTAATCACGTTCGGAAACCACTCGGTACGTTTCTGCGCATGACACATACATATTTGACACATTCGCATTTCAGTACTGTTTATTTTGCCGCATACCGTATTTAATTATCGTTATAACGATCCTCATTTAACCTGTTGCACTTCTATCAAACATATTTGATTCTAGACTTTTGTTTTCTGAGCATATCTTACATGCATTTACTTCTTCGCTTAAGACCTTGTATACTTTTGTTCGGCCCAAATTGGAATACGCATCATTAATATGGTCACTTATCTGCACATTTGTCGGAATCAGTTCAACGAAAATTTTTAAAGTATCTACATTTTAAACAAACTAGATCTTATCCACCTCAGGGTATTAACCATATCGTGTTATTGGATACCTATCGGTTCGATTCTTAGGAGAATCTGCTCTACAATGGCATGAATGCACCATCATTTCTGAACAACATTAAATTTCTAGTTCCGCAATTTAATAGCCGACTATGCAACACATTCTATGATCCCATGGCAAGAACTAATATTTTAATGAAGTCACCAATATATCGTGCGTCATATACAGTAAAGCTTCGCTTCAAAATACATAGTATGTATTTGCAATTTGTTGTTCTGGAGAACTTGCGACGAAGCATTCGAATACTTTTGGCCTCGGTCTCGGATAAGTATTCGATTCTAAAATGTATTCGAGAACCAACTATTCGATTCTTAAAAGTTCTCGATTCTGCCCATCCACTAGTTTCCGAGTACCGGCAGTGGCTCCGAGATCGAAACCAAAAGTATTCGAATACTTCACCGTCAGTTCTCGAGAATAAACGGCGTTTCTTACTGACCGAGTACCGGCAGTAGCTCCGAGACCGAGTATTCTCGAGAACAGCGAGAACTTTCAAGAATCGAATACATTACTATTTTTGTTCTCGAGAACTCTAGTAATCACTAGTAATTACTAATTACTGGGAGTGAAATTCATTAGCAATTAGCTTCTAAAGAACTAATAACATCAGTGAAAGTTCAAGTATTGGAGAAATTATTTATATATGTATGTACTTACTTAAATGTTTTTCCCTAAAATGTTTATTTAGCACTAAGTACGCTGGTATTTATATATTACTTTCTAAAGATTTTCTGATATAATAATTATAGTCTTTTATTGTCCAACAGATATACAGTATGAGACAAAGTGCTTTATAAGTACACAAGTGGTTCTAACAATTGACTCTGATTCAAATTTTATTGTCTCCAAAGTTGATTTTTGGATTAAATTTAGCTTGACTATTTAATTTTATTAGTAATAACATTTTAATACATCATACATAATACGCATTATATACGCTATATTACAATAAATACAGTGTGTGTCACGACGAGCTTAAACTATCTGTATATTGGGAACTACTAACATGATATTTATGATAATTCGTAGACATGGATTACAAATTGTGGTGAATTTAAACAAAATATTTTGACAGACATACTATTTCCGATTGTACCGGAAGTGTAGATCAACTTTGTTATTTTAAAGGCAACACCCTATATATTATTGCATTTTAGAATTTTACGTAAAATTTTATAGACCCTCTGTGTAGGATACCCTATATCTAGAATGTATACTTTTGGAGATATTAATTTTTTTAATAAAGAATTGACAGATACAGACCTTTATATTAAAAATTTTATGTGAAAATCCCCTTGAACAAATCAAAAATATCTTGCTCTGATGGACAGTAGAAAGGTCAAAGGTAATTAGTGATATGTTAAAAACTTCTATACTGTATACAGGGTTTGTAAAGAGATGATCCAAAGTTCAACTTCAAAAATGTCAAACATCTTACTTTTTTAAATGGAACTACCCATTTTTTCCTGTTTTAATCAAATCTACGGCAGAAAGTAAGGTGAGTTTATGTTCTATTTCCTATACCTAAACGTAATCGTTTTTGAAATATTAGTAGGCTGTCATATAAAGGTCTGTAATCTGTCAATTCTTTATTAAAAAAAATAATATCTTGAAAAGTATACCTTCTAGATATAGGCTATTCTACACAAAGTATCTCTAAAATTTTACGTAAAATTCGACAATGCAATAATATATAGGGTGTTGCATTTAAAATAACAAAGTTACTGTACACTTCCGGTATAATCGGAAATAGCATGTCTGACAAAATATTTTGTTTAAATTCGCCATAACTATTAATACATGTCTACGAATTTTCATCATTATCATGTTAGTAGTTCCCAATATAGATAGTTTAAGCTCGTCGTGACACATCCTGTATATTAAAATACAATTTGATAAAATTAATGCAGTTTGTTGAAAATTCAGTGAAAAGCAGCATTAATTGAAAGCAACTTTGAAAAATTCACTTCATGTTAATTTGTGTTTAATTTCATATTTCACTGATAAATTGTTATTAGCTAGAACAAATTTAGATTACAATATTTATCGTATTTGTTGCTTAAACACTTATTTGCTGACAAAATATCTATTTTTCGCTTACATACATACAATATTTGCCAACAAAATGATTCTTTTCATTCGATCAAAATCTCCGGAATTTTTATAGGTAAATCCTAAACATTTAGTTGCCCACCGGATATATCGGCAAGCATATAATTTGTATTGCTTTATTTTATTAATTTCATTACTCCATAGATAATGTATAGATATATAAATGATACACTGAGTGAGTTATTATAAAGACAAATTTTTTCTATGGTAAATTACGAATCTTAAATTATAAAAACATGTAGTTGACTTCAATAATATAACTTCATTTCTTAATGAAACTACTAATACAGAAATATAACTTTTTATTAAAGCAAATTAGACTATTATAATTATTAACTTTTTAAGATAATTTGAAATTTCACTGCTTTCAAAAGTGTGTACATATGGCCGAGCGTAGGGGCTGCTGAATATCCGCAGGTTTAATTTACAGTAACTTTTCCAAAAGCGGTTAATAAAGACCATAATGTGAAATAGCTACGGCAGTAAATTATTTGCATCAGCATGAAAAATACAAAAAATCTAATCGCAAGATGTCTGATGCCAGGTTTGTTTACTGTTGAGAGAATGCGAAGTTTCAAATGACTGTATGGCCAACTTTAAACAAAAGCTTAAATAATTTTCTGGTGGAATGTCATTGTAGACGAAACCTGTATACATTACTATACTTCAGAGACAAAAGCAGTCAAAATGTGTTCCCGGGAAGACTGTTGAGCAAATACAAACTCCTATTACAGTTTCAAATGACTGTAGAGCAATATTAAAACGATATCTAAAATAATTTTCTCGACGAATATACCAGACACAGTCAGGGACAAAAGTAGTCAAAATATTCTCCAAAGAAGACAATAACAGTTTTTTCAGACGATAAGGTTATGGAAATCTAAAAGCGTAATATTTATTGACTATTTACAGAAGGGAAGTACAATAGCTGGTCAATATTATACCGATATATTGACATGTTTTGATGCTGAAGTGAGATATAACACTCTCATTCATGCGCTATGGAAACCGCTAAACTTAGCGAATTAGAATAGAAATTGCTACCTCATTCACCATATTTACCAGATCTAGTTCAGTGTGATCTTTTTTTGTTCCTAAACTCGAAAAAACGGCTGGGTGGAAAGAGGTTCGGGGTAAATGAGGAGTCGATAGCCACAACGAATGCCTATTTTGTGTTTTCGAAAGATTACTTTTGGATGAAATTATGTTGAAATATGAAATATATTTATATAAAAAGTAAGGATTTTATTGAAAAACCACTCTTCTTTCAAATCCGAATGATCAAAAATAATTATAATGAACTCGATCTTTAAACCATTAAAAGTGAGTGTGGGGTTAACGTTATTGATTTAAGAGGCTAATATTTATCTACCCCCTACCCCCCCCCCCCCAAAAAAAAAAAGACATTACACATATTAATCCAAAGAAACTAAAAACTAGAAGAGCAATTAACAGTCAAACGATCAAGAAGAAAAAAAAACAGAAAAAGTATAAGAATCATGTAATATATAATTCATTAAACGCTAATACGAAATTCTTACATAAAGAGTAGTTGTAAAAATTGTTTTTACGATACAAAAATAAACAGATCAATACAACAAATAATGATAATATGTAGCTAATTTAACTCTATTCAAATTACTCTATACAAATTAACAAAATCCGGCAACGTTGCACGCTAGCAATGAGTTACATACGATAATTCTCTTAGGTATAGGACATATAGGTCCATAAGAGGCTCTACTGTTTTCTAAGGTGCGAACGGGCTATATGTGTACGTATTGTGATAATCTTCTGTACGGTTCGTTTAATAAAACTAACGGTAATTAAAAATAACTATATTAATCACAAAATAACACTTAACAATAACTATAATAACAATATTTACACTATTTTATATACACATTTATTAGAATGATATTAAGTACACCACGATTACTGACTGAATGAGTCATGCTTTCCTTGACTGCTTATATACTTCTCGGGTAGTTCTCGAACGTTCGCTTTCTAGTCTCTTCGGGAAACTTTCTGGCGTGCACAGGCGGTGACATCATCGCTTAGACCGTCGTGTGAGGCACATCACAATATGTACTCCTTTTCAACAAATTTTGCTTTAAAACCTGAAAATCCATTGTGCCATAATTTAGCAATAGGCTAATATTTTCATCAGCTTTAAAATTGTTCAAGTATAATACATGTACATATACGAATATATTGTGTTGTCTTGTAAATATGTATATATTACTTTAAACACCTTATCTAATGCGCATATGGAAGTTTACGATAAGCTATTATCTAAATGTTATTTAGTTTATTCGCAGACAGTATAATAAGCGGGCTCTTTTTTGCAAGGAGCCACTTAAATTATCGCCTTCTGGAATATATAGATATATGTAATTGTTATCGTTCTTTAATTTTTTAATTACAAGTTTATTCATGTCAATGAAAAATTAATATTAGAGAGAGCTATTCGCTTATTTGTTATTACTACAATTAAATATGTATGCATTTGATAAACATATTTGTATGCGTATGTGTCGTAGCTTTTATATTAATTTCGTCGAAATTAATTTAATCTTAAAGTGATAGTCATTTATATTTACTCAATACACTTATAAATGATACTGATTCAAAAATATCTTCGCATAATTCTGATTAGAATGTTACTTTTACAATTTCTTTCAACAATAACAATTGCTGAGCTTCCGCCTCCTAAATTATATACGGTAATCCCTTAATATTCACAGTTATGACACTTATGACATCCGCGAGTTATAATCATTCGCGATAATTAAAATGCGGACGTATTTCACATTTGCGATCTTTGGATTTGATTTTTCGCAAGTGTCGCGGCTAGTACTCCTGCCAGCGCAAAAATTGTTTCTCAAGTGCGAAATAAATCTCTTAAAAGACGCAGAAAATGCTTTAAGCGTTTGGTTGGAGGAAATGTCTCAGAGGCATGTTCCGATCAGTTCTGCTCTGGTAACAGCTGATCGTATACTATATAAACAAAGATTCTGATTCATTATTTGACTTCCAGACCAGCAAAGGTTGGTTTGAAAATTTCAAGAAAAGACATAATTTGGATAATATAAAATAGACCGGCGAATCGGTGTCTGCTGAGGCAGCAAAAATATTTCTCCTGGAGAACTTAAAACAATAATTCAAGAAGAAGAATAACAGGTGCTTAATGCGGATGATACTTGATTGTTTTGGAAGAGAATCTTGTTCGGCATGAACAAGACTTTCCTTTCCAAAACAGAACGGTTTGCTCCAGGCTTCAAGGTGGCACAAGATCGAGTTTCTGTTCTCTTGTGTGCAAATGTCTCAGGTGATATTCAGATAAAAATGATGATGTATCGGTTCCCTAAATCCGCGAGCATTGAAGGGTACTCGTTTTTTGGCGAGCTAATAAAAAGTAATGGGTCACCGGTGTTTTATTCCAGGAGTGGTGCCATGATTGTTTTATCCCTGAGTTAAAGAACTATCTTGCGCATCAAAACCTTGACCTCAAAGTCCTTTTACTAATCGATAACGCACCTGGACATTCCTCCACTCTGGTAGAAGGTCATTTTAATGTTAATGTGATATTTTCACCCCCAAATACGACGTCTTTAATTCAACCTCTGGATCAGGGATTAATTTCAGTTTTAAAGCCTATTATATTAGGCGATGTTTTAAGCGAATTTTTGATTCAATTGAGCTTAATTCAAAAGAAACAGTGATTTCCAGTTGAAAAAAAAATAACATAGTTGATTGCATCGCAGATATCGACGATATCTTTAACCGGAAGTGGTTGTTAAAGAGAACTACCTTTCGTCTATAATAAATGAAGAAGAAGAAATCATGGAACTTGCCCATTAAACCGGGGGTGCTGGATTTGAGAATATCAGGCAAGATGAAATTCATGATCTAATAGAATCTCAGGGAAATGGGCTAACTGAAGAAGAGCTATTGGAGATGATGGAAGACAAACAACAGGAGCTCGATGAAGGTGAAGACGAAAAGGAGGAGGAGGAGGAAATCTCAGGCAAGCGTTACGGCATTTCATTTCTTTATTTATTTTTTAACATGTATTTACGCCAGGCAAGAAGTTCTCGTCAAAACACCTAAGAGAAATTTTAATCTTGCAACAACAACTTGTTGAAAAAGCTCTTGAATTTGATCCGTGCCTTGTTCCAAGTTTGAAGTTTAAAAGAGAAATCGAGGCTGCGATGGCCCCTTACGTCAAACTTGAAAAGTTACAGACGCAATCGACCAGGCAATCCCAGATTACGCGTTAGTTTCTGCCATTAACAAGCAACAATTTACTAAACTATACTTACATACACATGTAGATTAAAATATAAGCTTGAAAACGTTGTGTAATGAAAAAAACATATACTCGTACATATTCTTATTAAACCGTAAAACAAATCACATGTTTTGTACTTTTATTTGGAACGTAACCCCCCCCCCCCCCCATTTACACAGAAGAAAGATAGACTCAACATTCGCGAAGTTTTTCTGGTACGTAACCCTAGCGAATGTTAAGGAATAATTGTATACTTAGTTACTAGAACAATGGCATAAATAAAAACAAAAATACTTTTTTTTTCTATAATTCAGTCCCATATTGTAATTAAATTCAACCAGTTTTCCAAAATCTATTCCAGAAGTTGATTAAAGAGCAACATCTGTTTTACATTAACTTGGTTTAGTTTAGAGATGAGCGATCCCGTGATTTTTAAAGAAGGCAGTTATCGGTGACTGTTCTTTCTAATTCACCATGATTTTAAATGGTGACCGAGTCACCGCTTCTTACAAGAGGGTGATGCTGATAATTTACCGCATAACTCTATTGAAATATTTCAGCGCCAAGTATTACTTGTCGTGAAACAGTGAACTATCTTCGGGAGGCAAATCGGTGACTTGCTCACGTTATCATTACATTTCACTCTTTCACTGCATCTATATACACCTAAGTAAACTAATAAATAAAAAACATTACAATTAAAACAAAACATTTCCGGCAAAAATGTTTTCTACTAACGACAATAAATGTTTTTGTTCGCTCCACAAGAGCTTCGTCAAACATATGATATGTCTGACGAAGCTCCTATGGAGCGAAACGATCATTATTTTGTAAAGTAAAAAGTAGTGAAATTTATTAAAATTTGTTTTATTTTATCCCGATAATAGGTATAATCGAATTTCATCAAGTAAAGACCGCAACAATCCTATAATATATTACATATATATTCATATATTTAAAAAATTGAATGCTGAAGTTAATGTAAGTTTATTTACTAAGAAATGGAAGACACAGATAAATTATTTGAAATTTTATCTTAAAAAAGCTTTAAAAATTACCTCGAAGTTTACGAAGAATCCCTATCACAACTTTCACGATTGCTTTTTAAACATCTTTCAGCGAGACATTTTAATGGCATGTTTTAAAAAAGACGGTATTTTATATCCATCAATCAGAAACCGACTGTAAGTCTGCAGTTGTAAATTTCACACGTAAACATTTAATACCTTGTTAATGTGTTGAGTGTATACTCGTAAAATTAGCATACATCAACCGGCTAACAAGTCAATAACTCCTTACAATGAGTAAAGCAGTAAGGCAACTTCCAAATCTAACGTTATAATTTCAAAGATATTTTCGGCTTTGATAGTGTTAGTGGTTCGTTTCTGCGAGATAAATTTAAACAGTTGTGCAGTTTAAAATAACAATTATATTCAAATTGTAAAAAGTAAAAAACTATACATGTGCGATGCTATTCTAATAACATATATTTTATCACATTCTATATTTATTATCGGGTATGTATATAATGTCTTGAAAAATCATTTAAAACTAAGTACATATTAATTTACGTTTCGTTTAATTTGGAACTCTCATTTCCCACAGTTGTATATTCTGAAATGAACTTATTTTTCAGATTAATATTTATAATTTTTTACTGTCTGTACCGAAAGTAGTTAAATATTTTATATTAGTGTTTTTGTGAGGGTTTATTAAGATATAATTAAATTTATGTTTAAAAATACACGTCGGAATAAGTCAAATTATATTGCATCTTATTCGAAAATTTATGAAGAGTAATTTTGAAATGCTACATAACTTACAATTAGTGACAAGAGAAAAGCCAGATCATCTGTATATAAAAGTTTTCGAGATTTTGTGTGGGGGGGGGGGGATCATTGGTGCCAAATGTTGAACATTAGAGGGGTTAGAACCGAGCATTGAGGAAGGTCATTTAAAAACAATAGGTGGTACACATAACGAGTAGTAGACCAAAGAAATTCGAATCAAGCGCTACAATATCTCTTTAATTTAATAGATATTTACATGGTTCCACACATTTGTCCATCACTATATATATATATATATATATATATAAATATAAAAGCCGAAAAACTCCAAGAATTTGATATATTTAATGAACGGCTAAGAAATTATCTAAACACTTATATATTATTTTAAAAATAGTTAGATAACAAAAACGGGGAATTGCAAGCCATGAGTTATTATTATGTATGCTAAGGCATGATTTATTATTATTAAACTGGAATGTATCTTTGAATAATTTTATCCATGACAACTACAAATGTATAAGTATAACATTAATATACTGTCATTTATATGTTAAATTCCTTGAAAAAGGCATCATATGCCGAAACATGTTTCGTGATCGTTTTAAATATATACATTTTGAAGTAAAACCAGACCTTAAATCGCCAACTAATTGAATCTACCAAGTGTCTATATATATATATATATATATATATATATATATATATATATATATATATATATATATATATGTATATATATGTATATATATATATAAGGTAATATTATTTACTACTTTAGATCCATATGCGTATTTCCCTCGTAAGTTTTTATGCTATTACATTGTTTCTTATATATATGAAAATGTATGAAAAACTCCCGCATACAAAATTCAAGAGAAAAATTAGGTGGTATACTAAACGAAGCATAAATTGGCTTTCACAGGTGAGGAGCAAAATAGTAACATTACGAAACGGGGGAAGAGTGTTCATATTCATATATTAAGAAAAAGCATTTGACAAGATTCTATTGCGATTAGAATAGATTGGATTAGATTACTTTAGCTGGCCATAAAGCCTATTCAACTGCGATCTTTCTAGATCTATTGTGGTCCTTATGTCTCGTGAGAATACCTTCTCTAGTTCTGCTCTTTTAAATATAGTTCCGTTGTAGGATATTGATTTCCCATTTGTAAGAGCAGCGTTCTTGCTAGATCTTCGAATTGGCATAGTACATAAATCGAGCTTTCCTCTTCTTCTTGGCACAATCTACATATAGTTTCTCAGATCAAGCCCATATTATTAATATGTTTGGTGAATTACAATGCCCCGTTAATAGGCTTACTATCATCTTCACAGACTTTCTCTTTCTATTCTGTAGACCTGTTGTTATTTGGACGAATGTTTCCTAAAGAACAGTTTTTGTATCTTTGACCTAGGAAGTTTTCCACACTAACCTGGACCTATTTTCAATCCGCTTTTTCATGTCTGTTTTGATAATTGTGCTTGCAATACTACAGGAAGACTATGGATGAAGTTTATCGAGAAAGTTCATCCGTTTTATCATTAGACCTACAGCTTCATGCTCTGGCACCCAGGCTAATGTTACTTTCTCTTAACTCTTGAGCTAGGTGCGGGTATGCACACAGTCCCATAGAAATTTTGATTTAATTTGCACTGAATCCAATGCCTCTAACTTTGCTCAACTGTTGGAGAAAATTACTTTGGTACAATACGTTAAGTCCTGTCTATTAATTTCTTCAACGCAATAATCCAATGTGGTAACAGGGGAAAGAATTTTTCGTAGGATTTAAATTTTGAGGAAAATATACAGGGTGCTATTTAAAATAAGAAATTTAGGAAAATTTTGGATTAAACCGGAAGAATATAAATATTTGGTTCAGTTTAAAGAACATTAGGTGTATATCAGATACCCCAAATTTCAAATTTTTATTTTATTAAATAACGGAGGTACGCCATTGGAACAACATAACTGAGACACCCGGTATATAC
Source organism: Melolontha melolontha (assembly GCA_935421215.2). Lineage (NCBI taxonomy): Eukaryota > Metazoa > Arthropoda > Insecta > Coleoptera > Scarabaeidae > Melolontha > Melolontha melolontha. Next base: position 205,066,148 of record OW285235.1, read on the forward strand.
ATATAGAGATAAATTGTAAATATGTACTTAATTTAAAATTTTATCTTCATATGTATTTTTAATTTGATCATACAGTCAATCTTTATTTGGTTTAAAATTGTTTACTGTTTAGCAGTATAGTTTATTAAAAGCCAATTTTATCCTTCATCAATCATCAAGAATCAATATACTATTGTAAAATTATTTATAATATAAAGCGTTGGAGTAATGTAGGAGAGTTTATGTAGGAGAAACAAATACAATAAATATTCACATTTAGAGGTTCATGATTTTGTTTTTCTTTATTTATCCTACACAATTCCAATACACATTAAGCCACAGTTATTACCATTTCGGTTTTTATTTTTTTGAATTACTATTTTATAAATAATTATAAGTAAAGCAGGACAAAGCAATGGATTTCACAGTAGCGTCCGTATACCGAAGAGGTGCGATTATAAATACTAGTTTTCAAATTTATGTTTATTCGCCGGGATTTTAATTTTTTTTAAGTGATATTGACTAAATTTGTTGTGATTTCAAACATGATTTAGATTTTTTTCTATTGCAACACAAATTACAAAATAAAAAAGCATTGCTTTTTACGAACGTATAAAACTATATTGTATTTAATAATGACAAATTGACACTTTAATATATCAAACAATACATAAATACTAAACAGTATTAATTGAAATTTTGAAGCTTCTATAGTAAGACATCTCCTTGTTTGAAGAGACCGCTTAATCGGTTTTCTTTTATACACAGACGCAGAGATGTCTCTTTTTAAACACCAACAGTATTCGGCCATCATGTTCGTATTCCGCCTTGCATGATGGTACCCCTGCCCCATTTCTTTTATATCTTGATGGAACCTCTCTCCTTGTTTTTCGCTCATTTGTCCGAAATTTTTGGAAGAAAAACAAGATGGGCATGCAAAAAGTGAATTTTGATGCTCATGTTGTAACCTAAATCGCGAAGCATCTGCAGCATGTTTTGAATAACTTTTTTTAATCCTGTTATTTATGATTTCCTAGAAAGTTTTCCATTACACTTTCGAAAACAATCCAGGCTTCCCTTTTAATTGCAGTCATAGTAGTTTTAAAGTGACTGTCCAAAACCAATTTTCTAGTTTGGGGACCAATGAAGATATCCCCTGAGTTTTGCGTCCGATAAACCGGGAAATTTATTACAAAGCAGTTTCCATCCTTATTCAATGTTTTTACAAATTGGTTCATTATACTTAATTTTATATGTACTGGGGGCAAAAGTATGTTTTCTGGCTTCACTAAAATTTTTCGCGCAATATTTTTTGACTCCTATGTTAGATTGTACCATAGAGGCCATTGCTTCTTTGTCTAATTCAGCGTTCTAGCTTTGCTACGCCATTCATAAACGAAGCAGGACATTTTAGTGTACCCACACTGTTGGCCTAACAACATATATAACACTTTTCAATCTAAACACAGTTGACATTCGTGGTTTTGATATTAAATTTGCTCCAAAAGCAACTTTAGATTGTCATAAGTTTCTTTTAAGTGGACTGAATAAGCAACTGGCACAGATGAATATTTTTCGCCATTATATAAGAGAACAGCCTTTGCACTAGATTTGGCCGAGTCTATATAGAATATCCATCCGCCGGGAACATAGATGTGTAGCGGTGAACCTTTCTATTTCGATTGCCGCCCCTCCCGTGTCTGTAGACATAATAGTTTATCCGTGACCTTCGTTTGTATAAGATTTATTTGTTTGGTTTGTCGAAAATAAGATACGTGTTATAATAGAACAACGAATTGTCGTGAAATTTCATACGATACTTGGAAAAATCGCTAATGAGCGGTGTGGCTGTTCGCCCCGTCCAGTTGAAAGAAAGAACTGTCTTTGCATCTGGAGGTTTCTATCACGACAAAACCTTATTCCCGAATAAATGACCTGAGCACCATGTTCCTATAACGTGCCTGAGTAACAATAAAAGGTATACCATCATCATCCTCAATGCAATACGGACCAGGAACACCGTGTGCTGACAGTGCACACCATATCGTCACATGCTCACTATGTAGCTTTAAATATGTTTTTAATTAAACTTAGATAGATATAATGATTTGCGTTTATTAAGTTACCAAATGTGTACAATAGAACACGTAATAAATATAATACTAATTTATATGATTTATTCTAAACGCCTTTTTTTTTGTAAACTATGTTAAATTAAACTTATATCCACAAAGAAAATGCTTAATTGTAAGCATGGAAGGTTAGTAATATAACGAGTGATCATTAAAATTTTCGCTCAAGTAAGCCATGCACACAAAAAGTATGTCCTAACTTAAGTTATTAGAGGAGATCTGTCATTATAATTTCAAACGTCATGATTGTTAAAAAATAATTTGAAATACTGACTTTTATATTAAATATATTTATAATTTTTATACAAAGTAATAGAATATTATAAAAAATGTGTAAAATGTTGACCATTCTCCACCAAGCATAATCGCACTCTATTTCGTAGAGCATTGAAAACATTGATCAGTATTTGCGGTGAGTTATTGATGTGTTCACATTTTTCTATGATTTTATGTTTTAACTCTTGTAGATTATTAATTGGTGTTTCATAAATAATATTCTTTATATATGGCCACACAAAAAAATCCATGACTGTTAAATCACACGATCGTGGTGGATATGAAATCGCTGTATTTCTACTTATTATCCTATCGCCATAAAATAGTTGCAAAAACTGAATATTTTCAAGTGTAACGTGAGATGTAGCCCCATCCTGTTGAAAATATCCGATCTGGAGTTCATCATTAGTCAATTGATTAGTAGAAACACTGAGCATTTCGTTACGATATTTCTCCGATGTTATCGTGCCCTCAAAGAATATTGGTCCTATTAATCGGTGACGACTCATACCTACCCATATGCCTATTTTTTCTGGATGTAGAGGAACTTCTCTGTAGAAATGAGGATTTTCACTGGACCACATACGCATATTTTGCGAATTAAGATAACCTTTCAAATAAAACCAAGCTTCATCGGTGAAAAAAGTATGATTTAAAATATTGTCTGTCATTGTTTGAATAAACCATTGGCAAAATTGTGTTCTTTTTTCATAATCCGTAGGTAATAGATTTTGTACAGAAGTTAATTTATATGGATACATGTGCAAGTCCTTTTTTAAAATTTTTTGACATGTTCCATACGAAAGCCCTACTTGTTGCGATACTCTGCGAATAGATGTTTGAGGAGATTCGTTAATAATTTGTCTGACATTTTCAATTACGCCGCGACTTCTCTTGAGAGGAGGACCGCTTCCTTTTTTCCTTAAAACACTGCCTGTTTGACGAAAAAGATTTACTCAATGCATTAGCGTATCACGATAAGGTTTAATATCTAGGAACAGTATTTGGATATCTCTCTTCAAACTCCGCAAGGCAATTTTCTATTGAATGCTGCCAAATACCATCAATTTTTTGAGATGTCAGGAAGTGTCATTCTACCATAAACGCTTTATGCATATCATTAAAGGCCATTACTTTTTCTTTTGATGAAACTTTAAAATATATATTTGACACTGACACATGTTTGACATAACATCTTAATGACTAAAGCTACGACATAATTTTTATATACACGGCCAGCTACGAGTGAAAATTTTAATGATCGCTCGTTACTTATATCACGCTTGAAACATCTTTTCATTAAAGAAGTTTTATCAACCAGTAAGGAAAATTAGGGTAAAACGGGTTACCGTTGTTTTTGTGTAAAATACGTACCGCCATCCAGCGGCTGTGTGTCTGAAACAATTTCAGAGTCACGTATACCAATAGCTCAGAAGGTATGATTCGTGCGAGTGACCGGTAGAAAATTAGTAAGTTTTTCAGTTTTTGACACTTCTGTTATAAAAGCAGCCATTTAAAAACGTACGGATTGTACTCACAAAAGCCCACATATAATTTTTTATGGTTAATAGATATCTAAACAAACATTTTCATTATGATCACTTTGCGTTTGCATGTGAGGTTAGAATTTTTCGTTGGTCAAATTGGAATGATACGTGTTTTAATAGAGCAATTAATTTTTCGTGAAATTTCATATGAAACTTGGAAAAATCGCTGGTCGCCCAGTCCTGTTGAAACTACTGGCTTTTCTTCCGGAGGGTCCTACCACGACAAATCCTTCTGATATCTCAAATAAATGGCCTGAGCACCATGTTCCTATAACGTTTCTGGGTAACAGTAAAAGGTATACCATCATCATCCTCAATAAAATACGGACTAAGAACAGCGTGTGCGGACAGTGCACACCATATCGTCACACGCTCACTATCTAAATGTTTCAGGACGATAACGTCTGGCCTCTCAAAACCAAGAAAGCGAGTTGTTTGCTTATTGATGTAACCCTATAAGTAAATGTGACTTTCGTCACATTACGAAAAAAATCTGGATCCTTCTACACTATATCCAAAGTTCGTCCACAATATACAATCCTCGCATGCATATCTTGGTTTATCAATCGTTGTCCAACTTGAAATCGTTACATCTTTAAACAATCGCCTAAGCGAAGTATTGCTGATATCCAATTTCAAGGACGTTCGTCGCAGATTTCGCTCAGGGGACTCCAAAACCTGATTGACGACATGTCCATGATTCTCATTTGTACTCACAGTTACTGGCCTACCAGACCTTCCCTTCCGTTGGCACAATACACTGCCAGTATCACGAAATTTTTTAACAATAGCGTTGCTTGGTGCCGCTTTATGAAATTGTTCGTGATATTGTCCGCCACTAACTTCAAACTCGGCTCACCCTGATAGCCATTTCCGCACGAGCAAAAATAATGCTCCACAATAAACACTTTTTCCTCCGTCGTGAGACACATTTTCAACTCTAACCTCACAGCACAATGTTCTTTGTACTTCTACAAACATATAACGCTTATACAATAATACGCCGATAAGCAGACATACGCATAAGAACAGCGCGAAATCCAGTACCGTATATTTACGCGCACACCGTATAAGGCAATGAATGTTAATCACGTTATTTGATTCACGTGTATTTAAATGGTTTAAGCATTTCCAAGATGGTCGAGAAGACATTGAAGATGACACACCCAAGGGACTCCCTTCCCTGTCAAAAACTGATGAAAATACTGAAAAATCGGTAATCTGATCCGACCTGACTGTCGGTTAACTATTCGTACGATTGCTGAAACTGTAGGAATTGACAAGGAACGCGTAAGGAAAATTTTATATAAGAATTTAAACATGCAAAAAGTGTGCGCGAAAATAGTGCCGAAAATTTGCACAATCGAACAAACAGAAGCTCGTAAAAATATTTGTACTGACACTTTAGGCGCTTTATTCGCTTGACTAGGTACCATGTGACTTTTGTCTGTTCACCAAAATCAAATCTGCATTAGAAGGAACAAGATTTCAAACCGTTGACGCTGCAAAAGAAAAGTGACATGCGTCATGAATAATAGGCTGGGTCACATATTGCAGTGGAATGTGCTTTTGATTGCTTATTAATCTTTTTTGTTCACACTACAACTTATGCTTCCGGCTGTTCAGTCTTGTAGATTTCCTAGAGCTCACTTCTCTCGGGTCGATCCTTGCGGATATGGGCCAGATTATAATTAAAGTAAAACAACAAACATTAATAAAACTCACATTTAGTTAGTTTACAGGTTTAATAAAAATAAAAAAAAATAAAAAATCCCTTTACAGAATGTACAGGGAGCTAAAGCAAATTAACAGTAGCTTAGGAGGAAAGACTCTTTATGAATATGACTCGCACAAAGAGAAAAACCCCCTGTGACTCTCGAACAAACATAAAACTAATAAATAATTGAGAAATTTGTCAAGTTTGACCTCTACTGTAACCCCTATAAATCAAATATCAACAACTACAAAGTTATCGAATACGCGTGACAGCCTTACAGTCATGCGCAATAAAACATGACAAAATCAAACCCATAAACAAAAAAAATTCAACCTGAATTTAAAACGTTCTAGAATATTATCTTGAAGAAAAAACTCCACTAAAAAAGAAACATGACAATTTTCTCTAATACTCATATACTACTTTAAATGTCAAAATTATCGCAAATTATACATTAAAATTTACAAACATCAGCAAATCATCATATAAGCAATAATATAATTAAGTGTTTTTACTTACATCGATCTAAGCACAATCAACACAAAAACTACGTGAGAGATACCATAATTTAATTAAAATATTAACTGCGAGATCACAAACTCTCGTAAAAATCGAAATAACTTAAAATGCACAAAATAAATGCACCAAACAATAAAAACCCGACTTTACTCAAAAACAGAGAATAAAAAATGAATTTCTTATACTCTATGACCACTTGGTTTGAACAATCTGGTATCTCTAAATAATTTACCGCGAAAATCTCCTACATCATTTCAATAGTACATATTCTGGCCACACCCCCCCTCTAATATAATACATACAGGGCCAGTCAAAAATATATATTTACAAACATAATAAATATAAATAAAATTCATGAATACATTTAACTCCCCAAATTATTCAACTGTTGTTTAATATTTAATTCTTCCATCTTTTTTCTTCTCTCTGGTTAGAAAAATTCACGACAATATGTATGGAGAAAAAAAAAATTTAATTTTTTTTTTGCACGGTGACAAAAAGATGCCAAATTATAAGTGTTATTAGGTTACGAAGTTTGGTAGCAATCGGAGTTAATCTTCTGCCTCCGGTTTAATGTTGAATCTTTCAAAAATGTACTTCAAAAAGAACTTAAGGCATGATATATAAAATTACTCTAATTAAGTTTATTTATTTGGAAAAGTTAGAAATAAATTGTAATTATACATATTTATTTAGAGAAAAAAAGCATGACAATTTTTTTTTTACAAAAATGCCAGAAAGGATAATCATAAAAATAATGAATATAATGAGTTTATTTTGTGACAAAATCCTTTTTGCTATCGAATTTCGGCATTAATTTTCTTGATTCTATCTGCGTTTTGATGAAACCTTCTCTTGTTGTTTTGTTGCACAAAGTTGATGATGCTTCACTCACAGCTTTGACTGCTCTTTCTACCGCTTGGATGTGACAGGGAAGGTGTAATAGCTCAATTCCTCCATTGTTTTCTTCTTCAATAAACAGTCGAAGATTTTCTTCATTTACAGATTTTTAATATAGGTGGTTCAGTGATAGTTTCTTCCCAATTCAAAAGGTCAAAATATGATGATGCATTAAAGTTTATCGTTGGTATCTGAAAAAGCCGCAATTGCTTTGATGTTGCTGATCTACTTTTCAAAATTCAATGGACAGCTAATTCACGTATGTGTTACTGGGGATCTGTCAACATTGCAAGTAATAAGTTTTCAGGGTGTGCAAAATAACTGTTTCTTTGAATTACTGGGTCAACAACGGCTTTCAAAGTTGTTGGTAAATATCTGCTTAGTTTAATTAGTTTAAAAAGTTGTCGTGGTCCGTCTTTACAGCTGGGGAGAGTTTTTATAGAAAACCACACAGGAGCGTAAACCTTGACAATATATATTGCAAGAGTGGTAAGGTTTGCAGAAGGGTTCTCAACTGAAATATATAGACGAAGAATTCTGTTAGCACGTGTTAGCCATCGAGCATGAGACATTTTGCCGGGTGATTTATTTGCCAAATTGTTTGCAGCTATACCCGTTGAAACCTTTTTAGTTTCCCTCTCATATTTTAAGCTATGACGGGTCCACTCATAAAATTTCATCACATCTTCATAAGTTGGTAATATATTATCTTTCAAATCACATAAAACACCAAACAAAGGACACCTCCAACTATTTCTGGTACGCTCCATTTCTCAAATGATAAAATAAACAAATAAATGACAGCACTTTACAACGCAACACTAATTATTTTAACGATCGCGGCACACTTGTCTCATCTAACTCCGTGTTGTAAGAAATAAAGATTGTACGGAGATTTCCCTATTTTGTTTTTCCCTTGAACCGTTTAGATAACATATACAAAAGCTGCACGTTTTTTAGTTTTTGTAATATATAAAAAAAGGAGAATTTTATTTTATTGTTCCTTTTAATGCCTTATTTGTCCGTGTTTAGGTTCAATTAGACGTGCTATAGCCGTAACCATAGCCGTAACCAAAATTCAATTAACATCTACGGTTACGGCTATGGCGTTACGGCATGTTACCAAAATCGAAAACGTAGCACATATGATTGGTTTTTTATGATTACGGCTGTGGCACGTCTAATTGAACCTTTAGACTGAATCAGTGCTGTATATCGCTACCTTAATATAGAAATTCCCTAACACATTTTTTTTAATCGAGGTTTTGCATGTTTCGATAGATGATCTTCTAATATATCGAAATATCCAAAAAAAAACTCGATTTATAAAAAATTGAGTTAGGGACTTTCTATATTAAGGTAGCGATATGTAAATGCGTGTTCTGGGGAAATTTAACAGTGTGAATCCACATTGTAAAAGTACAGTTTTATATCGGGATTACCTTTATATAGCGATACTTAGAATTATTTTGCATAAAACTTGTATAGATATGTAACTTAAAAAGTATTATTAAAGTGATGTAAAAAATCTGCTTTCTGAAATTTCTGTCGCTATCCGGAGGCAGTAAAACTTTAAATAATGCAATAAAATTTTATATGCAGATTAGCTATACCATTTAGCACCTTTTTATCACTGAGCCTCTCAAGAAATGATGAAAAAATTTTTTTGACCCAGATGAATAACCTTACAGAAGATTTCCATTTCCAGTACTGTTTAGCGTAATGGATAATTCAAATGGAGTGGTGTAGGGATAGAAAAGGGATGTATATTGAAGGGAATAAAAATTAAATATGTATAAATTTAAATTTAAAATAAATAGTTTTACAGCATCAGTCTCGTTATTTTATAGCCATACATCGTATATAGCAGCGTATGCGCATATGAATTAAACTGCTTACGAACTCCAAGATGAATGTTTCTTTCGTAGAATTGTAACATGTCATGAAAAACGTATCTATCTTCGTAATCCTAGTAGATTAAATTATTGGTTGAACCCGGACTAGCCTTCAGAACCTTTTGCAAAACGTAATGCTCTGCGTTTTGTGGAATTATAGTGGTATTATACATTTTGATGTAGTACCTGAAGGTAGAGCGATAAACTTTGAATTAATCAACTGCGGACATTGGCCAACGGATGTCGTGAAATGATATGTGCGAGGAATTGAAAATCGCACTAAACAATAGCAACAAACCATCCAATTACCAAATGTAAATTTTCAAGTAATGGAGAGCATTTTGATTTCTAATTGTTATTGTAATTTTGTTTTATTAAATTAATGTTTTACATTAAAAAATGATAAAACTTTTGCCACCACCCTATTAATAAAGAAAAATACAATTGCCTGTTTTAACAGCATTCATAAGTATATTTCGTAATCCTCATCAATAACAATAATAATATTTTTTCGTAAGAAGAAGCTTTTTCGTTTGTAACGACGTTTATACAAAGTAAATCCAAAGTGATACGAAAAAGAATCTTGGAAATATTTCCTATGACCTCAAATTTAGTTTATATAAATGTGTTTGGAAATGTATAATTAATAGAGAACGGACATTCTTACCACATGACTCGGCGTAATTCAATGAAGTATTTGTTAGTCTTTTTCGGCCATCTGGTTCGCTGCGATTACAATGACAACACCCTATTGTATTCGGAGGATAAATATCCATTAAACGCAATCGGCAATTCGGAATGTTTATAAACTTCGCTGAGTACATCTCGACGTAATACAATTAAGTATTTGTGTTTGACTTTCTCGGCCACCTGATTTCGCTGCGTTAACAATGGACAAGGGCTATTGTATTCGGAGAACTTAGTCATGGTGGTAAGAATGTCCGTTCTCTAATAATTAAGCATGTTCTTTCGAAATATTAGAATTGTAGAATATGCCCTGAAGAGACTGAAGCGATTTGATGAATAAATTAAAAACATAAACCATAAGAATAAAACTTTAATTTGAGGAGATTCTCAAGAACGAAAATACCGGCTATCCTTGAAAAGAAAAAGACAACGTATGAAAAATGGAAAAATGTTAATTATATAGAATATCAAAATTTTTATAAAATATTTATCCCGGCACTGCATTTCAAGAAGTTTATGTTATAAATAGTAGTGGCAGCTTTAAGTAGCGAAACAATTTTTTCAACCGATTCAGTCAGTTTCGATCGTTACATGTACATGTGTACGTTCGATATTACATTTAAGTGTTTCGATTAAGGGAAACAGACAAATTGTTACCAAATTACGAAGGTTGCGAACGTAAAAGGCCCCGCAGCCCACATTTAATTTTTAATAATTCACATGCATAGAAAATAAAAGTATAAATTTTTAACAGCTGACTTTTCGTACGTAAATATATTGAGGTTTATTGAACCCAAAGCTGTTTAAAACATTGTTACCATAACATCGACAGCTGTTACGTATGTAACTTACACATATACGCTGTAGTGTATGTGTGTAAGTTCAATAGATAAGACATTCTGAATTCATAGGCGGCAGATACTATAATTTTCAGCGGGTTTCTTATTTTAATCGCTTCGTAATTGATAATTTTTTGGATTCGTATTCAATATAATTGCATCTTTCCATTTTTCATAGGTTGTCTCTTTCTTTCAAGGACACCTGTACAACTAAAATCAAATGCGTAATAAAACACATTGAAACTAAATAAAATAATCGTTGAACCAAAAATTTAAAACCCGTCTATAATCTGCGTGCAACTTAATAAATGCCATAGACATCAGTATCCACGTCAATTAATATTTATAATTATAGATTACCAAACTGATACATAACAAAAGTAATTTTAACTGCCTGCTTTTTTCTGAATCTAATCTAGTATTGTTGCTTTTACTGTGGAATAAAAGACAAACTACTTAAGATATGTACTTTATGCATAACGTGTAGATACATATGTAAGTTGTAAACCCTTAAACTTCTGTATCCAGCACCTGAATTAACATATTATCTTACGGTTCCTATTCCAGGCGAAAATAAACTCGAATTGCGCTGGAAATTATTTAGCGCAGGCAATCCTTTTACATCTGCGAATAGCGCTTCTTCCTTTTATCATATTCAAACTTAGAAATGTTTTTCACATTACATGTAAAACGTTTGCTAGAATACTCGTAATTAAAATTTAATTTTTCCTAGAATATAAACCGTTTATATAGCTGAGCAAAAGTAGCTGATTTTAAATTTATTGACGTTATAGCTTAAATTTCAAAATAAATTGAGCCAAACAGCACTATTCAGTAGAAGATTGAAAAACGTAGGAATAAAGTTAAATTGGTTTACTATACTTAAATAAATTTTGCATTTTTTAAATAAAATTTTGGTAAGGTTTTCCTTTTACATAGGCCATCTTTAGTGAGGCAACAAAATTGTGGATAGCAACAAAAAGGATTCAATTTGTACGGAGACGTCTTATAAAGCGATACGATATCTTCATTTTGTAGCTATACAATCTTTTGCATTTTAAAAACTATAAAACATCCCAGTCTGTTATAATTAGAGTTACGCAGTTTTTCCGGAATGCAGGGATGTATTGTAGGGACAGTCGCCCGATAGTAAGAGTAGTTAGGCCCGAGCTATAGTACTATGTGGATGTACATTTCACAAATCGACAACTATTACGTGGTAAATATAATTATTGGGGGGCCGCATCCGTTTTCTTTTTGTTTCTAAAATGTGCTCCAGTGTATGCTTCGTGTTTTCTTCAGTCTCGTTGATCCCAGCACACTGTATACAATATTTTAGCATCGATATATTTTAATTCAGGATATTTCCCGATAAGCTTGTTTGCTTACTTTGTTTCTACCAAGTCGTTCGTTCGGCATTACCACGCTGCGTAATATATTTCTCTGCACTATTAAATACATCGAGCCAGACTGTTTTATTGAGTTCGGGCGACTGTCTCACAATACAATACAGTTCTGCATTCTGGTAAAAGGGGAAATATAAAAGAAATTCGATATAGTGAAGATCAAGTCTGCATCCGATTTTCCCAAAAATAATTATTGGGACATTTAGAGGACCTTTGGGTCCTCTTTATCCTAATAACGTTTTTGGTGCAAAGGCACCGTTAATCTACAAAATAAAATACGTTTAAAATGATTACTAACCTATTACGTTACGTTTTCGTCCAAATTACACCAGTATCAATTTTTTTGGTCATTGTATGGTTTTCTTGATTCATACTAATGCAATTTCCGTTTATATTTTGTATAAATTCGCTTTAATTAATCGAAAATTTTGCAAATAAACCAAATTGAAAATTTGACTATCAAGTGAAACTACATATCAACAAAAATTTACTACAAAACTGCCAACTTTTGTCTAACAAATATAAATATTACTGTTCAGATATATTTTAAAATTTTTCTTCTTAATGTCATTTTTACAAAAAAAAATATATATAAAATTTCTTTTTTAATTGAGTTAGCTTGGGTTGGTTTATAAAAAGATTACATTTAAACTAATAAATTTGCGCTTATTAATTGTGAACTATATAAATTTCTGCTAAAAAAAATACGAAAATAAATTTGAAATATATACGAACAGTAACTTTTCCTTCCGCAAAAGTTGTCAGATCTGTAGCAAATTATTGTTGACAGATCGTCCTTTTCGACAGTCAAATTTTAAATTGCGTTTATACGAGGGCTATTTTTTTTCAAGGTCCGATCGGTCGTGAAATTAAAACCACAGTGAAGTTCAAATATGTTTTTTAGGTACACCTCCCATCTACTTCTCTACATAGTCGCCGTTCCGATTTAGGCATTTTTCGTAGCGCGGTATCAACTTTTCAATCCCCTCTTCATAGAAGGTAGCCGCCTGTGCTTTCAGCCAAGTTTGTACGCTGGTCTGCAGCACATTGTCTGTGGCAAAATGGTGTCCTCCTAAGTTCTTTTTCATACGAGGAAAGAGATGGAAATCGGAAGGAGCTAAGTCCGGGCTGTATGGAGGGTGATCGAATACTTCCCATCTAAAACGCTGCAGGAGGTTCTTTGTTGCATTTGCAGTATGGGGCCGGGCGTTGTCATGAAGAAGAACAAAGCCTGATGACAACATTCCTCTTCGCTTGTTCTGAATTGCCCTTCGTAGATTTTGAAGAGTCACGCCGTATGAGGCTGCTGTGATGGTGTATACTACTGATTTTGTCTTCGAGGCCTGTGTTTTTATTTATAAAAATATGCAGGTCACTTTAAAATAAATATTATATAGCTGCCAATTTTATTTGAATTTTGTTGAATTTTCTATATTAAAGACTTATTGTACATGTTCTGCATATCGAAAACAACTTTCTTCTAAAAGCACTAAAGAAGAACACACTAATGTTTAAAAATTCAATTGGCAGCAATTTGTATTATTCGATATTTTCGCCTAAATTTATGAAGAGTAGAGTATCTCAGCTGATTCTAACTCCTCCTCATTGACCTTGATCGCATGCATTATTGGCGATCAAGATCAACGAGGAGGTGTTAGAATCGGCTGAGGATGAGCGGCCTTGATTTCAAGGTCAATGAGGAGGTGTCAATGAGAAGGTATTAAAATCAGATTAGGGTGGCCAAGATCATTCGAAAGTCAACGTCGCATGTAGGGCGTTTGAAGGTCAACGCCACGCCCAAAATGTTTGAAGGTCAAGGTCACACCCAGGATGTTTGAAGGTCAAAGCCACGGCATGCAACGAACCCGATGAAGAGGTGTTAGAATCGGTTGAGGATGAAGCTACCTTGATTTCAAGGTCAATGAGGAAGTGTCAGAATCGGATGGTGGTGGTCAAGGTCATTCGAAGGTCTTCTTCGCGTGTAGCGTGTTTAAAGGTCAAAGTTACAGAATGTCACGAACCCGCCAAATATCTCGGCGACACGGAAGCGTCTCTTCCTTTTCTTGTCCAATTCTTGATATGTACTTATTTTCCTTTCTTGTCCGACCTCGATACTTCGCTTCCCAAATTACTATTAGCGATGAAAGGTACGGTAATTTATCGAATAAGGAGTCGGTAATAAGGATGACCCTATGAGATTATAAATTACAAACCGGCATATTCAAACACTGAATCTCACAACACGTGTAAAATGGACATCATTCATCTCACAGGTGTTTTTCGATGGTAACTGATTACGATCCAGACAAGGTGTATTATCAAATTATCTTTCAGCTTTATTCACCAATGTGTGGCCATTGTGGACATTAATTCCATTTATATAGTAAAAAATTTCTCAAACTTATAAAATCTTACGATACTTAAAAGTGGCACACATCTATACACATCTGTACTGATCGAACTAACAAAGCTAAGTGAGTCAAGTCAGATGCGAATGTATGAAGGGGTTACTGGGGTGAAGAAGAACTCTTACTATACCTGCTGCCCCGATATACAATCGGAAAACGAAAAAGCAAGTACAGCATTGAACAAAATGCTCATTTATTATTTAAAAATATTTTTAAATATATCAATCAAGTCTTCATGCAAAATATAAAGCACCCGTTCCTTTGAAATGCCCATTGCCTCTACTATTTCTAACGCTTTCAATCGTCGGTTCTTTAGCAACACATCATGGACTTTATCCACTATTTCTGGATTTGTACCCATTTTCGACCGTACACTGTCTGAGCTGCTTCTGCCACGCTTAAATTCATTTTCTGACTGTTGTATACGAAGGACAACCCTCACCCATTGTATCATGGATTTCGGTAAACGATATGCCTTTCTTTAAAAGATTTACACTTAATTAGTAGGAGGGTAAAATTAAAACATTTCCTACGAAACACGCTTTATCACAAATTTATCAAACACCAACAGTAAACTGACAAGACAATCAGTTGTTAAAATGTGATGTGTATTTTTCTTATTTCACAGCCTACTCTAAGCGATGGCACGAATAAGTCAACCTGACCTCATATAATGGGAAGAGTTTCTGTCATGCGTTTTTATTTTAGTAAAAGTTGATATTTTTATTGTTCCTTGAAATATTTTAGATACTTTTATAATATTACAGCGAAAGAAAATAATTTGCAAAAACTTATCTAGTAGATGATTACGGTACTAAAATCAAAGATGATATCCCAAATGGTAATTGTTCGTTTGTGTAACATTAATGGGTAATTTTAGGGCGGAAATTTTGTTTTAAGTTTCATATGCTTTTTGATAAAAAATCGATATGATATAATCACTTAATGGCAATATACAGAAGTAGAACAAATCACAGTCAGGGATCGAACTTCATTTGTTTAAATGGGTCATTATGTTAGGGCAAACTTGAATGTCGATTATGATAATAATAAGTGAATCCATTAAGCTAGCGGATCTAACAGAGCAAGACGAAGTCAATTACCGGCGGTGGTTAATTAGGAGACTTAGACTGTGGGTTACCGGTGTAATTACGGAGTGCGGTTGTAAATTACATAGTTAACGCGCTAGGAGGAATTTATGGTATTCGAATTGCGTGTCATATGGACAGTTATAGGGTGTAATTTTTGAGTAGTCTATGAGAGAGATAAATTAATTTGGTCAAATATGTGTGCGTATTTTATGTAACCGGAACACGATTATCGACAAAAGTATCCAATTTCGGCGATTAAATGGACAATAATTACTAACGCTTTATTTAAGTTCTGCTTTGGATATTTCTACCACGAAAGCAGATAAATTAATCAGTCTTTATTTAATGGTAATACGCTATTAGCATTATCTTAATTAGTACACTCGTGGACAAAAAATTCGAATACCGAAGTAAATGTATTTTTTCTATTTTGCGTTCGAAATGAACTCATTATGAAACCCAAAACAGTATCGAAATGAGCTTCATTTCGATACACTTTTTTTAATTTTTCAATGTTGGCGTTGTTCGAATACAGAAATAAATATCATTGCTGTCATTTGATTTTAAGAATTTATGTACATTTGACAGATATGATATATGTCCGTATTTTACACAAGCAACGTATGTTGTATACAATTGACAACAACATATATATGTTTCTATGTCACTCATGTTTATATTTTTAAATGCAATATCAAGTAATGTTAACGAAAATTAATAAATAATATGTAATATAATATACTTCGCGGATAGCAAGATTTAAATTTGAAAATGTCAAGTATCAATGTGACCAACTGCATGCTTTATATAAAAATTAAACTCTGAACTTTCAAATTAAATAATTCCAATTTAAGCAATTTATTAATGTAAAAAACGCAAAATAGAAAAAATAATATGAAAAACTCGTTTCATAAGGCCTTTTGCCGCACTCGCTCTTTAGAAAACTCGCCGCTATCGCGGCTCATTTTCTAAACTGATCTCGTGCGACAAAATGGTGCCTTATGAAACTTGTTTTTTAATATACTATTTTTTTTCAAGAAGACATGAAACATTATCTACAAAGTAAGAATAATAAATAAAAAAATGTACTTTAACATTTTATTCAATAAGAAAAAGTCACGAAACAGTAAATTGTGCAAAATTAATATATTAATTATTAATATATCTACATTTTCATACAATTTAAGCGATTAATAGGGCGTACAACCTCCACAAACTCTAATGACTTCTGCCATACGGCGTGGTAAACTTTAAATGCAGTTGGCGACCTCTTCTTGTGTGATGTTTTCTCATTCCTCACGAAGAGCTATTCGAAGATCCGGAATTGTTATCGGTATGGTGTGTTGGTGTAGAGTCGCTCTAATAAATCCCAGAGATTTTTGAAGGATTCAAGTCCGGCCTTTGAGCTGACTATTGCAAACGACGAAAGTTAACCATTATACCACCTCCCCCAAACGCCGTTCTTGGAGATATACAACACGCTGAAAATCGTTCGCCAAGCCTTTTCCACACATGTTCTTGTTCATCTGGTGAACGCAGACAAAACAAGACTCATCCGTGACAATACGGACCTCCATTGTCCAATGTCTATCTTCACCAGCAAATCGTAGTCGCTGAACACGATAAGCTGAGCGCAAAAGTGGACAAGCAGTAGGTTTCCTTGACATCAATCCGCATTCCTTCAATATTAGATAAACGTTTCGTGCAGAAACTGCAGTACCGTAAACGTCATCGAGTTGGCGAGACTGTTGATGGTAAACCGCGATCGCGTAGTGTAGTTAACACCATCAAACGGTCTTCTCGCCGGTTTGTGGTGCGAGGTCTGCCTGATCCTGTCCTTCTTGTGTATTCCCCAGTTTGACGATGCTGCTGTCTTGTGTCTTGGAGCGATGTATCGAATACGTCCATCTTCGCCCAAAGCTATTGATCGGGCTACATTTTCTGCTTCCTTTTTGTCAATAAATAAGTGTCAGTACTGACAGTTCAAATGACCTTTTAACATAACAGATAAAAGCTGAATAAAGAGCATACCAAGATTTCTTGGGTTGGGCTTTTTGTGTTCGTCATTATTTTTGTTTTTCTTTTGATAAAGTAAATGTTTTGTATCTTCTTTAATTTCCAATTCTTATTTCATAGCGAATATTTTATGTTTTGCAAAAAAAACAAAAAAAAAGAATTTTAATTATAATAACAGACATTTACTTCAGTGTCCGAAATTTTTTGTCCACGAGTGTACTTAAAATTCGACTCACTGAATATCATGTATTGTATCTTTTAGTCGAAATATTTTATAAAAACTAGAAATTATTCGCTACTTTGTTCTT
Source organism: Melolontha melolontha (assembly GCA_935421215.2). NCBI lineage: Eukaryota > Metazoa > Arthropoda > Insecta > Coleoptera > Scarabaeidae > Melolontha > Melolontha melolontha. The sequence continues at coordinate 205,083,868 of OW285235.1, forward strand.
TTTATTAACGAGAATTAATGCGAGCGTCAATTTATAAAGTTTGGTGTTGAAATTTCTTTTTAATTCTCCAAATATCCCGTAGCTATTTTCTAAACCATTGACCAAACTTAAGGGAGGCTATTTAAAAGTTAGGATTTTATCGGACTTCAGGAAGCTTCATTAACATTTTTACAATAAAGTTTCGAATTTATACACTGACATAACTGGTGTGTAGTTTCATTAGGAAGTAATGGTTTGACTAAGATTTCTATTTCGCATATTTTAGTATTATAGTTTAAATTATCATTTCTTTATTAAATTTAAGCTAAAAGGAAAATATAGTAATGCTTTGTTATATGTGTTTTTTAGAAATATGCTTCTTTTGAAATTTGGATCCTTTGTAGGTTCCTATATTCTATATTCGATTTTTACTTTTCGATCTACATTCTCCAATCATTCTCCTCAGATATATTTATAGCGTCTTTATATATCGGATCTTTCATTAAAAGATAGGATTTTAATTTTAAATAAAATAACAACGGTTTGACATATTAATACGTTCAGAACAAGATATCGTTCAAGTATCCACCATGGCTTTGTTTACGTTGACGCACCCGACCGCTCCAATCTTTGATCATCCTGTCCAATATTTGCGACTGTTTGCCGGCGATAGTTTGACAAATGTTGACTTCCAAATGATCCAAAGTCTGAAGATTGTCGTCATAGTTTTGTGCTTTGACGTAGCCTCAAAGAAAACAGCTCAGGAGTGTTAAATCACGTGACCAGCGGTCAATTGACAAATCCTCATCGTGAGGTGATCTAATCGCCAAATTTAACCCTCAGCATACCGAGCGTAGTATTAACTGTATGATCTTGTTGAAACCACATCTTTTGAATTTCGATGTTCTCGAGTTCTGGCCACAGAAATTCTAGTAATATGGCTCTATAGCGGTTGTCGTTGATAAATACGGCTTTTCCCTCCTCATTTCGGAGAAATAAGATCCCATGTTATAAACCGCACCGTACCGTGAGTTTTCGGGATGAAACGGCGATTCATTTAGCTCTTGTGATTTGTTCTCGCACCAATAATGGCAATTTTGTTTGTTACCAAATCCGTTAATCCAAAAATGCACCTCGTCTGAGAAGATGATTTTTGGCCGAAATCAGTATCATCTTCAAACTGCTCAAGGATCCAGTCAATAAACTCCCGACGCAATCTGTGATCGTTTAGCTTCAGCTCTTGAGTCAATACTATTTCTAAGGATGCAAGAGAAACATTTTCTAAGTTGACGTCTGAAAAAAAGATAATTGCTATGATCGTCGTTAAATCGAGAAATTTGGCTGATCGGCAACATTGGTCGCTGCAGCTGCGCTGTTATCCTCACTTCGCGCTTTTCGTTGTCATGTTGGTGGCTTACTGTCCTGTAAAGTAAATTCAACCTCAAACTTTTCCACAGTGCGACGAGTAGCCTACGCAGAGTAAACCCAATTATCTGATGAACAAACGTTGGGCATCCACAACTAAGCTTGAACTTTGGTAATATTTGTTATTAGTTTATAAACGGGCGGGAAGAGTTAAGTGTTGCGTGATGAAACAGCAAACTATACTGAATATTTTAACACTTGGAAAAAAAAAGAACCATATATCAGGAACCAAGAAATATCTATTAAAAAACTATAGCCCCTATTGAAATGTGAGTGAAACTGGACACGAGCTTGGGCCTTAGGACCTATGCTCTAGGCCACCATGGTTACAATTCGTATTTAGTCCATGTGTTAAAATGCTATAACGAGATTGAAAAGCAATTTCAAAAATTAATTAAGCAGAAATTCCTTGAAAAATACGCTAGGCTGATATAAGAAAGAAATTCTTGGAAATTTTTATATGTTATAGCAACGCTTTGCTAATGGTAATATTTAAGAGTGTATATCTACTGCCAAGAAGAAATGGAAATAAATAAGAGATTAACAAGAAGTACCTAGTAGAATAGTCAGAGCGTTTACTTATCTAATCAAATGAAAGTATTTACTTAATTTTTTCAATTTCTTTTTCTGATAACAGTAAAAAACTGTTAGAATGTAAATATAAAATGTGTTTTAGCTAAATTAGTGAAAAATCTTTTACACAATTTTGTAACAGTATTTGGAAGAGTATTTGAAACATGCAATTAGCAACAAATGAACAATGTTTTGTCTTGCCTGTTTTGTACTTTGAAACATAGAATACAGAAAACTACAAAGGATTAAAATTTCAAAAAGGAGCATTTGATGTCGAAGTTGTACTTATTTCGCAAAGAACAAAGCAGAAATGCAAGCTAACTTCAAGGTGTGAAACAGTATATTAGCAAAGAATGGGATGAAAATCAATAAAGGTAAAATCAAAGTAATGATGGGAGAAAACGTTGAAGACTTAAACAGTGTTTAAAGGCATGAAAATAGAGGAGTGAACACCTTTCAATACTTGACTTAATAAGAAAACAGATCACAAGAAATATAAATAAATTAAAGAATTAAAAAAACCAATATAGCTATGCAAATTAATTGACAAGAAATTTATTCAAAATAAAGAAATAATAAAAGAAATAAAACTAAATGTATTCAAAACGATATACCTACATGGAAAAATAATAATAACAAAAATTAAATATAAAATAAAATAGAAATAAAACTACGGTTCTAATCTTCATTTTTAATATATTAAAAGTGAAGATTATTAGAAATATGTGAACAAAATCAGTTGACCATTCTTAATGGTCATTTTCAACATCGCGAGATCCATAAATACACATGGACACAGCCAACAAGGAATCTAAAAAGCGTTATTGACTACATAATAATTAAACAAAAATCCAGACTGAAGTTCCTAGATGTAAGAGTTCAGAGAGGTGCCTCATGTGGAAGCGACCACTACCTACTAAAAGGAACACTAATGTCACCAATAAGAACAAAAGAAGAACCGGACAATCCCAAAAAACGGGTGAAATAATAAACGAAGAAACCCCAAAAAGATTTAAAATTAACAGCCTCGAACACGAAAGTACAAAACTACTATACAACTCCAGACTGGACAGCAAAATTCAGAATACAGAATTCACAAACATAGAAGAAGAATGCGAATACATAAAGAGGGGTATATGCTCAGCGGCAGAGGAAGCATTGGGTTACGAGGAAAACGTATATTTAAGTTCGAAAGCTGTGGAAGACAAGGAGAAATACAAGGAATCGCAAAGGAGAGTACGGAAGAAAATAAGGGAAAAGAAGAACAACCAATGGGAAAGGACGTGTTCAAAGATCAATACATACATTGGAGGAAGGAAGAGTACAGAAAGTTGGAGGCGCCTCAAAAGTATGAGAGGAGGACGAACGAAGGACATAATCTCACCTATAACACCTGAAAAATGGAACAAGTACTTTGAAGAGATGTTGACAGAGGACAGACCTCAATTCAAAGACATCCAAAACGAAAACCAGGGGATTGTTATACAAGGATCCCCAATTAGGATAACTGTGGCGGAGGTTAAAGAAGTCTGTAAAAACCTAAAAAATGGAAGAGCCCCAGGACCAGGTAATATTACTAATGAACTGCTAAAATACGGCACAGATAAACTCTACGGACTATTAAGAAATTTATTCCAAAGATGCCTTAACAGGCACGAAGTACCAACGGAATGGAAGACATCACACCTTACGACGATACATAAAAAAGGGGACAAGAGTAACTGTGACAACTATCGGGGAATAGCCGTTACAAGTGCTATAACTAGAGTTTATGGGAAAATCTTAAAGAACAGGATAGAGAAAGAATATGCCAATATGGAGGCAGAAGAACAAGCAGGCTTCAGAGCAGGAAAATCCACAATTGATCACCTGTTTACGCTAACTCAAATTTTAGAAAAGAAAACAGCACCAAATCAAGAGGTACATCTCCTGTACGTAGATCTGAAAAAGGCTTACGACAGTATACCTTTAGTAAAACTATTGGAGGCTCTTCAACATACCAACATAAACACGGAAATAATAAAAGCCGTGAAGTCTTTATATGCGGGTTCCACATCTAGAGTCAAAACAAACGAAGGACTAACATCCGGATTCACAATAACCAAGGGTCTTAAACAGGGTTGCTGTATATCTCCGACACTATTCAAAATATACTTGGAATATGCACTAAAGACATGGAAACGGAAATGCAATAACATGTGAATGCCAGTGGATGACGATACCACAGTATATACCCTTTCTTTTGCGGACGACCAAGTAGTTATTGCACAAGATATACATGACATGGAATATATGAGCCGAAAACTCATCGAAGAATACGGAAAATGGGGCCTGGATGTTAACATAGCAAAAACAGAATACATGTGCATAGGCGGACAGCAAGAAGACCTACACCTAGCAACGGGACAGATCATCAAACATTGCAATATATACAAATACCTAGGAATGAAAATATCCAAGGATGGGACACTAGATGAGGCAATATCAGACAGAAATATACAGGGAAGAAGAGCTACTTCCATGCTGAACAGTATTCTGTGGGACAAGACCATTACAAAAGAAAATAAAAAAAGGATTTACAACTCCATCGTGAAAAGTATATTAACATATAGCTCGGAGGTGTGGCCGATAAAAGAAAAAACAAAAAGAAAGATAAAATCCACAGAAATGGACTTCTGGAGAAGAGCGGCAGGAAAATCCCGGAGAGATAGAGTCCCAAATGAAACCATTAGACAAGAAATTTGAATACATGACATTATAGATGACATAACCAAACAGCTAATATGGTATGGGCACGTCCAAAGAATGCCAGAACACAGAATCCTAAAGAAAGTGCTAAACTGGAACCCCCAAGGAAACCGAAAACGAGGAAGACCGCGCAGAAGCTGGAGAGACGGAGTGGATAAAGAAATTCGAGAGACGGATCTGTAGGAGGGCCTATGGATGAACAGAGGGGAATGGCGATTAGGAATCGGAAGACGTAAAACGTTGTAACCCGATATATATATATATATATATAAAAGTGAAGATTAGAACCGTAGTTTTATTTCTATTTTAAATTATGGATCTTCATCAAGTAAATGCCGAATCAATTCAATTATAAAATAAAAGACAAAAAAAATGTATTAACAGACAAATAGTGACGCTTATTAAAATAATAATTATAATAATGGTCGTCTGGAAAGTAACCGAGTCTATCTACGAATAGGTGCGGTCATTTCGGGATGGGACAGGAGTTGGGAAATAACATTAAAAATAATAATAATAATAACACTGCTTTACCTGGTGTTTAAATAGAAGTGTGTGCCAGTGTTTTATATATGTTTACTGATCACTAAGCTGAAGTCCGTTTGTTTTTATTACGTAAAAATTGTTCACAATTTAGTGTGAAATACATGTCTTTCTGCGTTGTGTTTAAATAAAACCATCGGTAATTTAAAACACACTATATTAATTATAAAACACACTAAATAACTAATAATAACAGTATTTATTTCATTATTTATTTGACATTTATATAACAATATCAACACGACGGCGATCACTCGTTGAATGAGTGCTATCCCTTCCGAACGGTATATATATGGCCCGGCTTCCGCCTTCTAAATTCTTCCGGTGTTTTTCCGGATGTTCCCCGAACGTCTCTCGAACACGTAAGTGGGTGGTGTCATTTCATGATTCACATTACATTAGTAACAAAGTATTACCAAGATATGCACAAATCTGTACATATCTTTCAGCCACCGTTTACAATATTTATACCCCTGTACTCGTAATCGTATTAAACATTTGTCCCAAGTACTGCAGCTTGTGCATGTTTAAACTTGTCTGAGCGTATGCTGACTTTCTTGTAGAGTTCACTCAATCACATTTGTGTATATAAGTCGTACACCTCTTATGCAGTCACAGTACTCGTGCAAACACCGTCGTGAGCTCTTATTGTGTCTTAGTTTTCTTCTAGTATGGCAAGCAGAAAGTGTATAAACAGTATGGGCATATTTTGTTATATAAGAGACTGTTTTGTTCCTGCTAAGCAGGGGCGAAATATTACCGATTTTGTAAGAAAATCGTATCACGCTTACTTCGATATACACCTATCAGGTGAACAAGATAAATCATGGACGCGTAAAGTATGCCATACGTCGAGCATCTTAGAAAACGGAGTCAAAGAGAAATTGCCATTTGCTATTCCTATGGTGTGGCGCAAATTAATAAGCCATGCTGAATATTACTTTTGTGTACGTGACGTTAAAGGATACAATTAAAAAAATAAAAACGACATTAAATATCCCTATCTACCATAAATCCTGTTCCGCATGGACCTGATCTGCCTGTAAAACCTCCACCTGAAGCTTTGAAGTTCACATCTTCCAGTAAAGCAGAAACTCCAGAGGTTAGTAAACAAGATTGTTATCAACCGGAAAATATTTTATTTCTGCCACAATTTACTCAACCCGAACTGAACGATTTGGTCTTCCAAAGTATGTTGCTGAAATTCTGGGCTCTAGACTTTTGGAGAAGAACTTACTTGCTCCGAGTACACCATTTTCCTGCTACAGAAATCTTGAAAGTGAATTTATCAAGAATTTTTGTAAGAAGCTTGGTTCTCTGGTATGTTGCAGTGATATCGCTGGTTTAATACGTGCCTCGAGGAATCCATCGTATTTTCCTAACGGATGCAGATTTTTAATAAGACTGTTCTCTTGTATAATGGCCGTACCAGGTGATCATTCAGTCCGCTTAAAAGAAACTTATGACAATCTGAAGTTGCTTTTGGTGAAAATTAAATAATAAGACCACGAACAGCAAGGAGTTTGGAAATATTAGCTACACCTAATACTGGTAGATTTAATAGTTTTCTTGATTTCGTATTTATTATTATATTATTATAATCTATAAGCTTGTTTACGCCTAGGGTGTCAAGCTAATTACATTTTGCTTATATAACTATTCCTTATATATAAATCTTGCCCATTCCTTTTTGTTTCTCGCTATTCTCTTCCCTTCGTACAATGTTACTCCTCTTTTCTTTAAATTTTCCACTATGACATTGTCCCACGTTTTTTGTGGTCTTCCTCTTGTTTTCTTCTGCGTTGTTCTTGCTAGCCATACTCTTTTAGTCTGTCTTTCTTCTTCCATTCTTACTACATGACCGAACCACCTTAGTTGTTGTTTTGCGATTTCTTCCATTATGGGTTGTACATTTAATTCTCGTCTTATTACTTCATTTCTTATTTTGTCCCTTCTACTAACTCCTTTCACCGCTCTTAGGTATTTCATTTCTACGGCTTGTAGTCTGCTCTTCATATGCTTATTAAGTATCCAGCTTTCGCATCTGTACGTCGTTATTGGTTTGAACAATGCGTTATATACTGTGATTTTTGTTTTCTTCGTTATTTCCTTCTTTCTTATAAATGTGTTGTTTAGTGCACAATATAGTTTTGTTGCATTTTCTATTCTGCTGTTTATTTCCATATCTTCTTTTCCGTCTTTATGTATGTTTATTCCGAGGTACTTGAATGTGTCTGTTTGTTCTATGTTTCTTCCTTCTATTTCAATTTTTACTTTTAAATCATTTCTCCCTATTGTCATCACTTTTGTTTTATCAATGTTTATTTTTAGATTCCTCTTTTTTAGTGCTATATTCCATGTGTTTAGGTTTTCTTGTAAGTCTCTCTCGTTCTTTGCGTATATTATTATGTCATCAGCGAAGACACATTCTGCTATTTCAACCCTCTCCATATTCTTATACCCTACTTGTAGTTTCTTTGTTATCCCCCTTATTTCTTTTAGTACATCATCTAATATTATGTTAAATAGTACGGGGCTGAGCACCCCTCCTTGTCTCAGTCCTTCTTTGGTTATGAACTCTTCGGACTTCCTATTTTCAGTTCTCACATAATTTCTAGTTTTCTGGTATATGGTTCTTATAGCTTTTATGAGTTTTTCGCCTATTCCTCTTTTTTTAAGGCTTTTCCAAACTTCTTCTCTTGGAATACTATCAAAAGCATTTTCTATGTCTATGAAGGCCGCATATATAGTCTTATTTCGGTTTTTTTCTATCAGTTGTTTCATAGTGAAAATGTGATCGTGCACTCCTCTGCCTTTCCGAAATCCACTTTGCGGTTCTTCTAGTTGGTGATCAATTCATTTCGTATTTAATTAATATTATTTATGAATTGTTAGATTTAAAATAATAGATTTCGCGTAATATATTTTAGAGAATTCCAGAGATTTTTTCATTTACGTAATTTATGTAATTCCAGTTTTAACAAGCAAAATTAGGATAGGCCAAGAAGAAAATATAATTTTATATTCTATTCTGCGAATGTCGACGTCTATTCAATAATACTTAATAATATAATTAAATAATGCAATCTGTTGAATTCATAATTTTATTGAAAGTTACTAAATACTGCTAATGTTTCTTTAAAAAAAATAAATATAATATTTATACAACTTTAATATGGTGTCACATACTTTTTTCTATTTTGCGTTCGAAATGAACTCATTATGAAACCCAAAACTGTATCGAAATGAGCTTCATTTCGATACGCTTTTTTTCATTTTTCAATGTTGGCGTTGTTCGAATACAGAAATAAATATCATTGCTGTCATTTGATTTTAAGAATTTATGTACATTTGACAGATATGATATATGTCCGTATTTTATACAAACAAAGTATGTTGTACACAGTTGACAACAACATATATATGTTTCTATGTCACTCATGTTTATATTTTTAAATGAAGTATCAAGTAATGTTAACGAAAATTAGTAAATAATATGTAATATAATATACTTCGCAGATAGCAAGATTTAAATTTGAAAATGTCAAGTATCAATGTGACCAACTGCATGCGTTATATAAAAATTAAACTCTGAACTTTCAAATTAAATAATTCCAGTTTAAGAAATTTGTTAATGTAAAAAACGCAAAATCGAAAAAATAGTATAAAAAACTCGTTTCATAAGGCCTTTTGCCGCACTCGCTCTTTAGAAAACTCGAAAAACTTTTCTAAACTGATCTCGTGCGGCATAATGGTGCCTTATGAAACTTGTTTTTTAATATACTGTTTTTAATTACAGTTCCTTAAGAATGAAATACCTCTATGTAATTAACACTATAACAGACCTAGATTTAATATTGGTTGTTTACGGAGTTTAAATATGTTTAAATTAATTTTTTTTTACAAATTAACTAACATCAAAAAATTTTTATTAATTATAGCCTTAGTTTATTCCTTATTTTTTGCATTTGGTACGTTAATTAATTATTTATATTTAGAGCATTTATTCCATCATTTCTATTATCTTATGTGAATATCTTTTTGCATACATTTATTCAGCCAGGCATTTCATCATAAATTTCAAGTTAAACACTTCATAATCACGTCATAATATTGTTGTTGAAACTTACTTTGGATATTGTATATTTTAATATTATTTATATATTGAATATACATAGTTTTTAGAGCCATTACGAGAATCATATTCCTATCTCTAGTATTACTTTTTAATTTTTCCTTATGTTTTGTCTTAAAAGTCTGTAACTAGTAACTTCTTACTAGAGAACGGACACGCTTACCACCCAGTGCAGTACTGGCGAAAGGCTGTATTCCTAAAATATTTAATTTTATTTATATAATTGGAAAACGAACGGGTGGTGATCTATAAAATTACGAAATACATATTTATTTGTTGAAAAGTTGTATTTATAAAGTTTTTAATTTTATTTATATAATTGAAACATTTTTATTTGTTCATTTTGTCGTTCAAGTTGAGTAAAGGACTATTAATATTGACTAGCAATAGTTTCTCAAGGTTTTCTTCTGTCAATTTTGTTCTGTTTGAATTAAGTACATCCTTATAAATAGAAAACGTCCTTTCTACATCGCAACTGGTTATAGGTGCATACTGGAAATATTCTTTTATTTCCTCATATTTAGCCGTTAGATTTTGTGGAATTGTCTCCATACATAATTGCTGCAATGTAATTAAATCTGGATTTCTATTAAGAATTGCTTCAAACTTTTGCCGAAGGCCAAATCCGAAGTCACTTGGAATACTTTTCAAATTATTAACAGCCACATCTATTGTGGTTAATCCGTCATTTAATTTGAGATTTCGATTTTCAAAATATGTGATTAGTTTTGGCAATTTTCCAAAGTGTTCGTGAAGAAAGTACAACTGATTTTTTTAAATTTGGGATTTGTGTGAGCTCCTTGCACTCACCAATACTTCTAGCATCCTCCTTTTTAGCAGTGTTACGAAATGTTTTAGACTATCGAAATTCTCAGCATAATAACTAGTAGCTTCCAGCCATGTTCCCCATCTAGTTATTACTGGAGTGGGCGGCAGTGACAGAGATGCAAATTTTTCCCTGAAAAGAGCTACTCTCAATGGTGCTTTTCTGAAAACTTTTTTAAAAGCTGATACAAGTCTATCAACTTCCGGAAAAGTGTCTCTGATATATTCACAGATTCTGTGGAGAGCATGTGCTACACAAGTAATATGCAGCATATTAGGATATGTTTTCTTCAATAGTCTGCCTGTTTTTAACATATACGCAGCACTATCACTGACAAATAAAAGTATTTTTTCTTTGTACGTGGCGTCCGAATGAAGCATATTTTGCATATTCTCCTTAATGGTTTCAGCAACTGTTTCCGCATCAACTCTATTTATAACACTTGTTGCTATTACATATGAGTTATAGGGAATAGTTGGATGTAGTACACCAGCTACAACATTTACCACACAGCGTCCTAACATATCCACCGTTTCGTCGGCGCTTATCCATATGAATTGATTTAAAAGATGGCTTCTAATGCGTTCTCGTATAGCACCTATATCGTATAGCACCTAGAAACATAATATTTGCGTAAAGTTGATTCATCAGGAACATTTCGACCAGTAAAATTTTTTAGAAATATTTTTAATGTGGGATTGCTAAGTTTATTTAATGGAATATTAGCCGCCATAAAAGTTTTACAGAGTTCAGGTGTGTTTGCGATCCTAAGTGACGAATTTTTGACGATATTTTAATAAACGATTTTGTAATAAATTTCGGAATCACTGACAATAGACATACAATCAGTGTGACTGTCAATCCAACTCGCCATTGTTTTACAATGCCGTTCTCGACATTCTTCCATATCATGTCTGGAAAAGTAACTTAAACAATGCTCTAGATCTAAATAAATGAAAACTAAAAATGTGTGCGTAAGTTATTGAAACTGAACGAAATTCAATGCACACTTACGTCGAAATAATTGGTAGAAATAGATTCAATCAAACGATATTAAACAGGATCTATCACAAAAATTACGATGTAATTAACAGTTAAAACGATGAAAACAAGAAACTTACTCACAGCACTTTATTTATCTTACGAAATATAAACTAATAAATAAAATACATTATAAAAACCCTGCTTCTATCTACGCTCATGAAAACACTTTTAAAAAACACTATATTCTCCGAATACAATAGCTAGCTTGTCCATTGTTATCGCGGCGAGACCAGGTGTCCGAGTAAGTCAAACAAATACTTCATTGAATTACGCCGGGATGTACCGAGCGACGTTATACACAATTCCAATTGCCGATTGCGTTTTATGGAAATTGCGTCCGTTCTCTACTTCTTACATCTAAATGTTAAACTTGCTGTAAATGTATACTTTTCATAACTAAAAATAGTTATTTGGTTTGTGGTAATAAGGAACAACACTATTATTTTTGCGCATGAATATTTCTATCGAATAATTCTAAAAAAACTTAAAATTTATCACTTGTCAAGTTCGTAAATCAGTTCGATGTCTGCTCATTCCTATCAACTTGAACATAGAAAAATTATTGCTTGTGTTTTTACGAAATAAAAGAATTGATTATTACGAGGTTCGTATAAGAATTCACACACACACAAATTTAAAATAAAGTTGTAAATGGAACCAAATATATTTATATAGGCTGTCCCATTAAGACCGCAGTATTTAATTTCGTAATAAAATGCATCATATATTCAAAAAGTATACAGTGTTATTTAAGTATAAAGTATACACACTGCGGTTAAGCGTGGCACACAATATCGAACAAATGTCTCCAACGACTCTGTTGGCACGCTCTTGCTCTTTTTACGAAATTCTCGATGACTTTTACGCATAATTGTGGTTCGATTTCGCCAATAACACGTCTAATATCCGCTTTCAGCTCAGGAATTCTTCGTAGATTGTTGGCATATACACGAGATTTCACGTACCTCCAAAGAAAGAAGTTGTACGACTGTGAGGGCCAATTCCGGTTGCCATTGCGTGAGATGATTCGTCCAGGAAATTTTTCTCGCAACAAATCCATTGTTACGCGTGCCGTGTGACAGATTGCCCCGTCCTGTTGAAACCTTATTCCTTCGCTATCCATTCCTCCCAACAGTGGCCACAAAACTCCCTCAGCATGTTGCGATAGCCTACGCCCTTCACGGTTACCTATTGTTCAGCACCATTTTCGAAAATGTGGGGCCCTATTATTCTGCTAGCCCAGAATTCACACCAGACAGTAACTCTTTCTGCATGCAATGGCTTTCCATGAATCACTCGAGGATTCTCCTCGCCCCAAATCCGACAATTTTGAGTGTACCCATTAAGTTCAAAGTACGCCTCATCGCTAAAGATGATTGTCTTCGGAAAAATCGTCGTTCTCTTGTTGATTTCCAACACCCAATTAGCAAATTCTCGTCGCTGCCCATGGTCTGCTGGCTTGAGTTCTTGTAACAACTGTATCTTGTACGCGTGCATATGCAGATCTTTGGTGAGTATTCGGTGCAGGGTGCTTCTCGGAATGCCTAACTGTTGAGAACGACGACGAATCGATATTTTTGGATTTTCGGTAACACTTTCATGCACTACTGCAATATTCTCGAGAGATTGGGTGGTACGACGACGTACGGCTATTTTTCTGTTAACAGTCGAACCAGTTTCCTCGAATTTCTTAATTAATCTTTAAACTGTTGACAGATTTGGTGCATTTCGACGACCGAAAATTCCACGAAGTCTGCGAACTGTTTCCACATAGCATTCTCCATACTTATAATGCGTTTTTACAACAATAACGCCTTGTTCTGTCGTATAATGCTCCATGACTACTAATCGCAACAATGACAAATGAAGGATGTTATAGTTTCAGTGCCGCCAACCTATCTAAACGAGCATAGGGCACATTTTAAATCTTGCACTCTTAATGGAACACCCGTTATTATGGCGCTGCAAGTATATTTTAACGATCTACATTTAAATTCCCGACATTGCATTCCCAGATGCAAAACGGATATAAGATATATGGCTTTAATATCGCCCGTTGAAGGAAATTTTTGCATAAGCTTATTGAATGCTTATCAAACTATCCTGAAATTATCACCAAATTTCTATTATGTATTCAGCTACTATATCGCATCGCAATCACCCAAATATTGAGGGTTTTATGTCTTGGAAGAAAGGGCTTTTTTAAATTTGAAAAAGTTGTTTTTGATTTGAAAAGTTGTTGCTGTTGCTGTCATATATTCAAAAAAGATGCAAGAAAGTCCCAAAAATATTTAAAAAATATTTTTTTGTTTCTTATATTATTGCAAATACAAGGCTACAAGGGAATCGAAGAAGTCAAGTTTAATTGCAAAAAAACACACATATTACTTTGCATTCACCTAATCGTGTTGATAACCCGCTAAGCTTTCCGGCGGAGCAAGAGCCCTTGTTTCATTCTCTTCCGGGGGAGCACAGGCTTTGGAAGCAGCAAAATACCTGAAACAGAGATGGATGTTACCACGGTCAAAAGCCGCCTTCTATCGGTTGATGACAACTTTAATATCCTTTTCTTATCTTTTAGGGCTACAACTTAGACTTTCATGTTGGACAGTTGTTACACATGTCTCGTCAGCGGTCCAGATAGCTATAGATAAATAAATTTGATAGATAAAATACATTTGAATTTCTTCACTAAAAGTTATAGTTACTTATCCGGTAAATAAGTACTAATGGATAATGCAATCGCATGCAGTGACGCCGTTGTTTAATAATGATGTACCTAACTTCTCCTTATTTACTTTTTTCATAACAAAAATAAAAAAGCCAATGTCGTATTTGAATTATTGCTTATTAGCGAGTGAAGAGGCGTCTTTGAAATATTTTATTGAGCAGTTTTCACGAATGACTGCTAGAAATTAGATCATAAAATTCCCAACATTCATAAAAATAATAGAATATTCTGCAGCAATACATTCGAAGTAATAGTTAAGTGATTTCCCATTAATCAGGAGGCGAAAGAAGAAAATATGAACGAAAATAGAGCCTTTAATAAATAATTAAAGGCCGGATTATATGCAAAAAAAAAAACTGAAAATATGCGCATAAATATGTTTTAGCCTAAATATGCACTTCCTTATGAAAAATGCAGGTAAAAAATACGAGGAATGTTAGAAAATGGAATACTGTAGAAAAAAATATTCTATTATGTTTACTACAAGTTTATTTCGAACATTTTACAACATAATTAACTATGAAAACAATTTACAATCACATATTTTTCAAAGTTTTCAACAGAAAAATTGTGACGCTTGTCTGAAAACATGTCGTTATATATTGCAAAGGTTCATTCTACGTCGACGCTTGTTATAGGAGCATATTTAAAATTATAAATATCATCTATTGTCAACTCAATATTTTCTACTGAATCACCACACAAGATTTTAGCAATGTTCTTTAGCTTTTTAAAACCCTCATTTTTTCCTATTACACTTAAAAATTTTTCATACACGGACTGTCCCACTCCTCCTTGAACATTAAAACATGATTTTTCAAATTTGTTTATTTTTTCAACGCTCTTGGTTAGTGACATAAATTGTTTTTCCAACTGCAATATAGAAGTGGAAATAAAACTGTAATTGGCTTTAATAAACGCCAACTGTTGAGGTATTTCTTTACTCGTGCTTTGTGCGTCTATCACAGATTGTGCATCCCTATCAAGATCCATAATAATTGTCTTTATTCCTTCATAATGATTTGCATGAAAAATAGCAGCCTCCAGCCACGTTCCCAATCGTGTGATTACTGGTTGAGGAAGAAGCGGAACATCGGGTAGTTGTTGTTTGTAAAACTGAACTCGTAATGCGCTATTCATTCGGTTAACCGCAAGCAAAAATAGATGTGCAGTTAACCGAATGAATACTGCTATTGAACAACTGCGTGATGTACTTACAGATGTTGTAGACTATTTATATAGTCCGTCGTAATGACGCCCATTTCAGCCCGATGTGTCCGGTCTCTACTTATATAAATGTATGCAAACGCACAATTAAGTTGGCGCGAGGAGGGATAAGTTCGCGCAGGATTAAAAGTAGTGGGGAGATTTGTATTTGGTTTTACATCAAATGTCAGATAATTCTAACCTCTGAGCGTGTATCACTTTATGATCCCCTAGCAAAGACATTATGTTCCGTCAATGACAATTGTATTCTGATAATTACTTGAGTAGTGGGTGTGGACGTTTTTAAAAACGGCTTCTACGCACCCCCTCCTCGCGCCAAGTTAATTGGCGCTTGCTATACCTATCTGTGTGTAATATTGTATAACAAGTATTCATTTGAAAAGTCAATCTAGTAGCATGGGATTTACTGAGAACATTTTGAAGTATGTCGTAAATTTAAATTTACTACTTAAATTTACTACGAAGTCGTATGTTTTGACAGTTTCATACATACAAATAATAGGTATTTATTGAAAACTATAATAAATGTTGAAAATGTTGTCCTTCAAGATCAATGCACTTTAAAATCCTCCGTTCAAAATTTCTGATGATATTCTGCAACATTGCTGGATTGTTATTCATTTCCATGCATTTCTGTTCGATTCTCTTAGCATATCATTCAAATTCAATATAAGTGTTCGAAATATGTTATTTTTTAGATAAAGCCACAAAAAGAAGTCGCAAGCTGTTAAATCGCATTAACGTGCAGTGCAGGCCAGGCAATTTCAGTATTTCGACTAATTATACGCTCATCAAAAAATTCTCTTAAATAATCCAAAGATTCTACAGTACAGTGACAAGGTGCTCCGTCTTGTTGGAAATATGCATTTTGAAGTTCATCATCATGCAACTGATTGACAAATGGTTGTAAAATTTCCGTACGGTACCTTTGAGCAGTTAACGTTCCCTGAAAAAATATTGGTCCAATGATTCGTCTTTGGCTTATCGCTGCCCAAACACCAATTTTCTCTGGATGTAGCGATTCTTCATTAATTACATGTGGATTTTCTCTACTCCAAATTCTTGTATTTTGTGAATTTAGGTATCCCGTTTTATAATACCATGCTTCATCAATAAAGATGACTCTTTGCGAAAGTTCTCCATTATTGTTCATATTTACAAACCAATTACTAAACTGTAGTCTACGTGGGTAATCAATTTCTCACAATTCTTGTACTGCTGTGACACGGTATGGATAAAGTTGCATATCTTTTTTTAATAACTTGTGAGTTGTACCAACAGAAAGGTTTATTTGTTGACTCAAATGTCGAACAGATGTTTGTGATTCATTTTCCATTATTTCTTCAACACGATTGTTAACTTGAGGTGTACGTTTCTTAACTGCTCCGCTGCCTGATTTTCTTAAGAGACTACCAGTTTCAGAAAAAAGTTTAAAAAGTTCTATCCAAAGTATTCTTAAATTGTATATAATCTATTACAAAATGTGGAAACTCAACTTGAAATTCTACCATGCAATCTTGAACTGAATAAACCCATAAACCATCAATTTTATTACCACTTCGAAAATAAGCCTGGACTAAAAAAAAATTATGTTCTAAATTGAAGGCCATTTTAAAACTGAGAAGCAATTTATTTAAACCAGAATCGACGCACGATTATTTTATGCACTAACTGATATTTGTGATTGACATTATCAAATGTCATTTGGATTTACGTTTACGGAACAACAAACACATACTAATATATATGCGTCTTATTCTATCAAAATTTCAAAGTAACCTAGAGATTGGCTTTTCAAATGAACACACATTACATTCCGGACCACTGTGGCGAGCGAAACAATTGTCAAGTTTTATATACATTAAATAGTAAAAATCTAACAGTGTTCTTATTTAGTTGTTAATACTATTGATTTTGGTCTAGTAAAGACGGAATGAATCCAATAGTTTATTTTCTAAGTTACTTTTCTTAATCTGATAACTTTGTTATATTTTCACCTCTATGAATGTACATGTATTATTTACCGATTATGGCACCATATAATTTATTTTCATAATAAGATATAGCAATTATATAACGCATCTTCATTGCTTTGCTACACAGTAACCTGTATGTACTTTAGACACAATAAAAGTCATTAGGTACAGTTGGCTGTTATGAAAGTTAATAATTTCACTTGCTATTTTTCTTTTATTTATTCGCATTAATGTCATGCATTATTATTGTTGAAATGTTGGAAATATTTAAACAACTAATATAATGTTATGTGCAGATAGGTTAATCCACTTTCATTTTTTACTTTCCTTAAGAATGCATTAAAGTCGTCATTATTTTCGAGAAAGTGCTCTCCCCAAATATCTAATCTAGTTTCGTATGTCTTTTGTTTAGCAAGAACCTTAAGACAATGCATATAACTTAAAAAAAGATTCAAACATACCTAAAATACAAAGTTGCAATGTGTTTGTTGTATGACAAATATTGATAAATCATCTCGATAAACATACTAATTTATAAAAATATTTATGTACAGGAGATAGGGATACATAATATTGAATGCTTTGACAAATTTATTTCGAAAATAAAAAGAAAATATTGTATTGTTATAAGTAGAGCTCAGGATGTTTGCGGTACGGCAGGACCGTATGTAGTGCATCCCCACATTTAACTATTTATCTAAATATTCTCTGAAATGATTTGCCGGATCTCATAAATTAATAGAGTGATATTTTAGTATGCACTGGATATTGTTATTATACAAAATCATAATAGCCATTTGTATTTATGGATCATAAATAATAATACGCATGTATTTGTATTTGGTTGTGAATTCAATTTAAACTTAAAACGAATCGTAATATTTTAACGACAAGCCGTCCTTACAATACATGCATTCGAGACAAAGTGTGCAACTCTACGAATAACTTCCATAATTGATCGAAAATGGACATTTTGGAGCTGAAGTAAAGCCCCTATTCTTAGAAAATTTTATTATTGTCGTTAAGAACTATTATTATAAACAACAAAGGCCTTTTATTAGTGTTGAAGTTTTAGTTTCATTGAATTTCCATGTTGTAAGTAGTCAATTGTAAAGTGTTCATTCACAATATTCTAAAACAAGGTGTAAATTTAACTAAAATCCAGAAAAACACATTCTGATAATATATTACTAGATTAGAAGCTGTGTTTATTACTATTTATTATATTATTTTTATAACCAAATGCAATAGAAGCTACGAAAACAAAAGAAACCTCGATTTATTAAAATCTTGTCACACAGCCTTTCAAAGCCTGGCAGCACATATTTTGCATATATTTTATATATACTACCTACTTGAACTAGGTGAATGAAGTTAGAAGTTATAACTTATAACTTCTAACTTCTAGTAATATATTATCAGAATGTGTTTTTCTGGATTTTAGTTAAATTTACACCTTGTTTTAGAATATTGTGAATGAACACTTTACAATTGACTACTTACAACATGGAAATTCAATGAAACTAAAACTTCAACACTAATAAAAGGCCTTTGTTGTATATAATAATAGTTCTTAACGACAGTAATAAAATTTTCTAAGAATAGGGGCTTTACTTCAGCTCCAAAATGTCCATTTTCGATCAATTATGGAAGTTATTCGTAGAGTTGTACACTTTGTCTCGAATGCATGTATTGTAAGGACGGCTTGTCGTTAAAATATTACGATTCGTTTTAAGTTTAAATTGAATTCACAACCAAATACAAATATATGCGTATTATTATTTATGATCCATAAATACAAATGGCTATTATGATTTTGTATAATAACAATATCCAGTGCATACTAAAATATCACTCTATTAATTTATGAGATCCGGCAAATCATTTCAGAGAATATTTAGATAAATAGTTAAATGTGGGGATGCACTACATACGGTCCTGCCGTACCGCAAACATCCTCAGCTCTAGTTATAATCTTGATCAACTTCGGTAAACACTATTTTATGGAAATTCCTTCAATATAAAGAAACACTGTACAATTTTTTTTTACATGAGTTTCATCCATTTACCGAATGTTTATTTGCATTTATTTAAAAACTATTGTGTTTTAAGACTTGAATCAACTGATATGATTAAGTTTGTATACAATGTTAGTTGTGTCTAGCGCCAAAGGAAAAAAAAAAGGTGAAAGGTATATGCGAGTAATGCCTCCATACAAAAACCCGCGGTCCAATGTTCACATAGTACCAGAAAAATTATTTTTCTTTATTCAAGTCAGGCCCTGTCGCAGTTAAATATCCGGGCGGCAATACGGGCTTCCGCCTCTAATTCATCAATAATTCTCTTTACCGATTAATTATATTGTTCTATCGGTATTTGTCAGTACCACACACGAATTTAAAGAAAATAATATGTAAATAATTCCGCACAAATAGTTAAAAACCAAGCATCTACTCAATGGAACGCTACATAAAGCTTTTTGTTTTATGACGATTTTTGTTTTATTATAAACAAGAATTTTACTTTTAGAAGAAGTTTAACGTTCAAAGTATTTAATTTCAATCACATTTTAATTAATGCCGCATAGGTTTGTCGACATATTCAACTTAAAGGCTGTTATTGGTATATACAAAAAAAAACATCGCCATATGTGCGACTGAGTCTGTTTTGATAAGAAAATAATAATATTTACTATCTATGAATAGGAACTTATGTTAAAAGTATCGTCCGGAATTTTATCGATTTTTTTTTCAGTTCAATGAACTTGAATTACAGCGGTATTTCGGTAAATATAGAATAAACTAAAATATGAGGCGACTTTAACTACATTTTGGCCTAAAAATTGGAAGTTTTCGATGAATTATAAAGAAATTGCTTTTTTGATTTTTAGTTAGACATTTATACGTATTCTTGAGGTTCGCATAGCTTGGGCGCTATTCAGCGTTTACCCTGTATAGTATTATTCATTATAACATCATTTTTATTAGAAATTTTCACGGATTTTCCTAGGGCATTAGTTCGCATTACTTCCCTAGGAAAATCCGTGAATCTATTGAAATTCACAAACATCCCCGCTATCTCAATAGAGACGATGGCTATGCGTTACATCCAACGTGGCAAATTCTATTGAATTCTACTACGAATTATCACGCCCATGCGGCGCATGCGATTGGGTCATTGTTTTCAGCCAAGAGCAGGCCACCATCTGACCCGGTCCTCCCCCTATATAAGTTGTGCCGATCTCTGTCCTAGCATTCTTCAAGCTACTACGAATCGGCGAACATCCACGTACAGCTCTGAACATGTTCCTTGCAACAGTGGACGAAATGTTGGCAATTATGCCTAACTCGACGCGGTCCCAACCCGGAAACCGAGATCTACAATATGTATATTAAATAGTAGATTCAGAAAATATGATCCCTTTTTTTCTGAACTCGAAAAGGTAAACTTTTTCTTCGTGTTTGAAAAGAATTTGCCCAAGAAAATAGTAGCTCCTGCAAATTCAATTCACCTGAACTAGGTTCTTCACAATGTCTGAAAGTATTTTAAATCATTTGTAAAAAAGTTTTCACACTATCAAAAGTATCCGAATCTTATGAATTTTTTTCAGGTGTTCCTAAGTTTAGGCTCTGTCGGAAATTTGAAAAAGTTGCGTGTTTCTCTTTAATTGTAGTGTTTACCACTAAAAGAACTGAAATACAAAAGAATATACAGTGTTAGTAAAAAGTATTGAAGCCCTTCTGCAACAGTTCATTCTTTTTAAATAAAATTGGATACACCTTTGCAAAGAGATTCAAGGATTCTAGAAATATTATCAGATTTGCTGTGTCACTTCCGGTTATACCGGAAATAGACATCCAATTAGTTATTTTAAATGGAACAAATTACTCCTCGGTCGAAAAGATAATCACGCAGTCCGCATTCCCGAAATTGTTTGTGTACTTCCAGAAACGTTCTGTAATGAGGAATGCGCCTATCGGGAAACCGATGTCGGTATTCAATAACTGCTTGACGTGCACTGCCGTTACAGTAGCCATACACAAAATGCATGTCCGCATACTCTTGAGAAGAAAATCGGTAAGGCATTTTGAATAAAGAAAACGTGTCCACTCACTAATAAGCTGTTGTATGAACTGAAACGTAAAATCCTTTATTAAAAATGCAATGTTAACAGTCATTTGAACATTTGTTTATTGTATGATATTCATGGTTCAGCACTTACGAAATAAGTAAGAACCTTCTTTATCATAAATCAATATCTAGTACTCTTTTTTGTAGATCTCCAAGAAATTACTGTATGCACTACGACACGTGTTTATTTATTTTAGGATAACATTTGCGACGTTAACAATCACAGGCCTGTTATTGAATCGTATAACTTTTTTTAAATAAAATCAGTTCGTATTCACTTTAGGATTACATTTTTTTTCATAATCTGACAATCACATTCATAGATCGGTAACTTTGAAACAAATAAAAATGGATACAAGTTTTGCGTTTTTGTTACTTGAAATGAAGTCTACTTTACGCTCCTAAAATTTGAACATAACGATACGGGACATTTGTATAATTGGTTATGGTGCGAGAATACCTAATAATCAGTAATTGGAACTATATACTTTTGCTATTTAGTATCATACATTTGGGGCAGATGTCGAACAGTATGTTTCCCTTGTTCTAGCATACGCAATTGCAAACTAATATCAAATTAGTCATTTGCTTGCACATGCGCATGCCGCAGTTATTTTTTCTCTCAAGGCAACTAGATTTTCTGTTCTACCAGCTTCATGAGTATAAAAAATATTTTTTAGATATCCCCACAAAAAGAAATCATTTGGAGATAGATCAGGAGATCGCGGGGGCCATTTAATGTTTCCTGTTCCAGTAATAAGACGGTCAGGAAAAGTATTTCCTAGAAATTGATCATGTTGAAACCAAACGATTTCCTGATTTATTCCAATGTTTTGAATGGCGAGAAGTATTAGATTTTTCAGTAATTCGAGATACTTGTCTGCATTTAATATACCATCAATAAAATAGGGGCCTATAGAATGGTCACCTAAAATACCTGCCCAAACGTTTAGTTTTTGAGGATACTGAGTGAGATTTGCAAAATGCCGGTGTTGATTTTCCGAAGCCCAATATCGAAGAACACAGGGATTGTGCTTTCCGTGTAATGGAAAAGTTGATTCATCGGTGAAGAGAATATTTTTAACGAAATTTTCATCTCGATGTATCTTTTCCATAACGTATTGACAAAACTCCATTCTCCGGAAATTGTCCTCGGGAAATATTTCTTGATACGTGAAATAGTTGTGTTACTTGTACCCAATTCCTCGGCAGCACTTCTAGTAGATCTCGTGTTATCAATTTCCACAATACTACAAATTAATACATCCCGCCGTTCTCTTTCCTCAATTTTTTGTGGTGATACCTCTCTTGGTTTGCATTTCGTACAGTTATTGAGACAGAAACAAGTTTCAAATTTATTTATAATATTAGAAATTGTTTGTCTGCAAGGTACAGAACGGTCTGCAAAAGTCAGCGCAAAGAAATTCATGCACTCCATTGCAGACTTGCCAGCATAAAACCAATTTACTAACTGAAGCTTTTCAGTGGGTGTATTCGGAGCCATTATACATTAATTTTATTGTACGCTTTCAAACTGTAACGGCCGCAGCTAGACTGAATGCAAAATTTCCAGGCAATCGGTATCGCAGACAATCGTCAGTCGTCGCGGTCTTCGCTGGCATTGGACTGGCTTTCTCATGTACGTATACATTGTATGTACTCATACGTTGATTCTCTATGCCTAATGATATTTAACATATACGGTATATTATTATTAAAGACCGGATACATCGGGCTGAAATGACGTCATTACGACGGACGATATAAATAGCCTACAACATCTATAAGTACATCACGCAGTTATTGAATAGCACTAATCATTCGGTTAACCGCACACAAAAAATATATGTGCAGTTAACCGAATAAATAGTGCTATTCAACTACTGCGTGATATACTTACAGATGTTATAGACTATTTATATCGTCCGTCGTAATGACGTCCATTTCAGCCCGATATGTCCGGTCTCTAATTATTATTATACTTACTTTTTATTAGTTATTTCACTACAGGAATAAATTTAAACTAATTAAAAATTTATCTTATGTAAGAATACTATTGTACCGAAGTTTGTTTGGATAATGGACCCTGACCCTCCTTAATAAAATGGCGCTTATGACGTCAACACTAATAACATTTATTGTATTGGCAAGTTTGTTGAGCAACCAAACTGAAAGAAGGATTTGTTATCTAGTACCGTGTTCAAACTCTTATCGTATAGAATAAAGTGTAGTATTCATTGAAGTGTATTGTACATTCCTGTAGTGTTTATTTTGAATGTCGCGCAGTGAAAATACATTTCCTTTAATTCATTCCAATGCATGAAACTTAATACACGAAATCCACCTAAAATATCCAGTAAAAGTTGTTCGGATTTAATCAAACATCCGAATAAATTTAATAAATTATCGTCTTATAGAAAATATCATATATATTTTTAAAAATTCGAATGAGTAATTAATTTTACATATAACAACCCTTTTTGGCAATATCATATTACCTGTATTCCTGTGTTCATTAAATAATTCAAGCTGCAGAAAAAATAGTATAACCAAACATGAAATAAAAGTTGAGAGCAATTACATACATACAATTTATTTGCATCATTCACAAAATTATGTTTTGGAATGTCATCTCATTTGATCTAGATATTGATACGAAAGTAAAAAATGTTTAGAGCAAAAGAAAGCTATATATTTTTCTGAATATTTATTCTATTAGTTAGCATATGGTTCATTGTACACTAGAAGTTGTAACTGTAATAATATTTTGTTAATTAACACAATCGACTTTGTAGGTGTAACAATCAAACTAATGTAAAATTTAAACAAAGAGAACTGATACATATATGTATGCATGCGTGTTTGTACATACATACATTTAGATATGTAGAAAGTTCAGAGGAAGTTTATTGAATAATAAATGTAATCAAGGACTAGAACACACGCCAAGTAAATGAATATCTGGGTTTGAAATTAGTTTTGTGTATACATAAAATAACACACTTTTCGATGCGAAGCGTTATTACGATTATAACACAGACGTTTTAATTAAATATACATTTAAATTTGAACTTGAAGTTAGGAAGTTTATTTCACCTTAAGTCATTCCATTGATGTCATTTTATGTACCCATAAATGTAAGTAGACGATAAAAGTATAAATATATGTTGATTTTTAATATATACATCTGTATGTACAGCATCCAATTAAGCACTGATGAGTTGAAACACTGAAAGTTACAAAGATGATCACAGATTAAAATCTTTTTATTAAATCATAAAACGCTATGGGAATTATCGCTTTTATAGTGGAGACATGTTAATACAGTTTCGGTCAGTTGCGGCTGTGTCCGTCAGATGGAAATCCCTGGTCAAGTCTTATACTTGTTATGAAGAAAGCGATGGTTGCTTTAGTGTTCGTGATGTTGACATTAGTCAGTAAGCAGCTCTGAATGTTCTTCTATGCTATCTTTTAGTGACATCATTGTTTGAATATTGCAGATGTGCATAATTTTGATAATGAATCAGAAAATTAATTAATTACAGAGCATTCCAACGGGTTGTAAATGTAAGATCATAATGCAAATGTAAATAAATATATTTTTTATTTCTAAATTATATTCAAATATAGATTTAATTATACCACAAATTTATACAGGTTTCGGCAACTGGTATGACACATTTTGAATAGGTTGCTATGAAAAACCTATTGTCAGTTAGTTTGACAATAATCTTCATGCCTATACATGCAATGTTGATTAGAATGGAGATATTTCCACTAAACCAACGTATTTATGCAGTGAATGAGTTTGTTAGAAATCGTTCCGTTATCCAAGCTCAAAGAAGTTTTCAGCTGGAATTTAATGTGAGAATTCCATCGCGGAAGGTGCTGTTACAACTGTTCAGACACCAGAAAGCATTTAAAGGGTTTGTGTCGCTGTTAACATAAGTCTGATGCGATCTGCGAAAAAGCATTCATTGACCCTGCTAATCTCTGAAAGTAGTCTTCGTAGGATTCTTAAAAATGATTTTTTACGTTTTCACCCATATAAAATTCAGATTGTGCGGTCTCTAAAGGAAAGCGATAGAGCACTTTGCATGACATTTTGCAAAGAATTCTTAGAAATCTTGAATGAAGATCAAGATGTGTTACGTTGTCACCCCTATAAAATTCAGATTGTGCGGTTTCTAAAGCAAAGGGATAGAACACTTCACATGATATTTTGCAGAGAATTCTTAGAAATCTTGATTGAAGATTAATTGTTTGTTAATGACGAACGAAGCTCACTTTCATTTAAGCGGTTTTATAAATAAACAGAATTGTCGGTACTAGTCATCGACAAATCCTCAATAGTTACATCAAAAACCTCTAGATGACCGGAAAGAGTCAGTAGTATGGTGTGAAGTATCAATTTCAGAATCAGATTTTTTTGGTAGGATAACTACGAAGATTAGGGCAAGACAACATATGGTTTCAGCAGAATGGTGGGACAGTCCTTATAGCTAGGCAGACTATTCTTACTTTAAGGGAGATGTTTCCTAATAAAGTTATATCAAAAAATGGCAACATAAATTGGCCACCAAGATCTCCAGATTTATCGGCTCCCGAGTTCTGTTTATGGGGCTTTTTAAAGGGGTATGTAAGAAGCGACCATAAACTATTCAGGCATTGAAAGACGATATTTTTCAAGAATGTCGGGGTATTAATGCTCAACTCCTGCTTAGAGTTATGGAAAATTTTCAAAATAGGTTAAAGTTTTGTTTAGAAGCCAATGAGGGGTACTTGAAGATATTATTTTCAAAAAGTAAAATTGCACATATTAAAGTTGTTATATATCGCAAGTTGGTGTAATTTCGTAATTTTTCAACAATTTTACAGTTTTATGAACATGTGTCATACTAGCTACCGAACCATGCATGTGAATAATATCTATATCTTTTGTAAATTAACATTCATTAATATTTACGTTATTTCCAAGGGGTTGCGGTACATTTAGGTATTCTAATATTAAAGGTTTCTTTAATATTTTAGTGATTTTAAAATAAAATATTTGAATTCTTTTAGAATTATGGATTTGGTAATTCTGGTGTTAATTTTCAGACATAAATTACATATAGTAGATAGCTTAAGTTATAACTAACTGGATTTGTCGAAAACAAATACAAAAATCTGTAAGAGCGCGAAAATTCAACTTATCTTATAGATTAGCCCTATACGAAAAGCGCAAAACCCATTACGTGTAAAGAAAATTAGTCCAGGAGGTAATAATTTAGTGTTTTCCGGATAAAGCGTAATTGAAGAGTATAAATATGTCTTATCATCATGCGTGCATCAAGGCAATAAATTGTCTCTTTATAAGCCAGAATTTTCGCGTTATTTTGCATGTAATTCCTAACTGTGTAGGAAGGAAGGTGATTCTTGGAATCCTCGTTTTTTATGTAACAAATATCAATTTTAACATATTTTTCTAGTACGCTTTTCAACAATTGTGCTATAAAAGCAAGATGTCTGCTGTAGTTTGTAGCCAGCCTGTAACATGAATTTGGCTGTGTTAACTGAATTCGGGCGTTGTCGTATGATTCAATTCACTTGTTATTTCGGGTGCAGTTTTTCTTCGATTTTTACTTCTGTTAATCGTCGACTTGTCCAGTCATTATGTACATTTGAATTGGAACAAGATCCCATCAAGCCAAATTTTTTGTGCCTAATTTGAAGATCTCGACCGAAACCTTTGTGACTATTTTCCGCTATTTAGAAAATAAGGGTGGATTTTTGTTTCCGTTGTAACTCGGCTTCTCGTCGTTCTACGATGAAGTTGTATGGTTACTTTTTGTTCCTTTTTTTATTCTCTACAATTTGTGTCATGCGACTTTTTCACCTAACATCGTCCGTTCTCGAGATATCGGCGAAAATAGGACAAAATTGGGGTACGAACTCGGTTCTCATTTTTTTCTTTATCGTCACGCATAGCGAAAAAATGTTTATCGTCAAACTTGTAGAGCACGTTCGTACCTACAATTCGATATTTTTGTTTTCCCTCCAGTTTGACGATAATCATTTTGAAAATGAAAATCGAGTATCATCTATAAGCCATATAAGGTGCAAAAGTGCGACATTTTCTTCTGGAATTTCCTGGATGTATCTCGGAGCGTTTAATGCTTTTCCTCGGATCACTACAAGATCTGTACGGGCGTCGAAAGAAATCCACCCCAAGACATTATAGCCCCTCCCCATGGAAAGACACTTTGCGAGCCATAAATGCTTGTCTGTATCTTTCTCCTGGTCTTTATCAGATAAAAGTGCGTCCATTCGAAGATCTTAAGCCTATTTTGACTTTATCAGTAAACAAAACCGTCTTCCAGTCATCCAAATCCCAATCCACATGTTTCAGAGCAAATTCAAGCCTAGCTTGCTTCTGGGGTATGGTTAAGAAAGGGCCTATTGTGGGGTATCTTGCATTCAATCCAGATTTCTTGAGCGTTCTTTTTACTGTTTTGGAAGAATTCGCAACATTTTGAGCATGTAAACATTGCTGTCTACAAATTACAAAGCAAATCATACGAAATTTGTAGACAGCAATGTTTACATCCTCATTTACTTCGTAATTACATATAATTTGATAATATTTGTAAATATTTCATATAAAATCCGGAAAACCGGATTTATCAATTGATATATTTAATGAACGGATAAGAAATGATTTAAACATATATATAAAGTCCCAAATTGTTTCAATAATAGGCTAAGAGTATATCAATACCCCCCTCGTACAGATAATTTAATAAAAGAAACTAACTTACATTTTAACAAATTGATTGCGTAGCCTCGCATTGTCATAAAGTATGGTGTTTTACACGAAATGTTTTGCTCATCATACATATATACATACATATTTCGGTCACGCTTATTTATAACTTTTTAACTAATCAATTTATGATGAGATATTTGATAAATATCACGAATCTCAAGAGAATTGTTGTATGTATGTAATAAAGATATATTATGAATAAACTAACTATAATAATTAGTTTTTGTTTTTGGTATGTAAATCAATATCGGTCAGAAGTAATCAGGATTTAATAAAATTACGAATACTCGCTAATTATTATTATTATTATTATATACAGTGTTGGGCATATCTGTGGAACCATGTAAATATCTGTTAAATAAAAAAAGATATTGTAATAACATGTGTCCATCACTGTATAACTTATATTTAGCCGTTTAAAGAGATGTGTTTTTCTGTTTTATTTTATTGGAAATGTTACGTCAACTATCATAGTAAGAGTTATTTATTTTTTAATATTTTCTTATAACGAGCCTAATCAAATTATTGCGTACAGCTATATTAAAACGTTTTACATACGAGGGCTAATCCCTTTGCGCCGCCCCTGACCCTTTTATAAACCAAAACAATTATATATCTTCACATCGTATTGTAAAGTGTTATACGATCTCTTACGATGTGGTATACAATATAATTACAGCCGAATTGAACATGAAAAAATTGTCTGCATGATGGGTACCACAAATGTTAACAGATGCACACAAGCAAATTCGAAAAGACATTTGCAGTCACATTTTAACGCGGTATAAATACGACAATGAAAATTTTCTTGAAAGATTCATCATTATGATATAGAGACCAAATTGAGAATAAGGAGTGGACACATCAAGGTTCACCACTTAGTAGGGAAGGTCGTGCTATCCGTATTTTGGGATCCTGAAGGCGTAATTTTAGTAAATTTCCTGCGGAAGGCGACCACAATTGCAGATGTTTATCATGCCAATTTAATTCCCAATTTTCGTGACGTCGGGGGAAGTTGCGCAAAGGTGTCCTCTTGCATGAGGATAACGCACCCAGTCAGGTCCGCCATTACAACAGCTGCAATAGCTCAAGCAGGCTTCGAATTAGTTGAGCATCCACTAGATTTGGCCCCCAGCGATTACCGACTGTATCTAAAACTTAAAGAACACTTGCGTGGTAAACGGTTTTTCGTCAGATAATGATATACCGTATGGAACTGTGGTGAGAGAATGCCGGGGAGGTAAACGATACCCTACCAGTAGACTAGATAAGAGAGAAGGGACGGTTATAGCGCCAGGCGTGTCTGTGCTCAGTCTGACCAGATACGTTGACGATAGATGTGCAGAGTAATTATACGTGGAACATCGATTGTAATGGCAAAGTATACACAACCAGAAAAAATTATTTAACTTATATGCTTATTCTATATCATACCATAGAATTGCGTTTTTATTTTGTTACGTTAGCAAACTTTTTTTCGATGTAGTAGTTGTGCATCAATACTTTTTCACCTGAAATCCATATTACAGGTTTATGCAATTTACTAATTTTTTCTTTTCTTTGACGGAATTATGCATCCGTTTTCTTCAAGTGCAGCATTTTATTTATTTACGTTAGCATAGTTTTAATTTTTTTATTTGTTTTTTATTTTCCTTGATGGAGCGTTTGTTGTACATCACCGGAATTTAATTATGTATGTAATCATAGGTTTGTGGTATTTATAAATACACAGATTTTTCTTTCGTTTTGGTGGAATTATGCGTTTGCTTTCTCTGAATATTTTTATTTTTTTTTATTTTACAGCATTTGTGCATTTTGATCATTATTATCCGCGGTGCAAGCAAGACCTATCATCTTCGGAATACGTTGCGTATTCACATACGCAATAGTATACGGAAATATGTATACCACACCTACTCCTGACGTACCATTGCTTATCCAATCATACGTAGGTGCATTTCACACCTACTCCTGACGTATCATCGCTTATCCAATTATACGTATGTGCATACCATGTGGATGTGGATTTGTTTTTGATACGTAAATGTTTTATTGCGTTGTGGTGACTTTTTAAATTTAAAATTGTATTGCAGACTTTTGATCTTATATTATTATTATATCATATTGTGAATTGGGATCTTTTCTGTTGATTGATAGTCGGTTGAAAATTTATTACTTAAACTTAAGACATTTAGGATTGTTGTGTTAGAAATATTTTAACTACTACTGATGTATCATTGCTTATCCAATCATACATGTGTGTATGCCACACCTACATCTGGCCTATCCTTATGCTGACCTATGCTTATCCAATGAAATGCTAATGTCGTTTTCTTACCTCGTTTACACACGGTATGTGCGGTACATCAGTAGCTTACAGAGGTTAAACAATGTTTCTTTCGAAAAGCATTAAAAATCCTAGAACATCGATGGGAAAAATGTCTTAACCTTAATGGAGACTATGTTAAAAACTAAAAGTAAGATATTTGCCAATTTTTTATTGTGAGTGGGTCAGAGGCGAAGCAAAGGGATTCACCCTCGTACATTAAGAAAATATTGTGACAAAGTAATCTAAAAGATATAATAAATAGCTACACAAAAACTAAGTAAACCGGATTCATTAAAATGATCAGTATAGTGTAAATTGGCCGCTCAATACATAACTGGAAAAAATTATTGAATATTCTATGGAGGTCATTGGCATACATATATTGAAAACTGTCTTGACTTGGAAATTTCAAAATTGTGTGAATAAGTTATCGACGTATATATACTTTTGACTCTACAGAAACTATCAAATGTTCTGAAATATTAAGAAAACAAATCAAGTATTTCGTTAAATTTACTGTCCATTTTCTAATCTCAGTTCTATAACAAATTTGAACAATAATAACTTTGTATTGTAATTCTAACATGGTAGTAAATATTCTACTTTAACATACAAATTTAATTGAATTATTTTTAAGATGACTACTGACAAAAACATAATAAAATCGTCGATTAACTGTTTCACCTGGGAAAAATTATTTGTGCACGATGCCATCTGCACGATAGCGTCTGCCACTGCGATGACTGCAACTTCGTTTCGGGATCATACCCGTACACCTATGATTCGTCGCCAGTAATGATTCTGCTACTGAAGTTCGCATCCCTGTCGGCAGTTTCTGTGCACACATGCTGAGTAACATTGGCACAAACTTTGCAGCAATTCGCCGCTTGTTGAATTTGCCGGACAGAATACGTTGACAAACGCCGTACCGACAAGCCAACAATATTACAAATGTCATGGATTGTTCTCCTTCGTTCTTGCAGAATAGCATCACGCCACATTTGCCACATTTTGTAGCGTGTTTTCCGTCAAAGGACGGCCGGAACGCTCTTCATCATTGTTAAGAATACATTTAATATCTTTTTGTAATATTTTAATTTCAATTTCAATTGTTAAATATAAGCAAATCTCGGAAATAAATATTTAACGTTCATTTTCGAGTTTAAACCACTGTATAACATAACTTTATTATCCTATTCAAATTGTAAAACTTTCTTTTAAGTTCTAGGAATTCTTTACATTTGCAAATTTATTTATTAACTGCTTTATACATTAGACCGTTGTTTTATTAGCTAGGGTCATAGTGAACAAAGTCTTTAATCTGGATATCTATTCTTAAGATTACATTTCCAAAATATGTATAATAAATTTTATGGCTTTAACAAGGGACGATCCGGGCCCACCTACTTAGATTTATAACACCAATACTTACTAGTAATGATATTGTATTATTTATTAGCTAAGATTAGAATTTTAATACTCTGTCGTAAACCTTAGGTATTGTTGCCATAATTAATAACAGAAACATTTCCTGTTATGACGTCAAACAATACAATGTAAATACTCGTATTTAATTATGTAATAATTTGTAGGGGTAGTTGGTGTACTTTTACCTATTTGTAAGACAATACAGAATATTCATTCTCTTAACATTCATATCAAACAGTATCATATTAACAACAAGGAACATAGTCTCATATAACAGTCTTAACACAACAATCTCACATTAACATCATAACACGCAACACAGTCTTAATACTGAAACTCTTTCTCATTCGTAACATCATAACAAGCAACAACATTTTAAAACACAGTATCAACATCAAGACACACAGTCTTACTTTAAACACCAACATAACAATCATACTAGACAAACTAGTCTCAACAGCTTTTTATGTTAGTATAAGTTGTTGCAGATCCAAAAATAAATGTATATAGTGTAAATAAATATATTTAGATGAAAGTAAATTTATTAATTTAACAAACAGTTACCGAAAATTTAAATAGTAAAGTGTATACAGCATTACAACCTGTGCACGGTCAAGCAACACCGGGGTCGTGATTCTAAGAACCGGATACAACCACAACGTTGGTCCATCACAAACCGGAGTCATCTCAAACATTTGATTGCAGGAGCCGAATACTCCTAACATATTTGGTCTTTGAGTCGCAACAGTCATCAACCGACACAAGTTTGCGCCTGGTCTAAAGCATTCTCACCAAACGATTGTTTAAGCATTTTCAGGGTTTTGAAGCTGAATATGGTGCACGTTCTTTGCTCTTTCACATCAGACATTGTAGTGTCGCAGAGTAACTCGAACACAACTCAACAAATATAAACACAAAAACTGTTTGTCACCACCTAGCAAAGTACCATTTGACTAACTTTGTAGACGTAGCTAACGCCATCTAGCGCTGTATAGCTGTACTGCTATCCCTTCGCGCAGCACATTAAAATTCCGGAAATTTCTGGGTAGCACCTCGTATGTATCAGAGAAAACTTCAAAAGAATCAATTTATTGTACATAAATCATTTCAAAAATTATGTCTAAATAGACTAGACATAAAAATGTATTAATTATTAATATCATGTTATCGTAGTGTAAATGTTTATGTAGGTCAATAATGCAATAATGTCATAAATTGAACATTAGTTTCAGAAGTCATGCAATAAAAGAAATTATAAACAACTTTAATTATTATCGAAGCTGTTTATCATTAAATTCTTCTTTCGGAAATTCTTAAACGATATCAAAGAAAAAGATTTACTTTAATAACAAATTGTAAATTTCTTATAATTTTGTTTGTTCCAGATAACGTTCGAAAATAGCCTGTCGTTGAAAACGGTAAGTAAAATAAGCAAATAATTTTTATATCTGACTAGCTAAACCCGGCCACGTTTCGCTGTGGCTCAATCTGATGTGAAATAAATAGGAATGTAAATAAAATTATTATATCGAACATAGATTCACCGAGAAAATACATAATTCAATTCAATACCCTGCCTGCGTTGCTGTGGCTATGTGGAATGAAAGAAAAAAAAAATATGTTTCTCACAAAAAAAAAAAAATTTATTGCAAAGCTAATAATGGATTGACTACATTTTTTGTTTGTTCGTTTTCTGCAAAAACATAAAGATCAGACGGTGTACCGACTCTGGAACATGCGACGTATAATTGCCCATGAGAAAAGCAATCGTTTTCTAAATTCAAACCCCACACTTGCAAAGATTGCCCTTGCGCTTTATTGATAGTCAGCGAACGGAAGGCGTATTGGAAATTGATGTCGTTTGAAATCAAATCCATGTCTGTCGAAATGAGTGGTATTCCTGGAAGTAGTACGTCTTCATCTTTATGAGATTTAATTAGAATTGTTGCTTCAATTAGACTGATAATCAATTTTTAATTACTAATAGTATGCTTTGTACCGATCAAACGAAATTACATGAGGTATTGTATTGAATATCCGGTTCGTATGAAAAAAGTAATTCGGTGATATGAAGCTTGATAATTCAGATATTGCAACTGCATACGTTTTCGCTATTGATCTAATTGTTCTTGGCGTTGTTAAGACGGTGTTGAGAAGTTCTGACTCTAATACGTTCA
Source organism: Melolontha melolontha (assembly GCA_935421215.2). Lineage (NCBI taxonomy): Eukaryota > Metazoa > Arthropoda > Insecta > Coleoptera > Scarabaeidae > Melolontha > Melolontha melolontha. The sequence goes on from OW285235.1 coordinate 205,117,948, forward strand.
TTTTCATATAGACGTTTTGATCATTGCAGTTTGGTCTCCTTTGACATTCTGTGATTGCATATCGAGAACGGCGGTTTTTATGTTCGAAAGTGGGCGAGGCATCTCTATAAAATCATCAATAATTTCTCCTTTTTTTTCTTTCAAAAACCAAGCTACTTGTTTTATTGGTTTTCAAATATCAATATCATTAATATTTTCGCATTTAAAATTTGACATTTGTCATATTTTTTTTTAATAACATTTACATCTAACCTATACACTTATTTTAAGCTTGCATATAAGATAATTAATTCAAAATTAAATCAATTTTCCTTTTTATCATTAAGATTTCATAATAATATATTAGCGTAAATAGAGTATATGATTATCAAATGTCAACTTGTAATAAGAAAGTACTACCAAATCAAGTATTTGAGAAATTTTAGCGCTACTTATGTCTACATATTTCACCGGTACGCGAAGACTTGTCGCGTCGCGTTGAAAGAAAATTCATTTTACTATACAAACATTCGTATATTCGAATGCAACATTGTATCAAAATTTCAACTCAATACACAAAATATTTTTCGAGTTTTGCGAGCGCAAACATGCACAGGCTGAATAATTTGTATATATAGAAATTTCAATGTAATTAAAATTATTGTTATTTCACTTTTGTAATCACAAGTATTTACGATACGTATGTGAATGAAATTAATATCGTTAAATTTGTTTGGCTTATTTATTGGAAAATTTAGATAAATTATTTATTAAGTCTATATTATTATATTTTTATTTAAATAAGAAAAATCTCAGAGAGAAACATTTTACTCAATAAATAGAAAACTGATATGGAAAACACACTGCATTCGCGATGTCCTTATTTTATATCTATTCATCGTCTATTGTAAAATACTGACCTTAAACACGTTAGAGGAACTAGACAATGTTATTTTGCCCGTATTTTTTAATTTGAATTGTATCTTACAAGTCTATCACTTGGATTGATTGATAAATTTAATTTCATTTGCGATACTAGATCGATGATGTTATTTAAAGCATATATTGTTTTGTTTGCTAATATTTTAAGATAATATAAACATTCTTTGATTTATTGTCAATAATATACGAGGTGTGACAATTATATAGCGAAACTGATCTGAAAATTATGCTTTCTTGGAAACAAGTAACTGTTAATCTTCTTCTACGTACGCCCCTTGCCTATGTATACACCGCTGCATACGTGTTTTCTGTTGTTCGAAGCAGTACTGTCGGTCTTCAACTGTCACCCACTTCAGCAAATCTGCCATTTTTCCCTTAACCTTTTCTGCAAACTGAAAATATGTGCCTTTTATTGCACTTTGCAGTTTTGAGAACAGGTAAAAGTGAAAGGAAACATGAAGCGAGATCTGGTGAATGCAGCGGATGTTCAAGCACAATAATTGCATTTTCCGCTAAGAACTGCTTTACAGAGTGCATTGTACGCCGGCGCGTTGTCTTAGTGCAGCATCCATTAGTTGTTGTTGCATAGATCTGGTCTTTTCTATTTCATCTTTTCTCCCAGCTTGATAAGGACCTCAATGTAGAACTTCTGATTTATCATTTGGCCCTGAAGTAGCCAGTCAATCATGATGACACCCTTAATTTCGAAAAAAAAACGATGAGCATGACTTTCAATTTCAACTTATTCATTTGAGCTCTGGCATTTATCATCATATAATACATTATTAACTGTGCGTGTTTCAAGAGCGATCTTGCAGTTGGTAGTAAATAAATTTAATGCTAATACTATATTACACACAGTTTTTAATATATTCCGAAAGGACGACGATTGTGGATAAGATTAAAAAAGAGTATTCATTTACTGAATTTAAGATATACAAAGTGATGCAAATATGTATAAACATATCTGTGTATGCACAATGGACATACACCACGTATTTAACCAGCGTTCACTTCAACCACAGTCACATGCGTTTCTGTCTTACGACGTCATCAGTATGGCTTTATGAAGTAACATTTAAAGGTTTATCTTTAGTGAACTAATGCAAATCGGGGATTCGATAAGTATATTTATATCCGAATCAGACCTCCGGTTTGGCGGGAAATTATTTTAACTTTTTTATTTTAAATGATACAACCTGTATATTTTTACGAATTTCCTGTCGAAAAATACACTTGCCATAATCTTTCATGCTGAAAGTGTGTTCGACTTTCACTCTGGTTGGCGACGATATGCGTCGCCATTTCATTGACTGTTGTTTGGACTCAGGAGTCATGTGAGATACACAAGTCTCATCTCCAGTAACGATGTGCTTCAAATATTTTTCTCCTGCCTAATCGTATCGAGTCCAAAACGAGAAAGGGTCTTTTTGTTTTGTGATTTTCAGAAAGCAGTCTTGTAACCCACTAATACGATTTTTGATATTTCAGTTTCTCCGAAATATTGGCGTACAAAACTGACCTTGAAACTTGGAAAATCAATTGATAACTTTGAAATCGTGAATCGTCAGTCCACTCGAATTTTGTTGTCCACTTCATAACCAAATCTTTAGAAATCAGAGAAGGTCGGCCAGAACGTGGCTCTTCATCCACATTAACCCGTCCGTCCTTGAACATTTTCACCCACTTTCGAACTTTACTGTCACTGATATCATTATCACCGTAAATTTCACGAATCTGACGGTGAATTTCTGCTGCTGTCAAATTTCTTGCATTCAAGAATCGAATTACAGATCGTAATTTTCTTAAAGATTATAAATTCCTACAGCGCAGCACATAGACGGATAGTACCGCTGCAAATGGCGTCTAAACGCGCGCAAAGTATGTTGGGAGCGGACATGCATGCGCACAGCAGCGATCGCGCATCATTCCCACTCATTCACAACAGGACCGTATTTAAAAAGAATCCTTGTAAAAATATTCTTATATTAGAATCTGAAGATGACTAATCTGCAGAGAGCGGACTGAAGCGATTGAATGGCCAATTGCCCCGATAGAACTTTGGGGCAGTATCAGTGTTATAACAGCCCCACTATTTGCTTGCTCGATTGCATTCTTCGAGCAGATGTTGTTATTTCCGTCGTTATGAATAGCACATTGTGTGTATTCCCTTATAAATTCAATTCAACACTGGCGTGTAAGACGGAATATACATTTATATATTATTTCGTTAGACTTCTTGAAATAATCGCTTAAAAAATTATATCCGCTAACTTCCAAAGTGTATTCTCGTGTTTACATGTTGTTATACATGCATATACATATATGTATTTATTGTTCTTGAGATAGTATATTTTCTATTCTCTTCTATAAGGCATTGTTTCTGGTTTCGTTTCTTTTAGTGTTATTTGGTTACAACGTTCAATATTTTAAAAAATCAGTTTTATATTGTTATACTGTATATTTATCCTATAATTTTTTATGAATATTAAGTTTAATTTACTACATTATTTTTGGAGTAGTTTTCGTTTCTTCTTTTTAGTCCATTTCTTTCTGTTCCTAGTATTTGTCTTTATTTTCATTAACTATGGGGAATTCTCGTAGGGCTACCATGGTAGGACGGATTAGAGGCTATACAGATTGGTTGCATATTCATAATGATACCTAGATATATTGCAGTGCCTGTTCATTAAGTTTAAGGCAAAAGTTTAATGTGCAGAGACATGTTTCTTCGAAAACTCATCTAGATAACATATGTCAATCTGTACCTAACACTTTTAACGAAGAACTGTATGAAGCTTTCATGGCGGCCAATATCCCATTCAAAAAGCTTAACAATCCAGTCCTCTAGAGGTTTCTTACAAAATATACTGATCGCAATATACCAGATGAATCTACTTTACGTAAATATCACTTACCAAAAATGTTATTTGAGAACAATTGAAAAAACACGAACCAACCTATTTAGTCATTATCTTTGGGTAAGTGCAGACGAAGCAACGGATGTAATGGGACGATATGCGGTAAATGTAGTTGTTGATATTCTTCATCCGACAACTTCATACCAACCATACTTAATTGCAACTAAAATATTGCCAGTCGTAAATGGTGGAACAGTTACAGAAGTAATTGATCAATGTGTTCATAATATTATGTCATCGGATAACAACTATAAAGACAAGATGCTACTATTTTTGACTGATGCGGCTGCTTATATGTTAAAAACAGGGAAGTTATTAAAGCAATCGTATCCCAATATGCTACACGTTACCTATACAGCGCATGCACTACACAGATAATGTGAATACAGAGAATGTGAATACAATGTTAATAAGTTAGTTTCACCATTTAAAAAAATATTTCTCAAAGCTGAGACAAAAAGTTGATGCCATATATAGCAGAAATCCAGAATCTATACATTCGAAGTATGGTGCACTTTTGCAACATTTTAATAACGCACCTATCACCAGTTGTGATGTGGAATGGATATTTTTTATTTTAAAGACGTTTTAACATCTAAAAGAACCAATTTAACACAGGAACATGTTGAACAAATTTTAGTTGTTCATAGTAATGTTTTACACTTTCAATGTTTCACAGAAAATACATAGTTTTGAGTTTTGTTCTTTGTAAATTATTTTTATTCAAAATTCGATATGCAATTCGCTTGTCAGCATTACTTTTGTTTCAGCAGTAGTTGCTGCCCAACCGTTTATTACATTCTCTCTGTTGTACATTGTCAGATACATAGTAACTGCATATGTAGGTATGTGCCCCTTATGCAGGTGGCCACACGTATCAAATTGTTCAAAACTCACGGATCGCTTTCAGAAACAAACCTATTGCAAATACTATGGGCTATGAATTATCAATCGCTCGAGTCCGTTCTCTGCTAATCTGATGTAGTTCAAGAATTATAAAATATTATGGGTGCAACATTCTACATTTACTTTATTTATAAATTTGACTTCAATTTATTTAAATTTTTACCATTCTTGAATAGTGCTAGTGACTCAATAGTCCTTGATATTTTTTTAATGAATAGAATATACACAGAATTAGCATTGTTATTTACATGAATCAAAAAGGATTAATGTTGGTGCCTATATAGAAAAAAACGTGTAATTTCAACTGAATATCTCTTAAAATAGAAGTGTAATTGTATATGTAGGATGTCATGCGACGAGAAATTTAATGAACCAATTTTACAGTCAAATAGCTTAATTTCTAATTTACCTCTAGACGTCATTTTAACGCGATGTTTATTGGATTTTCACGTAGAATTGAGGTAGTTACCTCTATAGGTGAATTTAATGACTTATTTTTAATTTCCTGGGAAAAGAATCATTTAAATACCTATATGTCTGTTTGTGTTATATACTATAATTAATATATTTTGGTAATTTGGGTATTTAAATAAGTCTACAAACAAATAATAAATGAAATGAAATATTCCTCTAAAAGAGTGAAGACCTGTTTACTTATATGTATTGTAAATAATAACTTTCAAGATAGTGGTTATAAATATACAAGATAATATTTACCAAAGGGAAATAGAAGTTTCGGTTAGATAAATATCTTGAAGCCAACTATTCCAGTCGAGTCCATTCCAGAATGGTAGATTCATAAACTTTCAGCGTTATCATTTGAGATCGCTACTTAAAAACTTTCAACGAAGCTCGTAAGGTCATCGCTAAACTCTGTAATTCATTTATAACGGGTGTTCAGAAACATTCGAAGTCAAGTGGGCTCTGAACAAAAAATCGTATATCTTTACTTAAGTATCTGATTTGTAATAATTATTAAATGTCAACTGTTGTCTGTCAAATATCAATCTATCTATAGACATGACTTCATATTTTCAAGGACTACTTTGACTTCGAATGTTTCTGAACACCCGTTATATTGCTCTATTTTATAGTAATGATATCTTATGAATATTGTAAAATGCATGATTTATTCCTAACATAAATAGTTATTTACGAACCAAGTGCGTGAAATCATATTTCGCGAATGAGTGACCAGTTTAAAGCGCGAGCCGTAGGTGAGCGCTTTATGGACACGAATTCGCGAAATGTTTCACGCACGAAGTTTGTACAATATTTTTTGTACGAGAACTATAATAATAATACATATTGTTAAATACGTTTTCGTTTATGACACACTACTAATCCCTTGATATTAATTAAAAAATTTGAGTTGGCAGTATTGATTATTTGAAGTGACATTTAATTTAAAATTATCAAATTCAAAAAATTCCATACAAAATAAAAACCTCACCAACAACATGAATTCTGATAATGAAATGCAATGTACACCGCCTGAAATTCGCGAAGCTGCCAATATTGCAGTGGATAATTTATTACCCATAAAATCAAAAAAACATGTGCAAAAGCACTTATACTAAATTCGTAACTTGGGCTAGATCTAAAAATATACAAAAATACTCCGAAAATTGTTTATTAGTTTATTTTCAAAATTTACAATCAAATAAATCATTATGGTCCACTTATTCTATGTTAAAATCATGCTTAATAATATATGATAATACGGATATATCTGAATATGCAAAACTCATAGCGTATTTAAAACAGATAACGAAGCAACATCAGCCTAAAAAATCAGCAGTATTAACTGAAGAACAAATTACTAAATTTATTGTTGAAGCACCAAATTCTTTGTTCCTACTAATGAAGGTAAAGTCATTTCCATATATTTAAATTCCATACAACACTATATGTATTTATAGGCTGTATTAATATTGGGTATTTCTGGAGCGTGTCGACGTGAGGAACTTTGCAAAATGTCATTGCGAGACATAGAATTTAAATCGAATTTAATTATCGTAACAATTCCAGAAACTAAAACAGGTAACAGCCGTACATTTGCAATCATTAAGCCTGAATGGATTGCATTAATTCGGCAATATGCAAATTTAAGACCGGACAGCCAGCAGCGATTCTTTTTAACATATCGCAATGGCAAGTGTGTTTGTTCACCTGTTGGTTTTAATACAATTGGCAAAATTCCAATGCGAATAGCTGAGTACCTTCAGCTTGATAGCGCAAGTAACTTCACAGGCCACTGTTTTCGAAGGAGTTCAGCGACATTGTTGGCAAACCAAGGAGGTGACTTGCTTTCATTAAAAGGCATGGTGGATGGAAATCATCTACGGTTGCAGAAGGATATATCGAAAATTCTCTGCATAGTAGAATTCAATTAGCTAAAACAATGACCCCGTTAGAGATATCGACTCCGCCTGCAACTTGTTCGACATCTGAAATACAAGATATATGTAATAATACAATCAACGTTACTCTACCTTCGCAATCAAGATCAATTCAAACAAACCAGTTAATCCCTGGGGTATCAATCTCTGGTTGTCAAAATTGACCAATCAAAATTTTTAATAATTGTTCCGTTTCAATTTCTGAAAAGAATGAATAATGGTAATTTATATAATATTTGTTGCTGTTCTGACATTGAATTACATACCTTCCAAATATAACAATTTCCATTTCATTTCTTTTTATTTTCATAGAAAAACAACGAACTGGGTAGCATATTATTAAGGTTAGGGATTTATGATTTTAAAATGTCACTAAATTAATCAAGTTCGAGGAAGTACCAACTTTACTTTTACGCACTCGTGTTTAAAGTAACTTTTTACGCACGCAAATCGAATCGTGAAATGACAGGTTTTGATAAGTGAGTACAAAAAACATAATATAGCACTATTATAATATACACTCGTGGACAAAAAATTCCGTACACCGACGTAAATGTTTTTTAATACAAGAAAAAATTGCAACATTATTAGAGAGTGGACTGAATCGATTGAATGACCAATTGCCCTGATAAAGCGTTGTGGCGGTATCAGGTATAGTATGTATGAGCAAAAAGAAGCTCATAAAAATATTTGTACTGTCACTTTAAATGCCATTGAAACTGACCCAAACTTCCTGGAAAGAGTGATAATATATAATTAATCTTGAGTTTTCACCTACTATTCAGAAACTAAGCGTCTATAAATGCATTGGGAGAACCCAACTTCACCGAAAGCTAAGAAAGCGCGTTTGAACAAATCAAAATTCAAAGCTATGATGGGAGTTTTTTTCGATATCAATAGGATTGTGTATCTTAGCTGGATCTCTGAAGGTCAAACTGTTAATCAGCATTACTACCTTGAGGTTCTTGCTCAAATCGGAAAAAAAGAGACGAATCGTGAAAAAAGTCATAGGTTTTTCATCAGGACAACGCGCCGGCGCACACTGCATTATCTGTCAATAAGTTTCTATCCAAGCATAACATCCGAGTGTTAGACCATCGCTTTATTCGCCAGACCTGGCACCATATGTTCCCCAAGGTTAAATCTGCATTAAAAGGAATTAAGATTTCAGACTGTTAAGAATGTAAAAGAAAAAGCAGCACGCATCATGAACAAGCTTGCAGAAGAAGGCTTCAGCAGCCTCATTGTTGTAGGAACCATGTCGACAATAAACTTTTTTGTTTAAACCAATACAAGAGCAACAAATAGGAATCATTATGTTCCTTATCCAGTGGTGGTGATATAGCTTGGGCTACCAATTCTAATTTTTTGGCAAGTAAGGTGACAATTAATGCAACAACCAAAAAGTTGATCCAGGTGTCGCAGCAGATAAAAATGGAAAGTCATACATCAATGTTAATTATTATGATGAACCCAATGCGTTTAACTTAATGTATGCAAGTATTGATCCTGTCAAAATGTATAATCCCCATAATAGAAAACAAAGGAATTTAACTATACCATTAGCATATTTTGGTATATTACCTGTTCCACAATTAAATCATTCAACAGTTACTACTCAATTTCAAAATTCTTGTGCTTATTGGTCAGTCAAATCAGAATTAATTTTAACAATCAATACACAATATTGAAGGGAATAATAATTAAATATGTGTAAATTTGAAATAGTTATAATAGTTATTTTATGGCGACACCTCGTATATGGCGACTGATAATATTATCTGCATCCTTTTGTCTATTTCGTGATAATTTAATGCATGTTTACATTGTTTATAATACACTTTTGGCTAGATATTTTCTACGGATGTAACTTTATAAATGTATTTAACTTTATAAAAAAATAATAAAATAAAAATTTAATATAAATAATGTTATTTAATTGTATTAAATTCTTATTAAAACCCAATTTAATATTTATCTTTTCTATTGCCATCATGCCAAAAAAAAAGATTTTCATCATAACGGAACTATTTGGAAATCAAGAAAGACATAAAAATCTATTTAAGCACGCCTTCCCATGTTTATTAGATAATCTTATATTTAGATTTTACATGTATTACCACATTTATTTTAAAATTACTACTTTGTAGAATTAAAAATAATTTTAATAACTAATTTTATATGTAATGTAGGTTTTCTTTAAAAATAATGAACGGTAGTGGTTATTTTAAACCACCTCGTAAATTTTTTAAATTTAGAATGTACCTACAGTGTTTATATTACACAAACTTACACACTTATGCATTGGCTACAGTACATTTTCGAATACTTTAGAGTTATCTTTACTTATCTTCAATTTTAACTAACTTAGAACATTTAAAAATTTATTTATTTAATAGATAAGAGTTAATAATAATAATAATAAAACATTAATTTTTAATTAACAAAATAAGATTTAATTTAAGTAGGAATCTACCTATTGCGTATTTTATTTATGACGATATTTTAATTTATCTAAGTATTCTGTTCCAAAAGTCCACGTTGGTGAAACTCCACTGAAACTTCCATATAATATCCGGGGCCGCCTCCATCTTCTCTTTAATCCGTTATCCATGGCTCTGAAATTAAAATTAATAATAATACGGTGTATTTTGAACACGTTCTAAAGAATAAGGACAAAGGACTGGTCGTTATTTGGCCTGCAATATGTTCATTTAAATTAATGATCTCCTTTCTAAGCATACGAATACTTTGTGACTGCCTTATCAGATCTATTTAATTAACGTTGTTAAATGAAGTTGCGCTTGTAATAAACAGCATTTGGTTTTCTGATATGTGTAGGCACACAAACTTATTCGCAGTTGTAGTAGATTTGTGTTTGATTTAATTTGTGATGCTACATCATTAAAATAAAAATAATCAAAATATGTTCGTGAAGACAATGTAATTACAAGGAATTCACAAGTATTCCAAAAATAATAAAATAAGACAATGAAAAACAAATACATTAAATTAAAATGCTAGTATTATACCCGAATTAGTACATAAGTGTATTCTGTAAAGATCCGTGAAGAATCCGCATTTTTAAATTTATCCAAATTTGAGTCACTTTGTGAGATTATTATTATTTTCCCCTATGCTATTTGCCGATAAACTTGGCATCGATCATATTGGCTTACAAATCAAATACTAAACATGAACTGATGTTAATATAGTCAGCATCAGCCATCAGGCAGTAGTATACATGTCAATTTTCGGTACTTTTAAGCAGGGTTGATAATAATCACGATTTTTTTGTAAAAATCCAACATTGTATTTTTTTTTTTAAAATCGTGGTTTTATTAAATACTGATACTTTATAAAATCGTGTTATTCTATTTTTATAAAAAAGTACTGAAATTGTCAAGAATTTAAAATTGCTAAGAAGCTGACACATTTTGTGGTTTTGTTGCTGCAAGTTAACAATCCTACCGCGATCGTGTTGAAACGTGTTGAAACTTGTAAGTATAACTCGCGCTAGACGGCTGGACCGTTTAAAAGTCGGATGTCGCGCCGCATTTATCAGCTACTCTTTCGATTTGAACGTGTACGCGCGAAAATGACAAGTAGAGGTAGAAAAGAAGATACTATTTTGTTAAACAAACTTGGGTTTCGCGCTATCTGTAAAAAGTGCGGTAAAAATATGCAACGGTTGGTAGCGAGACTTAAAACCCATTGGGAAACTTGTAAAAATAAAAATTGCTCAAATAATCGTGACGATGAGAGTGAAAATGTAAATGAATCTCAACCATCAAAACAAGGAAATGAGAATGAAGAAGAAGAAACTCTAACTATACAGCATATAAAAAACAAAAATTTAACAAAAGTGGAAGTTTGAGTGGCAGTAGTAGTTTTGATTTTGGTGCTGGTTGCAGTAGAAATAGCGAAGTTTTAGGCTTATTTGTTGTTAGAACAAGTCAGGACAAAAAAAAAGAGTTAGACAAGCTGATAGCAGGCTATTTTTGCAACAAATTGTAACTTCAAATCAATTAAACATAAAGAAGTTCGAAAAGCAATTGAAATGCAAATTCCAGGACATGTTTCACCTTCTAGGTTTCAGTTATCATCGGTTCTTTTAGATGAAATATTTGAAGAAGAGAAATCAAAATATTGTAAATATTGTAATGTTTGTCTTTCGGGTTCTTAAATAAAACTAACAATAACTTTAGACACACACACTATATTAATATTTAAAACGTATAACAATATAAAACTAACTATTAACAACAATAAGTACATTTATGTATTCTATATTTATGTAACTATATTTATGTGTACTTCGCGAGACTGTAGGATTCAATGAATGTTCATCCCTTCTTCGACGCGGCTTTTATATCGGTGAATACTCCTTCTAGAGCCTTCACGTAGGCCTCGCGAAAACATCCAGAGGGATGACGCATCTCGCGTCAGCGGATGAGTCATTACATTGCCCCCTTCTTAAAAATGAAGTTTCGTCCCGAAACATGTCATGCTTTGGTCTCCTCAAACGATGACGAAATCGACAGGTAGGGCCTTTGTTACATTGCGACGTCATATCGAAATAACAGTCCACGGTCTTATCTTGCCTGGATGGACAGGAATATTCAAGCTGGTAACTGCATACCAGAATTTCCATACCAGTATGTCGGAAGATTACTTCCAACATGCTCCTTACAATTCTCCAGTCCAGGCGGTCCAATCCACAACCCAATTTTGGAACTGCTAATTTCAGAATGTCTTGCTGTAACATTTGTTCGCGTAAGTGGGTCAGGGCCTCCCATAAGGCTCGATAGGTTGGCTTTAGGCTCGACAGTTCTTTCGTGACCAAATAAAATATGGGCTGTCCTTCATTTATTATTTGGAGACTCTTCCCAATTGCTGGTCCCTGCTGCCTTAGCCTTTCGATTCTGCCAAATCTCTCTTTAAATTCCCAGGCAATTCCTTTGGCCATTCGTAGATCTCGGGCTACGCAATGAGCAAGCGCGTAGTCTAGCGGCACCGTGAACAAATCCTGTTGTTTCTCGATGGTTACCCCAAATCGAGCTTTTCTCGAACCAGAATACTCTTGCATAAAGTCTTCGAAGGTTAGTTCATGGTATTGGCTATCCAATCGGCGCAAGTCAACGGTTTCGTCATTGTCTCCAGAGTATGGGGCTAATCGATTAAAATGTACGACTCTTGGCTTAGTGTGAGGTGTTCGCCTGATGCGGTATATTACATCGTTGATCCGCTTCAACACCTCGTATGGCCCCTCCCAATTCTTTTGAAGTTTTGGAGATAGGCCCCGTCGACGTTGTGGATTATACAACCAAACCCGATCGCCTTCATGGTAACCACTCTTCTCGGCGTTGATGTCATAGCTCTCTTTCATTCTGTCACTAGCATCTTGGATATTATGTCTGACTTGTTCATGGATATTATCTAGTCGTCGTCTGAGCGTGCTGACATAATCTTCTCCGGCAAGATCATCACCAGGCTTGCTCCCAAACTTTAAATCACAGGGCAATCGGAGTTCCCTCCCGAATAGCACGTTGGCTGGTGATTGGCCTGTTGTCTCTTGAACGGAGGCCCGATACGCCATTAGAAATAATGGTAAATGTTCGTCCCAATCTCTCTGGTGTTCGGAGACCACTTTGGATAAGTGTCTGATCATGGTCTTGTTCATTCGCTCTACCATCCCATCTGATTGTGGATGCAAGGGAGTTGTTCTCGTCTTCCGTATGCCCAAAAGTCCACACATCTTTTCGAATAGACTGGACTCAAAATTTCGCCCTTGATCGGAATGAAGTTCCAAGGGTACACCAAAACGGCTGACGAACTCCTTCACAATCACGTCTGCTACAGTTCCAGCTTCTTGATTTGGTAGAGCATATGCTTCAACCCATTTGGTAAAGTAATCCATGACCACTATTATGTATTTATTTCCTTTGCTGCTTTCTGGAAGGACCGGCGGCGTCTATGGCGATCCTTTCAAATGGGCTTCCTACATTGTATTGGCGCATGGGTGCACGTCGATGCCTCTGGGGACCATTGCTTCCGGCGCAATTAGCACACTTTCGGCACCATTCTTTCACATCTCGTGAACAATTCACCCAATAAAATCTCTGGCGCACCTTCTCCAGTGTTTTATGGACTCCAAAATGTCCCCCAGAAGCACCATTATGGAGTTCTCGCAATACCTCTGGTATTCTTTTCTTGGGAACCACCATTTGCATCTTCCGCTCGCTTCCATCGTGATTTTCGACCTCACGTCTCAGGAGATCGTCTTCTATGGTTAAAGAATCCCATTGTGCCCAGTATGACTTCAATTCTCGTGAATGGGGAGCAATTTCTTGCCAGGTCGGTCTTTGCCCATTTCTTTTCCAAGCCCTGAGGACTGCAAGATCCGGATCAGCTTCTTGATCCGCGCGCAAATTGTCAGGTTGCCATTGGTCATCAACAACGGTGGTTCGAAGAGCGTTGGCCGATTTGTCTTCGATTCTGTTGCAATGTCGACAGTCTTCTGGACAGGGCCTTCTGGAAAGGGCATCTGCATTTTGATGTTTGAGGCCTGCTCTGTGTTCAATGACAAAGTCGTACTCCTGTAGCCTCTCAATCCATCTAGCTACTTGACCTTCTGGATTCTTAAATTGCAAGAGCCACTTTAAGGCGGCATGATCAGTGCGGATCAGGAACTTCTGCCCATACAGGTACTTGTAAAAGTGCTCAATGGTCTTAACTACTGCCAATAGTTCTCTCCTGGTTACGCAGTAGTTCCTCTCTGGTTTGGACAGGGTCTTGCTGAAGTATCCAATGACCTTTTCTTGTCCATCTTGGATTTGAGAGAGCACGCCACCAATCCCGACGTTACTGGCATCCGTATCCAAAACAAACCTCCCAGATGGCAGCGGATAGTTCAAAACGGGTGCACTGATCAACGTACCTTTTAACAACTCAAAGGCCGCTTGGCATTCGTTGTTCCAAATGAATGCTCGATTTTCTGTTAGGCGAGTAAGTGGTTTTGCAATGTTGGAGAATCCAGCGTCGATAATATGTGCATAATCCCAAAAAGCTTCTTAGCTGATGTTTGTCTTTGGGTACCGGCCATTTTTCCACAGCTTTTACTTTTTCTGGATCCACAGCAATTCCTTTTCCGGAAACCACATGTCCAAGGTAATTTACCTCCTTGCGGAAAAGGTGACACTTCTTTGGACTTAATCTCAGGTTGGCATCTCGCAACCTCTGGAATACTACTTCCAAATTTTTCATGTGATCTTCAAAGGTCTTCCCGACCACAATCACATCATCGAGATATACCAGGCAGGTATTCCAAGACAATCCCCTCAGTACAGTGTCCATGAGTCGCTCAAAAGTAGCTGGGGCGTTACACAGTCCAAATGGCATGACTGTAAATTGCCAGAGTCCTGTACCTAAACTGAAGGCAGTCTTCTCTTTGTCATTGGGATCCATTCCCACTTGCCAATAACCGCTCTTTAAGTCGAGAGTGGAGAACCATTTTGCTCCTGCCAAGGTGTCTAGCGTATCGTCTATTCTTGGGAGAGGATAGCTGTCCTTTTTGGTCACACTATTCAAACGACGATAGTCCACACAGAATCTGGTAGATCCATCCTTCTTCCTGACAAGGACCACCGGTGAAGCCCATGGACTATTCGATGGTTCAATTACTCTTTGGCCTTCCATATCTTGTATAATTTGCTTGGCTTCCTCACGTTTTGCCAGTGGTAACCTTCTTGGTCCTTGTCGAATTGGACTTGCATCGCCGGTATTTATTTTGTGCATTACAATATTGGTTTTACCTTTTGTACCAGTCTCAGTTTCGAAGACGTCTTCATAATGTTTGATTAGGTCCTTAACTTGATTTTGTTCCTTCTTGCTCAATCCTTGACAGGCGGAGTCGATTATCTTGGACAATTTCTCAGGAACCTGCACGAATCCATTCTTCTTCGCCTCTATGCAATGAACGACGGCCGACACTGGCGAACACCACCCCAGAATAGTACCCTTCTTCAATGAAACAGGGTAATGGTTCACATTCATTACCCTTATCGGTACAGTCTTCTGAGTCTTAACCAGCATTTTGGCAACTACTATTCCTCGGCCCACCTCGTCATCATCAGCCTTTGGTTCCAACATTGTAACATTTCCGTCCAAATAATTACCTTCCATACACGCCGTCAAAAATGTCTCACTTCTTGCATCCAGAACAACATTCTCTGCAGTAATTACTTGTACATTCCCACAATTTTTCCCATGAAGAAACAATTCCTCATTATTTATTTTTAAAGTGCCTTCTTTCATGTTTAACTGGAAGCCGTAGGTGTTCATGATGTCTAATCCCAAGATTATTTGTTCTTCTATGTCGGCTACGAGAACACGATGTCGGACTGATGTTGGTCCTATGATAAAGTTGACATCTACTTCACCTGCCACAGAAGCTGCTCCTCCTGTTGCTGTCCTAAGTCTCCATTTGCTAGAAAATAACTTCTTATTTCTGGGAATTAAATCGGGTCGCACGATGGTTTTCGTCGATCCAGTATCTAGCAAGCAAGCATAGGTCTTTCTTTCCATAACAGCGTCCACATACAGGCCGTTGGTTTGATGTTGCAGGGATGCGACTTGGCCAGGCGTCTTTGGGGCTTCCTGATGCTGGATCGATGATTGCCCTCGCTCATCGACCCGCTTTAGTTTTCCTGCTGCTCAGACGATGCTTTCTTGGCCACCTTACCACATTTACTCCGAACGTGACCAATCTCTCCACAATTCCAGCATCGCAGTACTCTTTTATTTGATTTGATCTGGTTTAGAACTCTACTAACCACCTGCTCCATGAACTCCTCATTTTCCTGCTTGTCAACAGTGCAGACACGAGCATGGTTCCGAGAGGCTTGCTTTGCAGTCTCAAACTCAAGCGCGTGCGCCAAAGCATCGATCAAGGTTTTCGGTCTTGCCAACCTTAATGCTTGCTGCGTATCAATATCCCGGAGACCATCTATGAATGTCTGGACCGCTAGGTGTTCCATGAAATTATCTGGTGCCATCGGATATGCAAGTCGAACTAGACGAGCAATATCTGCCTCAAATTCCTGAAGATTCTCGCCTTTCTTCTGTGATCGATTCTTCAGTTGGGTATGGTATACTTGCTCCAAATGCGCATGGCCATATCTCATCTCCAAGCGTTTAATGAGTTGAGAATAATCTTTACGTTCCTCAGGAGGCAATGTCTGCAAAATATCACTAGCATCACCCCTCAATGCTATGACTAAAGCAGTCGCCTTCTCGGCAGAAGACCATGCGTTTGCTTCTGCGGCCGCTTCGAATTGCGTCAGGTAAGTTGCCCATGACGTCTTTCCATCAAAGGTTGGTGGCTTGATTCTGGTCCTTGAAATAGCCACAAGTTCTTCTTTTATTTCGATGGGCCGCGGTATGACTTCTTCGTTGACCTGCCTGGGATCAGAATGACTCATGGTAGCGGGTAATTTCATCTCAATCATTATTGCCTCTAAAAGTCTAGAATGTTCTCCAATTTTCTCTTCTACAGCTGTGAAAACCTCTTCTTTTAACGCTTCTGATTTTTCCGCTAGTCGCTGTTCTAGAACTTTTTCGAAGTTTCTAGAATTTTCTAGTAATTTCTTTTCCAGATTTTTCTCGAGAATTCTAGCGGTTTCTAGGTTTCTTTCTTCCATCTGTGCTTGTGAATCTATTAGACGCTGTTCCAAAGTTTGCGAATTGTCTATTAACCGTTGTTCCAAACTTTTCACACTGTCCAGATTCTTCTGTTCCATTTGTTCTAGAGTTTTTGCTAAGTTTCCAGAAGTTTCCAGGTTCTTCTGCTCCATTTGTTGCATTTGAGTTTGCGAATCTATTAGACGCTGTTCCATATTTTTCGCACTATCCAGATTCTTCTGTTCCATTTGTTCTAGAGTTTTTGCTAAATTTCCAGAAGTTTCCAGGTTCTTCTGCTCCATTTGTTGCATTTGAGTTTGTCCATTCTCTATTAATCGTTGTTCCATATTTTTCGCACTATCCAGATTCTTCTGTTCCATTTGTTCTAGAGTTTTCGCTAAGTTTCCAGAAGTTTCCAGGCTTTTCTGCTCCATTTTAGTTTGTGAATCTATTATTCGTTGTTCCATTTTCATCAACAGCGAATTCACGTCAGCATCTCCGCCTGGAACTTGAAAGACATAATTCTCTAGATCCTCGCCTTCTTGGATCAACACATTGCGAAGCCGTTGCTGGAGGATCGACTTTTTGCCAGTTGTATCCTCATCCCTCTCTTCTAATTCTCGTTTTAACTCGGACACTTTTAATTCCGCCAGTTTTATTCTGTTGGCCATCACGATATTTAAAATAACGTCTTTCCGCACTGTATATTTATTTAATCGAATACTTAATTAACACTTAATTGTCTACTTAGTTTATTATTTATTAATTAGTCCACACCTGAATACCACTGTAACGTTTGTCTTTCGGGTTCTTAAATAAAACTAACAATAACTTTAGACACACACACTATATTAATATTTAAAACGTATAACAATATAAAACTAACTATTAACAACAATAAGTACATTTATGTATTCTATATTTATGTAACTATATTTATGTGTACTTCGCGAGACTGTAGGATTCAATGAATGTTCATCCCTTCTTCGACGCGGCTTTTATATCGGTGAATACTCCTTCTAGAGCCTTCACGTAGGCCTCGCGAAAACATCCAGAGGGATGACGCATCTCGCGTCAGCGGATGAGTCATTACAATATCTATCAGTTTGTATTTCTCTTACTAGATGGTCAAATATTCATAATCAACCAATAATTTGTGTCGTTTTGACAGCAGAGGATGGAAATTGTTTCTTGTTCGAAAGTATACATTCACATATATCTTATTATCTTATAGAGATTGATATAGATGTAGTAAATAAGTGTGAAATTAGTATAATTGCAAAGTAACAAGCGTTGTCACAGGCAACGAGGCTTATATGAGTAGCATGAGAAAAAAACTATCAGAGCTCCTGAATCTGAAATATACCATTATAACTTATGGATGTTCTGCCCAAATACTGAATTTGCTTTCCAATGATTTAGAAATTAAACAAATAAAAGAACATGTACTTCAAGTTGTAAAATATTTTCGCAATATAAATTTGCTTAATACTTGGGTTCAAACAAGAAGGAGGCAAAAAATTGATACTACCTCACGACATTCGATGTAATACCCTTTCTGACTGTTTTGAAGTTGTGAATGGTCGAAATTATTACCAATTTATAAGAGCGTGTAGATGACATTGATCCAGTGATTTTTAAAAACGGTATCGAATATTCAAATCAGAAGAAAGGTTGAATACTTTTTAAAATTATTGAAACTAATATCTGTAACACTTGATAGAATTCAGCAGAAACGTGCCTTATATGCAAAAAGGTTTTAAGTATATCTATACGTTATGCACGTATAACGCTTGTGTTACAATTGAAACAGACATGTAATAAACATATCTGTAACTGTACACATGGACAATACACCTCGTATTTTCAGCATTTACTTCTGCTTAAGACACGTGTTTCTGCCATCTAGGCGTCGTCAGTCAAGCTGGTGAAGCAATGTAATACAAATGATACAAATCTTTATGAATAGATCTGTATCTGTGTATACGTTCCACTGAAATCGCCTAAAAGATAAAGCAAATTTCATCCTATAAGGTGGCACTTATTTAAAAAGTGACATCTGACGGACGAAAGAGACTTTGCCGAAAAAGGCGACTTTTCGTTCGACCAGCTTTTAGGCGATTTCAGTGGAATGTATATACAGATACAGATCTATTCATAAAGATTTGTATTACATTGCTTCACTAGCTTGACTGACGACGCCTAGATGGCAGAAACACGTGTCTTAAGCAGAAGTAAATGCTGAAAATACGAGGTGTATTGTCCATGTGTACAGTTACAGATATGTTTATTACATGTCTGTTTCAATTGTAACGAAAGCGTTATACGTGCATAACGTATAGATATACTTAAAACCTTTTCGTATATTTACTTGCCATCTGGCTAGATGTTAATGAACTACACCGATATACGTATTTTTTCGTTTTTAGTACCAGCATAGCTGGTCGAACGAAAGGTCGCCTTTTTCGGCAAAGTCTCTTTCGTCCGTCAGATGTCACTTATTAAATAAGTACCACCTTATAGGATGAAATTTGCTTTATCTTTTAGGCGATTTCAGTGGAATGTATGTACAGATACAGATCTATTCATAAACATTTGTATCATTTGTATTACATTGCTTCACTAGCTTGACTGACGACGCCTAGATGGCAGAACCACATGTCTTAAGCAGAAGTAAATGCTGAAAATACGAGGTGTATTGTCCATGTGTACAGTTACAGATATGTTTATTACATGTCTGTTTCAATTGTGCCTTATATGGTAGAAGAATGGAAAAAGTTAGACGCAGTCTTTACAAATTCTGAAGAAACCGAAAGAATCATAAAACAAAAGTTTATTAAAAGTATGAACAAGACACCTTTTCACTTTTTAGCTTATTTGCTGGATCCTACTAAAAATAAAAATATATACCCGTTGTCATATCAAGAAAAAAAAATCGGCTTTAGAAATAGTTTCCAAATATTATTCTAGTACTGGATTATTACCATTAGTCATTACGTTGGAAGTTAAATCATTTCCGTTCCACGAAACAATGTTTTCACAAGAAATATTACAAAATGTAAATGCAGGACATTGGTGGAGGTATCAGAAGAATGTTCCGGAAATTAATAAAAGATTGGATATCATTGTGCCGATTTTGTGTGCAAAGGCTTCTTCTGCAGATGTCGAAAGAACTTTTTCATCATATGGGCTTGTCTATTCAAAATTAAGAAATAGATGGGGTAATGAAAAAGCATCGAAAAAGCATCGTTACCGTTTCTTTTTAAACATTATAATACAACATAAGATTAAAAATAGTATTTTTTTATACTTAAATTACATTAAATTAGTTAATTTTCTGAGGAATATTTTAAATTTTAGTTTTGCAAAATAACGTACATTTTTTTATTAATATAAAACACATAGTTTTCTTATGTTTATTTTTTTTTGTATTTGAAAATTTTATGTGTTACTAAATAAATGTAAAATGAATATTTAAAATTTTTTCTGTTTAAAACAATTATATAAATATAATAAAAACTATAAGACTATTGCAAGGAAAGAAATAATGATTTTTAAAAATAAAAATCACCTTGATTTAAATTCTTTATTCAAATGATTTAAATCATCTCAACCCTGCTTTTAAGTAATCGTTATTATTCGTTACCAAAACCATGAGTAATCGTTGAATGTATTTGTTACTTTCATTGTTTTGATTACTTTGATTCATATACATATTCATTTTACATAAGTACGAGTTTAACGTTCGGTGCCAGCATTTATCTTATTGGCCTTATTATATCAGTAATCGGTATTATTTACCTCGCAGAATTAGTAATGGTAAACGTAGCTGCTTTTCACTGAATTTGCGGAAATATTAAAATAATCTGCATAAATCCTACCTATCAAATCGTATTATAATATATTTATTGTAGTATAGCGTGATGAAATATTGAAAAATATAGGCAAACAAGAAAATAAACTTTAATAAATTACATATAAACGTTTCTCGACAGCATGTAACAACAGGTAAAGTGTAAACTAATAAAATTATGTTGACTGTTGACAGATAAAAAACATGTTTTACCTTTTCATCTTTTAACATCATTGTATTTGTTGGCTCTTTATTTATTATAGGTATGTTGTCGTAAAACCTTTCCCCACATTAGTTCAATTTGTAAGTATTTTTTTATTGTATAGATATTATATAATAAGTTGTATTAGGTACAGCTTAATTACCGTTATTTTACCCTGATGATTCACACCAATTATTCGACGAAATATTGGCTAAAAATAGACAATCAAGAGTATTTCTAACTTTCTCCAACCAAATTTCTAATCGAGACTCCTGATCTTCTCATATCAAATTATATTTTAAATCCATCCCAATTATATATCTCATTTGTCTATGTTACAGTTTTGTATTTATTTGGAAATATGTATGTCCAATTGAAAAATAATCACTGGTAAACATGATCAGCTTATTTATTTACTTAGTAAACTGGATAAGTAAATTGGATTGGTAGATTCTTTGTTTATAAATATTTGACATGTCTATATTTAAGAGGTATGCTATAGAGTATAGATAATCAATGCATATGATACCTTATACCCGCAGATTTATTTATACTATATCCTCCAGAATATGCTGTAATAGCTAACAATTTAGAATCGGAGATATTTAAAACAAACGAGGGACTGCGCCAAGGGGGAAGTCTGAGCCCAATGCTGTTCATTGTTTATATGGATGACATTATCAAACAGTGTGCATGTAAAAGTAAAAAGTTCAGGGTTGGACACCTTAACTTGAATGCAGTCGAAGTTTCGGAAGGGGCATTCGCAGACGACATAGTAGTTATAGCCGACAATGAGGAAGATCTGAAACGTAATTTAACAACATGGAATATGACACTAAAGGACAGTGGAATGACGATGAGTAAGAGCAAAACTAAAGTAATGGTAGTGGGAGATGAACAGGTAGATACGAAAATCGTAATAGAAGGAACTGAAATAGAACAAGTGAGAACATTCCAGTACTTGGGAGTACGAATTGATGGAAAAGGGACCCAGGACGTTGAGATTAATCAAAGAATAGAAAAAACAACAAAGATGTTCCACAGCATGAGGAATAATTTCATTAACAAAAAAGAGATATCCCGAGAAACAAAACTAAAAGTATATAAGGCAATTTACCGACCGATATTAACATATGGCTGTGAATCCTGGATATTAAATAGAAGACAAAAGAATAACTTACAGGCAGTAGAAATGAAGTATTTAAGAAGAGTTAGAGGAGTTACAAGGATGGACAGAATAAAAAACTTGGAAATACGAAAAGATTTGAAAATGCAGTCAGTGCTAGAATACATTGAACAAAGACAGCTAGGATGGTGGGGACATTTATATAGAATGGAAAATACAAGACAAACAAGAAGGATAAGGGAAGCAAGGATAATGAAAAATAAAAGAAGAGGAAGGCCAAGGACAACATGGATTGATGTCATAGCAGAAATACTGGGAAGGAAATGCAAAACATGGACAGAAGCGAAGAACATGACAAGGAATAGAAATGAATGGAAAACGTTTATAAAAAGCTAGAAGAAGATAAACGCCCTACACCATTGTTATGGTAACAGGGATTTTTGGATTATATATATATATCCTCCAGAATACCTGTAACCATCTAGAGGTTACTCCAATCAAATCACAATATTCAATAACGAGCCCCAGGAATATTGTATGTGATTTTTGTCAATTTCTTTCCCAATTACCTGGTGCTAATAATGTAAAACGAAAATTTGAAGCACCTCTAAATAACAATCCAGGATTTCGTACTGTATGCCGAATTGTTGATTTGTTTGATGGTAGCGAAGTAGATTTTTCCGAAACGGGGTTAAATGTGCCGTCACTAACAAGCTATGTACTTTAAATATGTCCCTATTTCATAGGTAGATGTTGAACGGTCGTTTTCAATGTATAAATGTATATAAGTATATGGAACAATAATTGGTGATTTACTATCATTTCAACTCTGGATATGAACGGTCAGGATGTGTGATATGTTCTATAAACCCTGCAATATTCCTTCTGGAGGAGATGTATTTACTCTTACTTGGTAAGTACTTGTTTCTCTATACGAATGTTGATTCGTGTGTGAAAAAGGTTAAATGGGAGTTCATTCTTCGCTCCGTCCCTGGCGCTGACGTTATGTACCCTTGACTGCCGATCCCTGGTGATTATAGTACAAATGAAAATAGTAGAAATGATTGTAGAACTGTATTGGCATAAAACAAGTATTGTGTAAACGAATAATTTTTTTTCTAATGTTGTATACAGTGAGGTTTCATACGAGGGCTGTCCTCTTTCCGCTGAGCCTATCTAGTAGGCAATTATATTTTGCGACAAATTTTGTTTGACAATTTCAATTGTTGTTTACAAATTTAGTTATAGTGACAGTTGTTGAAATCGAGTGTTTGGTGACAAGTCGTATTCCTTCGCTGCCGTAAAGCGGGGGTACAATGAATTTCAACGCGGTCGACTTTCCTTAAATGACAGTATTCTAGCTCCTAAGCTAGAAAACTGTCACTTAACGGCAGCTACAGAAAAAAAAATTGGTCTTATTCGGAACATGATTGAAGAGGTCCGGTATACTACTATCAGAAGCATTCAAGCAATTTTAAAGATTGATGTGAAAACAATTAACATTCTTTTACACAGACATTTGAAGGTTCGTAAGCTTTGTTTTCGGTGGATTCCTCACAACTTGACTTCAATTCAAAAAAAGAGGCCGTGTGAGATGGTGCAGATCTACACTAGATCATTTTGACCGTTGATCGTCTCATTTGGTGTACAACATCATCACAGGTAATGAAACATGGGTATACTGCTATGATCCCGAAAAAAAGCAATAATCGTAAGTTTGGGTCTTTGAAAATGAGTCGGCTCCAACAAAAGTTGTTCGTGAAAAAGCCGAAACAAGAAGATGGTCGCCACATTTTTTGAAATTACTGGGCATGTTTTCACTGCAGCACTGGAGGATAGACGTTAATTCAGAATGGTACACTACAGTTTATTGGCCTCAGGTTCTCCAAAATGTTCGTGAAAAACTTCTAAGAGGAAGGATCATCTTACATCAAGATAATGCTCGGGCCCACTCTATCGCTTGAACATCTGAGTATTTGAATGCCCAAAACATAGAAATAATGGGTCAGTCACCATATAGTCCAGACCTAGCACCTAATGACTTCTTCTTATTTCCGTGGGTAAAGGATAAATTATGGACTTTACGTTTTACATCGGTTGAGGCCTTGAAAATAAAAGGAAATAAACAAACTTCGGTCTGTAGATTGGAGAAAATGTTTTCAAGATTTGTTTTCACGGATGCAAAAATCCATTGACTGTGGAGGAGAACACTTTGAAAAATTATAAATAAATGTTTTTTGTAAATAAATTGTGTTTTACTTTATCAGGTTCAGAGCCCTCGTATATTTAAATGAAATGATTACTTTACTAGGCTCAACAGAAGGAGTACAGCTCTTATATAAGCATAACTGCTATTATAAAATAATAAAATTTTATTTCATAATGTGTAAAACAAATAGTAAATAGAATATATTCTGTGCTTTCTGAAATTCTAGATATTGCTCTTATAAAGCCCATAATTCTCTTGAACGATTTTTCTGCAGGACAATAAAATCACATCCAATATTTGACAACCGAAGAGAAAAGATATGTGTGAAATGTATTCTGAGAAGTGTTGATAATACATAAAGATTCGTCATCTTTAACCCCAGGTGATGTGATTCCGGAATTTATTTCCATATAATCTTTGTGATGAGATATATGAATAGATTTAAAAAATGGGTGAAAATATTTTTCATAATAGAATTGTTCATTTTTTTTATATACAACGTGCCCAGGAAAGTATGCAACAAAGGGAAAAGTTTTTTTATGGTCTATTTCTCAGGAAATTGTATTCTTTATAAAAGTTATTGCTTTCCTTAAAACCCATTTACCCGTTAAAACAAATGAAATATCGCATTAAATAATTAAAATATTCTTTAATAACTTGAAAATACAAAAAGGCATGAGAAAGGCATTCCAATAAAAACGTTAATTGGTCTACGGTATCCCGAATTTTACGACAATTTAAACAAACAGGGTCCTTGGAATTTAATTTTAAAAAGGAACATGATAGACCAGTAAGAAATTTAGATAATTCTTTATATGTTTTACAAAGTGTAATTGAGAATCCTAAATTATCTGTGAAAAAATTTGCAACTAATTTAGGATTACGTAAATCATCAGTACATCAAATATAAAAAATACAAGTTTACTCCATTTAAACCAAGATATGTTCAAACGTCACAGGAACGAGAAGCGTTTAGAGTTTTCCTTCATGATACAAGGTGAAATAGGACATAACATTTCCCAAAAAAATATTATTTACCGATGAAGCGACATTCAACACAAATGGTGTAGTTTGTTCGCAAAACTGTCGTTAGTGGTCTCAAGAAAATCCCTATTTGGAGTGTAAAAACCAATATTCACGAAAGATAAATATTTGGTACGGAATTTTGGGGAGAAGATTGGTGGGACCGTTTGTTTCCTTCAGCAAAGTCTAAATGCTAAAAGGTATTTAGCATTTCTGACTACTGAATTAGAAGATGAATTTAACAACTTACCCTTACAAACAAGACGTTCTTTGTGGCTTATTCAGGATGGTGCACCTGCACATAGTTCTCGTCGAGTCGTGCAGCATTTAAACCAAGAATTTCAAAAAAACAATCGATAGGAACATTCGACATTTCCATGGCTTCCACGCTCGCTGGATTTAGATCCTTTGGATTATTTTTTTGGGGGGGGGTTGTTGAAAAATCAGGTGTATTCAGATAGGCCAATTGATAACCAAGAAGATTTGCAGAACAGGATTAGGGAAACGGTAACGCATTTAAATAATAATCCAAATTTCCTGCAAAATGCCGTCAGGGGCTTAAGTAGACGTACAAATTTATGTATTGAGTGAGAGGGGCATCATATCGAGTGATGTTTGTTTAAAACATAAAAATAACTTTTTTTTTTGTATTTTTAAGTTAAATTTCATTTGTTTTAACGGGTAAATGGGTTTTAAATAAAGCAAAAATTTTCATAAAGAATAAAATTTCCTGGGAAATAGACCATAAAAACGTTGCATATTTTCCTGGACACGTTATATACACAACTGTTTTTAGTTTAAATACTTTGTTAAGCGGATTATACAAAAATCGTTCTTTTAACTTTTGGTATTGTGATCAGTTTAGATTAGTAATTTTTTTAATTTTAATTCGACGGCTTTGAATTTCTTACGAAGGACGGTACTTAGGACATAATGGTTCAAATTATTTAACATCTGATAGTATAGTATCTACTAAAATTTACGAAATATCGTAGTCATAACAAGATTGAATATTAAAGTCATTTACATTTATTTTTAAGCCGACGAAAATTTTACCAAAACTTTTGTGATATACGTTATGAATCAGTAGTTATTTATTTATATTATGCGAATCTAAAAGTTAATATTTCAATAAGATTAACATTAGTGCCTACTTGTACTTATTATTTATTATCAACTAGTTCCTACTTAAATAAATAAGCAAATTGTGATTATGCTAAATAACATGTTAAACTTCCAAGTAAATAATAAATACAAATATACATAGTTGATATTAAAGAAAAAGTAACTTAAACATGTATCATCGGTGTATATTTAGAGTTCTAAAATGTTGCTAAAACTATAAGTAAATATAAAATTTATTGTAAATGTATTCTTTCATTATATTATTTCATTTCAAATGATGAAAAGACATTATAATATTTTACTTCGCATATGAACTGTAAAAAATGTTACAGAAGAGTCATCCTAACTTATTAAATCACCAATCAGCTCTGTAGATACTTACTCATTGATTCACAAATAAGCATTGCAGTCCTTAATAATATCATCTCTCGTTTATGAATCACCAAGGTATGTCATTGAATTCATGTACATATCGTAAACATACAAAGGTAGAAAATTAATCAGTCAGGAATTACGGAAGCGTTGTAGAAGTTAATAGAAAGAAAAATAGTTTCAATAATATAATATTTCACGAAAACAATTTCAAACATACTTGACTGGGTAAAACTTTGCTATTTGTATAAAACAACAATATTTTTCATAATATCAAATATATTATTAAACATCGGATGTAGAGAACAAAATAGGCATATACGAAAATTGCACCGGTGAGTATGGACTGGATAATCAGCTGGTTTGCGATAAATGGACCGGGTTAACCAATTTCCGAACGCCGAAGTTGAATAAATGTTTTTATCCTAGAAATAAAAATGCTTTTATTACAGCTACATGTAATTTGGATTTTGAGTCCCTAACGCGATTAAAGTGCATCAAGAAACTGTACTTGCTATAGTGACAGAGCTACTAGATAGTGAAGATAATGAGGTAACTGATGTTCATACAACATATTATCAGTTTTCACACAAAAAAGAAGAATTTCGTTAAAAAATTATGTTACGAATGTTGCTTTACAATATTTCCATATTTGTCTGTATTCTGTATGTATTACGACGACCGAATAGAGGTGTAAGAGGTTATACCGAAAAAGTTTGAGTATATCAATACGTTAAGCACATATTACGCATTTGTTACAAATGAAACAGACATGCAAATATACACGTTTGTATCTGTACAACATGGACATACACCAGCCTAACTGATGAAGTCTTATAGTTATTGACAGAAACATGTGTCTTAGGCAGAAGTAAATGTTGGAAAATACGAGGTGCATGTCTATGTTGTACAGATACAGATGTGTATATTTGCATGTCTGTTTTATGTGACAGAGGTTATGTTTGCCTACCGAATGTATGACTCAATGATCAGCTTCGATCCAAAAAAAGAAACCGGATACATGCACCGCTTACACCAGTGTAATTTTCGAACAGTTCACTTTTAAACCGGTAACAATTTTCGAACGCAAATATATACCGGTGCAATTTTCGTAAATGCCTATTATAAGTACATACTCGTATTTGTGCGAACATTTCTATCCAGACATGTAGACATGTATTTCGTCCTGCTATAGACTCGTCAATGCATGATACTGGATTAGACAAAATAGGCAACTAGTCCTAAAAGTCATAAAAGACAGCATGAAAGAAAATTAAGCGCCGCTCATTGACTGATGTCGAGATCACGAACGCCAGATCAACCAGCGCCAACCTCATGACAAGTGCAAGACCAAGCACATGTCAGCATGCCTGGACAACAATTTTTACAGTAATATGTACTTGTATTGTGTTCTCCACACCCGCTTTTCTAAAATGCTTTTGTTTTGTACATATACCGAGTGCCCTTGAAAGAAAGACAACGTATTAAAAATGGAAATTGTAATTATATATATACAATATAAATCCGAAATATTTTCCTCAAATTACAAAGATATTTATAACATATTGTTCCGCCACTGACGCGGCCGACTATAAAGTGTAGGGATAGCGTTAAGTATCGAAAAAATTGTTCATGGATTCAGTTTCGATCGTTGCATGTGTACATGTGTACGTTTGATATGATTTACATTTACGTGTTCCGATTAAAGGAAACATGTAGATTACGAAGGTTGCGGATCAACACAATCTCAATATTTTTTTATTTGTTACCTCTCGTAACAAAAAAAAAACATTTGTCAGTTACTAATGCAGAGACAGATTTCTCGAATACACCCTTCATAGACACTATTGTAAATATCAATTAACTACCCTCCCACCCATAAGAATATTAGGTGTATAAGTCTTACACTTACCTCTATTAAGTTAGAATTTTTCTAATAAAATTAGTGAAAAATAGTCAAGTGTTTTATACTCAATATTTAATTCAATTAATTTAAAAGAAACATTCACGTAATACACGTGAAATGAAGCTGATTTAGGTCAGTTCTAAAAGTCTTTGTTCACAAAGTATTTTTAGTGTGATTTTTAAAATGAGTGTAAATTAATGCTAAGCTTGTGTAATGTAGTACTTATTTAGAGCAAAAAGAAACGTGAAACTGAACAAAATAATAAAATAATCTCACGAAAGTAATCGTAGAGCTGAAAAACGTGAAATGCCCCATTGAGCACACATTTTAATTTTTAATAATTCACTTGAAAGCAAAATAAAACCATAAACAGCTGATTTCGTTCGAAAATATATTGAGGTTATTGAACCTAAGCATACACACAATGTTATCTTAGCGTTGTTCTTAAGTTAGTGTGTAACACACACACATACGCTGTGGCGTATGTGTGTGTGTGTAAGTTCAATATAGTTCTGAATTCATAGGTGGCACATAATGCAATTTTCAGAGACTTCTTAATTTTGGGGTTCACATCGTAATTGACTCACAATTTTTTGGATACATATTCTATATAATTGCATCTTTCAATTTTTTATACCTTGTCTTTTCCTTTCAAGGATACCCTGTAGTGAGGTTTTACCCACTCGAGTAGTTTCAAATTGTTTTTGTTATGTACGCTGTCGGATCTATTCGATTTATAGTGGAGACACGTTAAAACAGTTTCCGTCTGTTACGGCTGTGCCCGTCAGATGAAAACTCTTGGGAAAATTTTACACTTGTTATGTCACGTCAAGACAGTGTTTGGATTACTCAATGAATGGTGCTGAGTTTTCTTCCGTGCTGTCTTTTATAATTTGACTATATAGTAAGGAATTGTGAATTTGATCTATCTCACCATCGTACATTAACGGGTCTATGCCAGGACGAAACACGTGTTTACATGTCTGGATACCAACTTTGATACAAATATGTGCTTGTATTGACTTCTCCAAACCCGATTTTTGATATTGTTAAAAAGGTTTTTATTTTAGATAATACTTTTCTAGAATACAGAAGTTATACACTTCACTTTCCGTATTTTTATAAATTTAATTTGATCGGAAAAACATTTTTTAAATTGTGTAGTAATTATATACTGACTTTCAAAGACAGCCAGTAGGAAATTTGTTGCTATTCCGCGAAGTAATGTAAATATGATTTCTACATATTACGACTATTTTTTTTCGAATTTTTTATAGAAACAAATTCGCCCTTAAGTGGGATTCGAATCCACGTGCATGGCTTGCCGGACCAACGCTCTAGACCACTAAGCTATTAAAGGCAGTAGATCCGAATCTTTCTGGGGATGCTTTGAGTTACATCAAGGAAACAGATGATATATATCTTGCCCGTAGTAGGCCGTGTGCAAATTGTTGCTTTTTCGCGAAGTAATGTAAATGTAAATATGCTTACTACATATTGCGACGCTAATTTTTTCTATAAAAAATTCGAATAAATTAGCGTCGTAAAATGTAGGATGCATATTTACACCCAGTAGGAGTTGATCAATTTTAATAAAATTTATACATAATGTTTGTTTAATCAAACTTAAGAAATTATTACATTTTGTAAACTAAAATATTAAAAAATAACAATGTTATTTAATAATGAATGGGTCCGCCGCGGTTTCTTATGCATTCAATAATTCTTCGATGCATGCTTAAAATTAAATGATTTATGGTATCCGGGAAATGTCATCCCAGGCTTCTTGAATTAGGTGAGCGTCGTCAAGTAGGTTATTTGATGGTTGGGGTAAATAACCCAGTCGAGTACCAATCATATCCCACACATGTTCGATTGGTGACAAGTCTGGGGAGCGAATAGACCATGGTAGCAGGATCACGTTATTTTCTTGTAAGAACCTTATAGTAACCGTTACTATATGAGGACATCTGTTGTCTTGTTGGAAAAGGGGTTGAATTAACCTTTGTAGGTATGACAGTGCAACCTTGACCTTCATGACTGAATTCAAGAAGCCGAGGATGACATTCCCCAGAATACTATAAGTAACTTAATTTCAAGCATGCATCGAAGAGTTATCGAAGGCATAAGAAACCGCAGAGGACTCACTCATTATTAAATAGCATTGTTATATTTTAATATTTTAGTTTGAAAATGTAAATTTCTTAATTTCTTAAATTTGATTAAACAAACATTATATATAAATTTTATTAAAATTGATCAACTTCGACTGGGTGTTCGAAATTTTTTGAAAGTCAGTATATATAAATTGTGTTCCTTTTTAATTACAAACATTTTCATGAAAACATTTAATATTATTCTAAGTATATCTACTTTCTTTGAACAGAATGATATAAATTCACTTTAATAAAATTTGCTTAAAAGTAGCTAAAAATAATCATGTACCACGGAACCAATGTGTCTATTGTCTGCATCTGAAAAAACAATACTTATTCAGATGCGTCTAGTAAAACTTTTCTCTGTTAATACTCAACTAAATATAGTTACGGAATCAAATAGGGTATCATGTCCAATATTGACACTTGATATTGAACTTGTGGCACACGTGTATTAACTTTGAAAAACAAGCAGTTCAATAATCGACCCGGCATTGGCTTGATACATACATAACAAACTGACAAGTTTTAGATGACAAGAATTTATATTATTAACTGGTTTAAAATTAAAGGATTTATATTGTACAGTTAGGGAATATAATTTTTCGCATGTGTCGTATTAGTTAACGACACATTTAACATTTAATAATATTAAAGTTACATCAACACTTTATACAATTATACTAAATAATTAGGGGTGAAAATATTGGTTGGAATAACAAGGAACGCTGTAATTTATAACAATTTCATAGTGATTGGCTGATGACTTGTTGATTTAATAAGGTTAATAAAGAAATTACAAAAACTAAATGCGTTAAGCTTAGTTAATGGTAATCGCCCTTTCTATACTTAAAAATAATGAAATATTGATGATGACAAGTGTATAAGTTACTCAGATATTTCATACAGAGATTTTATATATGCCAGCATTATCAAAATCTCGATAAGAAGTTTGAAGCTGCGCATAATGCAACCTACAAGAATAATACTGCACCAGATCTCTATAAATATATCATGATTTCATTATTCATGCTTTATACCAGAAATAAATATCAATAATGTAATTATATAATCTACTATTAGTTTAATAACATTCTGAAGAAGACTTTAAAGGGAATGGGTGAATTTATTTAAAAAAAACCATTGGCGGCATACATTCACATCAGCATTATTTTCTCTTTAGAAGCTAAGACCAATTTTCTAATATGTAAATATAATGAACACGTACTGTGAAAAAGGTATTAAGTAATAACCACAGCAGTAATCTGTTTACAATTTTAGAAAAATAAACTTTAATTTTTGCACGAAGATCAATATACAGTGTTATTATGAATATTTAATTCTAGATTAAACTTGTTAATTAACATTTAATTAAAAAAAATATCTAAAAGTCCGCTGGGTAATTTTATTTTTAATTTTAAATTATTTAATAGAACCGTTTTAGGACCGCACGAAATACTCAGCTGTTGTATTGAGAGAACGATGAACCTTACTAAATCATAGATATCGCATATTCATAATTTACTTGTGTATAAACCCATTCATTGCAAACAAACCGTATGTAAACAATTACGTCTGCAAGCGACAGGGAATATACTACTAATAATATTATAAATATTTATATATATACCGCGTGTTCCTGATTTTGGTTTACAAACTGCAACTCCTTATTTACCAATAAATGTTTGAAATGGCAGTTGCTTTACCTCTTAAAATCTATAGCATGGCGCATTTAGTTTCGCCTTGTAGGTCATTTAAAGGTCAGGTCAACTTTTTTTAATGAAATCCTATTTTTTAAAATTTTTTAAGACAAACATGGGATGGAGTTCTCGGGGGAATAATACAGAGGAAGGGAATGACGTGGGCGGAAGCAAGAACACTGGCGGGGGATAAAAAGAAGTATGTCAAATTTGTATATAAACAATCCTAGATCTTAAGAACATATTGAAAATTCAATTAAATGTTAACTAACTTACACCCTACACCATATGATAATTGGGGATTTGATAATATATATATATATATATATATATATATATATATATATATATATTTAATGCAGCATAATATTAATCAAGAAGACGCAAATAACTTTCGTCTGAAAATTTTTTTCATTACTTTTGCAGTTTTTGGAATAATTATTGAGAAACTTTTTATTTGCTAATAAATGATACAAATGGTAGGAAACAATTAACAATATTTTTTATAAAGAAGAAAAATTTTACAACAGCTGCTCGACCTGTTATTAACGCTCTGTTACAATTATTTCTCGTGTTATTGTTTGACAACCATGACGAACTTTATTCTTAAAATCATCCAAGTTGACAGAACGCTGAGAATATACAATTTCCTTTAAATAGCCCCAAAGGAAGAAATCAAGAGGCGACAAGTCTGGAGAACGCGCAGACCAAGGAATAGGACCTCTGTTACCAATTCAACCATTAGGGTAAATCATATTTAAATAATCGTTGACAATACGTGCATTGCGAGGTAGAGCATCATCTTGAGAATAGAATTTATATGACAGTTTATTATGGTGCGTGTTTGCTCTTAGTATTGTTGTAAGTTTTCTGAATTTTTTTGTTGTTCAGTATTGTGTTTTGACTGCGTTAGATTTCGTTAATACTATATATATTCCATACTATAGATATTCCATAAAATTTTGTGTCCGATTGGTTAAAACTCCACCTGAAACTTTTGAAATATTTAAAACTGCATACCCAGATGATAGTTTATCATAATTTAGAGTGATCGAGCGGCATAAGAAATTCAAAAACGGTTGTGAATCACTGGAAGATGAACCTCGCCGCGGGCGACCACCAACAATACGGACTGATTCAAGCATTGCAGAAATTAACGACTTGATCCAAAATGACCGTCGGATTGAAATACGAACTTTGTCTTATGGTTCCACTCAAAAAATTATTCATGAAGATTTAGGGTACCGAAAGGTTGCGGCAAAATGGATTCCAAAAAATGATGACCGATGAACAAAAAGCCAATCGAGTGACATTTGTTGGCAGCGGAAAAGGCAACTGCAACATAATCCACAGTTTTCAAACAATGTGATTACATGACGAGAGTTGGTTTTATCATTGCGATCCTGAATTAAAGTCTCAAAGTATGCAATGGAAGCACAAGGGCAGTCCAAGACCGTAGAAGGCGAAAACTGTGAAAAGCGCCGGTAAAGGTGATGCACTTAGTTTTTTTGATAAATGGGGCGTTATTTATGGTAACATTGTATCTAGAGAACATACATTAACTAAAGCGTACTATTCTAATGTAACGGGTTATCATAAAATAAGGGATATATTTTAAATTATTATTACTTTTTAACAAATTAAGTTAATAACAAAAAATAAATGAAATCTAATTGCTTAAGAAATGGGATTTAGTATGCACAAAACCAGTTACGGCAATTGCTCAATATGACGTCCATTTTGTTATTGTAAGATTACCAACCTTTCCTCCAAATTGTACACAGCATTCCGTAACATTTCTGGTTTAATTGCACGAATTTGCTGCATAATATTGTCTTTTAATTCTTGTAGCGTTGTTGGTCGTCTTCTAAACACTAAACTTTTTAAATAACCCCACAGCCAGTAATCCGCTAGGTTAAGATCCGATGATCTTGGTGGCCATGAATCTGCGATATGTCTGCTTAACACATGATCTTGAAAAACATTGGTTAACAATTCTTTGACTGATCGGAAAATGTGCGGAGGTGCTCCATTCTGCATAAAAATGATGTTTTCAATTCCGTGGTGCTCGTTTTGCAGTTGTGGAATAACATAATCTCTTAACATTCGCTTGGTTATCGCATTTGCACTGCTGATTGCTAGTGAATTACCTCTGGTTATGCCCTGGTTTTTATGAAGAACTTCTGCAACTTGAACATCATTAATTCTTGATCTTTCTGATCTTGGTAGGTCAGTTACAGACCCTGTTCTTTCAAATTTTTGTGTCAAATTGAAGTACGCTTTCATTTGACAGGGCCCCGCTCTCAAACCCATTTTCGTGCGAAATCTTCGTAATCCGGCGGCGTAATTTCCGCCGCATTCATAATAACACTGAACTAAACCAATTCTTGTTTGTAAATCCATGCTATTACAGTTTGAGTCGTTTGAACTCTACGTCTACTTGATCTTTAATTTGAAAATAAAACTCCAAATTGAATGATTTCGTTTTGACACTCATGTCAACAATTGTAATGGCAACTCTTTTGTTTTTCATAGATACAGTAAAATCCAAATCCAAAAGAAACTAGATTCCATTTACTTTTTGCTACTAGCTTGATTTTTTAAAATTATATGAAACTTTAAAGTATACCCCTTACTTTACGATTACCCTATACTTCGAGAAACACTAAAAACAAAATTAAAGAAAAAACGGCCGCTTTATCAAGACATCGGTTGGATCCTGTGTCACGACAATGCTCTGGCCCACAGATCAGCGATTCACCAACGAACACTTGAAAAATTGGGAGTGGAAATTATGGTTCACCTTCCCTACTCAACTGACCTGGCTCCATGTGAGAGGTCGAAAATTTGAATTGAATTTAGAGCTCAAGGTGATGGATATTCTAAACAGACTCTTGAAAAATGGTTTCTGGGATGTTTATGACAAGTGGACAAAACGATGGTGCGACAAGTGTATTCCACAAAATGTAGAGTACTTCGAAGGATTTCTAAATAAATATTTCATTTTTGTACCACAGCACCAGTCTCGTTATTTTCTGATATTTCCTCTCGCTTGTCCTCGCCTCTGTGAGCCGACCGAGAATGGAGGTGTTTAATTACAGGTTATATGAAACTATAATAATGCGAATTATTAAAAAAATAAAATTTTTACTTTCAAAAAATTAATGGTGAATATGAAGATTCGACAAATCGACAAACAAAGACTGCCACCCACTCAATATCCATTGTTATTTATTCTACAGCACAAATTTAAACTCTTTAAAGCATTTATACCATATTTTTAATTTAAAAAAATTGGAATAGAAACTACTGTTTTCTTAGCAAAATAGTCTTTTCTTCAGTTCTAAGGAAAAATATGCGTTTTAATGTTATTTATCTAGTCTGTAATATACAGTGTGTTGCCGGATAGGTGTCCCAATAGGAAAAACATTTTTATTGTAGATTTATGAAAAAAAAAGACATTCTTTATTAAAGCGTTTGCTTGATTGAAGATACACAAATAACATTAGACTTTTAAAATAAATATCATAGTAATACATAAAACAGTTGTTTTCTGCAAAAAGTCCTTAGTTGTGTTAATATCTAGTTGCATTGGACGTAATGCGTTTCACATCGTGTAAGGCATGTGTTAGGTCAACTTGAACTACTGTCATGCAGAATTTAATAGTCAAAATGTTTTCACAAAAAGGAAAATTTTTTTATTATGGATTTATGAAAAAGATTATTCTTTATTAATGTTTTTGCTTAATACACACATAAGTACAATAAGTTCTTATTAGTAATCTTTTAAACATAATCCTTTTAATTTCATGTAATGTTTAAATTATGTTGAAAATATTTTTGACTGTAGATATTAAGTGGAATTGCTTCAAGTTCTTCTAAAAAGAAGTTATTTAGCATATTTAAATAAGTACATTGATTGACAGTAGTTGCAAAAAAATACGGGCCAATAATTCTGTCGTATAGTACCGCACACCACATATTTACTTATTTATTTACTTATAATATTGCCAATTACGGTTAATAATAAAATTTGGATTTGTCACTCCAATACCGAGAATTTTGAGACGACACATGTCCATTTGTACTAAATATACACTCGTCAGAGAATACAATGTTTTTATGAAAATTTTGATCACTTGCAATTTTGTGGCCTACCCATAGTATCCATAGACAAAAGTCTAACCGCTTAACATCATCGCCAGGTTCGCCGAAAATGTGTTTTATACGCCTTTATCTTGTTTGCTAAACACGACAGAGAAATGATGACTTCATATGTAGATTGAGCTCGTTTTCTTAAAGATTATCTAGGATTTTTTCTAACCGAATCCAAAGCTAAAAGAGTACCTTCATCTTCAGTATTTTAGTCCTTTTTGGATTTCTTTTTAAGAGTGACAATCCCCGTTTTTTCGAATCATCTCACCAGTCTGAGAAGCGTTTTCTAGTGAATAACATCAGGATACTTATTGCGAAATTTTTCAATTGCGTATCTTGCTGGTGCTTCGCCTGTACAACATTGTACCGCATAAACTTTTGTGTGTTAGCATTTTGACAATTAAATACTGCATGACAGTAGTTCACCTAGCACATGCCTAACATGTGAAATGCATTACGTTCAATGCAACTAGATATTAACACAACTAAGGACTTAGAAAAATGCTACTCAAAAATTTGCAGAAAACAACTATTTTAGGCGAAATTTATTTTAAGAGTCTAGTGTTATTTGTGTATTTTCGATCAAGCAAAAACTTTAATAAACAATTTTTTTTTCCATAAATCTACAATAAAAATGTTTTTCCTATTGGGAGACCTATCCGGCAACACACTGTATACAAATAAATATTAATTTTTGACTTTTCTTTTTTTAATACTCTACTAATTTTAGACAAAAAAATAGAGATATCATGAATCGCGGAGCTATGACTCAGTCTATATTTAAATATCGCACATAAACAAATAAAGTTGTCTAACAATTACCATTCCTCGTCTTTTAATTTTCTTATATTTTATATTGAACTTATCCGTATCTTAAACCACGGTAGACGTGACTCATTTTAAAACATTCCCCTGCAGCTATGGATATTAAAATGCCTGCCTGCCCGCAGAAAGTGTATGAGTAATGCTAACCTTACAACTTACATCATGTTCAACTGCAGCTCCAGTAACTTATATTCAATAGTATAGTACGTTTTCTTTTCGATAAAGTGTTTGTCTGGCCATGTGATACTCTTCCGATCATAAATTCCGCTTTCCCAAGTCATCTTTTTGTTGTTTCCTCGAAGGTGGATTTGCGAAAGACAACGAATTCACGGTGTCTTCTTTTGACCCAGATACACTATGTGCGTTCAAGCTCGATATAATTGGCCGACTAACATTTGATGTGTCGCTTTTATTGTTCGTTAAATAATTTGGCATCATTTTGTATGATGCCGGTCCGTATTAGAAGTTTTAATAGTCAGTATTTTTAATGAGTTAATTTAAGAAGTGATTTTAAAATGAAAATAGAACCTCTAAATAATACATTTATAGCCAGGTGTTTCGTTGGGAACAAGAAATGAAATGGAAAACTTGTTTGCTACGAGGGCGGATTGATCTATAAGGTCTATAAATTAAGAATAATAAAAGACAAAATAATGGAATAAGTCTCAAAATGAAGTCAATTTATTATACTGCCAATGTACATACAGGCTTATTTATTCATTATAAATTACCCACCTTTTATCATCGTTATTATTGTATATATGAAAAAATGTTTCAAATAAAAGTTGTGTAGCGGTGACTTTTCTTTACATACCATCAAAAATACAGTGGCGTGCAGATTCAATTAATAAAAATAATATTTTTTCTAAATGGAATACCTGCATATTATTAATTTTTATAATGGTCTTTTTTATGATTTCAAAAATATACCATGCATACAATGATACCTGTTCTTACTCGTTTTCGTGTTACTAAATGTCGAATATCGTAGTTAATGAAATTATGGAAATTTACATTATTAAAGTAGGCTATGAAAATGACAACTATTATGTTTGATAAGTAACATTTCCTTAATAAAATAGTCAAAATAGTTTACAGTGAGGATGACAAAGTGTAAATATTTACCTGTTTTATACAAAATAACAAAGATTTATTTAAGAAATTTAAATAGAAATAATAAATTATAAAATATGTTCACTATGTCCATCATTATTTCCAATGCCTAATTGATAACGTCTTCTTAATATTTGAAATGGTTTCATTATCGACATTTAGATTATTTATTTCAAGTCAAATCCTTTCTTTAATGACTTGAATACTATGCTTAATATTATTGATATTGTCTTTTAAAAATCTGAAAAAAAGTAGGGAGGGTAAGTCAGGACTATTAGGTTGCCATTTAATTGCGACATTTTGATTAGTGGTTTTACCTACTGATGATGACAACTTAGTTGTCGAAATACGTATTTAGGATACGATTAATAATTGTGGTAAGGGGTTATATACCTTTTTAAGTTGTTATAAAATATAGACCCAACAATTTCGTTGTTTTATTTTTTTTGTGTTTTACCAAACTTTTTCTGTTGTATTAGTTTTTCCAAGACCTTCGATTTTTTCTATTAAGCACCTCTATAATGTAAAAGGGTGACTCATTAGTCCATTTTCTCTAATTGATCAGTTGCATTATTTAAACTACTTTCAGAACTTTCTAAAAATCATACATGTTTCAATAACAAGCTACTAGTGAATATATAAGTAAATAGAACTTACCTTCGAAAAGTAGCAGTGTGTCTGTGTATAGATATATGTCCGTTTTCATTTACTTCAACTAAAAGCTTTTTTCTACTAAAACTGAAGGTATTATTTACCTTTCGGTAAATACTTTTAAACCTGTTTTCTGACAGCGTCGGACGATTTGGATATAACACCTTAGATGCTCTTTTTGCTATACGTTTACTTATGTAATTTAGTATAAAACAGGTAGATATTTGCATCTTCACTGTAAACCATTCTGACTTTTTTATTAAGGAAATGTCACTTATCAATAGAGTGGACCAATTCGGAGCGAAAGCAGAGGCGTGACTAACGAATTGGTTCCCGCATGCGAAACATTATTAATATCTAGAGATATACTATCACGAACGGTGCTGTTATTATGTTATTAAGTAATATAATAAGTTATTATATTACTTAATACTAGATATTTGTATTATATTTTGTTTATTTTAGTTCCAATTTACAGTTGTGTATTGTGTATTGTGCATTCTATAGAACAGAAAAGTGTTTTATATTTATATGAATATGAATATCACCTATATTTCTCTCAACACTGCTTTATAGAAATTATGTGTCAACAAATTTTTGCTGTTCCCTAGTTTTGATTTATTATAATTCCTACCTTTATCCGTCGTCTAAAGTTTAATATAAGCACCTATATTATATAAGTGCTTATATTAAACTTTCCTGTTCTATAGAATGCACAATACACAATACACGACTGTAAATTGAAACTAAAATAAACAAAATATAATACAAATATGTAGTATTAAGTAATATAATAACTTATTATATTACTTAATAACATAAAAACAGCACCGTTCGTGATAGTATATCTCTAGATATTAATAATGTTTCGCATGCGGGAACCAATTCGTTAGTCACGCCTCTGCTTTCGCTCCGAATTGGTCCACTCTACTTATCAAACATAATAGCTGTCATTTTCATAGCTTACTTTAATAATGTTAACTTTTCCATAATTACAGTTACTAGGATATTCGACATTTAATAACTCGAAAACGGGTTAAGATACGGGGACCATAACAAACTTAATAATATACAGGATATTTCATTTTAAAAAATATTATTTTTTGTATCTTGTTGAATCTGGAGGCCACTGCGATGATAAAGGCTGGGTAATTTATAATTAATCAGCCCGTACATAATTATTTTTCCACATAATCACTATTTAGTAGAACACATTTTACCAAGCGCTGAATCCATTTCTTTATTCCGCCCATCAAAAAGCTTTCTTGTTTATTGTTGATCCAATTGCAAACAGCAGCCCAAACTTCAGTGCGAAACAATCATGAATCGTGATGGTACTAGAAAAATTTCGTTCTTTCTGGTCTTACTGTACCGATAACATTCTTTAGTGATCGTAAAGTTTTGCAGTATTTTATTGTTGATCCCTTAGGTAGATATTTGGTATGGATGACTCCCTTTGCGTCGCAGAAAATGGTAGGTATGAATTCCTGCGTTAGTGGAATTTTTTTGAATTTTCGTACACGTGGAGAATCAGAACGACGATATTCCATTGACTGGCGCTTGTTTTCGAGGTCATAATGATGAACCCGATAGGCGCGCAACTTTGCAGCTTTAGAAATGCAACAAACGGTACAGAGGAGAATGAAACTTTGCATGCTAAGACAAGATACTCGAAATTACCATTTGCAAGTTAGAACTTGTTTCTATCCCCTCTACTCACACAATGGCCTTATTGGAGACCCTATCTTCTTCTTCTGTTATGGGTTGGACACCAGCACGTCCAGGCACTTGAGCACACTGCTCTTTGTATACTATCTCCAATATATCTCTCAATTCCACTCTGTTTAGCCTTGTGTTCTCGATAAAAGCCACTATCCTCCGCAGGGGAAGTTTCAGTACCCTCGTAGGAACCAATAGATCTCTCCCGAAATGTTTCTATCTGAGTCCCTTCAGTTCCTCACACGTGCATATTACATGGAGGCTAGTTTCCTCCTGTTTTTCACATCTCCTACACCAGGGCTTTACATATGCTTCCTTAAAGGTCAATGTTCGGTTATTAACTGAGTAATTATTTTAATTTCTTTTTCGTTACTACGAATTAGGTAGGCTGAAAACCTTCCGTCCGGCTGTAGTAGTGTTTTAGTATGGAGTTGACCTTCTGTTAACCTCCATTTCTTTTTATGTTCTCTTTCTAGCCATAACCAGATCTCCCGTTTAGCGGAATCCTTGGCGATTCCACGTATATGTCCTGGTCCTATGAAGTTTCTCTTGGAACCTTCCTTGGCCAGTTCGCATATGGTGTTTTAATATATTATTTCTTCATGATTACAACACCATTACATATTAATGGTATTGTTTATAATGAAATAAATGTTAATCGGCAGCAATTTTATGTAAAGATTACCCATAATATAAATTATTATATATCAAAACAGAAAAACGCAACATATTTTATTATCTAAGATTTTATTTATGCTTTCTATTGTTGGTTCAACCTATAGTTCAGCCTGCTTAATTATGTTAATTATGTTAAAAGATTCATTATAATTTTTTAGTAGTGGAAACGCTCTCCAATGTTACGAAACATATGCACATAAATGTGTAATCACCTAAGTGTATTACATTTATAACGTTATGGATTAATTAAAACGAATAGAAAGTTTATATTTTAAAATGAAATACATATAGAAATTACAGTTTATTACACATAAAGAATCGTTCAAAAACATGCACATGTTATTCAATTCAGTCATTAATACAGTAATAACAGTACTTAAACGTTACGTCTTTTAGAATCAAACGGCAATTAAAGTCTGCGTACAGTATCGGATTTAGTTCAGAAAGAAGTATACAGTAAATGTACCTACCTGTATATTTGCATCTCTAATTTTGCTATGAAACAAAGCGGCAAACGTAAAATATAACTTAGATAATTCCCAAATCAAACAATAAATACCAAAATATTTAAAAACATAACTGTGTATGTGTACATGGACATACACAACGTATATTTAAGCAATGGTTACTTCCACGTACAGACACGTGTTTCGATTCTCTAGATCTCGTCAGTGCACGAAGTAATTATTGTTAGTCCACTGCCGCTAACTAAAGCACAATCTTACCCGTCAAATGTCAAGAGAACGTCTCGATACATCTCACGGGCAAGAGAGGCATACCGGCAAAGCTCTTTCTTACGACTAGCTAATCTACTACTAAAGAGAAAGTATACGTTTAAATATATTGTCCATTAATTCAGATTATTAACTAAGATTATAATTCGCATCTATATACCAAATTTGTTCCTGTTACACTGTCTTATATAAGTTGACTGTTGCATCCTTTGAGATATTTTCGTTCTTTAATATTTCATTAACGGCCGTATTCACCATGCTAAAATTAACAGCTAGTTTACTAACAGTCCGATAAGCTTAGCCGCGCTGTTAAGGTTAGCTGAAATTCACCAACGTAAAATAACTGCTGGTTTATTAACTGATTGTTTAAACTAATTCCTAGCAAGATCGGCGCATTTCCCCCAACATTTACGGTTGTATACTATTTTCATATATATTAATGTGTCATGTCATGACATGTGTCCCATGGTCAAAAACGAATAGAAAGTATTCAATTATACTGCTGTTCTGCCGCCAATTACATATATATTTATTAGTTTATTTTAAGTGTTAATAAAGCATTTATAAAAGGTAATAATTCCATTATTATATAGAATTTAGAGTTTAATCTAGTTTAAAAATGTTGAGAGGGAAAATCTTAAAAGTAAGAAGCTGGATAATGAAATCAAAGTGATACAAAAAAGAGCTGCTGAGTTAAAAGTTGAATTAAAAAAACTCAGTTAGAGCAGATACTGAATTTAAATAAATAATTCTTGTTTTGTATAGTTATGTATTGTCATTCTTCTGTATATTATTATAAATAAAAATTTATAAGAGATGTGTCTTTCGTGTACCTTTATGTTAAGTAATAATGTGGATAGAATAGTGTTTAAAAATACATACTTTATTTTTATACATTTCGCAATAATTTATAATATTAATATGAACAAAGAATGTAATCTTATGAAAAAACAGTTTCAACAACTGCATTTGAAATGCAATTTGTAGAAAAAATTATATAAATATTCTTGGTTATGTAGTATTTGTTATTTATAAAACATCAGTTATCACTAGTCGTCCGATTTTTCTCGGCTAACTAACAGAAAGATACAGTTGGTAGTACCAAATTACAAATGGTCAATACCTGTTAGTGACTTAACAGTTAACTTGACTTAAATTTTAACATTGGGCTAAATGCAATGATGAATACGGCCGTAAGTGTCACTATAGATCTACTTTCCACAACTATTCTGACTTGCATTTCATTTCTATATTTTGTTTTTTTGCATACTTAATTCTCGAGTTCATAAATTAATCTACGTCAATTCATACATTTTCCCACTATTAGTGTTTCGTCTCGAGTATCATTTATTTCGTGATTCTTTATCCGTCCATTCCAGATTTTTTTCTTCATTTATAACATATACAAAAGCAGTGAAGTAAATAAGACAACTGGTTTAAATCTGTAGCGAGCTAAGTCCTTACATTCAGTGAAAATTGATATGCTACTTTATCAGATAAAAGAATGTAGGGCTTAACTTGGTACAGGTCTGCAATTTGTGTTGTTTATACAATAACAAGATGTTTCATTATTACTAAAACCGGACTATGAGGCACCAAAAAAAAACAGAAAAAGGTACCAAATTTGGACAAAAAAAATCATTCAAAAGGCATAAAAATTAGATAAACAAAAATTACTATATTTAACTAATAACTAGAGAACGAATGCAATTTC
Source organism: Melolontha melolontha (assembly GCA_935421215.2). Lineage (NCBI taxonomy): Eukaryota > Metazoa > Arthropoda > Insecta > Coleoptera > Scarabaeidae > Melolontha > Melolontha melolontha. The sequence continues at coordinate 205,162,040 of OW285235.1, forward strand.
CATAAAACGCAATCGGCAATTGGAATTGTGTATAACGTCGCTCAGTACATCCCGGCGTAATTCAATAAAGTATTTGTTTGACTTACTCGGCCACCTGGTCTCGCAGCGATAACAATGGACAACCCAGCTATTGTATTTCGAGAATATAGTGTTTTCAATGGTGTCGTGTACGTAGATAAAATAAATAAGTTTATCGTATTTCGTAAGAGAAATAGCACGTACATTCCTTTTCTTTCATTTAAGCAACATCTTCCAATTATTTTCACGTAAGTGTGCATAAAATTTCGTAATTAAATTTCGTTTATTTGGATCTAGAATGTTATTGAAAAATTGCAATAAATCAACCGTAAAACGTCACGTAGGATCGTTAAAGACGAAAAAAAATTGAACCCGTTGGAATCTGACAATTGTTATGTTATAAACAGGCAGACTTTTGAAGAAAACATATCCTAATATGCTGCATATTACTTGTGTAGCACATGCTCTCCACAGAATCTGTGAATATATCAGAGACAGTTTTCCGGAAGTTGATAGACTTGTATCAGCTTTTAAAAAAGTTTTCAGAAAAGCACCATTTAGAGTAGCTCTTTTCAGGGAAAAATTTCCATCTCTGTCACTGCCTCCCACTCCAGTGATAACTGGATGGGGAACATGGCTGGAAGCTACTAGTTATTATGCTGAGAATTTCGATAGTCTAAAACATTTCGTAACACTGCTAAAGGAGTATGCTAGAAGTATTGGTGAGTGCAAGGAGCTCACACAAATCCCAAATTAAAAAAATCAGTTGTACTTTCTTCACGAACACTTTGGAAAATTGCCAAAACTAATCACTTATTTTGAAAATCTAAATCTCAAATTAAATGACGGATTAACCACATTAGATGTGGCTGTTAATAATTTGAAAAGTATTCCAAGTGGCCTTCGGCAAAAGTTAGACGCAGTGTTTAATAGAAATACAGATTGAATAACATTGCGGCAATTGTGTATGGGGACAATGCCACCACATTTAACTGCAAAATACGCGGAAATAAAAGAATATTTCCAATATGCACCTATAACCAGTTGCGATGTAGAAAGGACATTTTCTATTTATAAGGATGTACTTAATTCAAAGAGAACAAAATTGACAGAAGAAAACCTTGAGAAACTATTGCTAGTCAATATTAATACTCCTTTACTCAACTTGAACGACAAAATGAACAAATAAAAATGTTCCAATTATAGAAATAAAATTAAAAACTTTAAAAATACAACTTTTCAACAAATAAATATGTATTTCGTAATTTTATAGATCACCACCCGTTCGTTTTCCAATTATATAAATAAAATTAAATATTTTAAAAATACAGCCTTTCGCCAGTACTGCACGGGGCTTTGCGTCATGTGGTAAGCGTGTCCGTTCTCTACTAATAACATTTTATTTTCACCAAATATACATTTGTAAACAAATATATATAAAGAAAACTATTAATCCCGAAAATCATTGATCTAATAATATTTTATTTTCATAAAAAATACATTTTCAAACCAAACTTTTTATAAAAAAAACTAATAATCCTGAAAATAACTTAATATTGAATACTGTTTTAAATGTTCCATAAAGTTGTGTATTCTGTAACTTAACATATTCTTATAAGCTGAACAACTTGTCCCTATGTCGACAGATGTAATTGGTGCATATTTGAATTTTGTAATTAATACGAAATCCATAATAAAGTCAGTAAAATTAATGCAATTTTTTGTAATATGTCGAATTCTTCATTTTTACGGAGAATGCCGTTTAATTTTTTCATAATTACTGGACCAATATGTCCTGGTACAATATACGTGCTTGTCTTGAAAATTTTTAATCATCTGTACTTCAGTAACTAAAGGCAAATCCTGCTTTTCAAGTGATTTTATAAAGTCACTTACATAACTGTAATTGTTTTTTTTAAATGCCAAATTATTTTGTAATTCTACTTCTTTTAGTACGGGCTAACAACCATGATTAGCTGTAGCTGGAAATTAATTTATTAATTTTTTGAAACTGTCTAAAGGATTTGTGTAGTAATATAGCGGCCTATAACCATGGTCCCCGTCTCGTTAGAATTGGTTGTGGGGGTAATGGGATATTTGGTAATCTGTCTCCAAACATTTCTGTTTGCCACATGTTATTAATTTATTTACTAACGGTAGCTGCAATCTTGTAGTTTCAGCTACTCGATTCGATCGTGCCCTAGGCAAGTGCAATTAATTAAATTCTGATAAAAAATCTTCATATTAGATGCAGCTTTTACCATATATGCCGTCTGGCAGCATGGGTAAAATTGTATCACTCGGTACCAGCTCCGGTAAGAAAAAATGTTTTAGTTCGTCGTGAATAAATCTTGTTATTGTATTATTATTTGTTTTATCGTACTTATTAGAAGACTTCTTGACGAATTTTTATCATTTAATACTCCGAGTATTAAATTTGCCACGTATCGTCCACATACATGTGTTGTTTCGTCTACACATATTCATATACAGTTATTTCCAATAATATTTTTTTTATTTGCTGAATAACTTCTTTGTACACTGAACTAATATAATTTTTGCGGATATGGCTTTCATCAGGAATGCGCATTGCGCAATAATCTTTCTAAAAACGTTTTTTTCAATTTATAAATGGTTATATTTGGTTTTATCAAAGCTTTGCAAACATTAAAATTAAATTTTGAGTATAGCCAGGAGTTGATGCCACTGTACTTATAGTTTGTTGATTCTTTGTTGACTTTTACTTAGTTTTAGTTTTTGCTGGTGCAATGTTAACGTTTTGAGATGCTGAATTATGTAGTATTTTATTACGCGCTTTCTCAAACACTAGTTCACACGCCTTCAAACAGAAGACAAAGTGTCGTGGCAGTGAATGGGGAGGGAACCAGGATTGGGTCTGGGTGGCTCACTGTTACCAGGGGTGTACCACAGGGATTCGTGCTGGGGCCTCTTTTATTTTTAATTTACATAAATGGGTTACCACTAGTATTTAATTATCCTATGGCCTTATTTGCGGATGATGTGTTTCATTGGCAATAAGATCATCGGAAACAAACGTCTTAAGGGAAACCATTGCACAGGCATTGTCCTCTGTGAGCGCATGGTTCAGAGCGAACGAACTTAAATTGAATGTGGGCAAGACCCAAATCATCCATTTCGCTGTTTCTCAGCGGGAAGATCTTGTTGTAAACTTTGGAGAGGGTGTACTAGCCTCGTCGTCCGATGTAATGTTTCTCGGCATAAGGGTAGATTCACAACTGAATTGGAAGTCCCATATACACTATTTATTTCGGAGGATTTCTCCATTGCACTCTGCCCTTAGGGTTATCGCCGGCTCAGTAAACAGTAAAGCCAGTTTGTATGCGTAATGACCTTACGTAGAATCGCGGTTGCGGTATGGTTTAGTCTTCTGGAGGAACAGTGTGGATGTGGGAAGGCTTTTTATTCTGCAGAAGAAAGGTCTTCGTGCAGTTTTTAAATTGGGACTTACTGACTAGTGCCGAGAAATATTTAGAACAAGAAAAATACATGCGTTTACCGGTCTCTACATTCTGGAGTGTACTTTGTGTGTGAGAAGGGTATGAGCAGTGCGTTTGGCAGGTATGTCTTAAATCACAAGTACAGTACTAGCGGGACGGAAAGTGTCTATTTTGCGGTGCCACAAACAACTCTGACCAGGGTACAAAAGAACGCAACTAGTCAGGTCTTAAATATTTATAATCATATCCCAAAGGACTTGAGCAGGGAAAAGTGCTTCAAAAAAACATTAGAAATTTTTTTGTTTTTATATATTTACATGTACTTGTATACATATACTTGACGAGTTCTATACACTTGTCTAATTTTGAACACCTACCTAGTTAACTTACTAACCTACCCAACAAACGCGGTTGCCCCGGAGATCTTCGGTTGACATGCTCTCAGTTAAGAGGTGAGCTAGAGAGAGGTTCTTTTTAAATATAGGCGCCACCGTGTTTATAATCTAGAACCAGTACAGCGCTGCCGAAAGATGCTGCCGAAAGTAAGTTAAATAAATCATAGATAATACGTGGACAAATCCTAACACAACAATAAAACACCTAATAAGATAACAGTAACAAGATTTTATAATTTATTATAACGACAGTATATATCAACAAGCATCAATGTTGAACAAAAACTGCCATAAACATAATAAATATAATATTGGGAATTAATAACAGCCAAAAATAATTAAAGATCTTGCGAAATCAACCCGTTACAATTTCTTGTCATATTTAATCTGGTAAAAGAAATTTAGTAACGTCAATACATTTTATAATTTTAAATGTAAATAAAATTTACGATTTTTGAACACGCTCGGCAAAATAATTTATTGTGTTCATATTTCGATTCTTTGTCATTTTTAAGCCTGTGATTCTTCAACGGTAAGCTTTTCTTTCGGCATTGTACTACGAACGCACTTCACACTGTCACACGAACAACTTTAACACAACTAAATGAATTGATGACTTTAAACACTGGAAATCCCACGTCAGATGGCACAACGGCGAATTACAAAGTGCAAATTCATTTATGAAACAAATACGTAAGTGGGTCTGTTTCTTCCTCCTGGTTTGAAGGAAGTCGGTATGTGTAGACCGAAGTATGTGTTGAAATAATACAATATTTTTTCTATTTACACTAATATATTTACAAGTTTAATCTTGGAGTTCCGTTAAATAAATGCTAAATGCAGCATCTGGTCTTAATACTAAAGACCGAGAAAAACTGGCTTATAAATAATATTTGCTCCTATTTAGATCACTGAGATCTTAGTAGGAGCTGTTTGTTAGATAACTGAGACCTCAGCTTTTAACTCGAAGAGATCGTACTTGTAACTGTAGTGAGCTCTAAGAGATCTTGTTTGGAGCTACTTCTTCATTCTCTTATTTTTCGGCAAGAAGTTTTCTCCCCACCAGTCAAAGAGAGGGAGAAAACAATGAAAAAGAGTATACGCAAAATTCCATATAACCATTTTTGCCTTTCCAAGAAAAGTATATGCTGTAGTTTCCGACGTCATAAATGTATTAAAATAAACAATATACGCCGGAAACCCTTAATTATAGAAAATAAAATACTTCTTAAAGTAATAAATATACAATGCACAGAGATAAACTAATATTCGCAGAATCGTATTGAACCGAAACCATTTAACCTATTATAATAATATATAACAGGAAATATGTACAATAAAACTTATTCTATTATAATTATGCTTATTCAAATACATTATTTACCTAATGGATGCAAAGGGTTGTGCCTGTAATAAAAATAAATAGTTTTTTATGACTGTACAAAATAAGACAATGAAGAAATGTAATACCTGACCAGTCCTAAAGTAATTAACAATATTAAAGATATCTCAGAACTCCAAGAACTTTTCTATATACAATATATAATATTTACAATTTAAAAACTAGAATTAAATATATTATACCTACATCTAAATAAAACTAAAAATACAGAATTAAATCTATTTTGCCCGAACAGGGGCAGTGAAAATTTCTTTTCGCAATTAAATCAATTTTGGAAAAAAACGCGTCAACAAGTCAGAGAAAAGCTCTAAATAGGTATAAAAAAATAATAGGCATTAAAATTCAAAAAAGGTGTAAAAAACTTGGTCTTATTTTATGTCTTTTTATCTGATTCGTACAGATTTTAAATATATTTTTCATGCCTTATATTTTAAGTATAAGCACATTTTCTATAAATCCGGTCTTTAGACTCATTATTTCAGAGGGATAATATACCAGCCTATTTTCTTGCACTGCCTATCGTTTGCCTTCGTTTTACCTTCTTTACAAATAAAATGCAAAATTATCATGTAGTATCTGTATCGTAACAAAAATTATATCTAGAATCTAAAATATTAATATATACCTAAGTATTCGTGTTATTACTTATGTAATCTAATCTTGATATAAATAAATTGGTAAGTATTCCCATTTCACTATTTTCACTTTCATTATTCCTGATACGTGCTACTGGTGTGAATTGTGGGAACTGTTTTTTTTTTACTCAGCAGCGTGTAATTGTAAAATATGTGACGGTACATTTAGGGCGTTGGGAAATTCAAGCCATTTATTCATACGTACATCTTTTTTGCATGAGATGAGCTCTAACAAAAAGGGTGACTGGAAACACACAATGCGAGCATAATACTGACAAGTATAATAGGGCAGAAGAATTACTACCAGTCAGTAAATATAATGTACGACTCTACGCTTATCGTATGTATGTATGTATTATGTAAATTCAATTTAAGTGTTGTTATTTGCATAGATGTACAATAGTATATGACATTAATTCCGTTAACAGCGTGTGTAATCTTTTAAAGTATAGACGGAAATATTAAAAAATTATGCTAATAAGTTTTGTAATTTTATTTTATTTTACCTAACAGAATATTATAATTCCATTTACAGGATAACATCTTAAGAATATACATGAGCATAAAAAAGAGTGAAATCAAAAATCAAAATACAATTGTAAGTAGAGCTGGGGATGTTTGCGGTGTGCCAGGATAGTATTCAGTTAAACGCACGAATATAATGACCTTGTTTCGATCGGTGATGCATGCGTGATTTTATTGCTTTACATGCATTCGCTATTTATATCACTTAGGTATGTCAGTTATGTGTACTGTATATAAATAACACACTTACCTTATTTACGATTATTATAGCATAGCGCCAAGTGGATAAGACTTGCAGTAAGTTTGTAGCATTAGATACGTTTCCATATTTGTAGCGGTGAGCGATGTACGCCGTGATGAATAAATTTTTTTATATTTTGAGAAAGACCGCTCGACATCTACGGATGTAACACACGCACAATTAAAATAATCTTTATAGATAGAAACCGAATCTACACTTGCACCATTACTAATTTGTTTTAATCTGGTAAAATCAAAATCATTGTTTATCACACTCTCGAACTTTTCTATTACATTAACATTTTTGTTGTCATTTACTGCGCATAGCTGGGCGTGTACATCGTCCAGTATTTGCAGTGACTCCGCTAGCGATAACGCAGTATTTTGAAATTTCTCGATTGCGTTAAACAATCCTATATGATTCTTATAAATAGTTTGTAAATCTGCATCAAGGGAAGGGTTTTGAAAGAGTCTCTGGCTTTCCTTAATGGCTACAGCTTCGGCAGGATTGAATTGTAGAACCACAGATTTTATTTGTTGGAAATACTTGGCATAATAAAATGCCGCCTTTAACCAACTTCCCCAACGTGTAAGGATTGGCTCTGGTGGTTCGGGAATACCAGGGCACCGACTGTGAAACTCTCGAATTCGTTTGGGAGATTTTAGAAACACTTTTTTTGAGGTTGCTATTAATGCATCCACCTCTGGATAACATTGCCGAATAGTCACATGCAAAAGTCTCTCACAATCTGCTTTAAGAAAACGGCATTGTCGCAGCACCATCGCTCATAAACATCAGGAGTTGATTAGTTGAAACTTGAAATTTTTGTAGCGTATCGAGCACTACCTTCGTAATTACTTCGCTAGTGCACTTTTCCAATCTTTTGCTGGCTAATAAAATGGGAAATGTTGATTTGACAGGATCTAGTACACGCACTATAATATTCACAATAGAATGTTTTTTTCGATCTGTCGTTTTATCATTTACTACTGCTTTCATTCTGTTTTCAATGTCCTCACGCACAATTGGTAAATAGGTGAGTAACGTTCTCCGTGACGGTAGCTTTATGTTGGAATTGTATTTATTCCAAAAGTCGTGAAAGGCTTTTTTATCTAGCAGGTGAACTGGCACATCGCAGACGAGTAGCATTGTCAATAAATCGAAAATGAATTGCGTTTTAGATAGCACATTATTTTTTTTGTCTTTGTGGTGTACACTTTCAACATGTCTTTTACAGTCGTATTTGTCCCAGCAAAGTAACTGTTTATCGCATAATTTACAAACCACTTTTGCTCCATTATAATACAAATCGGGAAAGTCTCGGATAAATTTCTTCACGTCGTTATACAATTGGCGCTTTCTTGGCTTGGGCACGTCCGTCATACTTATTAAATAGAGCTCAAGACAACACACGATCACGTTGCCAGTTCACGACTAACTAAAGTGTTTCGCTGCATCGTGTTTATACGCTGGTGGGGATGCACTACATACGGTCCTGCCGTACCGCAAACATCCTCAGCTCTAATTGTAAGTCATACACATAACAAGTACAAAAAAAAAGTTTTAATATAGTATCATAAATACTAATTCCTTCTAAACATAAAAAAGCATAAAACAATAAACAAGATTTAAACAATTAATGTTTATGAATATAAACAAATGTATACACCGGCTGCCCTTGAAGTAAGGAAGACAACGTATGAAAAATGGAAAGATTAAATTATATAGAGTAAATACCCAAAATATTTTCCCAAAATTCAGAGAAAAATATGACTAAGATATTTAAAGAATCCTTGTTACGCTACTGTGCGACTGAATATATCATAAATACTATCAGAGATGATATCTTAAAGATGACCCCACAATATCAAAAAGAATAGCTTTGTTATTGTCCATGATTAAAGATAATAGATTGTAAAGTAAATGCCCGTAAAGCACACATCATACATGTTCTTTTAATATACTATCTTTAAAAATTTACTTGACTTTGAGTACCAGGTTACTGAACACTTACTACAACAAAACTTAGACACAATGTTATCGTTTTTATAAACAAACATTGCCGCCTTTAAATACAATAGCCGCATTCTGAATCCATATTTATATTTTATGTTTTTTATTTCTCCTAACAAAAAAAACATTCTCATAATACACGTGTAATGATGTCAGTTCTAAAGTCCACAAATTATTTTTTGTATGATTTTTAAAATGGGTTTGTGAATTAATGTAACGCACAACTTAATCTTTAATAATTCACTTGACATACAGGATGTTATAGTTTTTATAACGACAGCTGTTACGTATGTAAACATACGGTGTTTGTGTAATTTCACTAGAGGTACATATTCATTACATATTTATAAATTCGGGATATTTTGAATTAATATTCTATATCCTTTCATTTTTCATACATTATCTTTTTATTTCAAAGGCACCCTTCCTATGTGAATAAAGGTAATAAAAACATCTAGCAATTAATTAACTCAACAAAAATACAACGAATATTTATTGCAACAAGAAATTATTGAAGTGTATGTATATCGATATCCGAAGAAAATTTATAGTTGTTGCCTATTATGTAGAAAGAAGACTTGACCAACACATTGATTCGAGGAAAAGGAAAATAAAAAGTACAGGACGACGTGTAAAGAATGGTGGAACAAGAAAATTAAAGAAAGATAATAGCATTGTACAGTCAACTTCGTTGTGAAGAAGTTTATGAAAGATATTAAGGTTGATTACAAAACGTCTGCTGGAGAAGGAAGGCACGTCAAAGCATGAAAAGAGTAGAGAGTGATACTTAAACCACAAGTACTTAAAGATTCGTCGCTGAATGCTCAGGTAGATGTTTTTGTGGTTGATAAAATGGATACCATATCAAGCTGGCATATTCCAAATGTGTTCTAACTAATATTATATAAGAAATTCAATACGCCCACGTTAGAAAATTGACAACAGTTACGCATAGTGAATCCTAGAGTTTGTGTAGCTTGCTTAGACATATTACTGATATGCTTATTAAATGTGAGTTTCATATCAAAGATAACGCCTAGGTCTTTCAACACGTGATATGTTCGTATCCCCAAGTTGGTAATTTAAATTTATAACATTTACTCGTTTCGTGTAAGATAATATCTTACACTTAGCGGGTTTTAAAGGTAAATTGTTGTTTGTGCATCAATTCTGTATGTTAACCAGATCGGTTTGTAGTAGAAGACAATATGTCGAGTCGGCGACTCGAGAAAACAACTTCAAATCATCGGTAAAGAAAAGATTATTAGACTTCATCCGATCTGAAAAATCATTAAAGAAAATCATTAAAAGAAGTGGTCCTAAGTTAGTGCGTTGCGGAACTCCAGAAGTAGCAATGTAGGTGATGAAAAAATACGTTGTAAAATACATGTTGAGGCCTATTATGTAGGTACGAAGCTAAAAAGTTAATTAGCGGTTCACTAAATCGAAAACACACCAATTTAGCTGGCAAGATAGCGTGATCCACTCGATCAAATGGCTTAACAAAGTCGGTATATATGACATCAATCTGTGCGTCCCGCCATCCAGTGCGTCAGCAACGTATTGAGAAAATACAGCAAGGTTAGAAACAGTAGATCGCTTTTTCATGAACCTATCCGGATTCGATGATATAGCAGTTTTAATAAAATTGTAGTATAATTTCCGGTAGTTGCAATTTCAAAAATTTTTGTGAAGTTCGATAAGATGGTAATAGGATGATAGTTGGTTATGTCCGAAGTATCACTAGTCTTTAAAACGGGAGCAATTTTAGTACATCAGCGGAAAAGGTAGTAGCGAGTAGCGAGAGCCAAATTAAATATCTTCGCCAATGTTGTAACAAACACATTTCCACAGTCCCTCACAACAAAAGCAGGAATTTGATCATCTCCCGAAGTAAATTTATCCTTAAACATGTTAGTGCTGAGCAGTACATATCAGATAAGTGATACAAATGGAGAAGCATTGAAGATCTATCTTATTAATTTTCTGTAAATATAAAAAGATATTGAAATAAGTTAATGGAAAACTAGTGTTTTTTCCTCCTGGTTTGAAGGAAGTTTGGGTATGTATCGACCGAAGTATGAGTTGAAATAATGCAATAGTTTTTGAATAACATTAATATATTTACAAAAGTTTTGTCCCCGCCAGTTACAAGAGAGGGAGAAAACAACGAAATTGATTATACAAAAATTTCTGTACAACTATTTTTACCTTTCTTCCAAGAAAAGCATATGCTGTAGTTTCCAACGTCATAAATGTATTAAAATAAACAATATACGCTGGAAACCCTTAATTATAGAATAATAAAATAACTCTTAAAATAATAAATATACAATACACAGGAAGTGCGTTAGAGATAACATAATAGTTCGCAGAATCGTATCGAACAAAACTATTTAACCTATTATAATAATATAACACTTTATCTATAACAGGAAATATGTCAATAAAACTTATTCTATTATACATTACATTTACAACTACTAAATGGATGGGTTAACAAGAAGGTTGTGCCTGTAATAAAATAAATAGTTTTTATGACCGTAGAAAACAAGACAATGAATAAAGAAATGTAATACCTGACCAGACCTTAGGTAATTGACAACATTAAATATATCCGAACTCCAAGAACCTTTTCTATATACACTTTACAGTATTTACAATTTAAAACTAGGCTTGAATACATTAACATAAATATACCTACATCTGTTCGCTTATATTTAAATGAAACTAAAAATACAAAATTACATGTATTTTTCCCGAACAACTAGTTTCTTTTCATTTTTTTAATTATTACATTAATATTTGTACCTTTGAAATAGATAAATTTATCCCACTTCCATTTGATTCTTGAAATATATTATTGAGGAGGCGTACGTAAAGATGTTAAATGCATTCGCATAAATTAGGAGATATTGCTACTACTAGATTCTCAAAAATTCATGTCACAAGACAAATTTAGTTGTTTACTAAATGAAAGCCATGAAATTAAATTTTTAGAATCCAGACACAAAAGGAACGTTTGTTTTCTCATATCTGAAAGAACATAACCTAATAAACAATATGTGCAAGGTTTATAAGTTCCCATTTTTCCCGTTTACTTGAAAGCATATTATTAATTTATTTCAAATATTAGGAGGTTAAATCAAATATTGAATTTTCAACGATTCAATTGGAGTGTTTTATAAGTAACTTTTATTAAATCTACCCACACAGAGAAAGATAAAGAGGGAGTGAGAGAAGATAGAGAGATACAGGCTCTGAGAAATTGAGGTATGAAATTTAATGAATCATAGTTCATATTAGTGAGATATATATATTGCTCCGATAAAAGTATTATAATTACTGAGAAATTAATAAAGATATTCAGAAATGGGAATCCCGTAATAATTACAAATCTATACATCTCAGTATTGATCGACATTGTAGTGTGATTTAAGCGTTTTAACAATATAATTTTAAATTAATAACGATAAGCGTTTTCTGTAGATTATCGTATTTTATCGTTTATTTTTGTTATTTGGCTTCAGTCTACGTACTAAGTATTTATTTATTTAGCGTATGGCATCTGCATGACAAAATATACACAAAAATAAAAGGTATATAACAGAAATTATTCACAAGCAACTTCGTGGATTTTATTGTTCGGCGACACAGAGCACGAGTGGGTATTTTCTATTCGTGATGTCGCGGTCGGACATATGCTTCACTGTATATGCTTGGACAAGCACGTGGAAAGTGAGTTGTTACCTCAGGAAAAGTTGAACACCAAGAGAGATGATGTTTACCTCACGACGGATGTAGAGGAACAAAACAGAGTTTTGTGTATGAGAAAATTGGACTGGTGATTGGAAAAGGGTCGCTTTATGATCTAGTTTAACGAGAACCAATCATATTGAAAGTAGCGAATTCTAAAGAATTAAGAACTAACTAAAGACGCGAGCTAAATGAAATAAATATCATTAAAATATTCCTTGCGAAAAATACTTTAAAATGATTTATCACATGATGCGGTTTAGAAGTTTACCATATCGATTTAACTGGCTATAATTAAGTCGATTAATATGAAGTCGGTATAACTTCGACATGTAGAAAATATAGCTTAATAATAAGTAGAACCACTTACTAAGAAATAACTGGAATAGAAGTCGTATATCATTCATAACTAAATTATATATACTAAAATATACCGGGTGCGGCAATAGTGTGTCGGCGGAGCTTAGCATGAAAACTAATAAAGTTGTAACAATGAAACTTTACGTACACATGTAGTATGCTACAGTGCATTTTCTAATTTTATTTATATATTTACAGGGTGTTCCAAATTTCCGCAACCACTTGCAATTTTTTTTTTTAAATAGATTGCTATACTTTCTTGTTATTATGATGATAGCCACCCAAATTATCTTTGCAATGATATATGACAATGTGCACTTACAACTGTTAGTTTTGGTTTTATTGTAAATTTTGTTAAAATCTTGACAGTTGCAGCGTCTAACATTTCAAGTCTTAGCCTGAAAATGGGTGCAGTGCCTCACGTAACTTTTTTGTTACCAATTTATGGACTAACACGTTATATGTTTTGAGGGTGAACAACGTGACAACATATACAGAGTGCTAAATATGTCGTGCCAAAGTTATCGAAGTTTAAAGGCTATTTTCTCTTTTTTTTTTTAAATTGAACCTATAATTTTTTTATTAGTCAGCAAATTCCTTGTAAAATTGCCGTTAAAATGGTACCAATAATACAGTACTTATTTCTAGTATTTTCGAAGTTATAACCCTTTAATGGGATATACCTATGTTTATAATATTCAATATGCGGTGCTGCATCTAATAGTTGGGTGGTTGGCCATGAAATGATATTAAGCAAAAATTGCTGTGTAACCAAACGTTAAATATCTACTTAGAATTTACATATAAACTGTTTTTCAATAGTTTCTCTTTACTGTAATCGCGTTTAATTGTTATAATTTAAGTTCGGCTAGTTAATTATCAATTTCCGTTTGTTCGTTATTAGTTATCTTGTTGTCAGTTATATCGTTTTGTTGTCATTATTTTTTATTTCCATGCCGTAATAGTTTATAGTTGTGATTCTTTAGAATGAATTTTTCGAAGGAGGAGCTAATAGACATGGTATTTGTTCTTGACGCTAGCAATAGAAATCAACTTTTAGCATCAAGAACGTATGCTATGGAGTATCCTCACCGAAGAGCACCAGATATTAAGACGTTTGAAAATTTGTTGAGAAGGTTTCTTCGGACGGGTTCAGTGAATTATGTCAAACATGAAAGAACTAAGTCTATGGTTACAGAAGATAATGAAGTGACAGTCGTCCAGTCCGTTGTGGAAAATCCGCGCGTATCTACAAGGATAATTTCGAAAGAACACGGGATAGAAGTCACTGCTGTAAGAAGGATTTTAAAAAAACATAAATTTCACCCTTACAAAATTCAAAATCATCAAGGCTTATTACAAACGGATTTTGAAAGGAGACTTGTTTACTGTGAATGGCTACTTTTCCAATTACGACAAGATCTAACTTTTCTACATCATGTGCTTTTCACAGATGAAGCAACCTTTGCTAATTGTGGAATAACAAACAGAAAAAATTCTCATTATTATGACACTAGAAACCCTCATTTTGTGCAACCCATTTTATACCAACAAAAATGGAGTGTTAACACCTGGGGAGGCATCATAGGAAACACTATTGTAGGTCCATTCTTTTTTAATAATACTTTAAATTGTGAAATCTACACAAATTTCCTACAAAATAATTTACCATTGCTGTTAGAAGACTTACCAGATAACGTCATAAGGAGATTGTGGTACCAACATGATGGTGCACCTGCACATTACGGTGCTGCTGCAAGAACACATTTAGATAGGGTATTCACCAATAGGTGGATTGGGAGAGGAAGCTTTATAAGCTGGCCACCGCGGTCACCAGATCTAACCCCTTGTGATTTTTTTCTATGGCCTACTGTAAAAAATATAGTTTACGAAACACCTCCTACAACGGCAGAGAACATGCAGCAACGAATCAGAAACGCTTTTCTTCAAGTAAGTGAAAACAACATGGCTCAAAATGTAAGTCTGTCGATGCAGAGGCGATTAAGAGCATGTGTAGAGCAGAATGGAAATATATTTGAACACATTTCAAATTAATTTTGTTTTATTATTGAAAAATTACAAAATGTAATTCTAAAACTAATAATAAATAATTAAGAAACAGGTGTTTGTAAAAGTTACTTTGTTTGATATCATTTCATGGCCACCCAACTATTAGATGCACCGCATATTGAATATTATAAACATAGGTATATCCCATTAAAGGGGTATAACTTCGAAAATACTAGAAACAAGTACTATGTTATTGGTACCATTTTAACGGCAATTTTACAAGGAATTTGCTGACTAATAAAAAAATTATAGGTTCAATTTAAAAAAAAAGAGAAAATAGCCTTTAAACTTCGATAACTTTGGCACGACATATTTAACACTCTGTATATGTTGTCACGTTGTTCACCCTCAAAACATATAACGTGTTAGTCCATAAATTGGTAACAAAAAAGTTACGTGAGGCACTGCACCCATTTTCAGGCTAAGACTTAAAATGTTAGACGCTGCAACTGTCAAGATTTTAACAAAATTTGCAATAAAACCAAAACTAACAGTTGTAAGTGCACATTGTCATATATCATTGCTAAGATAATTCGGGTTGCTATCATCATAATAACAAGAAAGTATAGCAATCTATTTAAAAAAGAAATTGAAAGTGGTTGCGGAAATTTGGAACACCCTGTAAATATATAAATAAAATTAAAAAATGCACTGTAGCATACTACATGTGTACGTAAAATTTCATTGTTACAACTTTATTAGTTTTCATGCTAAGCTCCGCCGACACACTATTGCCGCACCCGGTATACATACTAGAACAGCACGGAATTTCTAGAATATGAACACTTTCGGCTCAGGTAAACAGTTTTTCAGAGAGCTGTCATTTATAACCAGTAGGATAGAGAAGAAATGCTTTCTCTTGAAATAATACGAATATATATATATATATATATATATATATATATATATATATATATAAGGTAAACTTAATAAGTCGGCGATTAAAGGTCTGGTTTACTTCAAAGTATATATATTTAAAACAACCCTACATGTTTCGGCAGTACGCCTTTGTCAAGGGAATACAAAATATAAATGACAGAATATAAATGTCAAATAATTAAGTTGCTATGGTTTAAATTATTCAAAGATACATTCCAATAATAATAATAAATCATGTCTTAGTATTCCAAAAAATAGATAGCAAGGTGTGAAAATATGTGTTGTTCGCTGCCAGAAGCTTGTGTCTCTTTCTGGGTATGAACCTGTGTGTTGGCTGCTGCTGGCAGCTTGCGTCTCTCTCTGGGTGTGTGATTTTGTATTTGTGTGACCGCGTAAGTGTATGGTTTTGTATGTTAGTGCGCTCGTGTGTGTGTTTAGTGACCGGTCGCGTAAATTTAGAGGATCGGATAACCAGCCGTTGCGTAGGGCCGCCAACCCTTTCGCACTAACATACAAAACCATACACTTACGCGGTCACACAAATACAGAATCACACACCCAGAGAGAGACACAAGCTGCCAACAGCAACCAACACACAGGTTCATACCCAGAAAGAGACACAAGCTTCTGGCAGCGAACAACACATATTTTCACACCTTGCTATCTATTTTTTGGAATACTAAGACATGATTTATTATTATTATTGGAATGTATCTTTGAATAATTTAAACCATAGCAACTTAATTATTTGACATTTATATTCTGTCATTTATATTTTGTATTCCCTTGACAAAGGCGTACTGCCAAAACATGTAGGGTTGTTTTAAATATATATACTTTGAAGTAAACCAGACCTTTAATCGCCGACTTATTAAGTTTACCTTATCATACCAAGGTCACGAAGATATTATATATATATATATATATATATATATATATATATATGTTTTCTTTTAGGTTTCCGCGGGTAGTAGTATGTGTTTTAACTGAATTCCGGGTTTTCTTCCGCGTTTCCTCTGTTTGGTCTTGGTTCGTAAAGACCGGTGCTGGTTTCTGGACGAACCAGCACCGGTTACTCGTAAACATTACGTAAAGTTTACGAGTAACCAGAAGCAGACAGTTATCGCAGACCTGAAGATGGCAAATGTGATTTTGCCGAAACGTCGTCCAGAAACCAGCACCGGTCTTTACGAAGACCAAACAGTGGAAACGCGGAAGAAAACCCGGAATCCAATTAAAACACACACACACACACACATATATATATATATATATATATATATATATATATATATATATATATGGTAAACCTAATCAGTAGGCGATTAAAGGTCTGTATATTATTTCAAAATATATGTATTTAAAAAACTCTACATGTTTCGGCTGTATACGCCTTTTTCAAGAGAATACAAAATATGAATGACAGGATATAAATGTCAAGTGACATTTATATCCTGTCACTATTTCACTTGACATTTATATCCTGTCATTCATATTTTGTATTCTCTTGAAAAAGGCGTATACAGCCGAAACATGTAGAGTTTTTTAAATACATATATTTTGAAATAATATACAGACCTTTAATCGCCTACTGATTAGGTTTACCATATCATACCAAGGTCACGAAGTTATTATATATATATATATATATATAGTTATATGCTACAGAGAATACAAAATATTTTGTATTCTCTTGACAAAGGCATCATTGCCGAAACATGTACAGTTATTTTAAATATATATACTTTGAAGTAATAAACCAGACCTTTAATCGCCGACTTATTAAGTTTACCTTATCATACCAAGGTCACGAAGATATATATATATATACATATACATATACATACATACATTATTTGATAAATTCTTGAAGTTTTCGGCTTTTATATTAAATATTTTAAATATTTTCAAATTAGTGTGTTATTTTGTGAAATAAATGTGAATGTAAACATTGCTGTCTACAAATTATAATGCAAACCATATGAAATTTTATTTGAAAAATTTTTGTCCACGTTGGGACTTGAACCCAAGTCCACGGTTTTCCGGACCGTCACTCTAACCAACTGAGCCACGACGGACCTTGGTTTCAAGTTTATTAGAACCGCCTTATAAGGCACCGGTTATATAATATAATAATACATATGGCACAAAATGTCTGGAATTTTTAATTCGATATATAATATTTGCGAAAAACATACTTCAAAATTTAATTAAAAATAGTCGTAATATATGCGAAGTGTAACAATACCAAATTTTGCTTTCAATTTGGTGAAAATATTATCCCCTTTTAATCACATTACAGACTGTACGTATACATATTTGCATATATGAGCTAAACTGACTAATATTCTGTATAGATATGCTTTTTATTATAAATAAAATATGTTCAACAGTACAATCTATTATTAGATTATAGATATTTTTTACCAAATTTGGGAGTTGCTTATTTTCAAATGATTTGATTGAACGAAAAATGCCAATATACTGCTTTCTATTACTTGATTTAAATTAATCCCTTTTTTTTAAAGATAAATACGTGAATATAGATTTTGAGTCATACTTACTGAGTCATTTACATTCTATGCGGAAACTTTCATTTACATGTCAAGATGTCAGACCTTACTCAAATGAGTGACACCAGATTCATTCGTGTACACATTAAGAAGTTACATTTTCACAATTTAACATAACATTTGCATTAAAACTAATGTGCAAAGTATACATTTTTTGAAGTAGCTCATATCGTAAACATCAATTTGATTTTAACTTGTAACATTCCACTATGAAAAAGAAATATTTTTCTGTTTACGACTTCAAGTTTTACTGTCAATTTGATATTTTAAAAGTCCAGAAACGCCTGCCTTGAAACCATGTTTTCCAAATTCCTGCCATATATGCAATCGGACCGAAGAGGGATTCCTAACATTTTAAATACATCAGAGCTCTGATTTAAATAGAAGGGTGTCTTGGTTATACTATATATTTATACTACAAAATTATTTCACATTCTAAAACGTACTGGAAAGTATTCAAGTATTGAAAAGATCTAACAATAAGTTTAAAAAATCAATGATATAATATTTAACCCACATTCCTGTTTGTGATAGGCATTAGAGATTTTCGGGATTTTTAAGTAATCGTTACAATTCGTTACTCAAACCTTGAGTAATCGTTGAATGTATTCGTTCTTTGATTACTTTAATACTTTATTTCATATAGTCATTTTACATAAGTATGAATTTAACGTTCAGTGCCGGCATTCATCTTATTGGCCTTATTCTATTAGTAATCGGTATTATTTGCCTCGCAGAATTAGTAATAAATTAGCAGAAATATTAAAACAAACTGCATTAATTTGATCAAATTATATTATAATATATTTATTGTAATTTAGCGTGTATGATGCGTGATGAAATATTACAAAATATATGCAAATAAGAAAATAAACTTTAACAGTACATATAAATGTTTTGCGACATGTAACAACAGGTAAAGAGTAAACTAATAAAATGATGTTGACAGTTGACAGATAAAAAACATGTTTTACCTTTTCATCTTTTAACATCATTGTATTTGTTGGCACTTTACTTATTATAGGTATGCTGTCGTAAAACTTTTCCTCACATTAGTTCAATTTGTAAGTATATTCTTATTGTATAGATATTATATAATATGTCGTATCAGGTACAACTTAATTACCTTTAGTTAACCTGATGAAGCACACCAATTTCGTGGCGAAATATTGGTTAAAAATAGTTTTTCCAAGTTTCCCCAACCAAATTTCTAACCGGGACTCCTGATCTTATCAAATAAAATTATATTTTAGATCCCAATTGTGTATCGTATTTGTCTATGTTACAGTTTTGTATTTATTTTCAAATATGTAATTAATTAAAAATAACCACTGATTAACATTCAGCTTATTTGAAATTTATTTACTTATAATAAATTAAATTGGCTGCCCATTCCGTAAATTTGAATTTTGTAATTACACAAGTAAATTGAATTGCAAAATTCTTTTTTTGTATTTGACATGCCTATATTTAAGAAGTATGCTATAGAGTATAAATAATCAGTGAATAAGATATCTTGTACCTGTAGATATATATATATATATATATATATATATATATATATATATACCTATATACATATAATGCATATGTACGAACGCAACGATATGCACAAAGTAATCAAATACGATTGTCACGATATGTACCGAAAGTAATCAAATACTAGTGTAACGATATGTACGGAAAGTAATCAAAAATGAGTGTAACCTTATGTACCAAAAGTAGCCAAATACGAATGTAACGATATGTACCAAAAGCAATCAAATAGCAAACGATTACATTTTCAAATAGGTAATTGTTACTTTGGGTTACTCGTGTAACGAATACTAGTGTACTGAATAGTTTCTTTTTCCCACATCACTACTAGGCATGCCTAACTTCAGCAGATCTATCTGTTGATGATTATCTATTTGATTAGGTTTAAAATAACGAAACTTGCCTTTTTTAAGTAATTGGTGAGTTGAATTATTTATTGTAATCAACTAT
This sequence comes from Melolontha melolontha, assembly GCA_935421215.2. Classification (NCBI taxonomy): domain Eukaryota; kingdom Metazoa; phylum Arthropoda; class Insecta; order Coleoptera; family Scarabaeidae; genus Melolontha; species Melolontha melolontha. Next base: position 205,182,372 of record OW285235.1, read on the forward strand.
AACTTTTACTTGACCGTTGTGTTCACTTTGTTATTTACATATAAGTTTTGTTATTATTTTTCTAGTTCTAATTTACTTTTGTTTAATTTATGTTCTAGTAAACGCCTTAAAATTATACTTCATGTTTAACACTTGTGTTTACAGTATATTTGTGTAAAAATGAGGGTATGAATTAATTTGGGTATATATAATTTCATAATTCATATTACGTTAATGTATTTTATTTTGTATGTTCTGGCGCCCTCTAAAAAGCGGATGTTTGAACAAGCTTTCGGCAGTCTCTCTGTTGCCATCCTCAGGTGGCTGTAGTGTCGCTCTTCAAGCGATACTGCGTATTATCCGTCGTTATAATAGCTCTTTTAACATTACTTTTTTACTTGATTATAATATCTAATGAGTTTTTAGCCATTTTTTAATTATTTAATATTTGCCATGTGTGGATATTCACAACTGTTAAAATTGAACTAAATAATTTAAATATCTACATACGAGGTGCTACCAAGAACTAAAAAAAAAACACAATAAATTGTTCTTACAACTTGTACCATAATTGGAAGCCTTCGCGTGTTAACAAGTTCAACACTGTCTGGCGATTCGGTCTGGATCTGGTCAATCATCTCAAAAGAGCGCATCTTGGGCTTCAGTTTCAACTTCAGAAACATGAAGTCAGGGTAGTACTGCCGTCTTCGTTGAGGCAAGAAACTGACGTACAACAAGTGACAAGTGGGTTGGTTCATTGTCGTGATGTAGGATCCACGATGTGTGTCATTTGGCAGACCGCTTGCATCATACGACAATGTTACAAATGTAATGGATTGTTCTCTTTCGGTCTTGCAGGGTAGTATCACGCACTTTTGACACATTTTGTGACGTGTTTCCTTTTGATGAATGACAGGAACACTCATCATCATCATCAATCAACACACGTCCATTTTTAAAACATTTTCAGAGTTTCTGCTGCCGGTTTACCAAGTTTGAAGCAGAATTTGATGCATGTTTTTCACTGTTCATACATTGTAGTGTCGCATAATAACTCAAACACAACTCAACAAATTTAAACATGAAAACTGTTTTCAAAGCACCGTTTGATGGACTGACTTAGTAAAGTTGTAGCTCACACTAACTGGCGCTACCATCCTTTCGCGCGCCACATTCAAATCCCGGGAATTTCTGGGTAGCACCTCGTATCATGCATGCAAGTAATTGAAATGTATAAATAATGCTTTTGTTTTTATTTCTAGGTGAGTGTCGACAGCCGCCCTCGATTACTTCATGAAAATTTTGTCCTGTTGTAAGTTCTACTGAAATTTAATAGTTCTACGCGATTGGTGATGTGTGGTATTAATTAATAAGGAATTGTGAAATTCTTTATTAATTAATACTATTTTAATGTGTTTCCAACTGTTGTTGCACCTCCTGTAGCGATATTTCTCTCATTGTTATTGAATAGATACGGTTCACCTACCTGCAGTATACGAATCTATTGGCCGTATTAACTACAAATTAGGGCCCTCTAATTATCGCCACAGGTGGTGCAACTACAGTTGTAATTACATTAAAAGTTAGTTTCTTATAATTCTGAATGCACTATATATATATATATATATATATACAGGGTGTCCAGAAACTCTCCTGACAAACGAAGACCGGAGTTTCCTCAGATAATTTTAAGACAATTAAACCCAAATTCACCTAGTCCGAAAATGCTTCCTAAGGGAGCTAGAGTTCTTTGAAGATGGCGCCTTGTATTTTTTTTTTTTTAATTCCTCCAGAACGCTTCTATTTAGAAAAACAAAAACTGGTATGCTTATTTATCCTCCAGAGATGAATCGATTCCATCAATTGCGAATTTCTAGTACCGGTCGTAGGCGTCCGTTTTGGGTAGGTCAACGGTTATTTTAAGGCATAACTTTTTTGTCTTTAACTTTTAAGCATTTGTGACACTAGATTATTAAATTTTCAGGTATTCCAGTACTAAAAGGTACTCTTACTTTAAGTCGGTAGGATACACCGTTTTCTAGAAAAATCGATTTGTAAATTTTTCGTTTTTTCTTCATTAAAGTTGAATTTTTTATTTTTTGCAATAGTTAGCTCTGAACTGCCAACAGAAGTAAAACCTACGTTTTTCATTGTCAAATTGTTGTCAGTTCGCGAAGTTTATCTTTTCATTTTTTACTTTGTGTTATTCAAACACAACGATTTCAATTAAAAAAAAAATGGTTTTTACTAATGAGGAATACGCCGATATGCATTTAGTTTATGGCGAAATGAGGTGTAACACTCGAGCGGCGCAACGTAGATACGCTGAAAAATTTCCCAATCGTCAGCATCCCACTCACTCAACATTTACAGCTCTTCATCAACGATTAAGAGAAACAGGTTCAGTGGTCCCAAAAAATAATGAAACAGGGAGACATAATGATGTAACAGCAGAACATGAAGATGTTATTTTAATGGAAGTTTAGGAAAATCCAGAAATTAGCGTTCGAAGACTATCTGCCATGTACCCCACAATTTCAAAATCTTCCGTAGGAAATATCTTACACAAAGAAAATTTATATCCTTTTCATTTTACAAAGGTGCAAGCACTGCTAGAAGGAGATTTTCCTGCTCGCGTAGAATTCGCTAGATGGTTACAAAATCAGAAAAATCAAGATGAAGATTTCTTCAGGAACATTTTGTTTGGTGACGAAGCTACATTCTCAAAAAATTGAATTTTTAATGTACGTAATGCACATTATTATTCGTACGTTGGTGACAATCCCCACGTTGTTCAAGAATTTAAGCATCAGCATAGGTTTAGCATAAACGTCTGGATAGGAGTAGTTGACGATTATCTCCTTGGACCTGTGGAATTACCTGCTCGTTTATATGGTGCTAATTACTTACATTTCCTGCAAAATATTTTACCTGATTTGTTAGATGAGGTGCGTTTAAATATTCGGCAAAACTTATGGTTTCTACAGGACGGCTGTCTGGCCCACTTTAGCAGGAATGTACGAGACTTTCTAGATAATAACTACGAAGACCATTGGATTGGAAGAGGCGGTCCAGTTGCTTGGCCAGCAAGGTCGCCGGATTTGAATCCTTGCGATTATTGTGTTTGGGGATACATAAAAGCATTTGTTTATTCCGTTCCGATACAAAATCGCGCACAACTCTGGCTAAGGATACAAGATGCTTGCAACGAATTTAGAAATAACTTTGGAATTTTTGCAAGAATTCGGCGTTCTCTAAGCAAAAGGGTAAACTTATGCATAGAGACTAATGGTCATCACATCGAGCAACTTTTGTAACAATCTACCTTTGATACTTGTTCTTTTTTTGTTAGTTTCGTTCCATTGTAATAAATAATTTGTTTTTAATTTATTAAATTAATTTTCATCCATGCCTTGATAGTCCAAGCCAACTTCGTCGCTAAAAATAAGTAGGTACATAATAAATTGAACTTTAATGAAGAAAAAACGAAAAATTAACAAATCGATTTTTCTAGAAAACGGTGTATCCTACCGACTTAAAGTAAGAGTACATTTTAGTACTGGAATACCTGAAAATTTAACAATCTAGTGTCACAAATGCTTAAAAGTTAAAGACAAAAAAGTTATGCCTTAAAATAACCGTTGACCTACCCAAAACGGACGCCTATGACCGGTACTAGAAATTCGCAATTGATGGAATCGATTCATCTCTGGAGGGATAAATAAGCATACCAGTTTTTGTTTTTCTAAATAGAAGCGTTCTGGAGGAATTTAAAAAAAAATAAATACAAGGCGCCATCTTCAAAGAACTCTAGCTCCCTTAGGAAGCATTTTCGGACTAGGTGAATTTGGGTTTAATTGTCTTAAAATTATCAGAGGAATCTCCGGTCTTCGTTTGTCAGGAGAGTTTCTGGACACCTGTATATATATATATATATATATATATACATATATATATACATATATATATACATATATATATACATATATATAAATATATATATATAAATATATATATATATATATATATATATATATATATATATGTATGTATATATACAATTAATGTGTATGACTAACAGTCTAAACTAAACTAAGTTAAAGAAAAACCAAAAAATGAAAATTTATTTAAAAAAATTGGTGACTCTTGTTTGTCACATGTTGTGCATACTTCCATGCACACAACTGGACCAATGTAAACATAAAAACTGTTTGTGTTTACCACCTAGCAAAGTATCCTTTGACAAACTGACTTAGTATAGACGTAGCTCACACTAACTGGTCCTATAGAGCTGTACTAACATCTCTTAGCGCGGCACATTCAAATTCCGGGAATTTCTGTCTAGTGGAGGCCATAATTCCAAGAACGAGCGTATAATTTAAAATATGTACTAAAAGGTTGAATAAGTCAGTAGTACTCGTGATTCTATGTAAGTTAGCTATATATTTATTTAGTTTAGACCGAAGTTTACGCATATAAAATTGGGCAAAATTTGTGTAGTACTTATATAAATGCATAATAAATATTGACGATATTTTGATAACATTTCCATTAGAAAAACATCTGAAGTACAAACCCAAGTAATGATGATAACTTTACCAATAACGTTTCCCAATTATCTGAAAGTGTTTCGATACAATTTCACATTTTTTTTCTATGTAATAGGTTATCCATTTCGTAGTTTCAAAACCGTAGGGCTGTCATTTGGCAGTTGTCAAATATTTATGTCAACCGAAATGTCAAATTTTGAGTCTAATGTTTGCCATTTACGAAAATGCATCAAATAATAACAGAAAAACGCATTAAAATTGTTAAACCATACTACAAAAGTGGGGATTCAAACGTAGCTACGTTTCGCGCAATTAGAAATGACTTTGGCCGAAATTATCGTCCTACTGTGTAAGCAATTGGCAAGATTGTGAAAAAAACTTGAATAAACTGGGATCGTGTTAGATATTCAGAGGCATGTGCATCATCGCAATGTACGCTCTGCTGAAAATGTCGCTACCGTGAGTAAAAGTGTGGCCGAATTTGTCGATTCCACTGCGTTTTTAGCAATTGGACCTGTCTTATGGCTCATTATGGCGAATTTTGCATCTGGATTTCCACCTTCATCTGTACAGAGTCCAGCTCACCCAACAATTAAAGCCTGCTGACAATCAACAACGCAGGAGATACATCAAATGGGTCCTTGAGCAACAGGCCATAAATTATGATTTTTCGAACAAAATTCTCTTCAGCGATGAGGCGCATTTCTCACTCAGTGGGTACGTAAATAAGCAAAATTGTCGCATTTGGGGCTTTGAAAATCAAATAATTGGCCGTTACATCCAGAAAAAGTGGCTGTGTGGTGAGCATTATGGCCTGGAAGCGTCATAGTGCCGTATTTCGAGAATGACCAGGGAACAGCGACTACTGTCCATTCGGAGACGATGGTCGAATGATAATAGACTTTTTTTGGACTGCGATTGAAGATATGGACTTGGACGATATGTGGTTCCAGCAAGACGGTGCAACAAGCCACACAACACGACCGATTTTGGCTCTATTGTACGAGAAGTTTGCTGGCCGTCTAATTTTACGTTTTGGCGCCGAGATCATGCGATTTAACGCCGTTAGACTTTTTTTCTGTGGAGCTACGCCAAAGACCGTGTTTATGCGGACAATCCTCTAACTTTCGAGCATTTGAAAGACAACATTCGTCAACTAATGACCGAGATACCGGCCGAAATGTGCCGAAAAGTGCTCCAAAATTACCTTAAAAAGATCGAGTGTTGCCACAAGGCTGTTGCCGAGGTAGCGATTTGAATGATATTGTATTTCACACATAATGGCAAGGTCCAAACTTTATAATAAAAAATTAAATTCTATATGTGTTTTCCATGTGTTTTTTTTTTGGAAACCTAAAAATGGATAACCATGTATTTGTTTTTAGAGAATTTAATAATTAAATATACATATGCATGTGACCTATTATTAAAATTTGGTAATTTAATATTTCCAAAAAGCAGTAAAATATCAAGTAAACGTTATTATTCATTGAATAGACGCAAGAAAGATAATCATTTTCCAGTTCGTTCTAATACATTTTGCAATATAACAAATTGCTTTTCTGGCTTGTTTACCGGAAGCGTGTTCCGGAAATTTAAGGATATCGTTCGACGATTATGCGCCGAGCAATAGGAAGTACTGCCCTGGGAGGCTTGAAACATCTATCGAATCATTCCATATATTTCGAGGAATTTATGCAATACTTCAGCTATTTCGTATATAAGAAATAACTATATAATCCCTGTAATGATACATATATGTATAGTTTACTATAATTTACAATATTGTCCCATGTTCAATGAAAAGTTGAATTGTAAAAAATCCGTTTTTGTCAAAATATCTTAATAGTCAGTATTTATTATTCATTTACATATTGTACCAATTTAGGCCAATTATACGAGGACGATTCGCAAAGTATGTTTTAAATTTGGCTATTTAAAAAAACACCAATACATGAAGAGGTTTTTATCATATACAACTTAAATCTACTATTTTCAGCTATTTTGCTACATAGTTGCCATTAAGGTTGACATTTTTCATAGCGATGAACCAGCTTTTTAATGCCCTCTTCATAGAAATCTGACGCCTGTGAATTAAATTATGCTGTAACACTATCTTTCAGTGTTCATTTGTGGTTCCTCGTTCGATAAAGTCTACAAGAAGGACGCCTTTCCTGCCCCAATAGACAGTGACCATGACTTTTCTCGCAGAAAATGTTTGACGGCACAAGGTTTCAGTTAGAGCGACCCACTGCATTGACTGTCTTTTCCTCTCAATGTTCACATAGGCAACCCAAGTTGTTACCTGTTACCATATGCCTGCAGGAATCTTCAACATCGTAAAGTGTAGGAAATGTTACTGCCGATCGCATTTAGAGCGACCCACTGCATTGACTGTCTTTTCTTCTCAATGTTCACATAGGCAACCCAAGTTGTTACCTGTTACCATATGCCTGCAGGAATCTTCAACATCGTAAAGTGTAGGAAATGTTACTGCCGATCGCATTCTCTCTCTTTTATGGTCTTCGGTAAGAAGTTCTGGCACCCATCGTGAACAAAATCTGTGGTAACCTAAATGTTCCGTAACAACCTTATATAAAACTGTACGTGAAATTTTAGCGGAAATGCACTCAGTTCTGTGATTGTGAATCGCCGATTTTCACGAATTTTTTCTTCATGATTACCACAAGTTCGTTCATCACAACAGTTAGTCTTCCACTCCGTTCTTCTTCATGGATATTAGTTCGTCCTTCTCTAACGATGCAGCACCATCTTCTAAAAATACTGTCACTCATTACATTTTCACCATGAACAGAACAAAGTTCACGATGAATCTCAGCGGCCTTTATGTTCTTTGCACACAGAAATCGGATAACAACAGGGAATTCACAGTTGGCGGGATTTTCAATTGCAATAGCCATTTTAAACAACCAAAATAGTACGAAAGAATGTCTAAACGATTCTCTCACACGCACTGCCAGACTCACACTGAGCTAGACTACACCGCAGCGCTGAGATCACGGCGATATTCCCAGTCCACTGCTCACTAGGCGGAAACGAAACTTACTTTACAAATCGCCCTCGTATATACGTAAACTTCAGTTTAGACAGACTAAGTAAATATATAGTTAACATACGTAAAATTCCTACTGACTTATTCATATTAAATTGTACTTGTTCTTGAAATCGTGGCCTCCATTAAACACTTAACACTTCACACTATGCAAATACACTGTGTGTATTTCGATAACAATGTTTTAATCTTCGCCGGCCGCGCTAAACTAAATCGAAACTAAAATAGAGATTGTTCAAGTTAGGAATATATAAAATCACGTGTAATGGCTATGATGGAAAAAATATTGGGCAAACAAGAGTACTTATTAATATTCGTTTTAAAGGTTATTTAACGCACTTTAGATGCAATAGGTCCGACAAATCGGGTGTTGCTAAATATATTTGGAAAATAAGATATACATAGCTATATATAGTTATAAGAAATTTAGAATTATAAAGGAATTGTACAAAGGTATTTTTAATAATATAAAATATTATTAAAAAAACACCAGATTTTTAATAATATTTTATATTATTAAAATACCTTTGCATTATACAAAACATGAACCTACTCATGTATGTTTCAATTATTCTGATACATTAAGGAATTGGAAAATGTTTCATCAACATGCAATACATAAGTCGTCGTTATTTGATTTGTACACAAAACATTTCCAACCTGTTAATGTAAATGTTAACTGTAGAGTCGTAAAGGTAGTCAAGTTTTAAACATGAATTTTCTAGTATGTACTTAGTTTTTTGGTAACTCAATTTATACTAATTTAACTTCACTGCTGATGATGACGATATCTATTTTGTCATTTTGAAATTGTAATTAGTGTTTGCATTTGCTTAACAGTAAGCAAATACTGCATGCATCTTGCGGTTAGCTTTTTAATCTTTAAATGTTTATGCAAAATATTATGTACCCATTTGGTTAAGATGTTTGCGATATTAACTATCCCACACACTTTTATTCGACGGTAGTTCTTTAGAATTATATCGACTTTATTAATGACTTCTGTGGAAAATTAGTACAAATATCAATAAAACATATCTGCACATGTACAGAATGTGGACATACGAGGGTGGTTCGGAAACTACGTGACCTAACAAAGAGAACACAAGTTTTTTGTCAAAAAACATTTTATATTCAAATTTCCTGCTCGCTCAACACATTATTCCAACGATATTCCAAATTAGTAATACCTTCGTTGTAGGTCGATGAATCCAAGTCCTCGAAATAGCTATTTACTGCCGCGATTACCTCGGAATTAGACGAAAATCTCGCCGAACCATTTTTTTAGGTTTGGAAAGAGATGTTAATTGCTGGAAACCAAATCTTGGGAATAGGGCAAATGAGGCACTAATTCAAATCCCAATCGATGAATTTTTGCCATTGCAGTGCGTTATATTGATGGAAAGGCACTTTCTTCTTTGCCAAATGAGGCCGTTTCTCTTTGATTTTGTCGCTTAATTATTGCAACAAATTGGCATAATACTCCCCATTTATTGTTTTCCCCTTTTCTAAGTAGTCGACCAACATAATACCATGAGAATCCAAAAAAAAACAGCTGCCATAACCTTTCCTGCTGACAAAACCATTTTCGCCTTCTTTGGTGGCGAAGAGCCTTTTTTGTTCATTGTTTGGATTGTTCTTTGGTTTCGGGAGTGTAATGGGGTCCCAGGTTTCATTGACGGTAATGAAATTGTATACTAAGTCCTGATTACCGCGAAGACGTGCCAAAATGTCGCGAGAAACACTCGAAACGATTCAGTTTTTGCTCCGGTGTGAGAAACCACGCACTGAATATTCCATTTCCAATTCTTCAGTTAAAATTCTGTGCACATTGTCATTTGAGATACCTACAATGTCTAATATCTCGCACACTTTTACTCGACGGTCATCCAAGACGTTACGGTAAATTTTTCAATCATATCCGGAACAGTAACAGTTTTTAGACGTTCATTACGGGTCCATCATTTATGCTCATACGACCACGCTTAAATTCGGCAATTCAGTTTTTAACCATTGAAAACGACGGGGCGAATTCTAATAGTGCTAAATCCAGCTCTTCTTTGATTTCGGTTGGTGTTAAGCCTTTCAAATGAAAATACTTTATCACTGCTCTTAACTCAGTTTTTTTCTATTATTACAAAATCACACGAGACTTTTGCGTACTGGCAAAAACAGACTAATTGACAGATCGCTCTGCACCGTCATATTTAGCCTATTAAAGGATGATTCTACACTATGGTAAAGAAGATTCCTGCGAATTCGCGCCATCTCTATATTAGGCCACATAGTTTCCGAACAATCCTCGTACACCACGTATTTAATCAGTGGTCACGTCAATCGCAGACGCATGCGTTTCGAGCTTAATTGATCTCGTCAGTGCGCGTTTGCCAAAGACATCCAAAGGTTCGCTTTCGCAAGTAATAACAATTTTATTCTGTCAGGTAACAAGATAATATTTCGTGATATTTGATGGACGATAGAGACTCGTGGATAAACGCGGTTTCCTCTCGTACGGCTATGCCATTACAGGGGAGGGAAAAGCACGTATAATAGTGCTGTCGATGAACTCGTTGCCAGATAGTTTAACATACCAAAAAATATAGCATATGAAACGCCTCAAACGTATACAAAATTAATGCAAATATTAATAAAACATATCTGTATCTTGTCCATGTATGTTTATGTGTATGTCCATGTGTACACAGATACAGATATATTTTATACATATGTGTTTCACATCGACATGCTATATTTTTTTGGTATTTCTGGAAAAGTTACTTTAAATGAAGGCCCCGGACATTCAGCATCTTCTGTGCTCATATGACCACTTTTGAAGGCAGTGGACCACAGAAAATAATTCCATTGCAAATAGCAGATTCATCTCAATATTTATCTAACTTTTCTTCAATTCCTTTAAGGGATTTTCACGTAAAAAATGTTTGATTAACACATGAAATTCCTTTCTCTCCATATCAACACAGAAAATAACAAATAGTTTGCTTTAAACGATTATAAAAACTATTTGACAGAGTTGGGCGAAAATTTTTACTGTTGGCTTCTAAAACATGGCCAAAGTAATCATGGCGAAAGTGTTGCCCTCTTTTGGAAAATCACTCTCCCGTCAAGTGATCCTCGTATTTCGGTGCAAACCTTTCTGAATACACTGTATATGCAGTATGCACACATCGTCAGTTGAAAGATTTCATTTATAAACGTTATAACCGTATTTTTAAACATAAATGAAATTTGTAAATTATGTGTATTGATGCATGTCCATGAATCCGATTTCTCTATAGAAGTCATTATAAGAAGGTCATGTGTAACGTGAGCAAGAATAAACGATATAAAATTGCAAAACTGAAAACTCGCTTACTAGAGAAATCTGTTTGCGCATTTTCGATATTGAAATTTCCACATAGATTTACTGTAGCGATAATCTGCAGGGTAATGTTCACAAAACTTAATTATTTCATCCGTCCGGTTTGCGTTAATTATTGACTGGCGTCCAAAAATAGATTTCGATATCATTTGTCGTTAATTCATCTCCCGTGTTGATTTTAATTTTACGAAATGAAACGCCGCTCACATTACTCCATTAAAAATGTTTGATGTGGAAGTTTTATTGTGTTAAGGTAAACGAACGCAATTTTATTACTTAATTGCTTTATTGCTGTTGTTTTCGTTTCGATTGTAATATTATTTACTTTATTATAATAGATATTTATGTATTAAGGGAATAAACGACAGTTTTAATCCCGAGACAGTAAGTAATGCCTGAGCGACCGAAGGGAGCGAGGGCATTTTTTGTTGAGGGATTATAGACGTTTATTCCCGAATTACATACAAAACTTTTCTCCCGACCTTAAATGTAATAATTTATTTCATTATTAGTTTGACAGTTGATTGATAGATTGATCTGATGTCATTCAATTAAGTTGGTTTGTCATGAAAATGTGCATAGTTTCCGGTTACTAAGGTAAAACGAGTTTGTTTGTGTCTTATTTTTTTACAAAAAAACGCAGTCCGTTTAAGTTATTGTGCAAAAATGAATATTAATGGCAGTGAAGGAGATAATTTTTGCACAAGCACTACTGTAAGCAACAGCCAAGTTAAGATATCAGATGATTGTCCATATATAAATATTGTAAACTCATCTAATGTTACTCTTACGATTACAAAATAAAATTGATTGATATATTTAAATGCTTCGTCAATCTGACAGTTAAATTAATTTTGACTTAAATAAATGAACCAAAAGTCATTCACTACAGTATTCACTTTATTCCCTAGGGAAAATCGAATATTTTATTCCCTAAATAATTAAACAAATTAAAGAAATGATTAGTATTAAACAAGAAAAAAATTCAATTAACAACAGAAATGATATAAAAAATTTAAGCAATATATACTATAATTTAATTTTGTAACGATCTACAATTTACCATCATAATATATATATATATATTTTTTTGTTATATACCTTATGTTATTTAAATATCAATTACATTTAAATATCATATACTTTTGCTTATCATGCTGACTGTTCCGTATTTTGATTCCTGTCTAGTTGTCCGAGCAGGTTTTCGTGGTTTTCCTTCTCGTTTTGAGCGAACGCCGACAACTTTGCATCTTAAGTCGCTCCACGGGCGCATACGTAATAATAACTCATGTCTTGCCTTTCCCTGCTTTTCCCTGTTTTCTGTTTTGTGCTGATGTTGTCCTCTACTGGGTTGTAGCCTAGCATATGCGCTACCAAACTCTAGGGGGGTCTGCCCGTTGGGCAGTCAGGTGGCATTCCGCCTTTCCAGCAAGAGTGAGGAACCATGCTACCCGGCGCAAATCACGGCGCCGCGCAATGCACACACTACTAGGACCGGTCCTGGGCGGCAACCTGGCTAGGCTGCTGTTAACAGCACACACACGTTCGACGTGTGTGCATTGCCCCCGCTTCTGCGGAAATCGTTAAGATGGCACAAAGTGTGACCATCGTCGACTGAGGTAGCCACTAAGAGTGTTCCCTCGGTTGGCGATGAGCAACCCCGTGCAGGGTGCGCTTCGCTGGTCTGCGCCTTGCCTCGTTGGGGCGGGGGTCGGGCCGTCGAAGTACTGCTCGGAAAAGTAAAGAAGTTGCCGGGAAAGGGTTGGCGGCCCTACGCAACGGCTGGTTATCCGATCTCTCTAAATTTACGCGACCGGTCACTAAACACACACACGAGCGCACTAACATACAAAACTATACACTTACGCGGTCATACAAATACAAAATCTGCTGCCAGCAGCAACCAACACACAGGTTCATACCCAGAAAGAGACACAAGCTTCTAGCAGCGAACAACACATATTTTCACACCTTGCTATCTATTTTTTGGAATACTAAGGCATGATTTATTATTATTATTGGAATGTATGTTTGAATAATTTAAACCATAGCAACTTAATTATTTGACATTTATATTCTGTCATTTATATTTTGTATTCTCTTGACAAAGGCGTATTGCCGAAACATGTAGAGTTGTTTTAAATATATATACTCTGAAGTAAACCAGACCTTTAATCGCCTACTTATTAAGTTTACCTTATCATACCAAGGTCACGAAGATATTATATATATATATTTATATATATATATATATATTGGAGAAAACTCTCTCGAACAACACTCTTGGCTGTTTTCCTGGTACCGACGAATATACTGACTGTCTCTCCTATGTGTTTCAAGACTTTTTATCATCTTAAATATCACAGAACACGCCTTTTCAAAATTGTCGTTATCAAGCCAAATACAATGATTGGTTCTTTGCATTTTCATTCATACACCCAATGTAACCACCCTTTTCGTGTTTTCAAACACATATTTCTTATTACTGTTAAGTATGTCATCCTTTAAAAACTCATTCCGCATATGTCAATTTATGATCCGTAACTAAACGATGGAATTTGGAATAGTCACGATCCCACAAATACAATGATCTACTATACTTGAGGAACATCGATAGCATGTATTGGATGTCAACTCTTCAGTTATGGATAAGTACGATATACGTTCAAACAAAGGGATTCTGCCGACCTGTGTGTGTGACACATTAGGTCAGTTTTCAAGACATTGAAGTAATTATTTCTTTACGGACAGTCCACCCCTATTTTGTTACGGTTTACACAATAGACCATGTGCGACGGTCGACTTCCTGACTATTCTCAATACTTGCATTTTTGGCTGACAAGATTTCAATTTATTAGCTTTTCTATATATTCGAAGTTGGTTACTGATATCTGGTTTGTCACACTAAATTTCTCGGGAATAGTTCTTTGTTATGTATTGCGACTCTTCATTGGTCGTGCACAAAAAAAGGGCCTTGCGTTTTGTGTATCTATTACCTCCCTCGTGCCAATAGGAATTACACATTTTGAAGTTATTTTTACATAAATTTGAAGAAAGAGGAGTGGAATATTTCTTTCGCGCGGTTCTAAATCTAACCAAATTTTGAATAAAATTAAAAAGAAAAGAAAAACCCGATGATCTAAAATGAAATTCTTAATAAAACAAAAATTAAATACGGACGTTCTAAATAGATTCTCGTTTTATTACATTAGCCGTGGAATTGATTTATATATATATATATATATATATATATATATATATATATATATATATATATATATAACGAGCCATCGAAAAAATTCATAATTGGAGTAGACTATGAAATTGGGTTGATACTTTAACCACTTCCACATAATGACATTTATTATTTGACATTGAAACTATAAGTTTGTGTAAAATTTTTCAAAACTCTTATTAAGAAAATTGTTTGTGTTTAAATGCAAATGGACAACATTTTCAACAACTTCTGTAGCTATAAGTAAATTTTGATTATGATTTCGATATTAAATAAATTATTTGTTTTCTTTTTTGTTGTAGTATCATTTCAATACCATAACCTTTTTTTACAATGAAACTGTCAAGCATCAAGTAATGTGTCATTATGTGGAAGTGGTTAAAGTACCAACCCAATTTCACAGTCTACTCCAATTATGAATTTTTTCGATGACGCGTTATATATCAACATTTTCATTTAAATTAAAATTATTCTGGTGTCACTAGTTGCTAGAAAGATTTGTAAATGGTTGATGTTTATGTATTGCGATAAGACTAGACTGATTTTTAGACGAACATTTTCACTATACGAAGTGCGACCCAGAAATTTCCAGAATATGAAAAAAGAAACGCAATAAATTGTTCCTGTAACTTATTCACTACCATCCTCTTCAAAGTACTAGGCTTCCACATGAATACACCAATCCTAGCCACTTGTCTATGACTGGAAGCAGTGCTGGAAGTCTTCCCGTGTTAACGTATTCAACACTGCCTACGTTTCGGTCTGGATCTCCTCAATCGTCTCAAAAGATCGCACCTTGAGCTTCAGTTTCAACTTCGGAAATAGAAATATGTCACAAAGGGTAAGATCTGGGGAGTAGGGGGAGTACAACAAGCGACGTGTGGGTTGGTGCATTGTCGTGGTGTAGGATCCATGAATTGTTGCGTAAAGTCAATAAAGGTTCAAGTCGTCAGGAGCAGTCGAAGCCTTCAAAAACGCAATTTCGACTGTACCAACAAACGAGTGAAATAACTCCTTCCAGAGTTGGTTCGAGCGCATGGAAAAGTGCATAAATCTTTGTGGAGAATACTTCGAAAAACAATAAAGTCTTCAAAAGCTATCTACTGTTTTATTCCAGCTCTATACGCAAGATATAAATAAATAAAAATGTATATTTAAAAGTACCGAATGAAACCATTTGGTGTGTATCAATTTGATCGGATGGAAGGTTAATATATATTTTTATACTTTTATTTGGTATGTAGATTTAAAAATTTATTAATTAAATTATAACTAGTGAATCATAACCTAAGATTCATTGAATTTAACCATAGAATTTGTTATTACATTACGTATTATACAGGTGCACTCAATTCACAACCTGTTTTGATTACTTTTTATTCTTATTTATTCTGATTTTTATTCCATTAATTTGTATCGTAATAAAATAAACTATATAATAATAATATATAATAAACGTAAAAACTAGTATAGCAGTTTTTTCAAAATATTTACTATTGTAAATTGTATTTTACTGTCAATTGTTGCTTTAAGTTATGTATAAATGTCATGCGCGCGTAAGTCATAAACAATTCAATAAAAATTCTAAGTCAAGATACTGAAGAAATTTAATATTTAATAAGTATACAATTGTATTTTATTGAAGCACCATTATGATCTAATACTAATTGTAATCGTTTCCTCATTGATTGAATTAAGCTTCTTGTGTCATAATTTTCAGTAGCATCTTGCCAAGTACCTTGAACAGTTTGCCAAAGCCCGTTTCTATTCATCGGTCTGAAATCATTTCTATATAGCTTTTTGACAATATATCCCCAAACATTCTCAATTGGGTTCAAGTCTGGAGTCTTCGCAGGCCACCGCAAAACTTGAATATTTTGGGTAATCAACTATTCCCTAACGGTTATGGCGGTATGACATGGGCAATTATCATGTTGAAATGTAAAGTTACCATCTGGAAAACTTTCCAAGACCGAAGGTAGCATACATTTTCCAACAAATTTCTATAAACTATATATAAGTCCCGTTAATCGTTCTTCAATTTGATGGCAAATTCCTAATCTTTCAGAAGTTATCCATGCCCACACGTTAACGGAGAATCTTCCGCTCGATCGATCTTGCTGAACATATCTTTCTCGATACCGAGAATTTGGAGGTCTGTAACGTGTAATTTCCTATTATAACTAGAGCTAAAAACCTTTTCATCGCTGAAAACAACAGTACTCCAAAAATCTTCGTCACGATTTAAATTGAAATTGGCGAATTCTAACCGTGCCTCTTTATTTATATCACTCAAAAATGGTTTCTTGGCGACAATTTTACATCTTAATCCATGCTCCTTTATTCCTCTCCGAGTAGTCCACTTAGATCCAGGAAATTGTGTTAGGAATTTCGCTTCAACAACGGATGTTCTTTGATATGGTTAATTAAAGGGAGGTCTTCGTCTACATTAGTAACCAGTCGATTACCAGAACCTGGACCTCTTGAACCATGTAGTAATGTTCCCAGCGTTTTTTATGTGTTCTATACAAGACTTACTCACATTAAGGTGCGCGGCAACAGCTCTTAAAGACCATTCTTCCTCAAGCTTTGCTATTGCTCTTGATTTTTGCGTTTCATTAAGAAAAACTCTAGGCATATTTTTAAATGTCAATGAAACATGTATAAATGTCTAATGTCAATAAAACTCTATCTGAAAGGCATATTTACTGTAGCCAATTATTTGTGTCTGGAATTTCATGCTCCTAACTATACATGTATAAAATGTACTATACTTGCTTTATATTTTGTTTAAAAAAGATGATTTTCATTTATTTTGTTATTAAAAAAGTACCAAAGCAAAAATTACGACTTTTTCACCTACTGAATTTTTGTTGGGATATTGAAGAGTAACGAATACATGTTTGACACATACATGCCTCCAGTATTTTCTATAGAGTTGCTAAAATTAAAACATTTCTACATTTTAATAAAAGATAAAAGGGAAGCATATGTATCTCGGCCTTTGATGTGTACTGCATTTACAATTACTCGTAATAATTGTATCAAATGATTACCTTTGCATAAGTACATTTTACGTTTCGTAGCCGCGGCTCCCTATAAATCTGGCTTTATCGATCGGCTCCCTTCGGAGGCTGCCCGGAGCGCCACCCGATCTTCTACGATTATTCCAGGACAAGCAGGCACGAAGTTAGTCCTTTCTGTGCGTCTGTTGATTATTTTCGGCGGTTTTCCAGCGTGCATAACGGGACTATTACGGATTACGACGCGCTCGGAAGAAATGTTTTAGTGTCGTCGCAGAATGTACCTTAATAACAATTTCGTGCTGTTCTCGACGCTTGTGATTTTGTTTTTAATGACTCACTCACCTTTTTTTATTATTGCATAGCATAGCGTAGAAATTAGCTCAAATGTCCAACTACACGTATATTAATTTTTAATTTTCTACCTCTCTATTGCACTAATAGATTAGAACTTAATTGTTGATGTTTTAGAAAGTTTTTTTGTATGACATGTAGGTGAGAGTTTACTGCCTTTCTCTTACTTTTTGTTCAATCGTTCTGCTCTTCATTTGTATGTTTTTATTACAAATATGTAGGATGATTCAAAATGAGGTACATATTTGTTTTTTACTTTGAATCGCGTACTGGATTAGTATCTTCTTTGTTTATTCTTTTAGGGCGTTCGTTCTATTATGTTACATTTAAAATAACAAATTCTAAAATCTTTTGTTCTAAATGTCTGTAATGGAATTTAACGACACTAGCTATAAAAAATTGTATAAATACATGTGAGTGTATTCAATACAAACTTTCAGAAAAGCAAGAACTATAACATATACTCGTATTTATAAATAGTACTGCAAAAGTTAAAACTTATTCATTTATATATATAGTCGTGTGCTAGTTTTAACAGTCTATATAAATATTACATTCACTTTATTGCAAAAATTTTTAGTAGTAGACCACTAGGCTAAACAATTCGATATATTTAACATTCTTAAACAACTATTTCCATACTTTGATTAAACATCTTAAAATAAGGTCATTAACGTAAAAATGTCTCAAAAAAAACTGCATTATTGCAGGTATTACTGTTAATTTTTTTTAAGGGCGACTGAACACCTTAAAAAAAGGTTATTAACGCTAAAACGATTGATCAACAACTTGTGCAAAGTAAATGTGAATTCAAGCGATAGGTTATCAGTAGAGCTGGTTATCATGTAACCATAGTAAATTACTATGGTTACATGATATAACCATGGTTATACCGCAAACATCCTCAGCTCTAGTTATCAGTGAATTTTTTACTAAGTAGGCTGATGTCAGTAGCTTTTCTCATCTGTCAAGTTGTTTCATCAGTTATAACTGCACTGCTGGTACGACATAAATTTTTCCGAATAAATCCTAATAAGGAAAATGGTCCATCGCACCAACAGTGAATACGTTGACATGTTCATTTATGTCGATTGTACGCTGAGCGGTTTCCTAACAGGCCAACACCTATTCCACAAAAATTCACTGCTCTAGAAATCCGTGCACGAGAAACTGGTGTACTGCAAACATGTCAAGGTCGGGATGGTGGACCTGGCCGACACCAATAAATTTTTAATGCCGAAGATGAACTCTTAAATCTTGTCTAGTAGTATTCGAAAAATATCTTGCCAAGTAAATGTATGAAATCTAATTCTCTGACGAACACTGTGAGAGAATCAATTGTATCCTTTCCACGTACAAAAAGTACAGGCTTTACAACCTGAAGATCATCTTTTACGTTTAAAATGTTGTCGATGGTTTCTACAAAAACATGAAATTCCAAACTTTTCTTCCATTGTATTGGCGACTGACAAAGGAACGTTTAGACGTAACGGCATAAATAACTGTCGTAATAATCATATCTAGGCTGTTGTAAATCCACATGTTATTCCTCGTTATCATTTTCAGCACAGATTTTCGATAAACGTTTGGACCGGACTGGTCAACGGACACTTAATTGGCTCCTTTGTGTTGTCAAATCGATTGAATGAATACGTTTTTGCAAAATCAGTTGATGGAACTATTGGAAGAATTTCCTTTGAATGTACGTCGACAAATGTGGTTTCTTCAAGATGGCGCACCACCTCATTTTAATCGTTTAGTACGCCAACATTTAGATAATGTGTTTGAAAATAAGTAGATTGGTCGAGGTGGTCCTGCTCCATGGCCTCCTTGGTCACCCAACCTTAACCCTCTTGATTTCTATTTATGGGGAGTTATGAAGACCATGGTATATACCAACGAAATGATTGATTTAGATGATCTTCGTAACTGTGTTGAGGAAGTTGCGGCGACAATTCGACGGCAAAATCAAAGCCTAGTAATGCCAATTTATGAGAATTCATGGACACGTCGAGCGGGACTTTGCGTTCATCAACACAGCGATAACTTTGTGCAACTAGTGTAAAATGGATTCCATGAAAAACATGAAAGAATTGTTTAATTTCACCACTTCAAAAAAAAAAAAAAAACTAAATTTTTTTTTAACTTATCTCTTATTATGCAACTTTTGTTAAGATATTTTTGCATTAATGTCCTTATTTTAAAATGTTTAATCATGCCTTGAAAATAAAATCACAAGGCCGTAAACACCCTGTATTGTAATTACTTGGATTCATGGATTTTAAAACCATTTTATTAAAAGTTTGGCAAAGTTTTATTAAAAACATTGTGACGGTCATTATGAAAGTGGCAAAGTTTGCCGAGAGTGCTTTTACAAGACCTTTACTAAAGTTGTTTTAACAATGTATAGCAAGCGCCAATTAAGTTGGCGCGAGGAGGGGTAAGTTCGCGCAGGATTAGAAGTAGTGGGGAGATTTGTATTTGGTTTTACATCAAATTGTAAGATACCATAGGCGGCAATTTCAGATATTTCTAACCTCTTCGAAAAAAAGAACATAATTAAAGAGATTAAAGAAACATAAAACACAAAATTTGATATAAAATAATGAGATTGTAATGTTTAACAGGTTTTTAAGAATATTTTTATAAGCATCGTAGTAAAGACATTATGTTCCGTCAATCGTCAATGACAATTGTATTCTGACAATTACTTGAGTAGTGGGTGGGGGTGGGCATTTTCAAAAACGGTTTCTGCGCAATCCCTCCTCGCGCCAACATAATTGGCGCTTGCTATTAATTTTATATACCATGAAATGCAAGTTCGTGTACTTGCCTACAAGTCTCGCGATTACAATGGCAAACATTCATGAATGGGGATTTGAATTAGCGCCTTATTCCCTCTATTCCCCAGATTTGGCTTCCAGCGGTTATTATCTCTTTCCAAACTTGAAAAATGTTTCGGCAGTTAGAGATTTTTGTCTAATTCCGAGGTAATCGGTGCTGTAAATAGCTGTTTCGAAGACTTGGATTCATCAACCTACAATGAAGTCATTACTAGAGCTGGGGATGTTTGCGGTGTGCCAGGATAGTATTCAGTTAAACGCACGAATATAATGACCTTGTTTCGATCGGTGATGCATTCGTGATTTTATTGCTTTACATGCATTCGCTATTTATATCACTTAGGTATGTCAGTTATGTGTACTGTATATAAATAACACACTTACCTTATTTACGATTATTATAGCATAGCGCCAAGTGGATAAGACTTGCAGTAAGTTTGTAGCATTAGATACGTTTCCATATTTGTAGCGGTGAGCGATGTACGCCGTGATGAATAAATTTTTTTATATTTTGAGAAAGACCGCTCGACATCTACGGATGTAACACACGCACAATTAAAATAATCTTTATAGATAGAAACCGAATCTACACTTGCACCATTACTAATTTGTTTTAATCTGGTAAAATCAAAATCATTGTTTATCACACTCTCGAACTTTTCTATTACATTAACATTTTTGTTGTCATTTACTGCGCATAGCTGGGCGTGTACATCGTCCAGTATTTGCAGTGACTCCGCTAACGATAATGCAGTATTTTGAAATTTCTCGATTGCGTTAAACAATCCTATATGATTGTTATAAATAGTTTGTAAATCTGCATCAAGGGAAGGGTTTTGAAAGAGTCTCTGGCTTTCCTTAATGGCTACAGCTTCGGCAGGATTGAATTGTAGAACCACAGATTTTATTTGTTGGAAATACTTGGCATAATAAAATGCCGCCTTTAACCAACTTCCCCAACGTGTAAGGATTGGCTCTGGTGGTTCGGGAATACCAGGGCACCGACTGTGAAACTCTCGAATTCGTTTGGGAGATTTCAGAAACACTTTTTTTGTGGTTGCTATTAATGCATCCACCTCTGGATAACATTGCCGAATAGTTTGTGCCACAAGGTGTAAAGCATGAACTTTACATGTCACATGCAAAAGTCTCTCACAATCTGCTTTAAGAGAACGGCCTACAGAACGCATTGCCGCAGCACCATCGCTCATAAACATCAGGAGTTGATTAGCTGAAACTTGAAATTTTTGTTGCGTATCGAGCACTACCTTCGTAATTACTTCGCTAGTGCACTTTTCCAATCTTTTGCTGGCTAATAAAATGGGAAATGTTGATTTGACAGGATCTAGTACACGCACTATAATATCCACAATAGAATGTTTTTTTTTGATCTGTCGTTTCGTCGACACATACCCATAACTGTTTATCATTTACTACTGCTTTCATTCTGTTTTCAATGTCATCACGCACAATTGGTAAATAGGTGAGTAACGTTCTCCGTGACGGTAGCTTTATGTTGGAATTGTATTTATTCCAAAAGTCGTGAAAGGCTTTTTTATCTAGCAGGTGAACTGGCACATCGCAGACGAGTAGCATTGTCAATAAATCGAAAATGCATAATATCGCATAATTTACAAACCACTTTTGCTCCATTATAATACAAATCGGGAAAGTCTCGGATAAATTTCTTCACGTCGTTATACAATGGGCGCTTTCTTGGCTTGGGCACGTCCGTCATACTTATTAAATAGAGCTCAAGACAACACACGATCACGTTGCCAGTTCACGACTAACTAAAGTTTTTCGCTGCATCGTGTTTATGCGCTAGTGAGGATGCACTACATACGGTCCTGCCGTACCGCAAACATCCTCAGCTCTAGTCATTACTAACTTGAAATATCGTTAAAATAAGTGAGTTGAGCAGGCAGGAGACTATATTGAACAATAAAATGTTTTTTGTCAAAAAAACTTTTGTCAAAAACAACTCATAACAACGATAAATGCTATGTGTGTAAACATACGGTGTCTGTGTAACTTCAATAGAGGTACATATTTACTATTTATACATATTCTGAATTCATAGACGGAACATGATACAATTTCCATGGGGGGTTTAATTTTGGGATTCGCATCAAAATATGAACGACAATATTTTGGATTCATATTCTATATAATTACGTCTTTCTATTTTTCACTTATTGTATTTTTATTTCAAGGACACCTGTATACAGCCTTTTTCTAAATAACTTGTCGTATCAAATCCACGATAATAATAATATGTATAATTAAGTAGAACAGTTACAGTAATTTTGTTTTCGTTTCAAGGAGAAGTAATGTTCCTTTGATGAACGACATTTCTTTTCTACATGAACTATAATCTATTTTTAACTCGCGACATTTTTTTATATGCTCTTTGTTCCAGAAAATGACCATAATATCTTAAAAAAGCAAAACTAAGAACAAATAAGACATCTTGACAAACATATATTCATTTATTCGAAATATTCTTCTTTAGTCCATAAAATTATTTTTTTTACGTCGTTAATTGCAGTGATGTTGAGATTGCTCGTCATTGATCGCTGAATGTATTCATTTGATACAAAATGGTTTCCTCATATCGCTAACTGCCACTCAGGGAATAAAATTTAATTGCATGGAACCCCACCGGGTTAAAACGAGGGAGTTAAAACATACATTTGATTCTTTGTGAAAAAAAATCAATAACAATTAATGAACGGCAAAGAAGGTGCATTATTGTGCATAAATTGGTCTACTACGGATTTTGACATACAAATATAATACGCAGCATTAACCCTTGTACCACTTGCAGCGAATTCTTTGTGAAAGCAACCAACATTGTTTTAATTTTCGACTTCACCAAACGAGATTCTTTTGGATTTTTTTCATATAAGGACCGCCATTCAGTACTTTGACGATTGGTTTCTAGACACTACGTCTTATCATAAGTTATAATTACTTTTTAAATGTTCCCGTCTTTGAGCTTCCCTAATGAGTTGCAATGGCTCTACAATTTTTGGCCATCCATCAATTGATGTGGAATAAACCTTGAGTTTAGCTTCAGAAGCCCAAGATTTTCGGCAAAATGCGATTAATCTTTATCTCTGGTGTTCCAAGATCGATTTTCACAAATGTCACTGAGGTTTTTTGTCGGAATTTTCACGAAATCACACTTTTTCGATATTTATTTCTGTCACCGTTTTAATTAATCGTCCTAAATGTTTACCATTATCCACATTATCCCTTCTTTCTGCGTTATTTCTTAATTTACTTTTTCGAAGTTACTTTGTAGCTAGTTTATTTGTTTCCGAAGGAGCCCTCGTCCCTAGAAAACTTTTATGTAGTCATGATAGTATCGTAAATATTTAAGAATAATATACCGGGTGTCCTTGAAAGAAGGCGTCGTATGAAAAATGGTAAGATGTAATTATGCAGAATATGAATCTAAAATATTTTCGCCAAATTCGTTCACAAGCATGAGATAAAAATGCCAAAGATATTTACAAAATATTTTGTCACGCCACTGCATGACAGAAGTGCGAACGACTATAAAGAGTAGAGGTATCATTTAAGTAGCTAAAGAATTGTTTCCCGATTCAGTTTCGATCGTTACATGCGTAGATGTTTACGTTCGATGTTTAATCATATAAAAAATATTAAAAATCAGGTGTGGAGAATACAACACAAGTTCATATTTGTGTGAAAGTATCTCTTACGAACTTGTATTGTGTTATCCACGCTTTAATAATATTTTATTTAAAAAACGTTTTTGTTTTAATAGAAAATTTCATGAAGTTTCACCTACTCAAGTATGTTACAAATTACTTTGGAAACAGGTAAATTGTGTAGATTGCCGACCAACACGATCTCAATAGTTTATATTTATTATTTCTCGTAACAAAACAAAAAAAAATCATGTAATACACTTGAAAAGAAGCTGATTTAGGTCAGTTCTAAAAGTTTTCGTCTGCAAATTACTTTTAGTATGATTTTTAAAATGGGTTTGGAAATTAATGCTAATTTTGTACTTAGAGCGAAAAAAAAACAGTGAAATTGAACAAAATATTATAAAAAAATCTTACGAAAGTTTAGTTAAAAAACGTGAAACGTAGAGCACACGTCTTAATTTTTAATAACTCACTTGAATGTATAAACATCTAATTTCATACGTAAATATATTGAGGTTATAGAACCTTACCATACAACAATGTTATAGTTTTTATAATATCAACAACTGTTAAGTATGTAACACATACGTATGCTGTAGCGTATGTGTGCGTAATATCAATAGAGGTATTTATTATTACGCATTCTGAATTCATAGACGGCACATAATATAATTTTCCGGGGGGTTTTAATTATGGGGTTCGCGTCTCTCAATTTTTTCGATTCATATTCTATATAATTGCATCTTTCCATTTTTCATAAGTTATCTTTTTCTTTCAAAGACACACTGTATATAATAATACAATTGTGTGCTTGTGTTTGCGTATATGGGAATATGGTTATTGCTGTATAGTACTGTTAATAAATTAAATCAATGTCATTAAAAAAGAGGCCTGTAAAGTAACTTACAAGAAAAAGAAAAGCTACAAAAGTCATAGTTAGAAATGTTGTTAGTACACGCCACAGAAAAATAAATTTTTGTATACGAGTCAATAAATGTCGAACATATGAGGCACGCGCGAGGTGGATTAGTCCACATATTTTCTCCGGGTAAATTTATCTATTCACACAATTGATAGTTTTATATAATACGAGGGCTATCCTCTTGCTGTTGAGCTAAGCAAAGTAATAAACATTTTTTTGACAAAACACATTTATTTCTAATTACACTGCATTTTTGCATCCATGAAAACTAATCTTCTAAACATTTTCTCAAATCTTTCCACGTTGGTTGTTTATTTAATTTTTAAATGCTTCGAACCATTTCTTCAGCCGACGTAAAATCTAAACTCCGCAACTTATTGAATTCCTCGACCAGTGTCGGCCCAAGCGTTATCGCAATGCAAGATGATCCTTCCTCTTGGACAATTTTCACGGATACTCTGTAGGACTGTAGAACTTGAGGCAAATAAACTGTGATATACCATTCTGCATTATCAGTACAACGTTCGTACAGCTCTACAAGGAAAGCATGCCCATTAATTCCAAAAAATCCCATCTTCTTGTTTTGACTTGTTTCTCGAGCAGCTTTTGTTGGAGCTGATTTATTTTTAAAGATCCAAATTAACGATTGTTGTTTTTTTAACTTATTACAGTTTCATTACTTGTAATTATGTTGCACACTAGATGAGCCGATTCATCGACAAAGCGATCTAGTGTAGATTTGTACCATTTCGCACGTTCTTCTTTTCGAACTGGAGTTAAATTATGGGAAGCCAACGGGAACAAAACTTGTGTACCTTCAATTATTCGTTTAAGGTGCTGTTAATTAAATACACACCAATCTTTAGCGAATTGGTGGAGACTGGCTTAAATCTGAAACAGAGAGAAACAAGAAAAATCCCTAACCACAATATAAATTCATAAACTCTAAATACGTATTTCGGCAAGAAAGTTGCCATCTTCAGTAGAACAATCTGAAAAAGAAAGATAGTGTTAAGAGTAGCGTCTTTGACTAAGGTACAACCTTTGAAGATATGCTATTCACCAAATCGCAATGTTCAGATTGTTCTACTGAAGATGGCAACTTAGTTGTCGAAATACTTATCTAAAGTTTATTAATTTATATTGTAATTAGTTATTTTTCTTGTTTTTATCTGTTACTAATCTTTAGCGTTGCTTGAATACACCTTAAAGTAACATGCCGGTCCTCTTCAATTATGTCCCGAACAAGACCTATTTTCGGTAACAGCTATTTTTGGTTTAGGAACTCTAAACGTGTCATTTAAGGAAAGTCAAAAACATTGAAATCTATTGTATCACCACTTTACGGTAGCTAAAAGGAAGATGGCTTGTCACTCTGTTGATCTTCTCAAAATGTTTCTTACGGCTTAATGTCACGTTCCTTCGATAAAGTGCTCTTTATTCAACTCCATGATTTCTTGTCTAAATGATTTCTTTAAACCTTTGTAGTTTAAAACACTCAAGTGGATATGATTGATTATTTAAATCCCTTAAAAAATCCTAATAAAATATAGCAGGATTTGCAGAAAACAATATCTGTAATCTATAATATTTGATAAGTTCAGCTATTATTTAAATTCACTGAGAAATTTTTTATTTTATAGCAATTAAGAGTTATTATCGAGTACAATTTAATTTATGATCTTTTATGTTACAAATTTGATTTTGCATTTTCGCTTTAAATTAGGCTGCTTGTTCCTTTGTTAGATTTATCATTGTTGATTGATTTAGCCAAAATACAGACGAAATAAAATGTGATGTTAAAAACAAAATGGTCCTGCAAAAATTCGTGACAGCTAGATATTGGTATACTCGACGACCCAGAAAACGGTAAGTTTTTAGGAACAGAAATTTTGATATAAATTAGAGCAAAATGATCATGTATATTATTTTGCGTAACTTTATGGCTATATTATATTTAAGGACAGCACTTAAGTGTAGTTTGCTCAACACTATTTCATTGACAGTCTAGTAGCCATTCCGGTCAAAGAATTAAATTGTAATTCTATCCCGGCCTGACTTATACACGTACATTTCGATTACTAACTAGTGATGTTAATAGCAGGAGGGGGTAATGCAATTATATTTATACCTTTAATAAGAGCAACAACCATCTTCCTTGAATCTGTTAAAAATATTTAAAATTGTCTTCGCACAAGGTGCGCGCTTGTTGGGATAGTTAACTGTTTTAAATAAATGATGTATTTTTCAATTAAATGTATTTAATTTAAGATTTAAGTATGAATGAAAAACAGAAATATTTGACAATTTAAAAAAAGGTCACTGGTGTATAACTGGTTGCCTACTATGCCACCATACATTAATCCCTATGTGTAAAGCTAAAAGAATAAAAATCAATGTACTATACCTATGTGTAATGATAAAAGAAAAACCCGGTATACTTGTATTTGGTCATAATCTGCAAAGATTGACGATACTGAGCGAGACTATTTTAGTTTGTAAGAAATTTGTAGAACCCTATCTAGTAATTTCGGATGCTTATTCATATTTTATGAAGATCATCATCTCATTCATACTTTTTATCGAACTAAACAAGCATTCGGCCTTTCCTTTTTATATTGCCGGCATATAACAAGTGTTCATTTGAAAAGTCAATCTAGTAGCATGTGATTTACTGAGAACATTTTGAAGTATGTCGTAAATTAAAATTTACTACTTAACCTACGAAGTCGTATATTTTGACAGTTTCATACATACAAATAAATAACAAATAATAGGTATTTATTGAAAACTATAACAAATGTTGAAAATGTTGTCCTTCAAGATCAATGCACTTTAAAATCCTCTGTTCAAAATTTCTGATGATATTCTGCGACATTACTGGATTGTTATTAATTTCCATGCATTTCTGTTCGATTCTTTGTAGCATATCATCCAAATTCAATATAGGTGTTCGAAATATGATATTTTTTAGATAAGGCCACAAAAAGAAGTCGCAAGGTGTTAAATCGCATGAACGTGCAGGCCAGGCAAGTTTCAGTATTTCGACTAATTATACGCTCATCTAGAAATTCTCTTAAATAATCCAAAGATTCTGCATTACAGTGACAAGGTGCTCCGTCTTGTTGGAAATATGCATTTTGAAGTTCATCATCATGCAACTGATTGACAAACGGTTGTAAAATTTCCGTACGGTACCTTTGAGCAGTTAACGTTCCCTGAAAAAATATTGGTCCAATGATTCGCCTTTGGCTTATCGCTGCCCAAACACCAATTTTCTCTGGATATAGCGATTCTTCATTAATTACATGTGGATTTTCACTACTCCAAATTCTTGTATTTTGTGAATTTAGGTATCCCGTTTTATAAAACCGTGCTTCATCAGTAAAGTTGACTCTTTGCGAAAGTTTTCCATTATTGTTCATATTTACAAACCAATTACAAAACTGTAGTCTACGTGGGTAATCAATTTCTAACAATCTTGTACTGCTGTGACACGGTATGGATAAAGTTGAATATCTTTTTTTAATAACTTGTGAGTTGTACCAACAGAAAGGTTTATTTGTTGACTCAAATGCCAAACAGATGTTTGTGGTTCATTTTCCATTATTTCTTCAACACGATTGACAACTTGAGGTGTACGTTTCTTAACTGCTCCGCTGCCTGATTTTCTTAAGAGACTACCAGTTTCAGAAAAAAGTTTTAAAGTTCTATCCAAAGTATTCTTAAATTGTATATAATCTATTACAAAATGTGGAAACTCAACTTGAAATTCAACCATGCAATCTTGAACTGAATAAACCCATAAACCATCAATTTTATACCACTTCGAAAATAAGCCTGGACTAAAAAAAAATTATGTTCTAAAGTGAAAGCCATTTTAAAACTGAGAAGCAATTTATTTAAACCAGAATCGACGCACGATTATTTTATGCACTAACTGATATTTGTTATTGACATTATCAAATGTCATTTGGATTTACGTTTACGGAACAACAAGCACATACTAATATATTTGCGTCTTATTCTATCAAAATTTCAAAGTAACCTAGATTGACTTTTCAAATGAACACTTGTTATTTAGTAAATTTCTAAGGATAATATACTTTCAAATCACTATTTCTTTGCTTACTATGCAGCTAATCCAGTCGACAGATCAATGGACCTATAAATGTTATAAAGTGCAGAATATTAATATTAAATTAATCATCACTTTGCCTCGATTGTTGAGAACAAGTTAGCAATATGTTGTCTTGCACGGAAATATTTCCGCAATTACAATATGGGTGTGAAAGAAAATTATCATGAAGAATGCATAACTTATAAATGATCATTAAAAGTTTTTCTACATTTAAATATTATTATTGTCTGATAATTCAACCTTCCTAATAAATTTTAATTTGTATCAGTAAATCTATAAATCTTTAAACAAATAAATTCGTTTTTAAATACAACTACCTTGGTTAAGTAAATAAAGTAATCTAATAATTGCCAAATCTCGTAAATATAAAAATGAGTAAGTTTATGGAGTACACGTATGTATTATTTCAATCCTAACCGTACTAACCTCGATTTTCATTTAATGTAATATTTTATATGCACCTGTAATATAGGCAACTCATCTTTCATTTCAAAGTGTTTATTAAATGAACAACTAGGTTTTTATGTGTAGAATTTTATATTGTTTGGATGTTTAAAGTATAAAATACTAAACTATTTTACATATACATAATTAGGCGAATCAAAGATTGCTTGAATATCTATCAAATTTACTACTGAATTTATTTATTTTAAATGTTTTATTAACTCTACAAAGTTGGGACGTTTTTACTGCATGTATACACTGTGTTTATTTAATCCCAAGCTAAAATTCAAAGTTTTCTTTATGCAAGATTGGCAGTACGAAAACCATTAAATCATTCTTGTAACATTATGTCGAAGAGCACCAAAAAACATTACGCATATATTTGATTTTCCGTTATTTATTTTCTCTTGTTGCATCGGTTCTTTTTAGAACTATTGCAAAGCTTAATACTGTTTGCTGTGGTAAATTAAAAATATTTTGCATTTCTATTTTCCTTAAAATTCATAAATTTTTAGAAAAATACCACATAATTATCTGTAGTAATACCATAAGAGCTTTGAATTTATCGATAATTTCACGAATGCTTGTTACATAGCGACGAAGACGAGTGTCAGTTTGACAAGTATTTAAATCACGACTGCCCGTAGAGCTGGAGCGATTTAAATGTCAAACTGACACGAGTCGATGTCGCTATGCAGAAAGTATGAGTGAAATTATAGGCCTTTCACGATACGAAGACGTGCATGTCATTGATGGCGTTTGCACAGTGTAGTAAGATGTGCATCTTTGTTATGTAATGAATAATGATTCTCTAATATAGATTATAACTAGTGTTCATTTGAAAAGTCAATCTAGGTTACTTTGAAATTTTGATAGAATAAGACGCAAATATACTCGTATTAGTATGTGCTTGTTGTTCTGTAAACATCAATCCAAATGACATTTGATAATGTCAATCACAAATATCAGTTAGTGCATAAAATAATCGTGCGTCGATTCTGGTTTAAATAAATTGCTTCTCAGTTTTAAAATGGCTTTCACTTTAGAACGTAAAATTTTTTTAGTCCAGGCTTATTTTCGAAGTGGTAATAAAATTCATGGTTTATGGGTTTATTCAGTTCAAGATTGCATGGTAGAATTTCAAGTTGAGTTTCCACATTTTGTAATAGATTATATACAATTTAAGAATACTATGGATAGAACTTTCAAACTTTTTTCTGAAACTGGTAGTCTCTTCAGAAAATCAGGCAGCGGAGCAGTTAAGAAACGTACACCCCAAGTTGTCAATCGTGTTGAAGAAATAATGGAAAATGAACCACAAACATCTGTTCGACATTTGAGTCAACAAATAAACCTTTCTGTTGGTACACCTCACAAGTTATTAAAAAAAGATATGCAAGTTTATCAATACCGTGTCACACCAGTACAAGAATTGTTAGAAATTGATTACCAACGTAGACTACAGTTTTGTAATTGGTTTGTAAATATGAACAATAATGGAGAACTTTCGCAAAGAGTCAACTTTACTGATGAAGCACGGTTTTATAAAACGGGATACCTAAATTCACAAAATACAAGAATTTGGAGTAGTGAAAATCCACATGTAATTAATGAAGAATCGCTACATCCAGAGAAAATTGGTGTTTGGGCAGCGATAAGCCAAAGGCGAATCATTGGACCGAGAGTTGTAAAAGTTAAATTCTCGTTTGCAAATTGTTGATTAATATAATATAGAAAAGCACCTTCTTTGTTCTTCGTCTCCATATTAAATAGTTTTTGTAAGTATTAAGTTTTTTATATCATAAAACGTTAATTAAAATTATAAGAATATTTCTATTGTATTCAAGATTGTTATTTAAGAGATTTATTATTAGAAATATAAATAATAAAGCTTACTATTAAAATTCTATGTTAAAATTATAGTAATTAGAATTTGTTCGAGAGGATTCAGGTTTTTTTTTACATGTTGATTGCGCATGTGTAAATTTTGATCGTGTATCAGTATCTTATTATACAGTATGGTTCTCTGGGGAGAAATTAAAAATAAACTTTAATATCTTTAGATAAGTTTGGTCGGGATAATTAAGAGGAAGTTTTTTCATTCACTCAGCTGTCAATATATTACAGTGAATATTTTTACCTCATGTATTATTGTAAAATACAGAATCTTTATGCTTTATAAAGATAGATTTTTTTTCTTTTTTTGATTTTTGTATTAAATATTCAGTTTAAATTTTTATTCTGTGTTTTGTTTTATTTCCCATATCTATATTACTGTTCAAGCTCAAAATATAAAATAAGTAAATATTTGTGTGAACTTTTCACTGGCGCCTAACTCATTGTAGAAATAACACGTCTTGCCGAATTGGAACCCGAGAAGATAGAAGTCTCATATTTGAAAATAAATAATAATATATATGTATATATATATATATATAATATATAATTTATATATATATATAATATATAAATCAATAATATCGAAAGCTTTAAAGAGATCGTTCTATCACGAAGCGCAGATATTAATAAGTAGATTTAGTTTACGTTGATACTACAACAAAATGCAAAGTTTGTGAAATACCGCTCTTGTGCACAACAAAATATAATTGCCAAAAACATGTAAATAGTGCAAAGTATATACAGAAAAAAAATGGTGACGTATTTGTGTACGAGCTGTGTGTAACTTTAAGTATATATTCTGAATCCAAGACACAAGAATCGGTTCTAACATATATTAATATATGTCTAATAAGGGATATAGAGTGTTTATATTAGTGTATTTAGTAATGTTTACTAGAGTATGCGCTTTATCAATGGACGAGGCCTGTGGGTAAAATTGAAAGACCATTCTAATCTCGGCTCTTGTAGATTGTCAACCTTTCTTTTTAATATAACTGTACATATATGATATAGCACATGCACGTGTAATCTAAGCCCCTTCGACTACGACGCTGCGCCTCCTACCAAATGTGCATTATTTAAGAGTAAACTCACTTACATTAATATGTATACATTTTTTCAGGAAACGTTAATTGCTCAAAGGTACCGTACGGAAATTTTACAACCATTTGTCAATCAGTTGCATGACGATGAACTTCAAAATGCATATTTCCAACAAGACGGAGCACCTTGTCACTGTACTGCAGAATCTGTGGATTGCAGGATTATTTAAGAGAATTTTTTGATGAGCGTATAATTAGTCGAAATACTGAAATTGTCTGGCCTGCACGTTCATGCGATTTAACACCTTGCGACTTCTTTTTGTGGCCTTATCTAAAAAATAACATATTTCGAATACCTATATTGAATTTGAATGATATGCTACAGAGAATCGAACAGAAATGCATGGAAATGAATAACAATCCAGTAATGTTGCAGAATATGATCAGAAATTTTGAACGGAGGATTTTAAAGTGCATTGATCTTGAAGGACAACATTTTCAACATTTGTTATAGTTTTCAATACATACCTATTATTTGTTATTTATTTGTATGTATGAAACTGTCAAAATATACGACTTCATAGGTTATGTAGTAAATTTTAATTTACGACATACTTCAAAATGTTCTCAGTAAATCACAAGCTACTAGATTGACTTTTCAAATGAACACTTGTTAGGTATCAAATAATTGACATCACATGAAAGATATATAGGTTATGTTGACGTCATAATTCTTGAAGTAGATGGATACATATTAATACATTAATTATTTATACTTTTGTTTATTTATCAGATATAACCTTTGCATTTAAAAACAAAAAGTGCTTTTTTAACGATTTTATTAAATAGGAACAGATGCAATTTATTTATACACAAATACTGCAATATGGAATACCTTTCATTAATATAATAGTAAACAAACGTAGAAAAGTATATTAATGATCATTAATTATATTAATAAAGTTAAAAACATCAGTCTGATGAACTATCTTCATCGTTACTTTCATTTCCAACATTAATAAAAAATTCAGGAG
Organism: Melolontha melolontha; assembly: GCA_935421215.2. Taxonomy (NCBI): domain Eukaryota; kingdom Metazoa; phylum Arthropoda; class Insecta; order Coleoptera; family Scarabaeidae; genus Melolontha; species Melolontha melolontha. Next base: position 205,215,977 of record OW285235.1, read on the forward strand.
GTTCGTCGCGATCTATATCCACTTCCCTATCCCACCATACTTGTACTAGTTTTTCCGTATGATGAATGTTGTTTTGCCAAGTTTCAGATAAAATTGTATTCAATGCCCTTTCCCATATTATTTTTGAATTATCAATGGAACGTCCACTCAGTTCATACTTAGTAAAGTTGCCAATATGAACAACTACTTTCTTCCTGTGTCATGCTTTCGTTTAGGGTTGACTAGTGTATTGTCCTTTCCAACATCAGTAGAGATTCTGCTAACAATTGTAAAGCTTACACCTAATGCTGCAGATACACGCAATAAATAATGTAATTTATTATAGTTATACCATTATCACGTTCGTCCTTAAAATACGCGATTGTAGCTACAATTAGCGATTTACTCTGGCTAGAGAACGGCTTCGGCATTATTGCGCAAGCGAATAATTCCACTTTAGTTATACGAATAACTGTTTGTCACAAAGATGAGATAAGAACGGTGGAAATTAATAAAAACGTACAAACAACAAGGAAAATAAATGACAGAACAAATTTGTCAAATGACCAATTGACAAATTTGTCATCAATGGACGCTACTTTCTCAATCCTACAAACTTATACGGCGATATTAACGTTGAATTTTATCAGTTGTACATAGGTATTTTATTTGCTACAGATTTGTCATGCCGAAAGTTCAATAAATGACGTGCACGTCTTCGTATCGTGAAAGGCCTTCAGTTATATAAGTGGTAATTCACGAATCTTTGTTACTATAGAAATCTCACGAGTGGTCGAAGTGCACGAATGAGATTTCTTAGGAGCCAAATTCATAGACGCCATTTGAGAGTTCCTTATTCTCACCTTACACTCATAGCGTAACTTTCCCACTTTTCGTAATTCTTAACAGGTAGCAACTCATCTGCGCCTCATCTACAGCTCACATTTGAGTGGCAAATGAGTAAACGTAAAGGTGTATGGATAGTTCCCTTTTATCTATTCCTCAGAACATTTTTTTTGTATTTTCAATTGTTTTAAATCGTTTTTGTGGTATGGATGACTTTTGGGAATTTGTGGATTATGTAGAAGATCAAGTGTATATGCGTATACCAAGGTAAAAAGATAAGTTTTTATTATAGAGTACTTAAGAATGTTATTTTGTCACAGAAATATGATAAGATATATGGAAAACCCTCTTGAAAAATATAATAACAATGAACTGTTACAACGATACCGGTTTTCTAAAGAAACCATTCACAACATTAGATTAAGTTTAATATATCCTGTGGCCTCTGCTCTAACTAAGTGTGGCCTACCAGTGCCCCCAATTATAAAATTATGTATTGGAGTACGTTTTTATGCTAGTGGTTCAATTCAGGGTATTTTTCTGTGTTTATGGTTGTTAATTTTAGAGAGGTATTGGTGATACTGGTAGTATATGTCAAAGTACTGTTTAGCTCACATAAATCTAGTATATCCTAACTTGTCAAAATTTTCAATTATTGCATAGTGTTTATTAATTTTTTTTTGAAAGACCAACTGTCAATTAATTTTTAATACAATTTAGAAAATACAAATAAACTAATACCTCATTGATCCGTCATTCGCATCAATTACTGCCCATAACCTTCTAGGTACAGAATCAATAAGACTTCTTAAAAAAATAGGTTTTTCAACAATATTTTCCCAGGTATTTTCAATAGATCATTAGATTCCCATAGTTGTTCCCTAGTAGTAAATCTTATACGAGATCTATGAATTTGAATTGAAATGTAATTTTTTTGATTTTCTCTTAAATATTTCAAACAGATTGTGGTCTTCTACATCAGTTGATTTTCTTTTAAGACCAGTTCCTCGTTTGCGACATATACTGCCTTCATTTGCCTATCTTTTTTTCACTTGTAGAACTAAAAATTTGTTCAAATGAAATTCTACTGCGACTTGTTTAATGGTGCGACTTTCAAAATTTAACATAATTTGTACTTTGTCTGCCGGAGTCAGTTTTCTTGCCATTTTGGATATCAAAAAGTGACAAATGTAATTTTGACGTTAGAAGAATGAATTACAAAAAACAAAAATTCAAAAATGGTTTATACTAGATTTATGTGAGCTTAATTGTACAAATCTTGCAAATCAATTCTTTAGTTAAAGAACACCGCTTTTCCTTTACACTGATGTAATCTGTTTTTTTATACTCAATTATGTGTCTGCAGTTATTGACGGGTACTTTTAAATAGATTTTTTCATCGCCCGTGAAATAAGTTCGTTTTGAATCCATATTTGAACCAAACTGAAGATAAGTCAAAGACACGCTAATAATCGACAATTGGGATAATTTGAGGTTATAAAATTTACTATTTCACACCGTCGGTACTCCAGACAACTTCCTATGATTGATTTAACGGACGATACGTCATACGCACGTTATTCGAACGATGACGTAGTCACTCGAAGCTTTCCCGCTTTTTACTCATCTTAACAACTCGGGGGGCCGTTCAAGTATTACGTAAGCAGAATTTTAGTATTTTTAACCCCCCCCCCTCTCTCTTGTCAGCAAAAGTAAGTAAAGCTTTTACCCCCCTCCTATGCTTACGTAAGCATTGGTATAATTTTTACAAAATCTGTTGAAGTTTCTTTATTGTTATTCATGAGCAGCTATCTATCACAATGAAATAAGCAATTTATAAACTAGTTAATTGACGAAGGAGATACTTGTTGAAACTTCATTATAACGCTAAGAAATAAGTAATTAATCTTCTAGTTTCAAAAATTCTTTTATTGTAAATACCACTACAATATTGTTTCGCCATACAATATTTCATCCACCTGATGAAGCCATTGTATGGCGAAACAATATTATAGTGGTATTTACAATAAAAGAATTTTTGAAATTTATAAACTATAAAGAAATTACTGCACATTTAATATTTATTCAAGCAAATCATTAACATTATATTTAAATATTATATTATTAACATATAAACGATATCTATTTATTTTGTTCTTTTTAAAAATTTGGTAAACTCAAATTAATCGTCCTCAGTCCAAGACACTTGAATTCATGACTGTACATAAATAAATATTGCTGACGTAATCACCATTCAGACCCCCCCCCCCCATGTCATCAGAAATAAACAAAGCAGAGACCCCCCATGGTGGTTACGTAATACTTGAACGGCCCCTCGCTAAATAAGGTTCATGATACCAAAATTGCTATGAGAATGAGTGTTCCTCTAGTGACTAACAACTGAGTGGCAGATGAGGTGAGGATGAGTACTACTTAAGTAATAACTAGGAATTTGGTCTTAATAGCAACAAAGATGAGTAGTACTAAATCTTGTTAAAATTATTAAAAAAAAAATAATCACTAAGAATGTAATTCGGCGTGATTATTTTTTAAACTATGTTGCAAAAATGTTAAACAAGTATGTAAGTATAGCAAGCGCCAATTAAGTTGGCGCGAGGAGGGGCTGCGCAGAAGCCGTTTTTAAAAACGTCCACCCCCACTACTCAAGTAATTGTCAGAATACATTTGTCATTGACGTTTGACGGAACATAATGTCTTAATTGCTAGGGGACCATAAAGTGATACGCGCTCAGAGGTTAGAATTATCTAAAACCAAATACAAATCTCCCCACTACTTTTAATCCTGCGCGAACTTATCCCTCCTCGCGCCAACTTAATTAGCGTTTGCTATATCTTTATTAACCAATAGTACGACATGTTTTTGATTAGAATCTAAGCATTTTCTTATAACAATAAAACCAATTTTTGACAAAATTTTAGAAATGTCTACATTTGTTATGCATTTCTTTGACGACGCGCTGTGATTCTACTACGAAAATTATCGAAAAATTATGGCTATAATTTCGAGTTCCTTCAGTAATACGTGAATCTACGTAAACGTATGTGTAAAATAATCTGAGGAAGTATACTTCAGTATTACCAACTAGTATATTTGGTTGCATAGATGGCAGTATCATTATTAAGTAAACAAAGATATAAGTGCATATAATAATTAAATTATAATTTATGAGCTTATTAACTACTTCCTGTTATGTAATTTCAAAAACATATTTAATACTAGTAAAAATATTTTTATATTTACATAATAACCAATTGTTATTACCAAAACTCGCTCTGTATGTATGTAAAATAACAAAATATGCATAAATATGCAAATTTTTACAAAAACCAATTTCCATTCTATAAAATAAAACTTTATTTTACATTTAATGTCTGTTACATTACATAATATTTGTGTAACACTATTAATGATATGTTTACAAAAACTTAAAATATTCTTAGACATAAATGCTGTTCAAGAATATATAATTACAAATAATTAGGTTATTAAAAAGATTGACAATTAGATGTTTTTCTAAATTTTCTACTTCTGTCGTCTAGCAAGTGTTTGGATGTGTAAATAGATTGTTTAACATCGACGCAAGTAATTGGAGCATTTTTTAAATCGCTTACAATGTAAGGCTCTAATTCAATGTCATCTACAATTTCCCCTTTCAAAATATTATAGAAACTTTAAAAAAAATTTTAAATCCTATATTTTTTTCTTTGAATGTAGTTTTTAAAAATTATTTTCCAGCTCCTGTAAATGTCGACAATGCGTTATGGCGTTTGTTTATTGAATTTACAGGTTCAGTCAAAAGCAGTTCTCTTGATTCTAATTTCAAAATAGTTTTTGCTGCTACAAAAAAATGTGTTGCAATAAATGCCAATTGATTTGATGTTACACTATTTTTTAAATACTCTTTTTTATAGCATTTGAATCATCAGGGAACTTTAAAATAAAATTTTTAATATTTCAATAAGTTTTTTAATAAAAAATTGCGGCATTTAGTCATGTTCCCCACCTAGTAATTACTGGTTGTGGAGGTAATTGTATACCGGGAAATGATTCATTGTACAATTAAATCCGCAATGGCGCTTTTAATTTTTTTTAAATTAGAAATGAATTCATTCACAAGAGGAAATTCACTTCTGATTTCTTGGGCAACTCTACTAATGCCCATGAGTCGGACAAGTAGTATGAATTAAATTATGAAAATATATCTTTAAATTAACTAAGGCTTTACACATATAAGGGGCAGAATCGGACAACAGTAATATAATTTTATCATCAGGTATTACGTCGGACAGGAAAAATTTTGCTAATCTATTGTTAATATAATGAGTTATAGTACAGTTATTGGTTTTATCTAACTGTTTACAACTTAAACTACTCAAAAATGAATAGGGAATTAGATCTTTTTTTAACAGATCTAATTCATTCGATTAAATTTAACGTATTTTCTCAAACTATAGATAAATTAGAAGGCCCACAGTCGTTTGTGGACATTTTATTTGGTAAATGTCTTTTCTGTGTGATAAAATATTGAATCTTGTATTTTAACCTTAAATTAATTTATAATACAAAATTCTAAAAATCGCAATTTTTGACAAGTATTATTCATTTTGAACGTCATTTCACATTTTCACGATGCCAAGACGTCATTTAAATAAAGAAACTTTTGATTTAATTGCGTTATTGCATCAGCGAGGGCAATCTGGAGCAGAAATTGCCGCAATTTTTAATGTGTCTCCAAGTGTTGTTAGTAGGGCTCTAAGAAGATTCCAACAGGTAGGATCTGCAAGGAGAAGACCCGGTAGTGGATCTGAGAGGAAAACAAATCAGAGACAAGACCGCTACATACGAATTCAGACAAGGATGAATCCGTTTAGAAGTGCTGTATGGTTGCAAACACAGTTACGTGCCGCCACTGGAGTTAGAGTTTCGGATCAAACCATCAGAAACCGTCTGAGGGAAATGGATCTTCATAGCTGCAGGTCTGTGAGACGCCCAAAATTAACTAATACCAATAGAATGGCTAGAAGAACTTGGGTTAACCAACGACTAGCAGAAAATTTTCAATGGGAGCATGGTTTATATACCGATGAATCCAGATTCTGCTTATTTAGTGATAATCGTAGATTAAGGGTCTGGAGAACTCGAGGAGACCGTTATAGACGCGAGTTTACAAAAGCTGTGGTGCCTTTTGGCGGCGGTGGTATCATGGTGTGGGCGGGCATTAGTTTGAATGGACGTACGAACCTCCATCTCTTTGAAAACAATATCAATGGACACATATACAGAGATGACATTATTCAGCAATATGTGGCCGACTTTCGTGAGGCTGTGGATGAAAACATGGTTTTTATTGATGATAATGCAAGACCTCATCGTGCACAAATTGTAATGCAAGCAATAAATGACCTCCATATTAACCATCTACCTTCACCACCAACGTCTCCCGACTTGAATCCAATTGAGCACATTTGGGACAGACTTCAAGAACAGCTCAACGAACATAATCCACCCCCAGTTAACGTGCAACACTTGCGGGAAATTTTACCGCTGTGTTGGAGAAGAGTGTCACAAGAACACATTAATAATTGCATTATGAGTATGCCCCGAAGATGTACAGCTGTGAGAGATGTCCGTGGCCATTATACACGATTTTAGAATTAATTGTTACAGAAAAATGTTTATTTTAGCTATTATTAAAAATGTTGCTTATTTCATTTTTGATCATTTATTAGTAATCTAACGATTTTTCTGAATAAATATTCTTGAAAATTTTAAATTGTTGTGTACAATTATGTATCTAATATAATACACTACAAATATTTACCCATACTATCTAAAAAATACTAAAAAGTAAAAATTCCTTATTCATTTTTGAGTAGTTTATTAAGTATGACTTACTAGGATTTTCGGCGTTCAAATAACAAATTAATAAATTAGCAATATATCGACCTCGAGAGTGATTGCTCTAGTGCAGCGATTCTTGACCTTCTTAGCTCCGCGACCCTCCAAATTTGTAAATCAAGCCATACTGATAAAAGTATACTTGAAGCATCATATCTCTTGGCTTTAAGAATAGCTAATATGTCCAAACCCCATACAATCGTCGAAGACCTCATATTGCCTGCTGTAATACAGCAAAAACAGAAGAAGCAAAAACACTGTGAAAAAATTTCCGCTTTCTAATGACACAATATCAAGGCGAATCTATGACATCGCTGCCGATATTCGCATTCAGATAATTCAGCAAGTGAGTTCAAGTGATTTTTTTCGTATTCAATTTGATGAATCAACAGATGTAGCAAACATGTCTCAGTTCTTATATTTTGTGAAGTATGAATGTGATAGGAACACATCAATCAAAGAAAATATGTTGTTTTGCAAAACAGTACCGGATCATTCAACAGGACAATGTCTTTTTGATGTTTTTTATGAAGCTATTAGAAACTATACTAATGGACACACTGCTTCCTCCTTCACAGACATGCTCTTGTCAAAAATGGCTAATTTTATTAAAAGCCGACTGTTACAAAACAGGCTGTTTACTAAACTATGCAATGAAATGGGCGGAAATAAAAAATCTCTTCTTTTTCATAGAGAAGCTAGATGGTTATAACGAGGGAAAGTGTTAATCCGAGTATTGTAATTGCGAGATGAATTAATATTTTTCAAAGATAAACTAACGCCATTCTCATTGTTTTTACATAATAGATGAGTGTATGTTGTTGTTGGCTTACTTAGCTGATTGATGTATTTTCGCATTTAAACGACTTGAGTGTAAATTTACAAGGACGTGATAAAACATTTTATTAATGATAGACAAAGCTTTCATTTCATGCTTTCATTAAGAAGCTTGATATCTGGATTATTCGCCTTCAAAGCAAAAATTTGGATATGTTTCCACTCACTTCGGATTATATTGAGAAAAATTTTGATGAACCACAGTTTGGATTTCAAGAAGATGCGTTTGCGTGAGCTAAAAACTCAGTTGACAGAGTATTTCCCGGAAGATAAAAATGATTTCTCGAAGAGATGGGTGCTGAATCTGTTTAGTGAAAACATTGTTGCCGCCGCTAAGTTACGAGTTGAGATTCACGCCAGCTCATCGAAATGTCTGCCGACAAAACGCTACAACTGCAATTTAATCTGACGTGGCATGAACGTCGAAATGAATATGGAAATTTAGTCACAGAAGCATTGAAAATATTAATCCCTCTCCCTTATTTCTGTGAAAAAGGTTTTTCGTCTATGGTTGAGCTTAATACTAAATACAGGAATCGTCTCTTATCACTCGAAAATAATTTGCTTTTCTGTGTTTCTAACGTAGATCCACGTATAGAGAAACTTTTAAATTGAAAGGAAATGCAACCATCACATTAGTTTCTTTTCTTTACATGTGTACCTATTGTAAGTAAAATGTTTATAATAAATGATTTTTTCTCATAAAATGATTTTTCGTTATAGTTTAGACTATTTCGCGACCCCCGTTGGTTGAGAAACGATGCTCTAGCAAGTGACTGCGGACGATTTTATAACTCCAAGATACATTACTTAGAGCAGACCAATTTCCGTGCGCGCCATGAGCGCCGGTATGGGAATGTAATTCGTAATATATTAGAATATGCGATAGAATAGGGACGCAACATGAGCTTGTTACCGATATAAGTATAGAAGTAGAGACATTTATTCTATCAGAAATAATTAAATATACATTTGGTTTTCTGCTATTAAAGTAATATGCATAAACACACGAAAAATAAGAATAGTACATATTATAGCAGCGTTGTATGTACACATAGTTCATGTATAAACTGTTGTCGATTAATTTTGTTATTATTGTGCTTCGAACTGCTTACGTGTTCTTTACAATGTGTTTTTGACCAACACATTAGATATGTATTGCACACTAAACATTTAATTTTTGAGCCATCGTATATTAAGTCCGGGAAATCCATAATAAACTTATTCACTTCGTCTGACAACGGTCGTTTTCTCGATTTATGTGCCGACGACATTTTATTACGTATGCTTACACTTACATGTAGTTTAAGCAAGTACCAAACACCTACTGAATGCTTTTTATTAGTTCTGATGCAATACAATCATCCTCACATCGGCGCACATGGCGCGCACGGAAATTGGTCTGCTCTACTTCGATATATTTAATTATTCAGAATTAAATTAGATTATTACATAATTGAAATTATGAAAATATTCTTGTGTTTAAAGTCTTAAAAATATAACATTGATGTTCAATATGGAGTCGATGTCCTTTATATAAATCGTTAGTTATTTTATAAATTGTGATTCAAGCTTGTGTAAAATAATTTCAGCAAATATATACATTTTAAGATAAACTATTTATTACGTCAATTTGAGTATATAATAGACTAGATTGTTCTATTATTTAAATTGCGTCAGTCAATCTTAGAGCCACCTAGCGTTATTGGAAATACTACAGGTATAACACATTTAAGTTTAATTTGTTTAGTGTGTTGAGTATATACTCGTACGGTATAATGGGTTGCCTATTTAGCGTACCTGTAATCGTTTGTACGACCACATCGGAAGATTTTACTTATTCTACAGTACTTAACTGTAATATTAGGAACACGAGTAAATTTAAATATGTGATGAAAAGGCATATATACAACCACAATATATAAAGAACATATTTAATTAATATTCCAAGATTGGACCGTTTGCCTTCCTTAATTACAGTCGAGGTTACAGACATAATCCAAATTAGGCAAGCATGAATTTTTTCTTTAATTATGTCATTATTAAGGCATATATTTTCAGTATTTGTTATTAATTCCCCTTTATTAATTTTACATAAAGCTTTTTTAAATTTATTCCACACATTTTTAATGAAATTAAATTCGGTAAATTTTCAGCTGAAACTACAATTTGCTTAGAATTAAAACACAAATGGCTTTCCACCATTAGGCAAGACTAATTCATAATATTACGTTTAAGTTTAATTATTTACAAAATACAATCTTCATCGTATTATTCCGAGGCGCATTTTATTACAAACTGAGCGTTTTCTGTTGCTACCCCCAAAATGATTGTCTTTTCTAATATTCTGGCTCTTTATTGTGCTAACGTTCCTGGCATAATTTTACTAGAAAATTTACGGTTAGTAGTCCTTATTTTAATAATATTCTGTTCGTTCCAAGCGTGATTACCTTTTTTTTTTTTACCGCGAAATGATCTTCCTTTACTGGATTTGCTTAATTAAATTTATAACACGGTGCACCGTTTGAGAGAAAAGCATCCATTTAGGAAAGTTTTCTTTGTGAATACAATCCTGTTTCAACAATGCAGAAATCCTTATCTTTCCCTTGTTATATCTTTTCTACGACATCTGCAAATGCATTTCTTATACAATTAAATAACAAAAAATAAACTTGTAATTGAGAGAAGTGCATTCCGTAGTGAAATCCGCTAAAACATTTTAACCAAGTTACAAGGGGAGTTCTTTATGTTATTTACGTAGCTGTGAAAGAAACGAGTTAGAAAACAAAAAAAAAATTCAACGTAAGAACCACTAACACTAACACACTTACTCCAACGTTTGTTTAATATCGCTCTCTTCGAAAAAAAAATTCTTTTGGTAATTCCGCAAAACACGACGCCACAGCGTTTCCCACGTCGTCATTCGATAAAAATCGACGCCCTCCTCAAGTGTTTCTTGAGTTTTGGAAAGATATAATAGTCACAGGGGGCGAGGTCGAGACTGTAGTGTGGATGTTGTAATTCCTCAAAAGTCGCATTCATTGATTACTGCTTGAACAATTTATGCCTTATGCACCCTGCAGTTGTGTAGAAACAGCAGAACAGAGTTTTCTGAGAAAAATTGTAGGGTCGTTTTTCGCACAACTACTATACACTGCAACCCTGTAAAGACAGTCTTTACAGGGTTGCAGTGTATAGTAGTTGTGCGGAAGCGTTTATCTTACTTTATTGTGCCCCGTGTGACTTTAATTAGTAGTTTTTACCTACTGATGATGACAACTTAGTTGTCGAAATACGTATTTAGGATACGACTAATAATTGTGGTAAGGGGTTATATACCTTTTTTAAATTATTATTTAACCACAGTCTCCATTGAAAGAATTTTGATATTTAGGTACTCTATCGACTGATATTATCAACATATTTAAAAGGACATTTATATTAAATGGCATTTAAAAGTAACGTAAGTATATTATCAACATGTTTAAAGGAACATCTAACTCTAAACACGCATTTAAACCTAAATGCCTGAATTTGACTACTCAAGTATTAAAAGGGGAATTAACGCATGCATATTTATGTTTGTATGTACTTCTGTATGTACTGTACTATGTATAGGCTATATATTTTTTGTTTAATGTTAATTTCTCTACGAATATATTTTCAAAATTTATTGTGATTTTTTAAAGAGAATTTCATTGTTGTATGGATTTTTACTTCTTGCAAATATTTCAAGTATATTTATGTGACTATTAACTATTGTTTACTTTTTGATTTATGAGTTCAAGAAATCTACAACCTTAGGCACAAATTAATATAAAGGAACTACTAACAAAAGTTTATTAATATATGTATATTTTTTGATATATGAAAGTAAAGTACACAAAACTATGTACATAAACTAAAAACCATTATGTTTTATAACTAAAACTTAATTCTATGGAAACATATTACAATATTAACAATATTAAATATCTGCTCTTAATTTCAAATTAAGAGGAACACAAACCAAAGCGAAGCCAGGCACAAAACTGTTCAAATGTGCCAAATTCGTATATTTTGTTCTAAAAGTATTATCAACCTTCTTAAATATCACATTTAGTTAAATGCTGCTACAATCCATTTCATAATACAGAACCCCTAATTTGAAGGACACTTAATTTAAATGTCATTTAACTAAAATTACTTTTAATATCCGGCCGTATATCTTATATCTCATAGAGGCTTAAAATTTCCGGAAATATTTACAAAGCGCTCTTAGTATTACAGTAAAACAATTAATGTTGCAAATTTCCTTGTCATTACAAAACAAGTGTTCATTTGAAAAGTCAATCTAATAGCATGTGATTTACTAAGAACATTTTGCAGTATGTCGTAAATTAAAATTTACTACTTAACCTACGAAGTCGTATATTTTGACAGTTTCATACATACAAATAAATAACAAATAATAGGTATTTATTGAAAACTATAACAAATGTTGAAAATGTTGTCATTCAACATCAATGCACTTTAAAATCCTCCGTTCAAAATTTCTGATGATATTCTGCAACATTACTGGATTGTTATTAATTTCCATGCATTTCTGTTCGATTCTCTGTAGCATATCATTCAAATTCAATATAGGTGTTCGAAATATGTTATTTTTTAGATAAGGCCACAAAAAGAAGTCCCAAGGTGTTAAATCGCATGAACGTGCAGGCCAGGCAATTTCAGTATTTCGACCAATTATACGCTCATCGAAAAAGTCTCTTAAATAATCCAAAGATTCTGCAGTACAGTGACAAGGTGCCCCGTCTTGTTGGAAATATGCATTTTGAAGTTCATCATCATGCAACTGATTGACAAATGATTGTAAAATTTCCGTACGGTACCTTTGAGCAGTTAACGTTCCCTGAAAAAATATTGGTCCAAAGATTCGCCTTTGGCTTATCGCTGCCCAAACACCAATTTTCTCTGGATGTAGCGATTCTTCATTAATTACATGTCGATTTTCACTACTCCAAATTCTTGTATTTTGTGAATTTAGGTATCCCGTTTTATAAAACCATGCTTCATCAGTAAAGATGACTCTTTGCGAAAGTTCTCCATTATTGTTCATATTTACAAAGATTTCTAAAGAGCGAGTGCGGCAAAATGCCTTATGAAACGAGTTTTGTATACTATTTTTTCTATTTTGCGTTTTTTACATTAATAAATTGCTTAAATTGGAATAATTGGAATGTCGGTACAGGACGCATAAGAATATCTTTTGTATACCAAGATGAAGCTTTAGTCGCACATATGCATACAAACCCTTTTTGGATGGCTGTCAGCGCGAGGCCTTGGAGGTATACATTAATATTCAAAATCGCCTCAACAGTAACGAATATATAAATATTCTTAATAATGTGATGGTCCCAATCGTTACACGGTTTTACCCCGATCAATATTTCGTGTTTTGGCAAGACAATTGTCCTGTTCATACCTCCGCAGCAACAAAACAGTGATTTAATACAAATCACATAGCCACTTTGGATTTTCCTATTTATAATAGGGATTTAAATGTAATAGAAAATGTATGGGGTTTAATCGCAAGACGCATTAATAAGCAAAATCTTCATGTGCATAGCAAACAGGAATTATTTCGCATAGTACAAACGGCCTGGGCAGAAATATAGTAGAATCTCGAAACCATGAATATAAAAAATCCGACTGTTCACGTTATGGAATTTGTTCACGTTAGCGAGTAGATACTAAACATACACAGGTTTACATATATATTATATATATATATATATATATATATATATATATATATATATGGTAAATTCAATCAGTTGGCGATTAAAGGTCTGGCTTTACTTCAAAGTATATATATTTAAAACAACCCTACATGTTTCGGCAATGATGCCTTTATCAAGGATATAAAATATAAATGACAGTATACAAATGTCAAATAATTGAGTTGCTATGGATAAAATTATTCAAAGATACATTCCAATTGAATAATAATAAATCATGCCTTAGTATTCCAAAAACAGATAGCAAGGTGTGAACATATGAGTTGTCCGCTGCTAACAGCTTGTGTCTCTTTCTGGGTATGAACTTGTGTGTTGGTTGCTGCTGGCAGCTTGCGTCTCTCTCTGGGTGTGTGGTTTTGTGTTTGTGTGAGCGCGAAAGTGTTAGGGTTTTATATGTTGGCGCGCTCGTGCGTGTGTTTAGTGACCGGTCGCATAAATTTAGAGAGATCGGATAACCAGCCATTGCGCAGGGCCGCCAACCCTTTCCCGGCAACTTCTTTACTTTTCCGTGCAGTACTTTAGGAATTTCAAGTTCTTGATTTTTTAATAATTTATCGTCTTCATCATCTTCATCTTCGCTTTCACATGTAACTGTGTCTTTATTCCATTCTTCAATATGAGTCTTTGTGTATTGGTCTATGGTCGGTTCACTTTCAAGATTATTCAATTAAGTGATTGTTTCAGATGAGAAGGAGCGTTATCAGGAAGAAGGATGGCATATTCTTTGATGTTTTTACTGCGTAAAAAATCTTTAACCTAAAATTATGAAAATCAACTACTGTAGCTTTTTTTTTGTTTGAACTTACCTCAGAAACGAACTGGTTAAAAAACCAGTCTTTAAAAATAACTTTCGTCATCCATGCATTTGCGTTGTTCTTGTAGACAACTGGATTGCAGAAATATTTAGAACATCTAGGCCGATTTGCTTTTCCAATTATGAGCGGCTTTAATTTGTGCGAGCCTGCTGCATTTGTACAACCGAGGAATGTAATTCTTTGTTTCGCAATTTTCATTCCCAGAGCGTTTTTTTCAACAAGTGAAACATAGGTCCTATCAGGCAACAGTTTCCAAAATAACCCAATCTCATTAGCATTATAGAATTGATGTTCATTTAAATCAAATTCCGAAATTTTTTGTCTCAAATGTTGTTTAAAAGGATCCACTAGATGTGGCTGAGATGATCTAATTTTTCTCCGGTAAGTTTTAAATGACGAATTCCGAAGCACTTTTTAAAACGTTGGAGCCACCCATAACTGGCATTAAATTTATGTGCACTTTATCATAAAAAAATAAAGCCCTTTGCCGAATTATTTCAGCAGTAACCGGAATGTTTCTCTGGCGCTGTTTAAGAAACCATCTGTATAGAATTTTTTCCATTTTTGGATATTCCGCTTCTCTTTTTCTTTTCTTTTTTTTCTTTTTATTTTTAATTGAGCAAACTGTTGATTTTGCTACACCATACTTTTTTGAAATGGCCGTTACACTCAAACCTTTTTCATAATCTTCTATTAGTTTACCTTTTTCACGTAAAGACAAACACTTTGCATTCACTTTTGTCATGTTACGACAGTTAACGTACCGCACAAGAGCATTCACTGAACACTGTGGCCTGCTTTTACATATTGTAGCATATCATACAGACAGGGAAACCCCCGATGACTTAAAAATTAAAACTATTCATTATTCACGTTTTCGTTGTTCATACTACAGAGTATGCAATTGAAAATATTTTGTGTTCGCAGTACTGAGATATTCACATAAACGAATTTTCACGTTAACAGATCTTACTGTACCTGAAAATCATGTGATTAATTTAGTAAGATCAATGCCTGAAAGAATTAATGCTGTAATAGAGGTAGAAGGTGCTCTTAGTGCTCTTAGGTGCTCAAAGTATAAATTTTAGTAACACGTTCATGTTATTATAATTTTCAATGAAATGTTTTTTTTTAACTTTTGGTCATTTAAATAAATATGATTTAATTGTGGTTTTGAAATTTGAGTACTGTCAAACTGATATAAATATAATTTTTCATCTATAGCTAACTTCAAATCATATCAATAGCTGTAATCTTGACTTAAATAATTAAAAAAAGTGTCCCGTTTTATTTGTCGAGGACTGTAAGTACCTACTGTCACAGTTATTAACCTTCCATTAGACGCGTCCTATTTTATAACATGAGTTGTCGCGTATCACCTGGAAGGTGCAACGATAAGTTAGATAATCTAAAACTGATATTTTTGTATTCTATTACGTTAAGGTGAAGAAAACAAGTATGCACATTTAAACGAACACATTTATTAATTTAAAAATAAAAACAAAACAACGAAAAAATAAACAATAATAATTCTTTTACTTTTACTCAGAACACAGAAGGAAAAAAGATAATTAAGTGTTTTATTGTTTTAAATACACTTTACAAAAAACTGTGTATTTTATAAACTGTACTTCTTTCCAAAATTAACATTTTCTTTACGAAAACTGATCATAACACGAATTGCAAGTAATGACGACATGTCCAAGGCATAAATATTGGCCACATTTTCTACAGCAGTATTTTGTGTTTCTTCTTTGCTTGTCCTTTTGGCATGGCGCACATAATTTTCTTTTCCTGATATTTTCGTCATTTTCGGGAATTTTGGATGTAGATGGAGTTGTTACTTCTAATAATCTACTGTGCAGGGACGTGGGATGCTTCTTATTGGAGACACGCTGAATCATTTGTTCATGCACTAGATCTTTTGCAAGTTGACGTAAAAACATTCGCCGATTCTTTATAACTCCGCCATTTCCTGCAAATACGATTTGCGCATTTATCCCAGCAACATTTAACATTGCAAAGAAGATGCCCATGGGCCGTCGTCTAGTACCTCGAGCAACGTTGTATGTTGCACATAACTTATCAACGGTGTCTACACCTCCTTTTGTCCGGTTATAAAACGATATGATTTCCGGTTTATTGTGGTTGCCGGACTCCTCATCTATTGCAGCATCAAAGTGAAGACTAGAAATTAAAATTACATTTTTTCCTTTTTTAGGAACATAAGAGACCATTGTTCCCTCTTGTCTAAAAGCAAAAACGCTAGACTTTTCATCACGATGCTTTACAATTTTCAACTGCTGTGGAATTTACCATTTTTTTTTTTTAATGTTCCTACAAAAGATAATTTGGTATCTGCTAAATCTTTCAGCAAAGTAACGTCACTAAACCAATTATCGGCGGTAATGTTACGACCTGTTTTGGTAATTGGTGCAGTTAGTCGTTTTACAACATCAGTAGTTTTATTACTCAGTGAAAATGGTCCTTGTGGCTGCTCACCTGCATATATTTCCAAATTAGACGTATAAAATATCCTTGAGTCTACTAATGCAAAAATTTTAACTCCATATTTTGCAGGTTTTGACGGCAGATATTGACGAAATACGCACTTGCCACGAAACGCCTCTAATTTCTCATCAATCACAAGGTTTTCTCCTACAGAGTAGGACTTCTTACAATTCTCAACAAATTTTTCAAAGATTTCTCTTACAGGACAAAGTCTATCTAGCTGTTTTCGTTCTGGTCTAGTCTCTCGGTCGTCAAATCTCAGGCATCTCATTATAAATCGGAATCGAGATAAACTCATTGTTAGCCTGAAGATCTCAATACCATCACCGTTTGAGGCCCATAAATCTTCAAGGTTCAGGCGAGCGCTTTTGTAAACGCCAGCTAAATATAATAAACCAATAAATGCCTTAATCTCAATCAAGTCTGTTTTACGAGCATCTCGACTTCTAGAATATTCTGATGATATAAATTCGATATATTGGTTGGTTTACTTTACTATCTGATCTAATATTGAATCGTTCATAAAGCAATACCAGCTACTAGAGATTGTTTTGGCATCCTTTGCGGCACCGATTACTCCTGGAAGGTGCAGCAACAGATTTTGTTTTCCCAACTTTCTTCTTGCAGAAAACGGTAATTTTCTCCATGACATGCAGTCAATATCTTTGCCTCTTTGTCGTCGATAAGCTAGATAATTTTCACAGTCTGATTCTTCAGAGTCACATTCTTCATTACTTTGATCGGTATCTGAATTTTCTTCTCTAGTTTCAACCTGGTTCTTATCTTCAAGATCGGACTCATCGGGCACATCTAATTCGTCTTGGTTGTCTGATTTGTCATCAAATAGTATTTTATAAATTGCAGCAATGTTTTCTTCATTTTCTATATTAAACCTCTGTTTGTTGGAAGCCATAGTGTTTCTAAAACAAAATTATAACAAAGACAGTCGCGAGCACCTCACGGGTGACAAGTACGTTTTGGGTGTAAATTATAAATTTTGATAAACGAAAATTTAACAGATAATTGTAATAGCAACAACCAACAAGCTTAAGAAAAGAAAACAGTCGTATGATAAAAGAAAAAAACTTACGTCGATTGTCGCAATCACCTGTGAGGTGTTATTCTTTCACCGACAGAGATATATGACTTATTCAATTACAACTCATGCACTGTTCGTTAGAACGAAAACACTTAGGAAGATAGAAAATATGCAACCTTCTTACCTCCACCCGTTTATTTGAAATAAGCGATGATGTGCCGGCATGCACCTGATAGGTGATACGCGTCTAATGGAAGGTTAAATTCTATACTAAATTTTTTAATTCGGAGGAGTTTTTTTTTTAAATTGAAGTGCTAAAATGTAGGGTTACTATTGGTCAGATTTCGACCAAAATTACACTTTCAAAATTGCAACATGTCGAATTTCGATAGTATAATTTTTGTCGAAAACTGATCAATAGCAACCTTACTTTTTGGCGCTTCAATTTGAAAAACACTCCTCCGAATGAAAAAATTAAAGTATAATTTAAAATATAATAGAATAATCCTTAAGGGGTAGAGGGATCCTTTAATTATTAACCTGTCCGGCGAAATAAATATTCTATTTCTACTGACACAATTAGTTTAATATTCAATGGTGAATAAATTTGTGGATATGTAAAATCTACCTCGAAATCTTAAACTTTTTTTCTGCAAATTTTTATTTTTAATTTTATTTGATTACATTAAGTGTTTGTGTAGTGTTCAAATTTTCACAATGAAAATAATATCTATTGGAGAACAGCAAAGAATAATAAAGCCTTATAATGAAGGACAAATACAACGACAAATAGATGGAGCGGTGACTTCTTCGTGTGCAAGGAGGCATTTAATTAAGCAGGGGCCTAAGGGATGTGTTGCCATACGTAAACCACTATTTCATCGCGGTAATAAACGGAAACATTTACAGCGTGGAATAGAACATCAAGATTGTACTGCGTGGAACCGTGTGTTGTATAGCGATGAATCGAAATTCGAAGTATTCGGTAGCAGAAAACGTCAGTATATTCGTCGGAGAAAGGGAGAAACATACAAGTGTTTACAACCAACAATAAAACCCGGTGCTGGGTCTGTGTGTTAGTGTGGGGTCGCATTTCAGCAAATGGCTCGAGGGATTTATTAATAATTAATAAAAAATTAACTGAAAAACGTTACCCCGATATTTCAAGAGAGCATGCTATATATCTATTTGATGGCAAGTAACTGGGCATAATTTTGTTTTATTTAACACGATAACGATCCCAAACATTCTTTGCGAGATGTTATAAACTATCTGCAAGAACTTATCGATTCAGGAATTCTAGAAGTCATGATATGACTCCGACAAAGTTCTAACTTTCATATTATCTCAATCGGAAGAACAATGAAAGACAATCAAAAGGCATCCAATAATGTATTAAAGTACTGCGAGGGGAATTAACAAATATCCCGAATATTTATTACAAAATTATATAATCAGTAGAGAACGGATGCAATTTCCATAAAACGCAATCGGCAATTGGAATTGTGTATAACGCCGCACAGTACATCGCGGCGTAATTCAATGAAGTATTTGTTTGATTTACTCGGCCACCTGGTCTCACAGCGATAACAATGGACAACTGAGCTATTGTATTCGGAGAATATAGTGTTTTTTAAAGTGTTTTCATGAGCGTAGATAGAAGCGGGGTTTTTATAATGTATTTTATTTATTAGTTTATATTTCGTAAGATAAATAAAGTGCTGTGAGTAAGTTTCTTGTTTTCATAGTTTTGACTGTTAGTTACATCGTAATTTTTGTGATAGATCCTGTTTAATATCCTTTGATTGAATCTATTTCTATCAATTATTTCGACGTAAGTGTGCATTGAATTTCGTTCAGTTTCAATAATTTACGCACACATTTTTAGTTTTCGTTTATTTAGATCTAGAGCATTGTTTAAGTTACTTTTTCAGACATGATGTGGAAGAATGTCGAGAACGGCATTGTAAAACAATGGCGAGTTGGATTGACGGTCATACTGATTGTATGTCCATTGTCAGTGATTCCGAAATTTATTACAAAATCCGTAAAATATCGTAAAAAATTCGTCACTTAGGATCGCAAACACATCTGAACTCTAAAACTTTTATGGCAGCTAATATTCCATTAAATAAACTTAGCAATCCCACTTTAAAAATATTTCTTCAAAAATATACTGGTCGAAATGTTCCTGATGAATCAACTTTACGCAAATATTATGTTTCTAGGTGCTATACGAGAACAGTAGAACGCATTAGAAGCCATCTTTTAAATCAATACATATGGATAAGCGCCGACGAAACGGTGGATATGTTAGGACGCTGTGTGTTGACGCAATTGTTGTAGCTGGTGTACTACATCCAACTATTCCCTATAACTCATATGTAATAGCAACAAGTGTAATAAATAGAGTTGATGCGGAAACAGTTGCTGAAACCATTAAGGAGAATATGCAAAAAATGCTTCATTCGGACGCCACGTACAAAGAAAAAATACTTTTATTTGTCAGTGATAGTGCTGCGTATATGTTAAAAACAGGCCGACTATTGAAGAAAACATATCCTAATATGCTGCATATTACTTGTGTAGCACATGCTCTCCACAGAATCTGTGAATATATCAGAGACACTTTTCCGGAAGTTGATAGACTTGTATCAGCTTTTAAAAAGTTTTCAGAAAAGCACCATTGAGAGTAGCTCTTTTCAGGGAAAATTTTCCATCTCTGTCACTGCCTCCCACTCCAGTAATAACTAGATGGGGAACATGGCTGGAAGCTACTAGTTATTATGCTGAGAATTTCGATAGTCTAAAACATTTCGTAACACTGCTAAAGGAGGATGCTAGAAGTATTGGTGAGTGCAAGGAGCTCACACAAATCCCAAATTTAAAAAATCAGTTGTACTTTCTTCACGAACACTTTGGAAAATTGCCAAAACTAATCATTTATTTTGAAAATCGAAATCTCAAATTAAATGACGGATTAACCACATTATATGTGGCTGTTAATAATTTGAAAAGTATTCCAAGTGACTTCGGATGTGGCCTTTGGCAAAAGTTTGAAGCAATTCTTAATAGAAATCCAGAATTAATTACATTGCAGCAATTATGTATGGAGACAATTCCACAAAATCTAACGGCTAAATATGAAGAAATAAAAGAATATTTCCAGTATGCAGCTATAACCAGTTGCGATGTAGAAAGGACGTTTTCTATTTATAAGGATGTACTTAATTCAAAGAGAACAAAATTGACAGAAGAAAACCTTGAGAAACTATTGCTAGTCTATATTAATACTCCTTTACTCAACTTGAACGACAAAATGAACAAATAAAAATGTTGCAATTATAGAAATAAAATTAAAAACTTTAAAAATACAACTTTTCAACAAATACATATGTATTTCGTAATTTTATAGATCACCACCCGTTTGTTTTCCAATTATATAAATAAAATTAATTAATAAATATGTATTTCGTAATTTTAGATAGATAGATCACCACCCGTATGTTTTCCAATGATATAAATAAAATTAAAAACTTTATAAATACAACTTTTCAACAAATAAATATGTATTTCGTAATTTTATAGATCACCACCCGTTCGTTTTCCAATTATATAAATAAAATTAAATATTTTAGAAATACAGCCTTTCGCCAGTACTGCACTGGGCTTTGCGTCATGTGGTAAGCGTGTCCGTTCTCTAATAATCAGTTTCCAAAAGAACTGCTGTTGTACGTAAATATAAGAAAGGTGACACAAAATATTTATTTTTTTATGTTTTGTATTGCCAATACAAAATTCATTAATTATCTACATGAATACAATTAATATGAAAAATACCAAACAACATTTGATTTTATTTTACTTAAATATCTTAAGTTGAGCTTTTATTCAGTTTATGTACCACTGGTCTAAAACATATTTAAACTTTATCATCCATATAATATTTTGTTTATTACTTATTATAATTGTTTTATTATAGCTGTTGAACTTATTAAGTAGGATAGAACGTTTGGTCACAAAGTTTTCGGAAAAGTTTTAGATGTTGACAATTTTCTACCGTTTTACTTTAAAAACTATATATTACAATATTTAACACTAAATACTTAATCTTATTATTGATAGTGGATCATTATCTTTGATGATCCTCAGTTTTCTTCTAACTTGTCCCATCATCCTCTGGACAACAGCAGGATCAATTTCTCGCATTTTATGAAAAATTAGACGTCGTAATTGGTCTTCATTTGCAGCTTCCCATCCATTTTCATACACTTTTCTGGTCAATATCGACCAACATTCCTCTATAGGTCGAGCCTGTGCTACATTCAGAAGATTGCCTAATTTAGGAACAAAGTTTATGTTGTTTGCGTTATACCAGTCTCTAGTAGCTCTAGCATAATGGCATGAAGCTAGATCAGGCGCAATCATGATAACATCATTGCCATGATGTGTATTTAAAAACTGAAGCAGTTTAGAAAGGCATCTTTAAATGTAAAGTTAAGGCTTCTCCTTGAACACTACCAATGTACGTCTGTGAACTAAATCCGGCCTCAGAAATGGCACACGACACTAAAATTTTGTCCTCAAATTTGGATTTACTTTCGAATTTGACATTGTCTGGTGTTTTCTATGTCGTCGGTATAAAACCGTCGTTTCCCTTCACTTTTGAATGGGACAAGGTGAAATATTTCTCTTCGTCCATTACAATCAGTTTATTGACAAGATGGATGCGCCTTAGCGCACGACAATATCTGGGTATTCCTTCTAACTAGGTCGCGGTATATTTTGGTACTTTCTTTCGATTTCGAAACACCACGATATTTCGGGAAGTTGTTCGAAAAATGTGGTCTTCGAAACGCCGAATCTTCGCTGTGAAACTCCAACTCTGTCCTTAATGGCTTCAAGCATTCTTTGTTCCCTCACTTGGCTCAAAATTCTTGGTCGATCACTTTTGGGCAAATTAACGCAAGGTATTCCTTCTTCACATTCCTTTATGGTTTGGTAAATTGTTGATAAAAAAATATCTTGTTCACGATAAATGGCAACAATATCACGCTTGGGCATTCGCCCAACTAGATCATAAATTCCTTTACGAATTATTAGACATTTTGCTGAACCAGATCATAAAAACTGCCATAATTAAAACAAGTTAATTGTGGCATATGACATAGTACATCTACAAATCATCTAAAATTTTTCCGAAAACTTTGGGACCACATGTTATTTTGCATCACTGTAATCTTCTTTCGCATTTAGTCGTGTGGTCGTCAATAGTTGATGTTTCGCTAGTTATAGGATTTATTATCAAACTAGTTCAAGTTTACTTAAAGTTAGACTTGACTTGTTTCAATCTACTTTAATCCTTTTTTCGTATTTGTGAATGCAGAACCTTAATAGCAATAATTACTACGGGAACGTAGAAATAGATGTTTTTTACTAATTTATTGAATACTAACTGTACCCGGCCACGCCTTGCTGTACCTCAGTCTGGTTAAATTGAAAAGAAAGAAAATTTAATGATATATTTAATTTCACAATGCTTGTAGGCATACAATATTTTTTGTTATTCCATTGTCTGTACAGATATAGAGATCATTGGTTCGTCGACTCTAGACCACGCAACATGTAATTGTCCAATCTGTGTGTAGATCTAAATCGCACAATTCTAAAGATTGGCTCTAAGCTTTGTTGATGGTGATTGCAAACGCCAATCGAATTGGAAATCGCAATCTCTTAAATTGGAATGGCATATCCTTTAGAATCATAGGAATGCGAGGAATGAGGACAACTTCACCTTTGAATGCTCCTGCCAATTATTGGTTCTACGACATTGTTCATTAATTTATTTACTGCAAGCAGCGTGGTAACAGCAGCGCTGTTTGTCAAAAAAGCATGTTTTTACTTGTCACAGGTGTGACATACTCATGTTTTTAACTATCACAGGTGTGACATCTATATAATAGGTATATAAAAACGCGCGTATTCGAATGTAACGTTGTGTCAAAATTTCAAAGCAATCAGTGAAGAACTTTCTGAGATTTAAGATTTTGAACAAACGAATATTTACATTTTTATTTATATAGATTATTTTAACACAGACCCGTTTAAAATTAAGAAGGAAACAAAAACTCGTTAACATTTTAATTCCAGTTATATTCAAAATACTGATGATTCTAAGGTCCTAAAATATTCCAACTAATTGTAGCCACATGGTATTTCATTCCATGATTTTTCCAAGACATTATGACCCGTTCGTTGAACACTTCTACCACCCCCCGCGCCAGGGCGAATGTGTTATTTAAAGCATATGGTACACAACCTGCATAAATATTTTCCGGATCCCTTCTTTTGTTGAAATTACTTTCGGCCACTGTTTCTATTATTATGAATTGTTATTTGCTTTTTGCGTAATATTTTTTAGTTCTTTCTGCTTTACATTATATGTAATCATACGAGCGATGCCTTTTATATTTCGGGAATAGAGAACAGAAACAAACTCATCGTATTTATTGCCGAATTGGGGTAGACACGAGTCGTTTTTTGAGCGATTGTCAAATTATGTGGGATCCAACGCGAACAATTTTTTTTTACCGCCAACTATTCATGCGAAATTGAATATCTGCTAATCTCCAAGGAAAATCCAAGGAGCGAAGCTTGGCCACGATTGAATTCAGTTACCACCAATATACACTGGTTTTTTATGGTGATTCATCGCCAAAAGTCGAATTAAGTTCATAGATGCACTGTTGCGAAAATCCATGTCAAAAGTCGTAAAAAATAATCGCGCGGAAATGTTAACGAGTTAATTTCATTTCTAGGCCCTGATGAATGTTTTAAGTCACTGGAAGCAACCAAATAGCACCTGTAAGTCAAAACGTTCTGAGTAAATATTCTGTCAAAAATGTCGAACTTTACGATAGAGACATCGGTTGTCAGATGGCAGCACCAAGATCGCCTATTCCCAAAATATAAAAGGCATCCCTCTATTTAGTTACGCTGCACTTGTATTTATTTGTTTCATTTTGTCCTATAATTGGAATTTTTTTAAAATGTTGTTGAAGAATAAATATTATCATTATTATTATTATTTAATAAGTCAAATTTATGACATTTATACTAGTAATTACCATTTGAATATTAGTAAATTTGTCTTCATCTTTTTATTATTTTAAAGACGAAGATAAATTTATGGTTTGGCTTTTTTGTCAAACACAATATTTTTTTTTTTTTTAATTAATGAAGAGTAAAGTGTAGAGACATTGACAAGACCACAAAAATCTCTAAGTATACCAAGGTCTGAACCTTCGACCTCTGTAATAAACGCCTGGCCATGTACAACAAGGTCGTCCAGGTGTTGACTTCTTAGTATACTTGTAATTACATACATACACGATAATACATACATAGGTACACTCACGCTTATTTTCTCTCTATTTGAAAAGAATCGTTTATTGTTGATTATTATTGGGTATTAACATATTACTTCAAATATATTATTCTACAAGAGAGATTCGTAAAGTAAGTTCCGTTTCGTTATTAAAGAAAAACGCCAATATATGAAAAGGTTTTTATTACATACAACTTAAAGCTACTACTTTCAGCTATTTTTCTACATAGTTGCCATTAAGAGTGAGACATTTGTCATAGCGATGATCCAGCTTTTTAATGCCCTCTTTATAGAACTCAACCGCCTATGAATTAAGACATTTTAAGTGTCATTAAGTTTTAAGACTCTATCGTAAACGATTCCACGAATTAGATAACACGCAAGCATTTTCCATTATGACGTCAAAAAATACACTATTCAATTAATACGCTTTTAATCTGTAATAGTTAGGGGTAGTGGTATATTTTTAGCTACTTGTAAAACAGTACTGAATAGATCAGTATGAACTCCAACACAGTATCAACATCAGTACAAGACGCACAATCTTAACATAACATTCATCTCAATCAGTACAGAATATAACAGTACAAACTCAACACCAGTACAAGACATACAATTTTAACATACCATTCATATCAAACAGTATGCACTCAAACACAGTATCAACTTCAGTATAAGACACAACATCATAACAATCATTTTTGAACAAGAGACACCAGTCTCAATAGCAGTTTATGTTAGTATAAGTCGCTGTAGATCGTAAATGTATATAGTGTAAATAAATATATTTAGATGAAAGTGCATTTATTCTTTAAAAGTCACCGACGATTTAAAAAGTAAAGTGTATACAGCCATACAACCTGGGCACGGTGAATCAGGGGTTGTGATTCTAGTAACTGACGTTGAAACATCAGCGCCAGGAACCGGATACCATAACCATAATATTGGTACATCATCCCCCACACTTGTAATTTTTTAAGAAAGATGCATTAAAAGAAGATGTAAGATGTGTATGTTCTACCGACATTTCACGTCCAATTTAGTAAGAATCTACCTTTAATAAAACATGTAAATAATATGAAACGCACACATGTGCACATGTAAGATCGACAACTGACGGAATCGGAGACGATGATACTTAAAGCGAGACCGACAATAACAAAACTACTCCTTTTGTTATTGTCGTTCAGCTTTAAGATATCATCTCCGATATTCTTTATGATGTAGTCGGTCGCACAGTGGCGTGATTAATTTCTTTTACATATTTTTGTCATTTTTTCTCGCTTACGTGAGGCAATTTTAAGAAAATATTTTGGATTTATATTCTATATAATCACATGTTTCATACGTTGTCTCTTTATTTCAAAGACAGCTGTATAAAATCAATAAATATAATCACGGATGTGTATAATCCAAATATGAAAAAGTAGATATATATCCTTCTGCAAATATAGTTGACATACATATTTCACATAATTCTTTGAGATTCAATTTCAGATTTATTCTCTCTAATACAACCAGTATACAAGCTATAATTAAATTTATTTGAATAACGTTCGGGAAATTCAATTATTCCGAGTACTTTTTCTCCATTATATGTCATACATAGACGCACAGACTAAGATTTTTATGACGGTCTGTTACTCTTTTATAAACAACTGTAATACGTGACACAGATTGTCAGCTTTATGACGTAAAAAATCCTAAATCCCGAAATGGTGATTTGGAATTCAGGTCAGTCGCAGTAATGCCTTTTTATGGACCCACAGTTCACTGAATAAACGGACATTATTCTTTTGTCTGAAAAAACGAGAGACCGTAAACTTTTACATGAAATTATTTTTAAGGAATTATTTAGAAGAACAAATTGCATATTTAGCTATTTACAAGCAACAGTTTATTCTTGCTAAAGTTTTGTATGTTTTTGTGCTAATTTAAGGGTGATTTATTACAGTATTCTAGAGGTCATAATTAGAGTAAGCCTAATTAATTAATCACGAGTAAAAGATTTTCATAATATATAACCAAAAATGAAATTTTAGTAAAATACGAGTATTTAAAATAATACTACGAGAAGGGGTTGATTAATTCGCGCGATCATACAGAAAAGAATAATTTATATAAACAAACTTTATTTTTCTACTTAATCTCTTCTTAATTCGATACATTCGGTCCATCTGTATTCAACCTTCCTTATTCTGCCTCGAAAGTGATTTTCTTCTAACCCTGCAAAACAATGGTCCACTGTTGAAGTTAGTTCTTCATTTTTGCAGAATTTTTTGCCTCCGAGAAAAATCTTTTAATTTAGGAAATAAATGAAAGTCAGATGGTACTAGGTCTGGCGAATATGGGGGTTGCAGTACTAACTCTAACTTTCTTCTTTTTTTTGCGCAGCGACGGTACTGGTGCACAGGTGCATTATCATGGTGAAAGAGCACTTTCTTAGTCATTCCTGGATACATTTCAGAAATAGCTGTCTTCAAATGATCTTGAAGATTGCGTAATATTCGTCGTTTACGATCTTGAGCTTTTGGAGATAGTCTATCAAACAATATTCCCTTTGCATCCCAAAATACCCATGTCGTGATGAAGAATAATGCGACGTTTTCGGTTGTTCTTCCTGATTTCGTCTATAACTTTTGGCAAACAAACTACTGTATACCATTCAGCGTTAACAGTTTTTCAATCCTCTAAAGGAATTGCTACGATGTGTCCTGTAACAAGCGACCATTTTCTTGGAAGTGCTCCTTGCACGAACAACTTTTATGGGGTTCGGTTCGTCTTGGAATACCCATATAGTAGATTGTTGCTTTCTGTGCTTCCGTCAAGTTATGTGGAATCCGTCTGGAACATATCTTTTTACAAATAAATGTTCATGTAAAATCGAATGAATTGCAGTCGGCGATATGCTAAGAGATGCCCCTACCTCACTGTAAGTCACATGTCGATCGTGTTCTATCATTTTCCGCACAGCATCTATGTTTTTTGGGATCACAACAGTTTTTGTTTGACCTTTACGTGATTCATTAGTCACGGCCATGACGAAATTCTGCAAACCAATTATAAACTGTCTTCTCTGTAGGTGCTTCATTACCAAAACTTGACCAAAGCGATAGAATGTATTCTTGTGGAGTTAGGCCTTTTTTATAATCGTAAAGAATCATCCAACGAAAATCTTTACGAGTAATCTCCATTATTTTACAAACTCACTGTCTTAAAACTGTCACTGTCAACAAACTACCGACTCAATTTCTAAGCTATCGCGGATTTCTCATTGACAACTGTCAAACTTTAAGAATATAGTAATTATATATGTCAAGCACCGTCTAGTGGTCGATTGTAAAAATATAAAAGGTGTCCCTCGTATTCATCGATATTTGACATCGAACACGTCTTTGTTCCGTCGTCAGTAAACGCGGTACCCATCATGCCGAAAGCTTTCTCATATCAAGTTGTTCGTGCAAAATATAAACCATCCGTTCCGTTGAAATGCCCACTGCCTCTGCTATTTCTAGTATTTTCAATCGTCGGTCACTTAGCACCAAATGCTTAAGGAATTCATGTATAAAAATTGTTTTTATCGTCCAACATTGCATGCAGTTGTTCGGCAGTATAGCAACGTTCTTTGTCTTTGACTTTGACAAAATGTAATTTAAGCTCTTCACCTTTATAATTATTTTTTCTGTAGCTTCTACACTAGAAAGCCAACGTGTGCCAGCTAATTTATTAATTTTTAGGGGTCCCTACAATTATTAATTCATAAATTTTTGTTATATTCGATTTGTGTTCTAGAACTTACTGAAAATCAGTTATGGGTTTCTCGGATAAAAAAGTCTAAATTCCTCGGTAAACATTTAAATGCATGCTCCGCTGCAAGATGGAGAGAATGACAAATACATTTTACAGACACTAAAGCTTTAATTGTACTGCCTTAAAATTGTGGTGAGAGATCATTCAAGTTATGGTACCAAATTTCATTAGAATAACATAAAAATGCCTCCAAAAGATCCCCCAAAATTTCAGTGCCCCCAAATCCACCCCCAGGGCGATTAAAATACCCCAAATTTTGGGGAAAATCCTCCAACCTGGCAACCCTGTATTACAGGATGGTGCATCACGATGATTAAATATATTGATGACGAAGACGAATTACACTTAATGACAAACAATCTCCCATGCTGTCTTGATTAGAATCCGCAAACAAATTCAAAATTTTACTATAAATAAAAAAAAATACTCCATACCAAAAACCATAATTTATGGTATTCTCTGTATAAACGTGACGCTTATTATCCCGCAGGTATAGATTGCCGAATACTGGGGTTATAAAAAAGTACATTTAGACGTTCTGTGTTTGGTTGGTTTTTGTTGATATATTGATTTGATATGATTTCATTATATAAACTAAATATTGAGCTTTAAAATTTTATTAGTCACAATGCTAAATTCCTGGAATATTACACACACGTGCATATTTAAAGTGCTAAATAAATCTTAAGAATTTGTAAACATTTAAAAAAGGATATTAATTATCTTCAAGGTTACAATCTTGTAAACGTTTCTTTATTAAGATGTTTATTAATTATCTTTTTAATTGACATTCTATTTTTTATTGTTCACGAATTTTTATTGCTTTCGAAAACGCCTATTAGCTTATTTTTTTGGTAATACTTGAGTCTATCCGAAGTCTGATTATATAATTGTAATTATTCTATTGAAATAGCAAATATTAATATTCATTATAGATCTCTTCTTTTAATATTTCACAGTTACTGTTAAAGCAATAATAATTTATTTATTCCCTCTCAAAGTATACTGTCGGATGTTCCCGCCATTATAGTAATTGCGTAATATACTCCACGACACTTGATTGAATATAGTCAATATTAAACGAATCTGAAAAGCATACTTAGCAAAGCACACATTGCCTCGAACTTGATTATACTATGTATTCTATATAAACATTCCCAATTATCTACAGCGGGCAAGTCTATATTTTACAGGTAACAAGTTATTCAATTCCTGAAATAGCTGAGACATTTGAGACGAAGCAATTGTTGCTTATGACAAAGAAAATTATTAGATGAGAGATGATGTACGAAACATTGAGATCTGTAAGAAGACTGCAAGGAATTGTGCTCCAAACATCATTCTAAGAAAATTACAGGGAAAACCTGTGTTTAAGATCAGACATAATAAGCAATGTTTAACTAGAGTAGACATAGCGTAAATTAGTAATGTTTTCGTCTTAATGATACTGATGAATTTCACTAATACCGGAACGATTTACGTAAAAAAAAGAAGTTTTTTTCAAAGATTTTAAGGAGAAATATGGTATCGTGTGCAATTTATTATGTTGAAATTAATCGTAATGTTTTTATTGAACCGTCATTTTACCGCTATCTAAAAATTCTAAAATAAAAGACAAAAAATAGAGCAAAAATATATTTTCCGATAAGGCTGTACACTCTCTTATAGTAATTTTACTTTAAAGCAGTGGTTTAGAACAGAATAATTATGTTATTGTCTTGGCCATTGTTATCGCCAGTGAAAAACACTTTTGTATCTAAAATAATAAGTTTGAGGATTGTGTAATTGATTATGTTCAAAACTTGTACGAATCATTAACAAAAAGAGGTTTAACGTCATAATCAGTAGGTAGTGATTTATTAAACCAAATGCCATTTAATTTAGTCTCTCGTGAGTTTATCAGAAATGACAAATCGAAAACACATTGTGACACTTTGAAATTTATAATTGGAACTGATAATTTCCATGGAAAAATTTAAAACGAGCATTTTGAAGCGGTTATTTTCTACATCTTCCTGGATTCCTGGATTAAACTGGCAAACAAATGAAAGTCTTTAATATTGAGCCATATTCCTGTAAAACATTGATACAGTAAATTTTGTTTTTTGGCTGTGAACCTTGGAAAAAATCAATCGCAGAGACAGTTTACACTTATAAAATATTGCGATTGTGCGCACCATGCTAAAGAAAGGTCGTTCTGTACGCCCAATTCAAGTAACCATGGACAGTCGAATGAAAGCTATCAATACCACCTTCTATGACCATTTTGGTATAATGAGGCTGTGTGCTAGTCAATTGAAGCCAATTCACTTTTGTATGCTTTGCCTATTCATACACTCACCAGATTTATAACGAGAGACGATAGAATTTAGATCTGTTCACACCACCCCCTAAAAAACAGCTGTCTTTTGCATTAAATATGAGTTTGCTCCAATAAAATTTATTTGCTGGTGCTGGTTGCTGTACACGTTGCTAATATGATGAATCTGAAAAAAGCAGCAGTCGATTGTTTGGATGCGTTCATGAAAAGAGTCGTAACTAAGACCGAAATTATTGTGGTGTCGCTAAAGATGTTGCATCTATAGCCTTGCATAACTATTACTATTGTTAATTCAGAATAATACATTATGGTGTTTGTTTCGTCATAAAACGAAATCTGTTAAATTGTAAATATTTATATTTTAGATGCAAGTAAATCTAGTATAACAGAATTAAAGAATATCATTTCAAACTTTACAAATATTCAATGTGCATTTTCAAGTGTAAACCATTATATAACGTACTTTATTAACATATTCAAAATTGTAATAGTTTCCTTAGATTCAAAGAATTTACATTTACTAATCTGTTTATTACCTACTTTATACATTCTGAACGTTTTTTTTTCATTGCCTAGGGTAATTAGTTAACAGTTTCAATAGATCATTCAATACCTGCTATTGTAAATTCTATTAATATACATAATAGGCTGAAGATATCCAAATATGCATGTATCATTAAAACCTATTATTGATGAACCGATCAGATAGAAAAATATTAAAAAGATTTCTGACACCTTATTAATACTTAATTAGAAATACTATTTTATTTTTATATTTATTTATCAGTAAGATCTTTAAGACTATCGGAAACATTGGGTATTGTTTGCATGTTGATACAATTTCCAAGAAGTAATAATGTAGGTAAATTCCATAACAATGACATAAAACACATACGCACATTTTAGTTATGTAGGGGTAGGGGTAGTGATATCTTTGTATACTTGTAACACAATTCATTCTATATATACAGTGTGTTCCCTGAGGTAACCCACAATCTTACACAATGTGTTCTAGAGGTGATTCTGAACAAAAAAGTTCATATACACTTTGCTTAATTTCTTTTTCGTTGTTTAGATTTCAACAAAAGAGAACTGTTTCAGTAATGTATTTAATCGTGAAATTACATAACAAGCTAATAAACTAATATTATAACAATTGCTCGAAATGTTCGCCTCTTCTTTCTGAACATGTTGCTAGTCTTTGGACCATATTCAATTGTCAGTTAAAATCTGCAAGTTCATTTCGTAGGGAATCTATTCCTGCAATTATTCTTTTGATCAATTCTTCTCGCGTATTTGGCTTACCGTTATGGTAAACACGATTTTTTAGACAACACCAAAAGAAAAAGTCCAATAGCGAAAGGTCAGGAGAACGTGCAGGCCATAATACAGGGCCTCTTCTGCCTATCCACCGTCCAGAAAATTTTGATTTAGAAAGTCAATAACTTGCCTACTAAAATGCGGTGGAGCGCCGTCATGTTGATGAAACATGCCGCATCGTGTTTTCCAGTGAAACATTTTCCAATAATCCCGGCAAGTAGCTTCTAAGAAATTCTTATAATAATTTGCCGTAAGATTTCCTTGGATAAAATGTGGCCCAATAATGTCATTGTTTAACAACCCACAACATACATTTACAGAAAAACGATGTTGGTGATTAACGAAAACTACATAATGTGGGTTTTCAGTAGCCCAAGTGTGAGAATTCCGAGTGTTTATACCTTCTCGAGTAAATTGAAACTCGTCTGTAAAAAGGATACGTGGAATAAGTTCTAAATTGTTCTGTAACCATTGACAATTTATTAGTTTATGTAATTTCATAATTAAATACATTACTGAAACAGTTTTCTTCTTTTGTTGAAATCTAAAGAACGAAAAAGAAATTAAGCAAAGTGTATATGAATTTTGTTGTTTAAAATCACCTCTAGAATACACTGTGTAAGTTTATCGGTTACCTCAGGGAACACCCTATATATATCCTACGACAATCATTCTGTATACGACAGATATACAATACATAACAATCATACAATATACAACAATCAAACAGTAAATAATTAAGTTTAAGTTTACATTAAGTGCTACATTGTGAGAATTATCTTATGAAATTAGGTTTAAGTGTTTTTTGTAAAATAAATAAAACATTCAGAAAACACACCAACTTTCAATATAACTACCACCAACCAAAAGAAATAACTAGCTTATACGGAAGTTACGCCCCGTGAGCGGTGGGTCAAACACAAAATTATACATGGTCCTTTGAGAATCGAGAACAACGCAACATTCGGTACTTTGACCAGATATAAGATGTACATGATCCTTCAAACCAGGAGGATTAACAGCGCTCATGCCGGAAACCTTTCAAAAGGTTCATCGTAATCGATGACAAGAATAAATTATTTTGCATCCTGATAATGCTTTCCCACGTACCGTCGTGTTGATAGCGGACTCGTCAGCGGTTATATGAATCTGTGCAATGAACGATTTGTTTTTATTTCCACATGTCAAAAATAAATTGCGTTGTACTTCGGTCAATAAACCTCTTGTAGCTGTATAAACTGAAATGATCAATACTTGAAGAAAATAACATAAAATTTTCATGCTAGAATATTATGTTTTATTTTATTAGGGTAACTTTAAATCCTAGTACTTTACTATATTTCTTTATATTGTACTTTTATAATTAATGCGTTCAATCAAGTGCCGCGGAGTGTACATACATAATCGTTGCTTGTGAAACATTTTAAATTAGCTAGATTAAATTCAGTAAATATGCATATTAATGTCACTCTGCATTGGAATTGCGGCCTTGGCAATGCTGCTACCGAGTCTTCGTTCTCATTTGCACGGAATATCTTCAGGTTATTGGCATTGCTGTCGGTAGTAACAGCAGTGTAAAGGATGTGATTTCAGTTCAAGTACCTGAAAAAAATTAATAAGTCTACAAATAAAATAGTACTATCTGCTTGATTTGTATCATTACCGATTTGGTTTTCCGGTAGTTGCTTTTTAGGTATAATTTAAAAGACTGTAATGCGGGATATTTGATATAATATAAGTATAAATAACTACATAAGCAGCGTATTATAAAAAATGCTATTATAGATAATTATTTCGATCCATAGGAAATATGATAGGTATAATTGGAGTGCCGAGAGAGCAGTCGTTATATTTTTTTTCCTAGTAAAATATTTTACTTTATAACATCATATCATTATGAGTAGAGTTATTTTTCCCCACATTCCAGAATCCTACTCAGTACAAGTTAATATGTACAAATGTTTTCAATACACATCGTGTTTTGTAAAGAAGACGTGTCCGTAAGAAATTATAACTCGGCGAGAGATAAAAAACAGCTTATCTAAAATGGATGAAATCGGTGAAAAGGTTGCACCATTAGATAAGTTTCTACATTTGTCTCGGTAAGCAATGTTCACCGTAGTGAAAAGATTTTCTTATAATTTGAGAAAGATCGTTCGACATCTACGGATGTAACACGCATAATTAATAATAATCTTTATAAGTAGATAATGGATCTGTAGATGCATCTTCATAAATTTGTCTTAATCTAGTAAAATCAAGATCTTTGTTCAAAACACTATCGAACTTTTCTACTGCCCGAACGTTTTTGCGTTCCCTATATTGTGTAGTAATGTTTTCACTTTGAACGTCCACTATTTGTATCGACTCGACAACCAAATATTTTGCAATTTTTCGATAGCGCTTAACTTCAATACGCTTAACTAAAATATAAACATCTGGCAGGTATTCACGTCCTAACACAATGCATACTCATATAAGCATATATATGAACCTGCTTATCTTCAAATTCGCAATCTTTTGTAACTGGGTGCGTCTCGTAAAAAAAAACAAAATTTTTTGTAGATTTCTCTTACAATAAGTAATTTTTTTGTTAATACTTAAATCTTATTGGACTGTATATATTAACAAAAATGCCGAGTTGTAATTTCATACGAACACGTGTTCTTTATAAAATCCGACGTGTTTTGAAAACGTTCGTACGTATATATTAACTTATATATACTGAGTAGGATCCTGAAATGTGGGAAAAAATCTGACAACTCTAATTATGAGTCGATAACATTATATTAGCATTTTTATAAATAAGAAATTTCGAATGAACTGTATCCTGGATAAAATTATAAAATACCTATATTCAAAATATGGGGAAAAGTAAGGTAATATACGCCGGTTATTCTCTTTCTACCGAGCCTGGTGAAGTAATACAGATTTTTTAGAGAAAACACATCTATTTATATTTTTTCAAAATATTCCCCTGTGCAGTCAATGCGTTTTTTACATCGGTGAAAACCAATCTTAAAAGTATTTCCTTCAATCTTGCCGCGGTTGACGCATTTAAAAATGAAATAAGCTATTCATTTTTAAATGCGTCAACCGCTTCTTCGGCCGATGTAAAACATAAACGTCGTAACTTATCTTTTGCTCCTAAAAACAAAAAAGTGCCTTGTCTGGATTATATGTAAATACGAAGTGTTACCCAGAAATTCTCGGAATATGAAAACCAAAACACAATAAGCTTCAGTTTCAACTTCGGAAACAAGAAGTCACGGTAGTGCTGCCGTCTTCGTTGAGGTAAGAAACTGACATACAACAAGTGACATGTGGGTTGGTGCATTGTCGTGATGTAGGATCCACGAATTGTTGTTCCACTTGGCAGGCCGCTTGCGTCATACGACAATGTTACAAATATCATGGATTGTTCTCTTTCGTTCTTGCAGGATAGTATCACGTACTTTTTGTGACGTATTTTCCTTTGATGGGTGAAAGGAACACTTATCATCATCATCAACCAACACACGTCCATTTTTAAAATTGTTGTACCACTCATAAGTTTGCGTTTGGGCTAAAGCATCCTCACGCTTTAAGCATTTTCAAAGGTTCCCGTTTACCGTTGTGCCGTTTTAACAAGTTTGAAGCAGAATTTGATGCATGTTCTTTGTTCTTTCACATCAGATGTTGTGTCGCATAATAACTCAAACACAACTCAACAAAACTAAACATGAAAACATTTGATAGACTGACTTAGTAAAGATGTAGCTCACACTAACTGGTGCTATAGAGCTGTACTACCCTACTTTCGCGCGCCACATTCAAATTCCCTGAATTTCTGGGTAGCACCTTGTATCGTGCATGCAAGTAAATTAAATGTGTATAAATAATGCTTTTGTTTTTGTTTCTAGGTGAGTGTTCACAGTCACCCTCGACTACTTCATGAAAATTTTGTCGTGTTGTAAGTTCTGCTGAAATTTATTAGTTGCATGCGATTGATGATGTGTGGTATTAATCAATAAGGAATTGTGAAATTCTTTATTAATTAATACTATTTTAATGTGTTTCCAACTGTTGTTGCACCTCCTGTAGCGATATTTCTCTCATTGTTATTGAATAGATACGGTTCACCTACCTGCAGTATACGAATCTATTGGCCGTATTAACTACAAATTAGGGCCCTCTAATTATCGCCACAGGTGGTGCAACAACAGTTGTAAACACATTAGAAGTTAGTTTCTTATAATTCTGAATGCTCTATATATATATATAAATATATAGTAGATTCAAGTAGTTAGCGATTTAAGGTCTGGTTTTACTTCAAAATGTATATATTTAAAACAATCTTACATGTTTCGGCTATGATGCCTTTTTGAAAAAGGCATCATATGCCGAGACAGACCTTAAATCGCCAACTGATTGAATCTACCATAACATACAAAGGTCACGAAATAATTATCTATATATAAATATACATATACAGTGAAATCTCGCTTGAGCGGACACTAAGGGGGAAGACTGTTCCAGAGGGGTGTCCGCCTAAAAGAAATACAAAAAAATCGGTATTTTAATGAAAACTGCAATTAAAGAAATCGGTACATTTGAAACGCAAATGTATGTAAATGTTTTTAAAATAAAGAAAACACTTAAAACTTAAGGAAAAAATAAGGATTCGTTACCTTACAAAATATGTACATACGAAATATAATAGAATATAGAAATGAAATGAAATGTCACTTTAATAACGCGAAAATTCAGATATTGTTTTTTGTCTCCTCTTTTTTTTTTAAATAGCGTCCAGAAATCGTATTTCTTTTTTGGAAAGAAGCTCCAAAGACACAAAGAAGTGATTGGTTGGGGTAATAGCGTCACCATAATTTGGGATAGCTTTTGTTGGTACTGGAACCTCATCGCCATCAGAATCTTCTGAAAGTTCTTG
Organism: Melolontha melolontha; assembly: GCA_935421215.2. Classification (NCBI taxonomy): domain Eukaryota; kingdom Metazoa; phylum Arthropoda; class Insecta; order Coleoptera; family Scarabaeidae; genus Melolontha; species Melolontha melolontha. The sequence goes on from OW285235.1 coordinate 205,253,474, forward strand.
TATTTCAACTGACTTTTCAATTTCTAATCTAGATCTTCAACAGACAAATTTTCATCTAGGTTCCAAAAATTACTGAGGTTTTCATTATCAGTCAATTCCAACAAATTATTATTTTTGAGGATATCTGCAAGTACGTTAAGTGATAAGTCATCTTCTGGATCAGATGTAACAGCCTCATTTAAATGGTATTCACTTTGCATATTTTCATGCTTAAATTATGCTTTACGGAAGCAATTTTTAACTGTTTCCTTGATTACTTGGTCCCAAGCGGTTTTTTCGAAGTAAACTGCATCCATTAGCATAATTTTCTTAATTAACTTAAACGCTATACCAGCAGTACCAATTTTTACTAGCAGGTGTTTTAGTATTAGACTTCGCTAATAAATTTTGAATTTTTTTATAATCCCATTGTTTAGTGGTTGACAAGTTGATATAATTAGGGAGCAAAAACAAGAATTTGATATTTTTAATCGGACATCTTTTGGGAGAGGTCCTGCATTATCTAAAAATAACAAAATGTTTCTTTTCTGTTTTACCATTTTCTTCCAACCACTCTGTCCTAATTTATCCTGTCATCCAAGCTTTCTTATTGTATTTCTAAGTTACAGCCAAATTATTTATGTTAATATTTTTAAAAACTCTGGCGAGAAATGCAACAGCGGCACTCTATTTTTTAATTTGTATTTTCTGTCCGTTTAAGAGAACATTTTCTTGTGTGCGTGTCCGTTTAAGAGAACGTCCGTCCAAGAGGGAGTTAACACAATGTAAATTATATGAGAGTCAGTCGGGACCATCAGAAACTGTCCGTCCAAGGAAGGTGTCCGTGTAAGAGGGGTGTCTACGAAGGGGAATTTCACTGTGTATATATATATATATAACGAGCCATCGAAAAAATTGGAGTAGACTGTGAAATTGGGTTGGAACTTTAGCCAATTCCACATAATGACATTTATTATTTGACATTGAAACTATAAGTTTGTGTCAAATTTTTCAAAACTCTTGTTAAGAAAATTAAATTTATTTAAAAAATGGTATTCAATATAGAACAAAAAGCGAAAATTATCGAATGTTACTTCCGTACAGGTGTGAAAGTAAATGGCGAGTGGCAGTATTCAATTACAGAATGCATGGCTGATTTTAATTGGTGTATGGTGTGCGATTAGTCGAAGGAGAATTATTGGCCCTATTTTTTTTAACGGAACCTTAACAGGAGAAAGGTATCGACAAGAAATTATTATGCCATTTATCGAACAGCTTGACGACGAAGAAATAACACAGGGTTACTTTCAACAAGACGGAGCTAGAGCACACACAGCAGGTGAAACAATTAATATTCTGCAGCAATTTTTTCAAAATCCGTTGATAAGTTTAAACACTGAACATGAATTTCCACCAAGATCTTGTGACATTACCCCATGTGATTTCTTTTTATGGCCATTCTTAAAGAACTCAATTTATCAAGTACAGATACCTGATCTTGCAGGCCTTCAAATCAGAATTGCTGAAAGAATTAATGGAATTGACAATGCAATACTACAAAACACTTTTTCCTCCATTAGAAGAAGATGTGAGAAATGTTTCGAACAAGGTGGTGGACACTTTGAACAATTTTTATAAAATTTTGCTTGTTTGTTGGAAATAAACATATTTCATTCACTTAAAAATGTTCGTTTTATTATTTTGACATTTGTCATTTCAATCAAATATCTCATCTCATAACCAACAAAATTCCTATTAAAATTAGTAACAAGCTAAGACATAATCATAATTTCCAAGGGCTACTTTGAGGTAAAATTTATTTGAATTCTTTGTATATATACTTATTGTTTTCGATTCATTAACTTCTATCAATCAAAGTTGTTATTAATTGTTTAGTACAGAATAGTTATTTATACAACTAGTTTCGGAAGTCTTCTTTTGTTTCATAAATTTGCAGTTTAATTAATATTTAAAGTCAATGATCTTTGCTATTCTTAATAGGAAAATCGTACAAATCTCTTTCAGAATTCACATCTAAACTCGAATAGCCCATTGAAAATTCTAAATTTTTATTTTAACCAATGATGTTAATAAATTCTTCGCATCTGTTTAACATATTTCATAAGAGAAATGAATATACAGTTTCCTGGCATCTGTGAAGAAATGTGAGAAGGGACCGGTTATCAGTGAATATGGAAAACATGTCATTCGCATCTGAATAACGGAGTACTACTATCCGACATTTTTGAAACCAGCATTAAAAATCAAAATGACGCTCTTTAATACCGTTAAGAAAATGCAAATTGTTTAGTGTGGAAATACGCTAGAAACAAAATAAATTTATTTATGCGTAATTGAATTGATTCGGCATTTACTTGATGAATATCCATAATTTAAAATAGAAATAAAACTACGGTTCTAATCTTCACTTCTAATCTTTAATCGTAACACGACAATTGTTTCGCCAGCACAGTGGCTTCCTCAGGTGCTTACATCTAAAGAGTACGTTACAAACAAAATAATATATATATATATATATATATATATATATATATATAAAATCAGGAAGGATGGTATTATTTTACAAGGTTTTTAAAGAAATCTATGAATTTACACAAGTATTATCGGTAATGAGAAAATGTGGCACATCTAGTCGGCCCTATCTGTATATTATAGGGTTCTAAACATATTTACGCATAAAATTTGTTTAATAAACAACATATACATTTATATTATCGTCTAAACAGATTTTAAGTAAATAAATTTAATAAGGGCGAGTTATTTAAATCTAATTGGTCATTTAATAAAATTTGTGACTGTTTTAATTTATTGATTTCTAAACTTTCCAGTAAATTTAATTTATTACTATTAACAAAATCAACAATAAATTAGAGTTTGATATTTACCATAAAGAATCTCATACTGACATAACTATACATAATTCATCAACACATCCCATACAACACAAATTAGCGAGTTTCCATAGTTTTTTACATAGATTAATTAATTATCCACTATCTAAAGAAAATTATGAAAAAGAATTAAATTTAGTCAAACAAATAGCTATCAATAACGGCTACACAGATACTTTAATTGAAATGCTGACAAAAAAACTTTTCAAAAAAGCAATCTCTATGGTATATCCTGCAATAAAGGATAAGGAAAATTCAAAATTTAGATTACAAACGTACATTGGGACACCTAATAAGCATATTTCAAGTTATTTAAAAAAACTTAATATTAACACGGGTTTCAAAACTAATAATAATTTATCCAAACACATTAAAAACAATAAAGATAAAACAGACAAAAATAAGAAATCTGGAGTCTATAAGTTAATGTGTGGATGCGGTAAGATATATGTCGGTCAAACAGGAAGATCGTTTGAAAAACGCTTTGCCGAGCATTGTTCTTCGTTTAAAAATAAAAAACAAGTTTCCACTTTTGCGAATCATCTATTAGAAGAAAACCACACTTTCGATAAAGATTTTCAAATTCTGCATTTAGAAAATAAAGGCAACAAATTAAATTTACTGGAAAGTTTAGAAATCAATAAATTAAAACAGGCACAAATTTTATTAAATGACCAATTAGATTTAAATAACTCGCCTTTATTAAATTTATTTACTTAAAATCTGTTTAGACGATAATACAAATGTATATGTAGTTTATTAAACAAATTTTATGCGTAAACATAATGTTTAGTACCTACCCTATAATATACAGTTAGGGCCGACCAGATGTACCACATTTTCTCACTACCGATAATACTTGTGTAAATTCATAGATTTCTTTAAAAACATTGTAAACTAATACCATCCTTCTTGATTATATATATATATATATATATATATATATACATATATATATATATATATATATATATATATATAATAACTTCGTGACATTGGTATGATATGGTAAACCTAATCAGTAGGCGATTAAAGGTCTGTATATTACTTCAAAATATATGTATTTAAAAAACTCTACGTGTTTCGGCTGTATACGCCTTTTTCAAGAGAATACAAAATATGAATTTGTATATTTTGTATTCTCTTGAAAAAGGCGTATACAGCCGAAACATGTAGAGTTTTTTAAATACATATATTTTGAAGTAATATACAGACCTTTAATCGCCTACTGATTAGGTTTACCATATATATATATATATATATATATATATATATATATATATATATAAAGGGTCTACCAATAAGAATGATATAATTTTAACTTGGTATAAAATGAAAACGAATTGATATGTTTCTATGAATTATATTTTATTTTGTAATATATTATATAACATTATGTTTTAAATAAGACGTCATTAAGATGGCCACCTCGGCTGCGGCGACAGACGTTTAGACGACGAACCCAATTTTCAATCACTTTTTCCAACAAGTTGGGCTGAATTTCGCGAATAACTCGGGTGATGTTGACTTTTAAGTCATCGCTGGTTTGAGGATTGTTAGTGTACACCAATGACTTTACATATCCCCAAAGAAAAAAGTCCAGGGGCGTAAGATCGCACGACCTTGGCGGCCAGTTGATAGGACCATGTCGCGAAATTATTCGCTCCTCAAAACGTTCTCTCAATAAATTCATTGTCTCTCGTGCAGTGTGCGATGTTGCGCCATCCTGTTGAAACCACTTCTGTTCCAGGTCTCCAGTATCAATTATAGGCCAAAGAAAGTTTGTTATCATGTCGCGATAGCGCTCTGCATTGACTGTTACAGTATGCCCATCTGCGTCCTCAAAAAAGTAGGGACCGATAATTCCGCCGGCATGCAAACCACACCATACAGTAACTTTCATAGGGTGTAATGGCCTCTCGACTAGTTGCTGGGGATTGTTCTCACACCAGAAACGTCAATTTTGCGTATTGACAACACCATTAAGCTAAAAATGTGCCTCATATGAAAAGATTATTTGTTTACCAAAATCGGCATTTTGTTCTAGCTGCAACAGCGCCCAATCGGTAAACGTTCTCCGCAAACCAAGATCGGCAGGCTTCAATTCTTGGGTTAGAATCAACTTATACGGATGTAGCCCCAAATCTTTCTTCAAAATGCGCCACGTTGACATCGGTGAAAAGCCCAATTGCTGAGAACGGCGCACAACGGACACATTAGCATTCGCATTCACGCTTTCCCTTACAGCAACGATATTTTCAGCACTCCTTGCATTTCTTTGTCGTGTCGGTGGCTTACTATCCAGGAGAGTGTAATCCCGTTCAAACTTATCAATTATGCGCCTGATAGCGAGCTCGGAAGGCCGTCCACGTTGGCCAAAATCTCCTCGAAGAGCACGATAACAAGCTCTAACCGATCGCGCATTTTCGTAGTACCTTTGTACGATAACTATACGTTGCTCTTTAGTTAATCGATTCATCGTGAAATGTCAGAGTATACTAAGCACAATTGACGTTTGATTTGCGTTATGACAGTTAACATTGTGCACCTATGACCGTCGAAAGTTCTATCACTCCTATTGGTAGACCCGTTATATATATATATATATATATATATATATATATATATATATATATATATATATTATTTAGTTTGTAACGTACTCTTTAGATGTAAGCACCTGAGGAAGCCACTGTGCTGGCGAAACAATTGTGTTACGATTAAAGATTAAAAGTGAAGATTAGAACCGTAGTTTTATTTCTATTTTATTTATGCGTGTTTTTACGTATGCAAGTATGTGGATATTATATTAAACCGACTAAAATAAAAATTTACAATATGTAGCTTGAGCTTTGTGTTTGTAGGATTGAAGACGACAAAAAGGATAAGGAACTATAAAGCATTTGTTAGAGAAGACTCCTTTATCTGCATATATATCTACTTTCATTTACGTTTCAACTACTACCTTTTGTTTGCTAGGGTTGATGTACCAATATGTTTGTACATATCATCTGGTTTCTGACGATGATGCTTCAACGTTAGTTACTAGAATCACAACCCCTATGTTGATTCACCGTGCACAGGGTGTGTAGTAAAGTGTATAGCCTATACACTTTACTATTTAAATCGTCAGTGACTGTTTGTTAAATGAATAAATGTACTTTCATCTAAATATATTTATTTACACTATATACATTTATTTTGGATCTATAACTACTTAACTAACATTAAACTGCTGTTTAGACTAATATATCTTGTTAAAATATTGTTATTATTTTGAAGTTTAAAGTAAGACTGTGTGTCTTATGCTGCTGTTGAGTTGATACTTATGAGTCTCTTGTTGCGTGTATGAGAATCTGAATGATGCTGATCTATTCTGTACTGTTTTACAAGTAGGTAAAAATATACCACTATCTTTAGCTATTACATATTAAAGGCATGTTGGTTGAATATATACATTTTTTGATGTCATAACGGGGAAATTCTGTGTGTTATTTAACTCTTGAAAATATACTTACAATCAATGATACCCAAGGTTTACGATAATGTCTTTAAATTCTAATCTTAACTAATAAATACATAATGAAATATTAAGTATTAGTAGGTGTCAATCTTTTCTGTATTGAGTATATGATAGTTTAGCTGCTCTATCAGTCAGATTATTTATAATCATTTTATTGAATACTGTAGGTGCATTTGAGTGGTGGTAATTCATATATCAAAAAGAAGCTGTGGGTTTATTGTACCAATTTGTATAAATAGTACCCTGTCTATCATAGCTACCATAACATACTATATATATATATATATATATATATATATATATATATATATATATATATGTGTATATGGAAGGTAATGTTGGTAAGCCTTTAATTCCCAACCTCCATCAATATATGGATTACCAAAAAATCCACAAAAATAATATCCCCTTAAGACCAATAGTATCAAACATACAAGCCCCTATTTATAATATAGCAAAATTCCTATGTGATAGTACATCTAAGAAAAAAATATCATACCAAAGACTCACGGGAATTTCAAAATTTCATCAAGGAAAAAAAGTACCTACATACGTCTATAAATACAATAGAATCCAAATGCGATGAAATTAGGCCACACACATCACTAAATAGAAACGAATTTATTAGAGGTTTACATTTCTGTCTCGACAATACATATTTTCACTACAAAAATTCTTTCTACAGTCAAATATTTAGTATTGCCATGGATTCACCTTTAGCAACTCCTATTGCAAATCTGTTAATGGAACATATGGAACAAAACATTATCATATTCATTAGACTTCAACCCCATTTTCGTTAAAAGATATGTAGACGACATCATAACATGCATACCGACAAATAAAATAGACTACCTTTTAAATAAATTCAACTATGTACTTACACAACAAATTAAAATTCACAATTGAAGAAGAAATTAATAACAGTATTAATATTCTTGATATTTCTTTAAGCTATGATAGACGGTGTACTATTTATACAAATTGGTACAACAAACGTACAGCTTCTTTTCGATATATTAATTATCACTCAAATGCACCTACAGTATTCTGTAATCTGACTGATAGAGCAGTTAAACTATCACTCAATACAGAAAAGATAACATCAAGAAAATTAAAACGATCTTAACTGATAATAACTAACCACCACAACTTATAAAACAAACAATTAAAAAAAGAATTCACAAATATACAACACTGCAGACACCAATAACAATTTAAACAATGAAACAACATATATCACGATTCCATATGTACCACAATTGTCAGAGAAAATAAAGTATACTTAAAAAGAATATGATATAGCTATATCTATTTTCAAAATTAAAATCTAAAATAGACAAAAATCGAGAAACTCATGTTGTCTATAAAATACCATGTCGCGTCTGCGACAGTTACTACATAGGTCAAACCAAACAATATTTATACAAAAGAATACAAACTCACAAATACTTCAAAACAGACAAAACTGCTTTATTTACACACAAACTGCAACGCAATCACCATTTCGACTTTGAAAACACACAAATAATTGATAGAGAACAACTCACAATAAAAAGAAAAATTAAAGAAATGATCAATATTAAACAGGAAACAAGTTTATTTAACAACAGATGTCATATAAAAAATCTAAGCAGTATATATTATAACCTAATAATGTAACGATCTGCAATTTACCATAATAATATCTGTTGCTGTTATATAATTATATAATATATGTTATTTAAATATATGTACATTTGCTTAGCATGCTGGCAGTTCCTGACTGGCTGTCCGAGTAGGTTTTCGTGGTTTTCCTTCTCGTCCTAGGCGAATGCCGACAGCTTTATATCTTAAATCGCTCCACGGGCGCAAGTGTAATAATAACTCATGACTTACCATTCTCTTTATAAATGATATCAAGCTTTTGTTATGTCATGAATTATTATTAATTGAATTGAATGTATTTATGAATTTGTATCTCTCACCATGACTACATCACTTATATAACTTTGACATTAATATCTGTCATTTATAATTCTTTGATAAAGGTAATACTTACCGAAACATGTAAGAGCTTATTTTAAATATATATAGATATTAATGTAAAACAGACCTTCAATCGCCGAATATCTAAACGTGTGTGTATATAAAAGGACTTTGAGTCCTTTGTGTTTTGCGTTTATGACGAACTGTTTTGGAATATTGTTCCACTGTCTGGTCATCATATTATCTGTCATCAATTAAGAATTGTAAAGGCTCAACGACGATTTTTTAAATATATCTCGATTAAAGCTGACAGTCACTACACGGGGTATCGATTATTCATTACCAGAACGTCATGGTTGCAATGTCTCCTTGAACGGAGACAAAGACATCAATCAATGTTTTTGTAGAAACTAGTAATTGGGATTAGTAACTATAGCGTTCTACTATTTAAACTGGACTTCCATGTCGCTACCCGTTCATCTAGATATATTTCAACATTTGTACAAGATGGCGCAAAATTAATCATCCAATTTTGTTTTTGAATAACTTTTTTAGTAAATTAAAAAAAATTTTTTGAGTGGTGAAAATCTTTATTTGGACCTTTACAATTTTTTCTGTTAATTGGAAAATATGATATCCGCCAAGTGGCTGCCGCCAGTATTGATACACATTTGTGCCCGTTTTATCGCATCTTCCATAACTTTCCGCACGATTTCTGGTGATAACTGTTCGCATTCCTGTCGAATATTCTCCTTAAGGGCTGCGATTGTCTGAGGCTTGTTGGCTTAACCCGCGACTTCAAGAAGCCCCAAAGAAAGAAGTCTGGGATGGTTAAATCGGGCGATCTTGCTGGCCATGCCAATTCGCCAAAACGGGAGATTACGCGACCAGGAAATGCTTACTTCACAATATCCATTGCGGCTCCTGCTGTGTGTGCGGTTGCACCGTCTTGTTGAAACCACATGTTCACCAAGCCCCGCTCATTCAATTCTGGCAGTAAGAAATCGTTTATCATGGCCCTGTAGCGTTCGCCATTAACAGTAACCGTATTGCCGATGGCGTCCTCACAAAAATACGGTGCAATCACTCCTCCCGCGTGAACACCGCACCACACAGTAGCCTTGAGTGGATGTAACGGCTTTTCGTGCATCACACGCGGATTTTCAGTGCCCCAGAAACAAAGATTTTGCTTATTGACGTAACCGCTTAAATGAAAATGCGCCTCGTCGCTCATGATGATTTTCGACTGAAAATCGTTCATTTCGTTGTTGTGATTGAGGATGGCTCTACAGTAATTCACACGCGACTGAAGGTCAGCAGGCATTAACTGATGCACTGTTTGCACTTTGTATGGGAACATGTGTAAGTCTTTCACTAAAAGTCGCTGTAGGGTCCGTCTGCTGACGCCCAATTGCGTGGCACGTCGTCTGGTTGATGTTTCTTCGTTCTCAGCAACATCAGCAGCCACAGCCGCGATATTCTCGACAGAACGACCAGTCCGGTGGCGGCCACGCCATGGAAGATCTCTTGTGGTTCCAGTCTGTTCGAGTCGAGCAGCTAAGCGGCGTAATGTTTGTCCAGTTGGCGCGACACGATTTGGAAATCGACGACCAGATTCACGCTGCGCTAACACCACCGACCGATTATTGGTAAAAAATATCGACACAATTATTCCACGCTCTTGCGGAGTATAGCGCTCCATTGTTTGTCTGTTTGTATTCTGCAGCTGTCTAGTACGTCAAATATGATTGACGTACGACGCCATTTGCAAAAGTTATAACATCTTCCGACAGGGTGATTAATTTTGCGCCACCTAGTATTACCGACACCGAGAACCAGTTTGTTAATAAACTCACATTTGTATAATATATGTAGAATAGCTGATGATTATTGCACAGATATTTTCTGTAATGCAAAAAAGGACTTACAAGTAATTAAATATTTTCTTGTGTGTTACTTTAAGTTCAAATTTATAATTAAGTAGGTATATATTAATTATAAATTATTTATTATTGTCTTCTAATTGGTATTGACGGTGAGGCAATAAGTATTATTATTAGTATTATAAGAAGATAAATTGAAGAAATCCTGAGAAATTAACATTGGAGATGTTTAGGAATAAGTAAAAAATTTATAAACTTACGCTGGATAACATTTATAAACTTAAGCGTTTAATAATCAAGTTAATAATGTAAGCACTGTAAAAAAAATTGGCAAGAAAACGCGGCGCTTTTGTTTAACTAGTAAAGAATTTGTTGAACATTTAATAACAGATTAAGTTTCATAAAAAAATGCTATTGTAATAATTAACAATTAAATTATCGTTACGCTTTATTCTATCCTCTTTCTTTAAAGTAAATGATAAGCTACAGCTTGAAATTTTAAAGATATAAAATGACCAGGTTTAAATGAATGGATGGTTTTATATTTTCCTCGCATATTCTTTTTACATATTTACACATTTTTAAACCATATCAGCATAAAGGGTCGTGTTGATCTAGTAAGATGATTGACTAATACAGGTTATAAAATCGATGGCGTTTTTTCGACCCCAGCTCGACTCAGGTTAATAAAATGGGCACCTGGAGGTAACTCTGGGCTAATAATAGGCATCTAGTGTTTAGCGCTTAGCCGTATTTACTATCTTACTGTACTTTAAGGCCCAAGGCCTGTTACGGAAAATTATTATATTCGCAAACATTTGATAATTTAGAAGTTTAAAAAGACAGCACAGTATACTGTCATTAAAGGTGCAGGCAGTTACAAAAGGAAACAATTAAAAACTATTTAATTCTCAAATACTTTAATTATTATAGTAATGAGTGGACAAAAATATATCACCAAAATGTATTAAATGTTATTGACTGCTCATTTAGGACACATCTTTCCGCCCAAAAGCTTGAGAGCGAAATCAACGTTCTGTGATGAATTTGGTATAGTGTCGCATCTGAAATATCAAAATATTAAAACACCTCTTCCCTTTCATCCTACGTATATAACAAAAATTGAGAAATACACTTACATGTTGGATACTTCAAATAGGTCAGTAGTCTTACAGAAAAGTCTCAAACATGCACCGGGTAAGTCAAAATGCTCGCCAATGTTGACATGGATTGTTGGATATCCATCTATGTGACAATGATTGCTGTGATCTAAAAATAATTATATAGATTAAACATTATTATCTTCTAATTAAAATTCATTGCGTTATGTGATCAAAATTATTGGGACTTGTTTATTTAAACCGCCCGGGTTAATTTAATCGTTTTCTTTATTTTTTTTTAGGTTGGTAGTATTTATTGTCTTTGACATCTGTCACGATTTTTACAATGTGTGTTTTTGTCGAGCAGATAATTTGCATAAAATTTTGTTTGCGGAATAAGTTTATTAAACGGACACTTAGACGTGTCTCATATCGTTTGGTTCCAAAAGCGATAATTTTTTTCTGAAAACAACGAGGTGTTAATATCCGTACAGAAATTATTTCCGTGTCTCAGTTAGTTATGAAACTCCGATTAGATATCACTAGACTGCTGAACAGTAGATATCCTCATGAGTCAGACAGAGTCGGTTTCGCTTAATAATAAGATGCAATATTCGCTCGTAGCCCTGATTTTAATGTCCTGAAAGGCTTTTGTAGTAACAGTAGATATCCCCATGGAGTCAGACAGAGTCGGTTTCGCTTAATAAAAAGATGCAATATTCGCTCGTATCCCTGATTTTAATGTCCTGAAAGGCTTTTGTAGTAATGTTCAAAATACGGAAATCGGTAGATATAGAGAGGTAGATATCGGTAGAGCTCTGATGTTGAGCGAAGTTTTATATATATAAAGACAATACTGTTCAATAAAAGAGCGCACTTTACAGAACAAAGTTTAGAATATATTGTAATAATTAATGTGAATAAAAAATGTTTACTGTGGTGTGACAAAACATTCGCTTTAATTATAGGTGATATAATTAATTTCAAGTTTATACTTTTTCAATATTTTGAATTTTGTCACTGTATAAAGTAAATGCATTTTGTGTGTGTATATATATATATATATAATATATATATTATATATATAATATATATATTATATATATATATATATATACATATATATATATATTATATATATATACCAGATGTAGAATGGATTTTCGTACATAGGGATTTTACATGCAGAACTAATAATTTGCGAATATTCCCTCCCCTAATTATTTTATAGGAAAATGTTTAACACAAAAGTTGTGGACAAAAAAAAAATGTATCTAAATTCTTTGTTATTTATTTTCTAACACCTTCTGGACCTGTTAGACTTGAAGAAAAAGTATTAGGAATGAACCGATAAATAGTACTAGCCATGAATCCTGACAGCAATAAATGTCACGTTTTGACAAACAAAATAAGTTTGCTGATTCTTAAAATGAATTCCTATAGCCAAGAAGAGTAAGTCAACTTTATTAAATGGTACTACTCTGGATTGTCTTTTAGGGACATACAAGCAACTTTTGCTGGATTCTACCCGGAGCGACCAATTCTAAATTTGAACACCCTGAATAGAATTGTTAGGCACTTTGAGACCAACGGCACTGTTAATAAGAAATGTAAGTGCCAGAAAGTAACAGCTGGTGCAAGTAGAGAGAAGGTAGATGCCGTTCTCTTAAGCGTTGCAGAGAACAAAAATGTCTACTTAAGACAAATAGGTAATAATTTGGGGATTCATTTTACTACTGCTCAGAAAATGTTAAAGAGTCAAGATCCGCGGTTTCGGTCTTATAAATACGAAAAGCACCAAAAAATATTCGAGGAGGATAAAGAAAAAAAGAATGCAGTTTTGTGAAATAATGATGGATATGACCAATGATGACCGAAACTTTTTATCTAGGATTTTATTCAGCGATGAGTGTCGATTTCAGTTAACTGGTGAACCAAATCAACAAAATTATCGCTACTGGAGCACACAAAATGAACATTTAACGTTGCAGACTCATACGCAATACCGGGGTAGTGTCAATGTTTGGGCTGGCATTCTAGGTCCTCACATAATTGGACCGTTCTGACCGGTGCTGCGTATTTAAATTTTTTGCAAGAAGAAGTCGGGCCAGCTATCGACGAATTGGGAATTAATTACGAATTTTGGTACCAACATGATGGATGTGCGGCGCATTACCAGCGCGATGTTGTAGACTACTTAAATCATGTATTCCCAAATCGCTGGATAGGTCGAAGTGGAGAAATTCATTGGCCTCCAAGATCTCCGGATCTTTCGCCAAATGATTTTTTTCTGTGGGGCACATTGCATGATCCGCTATACAATGGAAGGACGTATTAAAATGTGGACGCTTTAAGAGCTGCAATACTTGCAGAATGTCGTCAAATATAATACTATCAACTGGCCGCAACTAGAAGAAATTTTTACGACAGATTGGGGTACTGCTCAGCTGTCAACGGAGACTTGTTTGAGCATTTAATTTAGTTATTACTACAACTACCTTTATTACCACGTTCAATAAAATTTTAAAATCTCTTCAGCACGTTTTTTCTTTTCTGCAAACGACATAAAACCTATGCTTAAAACAAATTTAAACGCCTCTACTAAAATTGTCACATTCTTTTGTTAAATGAAAGAATTTTGTTACTTTGGTTGTCACACGTCACGGCTTTTGCTATTTTGTATCATTTCTTCAATTCTTTTTGCTTTAATTGTGAAGTCCCGGAGGCTGTTAATAAGCAAAGGAGAAAAAAATGGGAACTATTTTTAATGCTCTACAACTTTTGTGTTTAACATTTTCCTATAAAATAATCAGGGGAGGGAATATTCGCAAATTATTAGTTCTGCATGTAAAATCCCTATGTACGAAAATCCATTCTACACCCGGTATATATATATATATATATATATATATATATATATATATATAATAACTTCGTGACCTTGGTATGATATGGTAAACCTAATCAGTAGGCGATTAAAGGTCTGTATATTACTTCAAAATATATGTATTTAAAAAACTCTACATGTTTCGGCTATATACGCCTTTTTCAAGAGAATACAAAATATGAATGACAGGATATAAATGTCAAGTAATTAACTTGCTATGGTTTAAATTATTCAAAGATACATTCTAGTAATAATAATAAATCATGCCTTAGTATTCCAAAAAATAGATAACAAGGTGTGAAAATATGTGTTGTTCGCTGCTAGCAATTTGTGTCTCCTTCTGGGTATGAACTTGTGTGTTGGTTGCTGCTGGCAGCTTGCGTCTCTCTATGTGTGTGTGGTTTTGTGTGAGAGCGTAAGTGTAGGGTTTTGTATGTCGGTGCGTTCGTGCGTGTGTTTAGTGATCGGTCGCATGAATTTAGAGAGGTCGGATAACCAGCCGTTGCGTAGGGCCGCCAACTCTTTCCCGACAACTTCTTTACAATTCCGTGCAGTACTTCGACGGTCTGACCCCCGCCCCAACGAGGCAAGGCGCAGACAGGCGAAGCGCACCCTGTACGGGGTTGCTCATCGCAACTAAGGGAACACTCTTAGTGGCTACCTCGGTCGACGATGGTCACACTTATGCCATCTTAACGTTTTCCGCCGAAGCGGGGGCATAGCACACACGTCGAACGTGTGTGTGCTGTTAACGGCAGCCTAGCCAGGTTGTCGCCCAGGACCGGTCCTGGCGCATACGTAATAATAACTCATGTCTTGCTTTTCCCTGCCTATCCCTGTTTTCTGTTTTTTGCTGATGTGGTCCTCTACTGGGTTGCAGCCTACCATATGCGCTACAAAACTCTAGGGGGGTCTGCCCGTTGGGCAGTCAGGTGCCATTCCGCCTTTCCAGCAAGAGTGAGGAACCATGCTACGCGGCGCTATCTCGTCGCCGCGCAATGCACACACCACTAGGACCGGTCCTGGGCGACAACCTGGCTAGGCTGCCGTTAACAGCACACACACGTTCGACGTGTGTGCTATGCCCCCGCTTCGGCGGAAAACGTTAAGATGGCATAAGTGTGACCATCGTCGACCGAGGTAGCCACTAAGAGTGTTCCCTTAGTTGCGATGAGCAACCCCGTACAGGGTGCGCTTCGCCTGTCTGCGCCTTGCCTCGTTGGGGCGGGGGTCAGACCGTCGAAGTACTGCACGGAATTGTAAAGAAGTTGTCGGGAAAGGGTTGGCGGCCCTACGCAACGGCTGGTTATCCGACCTCTCTAAATTCATGCGACCGATCACTAAACACACGCACGAACGCACCGACATACAAAACCCTACACTTACGCTCTCACACAAAACCACACACCCATAGAGAGACGCAAGCTGCCAGCAGCAACCAACACACAAGTTCATACCCAGAAGGAGACACAAATTGCTAGCAGCGAACAACACATATTTTCACACCTTGTTATCTATTTTTTGGAATACTAAGGCATGATTTATTATTATTACTAGAATGTATCTTTGAATAATTTAAACCATAGCAAGTTAATTACTTGACATTTATATCCTGTCATTCATATTTTGTATTCTCTTGAAAAAGGCGTATATAGCCGAAACATGTAGAGTTTTTTAAATACATATATTTTGAAGTAATATACAGACCTTTAATCGCCTACTGATTAGGTTTACTATATATATATATATATATATATATATATATATATATATATATATATATATATATATATCTTGAATTAGTTTCAATTCAAGTTAATTTAAATTCATTTAACTCCAGTGTTTTATTTATTTTCCTAAAAATAAATTTCTGTATATACATTTCATTGGCTTTATTACGACTCTGGCGAAATATATACTGCGTCTGTTTACATTGAAAGACGTACAAACAGACAACTTTTATCAATATCATCGCGCTATATCATTCATATATACTATTAAGTTGATCGATTGTACATTGTCGGCACCGATGATACACACCCGATACGGGATCGCGCCGGTTCCGCAGTCTAGATATCACATATGTTTATGACCCCGAAACACCCGATTAAGCCAATGAATATCGGGCCAAAGGTGTCCCCAAGTTGAAGAAAACAAGTCGAAATCGTTCAAAGTCCAAGTCATATTTCATGTTCTAAAGACTTCATCAGTTAGGCTAGGTAAATGACAGAAACACGTGTCTTAGGCAGAAGTAAATGTTGGAAAATACGAGATGTATGTTCATGTGTACAGTTACAGACGTGTATATTGCATGTCTGTTTCATTTGTAACAAATGCGGAATGCGTGCTTAACGTATTGATATACTTAAACTTTTTTGGTATATTTGCTGCCTTCTGGTATCGTGTTAATGGACTTACACCTATATACGTATTTTTTATCTTCTGTACCGGCATAGCAGGTCAAGGCAAAATTGCCACTTTCGGCATAGTCTTTTATCCGTCAGATGTCACTAGATTATATAGTGCCACCTGATAAGACAAAATTTGCTATACCTTGTGAGGCGATTCTTTTAAGCTTTACTTCACTAGTCTAACTGATGAAGTCTGATAGTAAATGACAGAAACACGTGTCTTAAACAGAAGTAAATGTTGGAAAATGCGACATGGACATGTGTACAGTTACAGACGTGTATATTGCATGTCTGTTTCATTTGTAGCTTAGAAAAGACAGATTTTAAACTTTTCGCGGACCGGCAGCAAAAGGTTCGCGGACCAGTGGTTGCGAAACACTGCTCTAGTCTTTTGTCTGCTCCCTCGTATGTGTGTATAATATTTCAATTTATTCCACATTGATTTAATAAGAGCTACTCAAAAATTCGGAACGTCATTTTATTAAATTTTTAGTGGTAAATATTAAAGATCTTAAATTGAATTAAAATATAAAAACAATTATAATTGAATAATTGTTTAACTTTTTATTTAAATACGGGATGATTTCATCATTTAATTAAACGTTAACCTTAAAAGGAACTATGAATTTGCATTGTCTGAAATAGCAAGGACACGAAACTGTTTAACTTTAATTAATTTATAATTAGTGCTCAGTAGGCGAAACAATTTACTCTTATAGGAAATTGATTCCTATTATGTATTAATATTACTTCTTGTTTAGGCTTCATTTACATAAGTATAGTATGAATCGTCGTTTTGATTGATTAAGTGATTTATTGTTTTGGAGTGGCAGGAAATTTTGAAAACGTACGTATATGATAATGAATCTTCTTGTTTTTCTTGTATGTCATATACAAATATAATTATAAAAAGGAACCTTGAAAATATTGCCATAAGCTAAAATTACGTCTTTGGAAAGGAATTCAACAAGTTAAATTTTTGAAAGTATGTAATTATGGAATCCATCAATAAGGAAAAATCTGTTTGAACATATTTAAAAACTAATTAGAAATGAGCAAACAATGAATAAATACAGTTGATATAAAAAGAATATTAATTTCAATTAATAAAATTAACTAGTTCATCTTTTATGTTATAGATATTTCAAGTTGAGTTAATTATTATTGCTGTTGTTAATATTAAAATATCTTGTCATTTTTGTGTTTTAAAAATTTCCAGCTAAAAAGTTCCATAAAGGTAATTACTTTAATGCATTAATATTATATGTATAAGTAGATTAATTGAATCTTGTACACATTAACAAAATAACATTATAAATTAAAATAATAATTATGGTAATATATTATAAATTAAATGTAAAATGCATCGGCAAAAAGGAAGAGAAACCACATAAAAATTATTGCAATATAAAACAAAATTCCTAAACAAATTTAACTTACAGATATTATTATAAATTTTTAAAGTGATTGCACTACATATATTGCCAATTACCGTTTGAAAATTTTATTTGATTTAAACGATTTCTAAAGGATAATAAATGTGACAAAATGTAAAAATTTGTTATTTGGCTTTATTTCTAAATTGTTATTGTTATAGATACAACTAATACTTTAAAAATTCTCTTAATTTACTTATACTGAAGATGTAGAAAGGTGCATAGCTTTTGTTTAACTTACCATCATCATCGTCAGCGGCAAACACAAGAACAACACTAGCTACAACAAACAATAGAGCGAACAAGAACTTCATCTTGAATATATTTTATAAATGAGTAGCTCACTTCGGATTTTTTCAAGCGTATGATTTATTCTTGATTTGTCTTTCAATTTATATGAACATCCTAACGCGGCCCCACTCTTATAAAATATCAAACAAAACTAATCCAACTTACATAATTTATCGTGTCTTGGAAAAAATAACCACGGCTACCATCATGCTGAATTTTAAGAAAACTACTGCATATATTACATATGTTTGTTTATCAGCAGATGCGAAGGACGTTAAACATGTTTCTGATGCAGCTGTAGTACGTGCATTTCTTTTATTTTCTAGATTTAGAATTCATAGAAATTGTGTAATTACATCTGCACTAATTATATAGGTAATAATATCTCAACGAAGGTTAATGTATTGTTTTTATTTAGTTGTATTTGTAACATGTGCCTAAAAATACGTGGAAATTTATACAGATGTACTTATGTAAGTTCATTTTACAAACTTTGCAAACAAGGGAATTCCCATATTTTGCTGCAGTTGTATCAAAGAACAATACGAATCATAAAGAGTTTGTGATACACCAAGACCTCGCTTAGCGCTGTTTCAGTTAACGCGGCTTTATTGGAATAGTGGTATTCCCCGAAAATGCACGCAGCGTTGGACTTCCCCGAAATACAAACTATGTAAATGTGATACACTTGCTTCATCCTTGTGGTGGTACCCAATCGAATTTTTATATGTGGTTTTAAAAATTTGCTACCATAATTGTAAAAAATCAAGAATTTTAAATAAATTGATAATTCATAATTGTAAGTACATATATATTTATGTAATATAAGGATTCATATATTGATAAATATAATCATTTTTAGTTTTTATTATGGGTGATAATAAAAAGCACGAAAATAAAGTGTCAAAAAAAAATATTTCACTAGACATTAAAATGCAAGTGCTTTGACGATTAGAATCGGGTAAACGTCAAACTCAAATTGGTGTTGCATTAAACTTATCGACTTCGACAATAAGGATAATTCTTAAGAATAAAGAAAAAATAGTCTCATCCGCAACTACGGCTACAACTACATGTGCCACTAGAATTACTCGTTCGAGAAATTATGAGATCGAGGAAATGGAAAAACGACTTTCCATATGGATTGATGACGAAGTTCAACGTAATATGCCATTAAGCCAAGCGATTATAATGGAAAAAGCTAAAGAATATTTAAACATATTCAAGGTGAAACAGGTGACACAACTAAACTTTAACTTTTTAAAACTTTCGTTGTAAGTGCGGGATGGTTTCACAGATTTAAACAATTAAATAGTCCTCGTAATGTAAAGATTACAGAAGAAGCAGCGAGTGCAGATACAAAAGAATACCCTGCGACATTAAAAACGATTATTGAACGTGAAAACTATCCTCCAGAATTAGTTTTTAATGTCGATGAGACGGGGCTTTTTTTTTGGAAACGAATGCCAAAGAGAAGTTATTTATCCTGTGAAGAAAAGCGTGCACCAGGATTTATAGGCGCAAATGATCGCCTACACACTTTCGCTGGGCGGCAACGCCAATGGAGATTTTAAATTAAAACCACTACAGGTCTATCACTCCAAAAACCCAAGAGCGATGAAGGGCATATCTAAAACAACTTTACCAATAATTTTTGGAATCTAATAAAAAATCATGGATAAATATGAGATTTTCCAGAATTGGTTTACTGAACATTTTTGCATGTGTGAAACGATATTGTGAGACAAAAGAACTTCAATCAACAGCACTACTTTTAATAGATAATTCTCCAAGCCACCCTACGAATTTATCTGACTTAGAAACATCTATTCTAGTTGAAGTGGTTTTCTTGCCACCTAACACGATTCAACCCATGGACAAGGTATTATATCAAATTTTAAAGCTTATTACTTGCGGCGAACATTTAGACAGATGTTTGAAAAAACGGACGGAGAAGAAAAACAATTGATAAGAGATTTTTGGAAGAAGTACAATATCATGAATGCCATACATACATACATACATGCCAAAAACATACATTTTTCTTGGAATGAAGTAACGCAAAAATGTTTGAAAGGGGTGTGAAAGCACCAGATCTATGCAAGAACAATGGCAGTAGAGATTCTGATGTTGATATGAACGAAATAGTGGATTTAGCGAAACGAACAGGTAAATTTATGAGGTAATGAGGTATGAGGTAAATTTGCAAGATCTGGAAGAAATTTTGCAAGACACAGGAGAAAATCTTTCTAATGATGAGCTCAAGGAGTTGGCGAATCAAGAAAATCGAAAAAATACCGAAAGTAGCGATTCTGAGGAAGAGTAAAAAGAACTATCAACTGCATTTCTAAAAACCAGTTTAGATACGATAACAGAGATTATGGACCAATTTATTAAAAATGATGAGAATTTTGATCGAAGTTCAAAGACAAGACGGGGTGTCATGGATGCTTTGTCCACTTATGAACAACTTCTTACAGAGCGTAGTATAAAAACCCAAATGACATTAGATACCTTCTTAGTAAAAGGGCAGAAAGTTCAAGAATCTGAATGATCTGAAACATTAATAATGATTTAGAGTTTTGTTTATTTTTATATAACCATTTGTAATAAACAAGTTTTTGTTGTATTGTTATAAAAAGTATATTCAATGACTTTAAGTTCCAAAATACCTGAACAACATTTTAAATTTTGTACCAGTTTTCCCCTAACCTTATTATGTATTTACATGACGACATAACTTCGTTTAACGCTATTTCGCATAACACTCTACCACGATGGAACGTATACCCCGCGCGCGGGGTCTTGGTGTACCTCACAATATTAGATTGTAACATCTATTTTTGTTGGAAGGCAAAATTTCATAAATCTTACAGTGTCTTTTCTTATTGGAATAGATTTAATTCTGATTTAGTCATATTACGAGGTGGTACCCAAAAGTTCTCGAAAGTTGAATCAGGCGCGTAAACGAAATTTTAATTAATCGCCGCTGCATGGAGTTGCTTACAGCGTTTGTGTGTTAGTATGCCAAGCGCAGGGTTGCCAACTAAATTTAGGGGCAAAATACAGCAATTGGGATTTTTTTAGGGGCCCAATATTTTTGGGGATATTTCTAGGGGCATACATACTTCATTTATCATACTTACATTGAAATTAGTAGAGATTTAAAATTGGAATTGCACCTCTAATACGCGCTTTCGATGTACGGAGATAGTGCCACTCCATGATCAAATCATTAACTCCCCCAGCGTTTTGCCAATCTACATCGCATTACACATATTACACAATTTAATAATAAGTGTGGTTAATCTGTTAGTACTACTACAGTTTAGAACAAAACGAATATAATGGGGCTATCCACAAGAAACTCGCGTACATATATAGGGACTTTTGCCAATCTACATCGCATTACACATATTACACAATTTAATAATAAGTGTGGTTAATCTGTTAGTACTACTACAGTTTAGAACAAAACGAATATAATGGGGCTATCCACAAGAAACTCGCGTACATATATAGGGACTTGTTCGTCAATTTTACAAAAATTTATAATATTATGAAATTTTTTGTAAACAATTACCCAACAGCTTTGAATTTATTTAAAAAAATCAAAGGAACTTCGATAAGGTCGGTGAATTTTAATTTTCACAAATGTCGCCATGCAGATGGCTGTATAGACAACATTTTAGAACATTTGCCTAAATTATATATTTCTAATTATATTAAAGGTATAAATAACGTTACTAATGGAAAAGATCACAAACATATACAAAATATGTATAGCTTGCAATGACAAGCATATATAGAATACTCTAAAAAACAAATTAAGCAACAAATTACAGAGGCCTGCATAAAATTTGTGATGACGTGATTTTTGTTTGTTAAGCTGAGTTTTTATATAGCAATAACTAATTAAAATACAGTTGGTCTCTACCACCCACAGATTTTTTTTGCACAAAAGAAAAAGAAAAAAATATAAAAAAAATCTTATAATAGGCGTTTTAATACATTTTAAAATGAATGTACTACTTCAAATTCTAGGTATTAACCCAAAAATGATTTTCTGTTGTGGTTTTAAAGAAATTTGTTAAATAGGCTCTCATTACCTGATGTAAATCTTTTATTACATGTATTAATTTTGGACAAGATTTCCGGGAATTTTTACCTGCTAAATCCTATTTATTATGCTTTCACTTTATTAGTACTGCGAAGAAGGATTTCAAGTTTATCACTCCAAACAAAATGTATATTTTAATGTCATTTACTTCATTATAGCTCTGAGTGTCGATCAGTAAACAAGTAAAATTAATTTGTCTTTAGTGTTGTGCGTGGTATTTGATAAATAAACATTGCTTAAAAATATGTCTAGCCGGTGTTGCAAAAACAAACCAGATGATTTCTGTTATATTTGTGGATATTTCGTCTTGAAAAAGTTTAAGAGATCAATTGGTGAATTTGTGAAAAATGCATATTATGCTTATTTCAAAATCAAATTAGGAGATCAAGATAAAGATTGGGCACCGCACGTTGTTTGTAAGGTATGTGAAGAAGGTTTAAGACATTGGACCAAAGAGAATAGAAAAAGCCTTCCTTTTGGAATACCGATGGTTAGGAGAGAACCGCAAAATCATCATGAAGATTGCTACTTTTGTCTTTGTGATATTAAGGGGCATAATAGAAAAACTTTGAACCCAAATAATATTAAATCAGCTATCAGACCAGTTCCTCACAGTGATCATGTACACCTATACCCCCCAAAGTACTACAAGAAGATATTGAAACCTCTTCAACTTCCGGCTCCGTACAGATGGATAGTGATTTTGAACCATCAACCTCAGGTCAAAACCAACCTCAGCTATTTTCACAAGTCGAACTGAATGATTTAGTAAGAGATTTGGGACTTTTAAAAGATCTCTCTGAAGTACTGGGGTCTAGGTTGAAACAAAAAAATTTGCTTGCCCCAGAAACTACCTTCTCTTGGTATAGAAATCGTGAGGCTGGATTTGTAAAATATTTTGCACAAAACGGACCACTCGTGTACTGCCAAGCAATTGCTGATCTACTTACTTTCCTCGGAGCTCCTGAGTACACACCTTCTGACTGGAGACTTTTCATCGACTCTTCAAAAAGGAGCCTTAAAGCTGTTTTACATAATGGCAATGTTTTTGCTTCTGTTCCGGTCGGCCATTCTGTTCATTTAAAGGAAAACTATGAAAATTTACAGGAATTACTTTTAAGAATACAATATGAAAATCACAACTGGGAAGTGTGTGGAGATTTAAAAATTTTAGTCCTTCTCTTGGGTCAGCAGTCTGGATATACTAAATTTCCATGTTTCCTGTGCAAGTGGGATAGCAGAAATCGAGAACAGCATTGGATAAAAAGAGACTGGCCACAAAGGGTGACTTTAACACCTGGAGCCAAAAATGTAATTCGCGAAAGTCTTATTGACCCTCAAAAAGTGTTACTTCCACCGCTTCACATAAAACTTGGACTTATGAAACAATTTGTTAAGGCATTAAACAAAGAAGGAAAATGTTTTAAATATTTGTGTAAGACATTTCCGACTCTGTCAGAGGCAAAATTAAAGGAAGGAATCTTTGTAGGCCCGTAGATTAGGAGCTTGGTGATAGATCAAGAATTTGAAAATGTGATGGAAGATAAGGAAAAACATGCATGGCATGCTTTTAACGAAGTTGTACATAAATTTCTAGGGAATTATAAAGACACAAACTATGTTGAGATCGTTGAAAATATGCTGGAGAAATTCAGGATTCTTGGTTGCAATATGAGCATAAAAATTCGCTTTTTACTTTCCGATTTGGACTATTTCCCAGAAAACCTTGGGGACGTGAGTGAAGAGCAAGGAGAAAGATTTCACCAGGATATTAAAGAAATGGAAAAAAGATACCAAGGGCGCTGGGACACAAAAATGATGGCCGATTACTGTTGGACATTGAGAAGAGATCTTCCTTTAGCTGAATATGACAGAAAAACAACCAAACGAAGCTTTTCTGAAAAACGAAAATGTTTTTTTAAGAAGCATAAAGAATAAATAACTATTTCTAATAGTTTCTATGTGTATATTTTTGTATTTTTTTTAATATAATATAAAACTAGCTTATAAATGAAATAAATCGTGTTTTTTCTATATTTTTTGATTTTACTGGTTTGAAAAATAACCTTACGTGATACAAAAAAAATAAAAGCAGATTTGAAATCAGCGCTACCCAGTTACTAGAAAACAGTTAAAATTTTTAAATCAACTTTCAAACTGTTGAAAAGTGCAAGCCTGTGTTATCAATTGATTTGCTTCAGAGTATAAGGATGGTGTGATTTGTCTTACAGAGAGATGGCGGCACTTGAGTTGCATTTAATCCATCCTGCAAAATGTTAAAACTATTTAATGGAAAGAAGTATGGTTGTCAGAACTCTGAAACTTCAAACGAAGCTGACAGTGATGCTGCATTTCAAATTTTGAACGTTTTTTATATATAGGGACTTTTAGGGAGAGTTGAAAGTTGGATTTAGGGGTTTTTTGGGTTATTTGAATTCGGTTTTAGGGTTGAATTTTTTTAAGAGTTGGCGACCCTGGCCAAGCGACGTCAATGTAAGTGGAAACGTTCTTTGTTGGTATACAATTTTTCATTACTGATGTGTTTTTTCGATTTTGATGGGATTATCCACAAAGAGTTCGTACCTCCAGATCAGACACTTATTGGAGAATTCTATTGTGACGTCCTAAGGAAGCCAAGGGAGGATACGAGGAGGTAATGTCCAGAGAAATAGCTGAGAAACTACTGAATTCTGCACCATGATAACGCTATGCCACCTAGAGATTTCAAAATACGAGGTGGGTCTGATAATTGAGGTAACTAACACAGAGACAGCGTGATAATCTACGTATACGTATCATCAGCCAAAAGCGTTGCGTCCGTTGTCTCTTACAATTGTTTAAAGTAATCGTGTTACGTCGTTTTGTGAATATGGACGTAAGAGAATTTTGTGCTGTGATTAAATACTTCTATATCACCGGGGAAAAACCCAAAGAAATTAAAGAAGACTTGGATAATGTTCACCGCGAATCTGCGTCATCATTTAAGGCAATTTATTTCTGGGTGAATGAATTTAAACGTGGCCGTAGGAACATGGAAGATGAGCCAAGAGCAGGACGTCCGAAAGAAGCTACCACTGACGAAATGATCACCAAAGTTCATGATCTTATTTTAAATGATCATCGATTAAAGGTGCGTGAGATAGCTGACACTATAAGTATATCTGAAGAACGTGTTGGTCATATCTTACATGAAAACTTGGATATGAGAAAGCTCTCAGCAGGGTGCCGCGTCTGTTAAGTGTGGAACAGAAACGAATGCGTGTAACAACTTCTGAGTACTCTTTCTACTGTTTCACAGTTTTTAAGCATAATTCCTCGGAATTTTTGCGGCAATATATTACCGTTGACGAAACGTGGATACACTACAATACTCCAGCAACAAAAGTTCAGTCCAAACAATGGGTAGAAACCGGTTGCAGTGCACCGAAGAAAGCAAAAGTGGTTCCATCAGCTTACAAGGTTATGATCACCGTATTTTGAGATGTTCGTGGTGTTGTCTTTATAGATTATCTGCAAAACGGCAAAACAATTACAAGCGAGTACTACGCGTCGTTATTGGACCAGCTGAGTGAAAAAAATTCATGGAAAAATGACCGTATTTTGCACGAAAGGAATTGTTTCATCATGACGACGCACCGACTCATTAATCGAACATTGGCACGATAAAATTATTTGAATTACGATTCGAAATACGTCGTCATGCACCTTACAGTCCAGATTTAGCTCCATCTGACTTTTTCTTATCTCCCATATTGAAAAAATGGCTAGGAGGAAAGCGACTTTCATTTCATGAGGAGGTGATTGCAGCAACAAATGATTATTTTGCTGCGTTTGATTCGACCTATTATAGTTAAGGCCTTAAACTACTTGAACATCGTTGGAACAATTGCATCGAATTAGAAGGGGACTATGTCGAAAAATAAATGCAAAAAACTGGTATCTTCTTTTGTACTACTTAGTTTTCAGACCACTCTCGTCAAGCAGTTTTTGATCAAAAACAAAATGGCTCTTATTCCTCGTCTAGTTTACATGCCTAACTTAACACCTTGCGACTTTTTCCTCATTCCAAAGATAAAAATCCAGTTGAAGGGGCGAAGATTGGACACGTTAAGAGGTTATTATTGAAGCTTAATTGCAGACAGTACTGAACATATTAACAAAACAAAACTTCCAGAATGCATTCTGCTTTCGTAGCAGAGGCATTATTATCGGTATTTGCACTCACAAAGGGATTACTTTGAAGATAATGGAAGCGAATGAAATCCAGATATTCTGGAATTTTATTTATCGCTACTTTTCGGAAAATTTTTGGTATTTTGCATCCATGTAGATGTCTACTAGAAACTTGTTACGGAATAAAAACCTGTTTTAGTGTCAACTTGCATATAAAATTGCATATAAGATAGAGGAATTCTCCATAAAAAGTTCGAGCAAGTATACTTCTTTATGATATTCTGACATTTATAAACATTTAAAAGAGATATGTTAATTAGGTTCCCAAATTTAAACTTGCATTTTTGTCATTTTCTTTATACTCTTATCAGAATTTCTAAAATTAATTTAATGAAACGATTGAGCAAGGTCAACATTGTTAAATATACTTGTTTCTCTCTAATAATTTTTCGATTAGAACTGTAACGGGTTTTTTCTACTGAAAAATAAACTGTTGGTTTATTATTTATTTATCGTATGGCGTCTACCAAGGTAATTAATTTAACAAAATGCATCAAATGTATTGCTGGATATAGTTCTATACCCAGAAAGTTTTCATTGAGCTTCAAGCTGTTCGTTATTTTCTAAATGTCTATCTTATTATCTATTGCAAGTCTACTAAGATGCTCGCATTTATCTCTATTTATGCTTTCTATTTTTAATTGTAAAACACAAACCTGAGGCCCGATATCTTTAGTCTCGGGGTTCTTATAAGAACCATCACTTTCCAATTGTTGCCTCTGTAAATTTCGATCGAGATGCAATATTTAGTGTGGTCGCTATTTGCGAAGACTTTTAGCCATTATCTTTTGCTCGGGGTATACCATCTTGGAGGTTATCTACACTACATATTAGGGTGGGTTAATTTTTTTTCGATGAAGCGTATAGCAAGAAAGTAATCTATAGATGATTCTGAGTAAAATTGCTTAAGAGACCATAGGTGTAAGTCGGATTTGGAGCCCCCCGATATTTTCAAAATAGATATTTTCCTTAATAAATGTATATTATTTTCAGAATAATTGAAACATACATGAGTAGGTAAACCCCACCAGTTTTGTATAATACAAAGGTATTTTTAATAATATAAAATATTATTAAAAATCTGGTGTGAAGAACACAAATACAGGTTCACTATTAATATTTTTGTGAACGTGTCCGAAAATATCCTTCCCCAGAGACGTAGATACGTATTTCACCTTTCTACAGGCTCGTCGGTACGTCGGTGAATTTACTTCTACGCCCGGTCTGAATAATTCCTGTGATGTGGTGATGTGGTTCTTTTTTGTGAATGTGTCTGGAAATATTCTTTCTCCAGCAGGGGCGTACCGACGAGCCTGTAGAAAGGTGAAATACGTATCTACGTCTCTGAGGAAAGATATTTTCGGACACGTTCACAAAAATATTAATAGTGAACCTGTATTTGTGTTCTTCACACCAGATTTTTAAAATACCTTTGTATTATACAAAACTGGTGGGGTTTACCTACTCATGTATGTTTCAATTATTCTGATACATTACACATACGGTTAGTCCGTAGTATGAGTGAAGACACAAACAAAATGCAGTTTCTAGAGGGATGACTGTGCCACCTTTGGAAAGGCGTCGTTACTTCACATTGGTTATGTGGACGGGGCGAGGTACTTCGGCTGTCTGACAACAGGCAGCGCTGAATTTACTTCTACGCCCGGTCTGAATAATTCCCGTGATGTGGTTTTTTTTTGTGAATGTGTCTGGAAATATTCTTTCTCCAGCAGGGGCGTACCGACGAGCCTGTAGAAAGGTGAAATACGTATCTACGTCTCTGGGGAAGGATATTTTCGGACACGTTCACAAAAATATTAATAGTGAACCTGTATTTGTGTTCTTCACACCAGATTTGTAATAATATTTTATATTATTAAAAATACCTTTGTATTATATTATTTTCAATAAAATTCAATAGAAGGTATTTCTGCCACCTTTCAGAACCATTATTAAAATCTTAAGTTTTTTTAAATTCTAGTGTAGATGTTAATTATTAACACTAAAAAATAGCCTAAATAAATCATTTTTCGATTATTTTTTTCATGAAAACTTTTGTTCTTTAGCGTCACAAAAAAAAAGAGAAAAACAATTTGAAATTTCATAATTATTATATTATATGGAGGAACCATCTATCTCGTCTGCAGCACCTTCACAAATGGAAAGAACATCAGCAAGCTCTGAATCTAGATTGCCACATATGCCTTATCATACTTTTGTATTTGGTTCATCAAGTGATGTAAATGATCTTAATTTACCTAATCACTAATCGTGATATTTTAAAATGTTATTTCTTCTTGAGTGGTCGTGCAAAACTTGAAAGCAAAATTTTATCACATAAAACTTTTACTTCCCGTATAGCGGATAAATTGATCCAAATTTAGAGTAAATTTAAAATGGAAATCATTAACAGAAAAAGTTTTTTTTTAATTAACTGTTTTGCTTGATAAATACTACAAAAAAAATTAAAATAGAAACAAAACTAAAGAATTTAGAGCATTTGTAAATTCAACAAACGAATTGTTTTATATTGGTAAATGTAATTGTAAGTTAAAAACAAAAAACAAAATGCTCGTGCAGTTTGATTCCACAACATCTAAAAGAATTCATGATGAACCAACATAATGATACAAAAATGACAATAACTGAATATATGGTAGACGTTTTAGAAGAAGTACCCACAATAATAACGGGTAGTGATCAACCAACATACATTCCACATCAATCAGATGAGGATATGGTTGAAAATGAAGAAATTGCAGAAGTATCTACTCCAATGAAACGAGGGCATTATACAAAAACATAGGACACTTTGAATTTTGCTATGATGTGTGATTGATTTGGAGTTTCAGATAGGCTGGCTTCATGTTTAGCAACAGCTGTTTCAAAGACATAAATTTCAGAAATGATCGTGGTAAACTTGTTAAGAGAAAAACATTACACAAGAAAAGCATTCAAAATTTATCACGCCGTATGGCAGAAGTCATTGGAGTTAAATTGTGTGAAAACGTAGATGTAATATACTATGTATAATCTAAAGAAGTGGTTCTAACGCAATGAAATTTGGTATGGAAGTAATACTAACGTAGCATAACTTACTCTCACCTGGAGAGCGGCGTAGCCCTGCTGGGAAGGGATGCATTAATAGCGGGAGTATCCCCCGCGAGCGGCGCGTACCGTCGCTACACGACGTGGCATGGAGTCAATAAGTCGTTGTATGGTAGCGGGGGGGGTGTTGCTTCAACTCGCCTCCATAGCTCCTCAACGTTACCCGGGGGAGGCGAATACCGTTGAAGTCTCTGACCGATCATATCCCAGGCATGTTCGATCGGTTTGAGATCTGTAGAACGTGCCGGCCATGGAAGCATCCGCATATGGTTCTCTTCCCACAAAGGTCTGGGCAACACGTGCAGTGGGCGGTCGGGCGTTGTCGTGCATGTATGGAAGACGTGGGCGCCGTCGAACGTAGGGAAGCACAATGGGCCGTAGCACCTCATCTACGTAGCGGCGAGCCGTCATCGTAAGCAGACGTGTACGTCCACCATGTGTAATAGCACCCCATACCATAATGCCCTGCTGGCGGTGAATAGGGCGTGGTTGGATGCACTCGTCGAGGTGACGCTCACTACGTCTCCGATGAACCAAAATTCGCGCGTCACCGGTGCTCAATTCGGATCTTGATTCGTCGGAAAACAAAATGTGCCTCCACTCGACAACCCACTGATGTCTAGCCTCCACCCACTGTCGCCGTGTACGGCGGTGTTCGCGCTGCAACGAATAGCGCGCTCGCACTCCACTTTCTAGCAAACGCCCCCGTACAGTTCGCATAGTGAGTACGCCTTCCCTTCTTGCTGACCAAACGGCTCCAAGTTGCCTTGAGGACGACGTACGCGACGCGAAAGCGCTGTGCACAGAGGCGCGATCCTCGCGTGCTGTGATCGCCAGGGGCCCTCCCGCTCGCGGCTGAAGGCGCGTACGTCCTTGCTTCATCCATTTTTGCCATGCTCGCTGCACTGCCGATAATGACTCTCTCAAACTCACTCAGAAAACGCGAACGGCCTTTCACGCATAAAGTCTTACTACAACTACCCGCTTCCACCACACTAACAATAACCGGTTTCTCCCTCCCCACATCGGTCTCCATGGAGACAACATATTGCAGCTGTCGGAGGCACTCAGTAAGAAATTCAGCTATAGAAAAAGTCAAAACTCGCTGCGCAAACTCGTCTAGAGGAAACCATAATGCTCCGCTAAATCTACGCATTTATCTTGACACGTTCAGATTATACAGGGTGTGCTCGTCACTTTTTTCCATCGGTGTATTATAGATAAAGCTAAAGTGACTAGAGAAAAAATGAAATCTAGAGATGAGTTTGATGAATCACCATTAAGTGATTCACAAATACCGATGCATATACAAGGAACGGAAAGACATGTAGTAGTGTTTCCCAACATGTTATAGAAACGAATCATGAAGGTGTTATGGCGATAACAATTGAAAGTTTTCAAAAAGTACCTGGAATGGAAAACACAAGAAAAACGGACTTTCTATTTAAAAGTCGTTAAAATTGTACATTTTAAGTCCACAAAAAGATTTGAAAATAAATCAGCATCTATCAGCTAAGGCAAATATAAATTTTGAAAATTTCGGGGGCTTCAAATCCGACTTAAAGCTATACTTTCTTGAGCAATTTTATTCAAAATTACCTATAGATTACTTTTTTGCTATGCGCTTTATGGAGAAAAAACGTTCCATATAGTTTGACCGACCCTATTACATACCCAACTAGTTATACATTCGACTGGAAATAGTGGGTTTATCTTATCAGAAAAACCATCAAGATATGATCGATCCGAGTAATGTTTAATTTCTTTGTCTTGTTTCTGTAACATTATAACTTCAGCTACTCTTTGTACATTTGGACAGTTTTGAAAATTTTATAATATTTATTTTTCATTATAATTTCCACTAATTTCAATGTATTTATTACAATCATTAATTAATAATTCCATGCCCTCTTAAAAATAATCTGATGCTGCCCCCCTCAAAGTGTTGTATTGCGGCTGTTTGCAGTTCATTATCGCCATGAAAAGGAAGTTCCCTAAGATTTTTTTTAATAGGCAAATAATAGTTCCTAGGAGCCACATCAAGACTATACAACGGATCTTCAATTTCTTGAAAGCAGCATTCGTGAATTATAGCTTGTGAAAGTGCATCAGTTTGTACAGCCGCATTGTTATGCAGTTGTCAAACAACTTTCGACAATTTTTCACAACGTTTTTAACGAATACTGTGTCTCAATTTATACAACAAACAAGTACAGTATAAGCTGTTGACAGTTGTATTTATATCTTTACATTCAATCAGTAAAATGTCTTTACAATCCTAAAATATTCGTCGCAAATAATGATTCTGGTAGGTACT
This sequence comes from Melolontha melolontha, assembly GCA_935421215.2. Classification (NCBI taxonomy): domain Eukaryota; kingdom Metazoa; phylum Arthropoda; class Insecta; order Coleoptera; family Scarabaeidae; genus Melolontha; species Melolontha melolontha. The sequence continues at coordinate 205,285,642 of OW285235.1, forward strand.
GAAATTCGCATCTCTTTCGGCAGTTTCTTTCAGCTCTGTGACACATGAACAGGTCAATGCTGAGTAAGCTTATCACAAACATCGCAGCATATGCCGCAGGCCAGAATACCCTGACAAACGCCGTACGACAAGCCGACAATGTTATTACAAATATCATGAACTGTTCTCCTTCGGTCTTATAGGATAGTATCACGCATTTTGTAGCATGATTTCCGTCGATGGATGACCGGAACGCTTATCATCATCATCAACCGACACACGTCCATTTTTAAAACGGTTCTACCACTCACATATTTGCATCTGGCCTAAAGAATCCTTACCAAGCGCTTGCTTAAGAATTTCCGCTGCCATTTTACCAAGTTTTAAGCAGAATTTGATGCACGTTCTTTGCTCTTTAATAGTACCGCTGTAGTACCGCAGAACAACTCAAACAACAAATATAAACAAAAAACAGTTTGCCACCACCTATCAAGTTACTGTTTGACAGACTGGCTTAGTATAGCCGTAGTTCACACCATCTAGTGCTCTAGAACTGTACTACCATTACTTCGCCCGCCACATTGAAATTCCGGAAATTTCTGGGTGACATCTCGTATTTCCCAAATATTTAATATTTTGCTTAAATAATAGTTTTTTTTTTGTTTATAAACACGTACCCTTAATCCAAGCACCTTCTATAAATGATTTTTTGTTGAATGTTTAATTTATAAAATAAATATTTTTAGGATACAAAGCAATACCTACGCACGAATACGTTACTAAAAATAATTTTTAAACACGCTAAAAACATTTGCAAACTACAGTACGAAATAAATTATATAGCCAGCGTTAATTAGATGTTCAATTAAAACAATACTTAAAGTGATTTCAATTCTGTTGTTACATGCTTATAATTTTAAATGTACTGACCATGGTTAAAAAATGCATAAATTAAATAAAACAAAACGTCTCTATAAACTTGAGAGACGAGAGGTTTCTAGAAAAACTTGTTTCATAAAAAAGCACTTTTATTTAAAATAGTATAATTACATAATTATTGATGGATGACTTTGTTTTGTCTGAGGATATAGTAAATTTACATTTTACGATTGGTAATTTCTTCCTCTTTAAATGTAATTCATTGGTAGATACCTGCACGCTTTTTAAAATGATATATTTTCAATATAAAATAAGTTAAATGTAAAAAATTAAAAAGTTTGACACTTTTTATGCAAAAATTTTAAAATTCATGGGGATCGAGAATTTATTTTCATCAAAATTCTGAAACGTACTGATTAGAGTAAATCTGGCAAACGATTAATTAATAAATATGCGTGACTTGAAAAACTGAAGGAAAACATACAAATTTCTTTTTATAAAATCCTAAATCGAAAATTTTTGTTCGTCGAAAAGGGAAAAAACGAAAAAATGGAAAAAATGGAGGAAATAATCCAAAAAGCGACACAAAAAATTATTCCAAAGAAAAAGAAAAAGAAATGGTGGAACGAAGATTACAAGAGGGAAAAAGAAATGAGAAATAAACAAAGGATTAAAGCAATACAAACACAGAAAAGAGAGGATCAAGAGGCATACAAAGAACAAGGACTGAAAACAAAAAAGATATACAGACAAAGGAAAAGGGCAGAAAATGAACAAGGAGCACAGGAAATGGAAAATTATTTCCAAAAAAAAACAAATGAGAAACTTTTATCGTGGGGCCAAAAGAGAAAAACAGAGACCCAGGCAAATCGTATAGGTACCGTAGTCGACAAATTTTAATTTCTGTTTGCGTATATAGTGTATGCTTGTTATATTCAACGATGCCTGCTTTCAAACAGTGGAGGGAGAAGCAGAGTGCTGGACACACATACACATTTATCATGCCCTATGCCCTAACAACAACTATTAGGTGTACAACACTTATTTCTCTACGTGCGTATATTAATAGTCGATTTCAACATGCATGTTCTTACAACTCAAGAAAAGACACAAATCATAAAGTGGTATTATGTCGGTAGATACCTCAATGTACCTGTATATACCCGATTTCCACAAAAATTAAATGTATGGGCTGGTATTTTAAATAATTCAATTGCCAGTTCTTTATATAGGGATATATTAGTAATGTCCGCCAAGAATATTATTGTAGCTTGGCATACTACCAAGAACAATGTGGTGGATTATTTGAACCTTTAATGTAGAATATTTATTTGTTATTATTATCGGAGAAGAGTTAATTTATTTTCTTTTCATAAGAGTTACATTTATTTATTTTTTTTACATAATTTAGAATATTTCCTTTCATTTTATTTATACGCGGAAAGTATAAGCTTTGTTGTACATCCTCATAAAAGTAATACACCATGAAATAAATATTTTTCTGTAAATATTCGTGGCGAATTTTATACGTATTTCTAAGATGCTTTCTACAACCCTCTGAAGCAATAGACTTACTGGCTAGCTATAATCTGACTGAACCTTATCGTACCCCACTTAACCTACTTGCATACATTCATTAGTAACCTCGCTATATGTCTTTCCTTTCTTTACTTTTCTCTGTCGCGCTCTTTATCTTTTCTACTTTCGTACCAGAAATTAAAATTTGTCGATTACGGTATATAAAAGATAAAGAAGATGCTAAAATACGAGAGGAAGAGGAAATAAGAGCAATGTGGAAAGAATATTTCGCACAAATACGTATTTAAAGACGACCCTTAATATACCTCCCTTTGTTAATTAAATATGTATAATAGGCTCACGATACCTAAATATGTATGTATCATAATAAAAATCCATTAGTGAACAAAAGCTTTATTTTGGATATTCATTGTTAAGATCTCCTTTCTTACATATTGCTATGAATTGTGGTTTATATATTTACTGCACCACCATCCACAACTAATCCACCCAACTAGGATACTCAGCCAGTTGATATCCAACAATGATGGGACTTCTTACTTCTCAGGGTTCCAAAAGGAAATACGTGGAACTGTTAAACATGAATTCAGCGCCAGTGAATCGTTATCACAATTTTTTTTATTATATAAGTTACTTATTTTTAATTAAACAACAACAAAGGTCGTAGTACAAAATCAAAGACAGAATAAAATTTAAATGAATATTTAATAGAAAAAAAAATCAAAAAAGAAAAAAAATTATCTTTATAAAGTATAAAGATTAATATTGCATCATTCAACAATTCCTGAGGTAAAACAATTCACTGAAAATTACAGCTAAGTGAATTAAAACTTCCTCTATGACTTCCGAACAAACTTATTTTTAAAAAATAACAAAGTTTATTTTTAATTTCTCCCCAGAAAACCAAACTGTATAAACTTGAAAACATGATCAAAATCTACCACATGCGCGATCACATCAAACGCATACAAAAAAATGCCCTTGATTTCCAAACGAATAAAATTTTACAATGATATTTTTTTACTTAGAAATGTTAATAATACTCTTTATTATTTTTATATCTAATAATAAATCTCTTAATAACAATATAGAATACAATATAAATATCTTATAATATTAATCAAAATATTATGAATTCATAAAAATATCAAAAAAACTTACAGTTTTTAAGGAGACTCACAAGACACGTTATTAAATCTTAAAAACCAACAAATTACGAGAATAACAACTCTCGAACAATACACGGGAATTGAATAAAAGATACATCAACTAATTAACACAATCAAAACCCGAATTTAATTAAATATATATATATTATATATATATATATATATATATATATATATATATATATATATATCTATATATTTTTCAATGAAATATAACGTTCTTGTGTCTAGGTATAACTTAGTCTGCCCTTTAACATCACCCGCTATGGCTTTCACATGAAGCCGACCTTCAAATATACAAGTTTTTGCTTACACATATTTATCTAAATATAACGGATATACACAGATATCCAAAAACAATTTACATTTATTTTTAATTAAATTTCAAATATAATTTAGGGAAAAATCCATAGCAATATGTATAATAAATGCATGCTTAGGTTTATAACACCTACTAATACTTAATTAGTTATTATATTTTATTATGTATTTATTAGTTAAGATTAGAGTTTTAAGACATTATCGTAAGCCTTGGGCATTGTTGCTTGTAGGTATAAGTTCTACGAATTTAATAACACAAATTTCCCCGTTATGACGTCAATCAATACACTTTTAATCTGTAATAGTGTAGGGGTAGTGGTACAACAACAAGACACACAGGCTTTGTCGTGACATCATAATAATCATTTTTTTAACAAAAGACATCAGTCTCAAGAGTAGTGTTACGTTAGTATAAGCCGTTGTTGTAGTATGGTCGTTCTAGATCCAAAATAAATGTATATAGTGTAAATAAATATATTTAGATAAAAGTACATTTATTCTTTTAACAAATTGTCACCGAAGATTTAAAAAATAAAGTGTATGCAGCGTTACAACTTGTGCACGGTGAAGCAACGTAGGGGTCGTGATTTTAGTAACTGAGGTTGCAGCATCACCGCCAGGAACTGGATACAACCACAGCATTGGTATATCACCATCACCCTTAACAATACAATAACCTTGTTTGCATTTTTTTCCGCATTTTGTTTAATATTTCATATTAACGTTGATCGAATATTATTTCGTTATTCTTATAATAAAATGTGCAACGAAAACAAACTATTAGAGATAACTTTAAAACAGGCTAACCAGTGCACCTAATCAAATTATTATTGGCAATCGATTAAATGGCACTATCACTATAGAGCGTTCCATTTTTTGTTACTTTATCAAGAATTATTAGAATATTCCAATAAATATGAAATTGAAAATTTCAAATGAGTTTTCTATTTACTTGATGACAAAAACCAATAATTTAATTATACATTCTGTGATAACTATTTATTGTGTGCGAATCTTATGCCAATGATACCTAAGAGATTTAAAAAAATCATATCAACATAACCTTATAACTTATTATATATGTCTGTCAAAAATGACATGATTCTCTTTACTTTTATATCATGCACGTAAACGTTATAAAACAGAATTCTCTCAAAATATAGATCTGGCAACTATGCCCTATTTTCCCATAAAATGTGCACTTCATTCTCAACGTGGGACGCTCTATAGAAGCGAAGCTAAATATGTACATACATTATATTCATTTGCAATTTCCATGCAAGCAAACTCGTTCTACTAAACATTACGAACTTAATATTAGCTTCTTTAGAAGTAGTAAAATATATTCAAAAAAATAATTCATTGCTGTTAAGGTTTCTCACCTGGTATAAATGTATTTATAGACATAATACGATCGGTTTATCACTTTTATCAGACCGTTGCTTTTATGACAAAATATATTTTCTTGATTTAAAGTGCAACTCAATGTGCTAATGGGATCTATGTCCTAAGAATGTATCTGTATTACATATAAAAATAATAAACTAGGATGTGCAATAAGAATGCGAAATTTATAGGAAGGTAAATGATTAAGTCCTTTGTTGATTCCAGTTTAACCATTTTGAATACAATAAACATTATTTACAGATAAATTTATATTTCAGTTAACAATTAATTAATTATTAATATCAAAAATATCCACTTTAAATGAAGAGAAAATATATACTGCCTTTTCGGAAACTTTCGGGGAGGGACAATTTATTATTATTTAGTTAGAAGGCGCCTAATATATTTTTTAGTGCTAAGAATAAACTTGTATTTGTTGAAATGTTCTTGAATCTTCTCTGTTTGTATAAAATTAAGGTGGAACAAAGAGCAGTGACATTTTTTTAGACTGCGTAAAACGGTTACAGAAATAAACGGGTCGGTGATCACCTTTGTAAAAGAGTGATTGCATATTCAGCCTAGGCCGAATTGCAAAGTAAAAACAAAAGCTATTTATCACATTTTTTGACGTACTAAGCATAATTCCCAAGTGCTCCATTCCCGAATTTTGAATACTATTTATGTGGAAAGTTAGAACGACGTAACAGGATGCAACAAATCTGACCATTTTTCTAGTGAACGTAAGTGTGGAAATGAAAGGCATGCATTTTGGTCATATTCAAACCCAGCTTATTTGCCACACAAAAGTCAAATATAGATTTTAGTTTCTCCTGAGGATTTATAAATTAATGAATGTAATTAATACTTGGAAAAATCTTAACGTCATTTACAAACATAATATAGATATAATATAATTAATTAAGTATAGATAAGTAGTGGAGGTAGCGCCACCATTCTAACATCAGTGTGTGCAGTGATTCAGTACGCTTCTAGATGTGCAAGGGAAGTATCGTACGGTCGCGCGTTCTCGAATTCTAACCTGTAAACATGTGTGCCGCAATAGAAAATCCCGCCAAGTGTGAAGTGCGTGAGTAAAGTCACTCAGCGGCTGAAATTCATCGTGAATTGTGTGCGGTGTCTGGTCGAAACATTATGAGTGAAGGTGTCGCCCGTCAATAGGTACGCTTTTTTAAAAATGTAAGAACTAACGTTCACGGTGAAGCCAGGAGCGGTAGGCCATCTCTTGTCAGTGATGACTTACTGAACAGAGTGAATGGAAAAATTCGTGTAGACCGTCGCTTCACAATCTCGGAACTTTCCGGTCATTTCCCTGAAATTTCTAGGAGCCTTCTACACGAGTTAGTGACAGAAAAACTCGGCCACCACAAGTTTTGTGCTCGTTGCATACCAAAACTGCTTAACGACGACCACAATATCAAAAGAATGAATTCTGCCATAGACTTTCTTTCTCGTTATGACGTTGAAGGAGAAGAATTTTTTAACAGGATCGTTACTGGAGATGAGACTTGGGTAGCCTATGTGAATGCTGAGACAAAACAGTAGTCAAATGCAATGGGGTCATTCAGTTTCTCCAAAAACAAAGAAAGCCCGTCAAACTTTCTCTACGAGGAAATTGATGGTGACGGCGTTTTGGGATGCTAAGGGCATCTTGCTCGTTAATTTTATGGAGCGTTGTACGAAAATCACTTAAACTGTGTATTGTGAAACTTATTGTGAAAAGACGCGCTATCCAAAACAAGCGTCGTGGTCTGCTGACATCTGGTGTTGTGTTTGTACACGACAATGCTCGCCCTCAACACAGCTCAAAGAACAAATGACCTTTTGGCCAAGTTCAAATGGAACGTTTTTGATCCCGGACTTGGTTCTCAGTGATTTCCACCTGTTCCGATAGATGAAGCGGTAGCTTGCATCTCAGCGGTTCGCCAATGACGAAGAGCTTCAAAACACCGTGACAGATTGGCTACGTTCACAGGCGGCTGATTTTTATGGAGAGGGTATTTCAAAAACTGTTAAAAGATATGACAAAAGCTTGAATTTGTTTGGAGATTATGTCGAAAAGTAGAGAAAAGTTGTAATTTTAAGATGTATATAATAAAATTTTTGTATCTCAACTGGTTTCATTTTTATTTCAAGGTTATTTCGAGGTTACTTTGTGGACTATCCTCGTAATGATGAAATAATGTTTTGTTTTGATAAAGAAAATTAGGTTCCTTTTATTATTGAATTTGTTGAAAGACAATGAGATGGTCGATGAACTGGCCAAGGAGGCCAGAACTTGTATGTAGAATCGCTAAGGATCCCGCTAGAAGCGGAAGCTGGATGCTAGGGTTTCAGCCAACCTAATTACAAGCGACAAAAAAGAAATTAGGTCTATCACCGACTTGATAACCAGTCATTGTTCTTTAAAGAAGCATCTGTACAATATAGGCTTGGTTAGCGAGCCTTGGTGTAGGAGAGTGAAAAATAAAAGGAAACTGGTCTTCATAATGCACTTGTGAGGAACTGAAAGGACTCAGGCAGAAACATTTCGGAAAAAATCTATTGGATCCTATGAGGGTACTTAAATTTTCTCTGAGGAGAATAGTGGCTTTTATCGAGGACACAAGGCTAACAAAGTGTAATTGAGAGATGGTACAAAGAGAATTGTGCTCAAGTGCTTGGGTGTGCTGGCATCCAACCCTAAAGAATTAGAATTAGATAGTAATAAATAACAAAACACTTAGATTTTATATTTACCTAAATATAACAATATACATCAATTCTGCGACACTACAATGTCTGATGTGAAGCGGCAAAGAACGTGCATCAAGTTCTGCTTTAAATTTGGTAAAACGCAGTGGAAACTGTGAAAATGCTTAAGCGTTTGGTGAGGATGCTTTAGGCGAGACGCAAACTTATGAGTGGTACAACCGTTTTACAAATAAATAAACGTCGGTTGATGATGATGAGCGTTCCGGTCGTCAATCGACAGAAAACGCGCCAGAAAACGTGATACGTGATGCTATCCTGCAAGACCGAAAATGTCATGGATTGACATTTGTAACATTAACGGCTTGTCGTACGGAGTATGGCAGCGTATTCTGTCCGGCGAACTCAAGATGCGGTGTATTGCTGCAAAGTTTGTGCCCAGGTTACTCAGCAGTAAACAAAACTGGCACCGTATTCATGTGTGCACAGAGCTGAAAGAAACTGCCGAAAAGGATGCGAACTTCAGTACCAGAATCATTACTGTCGACGAGTCATGGGTGTACGGGTAAGATCTCGTAACCCGAAACGCCATCGTCACCACGACCGAAGAAATCACGACAAGTTCGAAGCAACCCCAAGTCGATGTAGATTTGCTTCTTCGACGCTAATGACATCATGTACAAATAATTTCTCCTACCTTTCTTTAATTTGACTAAAGATAATACAAATTATCCTAAATCCTGGTGCTCCGGCTAGTGGTACTACACCGGATGCTAACCTTAATATAGTTTTTACTAATCTAGCCTTATAACTAGAGCTGAGGATGTTTGCGGTACGGCAGTACCGTATGTAGTGCATCCCCACCAGCGTATAAACACGATGCAGCGAAACACTTTAGTTAGTCGTGAACTGGCAACGTGATCGTGTGTTGTTTTGAGCTCTATTTAATAAGTATGACGGACGTGCCCAAGCCAAGAAAGCGCCCATTGTATAACGACGTGAAGACATTTATCCGAGACTTTCCCGATTTGTATTATAATGGAGCAAAAGTGGTTTGTAAATTATGCGATAAACAGTTACTTTGCTGGGACAAATACGACTGTAAAAGACATGTTGAAAGTGTACACCACAAAGACAAAAAAAATAATGTGCTGTCTAAAACGCAATTCATTTTCGATTTATTGACAATGCTACTCGTCTGCGATGTGCCAGTTCACCTGCTAGATAAAAAAGCCTTTCACGACTTTTGGAATAAATACAATTCCAACATAAAGCTACCGTCACGGAGAACGTTACTCACCTATTTACCAATTGTGCGTGAGGACATTGAAAACAGAATGAAAGCAGTAGTAAATGATAAACAGTTATGGGTATGTGTCGACGAAACGACAGATCGAAAAAAACATTCTATTGTGAATATTATAGTGCGTGTACTAGATCCTGTCAAATCAACATTTCCCATTTTATTAGCCAGCAAAAGATTGGAAAAGTGCACTAGCGAAGTAATTACGAAGGTAGTGCTCGATACACTACAAAAATTTCAAGTTTCAACTAATCAACTCCTGATGTTTATGAGCGATGGTGCTGCGACAATGCGTTCTGTAGGCCGTTCTCTTAAAGCAGATTGTGAGAGACTTTTGCATGTGACATGTAAAGTTCATGCTTTACACCTTGTGGCACAAACTATTCGGCAATGTTATCCAGAGGTGGATGCATTAATAGCAACCACAAAAAAAGTGTTTCTAAAATCTCCCAAACGAATTCGAGAGTTTCACAGTCGGTGCCCTGGTATTCCCGAACCACCAGAGCCAATCCTTACACGTTCGGGAAGTTGGTTAAAGGCGGCATTTTATTATGCCAAGTATTTCCAACAAATAAAATCTGTGGTTCTACAATTCAATCCTGCCGAAGCTGTAGCCATTAAGGAAAGCCAGAGACTCTTTCAAAACCCTTCCCTTGATGCAGATTTACAAACTATTTATAACAATCATATAGGATTGTTTAACGCAATCGAGAAATTTAAAAATACTGCATTATCGTTAGCGGAGTCACTGCAAATACTGGACGATGTACACGCCCAGCTATGCGCAGTAAATGACAACAAAAATGTTAATGTAATAGAAAAGTTCGAGAGTGTGATAAACAATGATTTTGATTTTACCAGATTAAAACAAATTAGTAATGGTGCAAGTGTAGATTCGGTTTCTATCTATAAAGATTATTTTAATTGTGCGTGTGTTACATCCGTAGATGTCGAGCGGTCTTCCTCAAAATATAAAAAAAATTATTCATCACGGCGTACATCGCTCACCGCTACAAATATGGAAACGTATCTAATGCTACAAACTTACTGCAAGTCTTATCCACTTGGCGCTATGCTATAATAATCGTAAATAAGGTAAGTGTGTTATTTATATACAGTACACATAACTGACATACCTAAGTGATATAAATAGCGAATGCATGTAAAGCAATAAAATCACGCATGCATCACCGATCGAAACAAGGTCATTATATTCGTGCGTTTAACTGAATACTATCCTGGCACACCGCAAACATCCCCAGCTCTACTTATAACTTATAACTTTCAAATTTTATAATTAACATAATGCGGACCTAGTCCGCGCCTTACTTAACTATATGCCTTTGATCTCTTAACATGGAGAAGTAATCTGCTCCTTAAGTATTTCATTTGCTATAATGTACAACAATTTAAGTTTTCTCCCTTTTGGTTCGTGGAGCTTCCCTGTCTCGCCCGGGATCCTGGTTCAAAAAAGACTTTTATGTTGTAGGTAAGTATGTTATCCGCTGCTGGCAGTTTATGTCCCTCTCTACATATGATATTGTGTTAGTGCGTGCGAGGGGTGTAATATGTTTCTCCAACCAGATGAAACAGGTAATGAACGATTTTACCGTGATGTTCTTCGGTGACTAAGAGAAAACATTCTACGCAAGCGGCCTGCCAAGTGGCGCAATAATTCGTGGATCCTACAGCACGACAATGCACCAATCTACACGTTACTTGTTGTGTGTTAGTTTCCAGCCTCGACGAAGACGACAGTACTACTCCCCAGATCTTGCTCCTCGTGATTTCTTCCTGTTTCCGAAGTTGGAACTGAAGCTCAAGACTGAGGCAATTGAGGAAATCCAGACCGAATTGCAAGCAGTGTTGAACGTTAATACGCAAAGACTTCCAGCACTGCTTCCAGCCAAGTCGCTGGGATCGGTATATTCATGCTGAAGGAGAGTAGTTTGATTGTGAGGATGGTGGTGACATAAGTTGAAAGAACAATTTATTTAATATTCGGGGAATTATTGAGAAGCACCTCGTATTTTTTAATTTTATAACTTTAGAAACTTAAATTTTCATTTCTTAATACATTCATTACGTGGGACTTTTTAATAACAACAAAAATTTACAATTTTGAAAATATCTGGCGGTATAAATATAAAACGCAAATATGTACATATAGTAGCAAAAACATTGCTGACGTATATTACCTGTTTATCGAAAATATCTATTCTTTATTAATTATTATTAAATACTTAGTACCATAATATGAAATCAGTTCCTTGTTTTTGCAAATTTTTACGTGGACTTCAGTTCTTCTAAGTCGGTTTTCATTACATACTAAATATGCAGGTATTTTTTTATTCACTCGAAAGGTCATACTGACAGTTATTTTAAGATGTAGGCAAACTATGCAAATAAACATGTAATTAAATACCTTGAGGTGGTTTTGTAAGACAACAACTAATGTATTCTTTTATTCTTTGAATATGAATAAAAAAATCATTTTACTCAATAATAATTGTTTAGTAGAAGTATTTACAAATAAGACAATAATAAGCGCTCCCGTGCTATACTCGTACTTAAAATAATTGTAAATAATAAAATCGACATAAAGGCACCGTCCTTTAATATTGTTTTATATTGTTGAACGGATGACGAAAAAAGCAGTTGAACGCGGAAAATATCTCATATGGTTACCTAGGGTTGGCACCGACGCTTAAGGCGAGATCGACCGCACTTTTTTTTTTTATTAGGGTTGGGTAAAAGGTCATTGCCGAGATAAAGTTTTTCTATCCGTACTCCTGGCACTTTCTGAGTTAACGAATGTGATTAATAGACGCGCCAAGAATGATTAATTACAAAACATGTGCGAAAAAGTATATAATCGTTAAAGAAACAATAGGAGGTCTAAATACTGTACCGTTAGTGTAAAAATAATTGTATACCTATTTATTTGTCTGCAGAGGTAAAATTTTATAAAAACATTTCTTGGAACGAATCCGTTGAAAGCAATTTTTCACAATTTATCTTATTGTTAAATGTAAAAGAAAACCACTTTTAATAATATCAAAAATATTATTAAAAATCGAGCGTGGCAGCGTGGAGAACACTATACAAGTACATACAAAGGGCACTAGAAAAGCTTCTCCAACCTCCGAAACCAATCCTTAAATCTGCTTAGTTTCATTGGGTAGTAAAACACACTCGTTGTGCCAAACCTTCAGAAGGAAAAATTTTCGGAAACAGTGCAAAGTTGCAGGGAGCACTGTGAGGAGGGCGTTCAAGAAGTTTCAGTCCTATAGTAATCAAATATTCGGTGCAGACTTTGGAGAAACCCGGTGTCCATTCTTGACTTTGCCGCAGGTTGTTCAGAGATTCGATTACCTTAAGGCCGCTTTATAGTTTGAAATTTTTATTGCATGCAATTTTTATTGCACGCATGCGCAATTCAAACATTTTCGATCAGCTGTTGCAATTTTTCTTGCATTGCAAGAAATAGAACATGTTCTATTTTTCTTGCAAGCTAGCTGCAATTCTAGTATTCTTTTAGGGATTTTATCATAGCCAACACATGATCAAAATTCCTGTCTTTTCGAATGATTTTAGACCGTTGATATCCAAAAATTGTTGTCTTAAATCTTTATTTTCTTTTTTCTATTTAACCAGGGTTTAACCCAACATCTTCGTTTCCAAATGCTTGCGTTTTCTGCTAAAAATGGTGAAAATGTAATAATTAGTAGGAAACTAACGGCTTTAATTTTAAATTTGCGTTGATTCTTATCCATAACGGTCAGAAAGTCATAGGATGTACAGATTATGTATGTTATTTTGTTTGTGATAAATATGTGTTGGTCAACCTTATTGACAAAAATAATTTCACGGACTTGCACGTAAAAATTGCAAAGTGTAAAGCACGTCCATAGATAATTATAACAAGTCTATAGCACACGTCTTAGTGTGCAAGAAAAAAAGCATGCAAGAAAAATTGCATGCAACGAAAATTGCAAACTGTAAAGCGGCCTCTAGACAGGCACTGCTCAGTGTACCACTTCGCCGTTGCTGTTTTCTGTATATCCAAAACGACACGCTCCAAAATTCCAATCGATTTGACAAATACAACTATCATTTTATTTTTAACAGATCGGGATTTTCTGACAGCACGGGTGTGTCTGCATTATGAAAGGCCCAAACTTTGTTTTGAGTCTTGGACGGCACATCATAATAGTACACCCAAGTCTCGTCACCTGTCACGATGTTGTTCATATATCAAGATTGTCTCAACAAACTTTTTAGCATCTCCCGACACCAAGTTGCACGTCATGTCATCTGCTCTTCAGTCAGTCTATTCAGCACCCAAAAACTACAAAGTTTCTTGACGTGCATATGATCATGCAGAATCGAACGAATTGCTAGTGTATTTAGGCTCAAGGTATCCTCTATCTGCTGGTAGGTCACTCGACTATTTTCGTCAAGCATTTTCCTTACAGCAGTAACGTTTTTTTCTGTAACTGACGTTCGTGGCCTTCCCGCCCTGTCAGCGTCCTCTAGCGTAAAATTCCTTTTCGGAATTCTCTATACCACCTGAATATACCAGGGTATATCAAAATATAACGAAACTGGTTTTATAACTTCTTTCACAACTAGAATTTTATAATACAAAGAATAGAACATTAAACCCCAATCTGTAATATACTTATCCTCAAGTAGGCTTTGATTTACTTTTGATGTTTATTACAAATTAATTACTGAACTGTCAGTGTTTGATGCACCCATCGAAAAAACGAGTGTGGATAAAATTTTGTAAAACTCCAACTGAAACTTGTGAAATTGTTAAAACTGCATACCTTGATGATAGTTTATCACAATTCTATGTTGTTTGAGTGGATAAGAAATTAATAGACGGTTATGAATCAGTGGAAGATTAACCTAGACACACAGCCGACCACCAACTGCACGGATTGATTCAAAAGTTGCTAAAATTAACGACTTGATCCAAAATGATCGTCGGATTGGCAAATATCGAATTTATGACATTGTTAGCTTGTCTTATGGTTCTACTCAAAAAAATATTCATGAAGGTTTAGGGTACCGAAAGGTCGCGGCAAAATGGATTCCATTTGACCGATGAACAAAAAGTCAATCGAGTGACAATTTGTCGGCAGTGAAAAAAGCAACTGCAACATTATCCACAGTTTGTGTTGTACCTATTGTACCTAGAGAACGTACAATAACTGGAGAGTACTATTCTAATATACTTTGAGGAACTATAAAGGCAAAATTAAAGAAAAAACGGCTACTTTATCAAGACATCGGTTGGATCCTGCATCAAGACAATGCTTAGGCCCACAAATCAGCGATTTGTCAACGAACAATTGTAAAATTTGGGGTGGAAATTATGGTTCACCCTCCCTACTCACCTGACCTTACTCCATGTGACTTCCATTTGTTTCCTGAAGTCAAAAAGAATTGAGAGGTCATAAATTTGAGTAAAATTTAGAGTTCAACAACGCGGTGATGGGTATACTAAATAGACTCTCAAAAAATGGTTTCTCAGATGTTTATGACAAGTGGACAAAACGATGGGGCAAGTGTATTGCACAGAATGGAGAGTACGTTGAAAAATAGTTGTTGAAGTTTTCTAAATAAATGTTTCATTTTTGTACTATAGCACCAATTTCGTTATTTTCTGATATTTGCTTGTAGTTGTACGATGTGGACAAACATCACCTAGCGCGAGAGTCATCTGTTTTAACCACTAGTTTACGTTTAAACCATGTGCGAAGTTATATCGCAAACTGCCCGTATCTCACTTCGTGACCACAATGCCATAGCAAGAGCACTTCACACTATGACTGCTAATGAACAATTGAGTCCACAGATGTGGCACAGCGGCTACTGTGCGAGTATGAATACGTCTTAACACACAGCAACAAGCAACCTCCTGCGACTCATTGATACAACATATTGCAAAACTTTTTTGTATTTGTGTGAAAATTGTTACGTAGACATGCGTATACGTGTTTCGTACTGCTATAGACTCCTCAGTGCATGATGCTGGGAACGACAAAATTCATCAACTATAACTCCCTTGCTACATATACAAGTTTAATAATATTTTTGATTATTATTAAAAATGTATTTGTTTTATGCAAATGGTGAGCTTTTAGCTACCCAAGTATGTTTCAAACTGTTTTTGTTAAAGTAGTTATGGTAATATTTTTAGAACATATCAGCTTTCTATAGAATTAGGTTACAAAAAACATCAGTAACGTTAATTGTTGCATCTACTTTTTGACTGCATTCAAAAATTGGAAAGGTGTGTAATTATGCTATTGAAGTATGTAGGACTTATACGGGGATGATTTGCCGGGAAGTGAAACAAGTCAAATGAAATAAATTAGTTATGGCAAGTTTTTTTTAATTATTTTGTAACCTATGTAACTTAGACCAACATTGCTGAAGTTCTATTATGCCATTTTTTAATGATTTTTCTCAAGATCCTCAAAATACTGCAATAAGTTCTGCATCAGACCGAAATTTATTTCCAGTAAGAAAAAGTGTGAATTTTAGGAATAAGTGGAAGTCACTTGGGGCTAGTGCTGGCGAATACAATGGGTAAGCACAACTTGACTTGTATGAGAAGGCGCGTTGTTGTGATAAAAGAGAATTTTTTGATGGACTATTCCCCATTGTTTTTCAGAAATGGCTTTCTTCAGTTTGTCTGATAAAGCGGCATAATACGGTTTGACAATTTGAAATATAGTTTAAAAATTATCTCCTTCAAATCTAAAACCTTACTTTCCGCCGGAAATGTCTTCGCTTTTTTTTGGAATAGTGCTTTGAAGAGATTACCGTTTGAATCCAGGAACGTAGTGGAGACAGGTTTCAATAACTGTAATAAATTTGTTGCATTTTTCGCGAAGTAATGTAAATATGCTTTCTATATATTACGACACTAATTTATTCGAATTTTCTATAGAAAAAAAATTTGTCCTTAAGTAGGATTTGAGTGCATGGCTTGCCGGACCATCGGTTTAACCACTAAATTATCAAAGGAAGTGATTTCGAATCTTTGTGGGGTTGCCTTGAGTTACATCAAGGAAACAGATGATATATATCTTGCCCGTAGTAGGCCGTTGTGCAAACTTGTTGCAATTTTCGCGAAGCAATGTAAATGTAGATATGCTTTCTACATATTACAACGCTAATTTATTCGAATTTTTTTTTTATTTATAGAAAAAATATAGATTTTTTTTCTATAAAATCTTCGAATAAATTAGCGTCGTAATATGTAGAAAGCATATTTACAACTGTAATAAATCTTCGCAAAAAAAATCAACTTGGTTCTTGTTCAACAACTTTAAATTATCGCTTGAGGTTCATTGTTTTTTTCAGTTCTACGTGTAAAATATAATGTACGCATTCACTCGCCCGATACGGTCGGCCACGTTGCTATCTTGTCATGTCAATTCTTCGGTTGTTCAAAAAAATATAGTTATTTTTATTGGCCATTTCCGAAGATGTCGCAGTTTTTGATGGCCTGGCTCTTTCGTGCTTATATCTTCTTCTGCTTTCTACTTATTTAAGATCTAGTTGATCTGTTAATGGTGATAATATCACCACGTTTAAATTGCGCAACCCAGTGACCAATTTGATCAAAGTTTGCTACATATCAGTCAAAATTTCAGATGCATTTAGTTCTTTAAAAATTAAATACTAGATTGCACCACAAATTCATGCATTTTAGGGTTTTCCATTGGACATTTTATTTACCCTGTTCTAACTTTCAAATTACAAATACATATTAGTAATTAAATTAATTAAATATTAAGTAAATTAACTAAAATGAATTCTATTTGTATATATACTAACTCTAAATACGAGGGATATTTTTGAAATAAGGTCCGTTTGTGAATGAGAGCGAGAATGACGCGTGATCGCTGCAGTGCGCATGCACGTCTGCTCCCAACATGAATTTCGCACGTTTAGACGCCAATAGCAGCGGCATCGTCTGTCTGCGTGCTGAGGTGTAGGAGTTTATAATGTTTAGAAGAGATACAATCTATAATTCGATTCTTGAGTGCAATAAATTTATAGCAGCAGATTTGTGAAGATCTTCTCTGATTTATAAATATTTGGTTCTAGAGGACCGACGATTCAATATTTCAAAGTTATCAATTGATCTTCCACAGGTTTCAAGGTCAGTTTTATACGCCACTATTTCGGAAAGACTGAAATATCAAAAATTATGTTGTCAGATATGTTAGGAAGGATATGAATTTTTAGACCACATTGTTACAGGAGATGGGACTTGGGTGTCTCACATGACTTCTGAGTCCAAGCAACATTCAATGGAATGGCGACGGACATCGTCCCAACCAAAATAAAAGCCAAACAGACACTTTCAGCACGAAATATTATGGCAACTGTGTTTTGGGACGGGAAAGAGATTTTGTTAGTGGATTTTATGCTGCGACGCACAACAATCCATCTAATGCGTATTGTGAGATGTTGAGAAAGCCCCAGCGTGCCGTGCACAAGGGGCGTGGCCTACTGACTTCCGTTATGATCTTGCTCCATGAGAATGCAAGGCCACAATGTTTCTGCACAAACACAAGGTCTAATCAGGTCTTTTGAATAGGAACAACTAGAACATCCATCTTACAGTTCAGGCTCTGCACCCAGTAATTTTAACTCGTTACAGTATTTAAATGAATTCCCGTGAAGAATTTGATAAAAGTTTGCTACATATCAGTCAAAATTTCAGTTGCATTTAGTTCTTTAAAAATTAAATACTAGATTGCACCACAAATTCATGCATTTTAGGGTTCGATGACGACAAAGAAGTAAAAACTGCAGTCACAGATTTAGGTTCTTCACAGGCGGCAGATTTCTTTGACATCGGAATTTAAAAGCTTGTTGAACGATATGACAAATTTTTGAACAAAAATGGAAATTATGTAGTACAGTATTTTATTTATATTTTAACAATATTTACACTATTTCTCTTCTTATTCGAAAATGGAATTTATTTTTTTTAAAAGTATCCTCGTAATATAAAAAATATCGAAGATTGGACACTGATGGATTTTTTAATCAAAAGTTATAACATTTTAAAAGTTGTATTTATACTTTCATAACGGTTTGTAGCATTCGTAGTATATAAAATAACAAAAATCAAATTCTAGTTTTATTTTCTAATTTACCTGCTCTATATTTTATAATGCAGTTTCGTGTACCGCTAACATCAAGGAATTAAATCATTATTAATAAAACGTCGCCTTAAATGAATACTCCAGAGGATTTCAAATTAAGATTTCACATTTTCATGGTAAAATATTATTTAATTATGTATTTATGCAAAATTAAATCTATAAATTATTTATTTAGGAAGTCAGCGAGGTCTGGTAAACTATAATACAAGCATGCGTATTAATTCCTAGAATAAAAATAAGTCTTGAATATTTTACCTCACCGAGTTACGCATAGGATTTTACCAATTTAAATTTGTTTCTGTTTCTAAATCGACCGCAATGTGTATACAAACAATATAAATTAAAATAAAAGCGCAGTTGGGAAAATAAGTGACTAAAGAAGCTATTCATAAGTTTTTAAGCAAAAACTTGGTGTTTTAAAAAATATAATTCTGTAATAAAAAAATATTATTTATTGAGATTTGGGGTGCATGTAATGATTAAAACATTATCAGACATTGTGTATGCATAAAAGCGCAAATAAAAGTTGTACAAATACTTTCTAACATGGTAAAAGGTTTAGTATTCAGATGCTGTCTACAGAAAGATTTAAATATTATTAATAACTTGGCGACTATCAACTTGGCGTATTACGCATTTACGTTAAATAGGTTGGAGTATGGATCAATCATTTGGTATGTGAACTACCTTTACCCTTAATCTTGAAGTCAGACGTGTAGAGAGGATATTCTTCAAATTATTATTCATTGATGGCGATGAAGTTTATCCACATCGTGAAGATCTTTTAAACAGACTTGGTTTTACAAGACATTCAGCTAAGAAAATCAGTAGTGTTATGCAATAAATACTTTGAAACTAAAACTTGTACAGTATATGTATTTATTTAATGATATGGTGTTTGAACACGAATTTGTGAAGAGGATTTGACTGTTTTATCTGAAGAAGACTTCTTAAATTGTAACTCCTCCTATGAAACAAGAGTCCATGCCGTGGGTTCATAAGGGCTCTCCACCGCCCAAGAAGGCAAAAATGCAATTTTCTGCGGAAAAAGTGATGGCCACAGTTTTCTGAATCGCGGAGGGGATTCTCTTAATTAAGTATATGCCAAAAGGAACTACAACAACGGGGAATGTCTACAAATATACACTTACGATCTGGAACATGGCTATACGCGAAAAAAGACCCCAAAATTTTGCTCAGAGAACTCTGCTTCTGCACAACTATTGGGTGCATAAGACACGAATTGTTTAAGCAGTAATCAATGAATGCGGCTTTGATGAATTACAACATCCACTCTAAAGTCCCAACCTCGCTCCAGTGACTATTAGCGCCTTCCAAAACTCAAAAAACATTTGAGAGGACGTTGATTTTTATCGAATGGCAACGTGGAAAAGGCTGTGTCATATTTTGCGAAATTACCAAAATATTTTTTTTTCGAAGGCATAGCTTTATTAAAGAAATATTGGAGTAAATTTGTTAGTGTTAATGGTTCTTACGTTGAAACTTTTTTTCTAACTCGTTCCTTTCTAGCTAGGTATATAACAAAAAACTCCTGTCGTATTAAGACCAAAATGATAAGTTTAACTTTATTCTTAGATAAAAGTAAATTACGAATTAATTAATGGTTGAATTCAATTTTGTTTTTATTTCTATGTAGATTTTTTTAAGAAAGAGTGGAAGGGCTAATTCATTGAAATCATAATTTTTTTGAAATGTTAGAAAAGAAGTATGTCAGAAGGAAATTGTAAAGTAATCTATTTTTCTTACTTTTCTATTAAATTTAATAATAGAATTTTATTAATTTTATTAAGTATTAAAACGTATTTTATGTAATAAAGTTGATGTGAAAGATAAGAGCGGAAGTTTTTTTTTCAATATATTGCAGACCTTCTAAATGTGGATTATATCAGACAATTTTCTCTCAAGAAGCTAATAAAAATGCGAGCAATAAATTTGAAGAAGAGGGATCCAATAAATTCCGGGAAAATTGAGCTATTATATTGCGGATTAATCGTAAATATCTTTGAACTATCCCGGTTCCCTTCGAATATATTTATATTGTTTGTTATAAATGATGTAGCTTTTTTTTACTTATCTTAAAAGTGGCGATTCCCAATTGAAATTGAATTATACGAGACGTGTTTTGTAAGGAAATATTGTTTTAATAATAAAAAAATACGCGGCTACACAATACACAATTACTAGTTTTATTTTTACATAAATGGCTGGGCCTTAATTTACCTTTCCAATGTGTGTTTTTTAATACCTTTCTTTTTCAATAGGAAAAAATTGAGATTAGAACAGTTAATTTGACAAGTCATACTGCCATTTTATTCAGTATTGCTTGACATTTCATAATGCAAAAGCTTACAGCCGAATAGCGCCTACAAATTGTGGAAATTTATTTCTAAAGTCAGTGTCCAATTAAAAATGTTCACAAAGTGCTTCGCCCAATTTACGGCATACATCATTGGCTAACTGAGACGACTATTCGCAACACGATTGAAAAATTTTACACTCAATTTACTCGTTTGGACTCCCATCCATCAACGAGATTGGGTAGAGTGCGCATTCAACAAAATATCGTCACCGTTTAGGCCAGTGTTGAGGATTATCCAAATTTATCGATTCTTCATCGTGTGCAAGAACCTTGCCTGTGCCCATCGATTTTGTGGAAGATTTTGCGCTTACATGCCCACAAGATTGGTGCAAGAATTGAAACCAACCGACCATCGTTTTCAAAGTCAGTTCAGTAATTTGGCGCTTCAACAGTTGGAAGTCGATCCACTGCTTTAGGGTCAAATTGAGTTCAGTGATGAGGCTTACTTCTGGCTCAGTGGCTTTGTGAATAAGCAAAATTGTCGCATTTGGAGCGACACTAATCCACAGGCGACTCTCAACTGCCGATTCACCCCGAAAAATGCACTGTTTGATGCGGTTTGTAGCCCGATGGCATAATTAGACCATGTTTCTTCAAAAACGAGGATAATCAAGCTGTTACCGATAATGCCGGCTGGTATAGAAGCATATCCAACAATTTTTTATTCCTAGAAGTACATGAACATGGTATGGAAGACCCTTGGTTTCAGCAGGACGGTGACACATGGCGAAACCATCGATTTATTAATGGAAGTGTTCGGCGATAAGACTATCTTCAGAAATGGACCTGCACACTGGTCTTCAAGATCATGTGATTTGACGCCTCTAGAATATTTTTTGTAGGGCTATTTGAAGTCTTTGATATAAGCCAACAACTATTGCAGCCTTGGAAACCAATATCGAGCGCACCATTCGTAACATACGGCCTGAAATTCTCGAAAAAGTAGTCTGAAATTAATGCTCCAGGATGACATACCTCAGACGCTCCCGTGATGGGCATATGCCCGAAATCATTTTCCATCATTCAAATTATCTTACCGATTTAAACAAAAGATTCTCATTTACCTAACACTTGTGTTTTTTATTTGAATTTATAATCCTACACCTCTTAGAAAAACACACTTTATCTATACTAAGCTACTTATTGTATCGTACAACCAGCTTCTGTATCCCATCCTCATAAAAATCTACCGCCTAATTTGTTAACCGCTGCAGCACGGCCGTTTTTACCTCGTAATCGTCGTCGTAACGTTGACCGCCAAGATGCTTTCTTAAGTGCAGGAACAAAAGGTAGCCACTGAGCGTTGGTTCGGGATTATACGGAAAGTGATCAAGTTGTTTCCAACCATATATTCCCTATGACGCAATCAGATCTTTAGTTAGTTAAATCTTGTAGTTTGATGTGCCAGGTGTAGACTGGCATTGTCAGGAAGTAAAACAATCTCTCCACTGAACATGTCATGTTTTTTATTTTGGATTGCACGACGGTGTTTGTTTAAGATTTCACAATATGTTTCAGCAGTTTGTGTATCATCTTGAGGCAAAAAAGCACAAGCAAATTTGTTTGAAGTTCACTTTCGATGGTAAAAGTAATGAGTAAAAGTAATTTCGACCTTGAACTAAATAGAATATACACAATAGCATTAAACAATGGTTACTCTATAAATATTGTCAATAACATCCTAAATAGCCAACAAAAATCTAAAACCCTTTCCTTAGTTTATCCAAAATTAAAATACAAGATAATTAATTCCATAATTCAATCACTTACTTAGGAAAAATTTCGGAAAAAAATGGTACTTTCATAAAAAAACTTAATAACGAACATATATCATTGAAAACAGACAATAACTATACAGAGCATTATTAAAAACAACAAAGATAAAATAGACAAAGAATCAAACTCTGGTGTATATAAGTTAACATGCGAAGATTGTAATAAGGTATACATAGGACAAACGGGAAGGACATGAAAGAACACGAGAGAAGCCATAAAGAAAAGAAAACAGATTCAACTTTCGTAAGTCATTGTATAGATATCAATCATAGGTTTAATATAGATTTCAAAATTTTACACATTCAAGAAAAAAGTAAAAAACTTAACCTGTTAGAAAACTTAGAAATTAATAGATACAATAGTTTAGGATTAGCTTTAAATGACCAACTAGATTTAAACAACTCCCCTCTACTAAATTTAAGATTGTAAAAATTTTTCCACCACCATTTCCCCAATAATTTTCACATAAATATTCAAACTTGTATTGTACATATTCAGTATTTCATCCACCTGATGAAGCCATTGTATGGCGAAACAATATTGTAGTGGTATTTACAATAAAAGAATTTTTGAAACTAGAAGTTTAATTAGTTATTTCTTAGCGTTATAATGAAGTTTCAACAAGTATCTCCTTCGTCAATTAACTATTCAAAAAATACTTCATTCGGACGACAGGTACAAAGAAAAAGTACTTTTATTTGTAAGTGACAGTGCTGCATATATGTTAAAAACAGGCAGACTATTAAAGGAAACATATCCTAATA
Organism: Melolontha melolontha; assembly: GCA_935421215.2. Classification (NCBI taxonomy): domain Eukaryota; kingdom Metazoa; phylum Arthropoda; class Insecta; order Coleoptera; family Scarabaeidae; genus Melolontha; species Melolontha melolontha. Next base: position 205,309,053 of record OW285235.1, read on the forward strand.
TGCTGCATATTACTTGTGTAACACATGCTCTCCACAGAATCTGTGAATATATCAGAGACACCTTTCCAGACGTTGATAGAGTTGTATCCGCTTTTAAAAAAGTTTCCAGAAAAGCACCATTGAGAGTAGCTCTTTACAGGGAAAAACTGCCATCATTGTCACTGCCTCCCTCTCCAGTAATAACTAGATAGGGAACATGGTTGGAAGCTACTAGTCTTTATGCAGAGAATTTCGATAGTTTACAAAATTTCGTTGCATGTTTAAATGACGATGCTCGGAATATTTCTGAGTGTAAAGAACTAATACAAATTCCAAATTTATAAAATCAGTTGTACTTTCTTCAGAAGCACTTTAGATATTTGCCAAAACTAATCACTTATTTTGAAAATCAAAATGTCAAATTAAATGATGGTTTAACGACATTAGATGTGGCTATTAATAATTTGAAAAGTATTCCAAGTGACTTCGGATGTGGCCTTCGGCAAAAGTTAGACGCAGTGTTTAATAGAAATCCAGATTGAATAACATTGCGGCAATTGTGTATGGGGACAATGCCACCACATTTAACTGCAAAATACGCGGAAATAAAAGAATATTTCCAATATGCACCTAAACCAGTTGCGATGCAGAAAGGACGTTTTCTATTTACTAGGATGTATTTAATTCAAAGAGAACAAATTTGGCAAAAGAGAACCTTGAGAAAGTATTGCTAGTAAATATTAATACTTCTTTACTCAACTTGAACTACAAAATGAACAAATAAAAATGTATTTCGTATTTTGTAGCCGTATATATACCCGTTTTATTATTATAAGTATAATTATATAAATAAAATTAAAAACTTTAAAAATACAAATGTTCAATAGTTCGCTCGTGAGCGATGAGTCATCAACCTCTCGTGTCCGGTCTCTATTTATAATAATATGTGTCGCAATTATTACTACTGCATTTGTTTACTTATATGTATAAAAAAGGGAATAAATATTTTATTGTATGGTTAGAACTTGCAAGAAAGATTAATGATAATCATGTTGATTATCTTTTGTTAAAAACAAGTATTTACATGCTAATCGTTAAAAATCAAATTTCACAAAATTATGTAGTCATTTTATTGGTAAAGAACACTTTATTTGAATTACTTATGCAATTTACTCTTCGTCATCCTCATAATTGTCCTCACGTTCATTTATCAACGACATTTTTATTTTAAAAATGATCACGGTAATTTTAAAGATATAATATAGACATAGACCGTTTTAAACATCAGAGCTCCAGAGTTTTTATCTTAAAAGGGTTCTCATTAGTGGAATGAAAAAAAGACAGGAAAAAAATGTGTGCCGCTCAGGAAATAAATGTAATTAAATACTAAATCTACGAGGAAGCGAATGTTTATGTTTGAGAATAATTGTCTTAATTATCAAGAGAAGTCTGGCAATTATTTTTTTAAATACCTGTAACTTTTTAGGGTGTAGCAGTTTCTGCCTTTAGTGTCTGTAATATACAGCTAAAATTTTCGTTTAATATTTCTGGGAATTTTTATAAAAGACGCACCTTTTCCTCAGAAACTGTGATCATTATGAAATAATAACGGTATAATACATCAATTTATATCTTGTGATAGCGTTTGTGGTTTCTGACACATGTTCGATCTGATGCAATTTAAAAACTAATGTTAATAACTTCAACAGTCTTATGTAATAGTTTGGTAAAATGTTTTACGCATAAACAATAACAATTTTGTTTATATAAAAAGATTATTACGTTGCTTATGCAAAATATTTTAATTAAATATATTCAATGTAAAATATTCGAGGAACACTGAATATTAACCGCGAGCAGGGAATATCCACAATAAACGATTTGAAGGAGGGGATAGTTTCATCAGAAATAACACTTAGCATCCTTAGTACTTTTTTAGTGGCTATAAATTTATACTTTACATTCTTCAGTCTTTTGCAAGCTTTGTTCAACGGAAAATCCCCACATAATTTGAAATGAAAATATTTACTTCTTTGTTTTCTGCATTATTTAATATTTAAATAATGCATTAATAAAAAAAACATCGTGAATCCGATTGTTATGAACTGTATTGTTTTTTGCTAGTGCTAAAAATAAAGAATATCAGTTTTGATGCCTTTCTCCTAGGAGTATTATTTTTGGGTAATTCTTGTTGGGCAAAACTGCTGATACAGCCTCAGAATAATTGTATAAACAAAATCAGTTGCATGTTTTGGTGTTTGTTTTTGATGACCTTGAACCTGTTGGAAGAATCGCCATTTTAAAAACATGTTCAAGAATTTATGTAATTTAAGCAGTTTACCTAAAATTGAAAATTTTATGAAGGCAACACTGAAAATTTTTAGAAGATCAAACAAGGATTAGTTTTTAATAAAATTAAATGATTTTATTGTTTTACAAAATATTCCCCTTTAACATCAATGCATTTTAGCATTCGATGAAACCAGTTCTTAAAGCAATGATGCCACTCTTCCTGAGACATTTCAGAATCTAGGTCTTTATGATGTTCCACTGCTTCATGTGATGGCGTAAAAGTGGTTCCTTCACGCATTTTATCTTTAATTTTTGGAAACAAGAATAAGTCATTGGGTACTAGGTCAGGCCTGTATGGTGGAGGGTCCATGGTGTTGACGTTTAGAGCATTTAAATACTCAGTTGTTAGACGATACGTTGTCGTGGTGTAAAATTGTTTTTCCTTTTGGGCGTTTTTCACTTTTTCCAAAATTTGCGGTAAACGGAGATTTGTGTACTAATCGGTAGTAACGATACCTCTATCTTCTAATTGTAAAAAAAAACTAGCAACGATTTTCTTACCATCACTGCAAATTCGTCAGACTTTTGTAGGCTTGTAGGCCGATTGACTTCTCTTTTCAGAATTATAATAATAAATCCACGATTCATCACCAGTAACGATATTCCAAACCGAATTTAAGTTTTCTGTCTTTCTGCATTATTCAATGCTTTAGTCTTTTTGATAAGGAGTCAGTTAATGTGGAATCCATTGACAACAAAGTCTCACGTCTAACTGTTGATGTCAAATGTTTTGGATTTAACTCATACCAATACCCAATGTTCCCTCAGTAAATTCATATGATATTCATCGACCTTCCTCAATCATTGCTCGAACAGCGGAAATATTGTCACCACTAACAGTAGTTCTTGGGTGACGAAATTCATCACTAAGACAAAAGAGTCTCTTTTGAATTCGTTGTACCAATTATAAATTGGTGCTTTAGATGGGGCTCCTTTGCCAAATTCATTTCTAAACCGACCTCCACATTGTTTAGGCGTTAATAAGGCGTTGAGGCGTTTAGGCGTTAATTGTTCATAGCCTGGAAATCTTCTCTAGTCAAATTCATTTTTGGGTGAACACAAATTGTTGTTATTCTTTCATAGCTAAGTTGTCTTTGAAATAAAAGGACAACGTATGAAAAATGGAAAGATTAAATTATTATTATTTATTTAGCGTATGTCTAACATGGATTATACATCTAAAAGTTAAATTTTAAAATCGGGGCCATTAATCCACTCTAACGCGGAGTCAGTTGCTTCAAAGAAGTCACTCATCTCACCTCCATATGCTGTAAGAGGGCACTCACCTATAATATGGCGAATTATATAGAATATATACCCAAAATTCCCTCATAAGCGAGAAAAAAATGACAAAGATATTAAAACAAATTTTGTAACGCCACTGTGCGATGGATCATATTATAAAAGAGGATATCTTAAAGCCGGCCCATAATAACAAAAAGAATTTGTTTTGTTATTATCGAACTCGCTTTAAGTTTCGTTCAGTTGTTGATCGTTACGTACGTTCGATACAATTTTTGATTAAAGATAAATTGTTATCAAATAGGACGTTAAATGACTGTAGAGCACACATCTTACATGTTCTTTAATGTATCATCTTTAAAACTGCACGCTAACTTTCCAAATTAACGAACCTTTACCGTAACAAAATTTATACATACTTAATAATATTTTATATTATTAAAAATACTTTTGTATTATACAAATTGGTGTGGTTTTTACCCACTAATGATGTATGTTTCAAATTATTTTGTTTTATACACAATATTATTTTCTGGCGTTTTTATAAACATAAACATTACAGTGTGTGTTTACAATAGCGGCCTTTTTTATATTCATATTAATATTTTATTTTGATACTTCTCCTAAAAATAAAAATAAAACATTCACGCAATACACAAGAAAAGGTCAGTTCTAAAACTTTTCGTCCACAAATGGTTCATAAGCAGATACATTCGTACGTAATAGTATTGAAGTTACTGAACCCTAAGTAAACAAAGCTGCTTCGTTGAAGGGGTTTTATAACGTCGACGACAGCCGTCTAAGCAATGTTATCTGTTACAGTTTTTATAAACAAATATTTAAATTGAAAGGAGATATTTCTATTAGACATTCCGATAGATAGGTAGCACGTAATTTAATTTTCAGGGGGGTTACTGTCGTAATTGACTCACCATTTTTCATACGTTGTCTCTTTAGTTCAAGGACCCTGTATATATTGAATCTCATTAATATACATATTTATACTTCTTGATTACCTAATAGTGGACTTGGCAAATCAAATTATTGATTTTTATTGCAAATTAAACACACGGCATACTTTTTCTCAGCGTATTTTGCCTTTAATTGCATTATGCATAATGATTGTCATAAGTTAATTTACGTATCAATACGTATGTATTATGTTATGTATGTATAGTAAATGTAGACATACATATTTTGTATATGCATATTCACATAATATTGCTCCCAAGTCTACCAGAAGTATTTTTCAAATTGGCACTACTCTTTGTTCGATTCACATGTCCAATGTTTTCAGATATTTTCCCCCTACATTTCTCTGAATGAGCTTAATCCAAATACCTTAGTTATCGATTATTTGGATAGTCGAGTTACGGAAGGAGAGACGAACAGTGCAAATAAATTTATGTGTCGCTTAGATGAAATTTTACTACAAACATTTTACATAAATCGAACATGTATTAAAGCAAAATTTTATTTCGAATAATATGAAATTGCGTTATCGTAAATTCTTATTCCTTACTGCTACAAGAATGTTCATGGCGTATACGTACAGATGCACATTAGATAATAAAATTTTACATCCCTAAAAGCAATTTGAATGCTTCGAGACATATCTGAATATTGCTTTTTGTTTCAGCATTTTACATTTCCCAGAAATGATTTCGTTACTTAAACTATATTGTAACTAATACAAAAAATGTTTGATATTTATTCAAAGAAATTTCCATTCACATTAATACACTTATTGCAACATTCTAAAAGTTCTTGGAAACAGTCAACAAATATGGTGTTTCAATTCGGCGGTTACATTTTTCTGAATATCTTCTACGTTTTGAAATCATTTCCCTTTGAGTACAGTTTTCACTGTAGGAAAGAGGAAAAACTACGCCGGTGTCAGGTTCAGTGAATAGGTTGGATGATTAATCTCAACAACTCCTTCTTTCGTGAGAAATGCCCTTATAATTAGTGAAGAATGTGACATCATTGTCATGTAACAAGCACCAACTACCCTTTTCTAAATATTGTGGTCGCACTCGAAAAATGCGCTTCAGTGATCTCTGTACCACTTCAAGGTAGTGTGCACTAGTAGCTGATTGTCCTTCCGTATATGTAATTTATTATGAAAACAAGCGATCTGTTATGAGACACTAAGAAAACTTCGGCCACTTTTTGGACGCAATAATGTGCCAAGTGAGTGATTCGTACTCTAGTGCAAAAGTTTGAAACAAGTGGTGTGGTTATTGACAAACCAAGAAACCGGTATTGGCGCAAAGGCCGTTCCTAGGAGAATATTGCCTTAGTTATGGATTGTTTGGATAGTCGAGTTACGGAAGAAGGAGAGACGAACAGTGCAAATAAATTTATGTGTCGCTTAGATGAAATTTTACTACAAACATTTTACATAAATCGAACATGTATTAAAGCAAAATTTTATTTCGAATAATATGAAATTGCGTTATCGTAAATTTTTATTCCTTACTGCTACAAGAATGTTCATGGCGTATACGTACAGATGCACATTAGATAATAAAATTTTACATCCCTAAAAGCAATTTGAATGCTTCGAGACATATCTGAATAAGTGTGCACGAGCGTCCAAGCAAGTCAATTCGTCGCCGTGCTCAGCAATTGGCTTTTTCATATGGTACAACTCAACGAATTTGATAAAAAGATCTTCATTTAAATGCGTACGAAATCCAACTGACGCAAGAACTTAAAGAAATGGACCAGCAGAAACGCCATACATTTGTGACCTGGATTTCAGAGAACACAGAAGTTCATTCTGATTTTTGCAAAAGTTGATTTTGAGCGATAAAACTCACTTTCATTTAAGTGGCTTTGTGAATTGCCAAAATTGTCGCAACTCACATAACCCACATGTTATTCAACCAATGCATTCACAAAAGTGCACTATTTGATGTGCATTATGGACTGGGAGAATCCTTGGCCTGTACTTGTTTGAGGATAAAAATGGCAACGCTGTCACCGTCAATGGTTTACGCTATCGGAAAATGCTAAACGACTTTTTTATCAATCGAGTCAGTCATTTGGACGTGAATGATATGTGGTTCCAACAAGATGAAGCAATTCTTTACTTCACATCAAATTTCCTGGACATGTTATCTCTCAGATGTGGGACATCGATTGGCCACCCAGGTTTTATGATCTAACCCTATTAGACTTTGTCTTGTGGGGCTATCTGAAGGAAAGGGCTTACGACAGTAAATCTGTTACGCTTCCGGACCTAAAGGAGAACATCAGACGTGCAATTGCTGAAATAGAGCCAGAGTTATGTGAAAGCATTACAAAAAATTTCGCTGAAAGAATGGTGTCATGTTAGCGGGGTCGTGGAGGGCATTTGACTGAGAAAATTTTGCATACATAATAGCTGAGTTTGTACTTTAAAAATGATAGCAATGAAATTCTAATTTACTCTATTCTAATTTATGTTTTGCTTTTCTTTCAAAACCCTTTAATTTGGATCACCTTTATTATCATGACTAAACACTAATCTAGTTTATTATCACAGAATATTTTTATTAATCTTCATTTGACTGCTACAAAAAAAAAGTTCGGATACTGTAAATTATAATAAATATTGTGATTATAAAATATTGAGATATGTATTTGCCATTTTTATGCATTTCTATCAGCAATATTTTAATTATTATTTTAATATTAATTAAAAATCACTACATTGACAATTGTTTGAGAGAGAATAAAATATTGTTTGCCAAGTTGTCATTACTGCGGATGATGTGAAAATAATCCCGACTTTACAACTTCGTGAATATCACGCTATTTAGAATGTTCTAAATACCAAGCATTCCAGGATCGATATCTACCTATATTACCTATAATTCTCCACATAGCTGGTGCCATGATTGATGTATATATTAACGTATTAGCTTATCCTCCCCAGAATCTATTTGCAGGTACAAATAATAGGGACATAAATTCAATTTATACAATGGCTATAAACATAAAATTGTGAATATAAATTTGCTTATTTTATTGTTTTCATTCTTCTAGCTTTTAGAAGTATTTGATACAATGATAACATTAATTTTAAATATATACTGGCTTCTACATATTAATTAACACTCATTAAACGTTCGAATATTTTAATGAAATTTTCTGGAAATATGAATTTTATTAGTACTAACAAACAATGAAAATTTCAGCAAAATATAATCGTAACAATTCGTATAAACACTAATAATGCGTCAATCATTCTCTGTTTCTTACACATTCAGCTAGTTTTAGCTTAGGGATACTTGAAATTAGCAAATCAATGATATCCCGTGGAATGCTGAACAATATTTTATATTGTCCAAATTATTTATGCTCTGTGCTATCATATCCCACACGTGTTCTATTAGTTACAAGAGAAGGCATTATAAGTGATCAACATTAGTGTTCCGTCATCAATCAAAATTTATTATATATAGTATACGAGGGTGACCTCAAAAGTTTCCGGAATCGGCAAAAGATGACGCACAAAGGTTGAAGTGGATTCCTTGGTCGGCAAGGACAACCTTTTTTATGGCAACTGTTAAAATTTCAGACGTCTACTGTCAATAGTTACTGTTTAAGAGTGTGTTTTGTGTAGCAAGTCAGGCGGTTTCGCAAAAATTGATAAAATCGAATTTCGTGCAGTGATAAAACCCTTCTGGATGGCTGCGAAAACGACCACGGAAATACGAAATATTTTGCTAGAGGTTCATGGTGGATCTACTCCATTTTCGACCATCGGCTTCTGGGTGAGCGAATTCAAACGTGGCCGCACAAGCGCAAGTGACGAGCCACGCAGTGGACGCCCAAAAACCGCTACCAACGATGAAATGGTCGACCAGATTCATGATGTGTTAGCCGATCGCCGATTGAAGCTAAAGGAGATAGCAGAGACAACAAGCATCTCAGAAGAACGCGTTGGCCATATCCTACACGAAATTTTGGGTATGAAAGAACTTTCGGCGCGATGGGTACCGCGTTTGCTCACACCGGAGCAAAAACGAAATCGGGTGACCGTTTCGGAGAAGTGTCTGGCCAGAATCCAACGCAATCCAAGGGATTTATTCGTGCGTTTCGTAACCGTGGATGAGACTTGGATCCACCACTAGATACCGGAGACCAAGAAACAGTCGAAGCAGTGGACTTTTCCGGGCGAATCGGCTCCGAAGAAAGCAAAGACCGAAAGGTGACCATTTTTTGGGATTCCCAAGGTGTGATCCTCATCGACTATCTGCAGAAGGGAAGGACGATCACGGGGCAATACTATAGCTATTTACTGACCTGATTCGATACAGTATTTCAGGTCGCCCTCGTATATATTAAATATAAGTAAATCTAGGATATAGAATTCACATATAACATTTACAATTTTATTTAATGTTTGTTTTGTGTGTGTGTAAAACCTTGTTTGCTTTTTGTAATGGACTTTATCGTTTGGTTTTACAACTAGTTCTTTGTTTTTTAAAGACACTATTTTATTTCTTACAAATTACAACAAACATTCACTTTACAAAACTAACTGTGTCTCTCACGTAAAATTATTATTAAAATGCTTTCTACTTACCGGACTGTGTGTGACTTACTGTATTTTTACACTTTATATATTTTTTCGCAAAAAAACGCGACGGCATGCCGAAAGGCGAAGCCGAACATCTGTTTCCCGCTTCCAAGCCGCCTGCTCTAATAGTACGGGAAGAAAAAACGTTCACAGAAAAAGAAAAGTTAATGTTAAAATAAAACTTAAATCTGTAAATGCATGAACTACGATACATATAAATACAATAGACTTAAATCTATAATATAAAAATATGCATAAATTGATTATGTCCCAGTATCATACAATGTTCAACGTTCATTTTCAAGTTAAAACCTCTGTATAAACAGAATAATTAAATTATAAAACTTTCTCTAGGTTCTCAGAAGCGGTATTACTTTATGATTTAGACCGCTTGTATTATTACCTAGTTTTATTAGTGAATGAATTCAATAGACGGTGTCTGATCTGGCCATATATTCTTAAGCTCATGTTTTCTAAATAAGTATCAATAAATTCCATTACTTAACAATGAAATTTATTCTCAACTACTTAAAAACCTATTCTTAAATATTTAATTACTAATAATATTTAAAGATTAAATTGTGAAAACCCTATTGTAAACCCTGGTGTTGTTGCCAGTAGGTACGATTTACCAAGAATCGGTTTCTTTGGGAATGTTCCTTAATTATGTCACTATCTGGCCGTACAATCAATACTGTCCGTCCGCATTTAGTTATATAATAGTTTGTTGGATAGTGGTGGATTTATATCTGCTTGCAATACAAGACAGAACAGTTTCATTTCAACAAGACATAAGCCTTACACTAGCATCAAGAGACTCTACAGCATACTTTAACAAGATACACCAATCTCAACAATAGTACAATACTTAGCATCAAGAGACATACATTCTAACAAGTTAATTCAATATATTAATTCAAAGGTATTTTTAATAATATAAAATATTATTAAAAATCTGGTGTGAAGAACACAAATACAAGTTCAACATTAATATTTTGTGTGAACGTGTCTGAACATATCCCTCCCCAGATTTACCCACTCATGTATGTTTCAATTTATTCTGTTACATTACACATGCGGTTCTCCCGTAAGTATGAGTGAAGACACAAACAAAATACAGTTTCTAGAGGCCGACGAACTGGCCAAGGAAGGTTCTGAGAGGAATTTCGTAGGACCAGAACCTGTATTTGAAATCGCCAAGGATTTCGCTAGAAGGGAGATCTGGTTAGGCTAGAAAGAGAACATTTAAAAAAGGCTTTGGGGCTAACGGAAGGTCAACTCCATACTAAAACACTACTAAGGGAGCTAGACCTTAGGTTTTCAGCCAACCTGATTCGTAGTAACAAAAAAGAAATTAAAATAATTACCGGCTTAATAATCGGACACTGTCCTTTAAGGAAGCGTCTGTATAGCATGGGCTTGGTTATCGTGTAGTAGATGTGAAAAACAGGAGGAAATTAGCCTTTATGTAATATGCACTTGTAAGAAACTGTAGAGACTCAGACAGAAACATTTCGGAAGAAATCTATTATATCCTACGAGGATACTCAAATTTACCCTCAGGAGATAGTGGCTTTTGTCGAAGACACAAGACTAGCAGAGTGAAACTGAGAGATTGGGAGAAGTACAAAGAGTACTGTGCTCAAGTGCCTGGTCTTACTGACGTCCAACCCAAAGAATTAGATAGATAGATAGATAGATAGAATACCACGTAAAAGGCGAAAAAACTGATTACTAAAAAAATCCATATATCTTTAATGCATCTTTAAAATAATTTAAAGATGCTTATGTTAAAGATTTGATATATGGATTTTTTTAGTAATCAGTTTTTCGCCTTTTACGTGGTGTTCTATCTATCTATCTAATTCCTTGGGTTAGTGTTGGGCTAGTGTTATCACTAGCCCAATGAAGGAATGAGACATCTTACTCGCATCTAGACAACACCTGGAGCAAGCTAACACTTCACATTCAGGGAAATTATATATACCACATGATCAAATAGAAGGACGTAGAACTACAAGACAGTGTCTATATAGATTCGGCATATTCAAAAAATAAATCAACTAAAGAAATTTGTTCGTTTGATCTATGTTTAACAAAATCGATTCTCTTGTTTGCTGTTAGCAACAAAGTTATTATATTCAATCATTCCTTTAAAAAATTCTTTCAATGGAGACTGTGGTTAAATAATAATTTAAAAAGGTATATAACCCCTTACCACAATTATTAGTCGTATCCTAAATACGTATTTCGACAACTAAGTTGTCATCATCAGTAGGTAAAAACTACTAATTAAAGTCACACGGGGCACAATAAAGTAAGATAAACGCTTCCGCACAACTACTATACACTGCAACCCTGTAAAGACTGTTTTTACAGGGTCTTTACAGGGTTGCAGTGTATAGTAGTTGTGCGGAAGCGTTTATCTTACTTTATTGTGCCCCGTGTGACTTTAATTAGTAGTTTTTACCTACTGATGATGACAACTTAGTTGTCGAAATACGTATTTAGGATACGACTAATAATTGTGGTAAGGGGTTATATACCTTTTTAAATTAATCATTCCTTTGTTAAAGGAAAACCAAAGTGAAGTAATTATAATTCCCAAAATTAAAAACAATATCATCATTAAGGCTTCATTTTCTATTACTGTTTATATAATTTTATTTTAATATAAATTTCTGCCTCCTTTTTAAATTAAATTTTAGCATCTTACTTGCTCAAACAAAAATCTGTTTTGTCTGTTTGTAAATGTAAATTAATATATAATCTAAAAAAGTTTTTTTATGAAGAATTATAAAGAAAGTAATCCCAATTTGAAAGACTAATATATCGTATGTAGCAGGTAAATATAAGTTAACGTTGAAATTGCATTGGTATAATAAGATTATAGACTTTGGCATTTTGTTGCCAGTCGACTTTGAACTTCTGAACGTTTTGAATAAAATTTTGTTTATTTTATTGATGGTTTATAGAATTGTATTTATTAGCGTTTCTTCATTTTGTTACAGGATCAGTCCATCATTAAGTTGCTTGGCCGTAGAGTCCGATGGGGGCTACTATACGGCAATGCCACCGACAGCCATGAGGCTGGAGAGTCCTCCCTGTACCAACAATAATAACGCAGTTTCGGGGCCGGAACTAGCCCTTCTCGCCAAACTGGAGGAAGCCAATCGTTTGTACGAGTCCGACGCCAAGTCACTCAACTCACTGAGCGGAGCGTCGGCGTCGGGACACTCTAGGAAAAGTTCAGACACCTCTCAAATATCATTGACATCAGGTAACATCTTTACGTACATGTTTGCCAAGGGACTAATTTTAAATATATTTTTTGCTAATTCTGAATAGCGTATATAAACTTACATAAACTGAATTGGTAGGCTTTAAAAATATTGGAACGTAAATGCTAATAGAAAATAATGTATACTATGCAGTATAAATTTTTCTGCTTCAGAAAGATTGAAATCAAATCTTAAACTTTTTAATCAAACAAAACCTTAAATTAAATTAAAAACACTTGTTCAGTTTCACTTGTTTATTAGATAATACTCTAACAGTTGTGTCGGTATGTTCGACTATTATCAAAGTGTTAATGAATTAAATTAAGAAATCAACTTCCAACACTTATACAATGTGTCCAAAAAAAAGTGCTCAGAGTTATACCTCGTGTAGATAAAAAAAATTCATCGAAAAAAAACCCAAAATGTGCTAGTCAAAAATGTTTAGTTTTTTTTTGTAATTGAAATTGAAGTTTTTTCCCGTACGCTCAGACTTCATTACGAAAATAATAGATATTTTCTCAACTAGTGTGTCAATTAAAAAAATAAAAACAGATTTAGAAAGACTAATGACCGGATTTATTGTATTGTATTGTAGGAATATCACGTGATGAGGATCGCTGCCTTGTTCTCGTGTCCCCACACCGCATCCTTCCTTCAGTCGATATGTAGGTTTGTCCAAGTGATGTTCGGTGTACTTTCTTTCGTTTTACATTCTGTTATGTTAACTATTGCCGTGTATACTGCACTTTTAGATTTGTTTCTCGCTTTGGACTATTGTTATTAAGGACTGAAATGGCGCGTCTTTCAATGTTTGAAAATAATCATATTGCTGATATGCATTATAATTATGGCATGCACCATGGAGTGGCTCGAGTTGCTTGTCGAGCGTACATAGCAGCCTTCCCGAATAGGCAGCCAGTTCCAACATACCGGACATTTATTACAATTCACCGATTGTTCAGCGAGAACGGACTAGAAAGGAGAAATATGGGAGGACAAGGCAGAGCTACAGCACTGCAGCTAGGGAATACAGAAGAAGATATCTTGGACGAGGTTTTCCGCAAGCCATCCATTAGCCTCAGGCGGTTAGCGCTTATGTGTAATGTATCGAAATCTACAGTGGGTGTGATTTTAAAAGCGAATGGACTTAGGCCATATCATTATCGAAGAGTACAGAATATTAATGAAGGAGACTATGTACAGCGTTGTATTTTTTCAACATGGATTTTGAGACAGACGAGAAGAAATCCAGAATTTTTCAACAAAATTCTTTGGACGAACGAAGCAAAATTTACACGAAATGGAATAACAAATTTTCGAAATTTACACGCATGGTCCGATGAAACCGCACACTTAGCAAGGCCTGCCTCATTCCAGGAACATTTTTCTGTCAATGTCTGGGCCGCATTGATAGGAAATTTATTAATTGGACCTATTTTTCTTCCTCGAATTTTAAATGGTGAAAGATTTTTGGAATTATTGCAAAATGAACTACCAGAGTTGCTGGATGACGTGCCATTGAATATTCGTCTAAACATGTGGCTGCAGTTGGACGGCGCTCCGGCACATTTCGCTAGGGCAGTAAGATTATTTCTAAATGAAAATTATCACCGATGGGTCTGACGAGGTGGCACAGTTGCGTGGCCGCCAAAGTCGCCAGACATGACACCCCTGGATTATTTTTTGTGGGGCACAATGAAGCAAGAGGTGTACAGTAGCCCGGTGAACACTAGAAGTATTAGAAAATAGGATAAGGAATTGTGCAGAGCGATTAAAACAAAACCCTGATATGGTTCAACGTGCTACGAGACAAATAACGTTCAGGGCTATTGCGTGTCTCGAATGTGAAGGAGGCCATTTTGAAAACATAATTAATTAATATAGTATTGATTAAAAACTATTTTTGGTTGTTTTATTCATAATCTTAATTAATCATAATCTTATGTAGTAAGTTATACTACTTTTTTTTACCATACCGAATTATACGCAAATTACAATAAAAAATAAACATTTTTGACTAGCACATTTTGGGTTTTTTTTCGATGAAATTGTTTTATCTACACGAGGTATAACTCTGAGCACTTTTTTTTTGGACACATTGTATATATATATATATATATATATATATATATATATATATATATAAGTGTCTCGTATCGTTATGTTCAAATTTTAGGAGTGTAAAGTAGACTTCATTTCAAGTAGCAAAAACGCAAAACTTGTATATCCGTTTTTATTTGTTTCAAAGTTACAGATCCATGGATGTGATTGTCAGATCATGAAAAAAAATCTAATCCCAAAGTCAATAAAACTGATTTTATTTAAAAAAGTTCAATTAATAATATTTTCGAAATGTGCACCTCCTTGTTGAATGCAGGCGTGTGCTCGTAAGCCAACAGAAGAAGTACTTATCCGAATTTCATACTGGTTTTGTCGGATTTGCTCGTCAGCCACGTGAATACGATCCAACAACTCTTCTATTGTGTTCGGAACTTGCGCGGAGACTAAATTTTTCATGTACCCCCATAAATAAAAGTCAAGGGGATTAAAATCGGGTGATCTGGGTGGCCATGCAACAGGACCACCTCGACTAATCCATCTTGGATAATTGACGTTAATCCAATTTCGAACAGCAATTCCGAAATGTGGTGGTATCTCATCCATGTGAAACCACATGTCTCGTCGAATATTCAGTGGGACATCCTCTAAAAGACCTGGCAGTTCGGCAATAAGAAATTGAAAGTAATTGTCCACATTTAACCTTCCAGGAAGAACGGCAGGACCAATCAACAAGTCATCGATAAGGGCCGCCCAAACGTTAATAGAAAATTCATGTTGAAATTTAGATGGGCGTATAGCTTTGGGATTTTTTGATGACCACCTGTGCAGGTTTCTTAGATTTGTAACACCACTTCTCAAGAACGTAGATTCATCTGTCCAGAGGACTGTTCTAGAGAAATTAAAATGAAGCCGTGACTGTCTTAATATCCAGATAGAATAAACTAGACGAGCAAAGTGGTCTGCCTCAAGCAAACCGTGTCCCCTGCGATAGTGATATGGATATAAGCCCTCACGTTTTAAAATTCGCCAAACTGTCGTTCGTGGCACTCCTAGTTGTCTAGCGATTCGACGTACACTGAGAGTTGGATCCATTGTAACAATAGCTACTGCTTCTTTCTCTAAGTCTGCTGGAAAATTTACTCCTCGGTCGTAAAGATAATCACGCAGTCCGCATTGTCGAAATTGTCTGTGTACTTCCAGAAACGTTCTGTAATGAGGAATGCACCTATCGGGAAACCGATGTCGGTATTCAATAACTGCTTGACGTGAACTGCCGTTACAGTAGCCATACATAAAATGCATGTCCACATACTCTTGAGAAGAAAATCGGTAAGGCATTTTGAATAAAGAAAACGTGTCCACTCACTAATAAGCTGTTGTATGAACTGAAACGTAATGTAATCCTTTATTAAAAAATGCAACGTTAACAGTCATTTGAACATTTGTTTATTGTATGATATTCATGGTTCAGCACTTACGAAATAAGTAAGAACCTTCTTTATCATAAATCAATTTGCAGTACTCTTTTTTGAAGATCTCCAATAAATTACTGTATGCACTACGACACGTGTTTATTTAATTTAGGATAACATTTTATTATGCGACGTTAACAATCACAGGCCTGTTATTAAATCGTATAACTTTTTTTTAAATAAAATCAGTTTGTATTGACTTTAGGATTACATTTTTTTCATGATCTGACAATCACATTTATAGATCTGTAACTTTGAAACAAATAAAAATGTATATACAAGTTTTTCGATTTTGTTACTTGAAATGAAGTCTACTTTACACTCCTAAAATTTGAACATAACGATAAGGGACATCTTGTATATATATATATATATATATATATATATATATATAACAATTGATAAATTATTGGAGTTTTTCGGCTTTTATATGATATATTTACAAATATCAAATTAGAATGTATGTAATTGCAGAGTAACTGGGGATGTAAACATTGCTGCCTACAAATTACAAAGCAAGTCTACAGCTATCCGGGCTGTCGCTTTTACCACTAAGCCACAATAGACCCAGGTTCAAGCTATTTAATAATAATAATAATAATCTTTCTTTATTGTCCAACGGGTTACCAGTTAAAGGACAAATACAATACAAAACATGTACACAGATTTCAACATTATTAAGAGCATATATGTAAATCTATACAAAACACAATATACATTCCGAAGCAAAACCATACATATAATACAACAGTCATCACAATAGATTGTTCAATCTATCCATAAATATATCTTCGTAGTACAAATTTGCTGCTCTGCACATTCTCAACATCGGAGAATAATGGTATAACTCAGTCCTAGGTGATGGCAAAAGGAAGGTATGTCCATGCCTAGCGGATATCCTAGGAACGTGGAAGTTCAAACACGACAACAGGTAAGGCGCATCTATCCCACCATTAATAAGCTTCCATATAAATCTCGCTCCATGAGTCTCCCGGCGATAGCTCAGAGAATGAAAATTATGCCTATCCAGAAGCGAAGCATAATCGGAAGCGCATGGTGGGTACGTTCCATCTAATTTAAAGGAGAGGAATTTCAAAAAGCGCCGCTGCACCTTCTCAATTGAAAGTTGTAAGTAAGTGTAGTGAGGTGACCAGACAGGTGACGCATACTCCAGTTTACTACTCACAAAGCTAAAAAACAATGTCTTTAATAGGGAGACACTGTTAAAGTATTTGCAGCACCGCATAATGAAGCCCAAAACTCTCGCCGAAGAGACAGACAAATCATTGACATGAAACGAAAAACTCAAACGGGAGTCAAATGTTACCCCAAGATCTCTAATCTGATCAAGTCTTATCAAATCGCAATCATTTATAGCATATGTTGAATCAATGGGAGAGCTCTTCTTTGTGTAAGATACATAGAAACACTTTTTTTGGTTTAAGGTTAACTTATTATTATAGCACCAGTCGACAATGTCATTTAAATTCTGCTGCAAAATTAGTACGTCGTGAACATCATTGATGCAGGAGTAAATTTTTATGTCATCCGCGTATGCAAGAACCGGGCAAGATAAGGACATAAGCAAATCATTAATGAATATTATAAATAACAGTGGTCCAAGGTTGGACCCCTGCGGAACACCAGATGTAGAGACATATTCAAATGAATTATAGCCATTGTACGACACATAATTGATTCTGTTGCTAAGATAGGATAACAGCAGTGTAAGCAATGAAGGGCTGCAACCCATATAAGATAATTTATTTAGTAAAATATTATGATCAATCACATCAAATGCACTGGTCAAATCAGTATAAATAACATCAAGTTGTTTAGAAATGCATTATAAAGTAACAGTGTTAATGAATCAGATGTCATTTATTGAATGTAGATGTTAAGTTGAAAGCAGAAGTCAGTTTTGAAAGCTCATGTCAGTTTTGATAGCAGATGTCAGTTAGTGAAAGCAAATGTCAGTTAATGAAAGCAGATGTCTGATTTGAAAGCAGGTGTCAGTTATGAAAGCAAACGTCAGATTAGAAAGCAGATGCCTATTTTGAAAGTAGATGTGAGTTATTGAAAGCAGATGTCAGTATTTTGAGAGCAGATGTCAGATTTGAATGTTGGAAATGCTAATTATTACTCCATAGCTATATAAGTGTTTAGATAATTTCTTAGCCGTTTATTAAATATAACAATTGATAAATTATTGGAGTTTTTCGGCTTTTATATGAAATATTTACAAATATCAAATAGAATGTATGCAATTGCAGAGTAAGTGGGGATGTAAACATTGCTGCCTACAAATTACAAAGCAAATCATACGAAATTTTTTTTTTAATTTAAAAATATGGTCTACGTTGGGACTCGAACCCAAGTCTACAGCTATCCGGGCTGTCGCTTTTACCACTAATTTGTAGGCAGCAATGTTTACATCCCCACTTACTCTGCAATTACATACATTCTAATTTGATATTTGTAAATATTTCATATAAAAGCCGAAAAACTCCAATAATTTATCAATTGTTATATTTAATAAACGGCTAAGAAATTATCTAAACACTTATATAGCTATGGAGTAATAATTAAGCATTTCCGTAAAACGTAAAAGAATAAATGATATAGATGCAAATATACCAAACAATGTTATAGAAGAAAATGTGATGTCATAAAGAAATTGAAAGGAATGGTTGGGAAGCCTATTTTCAATGCTAATTAATTTTATTGTATGTAATTTTTTCTTTTATTTAAATAAAATATATAACTTAGTATGCTTTTATTGCAAAATTTAAAGAGATTTATACAAAATTTATAAAAATAAAAATCGTAGTGGAGAACTATTCACATATATTTGATTTTTCGCATAAATCTCAAATCCATTGGCAATTCGAGATAAATTGCCTGCCTTCTATTTCACTTAAAACATTTACTGTTTCTTGTTGGAAGTGGTGTATATCAATTTTTCTTTGAAAATAATAAAATAAAATAACACATAACACACAAATAACGACATACAATGTCATTATCAAACTGCCGGCAGTTTGATAATGACATTGTATGTCGAAACCGCGGTCACGATTATATGTGAATAAAGTGGTAAAACAAAGTTATTGTTTTATTTTATTTTATTATTTTCAAAATAAATTACCACAAAGTTACGGCTACCAGTATTAATTTTTCTTTGTCTTGAATTTTGTTTTTGCTTTATTTTAATCAATTATTGAAAACGAGCTTTCTGGCACAGTCGTTACGTGGGGATTTGCCGAATTCGTTACATGTTTTATATGTAAAACAATGGAAAAATACCGTATTCGATATTCAAATATGTATTTTTTAAATTTTCTGATAACTTCAAATAATAAAAGCTAAATTAATAATATTGACGAGAGCTATACAGGTACCACCGAAATTATACTCAGAGAGCAGATATTACAAACGCCGGCAGACAGTATGGCACTTGAGATTATGTTTACAGCTAATCTGAATATATTTATACTGACCAGGAAACAGGCAAAAAGTTGCTTGAGCGATTGCGGTGCCGGCACTTGGTACACGGATGGATCATAATTCAATCGGGACACAGGTGCGACACAGGTGCAGGTATATATGGAATCTGCCCTAGAAGAAAAATATCATTAAGTCTGGAGAAACATACGACAGACTAGGCTGAATTCTTTGCAGTCGCAATCTGTGCCGAGGAAATTCAGGAAGCCGGCTGCGCAAACAAAACAAAATCAATATAATTACGGATAGTCAGGCGACTATTAAAGCCATTATGAATCCATCGACCAAATCTAAACTGGTGAAACATTGTAAACAGGCGCTCAATAGCCTGGCACAAGATAATACTGTGTCACTGATATGGGTGCCAAGACATGAGGAGAATAAAGGCAATGAGCCGACGAACTGGCCAAGGAAGGTTCTGAGAGGAACTTCATAGGACCAGAACCTGGATATGGAATCGTCAAGGATTGCACTAGAAGGGAGATCTGGTTAGGCTAAAAAGAGAACATAAAAAGAAATGAAGGCTAACGGAAGGTCAACTCCATACTAAAACACCACTAAGGGAGCTAGACGCTAGGTTTTCAGCCAACCTGATTCGTAGTAACAAAAAAGAAATTAAAATAATTACCGCCTTAATAACCGGATAATGTTCTTTAAGGAAGCGGCTATACAGCATGGGCTTGGTTAACGAGCCCTGGTGTAGGAGATGTGAGCAACAGGGAAAACTAGCCTTCACGTAATATGCAGGTGTGAGGAACTGACTCTGACAGAAGCATGTTTCGGAAGAATTCTATTAGATCCTAGGACGATACTCAAATTTCCCCTGAGGAGGATAGTGGCTTTTATCGAGGTCACAAGACAACAGAGTGGAAATGAGGAAGCTATTGGGGGTGGTACAAAGAGCACTGTGCTCAAGTTCCTAGACTTACTAGCGGCCAACTGAAAGAATTAGACAGATAGATCTAAATTAATATTTATTATCAGGATAAAATAAAACAAATTTTAATGAATTTCACTTTTTAATTGACACTGCAACGATCGTTTCGCTCCAACCTGAGCTTCATCAGACATATAACAACAGACATATAATAATATATAAGTTATATGTCTGATGAAGCTCAGGTTGGAGCGAAACGATCGTTGCAGTGTCAATTAAAAAGTGAAATTCATTAAAATTTATTTTATTTTATCCTGATAATAGTTATAATGGAATTTCATCAAGTAAAGGCTGAAACAATTATATATAAATTAATATTTTATTCGAATCGAATTGTGTAAATTTATTTGATTAGGTGGCCGATTACGCAATGGTAAAGCACTGGCTTATCGTGCCGGGGGTCGCGGAATTGGTTTTTGTTCTCGTTTAAGGTAAATGCCGACAGCCAAATATCTTAAGTCCACGACCGTAGGCATAACAATAACTCCTGGTTGGCCAATGCTCCCTATAACTGGTGTTAAGCTGTTGGGGGATGTTAAGCATGAATTATTATTATAATATTCAATTTTCACTGGGTACACGAAAACTTTCATGACTGTATCTGTATATGTATCAAAACATTATAAAACTCTCCTTATTTTCCCACACAGTTTTTACATATTTGACTTAAAAGTTAAATAGAAAATTCAGTAATGTTAGTCCATCTGTAAAATACAATTAGTATTGATTGTGCGCACTAAAAAAATATGTTTCGTGACTATGCTTTCCAATTACGTGTATTAAATCATAGACACACCTCTTCTGCTAAACACGTGGTATTTTGTTAAATTCATTTAATTAAAATACTTCGAGCCACAACACTTGGCCTATGTTTCGGGTATACAATTTTAGTTCTACTTTTTGTTTTCCACGTACATACATTTTTTTCTCAGTTAATGAAACAAAACATGTAGACCAATAATACATTTTTCTTAATGTTGTTCAATAAGGTGTACTGCGACACAAATTATGTCTAAATTGATTTATTTGTTTTTTCACGAACTAGGTGCGAGCCTAACCCAGGACAAAACAGAAGAGGGAGAAGATTTGTGGACTTTATGGGGCAAAATTGTTATCGATTGGGATAACTATTGGAAAAAGACGAATGCCACTGTACGGGACCTTTGTCGACGAGGAATTCCGACACACTTCCGAGGGATCGCCTGGCAGCTCCTTTGTTCGGCAACGGATGCTCCCGAAAAAAAAATATACGCCGAATATATCAAAGTACTTCCTCTACATTGTTTTAATGTCCTAGTGATTTATTGAATAATCGTTTATTGCAGACAAAATCGCCTTGCGAAAAGGTAATTAGGAGGGACATTGCCCGCACCTATCCTGAACACGATTTTTTCAAGGAAAAGGATGGTCTTGGTCAGGAATCTTTGTTTAATGTGATTAAAGCCTACTCCCTTCATGATCGTGAAGTTGGTTACTGCCAGGGTTCCGGTTTTATCGTAGGACTATTGCTTATGCAAGTGAGTGCGATCTCTTTTATAACTGTACTGAGATTTTATTGTCCTACCGAAAACGATAAAAGCAAGTCATAAAAACTGACTGTAAAAGTATAACGCTTTCGCAATGTGTACAGATTTTTAGAATCGCACTTTAAAATGAAAACCTTTTTGTTATGATTCATCAAATTTATGATTTGTGGTTCAAGGATTATTATTTGTATGAATAAATAACACAGTCTTATAGACAGATTTTGAAGTTAAAGTATTATTAGCATATTTTGTAATGTGCGTTCAAATAAATTTTACCTCTAGTAGTCCATGACAATAAAAATGTTTGTCGTAACTTGTACTACATATTTACATTTGCATCAGTTGTCAATTTGACAGACTATTTTGATGTATACTTAATTGGAACTTTTTTTAAATTGCTTTGTAACTTAAAATTGATTTAAAACTATTCAACACAAATCATTCATGGTTGAATCTTATTTTCGAAACGGACGTAAGATTAACGGACAATGGCACTATTTTATTGAAGAATGCTTGGACGAATTTAGAAATGTTTCCAAACTTCGCCTTTGATATTGATAGTTTTCGGTACACAGTTGCACTAAGGTTTTCAGAGAAACAGGGAGTGTTATACGGAAAGAAGGCAGTGGCCGGCCGAAAAAAACGTACGGAAGAGCTAGTTGACGATGTAACGCAAATTATGAATGATGCACCACGAACTTCCATACGAGTATTATCTCAACGAGTGGGTGTATCAATTGGCACTCGTCATACAATTTTGAAAAAATATTTACATTTATTTCCATATCGCATGACCTGTTATCAAGAAATAAAAGAAATTGACTATCCTAGAAGAGCAACATTTTGTCAGTGGTTCTTAAATAATTTAGATATTGACGTTCTTGATAAAACTTATTTTTCTGATGAATCATGGTTTTATCTGAATGGATATGTTAACTCACAAAATATAAGGATGTGGAATACTGAGAAACCACATGAGTTTTATGTTGAAACCTCACTTCATCCACAGAAAATTGGTGTATGGTGTGCGCCTAGTCGAAGGAAAATCATTGACCCTATTTTCTTTAACGGTACCTTAACAGGAGAAAGGTATCGACAAGAAATTATTATGCCATTTATTGAACAGCTTAATGAAGAAGAAATAAATTAGGGTTACTTTCAACAAGACGGAGCCAGAGCGCACACAGCTGGTGAAGCAATTAATATGATACGGCAAATTTATCAAAATTGGTTGATAAGTTTAAACACCGAACATGAATTTCCACCAAGATCTTTTTTCTGGTTTTTTTTCTGTGGCCTTTTTTAAAGAACACAATTTTTCGGGTACAGATGCCTGATCTTGCAGACCTTCAAATCAGAATTGCTGAAAGAATTAACGAAATTGATGACGGAAGAAGAGAAGTGAGAAATGTCTCGAACAAGGTGGTGGCCACTTTCAACAATTTTTATAAAATGTTACTTATTTGTTGCAAATAAACGGATCTCATTTAGTTAAATATTTTAATTTTATTATTTTGACATTTATCATGTCATTCAAATAGTTCATAACCAACAAAATTCATATTAAGAACTTAAGTAAAAAGCTAAGATATACGTATAATTTCCATGGGCAACTTCGAGGTAAAATTTAGTTGAACGCTCGTTATAATACATTGAAAAGTTTTTCTTTCTTAAACTACGTGTTAATCCATTTAGGACCACTATTAGAAATTCCAAGATAAACGCAATTCTTTTAAAGGATAAACGTTTATTTACTTACAGTTACTAGCATCAAATGTTCTATAGTAAAGTAGGTCATAAACCTTACAATCAATGACTTCAAATACTTGCTTGACGTTGTCAATACTGTCATTCTTTTTTATACCTCCTGATTCTGAGCAAACGAAACGATCCGAATGTATGAATATTTCTCCCGCTTCGAATACAATTCCCCTGAACGCGTTTAGCCAATCACAAACCAGTCTGTCGCGCGACCATTTAACAACTAATGTCACAAATTAGTGTCACCACTAGTGTCACCGTTTGCATAGTGAAAATAAGAAATTAAGAAAAGAAAATAGACATTACTGGTTCTGTACAAACTTTAAAACCATTATTCCCAAATCGCAGAGTTCCTAATGATACGTTCATTTTAGTATGCGCTGCAATAGAACTAAATTCAAATTTGACAGTTGGCGATATTTCCAACGATTTAGGCATATGCTGCTCTTCCGTTAACCGCATACTAAAATTAAATGGTTTTCGTAATTATAAATATTCCAAACATCATCAATTATTTTACGGTGATGAGTTTAAACGGATGAATTTCCGTTATTATATAATTAATTTCTCATTATGAACAATTTATTTTATTATCTGTAAGAGTAAATTTTTCTTAACATTACTAGAATTTAATTTAGTTTTTATTTATTTATGAAGTTTATTTAGTTTACTATGAACAGTTTTTGTGACCTTTATTATTAAAATTTAATTTATTAAATCTCTTGATGCCTTATTTGCAATTTTCTTAACCGCTTATTAATAATTTCATTACGCTTTGTAGAATAACGTATTACAATTTACTCATTACCATAACACAGGACTAAACAATTTATAGTCCTTTAATAGTAATTTGGTAATCAGATAATTTTTCTTAAGCGGCTCCATAATATGTAAGTATGTATGTTATATGACATTGATGTTGACACGCCTACAGCATTCAGGGGAATTGTATTCGAAGCGGGAGAAATATTCATACATTCGGATCGTTGCGTTTGCTCAGAATTAGGCGGTATACAGTTGCGAGCAATAAATTTTGATCGTCAATGTCATTCTTTGACAAAATGTAAGTGCTGTATTGTGATACGGTCGCAATGGTAATAACCTACAATTTAATCTGTCACATGTTATGTGACTGTCATTATTTGTTTGTGTCAAATTTTGTTACTTATTCTAATGTCGATACAATTTCAAACAAACATAGGAAAATAATAACAATGAAAGATGAAGTATATTGCCATAAAATAAATAAACAACAGTGAAATAAAGTAAATATGGTAACCAAACTTCATTCACAAACTAACTACGAAAATTCAATATTTTGTTACTTCGCCGTTGGCCTCAATAACGTTTTCCAAACGATTGGACATGGAAAGGCATAGTTTTCTAAAGTATTCGGACGAAAGTTCATGCCAAACGTTATTTATAACAGCGAACAGTTCGTCTTTATTCTGAGGCCTTACTCAACGCTTCTGTATTTTCTGTACCAATCTGCCCCACATAATCTTTATAGGGTTAAGGTCAGGACTCAAACTCGGCCAATCCAGTTCTGTTATATTATTATTTCAAAACCATTCTATTACCCTGTGAGCTGTATAGATGGGACAATTATCTTGTTGATAAATAAAATTGCCTTCTGAAAAAAATTGTCTAGTTGAGGGTAACAAGATGTTTTTTTATTGAACGCTGGTTTCTTGGTCTATATACTCGGATTTGTCCAGACGCAAATGACTCAAACACTTTTTCGTCGCTAAAAAGGGCATTTTCCCAGAAGCTATTGTTTCGTAAAATGTGCTTTGGTGTAAATCGTACTTTAGTTTCCTTATGCGTAGTAGACAGTCGGTTTTTTCGGGCTGCTGAATAGTTTTTTAGTTGAGCCGCATGTATACGACGCCGAGCTGTGTGAACCGAAGCTGGAAAATTTGTCAAACCCACTGCATGTAAGACCGGCAGAAAAGGGTTGTTTTCAATAACATGTACTATTGCACGGTCATCTTTTTCAATTGATTTTTTCTTCCGGATCCTTTTTTTTTCTATCAAGCATAATATCCTCTCTCGACCGTCTAGCAATAAAATTTACGGAACTTTTTGCGAGTCCTAGACGAGAAGCTACCGTAGCTTCAGAGAGTCCAGTTTAAGAAAATAACCCTTTCTTTGTTAAAATATGATATTGAGACCATATTAAAAATAATTCAAAAAAACAGACTTTGACAAACTGCAAATTTATATTGACATTTCATTGACAATAGATATAGTCAATCAGGGCAAAAATCTACATTGTGACAGTTTCCTCAAATTTTACAATGACATTGACAACCAAAATTTATTGCTCGGAATTGTACAGCAGATTAAGAAATTGATCATGAAATACATGTTTATTTAAACTTTAAAATACAACAAAAATTGCCCGAACAATAAAAAATAAACTTTAAAGGAACTTAATATCTCGTCATTTCTCAGTTAGTTTCAATTATTTTGTTTAAACGATTAGGCATTGACAAGCATAAATTTCTAAAATAATCTTGAGGAAAATTATTCCAGGCGTCATATATTGCGGAGAAAAATTCCTACTTATTTTGATATTGCAGTTTCGTCAAACTTCCCCACATGTTCTATATTGGGTTTATATCTCGTTTAAACTCAGCCATTCAAGCACATTTGCTTCATGATTTTCAAACAATTCTTTTAATTGACGCGATGTGTGAACTGGCCACTTATTTTACTGGAATGTAAAGTTGTTTTTTGAAAAAACTTGTTGCACTGAAGACAATATCACGCTTTCTAAAATCTCTTTATAAACCGGACTTGTAAGGCGTTCTTCCTTGTGGAGTAATATTCTAGGACTATTTGCGCATATTCAACCCCACATATTCACTGAGAACTTACGATTAGTTTCAGTTTTACTGACATATTTGACATTATATCTTTGGTTTCTTGGTCTATAAGCAGTCAATCGTCCAGATTTAGATGAATTGAACTTTTTTTATCGCTAAAAATATGTTCCCAAGTAAGTTGGACTTTTCTAGCTGCTGAGTAGCTTTTTAAATTCCTTTTCTGAGTGTGATGATGAGCTGTATGTGCAGATGCAAGAAAACCTGTAAGATTTACTACTTCTACGACTGTTGTAAAGGGACTAGTTTTAATAACGTCTAAAAGGTTATCATCACTTTTACATGTTGAAGCGCGTGGACGTCTAGAACCAGGTAATCTTTCCAGATATCCTCTTTCCTTCCAACGATTTACTATAGAATTTACTGAACTTTTGGACATTCCCATTTGAACTACTACCGCAGCCTCGGATAATTCAGTTTCAATTAAAGAAATTATTTATACTTTACTAAAATAAGAAATTGGTGCCATTATTTTGACAAATAATTTTTTTTGTGACACTGTCAAAAGTCATCAATTTAGAGGAAACTTTTAATTCGTAGAGACAGTAGAGAAAAATTACCAAAATTTAATGCTAGTGACTGTAAGTATTAATAAACATCCCTTAACTTAAGTTAAAACATTGATTCTTATATATTTTTTTGCGTTGCGTTAACACAACATTGGAATTATATGCACAAAAAAATATTACAATTATCAGCTATGGTGGTCTATGAAGCAGTGTAAATGTAATGGAATTCCACATTTATTGCAGATGACCACGGTTATACTTTTGCATACTCTGCAACGTCTCCTCCAGTTTTCACGATGCCTTCCAATTGTGTGACCCACATTATCTAAACGTACAGTGGATGATAGACACCCGGTGGAACCACGTCTTCGAATAGATCGTGTTTCACATTTGCTAGCACTAATGAGGCTCCTTACAAGTTCAGACCCGAAATCCAGCGAAATGTGTTTCTCTGTGTATACTGTCTATGCAGTTTCCAAACATCCACCACAGTAGAGTCTAACATATTTATAAATAATGGCCACAACCATTTCTTCCACGAATATACAGTAATTTGCAACTACATTATCTCAAAAGTTCCCGCTACATCTACTTGCAAATTTGCTACTCTGCCTATAACTGCCTAATACTCTGCATTTAGATCAAGATCTTCTTTCAAAGTCAACGGTCTATTAGGATCATCGCGATATTTCACGTGACTCTAAAATAATTCTATTATCACCGCCAAAGACCACACATACTTCAGTAATTTTTATACTTACCATTGAATAATATCTCTAATCCTTAAGATGACACTATTATGAACTCTAACCTCTATTATAAACACAGCTAAATTATAATGACCTGTATAAACTCGCACCATACAACGGGTATACAATAAACTTCCTCTAAACATGAAAAACCATGTTCAGACAAGAATATTACTCGTTATTCCAATTACACCATTTGTCCCAATGTTGTGTTTTCGCAACGCTATGTTTCAAAGCCGTTTGAGAATTATTTCCAATGAACGGGTTTGAATTTTTTCCTAAATATTGTTACGTGAAGTATATTTCACATATAACCTCTTAATGATAAATTAAAAAGTAAATCATATGTTATTAAATTTAATACTTAAGTATAGCAAACGCCAATTAAGTTGGCGCGAGGAGAGGTAAATTCGCGCAAGATTAAAAGTAGTGGGGAGATTTGTATTTGGTTTTACATCAAATGTCAGATAATTCTAACCTCTGAGCGTGTATCACTTTATGATCCCTTAGCAAAGACATTATGTTCAGTCAAACGTCAATGACATATGTATTCTGACAACTACTTGAGTAGTGGGGGTGGACGTTTTTTAAAAACGGCTTCTGCGCACCCCCTCCTCGCACCAACTTAATTGGCGCTTGCTATACACAAGCTTTTTTCTTGAAAAATTCAATAGTTTTATTTTGTTTTTATTCACAATTGAAAATACGATTACCCTTTCAGAAAATCCTTATCCGTATATTTAAGTATTTATTAATTCAATACCACTGACAGTGCAGCCAAAATATAATTAAAAAAAATTCTTTTTGGCGATTTTTGGAATAAATGCACTTATAATAATAATAATATTTATTGTCCAGCAGTAAACATCAATTACAGGACAATAATAAACAGTTTACAATGAATATATACTTAATTATAAATGTAAACTAACACAAAGAATAACATTTTATTACATGAACATACATAACTTAAATCATTTGAAATCATGAAAAATATCTTACACAGATATTTCTCATGGTTTCAAATGACATTAAGTTATGTATGTTAATGTAATAAATTGTTATTATATGTGTTAGCCATTACAGCATTCATCTCCTCAACGTCATCGAATATTCTTCCTTTAAGAGGATATTTCAATTTGCAGAATAGCCATAAATCGCAAAGATCAAAACCAGAACTGTAAGATGGTTGGCGTAGTTCAAGAATCTTTCTTCGTGTTCTGTTTTGGGTTGGACGCCAGCACGTCCAGGCGCTTGAGCACAGTGCTCTTTGTGCCACCCCTAATAGTTCTCTCAGTTTCACTCTGGTAACCTTGTGTCCTCGATAAAATCACTATCCTCCTCAGAGGAAGTCTGAGTACCCTTGCAGGATCCAGTAGATCTTTTCTGAAATATTTCTGCCTGAATCCCTTCAGTTCCTCACACGTGCATATTATATGAAGGCTTAGTTTCTTCCTGTTTTTAGTAGATCCTTTAGCTTTCTCATGTTGGTAAAGATTGAGCATGTTAATCCCTCCTCAAGGCATAGCTCTACAATTAGCGGAGCATTTCGCATGATGCTCGCCACGGTCCCCGGGAATTTCCCTGGGACACAATGACAATGTCATTGGCAAACCCCTGCGTCCATATTCACTGGTCATTTAACGTCCTGATGAGATTATCTACTACTAGACTCCATAGTAGCGATGACAATACGCCTCCTTGAGGACACCCTTTTGTTGTCCTCGTGGAGATCGTTTTGTTTTGCATTTGCGCACGAACTACTCTGCTGCGCAGCATGTTATGAACCCAATTGCATGTGGTGCTCTTCATTTTTCGATCTCTTAAAGATCGAAAGTGTTATCAAAAGTGTCTAAGCTGCGGTGTAGGCTCCCTCCCTACCACCACCAGGCTATGCAGGGCAGTCTCACCTGATTTGCTCATCTGGTATGCCCATTACGGTGGATGTAGAGGTGATCTGTCCAGAGTCCTTTCTTTAATATTTAAATATATAATTTTTTCCATAGTCTTCAACACAAAAGAGGTAATACTAATTGGTCTGAATGATTTGAGGTGGGTATAAGTTTCTTTTTCCAGGTTTTGGAATAAACACTACTTACCCTAGTTTCTCATGTCTTCGGCATATAACCCATGGCATGACTAGCCCTAAATATTTCCAATAGAGGACCCTTAATTTCTTCAATTCCCTCTTGAAGAAGCTTGGGAAATACTTCGTCTGGTCTTACATATGCGGTTCAAACGCCGATCTAATTAAATGGGGATTGAAGATCTCTTTCTTCACCGTTTGTCGAGTGGAAGTTGCCCAAATTGATTCAGCAGCCGTGGAATGAATTTTGCAGACACACGACTCATTCTTAAATCTTGCTCAAACTTTCCGAAATTATAGTTTATGTAATTCCAAGGTCTTATTCTAGGCCCCACACAGTCGACGATTTTGATAATTAAAACACGAACATTTACAATGTTGCACAGTTTCAGGATTTCTTGTTGTTGCGGGGCTGCCACAAAGTCTAAACCATCCTTTAATTTGTTTATCACTCATAGATTCATTGCCATAGACTTGACGAATCTTATTGATGGTTTCTGAATACGAATGTCCAACTTCTTGGCAAACTTTGATGCAAACTCTTTCGAGGTTTGACGTTCACTCAACGATCTGCTATCTGGTAAAGCACTTACAAAGGTCCATTCTACACGATAAATACCTGTTTCTAGCAATAGTATGCCTAGCTACTAGCACAAAGTCAATACTTTCCGGACAGACCTTTTATATTGTATAAAAGTAAGTTTGAAATATAATCTCAATAAACGACTAAGAATACGAAAGTCCAATTTAAACAGTAAATCACTAATTCTATTTACTAACTTTCACAAAAATATTGACTAATGTCTTCGTGACCGTTCAAGAAAGAATTGAAAACCATGACGTTCTAGTAACAATACTCTAAATAGGATGCCTGTCAGCTTTAAACGAAATGTATTTTAAAAATCTTCTTTGAATCCTTTTGTTTCTTAATTGATGACAAACGTAATATGGTAACCAGAGAATGGAACAATATTCCCGAAAAGAAAACTCTTTGAGGACTTTGGAAGACATCCAAATAATTATGACGTCGACTTTTCGAAACATACAACATTACACCAAAAGTTGCTTGCTCATATTGCCACTCGTTGCGACTTTGAATAATATAGATATACTATTGAATTGCCTTGTTTTCATTTTGTACTATGAACTCGGTCTTACTGGTGTTAATTCGTTACTGTTTTCAGTCCTAGACACTGAATAGTTATGTTATGGGAGTTTTTACACATCTTTATGTATGTGTAATCTTTGCAAAAATTCATCATCCCGATAAAAAATAAATAGCCTGCGTTATGTAATTTTTGTTACGTAGGTACCTGTTCCTCACATGCTGGTTTACAGTCAGACGAACCTATGTAAATACATTCAATTGTTTTTTTATTCAAACGTGACTGAGTATTTGTGATTATGTGCTATTATATAAAATTCATATTTAAGTTTAATTAATACTTGTGCACGTACTGTAACTACTGAAGATTTTATCATTACCACAGGTAATAAATATATGGCACAATAATGTAATACAGCAATTACATTTTGTCATAATAAAATTGACCGTTGTTTATTTATATCTAAGAGAAAATCTATTCAATTGTTTATAAACTCATCTAGAAATCCTAACGAAAATTTAAGAATTAAGAATTTAATAAAATTATTCAAAAAACTTCACAAGTTTCTTCAAACAATTCACATTTATAACTAGGGATTGGCATTTGTAGCAGGTCGATCTATTGTTCAGTTTGATTAGTTACTTGAGTTGTATTGCGTAAATATGTGATGGACAACGACACAGCAATGTCTACACGTCTTTACATATCAGAGAATCGAAATACATATTTACAGCATGCGAACATAATTCAGCCATTTATAATTCATTTAGAATAATTTAGAAAATAGCGAGAGCACAAGTTATGATGAACTAGATTATTGTGACAATTAATATTTTAATTTAGTTATAATAGTAATAATAACTAATTGTTTCTGGAGTATTGTTTTAAATGTTATCCGTATTTGTTATAGATATTCTGTTATATTTTATATAGTATACTGGTATTTACAAACAAAGTACATAATATTTCTGATTACTGAACATTTTATTTCCAATTTTATATATTTCATGTGTAACTAATGTGTATAAATATTTGATAATACCTACACATTAAATACTAAATACTTAACATGCTAGAAACGAGCTAAACCATCTCTGCAAGATAATTGTGACCGATCAGTATCTCAAGGGGATTAGAAAGGTTTTATATACCTATCCATTCTTCGGCCTGGTCGATCTCAATAAGTCGCGCCGTTATAATATGAAATGAACTATGCAAGCATATTTTCAGATGCCAGAAGAGGAAGCTTTCGCCGTATTGGTGAAAATAATGCAAGACTACCGTATGAGAGACATGTTTAAACCCACGATGGCAGAACTGGGTCTCTGTATGTTTCAACTTGAGAATCTCGTTGCCGAGCAACTACCCGACCTAAATCAACATTTTCAATCTCAGGCGTTCCACACGACTATGTACGCTTCAAGTTGGTTCCTAACTCTGTTTACCACAGCTCTCTCGTTACCATTAGCTTGTCGAGTAATGGACGTCTTCTTATCAGAAGGAATGGAGATAATTTTTAAGCTCGCTTTAGCAATGTTAACCCTGGGAAAAGAAGAATTAATGTCTTTGGATATGGAAGGGATGCTTAAGGTACGTGTGACTTTGATATTAAAGTTGTGCAAAGAAAAATGTATGTCATTTTATAAGATACACATTACTGGTACAAGAATCTAATTCAAACTTGCTTAATGAAATATCTGAAAAGAAGGCTTTTTCAGTAATTTTTTAATAAATAAATTTCTATATCATCATAGTAAGGTTTGTGTACACTTTTAACAGGTAAGTTGCTATCATCAATTGCTCTAATCGAATTAACAAACACTTCACAGCACATAAAACTCTTCATCTTCTGTGTCAATATCATTACATATAATTGGTTGGTGATATGCTTTTTAAGCTAAAAGACTTTTGCTGTTAATTCAATTAAAATACTATTTTTTGTTTATTACTGAAGATGACAATATAGCTGATAAAATATGTAAATACACACTAAAATTTAAGAACTGCTCGGTGTATTTTGTTCTTTTAAAATACATTTTATAACTGAAAAAAATACAGGCTAGGTACTCTTTAAAATTTAAATTTGGCACTCTGTGCAGCTATTTAATGTACGGAGAAATAATCATGGTCCATTTTGTTAAATAAATAACCACCTTCTTTACAATATTTACACGCTTAAGTATTTTCATAGTAGGAAAAATTACATTAACTAAAAATCTTTACAGTACTTCCAAAAAGAACTTCCCTCTAAAGCAGAAGCTGACCCAGAAGGTCTAATGCAACTAGCATACTATATGAAATATAATGCTAAGAAGATGAAAAAATTAGAAAAAGAATATAGTGTAATTAAAGCCAAAGAGCAAGAAGAAATGGTAGAATTAAAGGTGAGCAATATTTTTTTAAACTCCAAGAATAGATACATATTTTCAGTATACGAGGATGTATTGAAAAATTCTTAGCCTACTATAGAAGCAAACAAAATTTGAAAGTCAAAATATTTTATTATTCAACATACTCTCCTCTTAATTGAATACATTTATTGCAATGAACCTGTAACGTCTCTAGACCTTTCAAAAAGAAATTTTTATCTTGCTCGGCAAACCAGGCCTCCACAATTTCGATCACCTCTTCGTTGGAAGAAAATTTACGACCTTTTAAACTTTTTTCAGTTGAGGAAAGGCATGATAGTCGGATGAAGCCAGATCTTGTGAATAAGGCGGGTGTTCGAGTAATTCGAACCTTAAATCACGAATTGTTTGCATAGCTACGATTTGTGTGCAGGGGCATTGTCCTGCAAGAACAAAACACCTTTGGATAACTTTCCGCGTCTTCTCTCCATAATTTTTTCTCGTAGAGTGGTCAGTTATTGTTCTACCCTTGTCCAGAAAATCAATTATGATTACTCCGTGGCAATCCCAAAAAACTGAAGGAAGAACTTTCCCAGCAGATTTTTGAGCGCGAAACATTTAGACATTTGGGGATCCATTTTGCTGAAATTTACTCATGTCCAAATCGACGTGAACTATATGATGGACGCGTTCATATGAAATATTCAGTGCCTAAGATATTCTTTTTAGCCCAATTCGACGGTCTGACAAAATCATGTCATGAACTGCATCAACATTTTCGGAGACGGGTACAGAAATTGGCTTTCCCGATCGGTGTTCAT
Organism: Melolontha melolontha; assembly: GCA_935421215.2. Classification (NCBI taxonomy): domain Eukaryota; kingdom Metazoa; phylum Arthropoda; class Insecta; order Coleoptera; family Scarabaeidae; genus Melolontha; species Melolontha melolontha. Next base: position 205,343,250 of record OW285235.1, read on the forward strand.
CTTCAATGGAAAATTTACCCCTTTTGAAGCTTGCAGTCCAATTTTTCACAGTCGCATACGAAGGATATTGATCGCCAAGGGTATTGAGCATATCTTCGTAAATCTGCTTACCTCTTAACCCCTTCAAATACAGGTACTTGATGATGGCTCGATACTCCAATTTTTCGAATTTCACAATTTCGGTCGACATCGTTTTTTTCAAATTTTATTGCGCAACTGGTTTGACTTTTTGACGTGATACTTTACACTGACACTTCTAATATGTTATTTTTCGTTGCTATGGTATCGCTATATTTTTTTTATCCACAGAACTGGTCTAGGCTAACTAAACATAAATACTCCCTCGTATAATATAAATTTAAGGCGCCTTTCCTGTATACAGGTGTCCTTGAAATAAATAGACAACGTATGAAAAATGGAAAAATGCAATTATATAGAATACAAACCCAAAATATCGTGAGTCAATTACGCCACGAACTTTAAAATTAAAAACCCCCTGAAAATTATATTATGTGCCGTCTATGGATTAAGAATGTATAAAAAATACCTCTATTGAATTTACACGCAAACATACGCCGCAATATTTATGTTTATAAAAACTCTAGAAGATAACATTGTTTAGGCAGCTGTCGATGTTATAAAAACTCTACAAGATAGCAGCTTTGTTTTCTTAGGGTTCAATAACCTCAATACGATTACGTACGAATATATCAGCTGTAAATCATTTATAAACGCTTACCTATAGACGGAACAAAATACAGTGGCGGGACAAATATTTTTTAAATATCTGTAATTTTTTTTAAAGGAGTTTGCGGAAAATATTACATCTTTCCATTTTTCATAGGTTATCTGTTTCTTTCAAGTACACCCTGTATTGAGCGTGCTTAAAATATATTATAATTATGTTAAAATACATGCATGCTTAATGATAATTAAATATTTAAAATGTAGCGACTGCGGACAGAAAATAAACAACTTAGACATCGATGCGAAATGTTAGAAGAAGAAAGTAAAGCCCTAGCCGATAGATTAGTTCGCGGCCAGGTTAGTAGGGCAGAGGAAGAAGAAACGACATTTTTTGTCCAAAGAGAACTAGACGTTCTCAGACAAACTTATTTAGACACAACACACCAACTGGCTTTAGCAAACGAGAAAATTCAGAAACTCTCAATGCTAATGGAGGAAACCGTAATTAATTAGATCCATTCCTGTTAAACCTCGATTAAGCAAATTTATCTTACAGCATACCTCTAGACAGTCCTCTATGGAGGAGATATCGTTAAAGCAAGAGCAATTACAACAGCGCGAAGAGATGATCCTCTGTTTACAGGAGGAACTGGTTAAAGTTAGACTAAGGGAGGCCGAAAACGATGCGTTAATCCGGGATTTACGTTCGAGGATACACGAACTGGAGGAAGACAAAAAGACGCTTAGGGAAATCACACCTGACAATAGCGTTGCCCATCTACAAGAGGAATTAATTGCTGTCAAATTAAGGGAAGCGGAAGCTAATTTGTCTTTGAAAGATCTGAGGCAGCGAGTGTCGGAATTGAGTGCTCAATGGCAGCGACATCTTCAGGTATGTTTTTCATTTATTATTTAAACCACTAATTATAAATGTGTATAGTAATAAGCATATCATCAAATTTGACTCCCAAGAAAAAGAGAAATTTAGAACTATAGGATTAATAATGATGTGAGAGCTGCATTAATTTATAAACATAAATTACTTGTCCAAATAGATTTATAGAAATTATATTATTTTAAGTATATAAAAGATTTGCATTCCAGATAAGTAATTTATATACGGTAAATATCAACTTTTATAATTACATAATAGTAAATTTATTTAAGCTCAAAAATTATGTAATAACACTGTATTCTCTTTAAATTTATTTTATATAACTTTTCCATAATTTAATGGCCCGCATAAGACACGTTCTTATCAGTCACGAAAATCAAAAGTTAGTAAATTAATTTAAAATATAATTATAAGACGATATTCACAATACTTGCAAAATTAGCTTCAAAACGAAAGTAATAGACTACATTTTTTAACAAAATTAGTGTTTCAAACAATTTCGTTGTAATTAATAACTAGGGCTGGCGAATTTACACCACCCACCTCACTACTTTACCATTATATCATAAGTCTGGGAATAAAAATCTGCTTACTCTGTTAGCAAATAGGTGAGTTGATGTATTTTATTTATTTATTTATTTATTGTACATTAGAAGAAAAAAATTCCAAATAGTACAATGCATAATACAAAATAAAACGTGCACAAGTTTGTAAATTATAATTACAAATGTTATAAATAAAGAAAAATCAAGGAAACCGCAAATTTTTTAGGAAATGCAGAAAGGCGTGGTTTGAAATATTATGGAAGTCGACTCCAGACAAAAGATTCAGTTCTAATAAAACTCGGTCCATGGGGTCAGTGGCGGCTCGGGGTGGTTCACATAGGGAGTGCATAATTTGAAAACTAAAAAGTGTAATACAAAAACGCTTACCCAATCCTTATAAATTTCACCGACGTACTGTTCCAGACAGGTACTGTTCATTGTAGAATTTGTTTTGAGGGAATAGTAAATATTACACTACACAGTTTAATTACATCTGACGATAAACGAAGTCCATTTTACGTGTCTTTGACTTGCAGAACAGTTCTATCACTTTTTCATTAAAGTTTGGGAAATCATTTATACATTCTTTTTCACAAGATAACATAGTAAGGGCATTTAATCTCTCTTCTTTCATTGTATTTCTCAGGAAAGTTTTTATTCTCTTCAACCCTAAAACTGGCGTTCCACTTCGGACGTTGTCATTGGGATTGTAATGACAATTTTTAAAAGCGTAACAACTTCATTAAAGGTGTCGCTTAATCCATCCAGCAGAAGACCTAGCAGACCTACAGCACCGACTTCTATATTTTGCCTAAATTCTTCTCTAGAATATAGAACGCTTAATTCAGTTCGTAGTCTGCTTTCATTGAGGCATGGATAAAATTTTACTGCTTCTTTAAGGCAATCTTCAGGAATTTTTTTTTGAAAAGAAAAGAGGAGAACGCCTCTTTGATGGTCGAGGAGTCAGTTCTGGGTCATTTTATTTAAACAACTGATTATCTGTGTCGGCGATTTCGGTTCGAATTTTTCCAATAGCACGTTCAAAATTATCTAAATTATTCTTGATTTTTAATGCATCTGTATTGACATTTTGTAATTGATTAAACAATATGTCCACATGTGGCATAATTTTATGAAAGAAAGTTAACCAATAGATAAAATTTCCCTCCTCTAAAATTCGCAAATTGGCCCTAGCTTGATGAATGGTAGTTTGTAAACTAGCTTCTCCCTCGATTTGTTCTAGAGCTTCAATTATTTCTTCTCGGTGCTCATATATTGTATTCACTGTCCTAGAATTGAAGTTCCATCTTATTTTTGAAGAACGAGGTAAGCTTTTTCTCTGAAGGAATTCTTCCAATCTTGCAGCTCGTTGTGGTGAAATGGAGAAAAATGTACATAATCCCGTCAGATTGGCAAAAAAAATTCTGCAATTACTACTGCTCGATGTAGCATGTGACATAATTAGATTTGTCTGATGTGCATAACAATGTACAAAATTAGCCCTTGGATACTGGTCTTGGGCATGTCTTTGCACGCCGTTAGTAGCACCACTCACGACTGCTGCTCCATCATAGCTATGTGCAATCAGTTTTTCTGGGTCATCAACAAGCAAACTAATTTCGTTAAGGATGGAAGCAGATAAAGAATTAGCATCATGTCCACTAGGCAGAAGAAATTTCCAAAATCTTTCGACCGGTCTCGCGTTCACAATATATCTTAAAACAACCACCAACTGAAACTGATTGGACACATACGGTTTCATCAGCTATCACAGATATGAAGTCGGTTGCTTTAATTTCACTGGCAACTTGTTCATGGTACACGTTCAACATTGCATCAAGCAGCTCATTCTGTATCGTTTTTGATAATCCCTTAAAAACCGGTGCTGCTTCGATGTGATCTCTGAGCAATTTATCCAATTCTGCCGTAAAATTTATCAATTCCCGAAAAATGCCCTTGTTATTCGACGTTTGCTGTTCATCATGACCCCGAAGTGCCAGTTCAAACGCGCCACAAAATATAATGCAATTTATTATTAAATTTAACACATGCCTATTTTTGGTTACCTTTTCATTGTGTTGTTGAATTGCTTTTCTATATGATGAATCTAAAACATTCTGAATGTTATTTTTTCCTAACATTCTTAGACTAAATATATTTTTCAAATGCCCTTCGGAATTTTCATGTTTACTAATTTTAGCACTAAGATGAATTAAGTCTCTTATTCCGTTCTTTGACCAAGACGGTTCACCACCAAACAAAAGACCCGGAAAACAAAAAGTATTTTTAATTTCACACCCACAAATCCAGTAATTTTTCTGATAAATATTCATTTTGAATTTTCTTATAACGTCTTTACCTTTAACAGATTGTTTATTTTCTAAACATAATTGAGGCATCGTCCGTTTAAGATTCTTTACTGCGATTTTTACGTTAAACGCGAAAACGCGTTGTTTTCTAAAAAAGTCACGGAGTTCATCGCAATAACGCCCGAGAGCAGTCTGGTTTAGTTGCTCCAACGTTATGTATTATACGACATTGAAGTACGGCAAAATACTGTTCTCTCCACCATCAATGTAATGTTAATGCCTTAACAGAGCAACGGTAGGGCTTTGCTCAGTATATCTGTGACGACGCTCGGTGTATGTACGTTGTTAGCGTGCCACGTTCCTCGTCAATAACTATGAATACATAATATACATAATAAATAAATACTTTCAGTTAGTCGCCGCTTGGTTTGTTTTGTTTCATAATTCCAGGAGGTGCAATTGCTCACTTGCTCTCATTAAAGAGCCGCCACTGTCTGATAGTAAAATAGACCAATCGACAGAAGAAAGGAAATCATTAATCTGGTCATAGGAAGCCTTCCTGAAATTGTATTTCCAAGACCTATCCATAGTCATTTCCGCAATATAATCATATTTCAGACCGAAACTCAAACATGGATTATAATAGTCAGGACCCACCAGACAATAAGATTCTTGAAAAACTTTAACAGGTTCGGAATTAAGTAATACTAAATAATTTCTATGAACGTTCGACATTTTCAATGTTTTGCGTTCAAATTACACAGACACGTATTCATAAATACATCTTCGCATTATGATAGTTGTTCACGTACTAAAGTGGGAGACGCGAGACGCACAACTTAAGCCGACAGCAGCTCTCTGAATCACTCAAATTCCTATGTCAATGTAAGCCGCAAGCCGACCTAGAATGCCTCTCTCTATTGATGACGTTTTTAAATGCACTCCTTATACATTATTTTATAATTTCCAGATTATTTTTATTTTAATTTAATATAGAACAGAAAAAATTACAGGAACATAAGCAAGAATTATCTGCATCTGGTGAAGCGCATAGCACACCAAAGAAATTACTATTTTGGGACAATAGAAACAACGAAACTCAAAAAGTAGAAGAAGAATTAATGACGACTAGAATAAGAGAAATGGAGACACTAACTGAAGTCAAAGAACTCAGGTTAAAGGTTATCATTGCAGTTATATATTTGTTAAACGAAAAAAGTATTAATTGTAATTTGCCTAGGTTATGGAATTGGAGACTCAGGTACAGGTTGGTACTAACCAACTAAGAAGACAGGATGACGAAATAAAGAGACTACGGGAAGCCCAAGAGACAGCTGAACTAAAAGACCGCGACGCTGCAAGTAAATTATTGGAAGAACAAAGACGTTATACGGATTTGGAAAGTCGGATGAAAGATGAATTAATGAATGCAAAGATTAGAGATGCAGAAAAAGCTCAAACAGTTGCTGAATTGTCGCAGAAAATAAGTCAGTTGGAATTAAAGGTAATAAATCAGTATAATAGTGTATTTATTCCGTTGTGCCCCTATAGAAGGAAAACAACATACATTTATATACTTGCATTATTGCAGAATGAAGAAATAGCAACGGAAGGAGAACTTCGAAGTCATTCAGTCGATGAAAGTGAAAAAGTACGAGACTTGCAAGATAAGATTGCAGATCTACAGGCAGAGGTAAGTCAACATCTGAATTAATTTTCCAACATATTTTTGGTCAGACAAAAATATAAACACAATTAAAAGAAGTTTGAAAGTTAATAAGTAATTTACTAACTAATATTTCCAAAAGTTGAGGATTTAATCTATGTTGTTTAATTTTTCTTATTTCAATGTATAATATTTGTAGTTTATAGTTGCATTGTGAAATATTTAGCACATTTGAAGTCACTGGCCATAAACAAAGACAAACTTATTTAGTGATGGGAAGTGGACAAACGTTCTTTCAATTTCATATACGATTCAATATCGAAATACAAAGTATATATCACTTTTGTTTTGGCAGCTATACACGAATATTGCTTTTATGAAGCAGGATGATAAATGTAGTAGTTTTGCTTTTTTTAACAAAAACTAACATATCGATGTGTAATCTCATCAAGTATTTGTAAGTACAAATTAATACAAATATGTTAAAAACATATTTGTATTTATACACATGGACATACACAACGTATTTAACCAATGGTCACTTCAACTACAGGCACATGCGTTTCGATCTAACGATCTCCATAGTGCAGTTATGAAGTGTTGTCTTCCGCAAGATAGGCACAACCTCATACCGTCAGGTGACAAGAGATATTTTCCTGACATCTGACGGACAAGAGAATAATTTTTTTGTTCTTTTAAATAAAACTAACTCTATTAGAAAAACTAATAATAACAGTACAATAAAAACACATAAGAACTAATAATAATAATAACAGTGTTTATTTCACATTTATATAACAATACTCTAACATGCCGGTCGCTTGTTGAATGAATTCAATCACTCTTGAGTGCTATTTCTATCCAAGGGAAAACTCTCGCATGTTCAGTTTTCTAGTATCTTCTGTCGGGTGTTGACGCGTACGGTGAGTGCCGTCAATGCATGAGTCACACCACAATAATAATAATCACACGTGTCATGTCGTACACAGTGAGATATGGGTAATCGTTTGTATAAATACGCAATCAATAGCAAAAAAGTTTCCATTTTAAATGTTCACGCCAATCGATATAAAATAGTATCTATAGAGCAGTAATTCTTAACTTATAAGACGTATGTCCCTATAGCTGAGAATCCACTGCCATAATCCAATCGCACGCCACAACGAAACAATTATGTCAGCGTAGATCAGACGTAGACCTTTTTGACTAGCCGATCAAATTAAAAAATAACTGGACCTACCGAGCCACAGACCAAAATGTTATAAATTGAAAGAAAAAATAGCGTATGAAAATTGGAAGATGTAATTATATAGAATATGAATTCAAAATACAAGGGCGATTCGTAAAGTAAGTTCTGTTTGGTTATTAAAAGAACAGCAATACATGAAGAACTTTTTATTATATACAACTTCTTTCAGCTATTTTCTACATAGTGAACATTTGTCATAGCGATGAACCAGCCTTTTGACGCAACTCTGTCGCCTGTGAATTAAGCCATGCTGTAACACTGTCCTTGCAGTCCTCGTTCCAAAAGTCTGGAATAAGGACGCTTTTCTTGTTCCAAAAGTCAGTGACCATGCTTTTTTGACGGCACTTTAAAGGTTTTCTCATAGGCGACCGACCCCACTGGATTGACTGTGTTTTCGTCTCAACGGTGACATAGGCGACCCAAGTCTCATCACCTGTTACGATATGCCTGAGGAAATCTTCACCTTCAACATCGTAGCGTGTCAGAAAAGTTTGTGCCGATCCCATTCTCTTTGTTTTATGTTTTTTTTTGGCACCCATCGTGAACAAAATTTGTGGTAACCTAAATATTCAGTAACAACCTCGTACAAAACTGTACGTAAAATTTGAGGAAAAAGGGAATCAATTCTGTGATTGTAAATCTTTCACAAATTTTTTTCTTCGACATTACCCACAAGTTCGTACTTCACAACAGTTGGTCTTCCATTCAATTCTTCATCGTTGACATTAGTCCATCCTTTTCGAAAGATACAGCACCTTCTTCTAACCAAACTGTCACTCATAACATTTTCACTATAAGCAGAACAAAGCTCACGGTGAATCTCTGCAGCCTCCATGTTCTTTGCACACAAAAATCGGATAACAGCATGCAATTCACAGTCGGCGGGATTTTCAATTGCAGCAGCTATTTCAAACGACCAAAATAGCACTAATGCCCGAACGATTCTTTCACTAGCACTGTCACTCACACTAAACCATACTACACCGCAACGCTCCGATCGTGCCGATATCCCCGCTGCTTTGCTCACTAGGAGGAAACGGAACTTACATTACGAATCGCCCTTGTATTATTCCCAGGAACAAATGACAAAGATATTTATAAAAACATTTGTCTCGCCACTGCATTTCAAGAAGTGCACAACATAAACAGTAGATGTAAAGATAACTAGCAAACAATTGTGCCCACGATTCAGTCCGTCAGATTATTACAAAATTATATCTAATTTTATTGCAATGAAATATTTTTTAATAAATTTTTTGGTAATATTGGTAGTATTGACTCCATGGAAACGTAAACAGTTCTTCGCCAGCCAGTGAACGAGGATATATAGAGCATGAGATTAAAGAGTTGATGCACGTCATCATTTTAATATGTCACATTAGCCAACGTTGCCATATATTTTTTCTTTAACATATGTGTTAACTGTGTTGCCTATATATCAGTCAGTTAAAATTCTTAAAATCATAATTTTATAAAATTAGATCCTTTTTGCTTAACATAGTTATCAAGAAAATACTATTAAATGATCCAAGCCATTTATCAAATACACGAACAGTATTGGATGCCTTATTTCTAGTAATAGACATTTTATTTAGGTAATACAAAATTATACACATCATTTACATAAAAAAATAAAGCATAATTATGGAATATATGATATAATTACATAATTACAGTAACTAAAAAAGTTATTCAATATTTGTAGCATAACATTCATCTTCGCTACTGTCCTCTTCTAAAGAAATTATTACTTATGGAATGTCATCTCGATCGAAATCTACTTCTCTTTCCCACCACTGTTGGATAAGCCTTTCAATGTGGTGGTATTGTACGTGACCATATTTCAGGTGTAATGGTACTTAATGCTTCTTCCACATTGCAATACATTTTTCAGTGCAGCATCCATCCCTACCAATATGTTTGTTACAATAAGTTTTTGTTATACCCCAAATATTTTCTATTGGGTTGAAAATACAATGGTAAGGTGGCAGCCGCAATATCTACCATATGACCAGATTCTTCTACAATAGTATCAGCTTTATATGTTTTAGGTGGCTTATTTAAAGCCACCAATTTTAAATATTAATTTTTTTCGAAGCTTCTGAAATGAAACCACTTCTACAGCCTGTTGTATGTTGCATGATATAACGTGCGCCCTCTAATTTTATATTACGAACACTATGTTTAGTGCCATCTTGCCATGAACTAGATACTGTTCCATTTTGGAATATCCATGTTTCATCTAAATATACAAACTGCCAAGTATCTGATCTCATATTTTATATAGGATTCCAAAAGTAGATCTACTTGGAGAATCGAACTTAAAGTAACCTGCTCTTTATGCCATGTCAATGTCAAATTCTGTTTTGGAGATATCAGTTACAGTTTTTTTTTCTTGATTTAACTTTTATTTTTGACTAGAAAGCTGTCCCTCAGATCTAACAACTGTATTGATTTTACTTACAGTTGTAACACTAACAGAAATAGCTTGAACAACACGCTAGAATATTTAAAATGAAATTAGTAATTTGAAAACGTAACAAAATAGAATTAATTACCTCATTTATAGCATATATTGATAACAATGGACCTTTATTATCTCGTTCTTGTGTAAAATAATTAATTAAAAATACAATTAGCATCTTGCATTGTTTCCAAGAAGCTTTTGGCATATTATATAAATATCATCAATCCAAAAACAACAACAAAAGTTCTCAAAATAAATAATTAGAAAATATAGCTCAAACTGTAAAAGTATGAAATAAATTAATAAGAAATAGGAGGGCAAATTTGACAAAAGTAAATTAAGTAAATGGCAGGAATGATAGGACGACATCGCACTTTGGTAACCTTTCAGTTCAACATAAGACACTAAATTTACTTTTTCGTTTTTCTAAAGTATGTCATTCATTAGTCCTTTTTAATGAACGCTTATATCAAATGCTTAAATTTATCTAAATATAAAAGGATGCATACTATTTCTATTAAATTTATGTTAAAAAGTTGTGTATATCAGTATCTCCATTTTGTATCAAAGTTCCGTTGCTTGCTCTATTGGCTATGACACATCAAATCATCATCATTAATGGCGCGCATCGATTGCTTAATCTCACAGAGTATAAACATCGTGCAAACTGCGTAGTATTTGTGGAGTTAACAAGAATATAATGTATAGAATCCACGGTTGGCTCTTGGTGAAACATAATGAATAATTTACTAAAGAAAACACTCGGTATATTTGTTTCACAAAATATATTTATTAAATATCTAACATATGTTTCGACTTTTCAGTCATTATCAAAGAGTTTGTAAAACTAAAATAAAAAGTACACTTCTACCACTATTTATGAGTTTTTAAAAGACTTTATTACGGCATCAATAGTAGGGGTGTTGAAAAAATCCAGCTGTGTATTTGTGACATGTCTATTAAGATTTATGGCTTTTTTGATTTCTAATATTTCGAGGAAGTCAAGTCTTTTTCCTTTATTACAAGTATGTAAAAGTTTAAAATTATTGGTATTGAACAAATGTGTATTTTCAATGCAATGTTCCGCGAATCCCGTATTCATATTACCATAAAGAATAGAACTTCTATGCTCTTTAATACGTTCTTTTATTGAGCGTCCTGATTGGCCGATGTTAACAAGAATGTTACTCTGTATATCACAATATCACAATTTTTTGCCGTTGAGCTAACTCAACGTTGCCCAGAGTATACCACGAGGAGGTAATTCACACTTTCACCATCCCTTTTTTTATTTAATAATAAAATACCATAAATTCCAATATCTAATGCGTTTCAGTATTCATATTGTGTGTACCTTTAGCAAGTCACATTAGTGACAAGAATAAAGAAGCTCTACAAGAATTTTGTTTGAAAAGCGTTTATTACGTTTTTAACAATAATCCCTAAATTAAATTAATTATTAATACAATCAAGAATATAGTGTAATTTAATTAAAAAGTATGGATAATTTTAAAAATAAAGAAATTAACAATTAATGTGTATTTGACGCATTTGTAATTATATTTTATATTAACCAGTCCTGTTGATAATTACAATAAATCACAAAGATTGTCACACATCTTTAACTTTGATTTAATTTTATCATTATTATTCTTGTAATTATTAAGAGATCGATGCAGAAGTCAATATTTTTGATAGAATAATTCAGTAAGTGAAAATCCTCAATTTTTGGAACATGAACTACTTTTATGTAACTAAAAAAGTACATGATAATTTGATAATACACAATTTTCGCTATTGCTCTTGTTAAACACACATTTTATGAATAACAGCACTCGCTTCCAGCTTCTGTGTTTGAACACAACATAAATGCATACAAATTACTAACATTCCACGAAATGTAAATAACAAGACATGTTTTGTGTGTACAAATTTAATCTAGACACGTTACACAATTAGTGCCCATTAATACCATATTAGTTAGCTTCTTTTCGATTTTTATTGTTTCTTATTTACTCTTGCTGACTAATATTGGGCAATGAAAGAGTTTAGACCGACGATGAATTTGTGAAATTTGTGTTAATAATTGTCTGTACAGTTTCCTACGCCTATCACAAGTCCGGATACTGAGCCGTGGAAATGGCTCGAGTAAGTTTACTATAACAATGAAATTAAGTGCTTGCTTGCTTTAGGTTATTCCAATTATATAAATATGAAGACCCTTAAATGTTGTTTACTACTGCATGTTTGTGTCTAGCTGTAATTTGTAGAGAATGAAATATGTTCATTTATACCCGTAATATTAAATTGCTTTCAAATTATATACATAACGCTAATAAACTTATGTATAGTGAAAATATTTAGAGAATACCACGTAATATCATCACAAAACTGCCCGAACAAAAAGTGCCATGTGCGTAGGTTTTTAGGGGGCAGAGGTATTGGGGATGATTTTTTAAAAACTTCATAATTGTGAAAATTATGTTTTTACATAAAACCGCAATATTTCTAATGAATTTAATTGATATTAACAGATGTATTAATTTTTTTTTTCATTAATTGACGTAGCAGACACTTCTTGGTGAAACATTTTGTAATTAACAAATTTAGTATAAAAAAACACACTTGGCTATTTCACAATTTTTTTATTAGATATATTTCTAACATATGTTTCGGCTGTTATGCCATTGTCAAAGAGGTTCTTAAAACTAACTTACAATACGTGCCCTTGTAACTTTTATACCTATTTTTTAGTGCTGGGGTGATGGTTAAGACATATTTACAATCGTGTCAATTATGGGGGTGTTAATAAATTCTAACTGTGTATTCGTAATTATTCTATTTTGTTTTTGTGCTTTTTTAATTTCTAGTATTTCTAATAAGTCTAGTCTTCTACTTTTAATACGTTATGTAACACGGTGGAGCTATTAATATCTGGCAAATGGCTTTGTTCGATACAGTGTGTCGAAAAACCTGTGTTTTTAATACTATATTTTACGTCTCTTACGTGTTCTCTATATATATATATATATATATGGCAAAGTGGAAGATCCATTAAAAAACGCATATCCGAACACGTAAGAGACGTAAAATATAGTATTAAAAACACAGGTTTTTCGACACACTGTAACGAACAAAGCCATTTGCCAGATATTAATAGCTCCTCCGTGTTACATAACGTAATAAAAAGTAGAAGACTAGACTTATTAGAAATACTAGAAATTAAAAAAGCACAAAAACAAAATAGAATAATTACGAATACACAGTTAGAATTTATTAACACCCCCATAATTGACACGATTGTAAATATGTCTTAACCATCACCCCAGCACTAAAAAATAGGTATAAAAGTTACAAGGGCACGTATTGTAAGTTAGATTTAAGATCCTCTTTGACAATGGCATAACAGCCGAAACATATGTTAGAAATATATCTAATAAAAAAATTGTGAAATAGTCAAGTGTGTTTTTTTATACTAAAGATGTATTAATGTGAATCTTTAAATCTACCTCGTTATGAATATTGCTGCTAGTATAATTTAAATAAAATTAAGTCAATAAATTTTTCGCTTAATTTCTTATTTTAGAGAATTATTACGAGGGTTACAGTTAAAATTTATTTTACATTTATCAAATCAGAATAATTACACTGGTCAACACGATTTTTGCTGACTTCTAAGCGAGACTTTTTTACTAATTCGAGTGTGCTGAATCCGAAAATTATATTAGTTTTTGCCTATCACGTCAAAATTAAACTGTATACTGTACTATGCTCTTTGAAGAATCACTAATGCGGCTAGGTAGTTACTTACATAAGACCTGTTACGCTATAAAGAAAGTATAAAATTTAATAATTCATTTATTTATTTCAATACAATATTACGAGTATAGTGCAAGTACAGGCTGGCCCAAAATGACCGAAGGGGTTTGAGTTCATTATAACTTCTTATTTAAGACATAATTATTAAATTTTTTTAATTTTAAATACGGTATATTAATGGAGAATATTTTTAATTTAATTATGAAAAATTATATCTCGCAAGTGGTGGCCATTTTCTGCTTCGCATATTCGTGCTCTTTCCAAAACATTTTCCATAACCTTTCGCAAAACTTCAGGTGTTATGTTGTTGATTTCGTCGCGTATATTATTTTTTAATTGCTGTATGGTTCGAGGCTTATTAATAATAGACTTTTCCTTTCAAATAACCCCAAAGGAAACAGTCTGAAGCGGTTAAATCCGGTGAACGCGGAGGCCAATTAAAATCGCTTGTACGGGAAATAATTCGTTCACCAAAGATGTCGCGTAAAAGAGCCATTGTGTCCCTGGCAGTGTGCGCTGTGGCTCCATCCTGTTGGAACCATACTTGCGGATGGTTTTCCACGGCTGGCCTTAAAAAATTTTCCAACATTGTCCGATATCTAACACCAGTGATGGAAACGGCGACACCGTGTTCATTTTCAAAAAAATATGGGCCAATTATCCTTTCCGACGAAACACCGCACCAAACGGTACACTTAGTGGGTGTAATTCTCGCTGTTGAACTACTTTTGGATTTTCCGTAGCCCATATCCTGCAGTTTTGCCTATTAACGAACCCATTTAATTGGAAATGGGCTTCGTCGCTCATAATTAAATTATGAATAAAATCATGATTTTCTTCTGCTTTTTGACGAAAATAAATTGCATAATCAAGTCGTTGCTGGTAATCTGTCGGTTTCAATTGTTGGACAAGCTGAATTTTGTATGGAAACATTCTTATTGTATTCAAAATTCTCTGCAGCGACCCTCTTGAGAGGCCAAGTTGTGTCGAACGTCTCCTGGTTGATGTTTCTCCATCTTCCCGAATACTCTCCTGTACCCGTTCAATATTGTCTTCCGTGTGCACCATTCGTCGTCTGCCGGCACCAGGAAGGTTCCTTACTGCCCCTTGTTCTCGAAAATTTGCAACCAGACGGTTTATTGTTGACTCCGAGGGTCCAACCCGCACATTAAAATAACGACGATATGCACGCTGAGTCAAAACAATGGATCGTTGATTTGAGAAATAAAGTTCAACGATTTTGGCACGTTGTTCAATTGTGTACTGTTCCATTTTAAATTCCCTAAGTCTTCTTTACAAAATACTGAAAACAAAAAAAAAATATATATAATAAAAAAGTTATATGGAATTAAAACCCCTTCGGTCATTTTGGGCCACCCTGTATTTACACTATAATCATTAAAAAATTACAAGAGTATATGTAAAAGGAAAAATAACAATCAGGGAATAAATTTTCGTTTGTAGCACTTTCTGCTGTGTATTTTGGTTTGGCAGTCCCTTTGAACACTCCAACAGTAGTCGGCTATCATATGAGGATCCCATCTTCCGTGGTACCGAGTTTCCATGATTTTTAAATCTTGATGAAATCTCTCGCCTTGTTCATCGCTTACAGCAGCTAAGTTTTCGGGAAACCTATCAAGATGACTATGAAGGAAATGAAGCTTTATGCTCATGTTACAATCTAGGCGATGAAATCTTTTAAGCATTGATTGCACTAGATCTTTAAAATTGCAGATTTTTTTTGTTTCCAAAAAAATTATTCTTGACTATCGTGAATGAAGTCCAGGCTTCTTTCTCAGCTTCGTTCATAGAGTTGAAGAAATTTGGATCTCTCATTAAAGTTCAAATTTGAAATCCATCAAATACCCCAGCTTCAATTTTTTCGCAACTTAGTCGTGGAAACTTTTAACATATTGCTATGAATAGTGGGATAGTAGTGAGATGCACCACTATTCACACCAACTCTGTCCGCTTAGATACTCAGTCGATAACTTTCTTTAAATGGGACTGCTTTCCTCTCCGGGTTTCCAATGGAAAACGTGGAAAAATAATTTAATTAATACCACAATCAGGCGCCACACAAAGTTTATTTGTGCATATTTTTAGTTTTACTGAAGTTACTGTTATGCACACAAGAAGAAGGTTAAACAAAAGATACACACATCTAAACTTAATTGAATCTTTAATATATAAAAAAAAAAAAGAAAAAAAAATATTTATAGAGTACATATAAAGAATTGTGTAATACAAACTTACACTTCGAGGTAAAAGAATTTGTTGACAATGACCGCAAAACAAATCCAAACGTCCTCTGATTACACCCGAACTAAATTTAAATCTAATAAATTCCAAAGATACTTTTTTAATTTAACCGCAGATAATCAACTTCAAAAGTAAACAAACAGAACTGACAGACCGAAACAAATCTCTAACACATGCGCAGTCACATGTAATAAAAACTCTGCCCTTGAACTCCAAGCGAACAAAATTTAAAAGTTATAGAAAAATTTTTTATATAGAAATTTTAAAAACGTTCTTTGTCATTTATATATCTAAGATAAAATATATCAAAATTACCACAATGGTAAAATACAAATAAATACATACAAGAAAATAATAATAATAAAGATAATAAGAATAATTTCTTTTACTTACGTAAATAAAATACTTTTTTAAGATACTTTTTTAATTTCACCCCAGATAATCAACTTCAAAAGTAAACAAACAGAACTGACAGACCGAAACAAATCTCTAACACATGCGCAGTCACATGTAATAAAAACTCTGCCCTTGAACTCCAAGCGAACAAAATTTAAAAGTTATAGAAAAATTTTGTATATAGAAATTGTAAGAACGTTCTTTGTCATTTATATATCTAAGATAAAATATATCAAAATTACCACAATGGTAAAATACAAATCAATACATACAAGAAAATAATAATAATAAAGATAATAAGAATAATTTCTTTTTATAATAAAATGTATTTTTTTATACGAGACACCAGAGTTAGAAGAACGTACAAAATTAAACAACTACGAGTTCTGCACACTCGTAAATCAAACGGTTGAAATCAATCACCAAAACTAATTAATAAAAATCACGAAGCTACTTATCTAAGATAATAAATTATCTTATAACACACGTCTTCTCAACTCTCATAACAGTTAGTGTCTGAAGCGGATATAGCAAATCCGGCCTACTAACAACAACGCTAGTCAAAAATAAAAATGAAAAAAAATCAAAATAAAATCTGCATTCATAGAAAATAAAAATTATACACTGGCATCGAAAATAAATGTCCAACGATAAATTAATAAATTTTTCAAAATGTTTGCGGGGAAAAAACCACAGCAATATGTACTGGAAGCAGTTACCTTGCAAATTTAGAGCTTTAACATATTGCTGCATAGGACCCAATTTGACGTGAAGAGGTGGAATAATTACTTTTTCTCTGACGATTAAAGATTGACTTATAATATTCTTTTTTCCAACATCTAGGGATGTTCTGGGAGGCCAATGTTTCTGAATTCAGTGTTGGTTTCTAGCTCGACTATCCCAGAGTGCATAAAAAGCACGCAAATTTTGTATATCCTCTTTGAAAGCCAAGTAAAAAGTTTAGCATTTTGAGATCCACACAGAATGGACTATGGTTTGTATATTTTAGTAATTTTATAACCTTCTCAATGTCGTCATATGATTCCTTTAATTGAACGGAATATCCAATATAAATTGAACTGATAACATTCTCGTTGTGTAGTAGGACACACTTGAAGCTTCTGCTGGAACTGTCGATAAACAAACGCCACTCACTTGGGTCATATTGTACAACGCCCATTTTAGTTAGCAAACTTGGCACATTGTTACAATAAACAAATTCACACTCTTCTTTAAAATATTGCACAAGATCACTTTCCCGGCTATGATAAAAACTTGTCTTCATACTTCGCTCAAGTAAGTCCTTTTCATTTAATCTTGAAGCTAGCAGTTCCGATTATTCCTTTGATAGGCCCAAAACCCTTACTAAATCATTCAACTCTGCTTAAGTAAAACGTTGTGGTCCACCATTAGAAATTATATCTCCATAGTCACAATCTACATCTGTATCTTGCTCCTCAATAGCATCTGCCATGTCTTCAGCATATGAGTACTCAAGTGAAGGAAGCTTTTCATAAACTGGCACGGGTATTTTATCGGAATGAGGCACTGGTCGAATCGAGGAGCCGATATTAGGGATATACAATTTTATTCTTATTCTTCTTATTATAACTAGAGGTCTGAACTAAACAAAAATAGCAATCATCTACATCACGTCATATCATTGGAACGCCAAAAGCTAATTTCCGGCGTTTTCCCTTGCTCTATTGCCGCAAATTTTCCACACATGGTTTACACACATTATGTGGAGCCTATAACTTGTCCTGACCAGCAAGTTTTACGTCAAATTAAGCCAAATACATGTTCTTAATGAAAGCAATAATAGTTACCCTTTGACTGGAAACGGTGAAGCTGCGACGAATGCAACAGAATGAATCGGCACTATTTCCACATCTTCGAGTAGTAGACATGATGTAGTTTCTTCCCTGACAACTAACATGTAACTAACGTTTTATTATCACCCTTGTGTACTTTTAAATAGTCCAAAGTGATCAATACTTTCTAATAAAATCTCATTAAACCCTAATATGTTCACTAAATGAACAGAATTAGCTTAATAGACTTGCATTTCTTGATAATTGTTTAGTAGTTATTTAGTTCATTAAGTACTTAAATATTATCAGGTACAAGTGTTCATTATGCTAATGAGATAAATGTATTTGGAATGTCTTTCAATTCTTTGAACAATTAAGAATTTGCTGGATTTACTTAACGATTTTCAAGAATTTTGAAATCGGCAAACAAGAAGTGCCGTAGAAAGAAAACTTGACGTGATAGGGACAAATGGGTTACATATTTGGCATTAGCGTACCAATATTAATTAAAATCAAGTGTCAGATCATAGTCAGCAGAAAAAAATTAATTGTTGGCCAGTGTTATTATAGTTTGAAATAGATATTGGCCTATTCCAAGCTACA
This sequence comes from Melolontha melolontha, assembly GCA_935421215.2. Taxonomy (NCBI): domain Eukaryota; kingdom Metazoa; phylum Arthropoda; class Insecta; order Coleoptera; family Scarabaeidae; genus Melolontha; species Melolontha melolontha. The sequence goes on from OW285235.1 coordinate 205,361,962, forward strand.
TTAAAGATACATATAAATATTTCATGTTGTCTAAAGACAGTAATATTACAATACATATGCAATAAAAATAATTTCTAATTATTTATACAATAGAATAAAATATATAATTTTAAAACTTACAGATGGAATAATATAGAAATATGGATAAGACAATTACTTAATTTACTAAATTCAAAGAAGCAACAACAAAAGATAAACACCAATATAACTTAATCGTACGCGGCACGCAACTGTTGTACAAACAGCCCTAAACTGGTTCAGATGGGATATAATGAACTCATCCAACTGTAATATGTTCATAGCGTATTGTGGTATTCTCTAAATGTTTTCACTATACCATCAATCTTGGTACGAATTTAGAATAGATTGATGATAAAAATTATTTAGAATTTTACTGTTAAACTCCCATCAGCTTAATAGCAAATAATTTGAAAAAATGTCGACCACGTCAAAAAAACTGAACATGGAAAAGTGAAGATTCTGTTTGCTGCTCAGTGTGACAGTAGTCGTTACAGTTGTTAAATGAAATTAAAAATAAAAGCGGTTTTTAATTATTTTTACACTTTTACACATAATCAAACTTGAAGTAAAAGATATCACAACAAAACTTTATTCACGTTAACACTGGACCTAACTCTAGTTTTCAACATAGTTGCCATTATTAGTGAGACACTTCTCATAACGTGGCACAAGTTTCTCAATGCTACTGTTTCACTCATCTACTACGGAAAAAATCAAAACTCGCCTTTGTTAATTTAGAAATCAATTTACTAAAGTATATTTAATGTAAAGACCAGACTCTGAAGACATATTAATAGTTTTTATAAACTAACTAGCTGCCCGTAGCCCGGCATATCAATGATATTTTATTATAATTAATACCCTTGGATACACAATATTCTTCGTTATTCCATCTGATGCATAAACAAACAGAGCAGATGATTTCCTAATTTACGAACATGCTACATATGGATATGAGGATTGCTAATTTCCAGCTGTTGTATTCACACATAGCAATTCGATAGCTGCGCTCGCAGACAAAAATGCATTTCTCACTGTAATGTCGAGGTAGCTGCCATTCTGTCGAGACAATTGCTAAGAGACAACTTGAAAACAGAATACATATGTGCAGTTGTGGCCCTTGAAAACCCAGACACTTAAGCGGTGTAAACTTTTTTTAAACGCTACTTAAACCAATTATTGGCGTAGAATGCAAAATGGTAAATTTAAAAAAATTATGAACAAAACAGCAGATAGTGTCTTGCTTTACTTAAATTTCAAAAATATCATTTCGAATATCAGAATACAACACTTTACTTCAAAATTAGTACACTCACCGGCAAAATTAACGCTTAATTTGAATTTTTATGATATTTATTACAAAAAATCTTAAATTATCAAAAAAATGTGTGAAAGTGATGGGCAGTCTTAATTCTTTGAATAACTCATTAATTTGAGTAAGTCATAGCTTTCAAAATTCTTTTATTTAATAATAATTACAAAACCTAAAGAACCTATTGTTATTACAAACGAAATTTATTTATGGTTAATATCTGGTATGTTCTCCTCGTGCTCTTACAACAGCATGGACACGTTGAGGCGTGATCAGAATCAAATTTAGCACAAAGTTTGGGTCGACATTATTCCGCTCTCCTTGTAAGGCTTCTTGAAACTGGTTAAGAGTAGTTATGTTATGTCTTCTGTTTTGTAACTTTCTTTTCATCTCATCCCATAGATGCTCTTTGGGATTTAAGTCTGGACTGCAAGCTGGCCAGTCGAGACGGTGAATATTAACACCATTTAAAAATTCATCAACTATAGCACCTGCGTGGGGTCGGACATTGTCCTGCATTAGCAGAAAATCTAGACCACGTATTACAGCAAACGGCACTACATGATCTTGCAGAACTTCTTCGATGTACCTATCATACCTAGCATTCAGACCAGGTCTACCAAGAAGAACTAGGCCGGTAGAGCATGCATAGAAATGCCACCTCATACCATAACTGAGCTATCACCGAATCTGTTTCTCTCTACAATCGCGCAGTCCGCAAAACGTTCACCTGGCGCCTCCATACTCTCTGTAGACCGTCGGCACCTTGTTTACTAAACCGGCATTCATCTGTAAAAAGAACTCTTTGCCAGTCGTTCACATTCCAGTTGATATATAAACGACAAAAAGCTAGCCGAGCTCTGCGATGATATAATAAAGGCGCCCTACCAGGGCGATGGGCATGAAGATTGGCTTGTTCTAACCTTCTTCGTACAGTCCTCTCACTAACTTGTACTTCTCCAGTTGCATACAGCATGCCTTTAAGCTGTACTGCAGTGGTGATGCGACCACAAAGGCAATTTAATGTTAAAAATCTATCGTCCATGCTAGATTTGTTTACTCCAAGAATATTTGCGACATACAGCTGAGTGCTTCCACGCTGAAGCAATGTAATGGCTCGTATTGCATCATCCCGCGTTTAAAGCCCTATATTAAATAAAAATGCTTTTAAGTAATAACAGAACGACAAACAAACGCCAAAATGATTGAAACAACTTTAGAAAACAACAATTATGGATTGTGGATTTTATTTTACACATAAATCACCTAAAGTCAATTATATATTAGAATAAACCAAATAGAAGCATTTAAATTGCGAGAAAAAGCATTTTAGTAAATTATGCGTTAATTTTACCGGTGAGTGTATTTAGTAGGGCTGGGCGATACCGACGTTTTCGGTATCGGGTACCGATACCAATCGAGGTATCGATACTTACCGATGTATCGGGTCTGTGCACGGTATCGATTCTGAGTACCGGAATCGGTAAAGTATCGATAGGTATCGATGCTTTGGAATCGATACCTTAGAATCGATACCTTCGTTATATGAGGTATCGGGTATTGGACGATGTATCGATACTTCGCCCAGCCCTAGTATTTAGTTTTGATGATAGACTTTTGTAATTCTGATAATTGCGGCATTTTAAAAAGCAAACTGACTATGGTTTTGTCAAATGTGACGTTGTCATCAAAATGACTGAAAATTTCAATGACAAAATTTTAAATTTTTCACATTCACGTCACAATCGAGTGTCTGAGTTTTGAAAGTCTGCAACCGTAAGGGGTATGAAAATTCGCAAAGAAGTGGGGACGCGTACCTATGAGTCTAGATACCACGGTCTAGTAGCGCAAGTAGGCGATACAATACGCAGTTAGTTGCAGTCAGTAGTTCACAGCAATCGGATTGAAGTGTGTATAACAAGGACAGGCCGCTACGTCCATAATGGATTTATTTTTAGTAAATGAGAAAATTGAAATTATAAGTTGGAATTTTCAAGGGAACACGTATGAAGAGATTAGAAACTTATTCCCTTTGTCCTTTCCTAACAGACCTGTGCCATCGATATCAACTATATCCCGCGTTATTAACAAATTTAAAACCTACGGATGTGTCGTTAACTGCTATCGATGCAGACGTAATAACCCGCCACGCGATGAGGATACGGAGGTAGCAATTTGTGCTTCTGTGGAAGAAAATAAAAATAAATCTCTTCGTGATATTGCCGAAGAATTAGATATTAGTAAATCAACTGCGTACGCGGTTTTGAAAAAAAACAAATATCGGTCATATAAATATCAAAACCACCAAGAGATTTTTGAGGATGATTATTTTCGTAGAATGGAGTTCTGTCAAACTATAATCGATAAAAATATTGAGATAAATAATTTTATTGAAAACATATGTTTTACGGACGAGTCCTCGTTTACTATTCATGGCGCACAAAATCCAAGTATTTGCCAATATTGGTCTCGAGACAATGAGCACAGAGTACTTCAAACTCGTACGCAATATCCACAGAAATTAAACATCTGGGTGGGTATTTACAATAATGACATTATAGGACCATTTTTTATTAACGGCAATTTGAATGGACAACGGTATTTGAATCTGCTACAAGAACATGTTATACCAGGTCTTGAAGAAGTCTCAGACAATATCAATAATGTATGGTTCCAACATGACGGGTGTCCTGCACATGAGCATAGGGATGTTCGGCAATATCTCCAAAATGTATTCCCAAATAAATTAATTTCGAAAGTGGGCACCATTCGATGGCCTGCAAGATCCCCTGATTTGGCTCCTCTTGACTTTTTCCTTTGGGGTTATATTAAAAATAAAATTTATAGTCATAACCGAGCTACAACTTTGCCAGAATTACGACAAAAAATTATTGAGGTTTGCCAAAATATTACTCCCGGTTTGTTGTCTAACGTTCGAAGAGAATTTTACGATAGAATGGGTTACTGTTTAATGCAAGAAGGGAAAGCATTCGAACACTTAATTTAATAAATTATAATTTATAAAATTAATTATTATTATAGTTTTAATTTGTTTAGATATTTTCAGAATGAGTTTAATTTATATTTTAAAGAGTACGCCCTGTTATTTAATTTTTAGAAGTCTTATTTAAGTTTTTCGTATAATAATATTCAGCTCGAAATAAATTTTATGTTTTAAATGGTACGTAGTTTTATTTCATTTTAATTTAGAGAAGTTTTTCCACTTAATTTGATGTTTTAAAAAATAAGTTGCCTTATGTTAATCTACTGTTAAAATTAAACGTTTTTACATTGCATATTATCATAGTTTGTGAAATGTCTTCAAGCACAACACGACGCACGATGATATGCACACAGCATTCGTCGTTATCTGAATAAGCGGTGTGCTCTACAATATTGGTGGGGACGTACTTCCCTTGACCTCCTCTCCGCTTTTAATATCTTACAACTCAAAACGATCGGTATATGCATAGGAGATTTTCTGTATTTGGCAATTTAAAGTCTGTTTTAATTGAATATTTGTTTATTTAAGATACTTTAACTCTAAGTACGTTTCATTCATTTTTAAAAAAGTTTTTTTTTAAATATAAACATTCAATTACATATAATTATAAAAAGTGACAGTATATTATATTTTGTCATATTTTATGTCACGTTGTCATGGTTTTTATATAATGATTTAAAATTACGTTACGATTTTTTCTTATAGAAATTCAGGTTTCACATATTGTTAATTCTTTAATGTTTGCCGATAAAATTTGAAAAAAAATATGAAAACATCATGCAAATTAAAAAAATAAAAAATGAGATGTGCTTAAAACTTGACTTTTCGGTCGTTTAAGATTCTATAATATGCTTGTCTCCTTATTTTTAGAATATTCTATACGGGGTTGGGCAAAAGTAACGCATCAGTCGAATAATTCCGTAAATATAAACTTTAGAACAAATGTTGTTAACAAAAGTTTTTTGACAAGTTATTTTGTATTGGCATCAATCATTTGTTTTTTTTTTCATGATGATTACATATGACAGCCAAAAATTTTTTATTTTTTTAAATGTAAATAATATTATTTTTTAGACAATTCGGAATCTTTATTAAGTTCTGAATATGAATGCGTACTATTTTCATGGGGTTAGATAATAAAAATATTGAGAAAAAAATAAAATTTAATAAAAGTAAACAAACTACAAAATTAAATTAAATGCTCAAAGTGACGTCCTTCTACGACCTGACAGTGTCCTAAACGTTCCCAAAAATGACGAATTGTATTTTGTAAACTATTAGGTGGTATGGCTTGTATCTCACGAGTAATTTTTGCTCTCAAATCCTCTAGGTTTATAGGTTTCTCCTTGTATACTTGCGACTTCAAGTGTCCCCAAAGAAAGAAATCCAATGGATTTAAATCGGGAGACCTAGCGGGCCAACGACCGCGAAAAATTATGTCTAAATACTGTCGAACATTAATAGCATAATGTGGTGGTGCTCCATCTTGTTGAAACCATAGATTACGGTTTGGCATGCTTGGTTGATTGTCGTTAGGAAATAAAATCAACAGATCTGGTACAATATGGTTACGCAATAAATGTAAGTAACCATCACCATTTAGGTTGTGTTCCAAGAAGTACGGACCTATGATTCGTTGCCCAACAATGCCAGCTCACACATTAAGTTTGTGGCGATGCTGTGTATGATTTTCTCGCATCCAATGTGGATTCTCAGTCACCCAATAACGGCAGTTATGCCTATTTACAAATCCATTTAGACAAAATGTAGCTTCGTCAGAAAATACGATGTTGTTTAAAAAATTTGGATCGTTATTGGACAATTCCATTATTGTTCCACAAAACTGTAATCTTCTGTCCGGGTCATCTTCGTTAAGTTCGTGCAGTAAGTGTATCTTATAGGGCTTGTATTTCTTCGTTTTTAATATTCGTCTAATAGATCTGCTACTCATATAATTTTCTAATCCTAGTTGAGTGGTTGACGTAGTGGGATTTTCCGTTACAGCAAGTAAAACATGAAGAGATCGGTCTTCATTAGTGATTTCTTTTGGTCGGCCAGCTTTAGGTATATCTCTAACATCGTCCGTTTCTCTAAATTTAGTAACCAATCTCGAAACTGTTGATTGAGCTATAGGATCTCGATCCAAATAAACATTATTGAATAAAGTGCAAACTTCGTGATGTGAACGTTGCCTGTCACCATATCCGACCATCATAAGAATTTCTATTCTTTCTTTAGTAGTTAATTTGACCATTTTCACACAAAACACGTATTAAAAAAAGCAAGTTTTACGATGGAAACTATTTTATTGTGAAACGTCAATAATTCAATGACAGTCAAAAAATCTACAATTTCCAAAGCAATCTACAAAACCCTGCACTAGTCCAAACGTACGTTTATTAAATTTTATTTTTTTCTCAATATTTTTATTATCTAACCCCATGAAAAAAAGTACATATTCATATTCAGAAATTAATAAAGATTCCGAATTTTCTAAAAGAAAATATTATTTCCATTAAAAAGAAAAAATTTTTTGCTGTCATATGTAATCATCATGAAAAAAAACACAAATGATTGAAGCCAATGCAAAATAACTTGTCAAAAAACTTTTGTTGACAACATTTTGATCTAAAGTTTATATTTACGGAATTATTAGACTGATGCGTTACTTCTGCCCAACCCCGTATAATAAAATACATGTAAATTTGGTCCTACTTTAACAGAATCATTACAATACAATTAAGGTTGTCTAATTTTAAATCACTAACTAATCTTTGTTTAGTGAAAGTTAGTTACTTTTGGAGAGAACGCTGAATGTCCATATTTTTTCTGTTTAATTCTAACTGAGAGTTTCTTGATCTGTGGATTCATTCTGCAATAATCTCGTGTAGTTCTTATATATCATGATGTAACATTATTTAGAAGTATGTCCTAAGTAATATATTATGTAAGTATGCATTACATGTTTTCTTCGTTTTTATGTAGTCATATTGTTAGCTTATTGATTTTCTGTTGCACTTAGAGTTCTCATTTTACATTAAACCTATACACTAAAAAGAATTGGAATTACAAAAAGAGAAACGTAAAGCAATCCTGAAATTCACATTTTCTAAATATTTTTAAAACCAATATAAAATCTGGAACTGGAGTAGATAATTTATACTACATAAACAATAAACAAACTCTAACCTTAGATTTTAAACGATATTTCCATGTTCTTTCAATTTTTACAAATACATTATTTAGAATGTGATTAAGGTCTAACATGGTTAAATTCATTAAAACAAAATGTATAAAACCATAGTAAGACCAATAATTACGTATGCAGCTGAAACCTAGTCAGCACATGCAGAATTAAACAACTGATGCGAACAGCCGAAATAAACACTTTAAGAACAATAGTGGAAGAAACAGAGAGAGAGAAAGTTAGGAACGTAGTAAGTTAGTAAGTCTTATCAATTCGTAAGAATCCACATTCAAAATTATACGATTTTAACGCTATACTCGTACCATTTTTTGATACTGATACGTTGCTTTACAACGTTCTCCACTTTTTTTTAAAGTCTTATGGAACCTAATACTCAGTAAAAACTGCTGTACAAGTAACCATGTGGAAGCAGATGAGTTATCCTAGTGGTGGACTAACTGTGCTCCTTAAATATTACAAAATTTGCGAGTAATATTCCTTATTGATTTTCTATCTATGTGTAATTCGACTTTCCCTATTGCAAACAATTAAGCCTTATCTTCGTAAACTTGTCCCTAACTTTATGCACACAAATTGCTTATGAGTTTCATTCTAGTCGTTTAAATGTAATTTTGACACAATTTTTTCTAAAAATTTAATCGCGTTTTAAATTATCATTCTTAAGAATTAAAACAACCGAATTGAATACGTTTTCAAATAAATATAAGACAGGCATTAAACGATTTTCCGATACAACTCATTTCCCAGAGGGTTGCCAGAATATTTGCCACTCTTAATATATTTCCTGTCACCTTTACTGTGTACGTTTCGTACAATTATTCTAACAAAATAATTTGAAACATACTTGAGTAGGTAAAACCTCACCAATTTTGTGTAATACAAAAGTATTTTTAATAATATAAAATATTATTAAAAATAGGGCGCGAAGAACTCAATACAAGTTCATACATTTGTGAATGTATCTTCTCCAGAGACGTAGATACGTACCTCACCTACCTACAGGATCATCGGTGCGCCCCTGCTGGAGAAGAGACACATTCACAAAACTACTTCGCTATCTCACATAAATTATTAAGACAAAACATAGAAGTATATTCAGCGCTGTCTACATAAGAACTGCATAACTAGCAAATTGTTTCCATCAGATTTGTCTTTAACGGACAAAATAATTTGAAACATACTTGAGTAGGTAAAAACCTCACCAATTTTGTATAATACAAAAGTATTTTTAATAATATAAAATATTATCAAAAATAGGGTGTGAAGAACACAATACAAGTTCATATACTTGTGAGGACGAGTGAAGACATAATACAGTTTCTAATAATACAGTTTCTATAGGTACAGTTGTTACTGTCTGATGGAAATACTTTGCTAGTTCTGCAGTTATTATGTAGACAGCGCTGAATATTCTTAGCGAAGTAGTTGTTTTTGTGTGTATCTTCTCCAGCAGGGGCTTACCGATGATCCTGTAGAAAGGTGAAATACATATCTATGTCTTTAGAGAAGATACATTCACAAACTTGTGTACTTGTAACTTGTATTGTGTTCTTCACACCCTATTTTTTATAATATTTTATATTATTAAAACTACTTTTGCATTTTACAATTATTCTTTCCACAATTTAAAGCGTTTTGCCAAGTTTTAAATACGAAGATGAAATGTTCTTGACGTGACATAGATGACGGTCAGAATGTTTCAATTTTCAATTTTATTTACTTCTTCTGTCAATACACCGTGCTATTTTATTTTATCAGTTGCTGTTGTATTAGGTTGTCACTTAATTTAGTTCTAATAAATTTTCCACAAATGCTTATATTGAAAATAATTAAAATATTCTATTAGTATGTATTTAAAGAAACCACAGAGATCTGAAATGTTGACCCTTTTTTTAAATATATACAACCTTAGTCGTGTATAGCGACAAAGAAAAAAGGGGTGAAAGTTATATATGAGTAATGCCTTGGCACAATGAGCATTGTGCTCAAGTGCCTGGACGTGCTAGCGTCCAACCCAAAACTAGAAGAAGAAACCTTCATACAAAAATTCGCGGTCCAATATTTACGTAGTAATGAGAAAATTATTTTTCTTTATTCGAGTCCGGCTCTGTTGCAGTGAAATATACGGGCGGCAGTACGGACTTCCACCTCTAATTCATCAGTAATTTTCTTTACCGACAAATTATATTGTTCTATCGGTATTTGTTAGAACCACCACAAATTTAAAGAAAAAATATATACAAGGTGACACAAAAAAGGGAACTTTTACAATCCAATAAAACTAGAAGTGATGAAGGAAATAAATTTTATTCATGGAATTGATGGAATTTATCATTTTTTAAAAATTACGTCCTTTAGATGGCGTCCTGTTGTACGGATACATTCTTGAAATCTGCTGTTGCGATTCCCGATTGACGGCTGCAACATCTCAGCTGGGATACTGTGAATTTCATCCCGAATTCTCTGTTTTAACACATCCAGGGTTCTTGGTCGAGTCCTGTACACTTTACTCTTGAGGTAACCCCACAAGAAAATCACAAACGGATAAATCTGGCGATCTAGGGGGCCATCCCAGGCCCCCTAGATGTTACCGAATCTTGAGATCACACAGTTGCCGAACACTTCTCGCAGAGCTTCCATTGATTGCCGTGCAGTGTGTGATGTCGCTCCATCCTGTTGAAACCAGGTTTCTTGAACGTGTGGAAAGTTGTTCAATTCAGGTGTAACGTCTCCACGTAACGATCCGCATTGACAGTTATTGTGTTTCCCCTGTTCATTTTCAAAAAAATACAGTCCGATAATCCCATGTGATGAACCTGCACACCATACTGTCACTTTACTAGCGTGTAAAGGGCGCTCATGAACTTCATTAGGATTTGTGTCTGCCCAGTAACGGTAGTTCTGCTTATTCACATAACCTGTGAGATGAAAATGAGCCTCATCTGACATCCACAACTTGTTTAGGAATTCATCGTTATTGTTTATGTTTGTTATCATTTCAATTCAGGTAATCGTAATCGTAACTGGTAATCGTTTTAATTCTGTTGTTGCACTATCTGTAGCTTGTACGGTTGAAATTTTAATTTAAATGAAGAATTCTACGAACACTCGCCCGGGATATTCTATCCGCAGCTGCTTGCTTATCAATTGAACGACGTGGGCTCTGTACGACAGACTCCCGTACAACATCAATGTTCTGTGCAGTACGAGCACTTCTTGGTCGTCCTGTCTGGGTTCTTCTTTATGGCAGATCCAGTCTCTTCAAAGTTATTAATACAACCTTTTATGGCATGTTTTGACGGAACGGCACCATGACGTCCTAAATTATAAAAACGTCGAAACTCCCTCTGCGCAGCTTCCAAACTATCGTTGTTTTTATAACACATTTTTATGGCTAACGCACGCTGTTGCTCGTTCCACTGATCAATGATTACTAAAATGGCGGAGTGTTTACTTGCTAAATGCCATTAACTCTTTGTGCTACTACCTGCTCATGGCTACCAATACGCATTTCAAAAATTCTTGTGTCACCTTGTATATGTAAATAATTCCATACAAATAATTAAGAACTAGGTATCTATCCCATTGGACACGCAATAGCATAAAGCTTTTTGTTTTATTGTAAACATAATCATGTAAAATACTAACGGTAATTTAAAATACACTATATTAATAATAAAACACACTAAATAGCATTTAATGACTAATAACTAATAATAGTATTTATTTCAATATTTATTTCACATTTATATAACAATATCAACACTCGTTGAATGAATCACAATCCCTTCCGAGCAGTATATATAGGTCCTGCTGGTGCGTCTAGAACATCACGGACTCTGTCTGGTGTCTTTCCGGACGGACTTCGAACGTATTGTCACGTATGGCGGGTGACGTCATGGTGTGACTCACATTACAATAATTTTATTTTAAAGGAAGCTTTCAACATTCACTATTTTATGAATAAGTATTTATGTTAGACCTATCATCTAAAAAATGTCTAGGAATTTGATCGATTTTTTTGCAGGTCAATTAACTTGAATTACAGCTGTATTTTGATAAATATAGAATAAACAAAGATATGGACTGACTTTAACTACATTTGGTACTAAAAATTTGGAAATTTTCGATGAATTAAAAGAAATTTCTTTGTTTGATTTTCAGTTAGACATTTACACGTAATCTACAGATTCGCACAGCTTTGTCGCTATTCAGCGGTAACTCTGTATATACATAATTTACTATTTATAAAGTTACTTGGTATCAACTATTTATATGGTTTTAAAGATATTTAAGATAATATGTTCTTAAATGAATACTGTAAAATAATAGACATATTTCGATGTACATAGCATAAGTAATATGTGTATATACGCTTGACTAGGCATGAGCTTTTTGATCAATTCACAGTATAAACAAATTAAAAAATAAATTTATGAACATGTGTAACACTTTAAATTCATCATGAAAAATTCTAGGTCATGAGACTGGAATCTAGAAGTAGAGGTGCCCGTTTACAGACAGGACGTTCCTCATCTATCGACAGCAACGACGAAGACACTAGAATAAGATTGGACGATCCCTCCCTCCGTTTAACCCTTAATGATTCTCCAAGTCCACCCCAATCCGCTGATCACCTTGCAGACCATCAATTTCAACATTTTCAACAGCAAGTCTTCGGAGATTCCAATATTATCTCCTGTGTAAGTCCCACTTCGAAAACTAAGATTGTGGACTTAGATCCCAATATGAACGCGCACAGACCGTCGCTAAACACTGCACATTTCGATCAAAGTGCCCCATCCCATGTCTGACACCACGACTGAGCCCGTATACTTTAAATATCTAGATGGTTTAGAATAGTTAGGTAATTCGTACTGTCATAGTGTGTTAATGAGGACTTGTATGTCTATTAGAGTCGAAATTTATACATATTTGTATGAATAGAAAATTGGCCAAATTTGAGAGAACTTTTATAGTAAAACGATATAGTTGTCAAAATGTGGAAAATTGCCAATTAAGCGAAAGAATCTGCTTGGAAAAGAAAACAACGAAAAATTCGTGTGATAGTTTTATACAATTTTTGCATTTACTAGCAAATTCATTAATATTAATACAGAAAACAGTGTTCAAATATATAACGTTCATCTAATAAATAATGTCTACGTGAGGAATGTGTAAGAAAATTTGTAACTTTGACGACAAACGGATCCTTTTGCATTATATTAGATGTGTTTAAGAAAATATATTATAATTAAAATTTGCCACTGAAGATTAAACATGAATTGGATTGCATAATTTTTAAATAGTAGGATATAGCATATTAGACAAAGATAAAAAGCTAGTTTCTAAATGGATTCTTTCTATTCCAACATTTTGTCAGCTGTCTCTTGAGGACAAAAAAATTACTCCTTCGCCTAGAACTTATTATTATTATTTAATAACGAGACTTTTGGTCAGAGATTATTTGAGATTTAATTGACATTTATTTGAAATATTTTAACAGATTTAAAGCTGAAATACTTAAATATGCTTTAACACAAATATATTAAAATATGATGACGCTGTGCATATATATTTCCTATTTTATATTGTACTATTTCCATATATAAAAAAAAAAATCATAATTTGACTTTACTAATGATATTTAGATTGATATTATTCTTGTAACTTGTGGCTATTGACTTTTTACATAATTGTGACTGCAGCTAAAAAAAGGGAAACTAAAAAAAAATATATAAATTAATTAAGTATGTCCCGTATAAACTATGAACTTTAAAAACTGAAAGTGAATATAAAATATAGGAATACTACGGATATATCTCGGATTTATAAAAATGAACCCAGGACTCTTTTTATATCTAATATTTTATGATGATTAGATAATAACAAATAGTGTTAATTCTTTCCCCACGTCAAAAATTCTTTGAACGCCTATTTAAATACACATATAAAACTGAGATATTCCGAGAAATTTAAATGATATGTAAGTAAAATAGTTTCAAAGTTGGAAACTGATTTTATTACAAGCAATTTTATTCACTTTTTTTTGTACTTAATCTTTTAAGCTTATTTTTATTATTTATTATAATTTATGATTCTATTTTCATGTTTTCCGAATTCTTATACTCAATACTGTTATACTTTATATATATATTTTCTACATTTGGTAATTGCTTTCATAGTAAATATATGACAGATATTGACTTTTAAATTTAGCGCTAATTAAAAAAAAAATAGTAAAATAGTGAGACAGTATATCCTAAACTAGGTTAGATTTTTTAGTATCTGTGTTAAACATTAAAATCTATGGTGTATGGGCATGACATTAATAAGTAAGTAAGAAATAAGGAATTTTTACTAAAATATATGTATTATATATACGAAAATAAAAGGAAAATGGTCCAAAACATATTTAATAATATGAATTTCATTAATATATATTTTAAAGAGTTTTGTATATTAATTAATTTATATTATCAAGTGCAAATGCGTTATAAGTAGAGATGGCAAATTCGACACACATGCCAGCGGCGTACGCATGAAATTTAATTTAAATTATAAGAAAAAATTATAAAACGTTCACAAACACTTACCGCATTATACATTGTGTCCAAGATAAGAATGAGCTACATGGGGATCTCGGGAACAGTAAGAGATACAAAGTTGTTTAAATGGGAAAAAAGTTGCACATTTTAGTGACCATTTACATGGTATTTACGTAATTCAATTACGTTTTTTGTTTTCTGAGATATTTAGGAAATTGTGGTTTTTAAAATGTTTGTTTTTATTTTTTTCTGATTTTATTTTACAAGTTATCAAAAAATAAATAAAACTTCTTCATTGTCACTTTTAAAACTCTACAAGATGATGTTGTTATATTTTTAGTCCGCCGTTTCAGTTTTGAGAAACCATCATCAACTTTATTTTTTTATATGGACGGAGAAGAAAGTACACCATGCATCTGATGGCATTTTTCATTATGAATTCAACAGTGTATCACATATTATGTTTTCGAAATTACTTTTTGCTGAAAAGTTAAATTTATTATTTTTTTTTTTCTTGCCTAATGATGATAACGCGCTATGACAGATAGCCTAGATAAGTTAATTGTACCAAATAAAAGGTTTTAATGAACATATTGGAACACAATTTAAAATAGTTTTTGCGACATACATATTTATTATTTTATAAATTGCATGTGTACTTCTGAACTCACGACAAATGTTCAAACAAATTACCATTGTTTTCCAAATATAAGTATGATCTTCTAACTGTGAAATACAAAACATCACGTAATATTTCTGGTGTAATATTATTAAACGCTGCCGTTACAGAATCTTAACAATTGTTGCTCTTTTTCCAAGGAATGCCCATAAACGTGGTTTTTAATGTAACCCTATAACAAGAAGTCCAGGGGGGTTAAGTCCGGAGATCGAGCTGGCCAGGACACTTCGCTGGGAGTTCCAATCCACCTTTTGTGATTTTATGTGATGGAGCACCATCTTGTTGAAACCAACAGTTTTTAACCACTGCCGTAGGGAAATCGTTTAAACAGTCTTCTAAATCATTTTGCAATAAATAAAGATATCGTGCCGCATTTAAGGAGTTATGTTTATTTTGAGACTTCACAGGTTTTTTTAAATGAACCGTACTCTTTTGCATTGTAACACAAACATCTAAAAATGGATTTACTTGGTTGCCTTCTTTCTGGAAATCTGTTAAAGTACATTGCTTGGGCATTCACAGAATTTTGGTGGCAAAAAATATGGTATGTTAGCATATCATATTTTTCTTCACTGCTCTCCATGTTCAAAAGTAAATTAAACCGTAAAGCTAATTCAGTAAAACAACGTGTAATAAACAACAATTAACAACGAACAACAAAAATAATAACAAGCAATACGACACAACAACTACACAGTAAAACGTTTCTTTAGACGAAGTAGGACCCAAATAACAAATATTAACGTCAAAATTGTTGTAAAATAATAAATCGTTGTTTTGTAGCGTCTACCCAGATACAATGGAACATCTGTTGTGAGTTCAGAATTGTAAAATACACATGCAATTTATAAAATAATGAATATGCATTTCTCAAAATACTATTTTAGATTGTGTTTCATTATTTTCATTAAAACATTGTATTCGGTCTAATTGACTTACCAGTCATAGCGCGTTATTATCACTAGGAAAGAACTACTAGAAAAAATACCAAAAAATAATCAATTTACTTTTTCAGCAAAAAGTAATTTCTAAAATATAATGTGTGATACACAGTTGAATTTGAAATGAAAAATGCCATCAGATGCATGGTGTACTTTTTTCTTCGTCCATATAAAAAAATAAAGTTGATGATGGTTTCTCAAAACCGAAACGTCGCACTAAAAATATAACAAGGCCATATTATAGAGTTTCAAAAGTGCCAATGAAGAAGTTTTATTTATTTTTCGATAACTCGTATAATGAAATCAGAAAAAAATAAAAACAAAAATTTAAAAAACCACATTTTCCTAAATATCTCAAAAAACAAAAAACATAATTGCATTACGTAAATGCCATGTAAAAGGTCACTAAAGTGCGCAAGTTTCTTCCCATTTAAACAACTTTGTATCTGTTACCGTCCCGAGATCCACATGCAGTTCATTCTTATCTTGGACACAGTGTATACACAACACGACCGCATACTAATTTGCAATTCAAGGTTCCTTTCATTCGTACGTCTAGCTGCCGATATCAAACCCGATAACGCGCGAAATATCTCCGGCTATGTATCGATATGCCGTATCTAGTTATAAGATCAAATTTTTGTATACATACGAGGTTTGTCTATAAAATTGGGTGCGTGTGTATAATAAAAATACAAAAACAAAAACCACATTGGAAATACCTTTATTGACCTTTGAAGTAGACGCTACCAGACACAACACACTTTTGACTACGTTCGTATAACTTCTGGAAACTGTCGGACTTTTCTTGAAACCGTTTTCAGAATAGCTGTTATACGTCCCTGAATCCCCTTGACGTCCGCAAACCGTGATCTCTTCAAGGTTCACTTAGTACGAGGGAACAAAGAAAAAGTCAGCAGGAGCGAGATTTGGAGAGTAGGGTGAGTGTTCTAAAACAGTCACGCCACGCAGAGGCAAAAATTGGCGTACAAGCATGCTCGTATGCGATGGTGCATTGTCGTGCAGTAACATAAGATTTCCGGATCATCTGTGGCCTAAAGCACCGGATGTGCTGCAACAAACATCTGAGCACCTCCATGGATGATGCCCTCTTCGTCGAAAAATGTGATCAGCAAGGTCTTCACCTTGTATTTTTGCACACAGCCCTTTGTTTGTCGCGGGGATGAAAGTGACCGCCATTCCATTGTCTTTCCGTTTTCGGGTCGTACTGGTAACACCAAGACTCGTCCCCTGTGGCAATGGAGCTCAGAAAGGACGGATCCCGGTCATACATGTCTTTTTGTAGACGGAAAAAAAATCAGTGTCTTTTAGATGGTTCACCGGGAATTGAATCGATCGATTGTGACAGAATTGATTTGAACAAAATTGAAACTAAAAATGACTTTAGAAATATGTACTTTATATTAAATTGAAATACATAAAATTATTTTAAAATGCATACATACAGTAAAAATAACTGTCATACATACACATGTATACATAGTTGTAACTTCAAAAATTATATGCGTACCACAAACCCATCGAGACTTCGTTGTCGCAGATTAGAATTGCATAATCCCTCCATCTTTTCAGAAGTAATACGTCAACTGCTGTGGCATTTGGTTGTTCCTCCACATAAAGCAAAGCGTTTTCTAAAACGTGCATTCCTTTTTCATGGGAAATCGTTGGTATATCTGAGTCTTCTTCCTTTTCTGGCACAAGAGCTAGAATATCACTGTCCGTTAACTCTTGGTGTTCGTCACTTATCAACCACTGGACAACGTCCTCTTTTGTAACCTCTTTTACAAACGTCTATTTTAGTTATTAGTTCAACCAATTTCTCTTCGATTTCATTTGATTCTTCATCTAATGTTTCTTGTTGGTCAATAATTTTTGACCAGAACTTTTGTATTGTTGAGGGTTTAACTTTATTCCAAGCATTTACTACCAAATATACAACATCTTTCAAATTTATTTGTTTCGAACAATCTGTTAAACTTCATCCATCAATGTCAATTTTTTCTAAAATCGTTTCTAGGAGAATACGCCTGTAATTTTTTTTTTTATTTTCCAACACACCTTGGTCCATTGGTTGAACTGAAGAAGTAAGGAGGTTGAGGTGTGGAAATATTACCTTAATATCGCCACTCGTCAGTTCAATCTCATTCAGATGAGACGGTGTACTGTCAATTAGCAAGAGGGCTTTTGGAAGATGTCCACATTGTTTTAAAAATCTTCCGGCATAATGTGTTCAAAGAACCACTGCTTGAATATGGACACAGCCATCCATGCATTTTTTTAATTTTTGTAATGCATCGGCAATACACTAACGTGTTTGAAAGCTCCTGGCCTGGCCGACTTTCCTATGCAGAAGAGTGGTAGTTTGTGGCGACCAGAAGAGTTACTGCAAGCTAAAATGGTTATGCGTTCTTTGGATTTTTTATAGCTGGGTGCGGATATTTCATTCTTAGATGCTAAAGTTTTCGTAGACATCATTTTATAATTTAGTCCGGTTTTGTCGCAATTATAAAGCTGGTCTGGTGAATAATTTTCAATATCTAACTTCTTTTTTTAATATTTCTTCAAAATCAGTGACAGTTGCAGAATTTGCGGATAATTTTTCACCATAAATTTTCAGCTCCCGTATTCCATGACGTTTTTTCCATCGATTCATCCATCCAACGCTAGCGGAAAATTCTGCAGGATACTTGCTTAGGGGTAAATTTTCGGTGATGGATCTAGCTTTTTGCTGTAAGCTGTAACCATATGTATAAACTTTTATTGTTTTGCGCAAAGACGCTGTAGCTGTGAGAACACTTCACCACTTTTCAATTTTAACCTGATTTTTCCTCCACTCCGATACAGCAATCAGCGGCAACTGTTTTTAACAACTCTCCGTTATTTACTCGTTTAATCGCTTTTATTTTGTCTTCTAATGAGACGATAACTTTTCTTCGTTTACTGCCCATTTTAAACTATTAAATACACAGAGAAATACATACAACGTATGCCACATATAAAACAAATACAAAGTATGTGTCACAAGCAAAATAAAGTTGGTTATGTTATGTCGGGCATGCGCTTAGTTTCGGATAAGAAAGTGCATAGAATATGTTGATTTCGGATAACACGGAGAATTCAAAAAATGATTTCCTTTCGGATAAAGCGGATTTTCAGATAAACGGGATTCAGATAACCGGTATCCTACTGTACATATTTAGGTAAAACTATAAATTACTTATAGTTCTACATATTTATTTAAGAAGTAGTAGATTTAAACCATCATAAACGTAATAAAAATTGGACAATTAGTACACATTTCTATTTTAAATTATTTTCCATTCGCCGCCCCAAGCTCCCCAGGTGCCGTGACACCTCCGCTTGGTACGGCCCTGCATGCCTACGTATACGAGAGACCTTGTTTCAAGTGTCGAATACCGATATATTAGACCATTCACCATTCACACGATTTTTATAGACAAACCTCGTAACACAAGTAAATTTGATTAAAACTTATTTACAAAATTTCAAAAACTAACTTAATTTGAGATTAAATAAAATTTGCATGTGAACTTTTATGTTATATATTTATATATATGTAATGTTTTATGATTTATCAATGCTTTAATACAAGACACTTTAAAGTTATATTAAATATGTATTTAATACGTCGTTAGATATTGATATACAGAAAAAGAAGAAATGATATTTATTATTAATATTTGTGATGTGTTGTTAGACGTTTCATTAATTTTATAATGTGTGTCTATATAATTTATATTTTATACTTTAATTTTTATTATTTTGTTTTGTACATAACTGCATAAGGCTGTGCTACCTAACTGTGCAGTTATTCTCTAATCTGTCCAAATACATTATCAGAAGTATTGATAATATGCTGGTGTTCTATTGTATACTAAAAATTTGAATGTCACATTACTAAATCTATTTACCTTTTAATATTAGTTATTGTTATGTTTCCTAATGTGCAATTAAATAATATATTATTAAGTAAACTTATAAGAATATTCCACACATAAACATATTTAGCTTCTACTAGTTTGACAAAATTTAATTACATCAGTATTACTTATTATTTTAGTCGTAAGGACCCAGAACCAAACAAATTTAAATCGTGCCAAAAACAAAAAATGTGTTTTAATCGTAATAATCACATAATGGCTTAAATACCAGTGAATGCACCCCTATTCGGAAAATATCCATACAATGATTGTCGCAACAATTGTTTATTCGCACACAGCCACGCGGATATGTGTTACGGGAGGGGAGATTTGTAGTTACGCCACCGACTCAATATCAATTTTTGTTAGAGTAACTACAGTCTATAATAGTTGGATTATTTTATTACTATTTTCATAAAAGCAAGAGTCGGTAGTGCTTTATTCGAAAGACGAATTGTTAATTTAAAACAAGCTACAGTAATCTGCAATAAGCAAAGATAATAATGTAATTTATGAAGCTGAATTGTTTTTCTTACAACTCTTTTTACTTTCATTTACCTTTGCCCAAGTCATTTCTTTTAAATTTTATTGCATTAAAAAAATTTTAAAAAATGTCTTGGGCCAAGGTAAATGATGTAGTGCATAGTAAAAAGAGTTGTAAGAAAAACAATTCAGCTTCATAAATTACATTATTATCTTTGCTTATTGCAGATTACTGTAGCTTGTTTTAAATTAACAATTCGTCTTTCGAATAAACCACTACCGACTCTTGCTTTTATGAAATTAGTAATAAAATAATCCAACTATTATAGACTGTAGTTACTCTAACAAAAATTGATATTGAGTCGGTGGCGTAACTACAAATCTCCCTTCCCGTAACACGTATCCGCGTGGCTGTGTGCGAATAAACAATTGTTGCGACAATCATTGTATGGATATTTTCCGAATAGGGGTGCATTCACTAGTATTTAAGCCATTATGTGATTATTACGATTAAAACACATTTTTTGTTTTTGGCACGTTTTAAATTACTAATAAGATATGAGATACCGGGTTATGAGAATTTAGGCCATTCAAAATTTCTTGTTTTTGTTGTACTGTATTTGCTTTTTTTTAATACATTACAATTCTATTTTCCAGAGATAAAGTTTGGTAACATATTTAGCGTAAATATTACGCATATGTACAATTATGACCATAACATAAGGGACCGTTTATATGCTACTTTGTTAAAAAGGCTTTTAGCAGACTATCTAATAAAAATAACATTTAGAGTATCTATGAAAGCTTGATATACAATGCCTAAAAATAATTGAAGAAGTAGTTAAGGACTTAAAGTTTGGTAACATATTTAGCGTAAATATTACGCATATGTACAATTATGACCATAACGTAAGGGACCGTTTATTTGCTACTTTGTAAAAAAGGCTTTTAGCAGACTATCTAATAAAAATAACATTTAGATTATCTATGAAAGCTTGATTTACAGTGCCTAAAAATAATTAAAGAAGTAGTTAAGGACTTGTCCCTTAAATTATGATCGTAAGTGTACATTGATAATTATTTTTACTATGTGATATAAAATACATCTGATACACCTGTATATTATCACAACTCTTGCATTAACTATTGGGTTGGTGCATAATTATCAGGCGTATTTTAAATAATATTTTTATTAGGAAAAAAAAACATAAATCAACAATAACATTTTTAATTGATTATTCCGGAGCGTAGTCACCATCTACTTCGATATCTGCTTTCCATTTGCTTGGCACGGTCCTTGGAGGCAATCCATGCCATGACAGCGGTCACTAAATTATCGAAATCGGCATAAACTTTGTTCAGTTTTTCAGCGATCGATTGACGTGGTAGTCCGTAGGTGCTTCTGTGGGAGAATATGGCAGATGTAGAAGCATTTCCTAACCCTTATTGGCGTTGCATTCGCCAACACGGCGCTGAAGGAAGACGATACTATTCCTTTTGCGTGATCTTTTCGTCTCGATTGCATCGTGAAGGCGGTGGAATTGCCGCTTGCCATTTTTGTCTGGAATCAGCCACTGTTGACGCTCATCGTCGTCATTCCACCAATAAAAAATCCCGTTTATGATTTATCATTGGATGATTCCGCTTCTATCCCACCAAACACCCACATTGCCTTTTTACAGTGCACGCTTTTCGTTATTCCTTTTGGCGAAACGCAGATCTTGGCTCTTTTGAGAGTGTTTTTTAAGAGAAGCCATGATTCGTCCCCAATGAATAGGTTCTTCTGAAACGAAGCTAGTTCATTTTGTTACAGCAAATCGTTGAGAATTCGGACAAATTCGGCTTTATTGTTGTCAGTGAGTTCGTGGGGATCCATCCAGCTAATTTTCATACCTTTTCGAGCTTTTTGAAACGACGAACTATGGTTGAATGGTTCACATTGAAGTTTTCTCCTGGTATTCAAGTTATCAAGCTTTCGTCCTCTTCCACGGCTGCTAAAAGTGCCTGGTCGTCGAAATCAGATTTAAAACGGGCAAACCGTTCCCGGCATCGACTTTCGCTGATTTCCTTCGCCAAAAAGTTCGTTGAGATCTCGAAGTGGTAAAGCATATGACGAATATGAGTATGATTATCGACACGCATTTTTATAACCTGAAAATAGATGAATATTTTCACCAATAAATTTTAAAAAAATTATAAAATGATGTATTGTAAATAAGACGCTAGTAAAACGTCTGATAATTATGTACCAACCTATTATATATATTATATGTAAAATTAATATTATATTATATATGTATGTTCTTTTTTTATTATTTTGACAGCTATTATAAATTGTAAATATATATATTATTATCTTATTGTGTGCAATGTTATTTCCTTTTTAACTATTAAATTATAAAATAGTTAACGTATGTACATGTTGAATGTGTGTATTTAGTCATAATAACAGTATTTTCATTTCTAATATAACATTCCTTATTGCTCTATTTTTTCATGGTATCTGTCTCAGTTGTTATCAAAAAAAAGTTACATACTCGAAATATGTTACTTTATTTAGTTTATGTGATTTTTGTTTAGTATTAATATACTACATACTTAGAAAATCCTTGAAATCGTTTAGTTTCACTGTAATAACGTTCTTAAAAAAATTATATATTTTAGTGTAACTTCCACAGTATTGGCGGATATGATATAATGAATATTATTTCTGTATTGATTTAATAAACTTTTTCAAATATAATTTCTTGTTTTTATTTGTCAATATTGGATCTCCATTCTTAAACCACATATACAGAATTAAAAGTTTAACCAAATATTTAAAAATGATTATGTAAAACATTTAAGTCTACTAGCTAAACCTCGATCACGCTCTGCTGTGACTCATTCTGATATGAAATGAATGGGAAAGAAAACAAAAGGATTGTAGCGAACATAAATTCACCGAGAAAATACATCATTCAATTCAATACCCTGCCTTGCGTTGCTGTGGCTATGTGGAATGAAAGGAAAGGAAGAGAAAATATGTTTTTCACCAAAAATTATTTTTTATTGAAAGCTAGTGGATTGACTACATTTTTAGTTTGTCCGTTTAATTATGTTTGCTACGACACTATAAAAAAGTTGACAATTTAATTCATCTGTCAAAAACCCGTATGTTATTTAGGGACGGGACCTGAGAGGCTGATGGCTCATCGCCTACGGGAGTAACATGCGATCGAAAAAGATTGTCATAAAAAAAACTTTTTTTTCCTGGTATTTGATATCAAAAGTTACGTCTAATACTTTAAGTGAAGTTATCAATTTAGTAAATTAAGCAGATTTCAAAGAATTTGATTACTTTTTCTTTCATTGACGTCCGCTGCAATATAAAAAGTATTTTTAATTAAGACATCAGTTTGTTAGGTTAACTTTCGAAATGCCATTTTCCATTGAACAGGAAAAGTTTATCTTAGAATCATATTTCCGTAACGGAGAACGGGTGGGTGGAGAATTGAAATATTCTGTACGGGAGTGCGTTGATGAATTCGTTGAAAAATACCCCAACAACAATATTCACGAAGATAATTTAGTACGACATATATATCGTATTGTGCATCGTTTTCGCGATACAGGTAGGTGTAAAGCAGTGGCGGCTCGTGCTAAAAATTTTAAGGTGTTCTGCAAGTTTTACAAAAAAATTTACCTTGCACGGGCAGTAAGAGGTTGTCTCCCATCGATCTTATCGTGCTTTCTTCGCCTTCCGCACTGAAGTAATGTATTTCTGGAACGATTGTCAATTGTCACACAAAAAAATAAGAGTCACTAAGCACTACTTTACTAACAAATTATTTCTTATAAATTAAATCTATTCTACGTTCTTTTCGATTTGCAAATTTTGTTATCACTTTGTCATTAAAATTGTCTATTTCGGAGATAAACTTTTTTTCGATAGATAGCATGGAAAGAGATGTTAAACGATCTTCGGTCATTGAATTTCTGAGAAACGTCTTAATTCGATTTAGCGTTGAAAAGTATCGTTCGGCCTCTGATGTTGTCATGGGAGTTGTTATTACAATTTCTAATAATTTTCTAGTCTCCTTCAACGTATCTCCCAGATTGTTTTTTATTAAAAAAATTAGAAGAGGTAGTGCGCCTTTTAAAGATCTACAATCAGTTCTTGAGTAAATAACAGACAATTCAGTTCGTAATCTTTCTTTATCAAGGGTGGGATAATAGGAGCATGCGGAAGTGAGTTTGTCCTCAGGAAATTTACTGCAATACTCTCCAAAGCATTTCGAAAAAAAAGTGATGCCACTACTAGATGCTCTTTAAAATGAAATCGATCCTTTGCACAATTCAGAATAACATCACACACCTCTAAAGCCGAAATTCGATGATTAAATCTGCTGTTATTTGGACGTTTGCGTTTTTCTGGTGGTGGCTCATCGCTTATTAAATCTGTTTAGTCCATTTACTAATTTAACATAACTTATAAACAATGTAACCCGCTATTTTAATAATGTTCCTGTCACTTGGCTTTTGACACATTGTCGAAATTACTTCAAAAACGTCATCTTTCAAATATCTCAGTGTTATTTAAATTCTTTTAATAAAATTTGTATCGTATATGTTGTCTTTTCTTCGATCCTACCTTGATTAAATCCAATAGTGAGTGTATTCTCTTAAATATTTAATCTTCCTTTCTTGTGATCCTTAATTTTTGGATTTTATATCACTTTATGTTTAACTTCTTTCTATAACAGCTTCTCTGTGCCTGTTTCCTATTACTTTTCATTCTCATTGAACTTGTTATTAAATTCCTTCTGCCAATACTATTCTTATTCCAGTTACAATTTTTCGATTGTCAATTTATTACAAACAAAATGAATATGGCCATCGCAATACTACTACATTATATTATAACATTATTTTCTTTAGATTGACATTTTTAAATTCGTTATATCTTTTGAATGGAATGTCCGATTTTATTAATTTAAAAAATATTTTACTGGTATTGAAATGGTCTTTAATAAAATATCATTTAATAGGATAAGAAATAATACAGAGGTATGGATAATATGGTTTGATTATTGTCGGCACTTTTATTAACTTTTAAAATGTAAAAAAGTAGTTATAGTGGCATAACTACAGTAGTTGGACATATGGTTTCGCGGACTTTTTTGTAGATATTACTACGTTCTATAATACTGTAGAACATTTTTTTGTTCTATCAACAATAGTTTCCGCAGCTTACGCGATGGCAGATTTTTTGTGACTAATTTTCATGAACTAATGCAAAACGAGGTCCAAGCCCGGTTGGTGATTTCAAACCAGTGCTTAGCCCTTGAATAAAAGCTTGTCGACTATTTTGAATAGTAGTATCTGTCCAAGTTTTATTTACCGCATGCCCTGTATTCACCCATGACTCGTCAGTGTATATAATAGTTCGACCTAGTTCGAAATAATATAGAGTTACAGCCATGTCAAATAGCAAGAAGTAAATTGTACCTTCTTCTCTAAATCTTTTGATCTCTCGTAAGTATTTGTGCCTCTACCCAATAATCTCATCTCGTTCAATGAGTATACTTTTTCGTCCTACTTTTTTAAATTCGAAACCCATATCGTGTAACAATCTATGTAAAGTTGTTCGACTGAAGTTAGGAAGTTGATCATCAGCATTGACGGCAGCAAAAATTGTATTTAATGTAGGTGGCATATTCTGTATAAAAAAGCCATGCACTTTACGTCGAATAGCTGCTTGCGTGTTCTCATCATATGTATGTAGTCGATCATTTAGTTGTATGCCTTTCCTTTTTTTAGGGTTTTTTGGACTTTATAATAAACCAGTTCGTTGCTCCTGTTTTACATGATATATTGCACGGTCTGAGATACCCAAAGCTTTACTTGCTTCTTGAACGGCAGCACTCACATTCATTGATTTATTGAAATAATTGAAAACATTTGCATTTCTCCTTACGGCTAAATTTGTCTCCTTTGCGCCGTTTTCTTCCTACAGGCTCCATTAATGCAGTGAAAACTGTAAGTACATTTATATTATGTTATAACGTTTATAAAAATCAATAAAAATACCCATATTACCCTGTGCACGCTGGAAAAAGATAGAAATGTTCTGAAAAGAACAATTTGTACAACTTAACAATTTAACGAAATATTTTAAAAGTAGGACGATGACGGTTGACAGTTGATATTAATAGACAGATAGATACTGTTGTCGATGCCGACAGCATATGTCAATAAGTTGCAATATAGCAACCGAAAGTGAAGATAGCGTTAATGACAGCAACTAAGGATAGTAAGAGATAAAAGTTGCTATTATATCCCATACTGAATACGGAGGTTGGAACGATCTATAGGTATAGCAAACGCCAATTAAGTTGGCGCGAGAAGGGGTAAGTTCGCGCAGGATTAGAAGTAGTGCGGAGATTTGTATTTGGTTTTACATCAAATGTCAGATAATTCTAACCTCTGAGCGTGTATGATCTGCTAGCAAAGACATTACAAAATATGTTCTGTCAAACGTCAATGACAAATATATTCTGACAATTACTTGAGTAGTGGGGGTGGACGTTTTTAAAAACGGCTTCTGCGCACCCCCTTCTCGCGCCAACTTAATTGGCGTTTGCTATACTTCATAAAAACAAAAAAGATTCTACCTCAATGATAGGAAATAACGTTTGTTGCGTTCTATCGTCTACAAACACTAATACGCCCACTTTTTTATGGGCATCATATAGCCCAAAAATCCACTTTTCTTCCACCAAGTGACCCCGATTATATTTTCGTTTTGAAAGTAAAGATTCATTTGTAAGACTTCGATTATACACATATGCAATTTGTTATTCTAATTTAATTATTAACCTATTTGTACTACTTAAACTACTTTATTTATACCTCCAAGTATTATCCGATTTTCCAGTAAGTGTCTTGAACATAATATGTCTCTGAACCACTGATTCCATTGAATTACAATGGGTTTGGACACACCGGTTAAGGATTCTTGGCACGTAGATGAAATCCCATGTCCCCATAAATAGGCCAACATCACGAATCTTTTACATTCTAAATTTGAATTTTGTAAAAACGACCCATGCCTAATCGCTCTTTTAAAATTGCATCTCGGAGCATCTCCATGACAACGATTACATCGCCAAATTACTCCGTCTCCGCGACTACGTCTTCTATTTTCTGTTGTAATTGCATTACAATTCGTACATCTAACAGGTACGGATCTTGAAACTCCACGTTCCCGTAAAAACGCTATCGCATTGTCATTAGTGCGTATTTGTTCGATTATATTAAAAATATCCATTTTTGAATTTTCTTCTATTCGTACCACTGGATGTATAATATATAAGGACAGGAAGGGTACAGAAAACAGAATAGCTGGTCTCGCTTATTTTTATCAATGGAAATATTGTTTTGATTAGAGGTATAAATAAAGTTCTTAAATTCATAATTCATAATACAGCAGTTTGGGTCATAGGGAAATGGGGGATTCCCATAACGTCTATTAATATTTGTTTTGTATATCATATTTCTTATATATTTTAACGCAATACACTTACTAATATAACAGATTTAAAATAAAATTGGATTCATTTACAATAATTTCCTTAACAAATAAGTAGTCAAATAAAAGCGCAACTTAAATTAGATTTGACATCGATGTGAACCGCACAATACATACGCATACAGATTTGTATATATGGTGGCATACATATCAATACGTATTCATACTGGCGCCCCAATTGTTAACCATTGCCACTAATTCACAAGATAAAGGTATTTCATGTCACAGAATTCATTAACATATTGCAGTGGAATGTGCTTTTTAATTGCTTATTAATATTTTTATTCACACTACAACTTATGCTGCCGGCTGTTCAGTCTAGTAGATTCCTCGAGCTCACATCTCACGGATCGCTCTTCTCAGATTAGGGCCAGGTTATGTTAGAAGTAAAACAATAAATGTCAATAAAAGTCTCGGTTAGCTAATTTACAAATTTTAATAAAAAAAAATCAAAAAAAATCCCTTTCCCGAATGTATAGGGTGCTAAAGCAACATTAACAGTAGCATTAGGAGGAAAGACTCTTTGTGAATATGACTCGCACACAGAGAAAAACCCCCTGTGACTCTCGAACAAATATAAAATTAATAAATAATGGAGAAATTTGTCAAGTTTGACCTCTACTTTAACCCCTACAATATCAAATGTCAAAAACAACAAAGTTTTCAAAACCGCGTAAATTGGCTTACAGTCATGCGCAAATAAAACACGACACAATTCAACCCACAACTAAAAAAAAATCCAACCTGAAATTAAAACGTTCTAGAATATCTTGAAGAAAAAACTCCACTAACTAAAAAAAAACATGACAACTTTCTCTAGTATTCATATACTACTTCAAATATCAAAATTATTACAAAGAATACATGAAATTATAATAAGCAAAATAATCGTAGTATCAAATATATAAATTAAATATTTTTATCGAACATACATAGATCTATGCACTGATAACACAAAAAAAAACTACGTGAGAGATATCATACTTATTTTAGATCCCAAACTCTTGTAAAAATCGCAATTACATTACATGCACCTGAATAAAATGCATAAACAAAAATAAAAACCCGATTTTACTTAAAACAGAGAATAAAAAATGAACTTCTTATCCTCTAACAACCGGTCACTTTAGAAGTTTAGATATCTCTAACAAAATTTACCGCGAAAAATTCCTACATCTACTTCAATAGTACCACAACTGTCCACATCCATACGTTTAAACTAATAAACATACAGAGTCAGTTAAAAATATAATTGCAAATATAATAAATATTAATAAAATTCAACAATTGTTCAAATTTTAAATCTTCCATCTTTTTCTCTCTCTCTGGATAGAAAAATCCACTACAATATGTCAGAATGACATGTATATTAAATTGAAAAACTTCCGACACTACGCTACTGAAAATAGTACGAGTTAATATAGCGTGAAGTGGTTTCTTGTAAAAATTAGCACTAATTTCAGCGAGCGGCGATGACAATCATTTATGATCTCTCTGTATTATTGAAAATTTGTATTTTTAAAAAATTTTAATTTTGTTTATATAATTGAAAAACAAACGGTTGGTGGATCTATAAAATACGAAATACATTTTTATTTGTTCATTTTGTAGTTCAAGTTGAGTAAAGGAGTATTAATATTAACTAGCAATACTTTCTCAAGGTTATCTTATGTAAAATTTGTTCTCTTTCAATGAAATACATCCTTGTAGATAGAAAACATCCTTTCTACATCGCAACTGCTTTTAGGTGCATTGGATTTCTATTAAAAACTGCGTCTAATTCTTGCCGAAGGCCACATCCGAAGTAACTTAGAATGTTTTTGAAATTATTAATAGCCACATCTAATGTGGTTAATCCATAATTTAATTTGAGATTTTGATTTTCAAAATAAGTGATTAGTTTTGGTTGATTTTTTAAGTTTGGAATTTGTATTAGTTCCTTGCACTCAGAAATACTTCGAGCATCGTCATTTAAACATGTAACGAAATTTTGTAAACTATCGAAATTCTCAGCATAAAAAGTAGTAGCTTCCAACCATGTTCTCCATTTAGTTATTACTGAAGTGACAAAGATGGAAGTTTTTTCCTGTAAAGAGCTACTCGCAATGGTGCTTATCTGAACACTTTTTTAAAAGCGGATACAAGTCTATCAACTTCCGGAAAGGTGTCTGATATATTCACACTCTGTAGAGAGCATGTGCCACACAAGTAATATGCAACATATTAGGATATGTTTCCATTAAGAGAATGTCTATTTTAGCTCTGTCACTGACTAATTAAAGTATTTTTTCTTATCTGTCATCCGAATTAAGCATTTGGTGTATATTCATGTACATGGTTTTAGCTACTGTTTCCGCATCAACTGTATTTACAACTTTTGTTGCCAATACGTATGAGTTATATGGAATAGTTGGATGTAGTACACCAGCTACAACATTTACCACACAGCGTCATAATATATCGACAGTTTCATCGGCACTTATACATAAGTACTGATTTGAAAATGGCTTCTAATGCGTTCTACTGCTTTCGTGTAGCACTGAGAAACATAATATTTGCGTAAGGTGGATTCATCAGGATCATTTCGACCAGTATATTTTTGGAGAAATGTTTTGAAGGTGGGATTGTTAAGTTTGTTTAAAGGAATATTTGCTGCCATTAAAGTTTCACAGAGTTAATCGTTAAAATTTCCAACGAGTCTAATATCTGTGTACCTATGTGTTTGCGGTGCTAAGGGACGTTTTACGTGCGATTTCTTGGAATTTTTTAACGATATTTTACAGACTTTGCAATAAATTTAGGAAGCACTGGCAGTGGACGTACAATCAGTATGATCCTTAATTCAACTCGCCGTTATTTCACGATGCCATTCTCGACGTTGTTCGATATCGTATCTGAAAAAGTAACTTAAACAATGTCTAGATCTAAATAAATGAAAATTAAAAATGTATGCGTAAGTTATTGAAACTTAACGAAATTCACTGCGACCAGTTACGTCAAAATAATTGGGAGAAGCAGATTAGATGAAACGATATTAAACCGAATCTACTATAAAAATTACGTAGTATGGTAATTGATAGTTAAAGCAATGAGAAAGAGAAACTAGCGCACCGTACTTTATTTATCTTACAAAATATAAACTAATAAATAAAATAAATTATAAAAACCCCGCTTCTATCTACGCCTATGAAGAAAGGAATTTCACTATAATATTGAAGCAATTGCATCGCAATTCAACGACAAAAACCAGATGTGCGGTTAATCGAATGAATAGTGCTATTCAATAACTGCGTATGGTATTAAGCGATGTTATAGACTATTTAAATGGTCCATCGTAATTTCGTCATATGTTTAGTATTAAGTTTAATTATATCAAAACAAAAGAATCCATAATTAAATTGTTTTATCCAACACCTCAATGTGATGAAGCTATAGCTATGGTAATTTTGAATAAGTAAAGTCGTCAATAACTCACTATACTCTATTTTTAAAGTAGAGAGACGAATTTCTGAACCGACCACTTTGACAGTGAAATCTCATTGGTTGAAAGCAAGGCCAAATTGCTTTCAACCAATGAGATTTCACTGTCAAAGTGGTCTGTTCAGAAATTCGTCTCTCTACTTTAAAAATAGAGTATAGTTATGTTACAATCTATAACCCACTAGTGTGTTATAGAAATACTTTCCTCATCATGAATACGAACTGCGTCAAATTTTACGTATATCATTTTCAAATGTCAAACTAAGAAATAATGCACATACAAGGATAATTAAATTACTATTATTGAAAACAATTATCACCTGAAACTTATTATCTTTATGTATTTCATACAACTATATATTGATATTAATCTTAAAGTTTAAGGACATGGATTTTTTATTATAGCCAAGGCAAGATAAATATCAATGCACGTAATTGATCGTTAATGACGTAATATATTGCGCGTTTGCCAAGGTAATTTGACAATCATCGATGGTTTATCCTTGACAGTGAATAAATGAGCATTACGACGTTCTCAATAATTTGACAATTACATATGATTTGTTCTTGTGAGTGAATAGATGAACATTAGGTTATGTTTAGCGACGTTCTCAATAATTTGACAATTAAATATGATTTGTCCTTTACAGTGAATAGATGAACATTAGGTTATGTTTAAGAACGTTCTCGATACGAATACGGTAGAGACACTTCCATGAAATATATCTCTATCCCTCAAAATTTGTAGCACACTATGCCGTGTAATGTGTTGTTTTAAAATATACAAAATATTTAGAAGTAAATTAAAAATGGTATATATGTATTTACTAGTACGATACATTTCATATATCACATTCCTTATAGATGTTTTTGTAGCATCATCTATACCTAACACAGGTTTAGACTTTTGTCGAAAATATATGTCGGAACTTTTACGCCAGGTATTATAACTGAAAATTATTTTCTGTGACCAATTAATGTGTTAGAACCACATAAATATGCCGTTCATGGGCCACTGCGCATTTGTACGGAATTTTGGAATAAAAGGAGATAGAATTTGATTATTTCCTGCTGTTTAGGCAACCCAGTCACTGCCGTTGTATATAAGTAGTGTTCAGAGGTAGTATACATTTGACGCTTTTTTCAATTCTGTTGATTATTGAAATATATCCAGGTTATATTGTATTTATTGTAGTTTAAAATAATATTAATTGTATTTTACTTTAAAATATTTTATGTTATATGACTGTGCCGATGTGTGCTTATGATTTAATATATATAATTTTTTTAAATAATTATATTTAATATAAGTTTCGACTTCAAAATAATAAAACTCTCATTTAGTTGCGTGTGTCCGTTTTTCTGATAATTCCGGGAAAAATAATAAACGCTATTTTACTAACTAAAATTGTTGCAATAGCAAACGAGAGAAAAATTTAAGTTGAAGTGCAAACAAACCTTTTTATTTTACATCTATTGGGTTTGTTTTTAAGAATAAAAATTAATTGATGTGTGCCAATATTTAAATATCAAAAGGTATTTTAAAATTAAATGTTCAAAGATATATTTTCATGTGATTTTGAAACGAGTAAAATTACCACATCTTACTTTAACTTTATAGATAGTTATGCAATCAATATAGAACATTTACAAGTTGGATAGCCTATCCTTCAGAAAATACGTAAAAATTGCAGCTCCCATATTTCCGCGTGTCGGACGTCTCTTTTGCGCGGTATATCTATTTAAGTATGTGGTTAGAACTGCTGAAAGCAAGTTTGAACATTGAGTTTGAATAAATTTAAATATGGTTTACAATATAGTTAAAAAAATGTACATGATATAATGCCTACCTATTTTTGAACTGAAGTGTGAATTGATGGAATTTGGGTGTACAGCCAGCGTGCATGTTTGGATTTTAGAGAGCACTTCCCAGAGTTAGCTGTAATTCCCAAAAATGTTTATAATTGCCTTTCCAATTGTGTTGGTGTATGTCGATACTGGTTCTGTGGGCCACAAACCACGTACTGGTAGACCAACTGTTCGTTCGGAAGAAATTACGTATGGAAAATGAACCCACAAAACCTTTGAAACGTATTTCTCAAGAGATTGGACTTTCTTATGAAACATGCCAGAAAATTGTAAAGAAAACTTACACATACCTCACATCAGGCTATTTTGTTAGTAGACCACCCTCGACGTCTTGCTTGCTGCCTGTGGTTTGCAAATAATTTAATGCAAGATAATGACCTACTAAATTTTACATTTTTCTCTGATGGAGTGTGGTTTCATATTTCGAGGTACGTCAATTCCCAAAATACTCGGTGAAAATCCTCATATTTTTGTTGAATCGTTTCTGCATACTGCGAAACTTGGTGTTTGGCTAGTAGTTTTTCGCCGCAGAATTGTTGACCTATTTTTTTAAAATTTTACAATTAACGGTGAGAGGTACTTATAGAAGAAACATTTTGAATGAATTTACTGAACAGCTGCACGAAGATGAATTACAATATGGCATACAACATATGAAAATATTGCTTTTCTGCGTGTTTTTTGATTGAATTTCCACCACGATCACCTTGGTTGACAATTATGGACTTTTTTGCTCTCCTAAATAGAATATTTAAAAGTCTTGTTTCTAATTTGCAAGATCTGCAGCAAAGAACTATTGAAGAATGTCCATTAATAACGATCGCAATTCTGCAAAATGCCTTTGACTGTAGGTGTATTAATAAAATCTTGAATACCAGCTGAGTTTGTTGTTTTATATGATCTTTAAATCAAAAGACATATTTATTGATGTCATCATGACATTGTCATAATAATTTACAAAAGTTAAGGTTGTATGATAATACGGCTAAATATCAGATATATATTTTCTATTTTAATGTCGTCTCGTCCTAGAAACTTTATATCACGGTATGTACAGTGAATGTTTGCATTATGATAAATTACTTCTATGTAGAGTACCGCAAGGAAAAGTTTTTAGCTCTCTATTGTATATTATATTTTTACATGGTCGATATTGCTGCGAATTGAGGTTTTATTTGGTTTTAATACATTATTCCTGCTGTGAGAGCAAACAACGTTGAACGTTCACTGATTATAAGCACGCACCACGAATTAACCATGAAAAAAAGGTTTAGCTTGGAACAAGGCAAACGATCACTCAATATTGGGCCTTGTCGGTAATCGAGCATAGATTATGAATGCAACCGTTCATTCGAGGAACATTTCACGAGCGAAGTGTTCGGCGACTGTCAAAACATACATGGTGTCCTCGAAATAGACAACGCATGAAAAATGGAAAGATGCAAATTACATAGAATATAAATCCGAAATATTGAGTGAATTACGACGCGAACCCCAACATCAAAAATTATGTGCTGCCTATGTATCAGAATGTCTATTAAAAATACCTCCTTTGTATTTACACGCTGCAATGTTTATGTTTATAAAATATAACATTGTTTAGGCAGCTGTCGTTGTTATAATGTAGCAGCTTTTCTTTTACTTAGGGTTCAGTAACCTTAATACGATTACGTACGAATAAATCAGCTGTAAACCATTTGTGGACGAAAACTTTTGGAACCAACTTAAACCAGCTTCCTTCCTTTCTTGTGTACTTCGTGAATGTTTTTTTTTTGTTACGAAAAGTAATAAATATAAATTAATATGAATTCAGAATACCGCTACTGAATACACACGCCGAAAAAACTCTAGAAGATAACATTGTTTATACAGGTTTCTATGTTAAAGTTTCAATAATCTGGTACGAAAAGTTAGCTGTTAGAAATTTATACTGGCATGTGAATTTTTAAAGTTGTATTAAAAGAACATGAAAGATGTGTGCTTACGGACACTTCAACGTCCTATTTAGTAACAATCTATCTTTAAGGGCCCCATCGACGGTCAATCATCTTGGCCAACCTATTCCTGACGTCCAACTCAACGCCGAACCCAACATGTTGGCACAGCTCCACGGTCGAACTCAGGTTCGAGCACGTTAGTCCAACGTCAGTATTGCGATGGATTTTTAATAGGTCGTAGCTGTATGTGGTGATTTTTTGTGTTTAGATGAAAAGAAAAAAAGGAAAGCG
This sequence comes from Melolontha melolontha, assembly GCA_935421215.2. NCBI lineage: Eukaryota > Metazoa > Arthropoda > Insecta > Coleoptera > Scarabaeidae > Melolontha > Melolontha melolontha. Next base: position 205,397,270 of record OW285235.1, read on the forward strand.
CCGCGTGTGGGCAAAGCAGTTGCTTTTACAGCGAAACATATTCAATCACATGTCTTTGCTCTCAGAACTGGCCACCAACGAGCCAAAAGATTTTGAAAACTATGTGCGAGTGAATGAGGAAACTTTTCAAGAGCTACTTGGACGAGTTAGCAGCCTTATTCTAAGGCTAAATACCAATACGAGAGAATGTGTCAGTGTTAAGGAGCGCCTTCAGCGCCACACTTCAGTTTTTAGCCAGTGGAAAACGTAAAATTCAGTTGTGCGATATCAGCGCAAACGATAGGACGAATTATACCAGAAACATGTGCTGCCATTGTTGATGTTAATATCACAATGTCGGTTCGTATACATCATCTCGGCACTGCCGGTTCTGTTTTAGACTCTATTTTAGCTTTCACGAACTTTTCGTCACTCTCCGGAAACAATTCCTTTGCTTTCTCAATCAATACAGCATAACCTTCTTTCCTTATGTACTATCGTGAGCAATTGAAAGTAAACGCACTATTATAGCTGCGTAAATTTTACCAAATTGTCAACATAATAAAGTGTGCACTTTCATTTGCTCACGATAGTACTTGTTATAGTAATTTTTACTTTTAATATCCCACAACTAACCTTAATCTCTATAAAGTTTTATAAATTCTCTCCAGAACTGTTCCGTCACTAAACTACATTTTGAAATAACAAGTACTATATACTATCCTACGTGGAACAAGGTAGATTGAGAAGTGAGGCCGTGTCGGGCGATCCGCTCGACGGTTATCAATCTACGATCCAACACGTCAGGCGCGCGGTTGGAGGTACCTATCAAATCGAGCGTCCAACCCAACAAATCCGTCGAGCATGTTGGGAGCGAGCACATCCACGATATATGTTGGACGAGCCGCTCGGCCCCAACATGCTTGACCGTCGATGGGGCCCTTTAATCTAATACGTTAATGTAAATCATATCGAATGTATACTTAATAAAGTATTTCTTTTCAGTTTAAGGTGAAATTTAAGACATAAGAATGCCTTAAAATGACGTGTGTAGTATTACAGCGAGTATTTGTGTTAGAAAGAGATAAAGTACAATTTGCTGTTCGCACTTGGGCAGTACGAACTGAAAAGAAATACTTTATCAACGGTACGTAACGATTGACAATCGACTAGATCGGAGAGGATACCTTAAAGGGGTTATACCAGTGTAACACTTTAAACAAAATTTATTCGACAGTTTATGCTTTCAAGAATATCCTGTGAAATTTTCAAAGCGGTATCTCTAATACTCCCCGAATGGCTGCCTTATAAAGGGCAACCGCTCGCAGGTATAAACTGCCCCATCTGCGAATCAAGTTGACGGAGTTACATCATAAAGCATCCTCAAAAGAGGGACGAACAGCTCGCAGGAAAGCTTCAGTCTCTCAGCAGGCATTATTCCAGGAAGGAGGGTCCATTGTATAGGCCTAGTATGGCTGATTAGCAGTTTTTATGGCAAATATCATTTTATCTTGCAAAAATCGCTAGTTAAATCTTTAAACGCGTTTTTCTCGAAATGAATTTTTAAAATTTGCTGACATTGTAACTCAAAGAGCAATTATCCGATTGACTTGAAATTTGAACTGAGTATTCTTGAATATACATGGATTTACTATGGATATTTTTGATCGGATGAAAATTGACGATTTGGCATTGAAATAAACGACCATTTTATAGACACGAAAACAGACTTTATCATAACTACATTTTGTTAGATTTTGATACTTTTCGCAAATCCTACGTCATCGTACAGGAAAACCTTCCAGTTTAACATTTTTCGGCTTCAGCTACTCAATCGACCGGAACCATTTCAGCAGTGGAGGACTTTTTTGGCGCCTCAATATTTTTCTATGAAATAATTACGTAATATAGGCCAAATATATGCTTAATTTTCCGAAATATTTAATTACTTTTCTTCTAAAAAAATCCTGAAAATCACCTAAATTTTCAGCGTTCACACTGATATAGCTCCTTAAAGCGAGCTCGACATCAAAACTTTTTTTTTGTTATTGACAGTCAGCTTTAAAATATCGTCTCAGATACTCTTTATCACATACTCGATCGCATAGTGGCGTGACAAAATTGCCACGTGCGATGTTACTCGAATGAACCTCTCCCATTATGAATCACAGTTCGAAAGTTTAACTAGTTTCTAGATAGGACGTAGAGCTAATTATAACTAAAGTGGAGCGACTGACTGAATATGGATAATGCATATTATTTTTCTTACATTACTTGTTCATATAGTTATAAAAGTACAGGTGCAAATATTTGTAGTGTCTTCACTACAATTAAAAAAAAGTTGAGTAAAACTACAAAAATCGTTCTTCAAATTTTATTTGCCGATGTTTTATGGCAGACGGTAAGAGTAAACAAAAAATAATCTTGTAACATGTATCTTACAAGTAATTATAATATTTACAGTGAGGTACGCGATCATAAACACATTTTTTTAATTTTCTTCCGTTTTTTTTTTTCTGTAGCAACAATATATCGCTATCTTTTTATATATGTATATAATAAACTACTTGGAGCTGTGACGAATAAACACCTAGGTACTCTGCTACTGCGTCTTCAAGACAGGTGTGTTTTGCCATTATTTCCATGAACTTTAATTATATAACGAAACAAGCAACGTTTTCAGATGCTACATTATTTTATTTGCTTTTTCCGTATTATGGTACATCACGACCTTTCTTGCGAAGTAGACGCGCGATCAATAATAGTAATAATTAGAGTGGACCAATTCGGAGCGAAAGCAGAGGCGTGACTAACGAATTGGTTCCCGCATTCGAAACATTATTAATATCTAGAGATATACAGCACGAACGGTGCTGGTTATTATGTTAGATACAAAAAAAATGTAGGACGGTTTTTCTAGATTATGAAACGTTCTTTAATTAATTTTATTTTCTAAATGTACACGAACAGATTTTAAATAACGTCGTACATCACGACCTATTTGTCGTGATGTACGACTGCACCCTAAGTGGGTGCAGCTCGGTAATTCTAATTGCCATATTTTTCAAGAAATGAAATAAACGAATATAAACGAATCATTGCGTAACAAAGTAAAGGCAAATTACACACAACCATCATTGTACACAAATCAAATAAGAACACTTCGTATTTTGTATCGGCACCAGTGTCTCTATCTCTGTCTTGCGCTATGCACGTGGCGTTGCAAATTTGATTTTGTTAAATGGTTTATATATATATATTGCACACTAAACATTTTACATTTACCCCATTGAAAGATAAACTAGGATGGTTCTCAATAAACCTATTGACTAACTTTGATGATAGCGGTTTTTTTACTGTACGCTCCTTCAACATTATTAAATACACAGATTACACTTTCCTGCTGCTATTATACGTGTACATACGATGACCGTGAACAACATACTGAGTAATCGTATGTGCGATGGGGCACGCGGGAACCAATTTGTTAGTCACGCCTCTGCTTTCGCTCCGGATTGGTCCACTCTTGTAATAATAATAAAAACGAACAGTCAGTTTTACGATTTTTTATTAGAAAATACCGTTGAATTCTTGGCTTTTGAAAATAAATTAATAATAACACATATTAGACTATTTTTAAAATTAATTTATAAAATACTGCTTTCAATTGCGTTATTAGGAGTGACCCGGAAGGATACAAAAGCGGATACGTAGACAGCCGCAGCCGGAACGACGAGGGAAATATTTAATTTTCGACGCGTTTATATGGAAAGAAACCGGACAGATTATACATGAAAGATTCTCATCCTCGTTCCGACCATCGCACCCGGAATGGAAAACGCCGGACACTCCTTTAATCCTACACAATTAAAAGGAGTACTCTAATCTTTATCGACTAATCCGAAATAAATTCGGACGTTTTCAGTTGAAAATTCAGTTTTGTGACGCGATGTGATGAAATTTTATTTATACTAATTTGCATGTATCTTCCGCGATTATTAATTTATTTAGAAAACAGCCTTTATTTCATCGTAAAGTACTAATACGATGGCACCGCCTGTACCACGGAGAATGTTGGAGAAAGCGCCCTTGAAGAAGGCCTTTCCACCTTCTGTCTTGGCAATGGTAGACCAGCAATGAATAGTGTTCTTGTAAATAATTTCGCTCTTGGCACGTCCGGACTGCATCATCATACGCCTACGGACTGTGTCGAATGGATAAGAAATAATACCAGCAACAGTGGTGACAGACTGAAAAGAAAATTCATTATTAATTAAGTTTCGGGAATATTAATACATATTATGCTCATATGCAGATAAAAAAATTACTTTTAGTTTTAATGATTTTAATTATCTTTGCGTTGATTTACATATATAATAGCTATTAATATAACGAGAATATTATGCGATTTATAATAAACGAGGATGTTGCTAGGTGATGAGTGATGAGGCAGATCCGAGTCACCTGCGCAGCGTCCGAGATGGTTTAAATCACTGATATTCTAGCTACAGTACAACATGTATTATCCGGATGTATCTCCAAACTAATTTTTTCAATTTTATTTAGCAAAATTTATCGATATTGTTAACCGGTGTTACTTTATCGCTGTTATTTTTTATTGTTGTTATTCTTTATCGTTTTTGCTAAAATGGCAGAGAAAAGGAAGAAAACTGTTATGGAAAGTTTCCTGCTCTGAAGAGGTTAAATGCTGGTGAAATAGCTAAGAAGGTTGCTCCTGACATGGGTGTAGGAACGAACACTGAGTGAATAGAAAAAAAAACGAGGAGCGAGATTGAGAAGTGGTGCTCATCGCAAGCTTCAGCAAGTGGGGTAAAAAACCAAATATTATGAAGAAAGCCACTAACAACCACCAAGTTTGAGGCTTTATATCTTTGGTTTACCCAAAGAAGAAGCCAAGGATTGCCTATTTCAGGTCCTTTGCTAAAAGAAAAGGCTCTCCACTTCAATAAAGAAATCGGAGCCGATGAACAATCTAAAGCAAGTGAGGAATGGTTAGAAAGTTGGAAAAATCGTTAGGGTGTGCTGAAATTGCAGATCAGCGGTGAAAAACTTTCTGTTATGCAAGAAGATGTTGACGATTTCAAAACGATTTTACACAGCTTTGTAGACGAACAACGAATTTCAGGAGAACAGCTCTACAATTGTGATGAAGCTGGGCTGAACTATAAAATGCTGCCGACCTATACTTTGGCTTAAAAACAAGAATATAGTGATTAGAAAATGGTGAAAATTAAAAAAAAAACTTATTGAAGTGTTGAAAGAATTAGAAGAAATGATATGTCATTCGATAAATATAGGTTACAGTAACATAGTTTCAAAGTCTTATTACTAATAAGACTTTGAAACACACCTTTTCTTCGATCATCGGCTGATATACTGATATATAAGTTTAACGGAATAATCCCTAACATTTCTACTCTGTATATGTATAGAAATCGTGTTATACAAGAACGTCATAGAAAGGCTGCTGCAATTTTTGCTTGGCGTTCTTTGGAAATGCTGTTTTGAGAGTACCACGTTATAGGAAGGTTGACTGTATTCAATTTCATAGATTAAATCGTTAAGATTCGAAACTGTTATTATCGATGTGTATAGTATTGATATTATTGTGTAGCAGAAATAACTGTCTCAATATTTATGCCAACTCTTATAAATTAACTAATTTCAAAATTCTATATTATCATTAGGGATCGGCAATCAGGGATACATGACGCCTCTACCAGAGATTATGAATCCTGATTTAAGAATTTTCCCACGCGACTCAAAATACGTATCGACGAACTAGTACCACTAGTACTTCTTCAGAAGGAATATTTTAGGGTTTATAAACCCTGTCGCAGATCCTGACAGTTCACCGTTTATATCCAGAGTTCAAACGATACTAAATTACCAATAATTGTTTCATGTGCTCATGTGTTAATTGTGCCACTGTAAATTCACTTATACATCGAAAATGACCGTTTAACATCTACCGATGAAATAGAGGCATACTTAAAGTACAAGTTTTTTTAGTGACGGCACATTTATTTCTGGTTCGGAAAAAATCTACTTCTTTATCACCAAACAAGCCGACAATTCGGCGTACAGTACGAAATCCCGGATTATTTTTTAGAACTGCTTCAAATTTTCTTTTTACATTATCAGCAATAGCCCCAGGTAATTGGGAAAGGAATTGACAAAGATCATATACAATATTCATGGTTAGATATACATAGAATATCGTGGGTTGGTCGGAGTAACATCTGGAATAATGTTCATGAATATTGGGTAAATCTAGATGAACAGTTGGGTCCATAAATACTTGTTGAACGTGTAAAATAGAAACATCATCATTAGGATCCAGTAGCTGTATTATACTTTTAACGTCCTTAAAATGCATGTGATAGTAGGATGCTGTTCTATTTATGTGTCCCAACACATTATATCAGGTTCTGGTGGTAGCGGCACATGTGGCAGGCTTCCACGAAATAAATTCTCGCGTGCAGGTGCCCTCATAAAAACTTTCTTGACAGAAGATATCCATTTATCTGCATTCGGGTAGCATTTTCTGACTTTTACTGATACTCGATGATGACCATGTGCGAAACATGTGATTTACGTCATACTGTATGCTTGTTGCAAGAGCCGATCAGCCACCGTCATATATGCAGCTTCATCTGTTATAAAGATCGAAAATTTTTCTTTATTTATATCGTTATGCGATAGTTACGCTACGCGATATAAATTCTACATTAGTTGCTTGCTTAGATTCTCTTAGATATAAGTAGATGTGTCCATCACATATTTAGGCAATAGAACTCGAGGAACTAATAAAAATACAACCATAGATCGGCCTGCTACAAATTCATTTAAGTCTCCTCCTAGAATGTCCTTCTGACTGCCGATCCCTAGTTGTCATTTATTTGTCAACAGTGAGCCTACACACTTCTTTAGTTTAAAAATGGTAACTGTTACTTCTACTTTGCTCTAGTTGCGTCTTACCAAAATTTAAAAATATATTTTAACGGAAAATTGCAGAAGTTATTACGTAAATATACATAATAACAACGATTTAACAGACATGTATTTATGATGATAAAAATTAATCTCAATCTTATATAACGCCCGATTTTGGCAAGTTTTTCTGCTTTATTCGGAAACACGTGTCTGGCTTAGTCCCTGTATTGCATCAGTAATCTATATTTAAAACATAATTTCCATTGTATTTTATATACAACACGCCTTTTATACGAGACATACTTCAATTATTTAATTTAAAAAATGCCGTTAAAATACCGTATTTTTCAACTAAATATAAATTTTATTGCCAAGTTAAGATAAGAACGTATACATATATCACAAATAAGAATAATAAATGTTTAAACAACGTATAATAGTCAAAAAAATTGAAGGAACCGATCTGAAACTACAAATTCTGCAACTTCGAATATTTTATATTCGAAAAAATTTGCCAAGTATATTACATAGAGATGTGAACTAATACTTACTTGAGCAATAGCCCATGAAATAAGAATTGGTGTATTCTTGGGATCTGGTAGAAGACCTTTGGCAGTATCGTAGATACCGAAGAAGGCGGCACGGTAGATAATAATACCTTGTACAGATACTCCAAAACCACGGTACAATCCAATAAGACCGTCACTCCTGAATATCTTCATGATGCAATTTCCTAAACCGCTGAATTCACGGTCCGCACCTAATTTGCCGACGTCGGCGGCTAATCTGAAAAGAGAATATTGAATTTAGACGAATTGTTTAGTTTCCAATTGCTAAATATCTTCTCATATATATTATATTTGTTACTCTTCATACTAATTCGTATTCAGAACCAAATTATTTATTGAGAAATCATTTATTTTGTTTGACCTCCAAAATTATGTTTCCAAAATTTTATCATTTATCATTATTAATTTTCAAAAAAAATAGGTAGTCCATATAATAAAACACTACACAAGTAATGCAAACTTGCAGACCCAAACCAAAATTTTGCACACAATATGATTTTTATTATTCGTTTTATCTGTATTTACTAATATTTGCAGAAGTTGATGTAATTGGCATTACAGCAGCTTTCTAGTACATTTTGAGAAATAATCTAGTACATTTTGAGAAATAATAGGTCTTTCAAATTGAGCGCCTTATTTTAAAAATAACTAAAATATAGATGGCGCACTGAATTCGTCTGGATATTTTGATATTTACGAAGTGTGATGTGTGACATTTACAAAAATGCCGTCTTACACTATACAACAATGCGTTCAAATTGTTGATTTACTTTACGAAAATCAGCATTTTGTGAAAAATGTTTTTAGAAAATTATGGTTTACATGATCGTCCATCTGAAAGTATTGGTCGAATTATTAAAAAATTTCAAGAGGCCGGTTCGGTGGATGATCAAAAAAGAGAAATATACAGTAGTGCTTGTTCATAAGAGCATATTGATTAGATTCGTGAAAGTGTTGCTGAAGCACCTGAATGTCCATTAGTCAACGTTCACAACATGTTGGACTCTGAATCAACAACATATTTCACAAAAAATCATCTTTTTCATGAAACACATTTTGAAATTGGTGGTTTTCTTAACAAACAAAATTGTCGAATTTGGGATGAGGAAAATCCACAAGAGATTCATGAAAGACCTTTACATCCTCAACGAGTCACTGTTTAGTGTGCATATGGTCAGGTGGTGTAATTGGTCCATATTCCTTTCAAAATGCTGCTGGTGATGCTGTTAACAGTGTTCGATATCGTGAGTTGTTAACTGAATTTTTGTGGCCTAAACTGAATAATATTGATCTAGAAGATAGATGGTTTCAACAGGACGGTGCAACACCTCATTTTACTAATGAAACAATTGCTTTATTAAGAGAAAATTTTCCGAGAATTAGTTCAAGAAATGGTGATGTTAATTGGCCACCAAGATCATGTGATCTAACACCGTTGGACTATTTTCTTTTGGCGTTACGTAAAAAGCCAGGTCTAAGAACAAACCACAATCGATTCCGGAACTAAAGGATGAAATTATTCGAGTCATTAGTGAAATAGAGCCTCGATTATGTCGAAATGTAATAGACATTTTTAACAAAAGAGTGAACAGCTGTGAAGCAGCAAGAGGCGGTCACTGGTCAGATATTATGTTTCGTGTATAAATGTCACAACTGATACTACAATTACAAAAAAAAGTTTTTGAAAATGAAAGCAAATTATGGGTTTTATTTATTTTAAAAAAAGGCGCTCAATTTGAAAGACCCTTTGGTAAAGTAACATTTCTAGTGCGCGATGGTGTATCTCATTACTAAACCTGGACAAAGCAAAGGGAAAACAACATTATGTATGTACATGTTGTACATATAGCGTTTAAATAAATATATGTATATATATTTTTCCCCCACAAACAAAATTTCTATAAAATACCGCTTTTAAATTGAATACTGCTTTGTGTTGTAATATATCAATATTCAAACACGCCATTTGAATTTAATGGTTCTAAATAGAGCAGTATTTTACAGACATTCCATTTGTGAGAAAAAACAATATGTCGTCGTATATACTCTCGTTGATCCAGGCTTACTTATTACTTTCATTTCAATATAAAGTTAAGAATTTAATTTTTTATGGTAGAAAAGCATTCTGGATCTTTATGCGTTAACAATTTCCATTATATCAAATTAAATGAACGGGTGTTCCATATAATTTGTATCGTCTTTGCATTACCACACAATAATTCTACTTTATACAAAAAAAAATCTTTTCGTTTTATTGTAATGTATTAATTTAAACAAGAAATAATTAATTATACTCGTACTTAAGATTATATGTACCAACTGGTTTTACAACCTTTAATTGTACATAATTTTATTAGGTGCAATAATAATTGTCGTTTTTATACCATAAATTTGTAAAGCTGTTTTCGCGACCACGTTTTATGCGTAAAAACTATAGCTTTTCTGTTCAGCTTTTAAAATTTGACATGGTGAAACGGGTAAAAAGTAATATTACTCATCACATGGCTTATGAGTAGAGTGGACCAATTCGGAGCGAAAGCAGAGGCGTGACTCTCAATAAACCTATTGACTAACTTTGATGATAGCGGTTTTTTTACTGTACGCTGCTTCAACATTATTAAATACACAGAATACACTTTCCTGCTGCTATTATACGTATACACACGATGACTGTGAACAACATACTAAGTAATCGTATGTGCAATGGGGCACGCGGGAACTAATTCGTTAGTCACGCCTCTGCTTTCGCTCCGAATTGGTCCACTCTACTTATGAGTTACAGAGTCGGAGAAAACAGCAATTGGATGCTATAAAAAGTATACTGGCCGTCTTAAGTAAATGAGCAACCACCAGTAAACGATATATTTTAGTGCAGTTTCCAGGAAGTGTTTTGTTCGTACTAACATAACAAACAATGAAAATTTCCACAAGACACCTTCGATTATTTAAGGTAGCATTGGCAATGAACTAAAAAATATTTTTGTTTTTCTATTGACATTATTTACTTATGTAAAGAATACAGAGTGTCCTTGAAGAGTGTTATTTATAAAATATTAACACCTCACTATGCGACCGAAGTATCGAAGACGATCCTTAAAGCTGACCAACAATAACAAAAAGAGTAGTTCTGTTATTGTCCGTCAGATTTAAGTATAGTCTCTGATTCAGTTAGTTGTAGATCGTTACATGTGTGCGTTCGATATGATTTGCATTTACGTCTTCGATTAAAGGTAAATTGTTACCAAATTGGACGAGAAATGCCTTATTTTTTTACATCTTCTTTTAAAAATTCATATTGCAAGTATAAATTTTTTGTAACAGTTGACTTTTCGTACCAGGTTATCGAACCCTTGACATACAAAGCTGTCTAAATATCGTCATAAACATTGCAGCGTTTGCGTGTAAATTCTATGGCGATCTTTTTTATAGACATTCTGAATCCATACTAATATCTTATATTACTTCTCGTAACAGAAAAGAACATTCACGTAATACACAAGGAAGCTGATTTAGGTCAGTTCCAAACGTTTTCATCCACATACACCAAAGTAAACAAAGCTGCTATATTGTTCAGTTTTTATAACATCGACAGCCGTCTCAATAAAGTGATCTTTTAGAGTTTTTATAAACATAAACACTGCACCGTATGTTTCCGTGTACTCTAGGCGGCATATGATACTATTTTCAGGGGGGTTGTTTTAATTTTGGGGTCGCGTCGTAAATGACACAATTTTTTGGATTCATATTCTATATAATTGCATCTTTCCATTTTCATACTTGTCTCTTCATTTCCAGGCCAATCTGTATAGCTTTATTTAGACCTAGTAATGTAAAAGAATGCCTCCTATTAGACAACGCGCAAATTTTCATGAATTAACTGAGTTTAAACCTGTCAAGATAATCGGCCTACGAGAAGCTGTATATCCATTGCGATGTTGCCGATTATGTAGTAGGATGTAGTGTCGATACAATTGCTGTGTTGGTAAACATGGGCAGAAAATAGTGGTGGGATGACGTCTATGACACTGGCATCCCAGACTGATCGTACTTTTCGACTGGTGGTGTAATCCATACGATCTGTATATCGAAGAATTCGATGCTTTGGATTTAGATTGTCCCGAACATTTCTTTGTCTACATCTAACTCACGCATAAAATTGCACGGCTAGAGCATTGCAACCAAAGGTTGCACTGGAATAAGGATGGAATCTAGTCGCTTATAGTGACGAATGCCGATTTTATTTATGGGATCATAGTGATCAGCGTTCAAAAGTCCCTGAGAAGAAGAAACTTGAAGAAGATTGTGCTAACTTGATATATACATATATTACGTGTAAAATTCATTCTTTACATCTGGTGGCAGAAACTATTCGTATATGTTATCCAGATGCAGCAATTGCAAGTGCAAAGGCTGCGTTTCTCAAATCCCCAAAACGTATTTGCCCATTTCACAGACTGTGTCCCGATATTACTGAGCACCACAGCCGATTCGTATACGTTGGGGAACATGGTTACAGACAACGTTTTACTATCATAAACATTTTGATAATATTAAGAACGTGATGTTTCAATTCCATCACAAAGAAGCTGCAGCTATCAAATAAAGCCAGTCAAAATTTCAAAATATATAGTCAGGTTAAGACTATTCAGAACTATTACGTCGGACTAGTAGAGGCAATTGAAAAATTCGAAAATCCTTTGGTGTTGTTAGTGGAATCTTCGCAACATGTTCATATGGTAGAAGACGCCAAAAAATATTTCGTGTCCTAGAAAGGTTTGAAGGTGTTTTAGAGGAAGATTCAGATTTTGGCACATTTTAACAAACTTATGATAGTGGTCAACAGAACCATGAAATTGTTTTAAAGATTATTTTAATTATGCAAATATAACATTAGTAGATGTAGAACGCTCGTTTTCTGTATATAAGCATAGTTTTTCTCCGCAACGCACTAGGTTTGCGTAAATTACTGTGGAAACATATCTGATATTGAAAATATTTAACCGATTTTACCCAGTTTGCGACTTCACGGAAGAGGTTTAAAATGGTAAGTGTTCCACCACTTTTTATAAATTTATACCGTATTTTTTATTTATATAGGTTTCGGCGCGTTTCGGTTTTTAACAGCAATAATTTATTGCTCTAAACGAGCGAAGTGCCACTCATCGTTGTCCGGCGGCGACTGTCAATGAACCTCTTATAATTCATAAGGCGTTTTTCCGCGACCTAAACTGGCTATAATAGGTTTAGAGCAGTTTAGTGTGACGTCACTAACATATTTAGATTCGCGAAAAAACATCGGTTAATTTTGGTTAACTGGCTTTTAATTTTGTTGTTTTAGCAAATTTGAACACGAACTTTTAAAAACTGTAATAATGACAGAATTCTAGTTGCTATTATAGAATTAAAAAATACCAGCAGCATTGGCAATTGGTATTTGTATCACTTTTTAGCAAGCGAAAATTTCAAAATTGTTTCTGTATCTGTTATTCGAACACATTTTCGAATATCGTATGAAAGATCATTAGATATCAAAATATCTGCAAGATTTTTATAAACATTTTCTTATATGCCGACATCCATACACATAACAATAATATAACCTGTATTTACCTATTAACGGCTATAAATTCTACTCAACAGGCCTGTTAGGCGGTTTGACAAACCAAAGCTAACCGCGTTTAATGTAACGTCATTAGTGTCATTACATTGTCGCCAAAATAACAAACCAATTCAAACCAAGCCAAACTCACTCTAAACCGTAGTCGCGAAAAAACGCCTATAGGCCTTTAGGTTTCAGTGCCTCTTTGTGTTGGCGCATATAAAGTATATCTTCGTGTATATTTATACTCCTAAAGCAAAAAATAATTGTGGGACATTTGTATATAGGTACACATTCAGAAAATACTGACAATTAATACTTAAAAATTTATATTATATTTTAATAAAACTGATGTGGTGTAGTAATAATTGTTATATAACATTTTTATCTTTCCAGATAATTTTAATAAATTAATCGTTGTAGGTAGACTTAGATAAAATATTTATTTTCTAATAATATAATCTTGAAAAATATTGCTACTTTTTAATTAGTTTACATACATGCGCCACGTTATTTGAAAAAATGCGGCATTTGCATATCTTTATTAATGGAAATTACGTAATGCTTTGTGAACTATTTATTTGATGACGTTGAAAATAAAAAAATATCCGATTAAATAATTGCATGAATTACGTTTCACAATTAGCGTAGACTTACATTTAATATTTTTTAGCGAAGTCAAGCAAAAAAAATGTTGAACTTATTTCAAGATTTCAGTAACAATTTAAAGGTCATTTTTACGTACAAACATATCGAAAATAGCCGCGTAACGTTTGCTTTGCTAAAATAGATCTTTATCATGTGAATGCATAAAGATATACGACATATAAGTAAGCTGTTATGTAACAGAATAAATACGTAAAAATGCTGAAAGTACAAATATGTGCGACTGTATAAATAATTTCACTTTAAATTTGATTTTTATGCATCTTCTTTAACTGGTATTATTATCAAGTAATTTAATACAAATTGAGAAATTAAATACAAGGGATTAGCTTACGCTATTTAAGAAATAGATGTTTTTAAAAGTTTCTGTAACACAATACTGTACTATGATGAAAATATTTAATTTTCTTTTATATATTTTTATATAATTATTAATATATTGATTAACACACAGTACAAATTAAAAATATTAGCAGATAAATTTAGATATATTTATTGGACTAAAAAGAAATTGTTAAATCATATTATGTTATTTTAGTGAACCCAAACAATATTCTATTATAGTCTGTTTCACCCAAACTTCGAAGTATTGGGTCTTATGGAGAATAGCCTCCCTTATTAACTTATAGCGATGCTCATATAACTATCTTTTTTTAACAGTACGACGTTGCATTTATTTTGGCGCACTTTGTCTCTAGGGGAAAATTTTTATTTTGTGTTTGTTATATACTCCCTGTCACTTGAAATTTTCGATCTGTCATCTTTTGTGTATATTTCGTTTTGTTTGGTTTACTTTGATTTTTTCCCTTTATTTGTATTAATTCTTTTTTTTAAAAACTACTGCAAATTCAATAATTTAAACTATTGTAAGTAAAATCGAAATAGCTAATTATTATCACATAAAAATGTAAACTTATAGGTTGCAAGATGGAAGCCTGTAAAAGAAAGCACCAAGGCGAAACCTTTTCTGTAAGAGAAAAACTTATGATTTATAATTGCTTCACATACTTTGCGAACAGTATGAGAGTTTCCAAGGCAGTCGAAGAGACGGCAAAAGCTTTGGACTGTGGCAAAGGAATTGTGTATTCCATTCGCAAAGAAAAGGAAAACTGTCCCCCTGAATCTGTAGAAAAAACAAAATGTGCCACTCCCAAGAATACCCGCTTGCATATATACGAAGAACATATACAGATGCTTGTGAGGCGTAAAGTACAGTTTCTTTTTACGCAATATCCCACCCACGTTGGATATGATATTAGGTGCTGTACGTAACGAAGAAGCTATACCTAATTTCTCTATGTCAATGCTCTACAGATTGTTAAAAGATATTGGTTTTTCATTTGAAAAAATTGGCAAGAAGGTAATGATGATGGATCGAGATGATATTATAAGATGGCGTCATGCATATTTACGTAACATTAGGAGATATCGCAGCGAAGGGAAAAACATTGTATTTACAGATGAATCGTGGGTGAATGTCGGACACTTTGTATCCAAAGCATGGACTGACACAACTGTAAGTACCTCTAGAAACGCATTCATTAATGACTTGAGTACTGGTCTAACTCCACCAAAAGGTCGAGGGCAACGATATGCTCTTATTCATGCGGGTAATGAGAAAGGATTTGTCACTGGTGCTGAGTACAACATTCTCTGCAAAAAGAATACTTTAGATGCTCATGATAAGGTATGTGCAGAATTATATGAGAGCTGGTTCCTAGAATGCTCACTACCTAATTTACCTGCGAACTCAGTGATTGTGATCGATAACGCTTCTTATCACAGTCGCAAGCAAGAAAAAATACCAAGTACTGCCTCTAAGAAGCAAGAGATTTTCGACTGGTTAAGTGAGAAAGGCATTCCTGTTGAGGAAGGATTACTAACACGCGATTTGCTACAAATTTTGTCGATACACAAGGATCACTATAATAAATATCTGCTTGATGAAGCAGCTGCTCAGAGGGGACATACCATATTACGTTTGCCACCCTATCATTGTACATTAAATCCTATTGAAATGGTATGGGCACAGGTGAAGAATTATATCAAGCCCAACAATACTTCTTTTAAAACGAAGGAAATTCCAATTCTCATAGAAGAAGGTTATAAAAATGTTTCAGTTCAGAACTGGCAAAATTATATCAAACATGTTATGAATGGTAGGGCAACTTACATTTCTTATTACTACTTTTTCTTAATTTTTTTAAATTTTTAGTTGAGGACGAGATGTGAAGATTAGATGAAATGCAGGATGATCCTAAAGAATTTATTATTCATTTGTCAGCTGGATCTTCTTCTGCTAGCTCTTCAGACATTGATGTATTTTATTCATTGATTTACTAATTTGTTTATTTATTTTTGATTCACTTGTGAGAATAATATTGTCTTACATGAAAGTTGTGTACACTGTAAATGTCTCATATTTATAAAATAATCCAAAATAAAATTACATTATTGAATTAAAAAAAAAATTCGATACGATTTTGTTTAATTTATGCACATTACCTATTTTTGCATTAATGATTTTAACTAAATTGAACGTCTTGTAAATACAGATTTAAGGCGAGAGTTTTCTAACCTAAAAGGTAAACAACATGCATTTTGAATGTCAAATCGATAAATCAATATCTTACGTATAGCCAATCTATAAATGAAATAACCCTATTGTTAGAAATCTGGCAACAACAAATGCAATCTCCATAAGAGCAATACTTCGAAGTTTGGGTGACATAGACTATAGATAAATTGAGACATTATAGGGGAAAAAATGGTGAGCAATTTTACATCTAAAATACTCTAATCCAATATTTGTCTTTTTTTCTACAATAATGGTTTTGCAATCGCTAGATAAGGATTCCATCAAATTTTGCACGAATCATAAAACGAATCATTATAGTTCTCGATTATATTTTTCAAATCTTCGAATAAATTTTTTATATGATTTTTAGACATTTGTTTTAACTAAACATTCTACCAGTGCAGAGAAGCATAATATTTTGAAATAAGTTTGGATGGTCATTTTGGTCTATAATAATATGTGCAATGGATTGCGTTGACGAGCCAAGAAAAAATTATTGATTGGTTGATTCAAAACAATTTGGATTGAAAAAGTTAGTTATCCTTCTAAATATCTAGAGCGATTTAGATCCAGAACAGCAAGCAAGAGTTTGCCCTATGGTAATACCATGTCAGAGCGCTATTTGAAAAGATCGGCTAAATAAGCAATGATTACGATAGATCGGATTTAATCAAAACGAAGAATTGAATACACAGACTTCAGGTTGTTACGCTTAGCATATAGAATATTTTAATGTATGTTTAAATATTTCTTCTTTAAATATCTCAATTTAAAATTATATTTTAACTTAAGACATTTTTCTGTATATTCGTTTACAAAGAGAAAGTTTTTCTATTGTTATATCCTGACAGTCAGTACCCTTGGTTTACTACCTGACTCAGCAACCCTAATGTTACTGTGGAATTTCTATTTACATTTCATTAGATTGTTTTAATTCAATTATACATCTTCCTTTATATATGGTGTTTCATATCATTAGAAAGCTTATGTCACAAGCGTTATTTTAATAATATTTATGACATCGATAAAACACATCTTCAGGTCCCGCTTCTTAATTAGAATTCAAGATATCGACCCCTCTCTTCGACAGGTCATAAAACAGACCGTTTTCAAAACCATTGTTCTATCGACAAAACTATCAGTCCGAGCTTCTCTTTAGAACCTTCGTAAGTTAAAACAACTCCTCGTGCTGTTCAAGTACACAATGCAACTCACCACGCCGTTCGGCCTCTTTCGCTTCTAAGGTAATCCTGTATTGTTCTATATATATTATTCTTTTAAGCGAATCCATATTAATTAAACTAATTAATTTCTTGTTCCTCCGGCCAAACATCGCTCTGCATATCTGTCCAGGTATACGACGCACCACGTGGCCGCCCATCGCCGCAAATCAAAGATAACTCTGTATTGTTCGATACAGAGATTATTTTATATTAATCGTATTTAATTAACCCTTAATTTACTGCTCAATTAAACGTTCGTTTCAGAGTATTTTTGTGTTAATTTTAATTACTTATTTACCGCTTCTCGTGTATATATTACTTTGATTAATTACTTTTAAATATACCAATTTCATTTCTTTCTTATGTAAATATAAATACAAACTTTAAGGACAACGCTTATGTGTTTTATTTATTTAGTAAGTAAGTTGTAGATTTATTAAAATTAACCAATACCACGCACGTCCTGGACCTTTGAAGGAACTTCACCAGCACCACTAATTCTAATTATTTTATTATCAAATAATTTCATTATTATTAGCGCGGCACATCAACATCCTGATATCCAGCACAAGCCGCCGTTTGTAATAAGGTGAATGTGGAAAGTATGCAAAAAAAAACCATGTAAATCCCTACAGGTCAGAAATAAATAAAAATAACAAATTGGTTTCATTGAAAAACTGAAAAAATCATATTTAACCTCAATATACTTCGGAAGATCGTGGAGCTAAGCAATAATTCTAACTCGGAAGTAAACTGTTACAACGCCGAATGGCGTAAGTATAGCAAGTTTAGAAATTAACTAGAGCGTCAGCAAAAGAAAAACGAATATATTGGAGAAGGAATAAATATAAAAAAAAATTCTGCGCGTTTACTATTGCAAAAAGACTATTCAATTTGTCCCCTTCAACTTAAAACTATTACCGGTTTGATAATATAACCGGACACTGTCCTTTAAGGAAGCGTCTGTACAGCATGGCCTTGGTGTAGGAGATGTGAAAAACAGGAGAAAACCAGTCTTCACGTACGAGGGTGGTTCGAAAACTTCGTGGCATAACAAAGAAAACGCAAGTTTTTTTGACAAAAAACATTTTATTTTTCAATATAATCTCCTGCTCGTTCAACACACTTATTACAACGATATTCCAAATTAGTAATGCCTTCATTGTAGATCGATGAATCCAAGTCCTGGAAATAGTTATTTACAGCAGCGATTACTCCGGAATTAGACGAAAATCTCTTACCGCCGAGTCATGTTTACAGGCTTGGAAGAGATGATAGTCGCCGAGAGTCAAATCTTGGGTACAGCGCGAATGAGGCATTAATTCAAATCCCGATTCATGAATTTTTGCTATTGCAATCGCAGACTTGTGGGCAGGTACGTTATCCTGATGAAAAAGCACTTTCTTCTTTGCTAAATGACGACGTTACTCTTTGATTTTGTCGCTTAATTGTTGCAACAAATTGGCATAATACTCCTCATTTATTGCTTTCCCCTTTTCTAAATAGTTGACCAATATAATTCCAAGAAAATCTCCCAAAAAACAGTTGCTGCATAACCTTTCCTGTTGACAAAAAGTTTTTGCTTTCTTTGGTACCGGAGAATCTTTTTTTGTCCATTGTTTGGATTGTTCTTTTGGTTTTGGGAGTGCAATCGTGGATCCAGGTTTCATCGACGGTAATGAAACGGGGTACAAATCCTGATTGCGAGAAAACGTGCCAAAGGATCGCGAGAAACACTCAAACGATTTAGTCTTTGCTCCAGTGTTAGTAACCGCGACACCCAACGCGCCGAATATTTTTTCATTTTCAATTCTTCAGTTAAAATTCTGTGCACACTATCATTTCAGATACCTACAATGTCTGCTATCTCGCGCACTTTTACTCGACGGTCATCCAAGACGATACAGTTGATTTTTTCAATCATATCCAGAATAGTAGCAGTTCTTGGACGTCCACTACGCAGTTCATCATTTGTGCTCATACGACCACGTTTAAATTCGGCAACCCAGTTTTTAACCATTGAAAAGGAAGGAACGGATTCTAATAGTGTTGAATCTAACTTTGCTTTAATTTTGGTTGGTGTTAAGCTTTTTAAATGAAGGCTCTTTATCACTGCTCTCAACTCAGTTTTTCCATGATCTCACGCGAGATGTTCACTTTGGCGTAATGTCAAAAACAGAGCAATTAACAGATCCCTTTGTACTGTCAATATTACCCACTAAAGGAGGGTTTATAGAATGGTTAAAGAAAATTCCTGCGCTACAGAATGCTAAAGGAAGATTCCTGCGCTACAGAATGCTAAAGGAAGACTCCTGCGCTACAGAATGGTAAAGAAGATTCCTGCGAATTCGCACCATCTGTGTTAGGCCACGTAGTTTTCCAAACAATCCTCGTCATATGCACGTGTGAGGAATTAAAGGGACTCTAACAGAAACATTTCGGAAGAGATCTATTGGATCTTACGAGGGTAGGTACTCAAATTTCTCCTGGGGTATATAGTGGCTTTTATTGAAACCGAGAGATCTATTGAAGGTGATACAAAGAACACTGTGCTCTGGAGTTCAACCCAAGGAATTAGATAGATAGATGCTCCCTTTAACACAATCTTGTTCATGTGGTGGTTTAATAAAATTCGGAAATTTGTAGATTGGGTTTAAATTCTCTCACGGGTACATCGAAAGAAAGCTGAATAAATTCGCTTGTAAAACTTTTTAATGGAATAGCTAAGTATACCAAACAATAATAATAAAGAATTTTATGAAGTTTGTTATAGTTAGTTATAAATTTTCTACCACATCTCTTGAGTGGAAAATGCTCTCACAACAAGCTTAAACAAAATTTGGTACTTATTACAAAAGTTCACAAAATTGACCCATAAATAAATGTAATTTTATTTGATTTAGAACAAGTTTTTTTACATTCGGCGTCGATTAATCTGCAATGTATTTTAATATACTTTCTCAAAATATAGATAACCAATGTGTAAATATAAATGGAATCAAATTTATAAAATAAAAGCTTAATTTTCGTTAAAAGTTACGAGATTGATTAGTGTCAAACAAAATATGAAATACCTTATATCTGCTAAATATTTCAATAATTTCCTTTTATAAACAATAAATAAAATGATTGTCTGAATATTTGAAGAATTTATTCTTATTATGATTTTAATTATGAATATTTCTCTCAGATATTTAAATATGTTTGATTTTCAAATTACTTCTAGTGTGCATATCTGAAGTACAATTAAATAAATTTAAACACATATTTAGATTTTCTTATACTTAACATTAGTACTATTTATAAAACTTAAGTATGTCAATGCCAAGTTTTTATTTAAGTATCGCGTGTACAAAGATTTGGCGCGAAAATTATATTTCAACTAACCTGGTTCTGGCGAAATCGAGTGGATATACGAAACATAATGATGTGGCACCAGCGGCACCACCGGATGCCAAGTTGCCCAAGAAATATTTCCAGAATTGTGTTCTCTTATCAACTCCACTCAAAAAGATTTGCTTGTATTTGTCTTTGAAAGCGAAGTTCAAGGCTTGCGTTGGGAAATAACGAATTACATTGGCCAAGTTACCACGCCAGTACGCAAGTACGCCTTGTTCTTTTGGAATGCGCACAAAGCAATCGATCATACCTGAAAGAAAACAAAATTCCAAATTAGTATTGTCTAATTGGGGATTATTTTGACGCATTAAGAAAAATATTTTTAATTGCAAATTTACGCATTAATTTTAAGACGTTTTTAATCATGAAGGTCTGCACGATGTTTGTAAATGAGATGTTATATTTATAAAAGTGGTCGAATAAATTAGGTCAAATATGTTTTCTGTTAGGCAATACTTACACCATCACTCAAAAGTATTTGGGTACGCTCTTAAATCATAGTTCTAGTAAAAATAATTCAAAATATAAAAAAAATTAAAAAATAAATACAATTATTAAATTTTTGTCTCATCGCAAGCGACGCATAATCGGGTCATTCTGACTATTAGTTTAGCCAATGTTTCCGATGCTATTTGTGTCTATATGCCTCTTGTAGCTTACTCCATATATCACCGGCAGATGTTGGTGCTGATTTCTGCACCTTCCAATTGAGTTCTTACCACAGTGGCTCAATTGGATTTAAATCGGGGCCCTGGGGAGGCCATCCCATAACTTTTATTCTTCTATCTTCATCCAGTTGCTCTCGAACAATTTTGGAATGTTTGGTGTCATATCTTTTTGGAATACAAAGTTTTGATCCAAAATTCTGACTCTACAAGGTATTGCGTTGACTTACAAAATCCCCCCCCCCCCCCCCCAAAAAAAAAACCCAAATCAATAATACATTCTTCCAGTCTTCTGTCCAGTATTGATGTTGCCTGGGTCAATTTAAACAATTCTTTGGTTTTGTAAATGTAGCGGCGGCGGCTTCTTCATCGCTATTTGTCCATTAAGACCGGCTTTCTGTAAGCGACATTTTACAGAAGAAACACTGGGTTCTGAAGAGTTGTATTTATTTCGACTGCTATTTCCGGTGCCGTTTCGTTTGCTGGTAACTACTATGACAAGATCTTCAGCAGATCTTGTCGCTTTTTTGTTATATTGTAATCCACGGTAAAATTATTTAAATTGAATTGTTTGGCAATTGCAGGATTACTTTTGCCAGCATTATGATGTGCTACTATATTACAAGCTCACATGTTTGAACGTTTAACTCTTTCGTTTTAGGCATTTCTCGCAATTGTATTCCATTATCTCACAAATCACAATGTTGTTAGTATGAATACGCTAACGAACTAAGTAAAAATGATCGTAAGTGAGGCCTTTTATTCTAAAACTTGTTTCTCATATCGTTAAATGATCATTACCTAGACTTTACGACGCTATTTTATTCGAATTTTTCATAGAAAAAATTCGCCCTCAAGTAGGAATCGAACCCACGACCTCTGGCTTGCCGGACCATTGCTCGACCACTGAGCTGTTGAGGCGTGAATTAGAAACTTTTATGGGGATGCTTTGAGTTACATCAAAGGAAACAGATGAATATATCTTGCCCGTAGTACGGCAGTTGTACAATTACATTACTTCGCGAAAACGCAATTAATTTGATCATTACCTAGATTACAGGAATTTCTAAACCTGGAAATTCTATCCTTTTAGGAAGAAAAAAGGATTATTGCCGTAAATAGGGTAAATAATTATACAATTAGTATTTCATTAATTTTAAAGTACATATCTGAGAACCATTTTGGGTTCGACGAAAACACCGCGAACATTGAATTCGCGAATGTCGAGTTACAAAAATAATAGGTATATATGTAGGTATAAACTACAGATATGTATGTATGTATGTATGTAATCGACATAAATAGATATACACACATACATATTGCGTATAAGAGCCAAATACGGTTTGTGAACTTTTAAAGAAATAAATGAACAAGAGAAATACTAAAACTTTAGGGGAACTACCCATATTGAACCGCGAATACGAAGCGCGGATAACGAGAAAAGGCAGTAAAAACAGAATCGCGAATTCGCAAATATAGTGAGTCCACTGTAATAATAAAATGTATTTCTTCAATATAATACGAATAGTGCGGAAAAAACAAGGGTACCAAATACTTTTGAGCGGTAGTGTATATTCAATTACTGTATCTATAACATCTCTTTTTTTTAATCTATTTGTACAGTAAATAAAAAATGTCTGGTGTCTATTTTCTACAAAGTAAGACATCTTTAGTTTTCTGGATATACGAGTATGTATATATAGTTTCTTAAAACAAGATTTGGTTTTTTATTCTTGTTAAATGTTGTTGTAATAGTTAAATATTACATGCGTAACCGCTTCCTGATAATAACAGAAAAACCAGAGAGTTTTACAAATATAAATCATATTACCGTGGAAGTCGATTTACAGGAAATTTTCAGCAACTGATATGATTAAATTGACAAAATTGTGTTTTAATGTAACTATTTTTACAATTTTATGATTTTACATGATTATTGAAATCAACGTAGGTACTTAAAAATGTTAATAATTATGGACGCAAGAATAATTCGTTTACCTGCATGTCCAAAAGGGTCTGTTAGGTCTGTAGGTAAATTAGGCGCAAGACTTTCTTTAATGACCAGACTGCAGAACAGACGCTATCTTCTAATAAGTCATGCAGGCGCAGAGGCAGAGTCGGTTTCGCTTAATAATAAGATTGATGCAATATTCGCTCGCAGCCCTGATTTTAATGTCCTAAAAGGCTTTGGTAGTAACGTTCAAGACACGGAAATCGGTAGATATATTAATTAAATTTAAAG
The DNA here is from genome assembly GCA_935421215.2 of Melolontha melolontha. Lineage (NCBI taxonomy): Eukaryota > Metazoa > Arthropoda > Insecta > Coleoptera > Scarabaeidae > Melolontha > Melolontha melolontha. Next base: position 205,421,150 of record OW285235.1, read on the forward strand.
ATTATTATTTCTATGCGCCACTCACTAGCTCTGATGTTGAGCGAAATTTTTCTATATTTAAAGACATACTGTCCAATAAAAGAACGCACTTTACAGAGCAAAGTTTAGAATATATTGTAATAATTAATGTGAATAAAAAATGTTTACTGTGGTGTGACAAAGCATTCACTTTAATTATAGGTAATATAAGTAATTTCAAGTTTATACTTTTTCAATATTTTGATTTTTTTCACTGTATAAAGTAAATGCATTTTGTGTAAATATATATCTTGAATTAATTTAAATTCAAGTTAATTTAAATTCATTTAACTTCAGTGTTTTTTTTATTTTGCTAAAAATTAATTTCCGTATATAGATTTCATTGGCTTTATTACGACACTCTGGCGAAATATATTTCACATTCCGTATGTTTGCATTGAAAGACGTAGACAACTTTTATCAATACCATCGCGCTATAACAATCATATATACTGTTAAGTTGATCGATTGTACATTGTCGGCACCGATGAATCACACCCGATACGGGATAGCACCGGTTCCGCAGTCTATTAATGACATAAACATTAATCGAATTTTAAATGATCCGAGCATTATCATTAATCGATTAGAAATGGTCCGAATATGCAAAACCGAAATTAGTTTGGTTCCGTGTTTTCCTAGTTTACTTTATTTCTTTTCTTGATGTATGTTCTTAGTTTAGTTCTCTTTTTGATAGTGGAAATATCGGAACACATTACAAAAATGTCCGTGTCAGTGATAAAAATTGAACGTGGAAAGGGTTTGCTATTATACGAAAATTTCACATTTTCAAAGGACATAGTGTTAAAAAGTGGTGAAATGTCGTTGAGATGTTGCCAAAAAACGACTGCATTGTAAAGCCAAAATTTATAAGTTAATAAGCTAGTCACAAGAGAGCACGATGTTCACAACCATAAAGCAGACGAACAAAAGGTAACAAGAAAAGTAGTTTCAAACACTTGCAAGAGAAAAGCTGAAGAAGACATATCCGAAAGGCCTTCAAAAATTATTAGCAAAGCACTAGCATCCCATTTACCACCATCTCTTGCAACTATTAATGTCGGTTACATTAGACAAAACATTTAGAACTGTCGCCGAAAGATACTACCAGGTCTAGTGCCTAAAAACAGAGAATTGCGTGCATATAGTGAAATGCATTAACCAATAAAAATGAACATTTTTTGTTTATTAACGACATAGAAAATAATATTGTTGTATTTACATATGAAATAAACAATATTTGAACAGATATGGATCAACTCTACATGGACGGCACATTTTTCTTTAGTCCTAAGTATTTTTTTAAATTTTTCACAATACATGGACCAAAATGGCCACTGTATTCCCTTAGTTTTTTGTTTGTTGCCGAGTAAGACTACTGAATGTTACAAAGCTTATTTTTCTTTATTAAAGTTCAACATATATCAAAAATAACGTCGCATGTTTAATCCAAATAAAGTTTTTGTAGATTTTGAAAAGGCCATACATGTAGTATTACTCAATGTTTGGTCTAATGTTGAAATTAATGGTTGCCGGTTTCACTTACACCAAGCGTGGTATAGAAAGATAAAGTCGATGGGATTAGGCTCAGAATATGGATTAAAAAGTGAAATTGGCAACTGGCTAAAAAACACATTGGTATTAACCTATTTAAACCCAAATGAAGTAGAGGATTGTTTTGTGTTCGATATGATATCGTACAAGCCACACAACGATTTGTTGGATATATATTGTGATTATTTGTTAGATACATATATTATCGAAAATGCAGTATTTCCCCCTTCTATGTGGGCAGAAGAGAGTGCTTCGATAACAACAACTAATTATTGTGAGTCATTTCATGCAAAATTCAATTCGTCATTTTATGCAACGCATCCCTCTACCTGTCTTTATGGAAAAGATAAAAGAGTGCCAAATTGATACATATACATATTAAAATACAGAGTTTGAATGTTACTGCGAGACTTAAAGATAAAAAGGTAACAGCTAAATTGGCATCGCTTGGTAATCTTGTGAATAGATATAAGTTAGGAGAAATAAGCAGACACATCACTCATACTTATAATATATATAATGTGTCACTGTAATAGTTCTAAATGTTTTTTTTTAAATAAACTGCAAAATGTAAAGTATACTATGTGTTTTTTACAGTCAGGCTCTATTAAAGAAACAATTTCCATTTGCGCATAGTTTACCTAAAATACTTGCGCCCAATTTACTTGTTCATGTTATAGATCGGGTAAGCTTCGCGTCCAAATTACCACCGCCGATAATTATAATATAATTATTTAATAATCAGTAATATCAGCCGCCCAAAGGACATATATTACCTATCTTTCACAACGTTAGAAATCATAACTGTATTTATTCACGTTCCTTCTTTCATATTGTTTATCATTTAAATTTACTAACCATAACCTAAGCATTTAATCAAAACATATACAGTGAAAGCTCCCTTAACGAGCAGCTCTAATAAGCGACCATTTCCCTTAAACGACCAAATTGTTCGGAACCGATTTTCGCCCTATCTTTTAATACATAAGACACCTTCCCATAAGCGAGCGCTCCTCTAAACAGGCGCGGGCAACATTTTTTTTAGCCAAAGCCAGAAAATATCTCCCATAAGCGACCACGAAGCTCCAACAACCGGGCGAATTAAGATTTTAACACGCATTACACATTTCTAGACTCGGTGATTCCCTTAGGGGATTTACCGTTTAAGAAACAGCTGGTCGTTGGTTCTTTGTGCTTTAGTTGTGATAGAGAATCGGGTGTGTGCATTTTTAACAATGCCTCCACAAAAAAGAATGTTCTAAAAGAAAAAATGGAAATAGTGAATATAATTGATAAAGAAAAACTATCTACTCGGGCTATAGCAGTGCGATTTTCGATAGGAAAGACGCAAGCTACGATGATAGCAAAAAATAAAGAGGACATTAAACGCTTATGGCAGTCTGGTGTAAATGTGCATCACAAAAAAAGTTTTTTCAGATGTTCCAACATCGATAAAGAATGTTATCAGTGGTTCGTGAATGCTAGAAATCGGAAGATACCCATTTCTGGAGGGCTTCTAAAAGAAAAAGCAAAACAAATTGCAGAAAAATTCGGCTACACCAGTCTCAGTACATCTGATGGGTGGCTACAAAAGTGGCGTAAAAGACATAATGTAAGCTTTAAATGCATTTCTGGTGAAGCAGCTGAGTAAACCAAGAGACAGTTGATGCATTCATAGAAAAACTTCCTCCACTATTACTCGAATACCAATGCGAAGACATTTACAACGCCGACGAAAGTGGCCTTTTTTTTGCGCGCTTCCCAATAAGACCCTTTCCTTAAAATCTGAAAAGTGTGTAGGTGGGAAATTGGCAAAAGAAAGACTTACAATGTTGTTTTGTGCAAGTATGACAGGGCAGAAAGAAAAACTACTAGTTATTGGAAAATCGGCTCGCCCTAGAGCACTGAAAAACATAAGCATTAAGGATTTACCTGTCAAGTGGATGTCAAACCGGAAAGCCTGGATGACAGGCGATATAATGGGTGAATGGTTAATTGAGCTTGATCGAAAAATGGGAATTGAAAAGAGAAAAATTTTACTGTTTTTAGATAACGCTGCTTCACATCCTCGAGAATTACACCTCACAAATGTGAAATTAATTTTTTTGCCTCCCAATACAACCTCTGTTTGCCAGCCACTAGACCAAGGCATCATTCAGAATTTCAAGCTTTATTACCGCAACCTGATTATACAACATATTTTATCAAACAGATTCTTCTAAATCATCATCTGAATTATCAAAAAAAAATTTAAATTGTTTCAGAAAGGCTGGGTTCAGAAAAACGGATGCGACGGTTCCTCAGTTTGACTCTGAGGATGAGGATGACTTACCGTTGTCTGTTTTTGGGACAATGGAGATGGTGAGGAGAGCTGCAGAAGATTTAAATATTACCAGTGACCAGAACCTAGACGAATTTATAAAAATTGATGATAAGACACCAACAGAAGATGATGATTTTGAAAACCAGACTACTACATCCAGTCAAGTTAGTGAAGCGAACGAGACCGATGACGAAATAGAAGACGTTCAAGAACAAAAAGAAGAAGAAAATAAAATAAAGTGCTTTGATGAAGCTTTAAATTGCATTAGGGAACTGAAAAAGTTTTCTACAGTTGACTATGTGGCTTTTGAACATATCAAAAATCTGGAATGTCATTTTCAGAAGTGCCGAATGGAAGAACAGCAAAGGAAAATGAAGCAGTCATCCATTTTAAGATATTTCCAGCTGTTCCTAAATAACTTGTTTGTGTCTATGTCATTACATATTATGTACATACATATATGTACCTATATAGTAGTTACATGTTACATTATACGAGTTCTGTTTGATTTCTCAGAGTTTTCTTTTAAGCGGGCACCTCCCATAAGCGGGCAAAAATCCTGGAACCGTGACTGCCCCCTTATGAGAGCTTTCACTGTAAACAAAACTTAGAAACGCTGTGATGCAATTATGATGTATTTTCTGACGCGCCTTGTCCGTTATCGTAAATAGACTATATCAATAGACATTAATTAAAAGTTTTTCATAGTTGTATTCGAAAAAATTAATTTTAACCATTCGGTAGATAAGTGGAATCTATAGGAACTAATATTCAGTATAATAAAATACAGTTTAAAAATGGGAACTAAATCCTTTGTCCTACTGACCTAAATTAATACAATGGAGTTTATGTGTTCTAGAATTTAACAAGTATTTACAATTGAGTAGTTTAAGGATATCAGAAATCATATCAAACCAAATATTAGGAACTGTAATCACTAGTTATTCTAGAATATCGCCCTGAAAATCCCATGTTTGTCATTATATTTCAAATCTAGAGAAATTACGATAAATGAAATGAAATTAAATATATTTTTTAAAAATATATTAATTCGCATGTTTCGGAAATGAAAAATAAACACGCAATCTACAAATGTTTTGTAGAAATAACTATATTGTTAGGAACATCATGTTAGCAATAATTTAAGATCTGATGAAATTACAGCACAGCGAAACATGTCATTTGTAATAACAAAATAAAACCATTGGAAAGTGTATAAAACGTGAGTTTTACTTCATATTCTGATAGTTATGAATTTCCAGCAAGTATCGCCCGATCAATCAATCAAAAGCTAACTGAATTGCCAACCGACCTATCAAACAAAAGATTAATATTGTATGGGCTGCATGTATGTCGTATCTTCAATTTCTTCGTTGTCTTTAGCATTATTAGTAATGATTCATTACACTTTCGTAAATTATTGTTTTTCTAACATAACACAAAATTTATAATGTGCATTATTTAATAGTTCGTTTGATAGTTAAATGTATTATTTGGAATAACAAACAATGGAATAATTTGAAGATATAAGAGAACAAGAGACTACTGCAATTATTTATGCAGTTACTTTAAGCATATTTGCAGATAACAAAGTAATGATAAAAATAGCTTAATACAAATAACAAAAGAAAAAGATTGTGAAAGTTTAGAAAAAGCTTTCTAATAGATGCAATACACAGAGATCTGCAATATGTGATCATCTTCCAATTTTTCGTAAATATTTTATCAATGAAACACTTAAATTTCGGACCTAAAGATTTTGCCTAAACGATAAGATTTTTTTAAATTTAGAAAATAGTGTATGTAAAAAAGAATACTGATAGCCTAAACCTCATATTCTGAAATATTCAATATTTTGCTTATACTAACTACTGTATAGGTGTTAATACATATACCATCATAAAAACACATGTAAAAATTGAACGCTAGTTGCCACAAAACACGTTAATATTTAGAATCAAGGACGACAAAGGTGAATGACATTTTATTGCTGGTAGAGGTAGATAGTAAATAAATATTGGCAGTACCTGGAATTAGAAAAATTACTAGAAATAACTTCACTTGTGTTGTCTTTTTTTAATTTATTGTGATTTTCTGAATGATTTGTATTTGAAAAAAAAATAATGAATCTGATGCAGTAGCAGCTATTGCTATAATAAATAAAAACGAAAACCAAAACTCTGTGATATATGCTGTCATAATACCAAAACTTACGCATTCAACGAATTTTAAAAACTCTAATCCCTAGAATTAACTAGAAATACACGTGAATGACCTTAAAATGTAGGACAGGTTCTATTTTGTCAAATTTTTATTTGTAGGACGCCAAATTCATTGTAAGAGACATTGTTCGATAAATATATGTAGAAATGCATGAATTTATGATGATGTATGACTTAGCTTTAATTAAATATTGTTTTTAGCTTTCTAGCAATTATTTATTCAAGTCTGAACATTTCCAAGCCTGAACATTTCTTTAATTCTGAGTGAAATTTTGGTATAGGGATACAAAATGTACAATAATTTGTTAAAAATCATTGAAAATATTGTGTTAGGCTCGGCGTATAACTGACACATAGGGCAGTTCAGAACAGTACAGATCAGTTTGGCACAGGACAAACAAACGCAGGACAGTTTATATATTTGGTATACTGGAAAACAGGGCAGGATGTTTTCAGTCGATGTTAGATCGGCGCACTTATATTGATTAGATTATGTGCCACTTATTTCAGATGTCTGTATTAAATAATATTGTAATGGTATTTTAAATATTAGCATCTCTTTCCCTCAATTAACTAAGTTGTAAAGCTGTTCGGAATATCACACAGACAGATTAGAAAAATCGTATTCGACATACAGCTACCTTAGAACATGAATGTTATCAAAGCACATGTACGAATCAGGAATTTATCATTTATTTAAGTGATAGTATGAAACGAGTATTGAAAGTTCCAGAGAAGATTAATGCATATACCTATGTATATCTATATAAATTATTATTTCCATATTATTGAAATAAACGTGGGGAATTTTATTGTTAATCCTAATAAAATAAAAATTAATACTTAATATTTCTTAGGTTTCTATGCCGACATTATAATCAGTTTGCATTTCTCTAAACCCTCACCGCAGTGTATCTAATTATAGTATTTTACATATTAGAAAATTATTTTCATGTTATTTAGAGTCAAATAGTTATATCGTTTGGACAGACTAGAGAAGTTTTGCAGTCAACGTGTTAAAAAAATGATTAAATTACTAGAAGGCAAAAAACCTAAAATGGGTCATATAAAAATCAATGTGAAATAATGAATATCCTTGAATATATCGAAGCATATCTTTTTCCAAAAACTGTAAATTGCTGCATTTCATGCTAACGTAAATATCGCCAGTGACGTAATCATAATCGGAATATGTGATTTGGTGATAAACTAGTTGTACAACTTGTGACGTCGCCAGTAATTCATCTCATGAATTTTATTGAAAACGAAAGCGGACTAAAATTTATTGATACAGTACAAACATGAGCGAATTAACAATTTAGTTTCGCTAATAAATCTATCCTTCAAAAAAAAAAAAAACACGTGCTAATGACGTACTAGACGTCTAGCTTATGTTATGTAACAGTACGGACGTCGAGAGCTTAGTAACATGATTAACAAGTAGGTGAAGTTTAAGTGTCATTGTTTTAAATTTATCTTTATGGCAGATAAAAGATCATCTTTAACAATCATTTGATAAAATATCGAGATTTGTTATAATTTAAAAAAATTAATAAGAACAAGAATATAAAATTCTTTCTAAATTACGTTTAGATAACATAAATTCCTTAAGGTAAAAGGTAAAAAATAAAAATTTGGGGTTAAGGTTATGCAACGTCATTAGAGCGCATGATTGCCCTTGCTGCACATTGCATAGAATCAATACACAATTCGTTATATTTTCATTTTACTTTAACTAATATTAAAATAGCTTTAAATTTACTGATTTTAGTTTCTATAGTGTTTAAAATACGTTAAAACGAGAACTTGAATTAAATTTGTTTCCAATCCTGCTAACGCAATTTCAAATTTGATCTATTTTTCTTGGCGATTTTTCAAAATACATTAAATATTATGTAATTTCACGATTGCCTTAGATTTATACAATTTCCAATCAATTAAATGGAACAATTTAAATAAATATGGAATCACATGATATTCTACCACAGAAACGATGAACACGTTTACGCATTGTTTAAAACGTGGCCTTTTACTTATTACAACTGTGTTTTACACGTCATCACCAATGTACGAGAAACGATTTAAGATAAATTATTGCAGATAAGTTTGTGGCATTTAAGTATTCAAGATAAAGAATTGAAATCACATGTTTTTTGTATCTGGGGAAAACCGCGTGCCAAGATTCGTTACATAACTTGAAATATCAATTGGATTATGATTTTTTAAATGTGTCGCAGTCACATGACAGTGTAAAAAATTAGTTCTTTCCTTTAAATTTAAAAAATTAGATATTTAACATCAAAGTTTACCGGCAAAAACGCCGTCAAAATCAATATGGCCGTTAAAACGTGAACTTGAAAGAAAACGTGATGTGTGACTCACCCTTGTAACGCTGTGCTTCTGAAATTTGTTTGGAGATATGTTGTACTTGTAATAGCAATTTAACTCTTTCAATAGGTGCTACGGCTGTCTTCGAGATGGCTGCGGATATTCCTCCGGCGAGGAAATCCTTCATGAAAGCTACTGGATCAGCGAGAGACATCTTTAATTATTTTCTGTAGGGTATGATACAATATGCTTGCGTACTGTTCGCGCACCAAACTGCAAGTGGGACAGGGAGTTGGTCTTAATCGACGATATGCGCGATCATGTGGTTCTCCCAGGCGCGCTCAGCAGCGGAAATAAACCGTACTACGTCATCGTCGCCACTCGTGCCGCACTTTGAATGATTAGATAACAACGCGTGCGAAATATACAGAAGTCCTTCCTTCACAAAAATAGGTGCACTATAAGTTCATTGAAAATACAAGTTCAACGATTGTCGTGGAGTCCTTGTCGTCTTATCCATATGATTGGCATTACTTTAGCATTCTTCGAACACGGTTCGACACATGTTACTGTAATTTTGCGCCAAACACGGGCGATAAAGAAGGTCACTTCGATTTTAATATTTTGGGGGAAGTCCAAGACTTCAGTCTGTTTTCGCGATATTTATTGTAGCTTTTCTATTTTAATTACAACACGTACATAAGTATTGATATTGACTTCGGAGGTACACCGTTTATAAACATAAAATTAAAGTAATCAAGGAAATACTCTATTTCCATTATTATCTTCATAATTTCCATAATATGTAGTTTGAACATACATATAAAAAGAAATGTTTTTTTTTTATATGAACACATAAAAATATTTATATAAAGAATTATAAAGTGTATATAAGTAAATAGATATTACTATAACGCAGGGATGCACAGACTTATAGGGAACAGGGGCCACTCGGGAAAATTATAAGCCAAGGGCGGGCCACTACAAAGAATACTTATTAACACAAATATTTTTATTTTTAAATAGTATGAATTACTACAAATGATAAAAATAAAAGAACATTCAAAAATGTTCGTTGTAATTATGTAATCGTAATGTAATCTAATCATTACAATGTAATATTTCATGTTTTATTATTTTGATGCATGACATTGCATTAACCTAACAATTTTGTTTATGTTTGGCTCCACATTACGTCCAAAAATTGCTTCCAGATTTTCATTTACCAGACGGTTTCGATTTTTTGTTTTGTTAAGTTTCATCACTGAAAACGTTTGCTCACGAATATACGTCGATCCAAATAAGCTTACGCATTTCAATGCATTTATTCGCAACTCTTTATAAGCGGTTTTGTCAACGCAACGGTAAAAGTTGAGTAAATTACCTTCATTAAACTTGTTTCGTAAATTATCATCATTTTCCATGTCTATCAATTCCAGCTGTAACGATTCCGGTGCATTTTCGGGTGAAATGTTGAAAGGATTACTGAAAATGTCTATACTCTATTTTTAAAGTAGAGAGACGAATTTCTGAACAGACCACTTTGACAGTGAAATCTCATTGGTTGAAAGCAATTTGGCCTTGCTTTCAACCAATGAGATTTCACTGTCAAAGTGGTATGTTCAGAAATTCGTCTCTCTACTTCAAAAATAGAGTATAATAGAGGTTTAACTTTTTTGAAGTCTAGAAAACGATCATGAAAAGCTTGTATTAAAATATCAATTTTTTCAACATAAGCGAAATTGACATCAGTTTTATTGAATTTCTTTTTGTAGTTCGGAAAATAGCTGTAATTGGCTGAATTGATTTGTGTCCTGAAACGACTCAATTTGCATTGAAAGGACGAAACATCAGAGTATAACTGCGAAATCAATTGATCTTTGCCTTGGAGTCGCGTATTTCAGACATTCAAGTGATTTGTGATGTCTACAAGACACGCTAAGTCACACAGCCAATCAGGGTTGTCGAGTTCGGAGACGTCCTTTTTCATTTCCGCCAGAAATATTTTGATTTCTTCAATCAAGTTAAGAAACTGCTCTAGTGACAACCCACGACTTAGCCACCTTACTTCAGTGTAAAACAGGAGATCACCATATTTGCTTTCAATATCCTCGAGAAATTGTATGAATTGTCGGTGAATGAGACCTCATGATTAATTTATCAAGTTTACTGTAGGTACTACAACTTTCATCAGATTTTAAAATCCCAATAATTTTGAACAGAGGGCCTCTTGATGTATAATGCAATGAAACTACATTAATTCCTTGGTATCTATATTTTTAGTTTGTAAATACATACTCTTTTAACATAGTTATTATCACAGATTTACTTCCAACCATTGAAGGTGCTCCGTCAGTCGTAATTCCAGATAATTTCATTAAATCCAAATTCATTATAGAACATTTTTCCAGAAGAGCTTTGAGCATGTCACTCCCCTTGGTTTGACTTGTCAAAGAACTCATACCAATCAGTTCTTTACTCACTTCAAAATTTTGCGTTACACATCGTAAAAATATTAAGAGTTGAGCAGTAGAACTTATATCTGTAGATTCGTCAAGTGCTATAGAAAAATACTCAAAAAACTTTTCGATTTCGTAGCTAATTGCTCTTCTATATTAGCTGCTAATGTGGTAAGTCTTCTTTGAACAGTCATCCGATTTAGTTGAATTTTCTCAAACCTCTTTTCATCTTTCGGACACATTTTTTTTGCGGCGATATCTAAACACTGCTTAACAAACTCACCATCTTTAAAAGACCGACAAGTTTTCGCTATTATTCGAGATATTTCAAAGCTAACTTCAGTAGCTGTTTCAGCATCTTGAATTGGTTTTGTAAACATAGCTTGCTGGCCTATTAGTTCCCTTTGTAAAATGAAAATTTTTTGCATTCGATTTTCGCCGGTTAATTTAGTAAAAGTATGATACTGGGTTTCATAATGCCATTTCACATTATATTCCTTCGGAATAGAAACACAACTCTTGCATATTAAACAGACACTTTTGTTATGCGATGAAATAAAAAAAGTATTTTTCGGTCCAAATATGTTGAAACTGTCGATTTTCATCTCAACCTTACGACTACGTTTTTTACTGGGGCCTGGTTTATCCATATCAAAATTGATATTATATTGTTACGTAGGTAGATGCCAAGTTCGAACGACGAAATATTTATTCTTCACAGATTACAATTCAAACAATATAACGTTCGCTTGTCCGTAATTAAAACTTAGCTGCCCCGATAGCGGGCGATGCGTTGTATTGATACGAGTTACCTAACATCTAGAACCTACCACATTGTTCGGGGATAATACCGACGTGTTTGGCGAATCTTCGAGTAATCTAGTTGGTTCGACAGATTTCTAGTCTCGTAACAATATGCTTGGAACCTGTCCTACGTAGTCAACCTGAACAAGAAAGTAGTAGGTACTTAAAGATACATATCTTACTAACAATTACAAAAGTTAGAATAAAATAAAAAGTCAAGAAATATTGATTTGAATGGATCTTTACCTACTTTTGTAGTTTTTCGAACAATTTTTAAAATTCGTTGGCGGGCCGCATAAATATCGACAGTGGGCCGCATGCGGCCCGCGGGCCGCGGTATGTGCATCGCTGCTATAACGTAATAGTAAAATATTGGATTACTCCTATGTCCTTGAATTGAATTCCGAGAATACAATTATGAAATATTATTATTCCAATATTTATACTATTATACGAGGGCTCCAGGGAAAACTGTTGTGTACACTGAACAAATTTCAATTATTGCTGAACGAACTTTTACTTTAATATATTGTAGCTATGCAAATCGATTGCATTTTCGCGAAGTGATGGGAATGAAATAAATTCTTTCAACATATACGACGCTAATTAATCGATTTTCTTTACAAAAAAAATCGCCCTTACGCAGGATCCGAACCTACGTCCTCTGGTTTGCCGGACCACGCTCTTAACCCTTGAGCTATTAAGGGATTGAAGTTCGAATCACGGAAAAAGCCTTAAATTGCATTAAGAACAGATATTATATTGTGCCCGCAGTTGGAAAATTTGTGCAAATCAATTGCATTTTGCGAAGTGATGTGAATGAAATAAATGCTTTCTACATATACGACGCTAATTAATCGAATACTTTTTACTGAAAAAAAATCGCCCTTATGCAGGATTCGAACCTGCGTCCTCCGGTTTGCCGTACCACGCTCTTAACCCTTGAGCTATTAAGGGACTGAAGTTCAAATCACGGGAAAAGCCTCAAATTGCATTAATGCAAATGTAGTAGCTATGTTCATGTATATAAAATAAAATGTTTTAGTTTGTTTTCCTTTAGGAACATATAATTAAAACTTAAGTAAATATTCAAATAGACATAGGTATTATCAGTTTGTGCTACTTTTAATACTTGAATCATCAAATTTCCACTGCCACTCATTGCTCGAATAACTTCAAAAAACTATACAGGCGTTTTTCAGTTGCCATGTTCCTAATATTTGATATTTGTATAACCAGTAATTCAGTTAAGAGTTCGTATTAGTGAACTAATTTTATTTACACAGTATTAAAAAATTGTGTAAAAATAGAACTTTCGTGTGAAAATTTTCGACCTATGATTTTTCACATCAAATCTGGTTTAACGATGAATCAATGCATTGATCGACTTTATTTGTTTTTTGGGATGTACTACCATCAGAGAATGTTTGTAGTTGGTTTGCCGAATTTCAACGTAGACGTACAATTTTCAGGGATAAATTTCGTGAAGATGGTTCATGGACGTTTGTTGCCACTAATGGTGATGCTGGACGTCAAATAATTGAACAAGGCAATCTCAAAAAACAAGACACTATGATGAAGAAAATATACCATAAATGTATGAAACATTTCGTGTAATAACAGAAAATCATTTAAATTACAAATTTAATTACGTTATGATGAAGATATTTTGTGGCAGTCTATATTAATCTTTATAGACATCTGGCGCCTGGTTCTTCCCTTTTCAGATTGTTCCCACATTTACCATCTTTAGGTCTGCGATAACTGTCTACTTCTGGTTACTCGTAAACTTTTTTATGAGCTACAACATATAAACATAGTAATACTAATAAACATCTATTTTCAAAACTAAAACCTAAAATAGAAATAAATCGAGAGACACATGTCATCTATAAAATACCATGTCGCGATTACGATAGTTACTACATAGGCCAAACTAAAAAATATTTATACAAAAGAATACAAGCCCAAAAATACTCTAAAACAGACAAAACTGCTTTATTTACACACAAACTACAACGTGATCACCATTTCGATTTTGAAAACACACAGATAATTGATAAAGAATAACACAATGAAAAATAAAAATTAAAGAAATAATTAGTATTAAACAAGAAAAAAATTCGATTAACAACAGAAGTAATAGAAAAAATTGAAGCAGTATATACTATAACTTAATTATGTAACGATCTGCAATTTATCATCATAATATATAACGAGTTCATTTGAAAAGTCAATCTAGTAGCATGTGATTTACTGAGAACATTTTGAAGTATGTCGTAAATTAAAATTTACTACTTAACCTACGAAGTCGTATATTTTGACAGTTTCATACATACAAATAAATAACAAATAATAGGTATTTATTGAAAACTATAACAAATGTTGAAAATGTTGTCCTTCAAGATTAATGCACTTTAAAATCCTCCGTTCAAAATTTCTGATGATATTCTGCAACATTACCGGATTGTTATTAATTTCCATGCATTTCTGTTCGATTCTCTGTAGCATATCATTCAAATTCAAAATAGGTGTTCGAAACATGTTATTTTTTAGATAAGGCCACAAAAAGAAGTCGCAATGTGTTAAATCGCATGAAAGTGCAGGCCAGGCAATTTCAGTATTTCGACTAATTATACGCTCATCAAAGAATTCTCTTAAATAATCCAAAGATTCTGCAGTACATTGACAAGTTGCTCCGTCTTGTTGGAAATATGCATTTTGAAGTTCATCATCATGCAACTGATTGACAAATGGTTGTAAAATTTCCGTACGGTACCTTTGAGCATTTAACGTTCCCTGAAAAAATATTGGTCCAATGATTCGCCTTTGGCTTATCGCTGCCCAAACGCCAATTTTCTCTGGATGTAGCGATTCTTCATTAATTACATGTGGATTTTCACTACTCCAAATTCTTGTATTTTGTGAATTTAGGTATCCCGTTTTATAAAACCATGCTTCATCAGTAAAGATGACTCTTTGCGAAAGTTCTCCATTATTGTTCATATTTACAAACCAATTACAAAACTGTAGTCTACGTGGGTAATCAATTTCTAACTATTCTTGTACTGCTGTGACACTGTATGGATAAAGTTGCATATCTTTTTTTAATAACTTCTGAGTTATACCAACAGAAAGGTTTATTTGTTGACTCAAATGTCGAACAGATGTTTGTGGTTCATTTTCCATTATTTCTTCAACACGATTGACAACTTGAGGTGTACGTTTCTTAACTGCTCCGCTGCCTGATTTTCTTAAGAGACTACCAGTTTTACAAAAAAGTTTTAAAGTTCTATCCAAAGTATTCTTAAATTGTATATAATCTATTACAAAATGTGGAAACTCAACTTGAAATTCTACCATGCAATCTTGAACTGAATAAACCCATAAACCAACAATTTTATTACCACTTCGAAAATAAGCCTGGACTAAAAAAATTTTATGTTCTAAAGTGAAAGTCATTTTAAAACTGAGAAGCAATTTATTTAAACCAGAATCGACGCACGATTATTTTATGCCGTAACTGATATTTGTGATTGACATTATCAAATGTCATTTGGATTTACGTTTACGGAACAACAAACACATACTAATATATTTGCGTCTTATTCTATCAAAATTTCAAAGTAACCTAGATTGACTTTTCAAATGAACACACGTTATGTCGCTGTTATATAATTATATATCTTATGTTATTTAAATATCTATACATTTGCTTATCATGCTGACAGTTCCGTGTTTTGATCCGGCTGTCCGAGTAGGTTTTCGTGGTTTTCCTTCTCGTTTAAGGCGAATGCCGACAGCTTAACATCTTAAGCCGCTCCACGGGCGCATACATAATAATAACTCCTGCCTTGCCATTCCCCGTTTTTTATGTCTAACTCTTTTTAGAATACTAAGGCATGATTTATTATTATTAAACTAAAATGTATCTTTGAATAATTTTATCCATGACAATTACAAATGTATAAATATGACATTAATATACTGTCATTTATATTTTTAATTCTTTAAAAAAGACATCATATGCCGAAACATGTAAGATTGTTTTAAATATATACATTTTGAAGTAAAACCAGACCTTAAATCGCCAACTAATTGAATCTACCATATATATATATATATATATATATATATATATATATATATATATATAGATAATTATTTCTTGACCTTTGCATATTATAGTAGATTAATTAGTCGGCGATTTAAGGTCTGTTTTACTTTAATATATATATATTTAAAATAATCTTGCATGTTTCGGCAATTAATGCCTTTTTCAAAGAATCAAAAATTATACTTTTCAAATTTTCTGTTTGGTACAAATGTGTGTGTCACATTTTTAAAAGCATTCCAAGCAACACGCTCCAAGTCACTTAGTTTTGTTGGAAACCCCGAAAGTTTTCGTGCAACAAAAGTAGCAATCAGCCGAATGGTCCATTTGTTTACGCCAAATCGTAGAGGTTGCAAATGGCATTCAAAAACCTCGGCCACATTCGAAATGAGTGCTATAGGCCTGTAATTTGTGATGTCATGAACATCTCCCTTCTTGTACACCCGGCACAATTGAATCGCCGACTAACTAAATCTACTATAATGAATATATAAAGCTAACCTGGTGTCCTCCAGTGACCTCACTGTTTTAAATGCATACAAACCAAATTAGATCGAAGATATATCAGCGTTTATCAAAACTTATGTGATTTAAACACCGATCTGGGTCAATAGCCCAGTTGGTATAATTTTTGTTTTTTTGTTGATGTAGCAGACGATTCTTGTTTAAGCAGTATATTTATAAACTTAACACAGATTATGTTTCATTAACTTTTATTATTAGATTTGTCTAGCATTATTGTTTGGGCATATTATACCATTAACAAGGAGTTTTATTAACTAAATGTAAGAGTGTAACTTTCTAAAAATATCTTTGGAATTATGTGTGTCGGTGGAGAATAATTTCAATATTTTGTGATGTACGTCTGTTAGAATATAGTAAATTAAAGATATACTTTCATACCATGTAGTTAGACGTTTACGCGTTAACTAATTAAAATATTATATAGACGGCTTTAATAAAGGTAGAATATGTCCATAAACCTTCTTAATATACTTATTTCACATCTGTACTTGCTAGATATAAAGATGATAACTTTATTCTATACAAGATGTCCCGTATCGTTATGTTCAAATTTTAGGAATGTAAAGTAGACTTCATTTCAAGTAACAAAAATGCAAAACTTGTATATCCATTTTTTTTTTGTTTCGAAGTTGTAGATCTATGAATGTGATTGTCAGATCATGAAAAAAAATATAATCCTAAAGTCAATACAAACTGATTTTATTTAAAAAAAGTTATAAGGCTTGTAATTGTTAACGTCGCATAATAAAATGTTACCCTAAAATAAATAAACACGTGTTGTAGTGCATACATTAATTTCTTGGAGATAGCGATAGGCGTATTCCTCATTACAAAACGTTTCTGGAAATACACAGACAATTTCGGGAATGCGGACTGCCTGATTATCTTTTCGACCGAGGAGTAAATTTGCCAGCAGACTTAGAGGAAGAAGCAGTAGCTATTGTTACAAAGGATCCAACTCTCAGTGAACGTCGAATTGCTAGACAACGACAGTTTGGCGAATTTTAAAACGTGAGGGCTTATATCCATATCACTATCGCAGGGGACACGGTTTGCTTGAGGCAGACCACTATGCTCGTCTAGTTTATTCTATCTGGCTATTGAGACAGTCACGGCTTAATTTTAATTTCTGTAGAACAGTCCTCTGGACAGATGAATCTACGTTCACGAGAAGTGGTGTTACAAATCTGAAAAACCTGCACAGGTGGTCATCAGAAAATCCCAAAGCTATACGCCCATCTAAATTTCATCATGAGTTTTCTATTAACGTTTGGGCGGCCCTAATCGATGACTTGTTGATTGGTCCTGTCATTCTTCCTGGGAGGTTAAATGCGGACAATTACCTTCAATTTCTTATTGACGAACTGCCAGGTCTTTTAGAAGATGTCCCACGGAATATTCGACGAGACATGTGGTTTCACATGGATGTGGCACCACCTCATTTCAGAATTGCTGTTCGAAATTGGGTTAACGTTAATTATCGAAGATGGATCGGTCGAGGTGGTTCTGTTGCATGGCCACCCAGATCACCCGATCTTAATCCCCTTGACTTTTATTTATGGGGGTACATGAAAAATTTAGTCTATGCGCAAGTTTCGAACACAAGAGAAGAGTTGTTGGATCGTATTCACCTGGCTGCCGAGCAAATTCGAGGAAACAAGTATGAAATTCGGATAAGTACTTATTCTGTTGGCTTACGGGCACAAGCCTGCATTCAACAAGAAGGTGGACATTTCGAAATTATTATTAGTTGAGCTTTTTTAAAAACATTAAATCAGTTTTTATTGACTTTGGGATTACATTTTTTGTCATGGACTGACAATCGCATTCATAGATCTGTAACTTTGAAACAAATAAAAATGGATGTACAAGTTTTGCCTTTTTGTTACTTGAAATGAAGTCTATTTTAGACTCCTAAAATTTGAACGAAACGATACCTTGGCACCTTGTATTTCTTATTATATATTTTTTTCATGAACGATTAATCTACCTTGTAATGCAACGATTCTCGCAAATTTTTAATTTTGTATTATTGGACTGAAAACCTTTTTTGTAGTAAGCGTGAAGTTTTGAACTATAAAGATATTTGATAATTTTTTTGAAAACATTGAAATTTTTTCTACGAAAACAAATTTGGTTACATGTTATATTATTAATTATTGTTTTATTATATAACTTGGGCAACCTTAATTAGTAAAAACATTCAAACAAAATTGATACATATTCGTCTAAATTAAAAAAAAAAAATTTTATTTGTTTCAATGATTATGGGTTATCAGATCATTGCAGCTATCATAAACGATATGATTGTATTCGGTAATTTGTCGCATTTTTCATACTTTATCTAGATTACGTAAGAAATTCATTAAAATAACTACATATATTCCTTCTAAAATACCTTTTGTTGTAGTTTTTTTTTCTTTTACTTATGTGTGTATTATGAAGAAACTATTTATTTTCTTTAATTGTGTTAGTTGATGTTAGAAAATATACGGTATAAATAGTAAATATTGCTGATCAACTGCAATAGATTGCCTGTAAAGTGGATGGCAAGAAAACCCCGAATTTAACATGAAGACATCACATATGTTATCACTATAATATCGAAGTTTACACGATTATTTAAGTAAAAAAATATGTGTGAAGGTACTTATAGTAGAAAAATACATTTGAAGGAGTAGGTATATCGTCAGCTGTACGTTTTTTTTCGTGATAAGACAAATAAATACTTTTGTGTTGTTATTCTTCCAATGTTGCTGAAGAAATAACGAAATACGTTACCAAGAATGAAATGAAGGCTAATATACCGGGTGTCCTGGGTCTCGGGTGGAATAAAAAGACAACGTATGAAAAATTGAAAGATGTAATTACATATATAGAATATATATCCAAAATATTTTTCCAAAATTCCTTCGCATAGATTTAAATTTCGATATTTCGAATATCGAATTTTATATTCGATTTTCGAATATTCGAGTTTCGAATTTACTAAAATTCGTAATTTAGAATTTAGAAACCTTCGAATTTAACAGGACTATCTGAGACCGGCCGACCTGACAGACATGGTACTTCCGTTGTTACCGGGCAGGTGTGGGATTGGGTACATGTAAATTGCCTCCCGAGATAATGAGCAAGTATTAATAATAGTTAAACTGCCTCCCGCAACTTTTAGGTACCTGAGATATATGTGTAAATTGGGTCCCAGTCGATAAATAATAAAACAAAAATAGTTAATTAAAATTTTGAATTTATTGGAAAAAATGTAGAATACAAACTAAACAAAAATATATAATACATAAATTATAAGATGTAACATAAACCTTAAATCTACAATTACTTAAATATTAAAATTATACTTAAATAAACAAAAAATGTTCAATCTCTAAAAATAGTTAATTAAAATACACAATGGAAAGAAATACATTTAATAAAGTGTATTCTGCTTATCTCGTTTTTTTTTTTTATAAGACTCGATCACTTTTGCAATGAATCTTTTGCGATTTTTTACCTTCGCGTTATGAATTTTAGCAGTTAAATGCACACTCTGTAATTTAACGTAAGTTTCTGTTTGGAATTCTTTAAGCTTTTCTATAAATACAAAAATATTTGGATGAGCTTTGTAGAAGGAATCGCTAAAATGTTTATGTAACGATTCACAAGCATTGGTGGTGCGAGTGAGTTCCGCTGAATCTTCAGCCCAAAGATATGGAGGAAATGAAGAGTTCTCTGATACATAATTGTCTATTAAATAATCAGAACCATATTTATACTTGTTTAAAAGTAATAACTGTTTCCCCTTTCACTAAAAATAATACTGGGATTCATGTTGGAAAACTTTAAAAATCTTAACCAAATGAATTTAGAAATCTAACTGATAAATATTCTTCACCAACATGCTGTCTTATATACATAAGAAGACCGATAATAAACTAATTAACAGATAATTACAACAGATCATTAAGATTAATCCTGTATGAAAAAGGCATTAGCAATAATATTAATAAGTAAAAATTCTTTCAATGGAGACTGTGGTTAAATAATAATTTAAAAAAGGTATATAACCCCTTACCACAATTATTAGTCGTATCCTAAATACGTATTTCGACAACTAAGTTGTCATCATCAGTAGGTAAAAACTACTAATTAAAGTCACACGGGGCACAATAAAGTAAAGTAAGATAAACGCTTCCGCACAACTACTATACACTGCAACCCTGTAAAGACAGTCTTTACAGGGTTGCAGTGTATAGTAGTTGTGCGGAAGCGTTTATCTTACTTTACTTTATTGTGCCCCGTGTGACTTTAATTAGTAGTTTTTACCTACTGATGATGACAACTTAGTTGTCGAAATACGTATTTAGGATACGACTAATAATTGTGGTAAGGGGTTATATACCTTTTTTAAATTATTAATAAGTAACTTAAAAATAATCCATCCTAAATGATTACAAACGTTTGCGATGCAATTTACCTAATTATAAGACGGATTAAATCCGACCCTTTCCCTTACTACCTGCGAGGAGGCAATTTACCAGCACCGGTGGGATTGACAGTCCCAAATAATTGAGCTTCGATGCGTTAAATGTATGCGAGTTATTTGAACTAGTATATTGTAAATACTGTACCTACAATTAGCTGTACGCAAGAAAATTTAAAAAGACGTTTGCGTGTTTTAGTTCATTGCAACAGTATTTTCAAAACAGAAAGTTTTTTTCACAACCACAATCTCCAATTGATTTAAATATCTGTGGAAATACCTCAAAATAATATAGAAAGAAACTTAAGTAGTGGTACATACTTGCATAAATACTACACAATTTTTAAATACTTACACAACAGTTAAATTATTATTAGTTTTACTGACTTTTTTTTCATATAAGTTACATCAGTTATGTTCTAGAATTAAATATGTATTCCTCATATTTGTGATACCAATTATCACAAGTCATTGGTACACATTCTTAATGGAAATTGAAATTGTAAGTCAACACGAGACTAACCAATTCCACTAACGTGATTGTCTGGGTTAAAGATCGTTACGAAATTATCACACTACGTATGCATTGCGTATTTACCTTACGACCTTGACTTGCAAATACATATATATTTATTTAAAAACCGGCGTTTAATGACAATTTTAATAAAACTTTGAACTTTCCAATTTTAGGAAAAGACATAATGAAAGTTTGTATGAAGTAAAGGCAAATTTACAGTTATTCGCGTAAATAATAGTACTACTTTTCACACGAAAATGAAAATGAATATCTTTAATATAGAAGTATTACATCAAATTAATTGTAGTAGTTGCAAATGTATATATTTTCGAAAAATTTGAAAACGAAAATTCTCCTTTTGTTTAACAAAAATACTTCAAAGTATTCCTACAAATGGCAGATTCATATGCAGGACTGTCTCTTTTCTGTTGAGGCTAATACAATAATACACAATATCTTGACAAAACAAAGTATTTCCCTCCACAGTCAATGCATTTTTGCATCCGTGAAAATCTATCTTCAAAACACTTTTTCCAATACTTTCGCGTTAGGTTGTTTAGTCTGGTATAAAACGTAAACCCGATAATTTATTGTTTACACATGAAAAGACAAAGAAATTATTAGGTGCCAGATCTGGATTATACGACGAATTACCCATTATTTCAATGTTTTAGGCAATCAAGTACTCAATCGTCCGGGCAACAATGCGACACCGAGCGCTGTCGTGATTCAAGATGATTCTTCCTTAGATGATTTTCCTGGACACTTTGAAGACCTGTACCGTTCTGTATTAAAAGCACGATATTCCTCCAAAGCGACAGAACTGCGGTTTTTTTTAACTTCTTTTATTTCAGTGTATTTAGCAGTTATATTTTGAGGCATTGTCCCCATACACAATCTAAAGATAAATCTCTAGATTTATAGATCTCTTTGAGAATGGGATAACAGCCGAAACAGATGTTAGAGAATTTAAATAAATCTCATAGTGAAACAAGCCAACTGTTTTAATTTATTCTTTATTATTTACTGTATGAAGTGAATATTGTTATTACTGGCACATACTATTCTATTCTTGATGTTATGTGGAACAAACATTAGCAAAAGATGCGTAAGTATTGTTTAATTGCAGATTAAATATTAATTATATTAATTGAAATATTTTTTTTACTTTATCTAGCGACAAAATGAAGATTTTATCTGCATTTAGTCACTAGATAAAGTATAAAAACTTGAATACTTCTAATACGAGTAAATACATATACATTTAAATTTTCCGCGCAAGCAATTTAATTAAAATCCGCAACTGTAGAGGGCGAATGTCTCCACGTTTTAACATGGACTTGACATCTCTTGTTTATTCATACTCTCTGGTACTGATTTGAACGATGGCTTCTAATATGATCTACTGCTTTCGTGTAGTACTTAGAAACATAATATTTGTGTAAGGTGGATTCATCAGCAACATTTCGACCAGTATATTTTTGGAGAAATGTTTTGAATGTGGGATTCTTACATTTATTTAATGGAATATTTGTCGCCATTAAAGTTTCACAGTGTTCTTCGTTAAAATTATCAGATTCCAACAGGTCTAATTTCTGTGTATGTGTTTGCGATGCTAAGTGACGTTTTACATGTGATTTCTTGGAAATTTTTAACGATATTTTACAGACTGTGCAATAAATTTCGGAATCACTGGCAATGGACATACAATCAGTTTGACCCATAATCCAACTCGCCCTTGTTTTACGACGCTATTCTCGGCGTTGTTCCATATCATATCTGAAAAAGTAACTTAAACAATGTTCTAGATCTAAATAAATGAAAATTAAAATTGTATGCGTAAGTTATTGAAAATTAACGAAATTCACTGGATAATTACGTCTAAATAATTGAGAGAAATAGATTCGATGAAACGACATTAAACAGAATCTATTACAAAAATTACGAAGTATGTAATTATGTAATTAACAGTTAAAATAATGAAAAAAAGAAACTAACACCGTACACGAAATACAAACTATGTATATAAATATAAACTAATAAAGAGAATAAATTATAAAAACTCCTCCCGCTTCTACCTACGCCGATGAAGAAAGAATTTAACTGTAAAATTGAAGTAATTGTGTCACAATTCAACGACAAAAAACAGATATGCGGTTAACCGAATGAATAGTGCTATTCAATAACTGCGGGTTGTACTTAGCGATGTTGTAGGCTATTTCGGCCTCTCGTGTCCGGTCCCTAATTATTACTAACTCTTGTTTCTTGAGGATGCATCTTTCACACGCGTTTTTTTACATTGATATGTTTTTTTTTAATGCAGCGTATATAACGGGTGTTGAAAAGTCAATCTAGTAGCATGTAATTTACTGAGAACATTTTGAAGTATGTCGTAAATTAAAATTTACTACTTAACCTACGAAGTCGTATATTTTGACAGTTTCATACATACAAATAAATAACAAATGTGATTGAGATTATCAAATGTCATTTGGATTTACGTTTACGGAACAACAAACACATACTAATATACCGTACGAACGCCGGGGAGTGATTGATCTACCACAATGTAGTAAGACGAAGACGAATCGCGAGTATATGTGGTTAGGGTTGAGAGAGGTATATTCAATCTGTTCTATATTCAATCTGTTCTACTGTCTAACTGTACGGGCGTTCCATTTCTTTATCCAACACATTTTACATACGATCTAAGTACGAATCAAATAATCTCTCTCTAACACATTGAATATTCCTATCAGTCGCTCATTGTGTTCAAGCAAGGCGAATATACTTGCAGTTGGCCAGTCATTACTTATATATCCATCGATCGCACGACGTTGTGCACACGGTATATGCGTCTTATTCTATCAAAATTTCAAAGTAACCTAGATTGACTTTTCAAATGAGCACACGTTATGTGGAAAGTTCACACTAGATTTTTTTGTAAACATTTGTATTGTTTATACTATACATTAGTGAATTGGTATAAAGAAAATTATTTAGGTTATAGATTGATTTGGATTGATATTATTCACTTTCACATTATCTATGTATTGTATATGTAGTTATACTTGACATAAGAAATTAGCCTTGGAACATTTATGAAATACTATTTATTATTTTTGTGGACTGGAAAGTAAATTAGTTATTGTTTGAATGACCTTACCGAATTAATTATTTTATCAATTGTTTTGTAATTGCTAGAAAAATCTTTCGAAGAGAAAATCAATTGGATTATAGTTAAATTACATATATTATTTGATATATGTATATATTTCATATATAGTGTTAATTAATGTTTATAATATAATAAATACACTTCTGCTGTGTCTAAATTTCTTAACAACATCAATGAAGAGTGTCTGATCCAACATTTAACCAACGTTTTACGGTTGGATTTTCCATACTGGCGTATACGTCACCGTCAAAGGTTAGTGGCACAATAGACGTTTGATTATTATTATTAATATCAGAAAATCTTACTTCTATTTATGCTAAATTTTCAAGGAAATTAAATAATATAAATATTACATTTATTAATGATATATAAGAATTTATATAAGAATAATAAATAATGAAATAATAATATTTTGAGTGCTTTAACAACTCCTACATCTTTCTTTTTGCTGGTACAGTTTCGGTGCATTTGATTATGTTTGTTCGGGCAAAATAGATTTAATTCTGTATTTTTAGTTTTATTTAGATGTATTTATGTTTATATATTTAATCCTAGTTTTAAATTGTAAATATTATATGGTATATAGAAAAGGTCTTGGAGTTCAGAGATATTTAATATTGTTAATTACTTTAGGACTGGTCAGGTATTACATTTCTTCATTGTCGTATTTTTACAGTCATAAAAACTATTTATTTTTACTACAGGCACAAACCTCTGCATCCATTAGGTAAATAATGTATTTGAATAAGCATAATTATAATAGAATAAGTTTTATTGTACATATTTCCGGTTATATATTATTATAATAGATTTAATAATTTGTTTCGAGGCGATTCTGCGAAATATTAGTTTATCTCTGTGCATTGTATATTTATTACTTTAAGAAGTATTTTATTTTCTATAATTAAGGGTTTCCGGCGTATATTGTTTATTTTAATACATTTATGACGTCGGAAACTACAGCATATACTTTTCTTGGAAATGTAAATAATTGTTATATGGAAATTTCCGTATACTCCTTTTCATTGTTTTCTCCCTTTCTTTGACTGGCGGGGAGAAAACTTTCTTGCCGAAAAATAAGGTAATGAAGAAACAGTTCCAAACAAGAGCTCTTAGAGCTCACTACAGTTCCAAACAAGATCTCTTAGAGCTCACTACAGTTATAAGTACGAGCTCTTCGAGTTAAAGCTTAGGTCTCAGTGATCTAACAAACAGCTCCTACTAAGATCTCAGTGATCTAAATAGGAGCAAATATTATTTATAAGCCAGTTTTTCTCGGTTTTTAGAATTAAGACCAGATACTGCATTTAGCATTTAATTAACGGAACTCCAAGATTAAACTTGTAAATATATTAGTGTAATAGAAAAAATATTGTATTATTTCAACACAAACTTCGGTCTACACATACCGACTTCCTTCAAACCAGGAGGAAGATACAATGTTTTTAAAACTTCCTTAATCTTTTTCCCTATATGTACCTTGAAATAAAAAGACAACTTACGAAAAATAGAATGATTAAAAGATATAGAATTCCCTGTCATAAGCGAGAAAAAAATGACAATGATATTTAAAGATATTTTATTACGCGACTGTGCGACTGAATATGTCATAAATATTATCGGAGATGATATCTTAAAGCTGACCCACGATATAGTTTTGTTATTGTCCATCTCGTTTTAAGTATCGTTCTGTTGTCGATCGTTACGTACGTTCGATACAATTTTTCAATTAAAGATAATATATTATAACTTAAATGGCTGTAAAGCACGCATCTTACTGAATTCACTTGACTCTCGTACCAGGTTATGAACCCTTACCATAATCAAATTTAGACACTATGTTATCGGTTTTATAAATATAAACATTGTTCGCCTTTAAATACAATAGTGACATTCTAAATCCGATATTTATATTTTATATTTCTTACTTATAATATAAAAAAAACATTATCGTAGTAGACATGAATAGGGACCGGACACGTGCGGCCGTTGACTCATCGCCCACGGGCGTACTATTGAAAATTTGTATTTTTAAAGAGTTTTTAATTTTATTAACAATTATTTTTAACGAACGGGTACGGGTGGTGATCTATAAAATAAGAAATACATTTTTATTTTTTAATTTATAGTTCAAGTTGAGTAAAGGAGTATTAATATTAACTAGCAATACTTTCTCAATGTTCTCTTCTGTAAAATTTGTTCTCTTGAATGAAATACATCCTTGTAGATAGAAAACGTCCTTTCTACATTACAACTGGTTATAGGTGCATACTGGAAATATTCTTCTATTTCAGCATATTTAGCAGTTATATTTTGAGGCATTGTCTCCATACACAATTGCCGCAATGTTATTATGGAATATTTTTCAAATTATTAATAGCCACCTTGGTTAATCCATCATTTAATTTGAGATTTTGATTTTCAAAATAAGTTAATAGTTTTGACAAAATTTCAAAGTGTTCCTGAAGAAAGTACAACTGATTTTTTTAATTTGTAATTTATATTATTTCCTTGCACTCAGAAATACTGATATCAGAGAAAGAATTAGCTCTTTATTTATATTATAAATCACCCGGAGCTTATAAATTTATGTTACGTAATTTAAAATTCACATTACCATGTGTAAGAACATCAAAGTTTGTTAAAAGTGTTGAATTTAAGAAATCTTAAATATTAATTTAATAAAGAAAATTTCATTGAAAGCAAAGTGCATGACTGAAAGAGAGAAAATGTACGTTGTAATGCCCACATTACAGAAGTATTACCGGAGTTTTTCAAGGTAGTAGCAGACGAAATAATATCTATTACATAACATAACTTTCAGTGGACATTACAATCAATTCTTTTATTTTGGGAACATTTAAAGAAAATAGGAATAAAATATCTACTAACCGAATTATTAAATCAGGATCCTCTGGATTTTATAGATAACAAATATTAGGAAACGGAAAAACATATTTTAAACATATCAAAGTTTATACTAGTTAATCATATATAAACTTTGCTAGTCCTATGTCTGGATGAAAGTGTGAAAGGAAGATTGTTTTTATTATTATTTATAAGTAATTTCGAATATAATTATTATTTATTTTGTAAATAAAACAGAAGAACGCAAAGAGGTCGACCGCAGATAAGACTACAGGTTCACCTTTCTTTCGTGTACAATTGCAATGCCTATTATAATACAAAGCATTTATTGCTGTTAGGGTCGCATTGTAAAATATCGTTCCTCTCTCGTATTATCGCTGTTATCCAAATAAACGCAATTGTTTCCAAAACTATCGCTTGGCGGCGACACGAAACAGTTAGTTGGCAAGAGGTGTGCGGAGGTACATTGGATAAAACATGTTATAGCATATAGCGTTATATTCCTTCAATCAACGGTGTAACCTCAATAGAGGTACATATATTTACATTCTGAATATTTTGAATTCATAGGCGGAACGTAATACAATTTTCAAGGGGTTTTTAATTTTGGGATTCGCGTCGTAATTGACTCACATTTTGGATTCATATTGTATATAATTACATCTTTCCACTTACGTACGTTAGATATATATATATATATATATATATATATACATATATATATATATATATATATATATATATATATACATATATATAATTGAAACGAAATTAGCGACCGTGATATATTATAAAAAAATTAATTTAAATTCGGGTAAGCGGTCTGTCAATAAAAAAACTCCTTTATTAAATAACCCTATATTTCGCAGCAGAATTTGTTGCTTCTTCTGGGGAAACTACAAGATTAATCAGAAAAATAACAAAAAATAAATAAGAATATAAAACAGTAGTAAAAATACTTACAAAATGTAGAGTTGAAAAATAATAAAATTGACGTACAAAAAATAAAAATGATTAGATTTAAAAAATACAGTAACTATAGAAACAAGCCTTAAAAGCTTTTAAAAAACATGTACATATATGTAAAAGTTAAAAAATGAAAAATAAAAAATATAACAAATTCTGTTGCGAAATATAGGGTTATTTAATAAAGGAGTTTTTTTATTGACAGACCGCTTACCCGAATTTAAATTAATTTTTTTATATATATATATATATATTTATATATATATTATATATATATATATATATATATATATATATATATATATATATATATATATATATACATATACATATATATTGAGGCATTGCAAGAAGGATGCTTTCTCTGAAAGAAACAAAGAATATATGTAACCATAATATTTATACCATAATGTTTATTTCTACTTTGTACGTTAATATTAAGAAGGGGAAAGATTGATTCAAAGAATAAATACGTTATTTTGACGACAAATTTACCTTGAAAATTAACTTATTTTTCTAATTTTTTTATTATAATGTTTATATTCATTTTTCTTTCAAATACATATTTAACGCGTGTTTATTCAAACAAATGTAACGTATTTATTTTCAATGCATTTGAACGAGTAAGCCCCGCCCACAATTTCAACGGTGCAGTAACCCGAGAATAAACCTATATTGACGGAGTGTTTGTAAACACATAAAACATATGTTATTCAACCAAAATTATTTTATAAATCAAATTGTAATTTTTTAAACTGTTTTATACTGTAAAATTGTCTAATTTAATAATATTAACAAATTTAATGCAAGTAAAGAATGGGGCGATTTAGCGGAAAGTTATGCAATTAAAAACAAATGAAAAAGCAAGCGTCGGTAATTAGTCGTCACAGTGAGAGGTCACGTTTTTTTGTGCTCCGTAATAATTAAAATAATTAAGCGAAATTATTAAGTGCAAGAGATTTTTAATATTACAAAACGTTACACCTACCTACCAACCACCTGTGGACAAAATTTAACAGCCGCCGACCAAATAGTCCGAGATTTACGAATTTTTAAAGTTTTTACCGCCATAAAAATCTCACCGTAGCTTGACCAACATCGTTGACGATCGAAATCGGTCATTCGCTCAAGACGCAGTCGGACTTGGAGATTTCAACAAATTTCAAGTGATCCCGAGGGACCGTAGCAGAAACATTCTCCCGTTTCCCGTTGTGAAGACGTCTCCAGAACACAGGCGCAGGAAGCAACGGAGGTTATATACGAAGATCCAGGTTTTTGCTAATTTTAACAAAATTTCCCGCGCCATTTTTTTCTTGCGCATGTACATTTCTAGAACTTTACTTTGTTATTCCATAACTAACTATTTATATTACTTTCACCGATATTTTACCACTGTAATCTTTAGTCAACTTATTTAAATATTGGCATCTACTATTTGTATTTGTAAAACTTGATGCCAGGTCACTGTTATAAACTATTTTACTAAGACAACACATTATTGCACCTGTCTTACACCATATTATTATACTGTACGAATACCAACCGTCGAGTGTGTCTCACTTAATATTACTTGTGTGTCACGAAATTATTAATATAAATTTCTCAAACTTTGCAAAATCTTTTATCCCTAATAAAGTTGATTGTCAATATTTTGCTTTGTTTTTTTTTTGTAATATACTTGAGATATTGTTCCGTTCCCAACTTAATAAATTACGTAAATAAAGTAAAAGTGGAAGGAAGTGAACCTACCTTAGCCCTGAAGAGAAAAAGAAGCTAGCCGAAGATAATAAAACAAGATAAGTATTGAATGAGCCCAATTTGAATTACATGACCTTTTTTTTTATGACATTCATTCATTTTATTATACCGTACGTAGAAACAATTTTATTTATCAGCATATTCGTAACATATCATTTAGAGCCCAACGTTTTGGGGCAGTTATAACAGTAATTAACATTTTATTCAATATAGTAAAGCTCGTAATATAACAAATGGCACCCTAACGTTTGGGGCGTACTTCTACTCCACACTTCAATAAAACAGTCACTCTATTGTTAAATATATTAAGAAGGAACACTTTCTCAAGCAACAAAGTTTCGTGGCACAAAGAATCAATAAATTAATAAAAAATAAAAATAAAAACAAGGAGAACCGTTGTATTCGCATTTACCATATTATACTATTTGTTTATGTATTTGTTATTTTGTCTTTGTGGAACTTCAGAGAGAGAGCACGGTTTCGCATTTCAGGGGATTGCTGTATCCGAGACCATCGGTAAGATATTCAAAGGTTGTTACAGGGAAATATTAAAGTGCAGACTCATATTTCTTTTATATACATATATTTTTGTTATTTGTCATTGCATTTACGTGTGTACATTAAATCTAATAACACTATAAACAACAACATTTTACAACTAACATATTTACAATATAATTACCACTACCTGTACAAATATTAATATAATTTACAAACTAATAAAATATACTCTAAAATGGATACAAGACACAGAGCTAAGACCCCGAAAGACGCAGTAGAAGAAGACCGGAGTGAACAGGGGGACATTACAGTAACGCAACCGTCCGTTTCAGAAGAAGCCAGTGTTTCGCCTGATAGTAAATTCATGGACATGTTTAATATGTTAATGGCACAAATGCAAGAATTAAATAACAAATTCGATACTAATAACCGCGAACTAAAACAAGATATAAATAATTCAAATAAAGATTTAAATACCAAATTAGACACCAACAACCAAGAATTAAAACAAGATATATATACCAAATTAGATACTAATAATCAGGACATGAACACGGCCAATAAAGACCTCAACAATAAATTAGATAACACCAACAACAAATTAGATACTAATAATCGCGAACTAAAGCAAGACCTAACGAATTTAAATAGCGAACTAAAACAAGATTTAAATAACTTAAATAACGAACTTACGACGAGATTAGAAGTTAACCTAATCAACATAAATGAAAAAATAGAATTAAACAACACAAACATAGAAATGAAACTTAATACGTTCAAGGGGGACATCGACGTACAAATTGCAGAAATCACCGCAACACAAAAGGCCATGGAACAAAATGAATTGAAGTATCTCCTAAAACTAGATGAGACCGTTAAATCACAAAATTTACAGTGGGCACAACAACTAGAAACTTCAACCACTCAAATTTACGAAATAACCGAATCAAAAATTAATACAGCAAACAAAGAACTTCACAAAGATTTAAATCAAATAATACTAGAAAATAATTGCACATTAGATACAAAATTAACAACATATAATCAAATCAATGAGGAACAGACCCAACAACTAAGACGCGAGCTTAATACACAAATTAATGAAAATAAAGAAATACATACTCAAGAAATACAGGCGGTGAATTTAAATCTAGATAATATGAAAACGGTACAAACCGAAAAGTACAATGAGACGCAGCACAACTTAAACCAATTAGAAAATAAACTTAGAACGTACACAGTACCTATACATAACATAAATACAGGTAATTCGATAATAAAAATCGAAAACTTGCAACATTTTGACGGAGATATGACTCGAGTACACCCCATGGCGTATTTAAATGGGATACTACGGTATTTAGAGGACGTGATGGACGAGAAACACCGGATCGAAGTAGTGCGAGCAACATTGCGGAATAGCGCACAAGAATGGTTTCAAAGGATAGAGGAACATTGCCACTCTTTAGATCAATTTGTTGTGTTATTTACGAAGAACTACTGGGACGAAAACCAGCAGAACAGGGCCAAAGTTCGTTTGTTAACAGGGAAATTTAGATTGGGACAAGTGACGAGGGAGATGTATGCATCTCGCGTATACAACCAGTGCAAGCACATCAGCGACATGAGTGAATCAATGATCGCGCGCCTATTATTGAACCATTTTATTTTCACGGATACTCAGGCGATTATCTGTCAAAAGGTCACTGACATGGACTCCCTAATCGAGATACTCCGAAGACTGGACGATTTCGCTGAAACCAACCAACAACAGCAGCCTAATAATCGGACGAACAACACTAGGAACCCACAAGCACCGAACTACATTCCCAACCCCATACCACGCTTTAACAACTACTCTAACAATAACAATACCAATAATTATGCTCAAAACAATCGTTATCAACCAGCAACCTCTCGACCATACAACCAAAATAATAACAACTACAACAATCATCCTCATAATAATTATAACAATCAGAATCGACCGAATACACAACATGCGTATAACCGACCTTATCCGAACAATTATCAGAATAACTCGGCAAATAATAACTATAACAATAACCGACCCAACAATAACGATACTTATAACACGCAGCGCGCACAAACTCACCAATCGAGACGCGGAATAAATCACTACGCAAGTAGAGGAAGAGGTCCAGGTAATAATGCTTACCGGCGACATCGATCGCTATCACCTGACAGAACGAACATAGAGGGGCTACAAAAAAAAACTCCAATTTTACAAGACGATCCGTATCAGAACCCAACACCCGGACCGTCAAACCAACAAAACTAAATAATGATAACGGCTATAACATGCTCTGGAAGTTACAAAATATAAAATTCTACCAATCGCCAGAGGAATTCTTAAACATAGAAGACGCAGGGGACGCCGTAAATGAAGTACATTCTCTACCCATTATTATTTTACAATTCAGCAACATAAAATTAAATTGTTTAATCGACACCGGAGCCGAGATTACATTAGTTAGAGAAGATCTCGCAAAACAAATAAAGGGATACGAACAGCACGTTGTTCAAACCAAGGGTACCGACATAGTTACTGCAAATGGAAAGAAGATGGGCACTGTCACAAAGCAACTCAATACCGAAATAAGAATAAACGAAATCGGTTATTTAATTCACTGTTACGTAATAGAGAAGTTACAATATGACTGTATATTGGGTATAGATAATATCAACAGGTCGAAAATGATATTGAATTTTGAAAAGGGTATTTTATCAATTGGAAAGAACAATTTAATATTTAATAAACATTTGTCCGTAGAGGAAGTGAAAGAATATAATACTTATAAGAAAGAAGTTTTAGCAGTTGTAATAAATAATTTATTAGAATATAATGTACCGTACTATAGGAGAGCTGAAGAAAGGTTTATTGATAGAGTTGGAAATGATAATATTATAAATAATGAATATAGGAGTGAAAAATAGGCCAGATTTGTTAGGAACGAAAGATAGTTACGAGGGCGAAGAAGTAGTAAAGATTAAGGAGGATTTACAGACAACTGACAGTATAAATGATAAGAATGATATAACGAATATAATTGATAAACAGGAAATACCATATTCAAACGTCGTACCGCAATTAATTAACATTTTAAACGAAAACATCACTTTAATTAATAACGATATTGTTTTCGCAAAAGGATATGAACATCCAATTAATATTGACAATGACTGCCCATTAATAAGTAAGAATTACCCTATTCCGTACCACTATCAACAGAAAGTTAGTTTAGAATTAGAGAGATTAGAACAATCCGGAATTATCGAGAGATCGAACACATACTTTATTAATCCCATTGTAATAGTTCAAAAGAAGGACCTATCATTAAGAATATGCTTAGACGCGAGAGCTCTGAACAAACGAATTAAGCCAGAATTCGAAATGCCGCAAAACATAGACATCTTATTAACAAAATGCGGAAGTAAACAAATTTATAGTAAATTAGACTTAAAGAATGCTTTTTGGTTAATAAACTTAGAACCAGAATCCAGAAAATACTGTGGTTTCTTAGTGAATGGAATAGTATATCAGTTTAGAGTATGTCCATTTGGTTTGAAGACATCACCAGCCGCTCTGATACGTTTTCTGCATCGTATACTAGACAGATATGATGAATTCGCTTTACATTACCTAGACGACATTATTATATTTTCCGAAACTGTGGTACAACACCTACAACATATTAACATTATTCTGAACACCTTAAAAACTCATGGTATGAAACTCAACTTAGCGAAATGTCAATTCTTTAGACATGAGATTAACTATCTAGGATATGTGATTAATCAGAACAACATTTTATTAGACCCGACACGGTTAGATATCATTCAGGAGTATGCGAGACCGAAGAATTTAAAAACGTTAAGAAGTTTTTTAGGAGTGTTAAACTATTATAGGAAATTTGTCTCAAACTATAGCGAGAAAACATTACCCTTGTTGGAACTAATCAAAAAGGGGGAGAAATGGAACTGGACGGCAGAATGCGAATTATGCTTCACAACTTTAAAAGAGAACTTTGTAGAAAATCTCCGTTTACACCACCCAGACTTTACTCTACCGTTTGTTGTGCGAACAGATGCTTCACACAAGACAATTGCAGCAGAGCTAGTACAAATGAAAGATGATCAAGAAATCCCTATTTATTTTATATCACGCACTTTGAAAACATGCGAGATTCGATACACGATTTCCGAGAAGGAAATGCTTGCTATCGTATTTGCGTTAACGAAACTCAGATATTATTTGATAGGAAAGTCATTCGTATTAGAAACGGATCACAAAGCTTTAGTCAACATCATGAGCTGCAAACTTAATAACAGTCGCATTTATCGTTGGACTTTGTTAATACAACAGTACGAGTTTACAATAAAATATAAACCTGGAAAAGAAATGGTAACGGCCGATGCACTCACGAGACAGGAGGGGGACGTAAAGAGGCAGAATATTTGCATCAACTTAATAAATCTACAAAGGAGAGGCATTTTCTCGAAAACAAAAATCTTACAAATACAATCAAGCCCAGACTTCGATGAAATAAGACAACATTTAAGAACTGTAGGTGAATATAAAGGTATATCAATCAGGGACCGATTCATAGTAAAACAAATAGGAAGAACTACTGTATACGTCACAAACGAACAACACACCAGAGAAATAACTGAATATATACACCGAAGATACACACACATAGGTGCACGAAAATGCTGGTTACTCTACAGAGAAGCTTTCTACTGTATAAATGACGAACGAATAATAAACAGCGTGGTAAAACAATGTCGACTCTGCGAAATAACCAAAGATAAAACTTTCACTAACACCAACATAAGCCACAATATAACTGCATATGATAGACTGGAGTTAATATCAATTGATTTTCTATCAAACCTTATTCCTAGCACCAAAGGTTATCGCCACATTTTGGTAATATGTGATATATTTTCTAAGTTCATCAAACTCATACCTACGCAGAAATGCGATACCAACACCGTTTTACAAGCTTTAGTGGACTACTTCGCACAGTATGGAAAACCACAAACAATACTTTCGGACAACGCTACCTATTTTACTAACGATCGATACAAGGAGTTCTTACATTCACACGACATCCACACCGTCTATACATCAATCCGCTACCCACAAGGAAATCCTACCGAGCGATATATACGCGAAACGATAAAATATTTACGTATCTTACTGGACGAAAATCACAGAAAATGGGCCAGACTGTTACCACAGATAGAATTTACTATAAACAATACACCTAGCACAGTGCATAATCACTGCCCAATAACTTTATTCACAGGACAACCACCACAACGACCATGGACTGATTCTGAGCATATAAATTTACGTAACCGTTTACAAGAAGTCAGAGAAAGATTATCACTAAGAAAGCGAAAATGGGAGGAAAAGAGAAATACGGCAATTAAAAAGTATAAAACTTACAATGTAGGAGACCAAGTTATAGTTAAGAGATTAAGAGTAACAGATTTAAAACACAAAATAATGGGAAAGCTACTGAAAGCTTACCAAGGTCCCTATACGATTAAGAGAATCATTGGTAACAACACCTACGAACTTTTTGAACCCGAAACAAATTACATTAAAGGTAGATACCATATAACTATGTTACAAGACTACCACACTTAAAAAAATAATAAAGTATTTTTTTTTATATAAATATACATAACGAGCCGAAATAACTTTCAGAACAAACCAGCCAAGCATGTTATAGTCCGTAAAACAATAATAAGTACTACAGTACTATAGTATATAATCTATATTAATCACAAGTTTACATTTAGACTAGGCTAATTAAATTAATCATATTATTATTAAATAAGAAATAAAAAAAAAAAGAAAGAAGGAAATAATTACTTAATATTAAAAAGGGGTTTTCAAACAAAAGAACCCGAACAAACAAAAAAAAAACAATTAACTTTAACCATTTAATGACAATTACTAAATAGGGAATTATTAACTAGAATAATATAAAGAACTACTTATAGAATTTGAAATATTTTTAACGTGAACACACACATTCATTAAATTTTCATCAGATCACTATACTGCATTTATATATTTCTGTCTTACTCCTAGATACGGTTGATTAAAAGCTCTCAATAAGTTTCTATCTTTTAATCAAGGGGGAAATTGAGGCTCCGTAATAATTAAAATAATTAAGCGAAATTATTAAGTGCAAGAGATTTTTAATATTGCAAAACGTTACACCTACCTACCAACCACCTGTGGACAAAATTTAACAGCCGCCGACCAAATAGTCCGAGATTTACGAATTTTTAAAGTTTTTACCGCCATAAAAATCTCACCGTAGCTTGACCAACATCGTTGACGATCGAAATCGGTCATTCGCTCAAGACGCAGTCGGACTTGGAGATTTCAACAAATTTCAAGTGATCCCGAGGGACCGTAGCAGAAACATTCTCCCGTTTCCCGTTGTGAAGACGTCTCCAGAACACAGGCGCAGGAAGCAACGGAGGTTATATACGAAGATCCAGGTTTTTGCTAATTTTAACAAAATTTCCCGCGCCATTTTTTTCTTGCGCATGTACATTTCTAGAACTTTACTTTGTTATTCCATAACTAACTATTTATATTACTTTCACCGATATTTTACCACTGTAATCTTTAGTCAACTTATTTAAATATTGGCATCTACTATTTGTATTTGTAAAACTTGATGCCAGGTCACTGTTATAAACTATTTTACTAAGACAACACATTATTGCACCTGTCTTACACCATATTATTATACTGTACGAATACCAACCGTCGAGTGTGTCTCACTTAATATTACTTGTGTGTCACGAAATTATTAATATAAATTTCTCAAACTTTGCAAAATCTTTTATCCCTAATAAAGTTGATTGTCAATATTTTGCTTTGTTTTTTTTTTGTAATATACTTGAGATATTGTTCCGTTCCCAACTTAATAAATTACGTAAATAAAGTAAAAGTGGAAGGAAGTGAACCTACCTTAGCCCTGAAGAGAAAAAGAAGCTAGCCGAAGATAATAAAACAAGATAAGTATTGAATGAGCCCAATTTGAATTACATGACCTTTTTTTTATGACATTCATTCATTTTATTATACCGTACGTAGAAACAATTTTATTTATCAGCATATTCGTAACATATCATTTAGAGCCCAACGTTTTGGGGCAGTTATAACAGTAATTAACATTTTATTCAATATAGTAAAGCTCGTAATATAACAATATCTATATATATTAGATAATTTCTTAGACGTTCATTTAATATATTCAAGTCATACGAAATTTAATTGATACATTTTGTCTACGTTGGAACTTGAACCCAAGTCTACGGTTTGCCAGCTGTCGCTTTAATCAATTAAGCCCTCTAAAGTGCGGATGTCTGATCACGCTTTCAACAGTCTCTCTGCTGCTAAGCTCAGATTGTATTTGTTGCTGCTGTTGCTGCACAGATAAGAATAAACATGTATATAATGTAATGTGCCTCATGCGATGTTACGTCAGCCGGTAACCTAAGTTATGACGTCACCGGTTGCAATATACTAGAGATCGAAGAATTCAGAAAATCCCATGACTATATATATAAACGCCCAAGAGGAGGGAGAAGGCATTCCGCGTTCATCGTGAACTTATATTGTAGGCATAAATAAATGAATTTTCACTTTCGTGTTGAAAGTGGCTGTTTGGCTTTCACTTTGGTTGGAGACGATGTGTGTTGCTATTTCATTGATCGTTGCTTAGACGCAGGAGTCATGTGAGACACCCAAGTCTCATTTCCTCTAACGATGTAGTAAAAATTAATCTCCTTCCTGATCGTATCGAATCAAAAAGATAAAGCACAGTCCAATCTTTTGTTTTGTGATCGTCAGAAAGTCAGTCAGTCTTGGAAACCACCGACAATACAATTTCCGATATTTCAGTTTCTCCGAAACAATGGTGTACAAAACTGACCTTTAAACCTGTGCAAAATCAATTGATATCTTTGAAACCGTGAATTGTCGGTTGCCTCGGATTTTGTTGTCTACTTCACGAACCAAATCTTCAGAAATCAGAGAAGGTCGGCCAGGGCGTGGTTCGTCATGCACATTAACCCGTCGGTCCTTGAATATTCTCACCCACTTTCGAACTTTACTGTTACTGATAGTATTATCACCGTAAACTTCACAAATCTAACGGTGAATTTCCGCTGCTGTCAAATTTCTTGCATTCAAGAATCCAATTATAAATCGTATCTCAAAGTCGGCGGGCGACTTTTCTTAATAAACTTTTACAGCTCAGCACATATACAGACGGATACAGATGCAAATGACGTCTAAACGCGCGTAAAGCATGTTGGGACCAGACGCGGATGCGCACTGCGGCGATCGCGTGTTATTCTCACTTTCATTCACTTCCCCTCACTCACTCACTTTCATTCACAAATGGACCTTATTTAAAAAATATCACTCGTGTTTAACTCTTAAGAAACGTAAAAAATGTTTCAATTAACAAAAAATGCCTCGTTATAAATACCAACCCATTGAGTTTCTTTCATCTTCATGTTCTGTATTTACTCGTTATTAATAATAATAATTAAGATTTATTTTACATATTTATGGAATTTATATACAGTAAGGTCCTAAAGTAACGGATAAATTCATTTGCCCCTTCAACCCCCTCGAAGTAATAACTACCCCTTTAAAAAATTTAAATGAAAAGGGGTAGCGTGTGTTACTGCTTTTAAAAGGGAATTTTAATTCTTTATTCAGCAGTATATGCCTTTTGGATTTTTGGACGTCGATAATCAAGAAAAGAGTAATTTTATGACATACAAACAAGTAGGCGTAGAACCAAATACCTGTCACGAGTGACTAGTCTATTAGTTACCTTTCTGTCAAAAAAGTAAATTTGTTTCTTTTTATGACATTTACTTCTCAAATTTGTTTTAGTTCGTTAGACGTCGTTAACAATTGTTAGGTATTAAACGTTTTTTTTAGAGATTTCTAAGCGTTAATTTAAATTGTTCAACAATGAGCCTTTCCGAGACCCAAAGAATTGACGTATTAATATTAATTGGAGTGGGTGATAAAACACGAACGCATTCTGAAGTATGCAGAATATTTAATGATAAGTATCCTGACCGTCACATTTCCCAGTCTACGGTGAGTAGAGTCGAACAAAAATTCCGTCAATTAGGAACTGTCAAAGATCTTCCAAAATCTGGTAGACCAAATCTGAATGACGAAAAAAAATTTGATGTATTATTACATGTTGAGGAAAACCCACATAAACCTACAAGAGAAGTAGCCGGTGATTGCGATGTAAGTAAATCGTCTGTCTTGCGTGTTTTGAAGAAAGAAAAATACCATCCGTATAAAATTCAAATGGTGCAGGAATTAAATGACGATGATCCTGATCGTCGATTACAATTTTGTGAAATTGTTACAAATAGATGTCAACAGGATCCGATGTTTCCCAAAAACATTCTTTTTTCTGATGAGGCAACGTTTACCCTACACGGAACAGTCAACAAGCAAAATTGTCGGTATTGGAGTAAACAAAATCCGCACTGGATGAGGGAAGGTCATACTCAGTATCCTATTAAAGTGAACGTTTGGGCTGGCATAATAAATAACAGAATTATTGGACCATATTTTTTTGAGGGGACATTAACTGGGGCGGTTTACTTGGAGTTTTTACAAACATTTTAATACCTGAATTAAGAAGACTTTTTCCTGATACTGTTAGTCCCACAGAAATTAATAGAAACATATGGTTTCAACAAGATGGAGCTACACCACATTATGCAGCAGTAGTACGAGCTTACCTTAATCAAGATTTTCCGCATCGGTGGATCGGTAGACGTGGTGAAATTGAATGGCTAGCCCGTTCTCCCGATATGACTCCACTGGATTATTTTTTGTGGGGTTATTTAAAATCAAAAATTTACTCCAATAAACCAATCAACATTAATGATTTAAAAAACCGAATAATGCATGAAATTAGTCAAATCAGCGCTGAAATGTTGCAAAACGTTTTGGAAGAATTCCAACATCGTCTATTTGTTTGTCAAGAAATTAACGGACTCCAGTTTGAGCATATGATTTAAACTATTTTTAGTTATTGTAAATAATGTTAAATATTTTAAAATTTATTTCGTTCTGCGACATAATTAATTATACAATTCAAACAATTTAACATTGATTTTTCCTATTATCGACGTCCAAAAATCAAAAAGGCATATACTGCTGAATAGAGAATTAAAATCCCTTTTAAACGCAGTAACACACGCTACCCCTTTTCATTTGAATTTTTTAAAGGGGTAGTTATTACTTCGAGGGGGTTGAAGGGGCGCATAGATAATTTTATTCAAAAAGTGTAGTTTCATATATAAAAATTGACCTGTTTCAGGATTTTCCTTTTGTATTAATAATTACGTAGAAAATGAATTTATCCGTTACTTTAGGACCTGACTGTATGTACGAATGCAGATTTTATTTGAAAAAATTGTCAGTAAGAATTGCTGTTACAACTCTGCATTCAGGGTCATAGATATAATTTTTCAACTTTTATCAATAGAATGTCTCGACATATTCATTGTACAAAGTACTTAGTATATCTACAAAACGCATAACGTAAACACCTTGCTCTTTCGTTCTGATAACTTGATACTTCAGCATAGTGATTGTGCAATACAACGCAATATCATATTATAAAAATAAAAACTGTCTGTCTGAAACTATTTTTGATAAGGTTTATCAGTCATTATTTGAAATCGTAATTTCCATTGTATTTTCAAAATGAGATGGTGTTTCGTATTTATACTTACCTTATCTATGTTGAAGTTTGATAATATGAAGGATTACATGTATTCTGCGAACAGATGCTTAATAATAACTCCTAGTGATTATGATATCAATTTAGATTTGTTATATAACTAAGTGTACGTATTAACCTTTGAAACATAAAAATGAATTACCTTTCAGTCAAAAAACTGTATTAATTTATAGCTATGTGCTCTTATTTATGTAATTGAACAGGTATTTGCGTCTATAGTTCGTTTCAAAAATAGGAAGAGTGATTTAAATTAACCGCAAAAAAATGATGCATTTTGATTGGCTCCTAAACAGTGCCGTGCCTAGGGATTCGGCTGCCTGCGTGCGAAAGGTATGCGTGCGGTATACCGATAGGTCCAACTCGCAACGGGCCATAGGCAACAATATACGTATGGAACGTAATGCGGCGTGGCAACGTGTGTACGATGCCTATATTGAGTGACTTTCTTAAAATTTAAATTTATTTTGCAGAATTATTGATTTTTTTACTTTTATCTTTTAGAAAACGTTATTGTTTTTTTTATTACTTAAAATTACTTTATATGAAAAATAGTATACCATAAAAGAGTAAACAAAGACAGTATACATTGAAACGAATATTCCTTCAATTGTATTGTCATGAAATTGAATTTATCAATCGTTGTTAAATTTGTTAGAATGAATAGATATTTATATTTATCGGAAAATACTAATACTTAAAGCAAACAAATAAGGTGTAGGGTTTTGTTATAGGAATGTACAATATCTATTTCTTCCTGCATTGGTTTTGTTCCTGGTTTTGTTATAGGCTGATGGAAATATTACGTGAGATTTTGGTATCTGTATTATAATAACATCACGATAATAGTAGAAATACAAATATGAGCATATTACGAAAGCATCAGCTACATAATCAATATGCAGGAAGAAATAGATATTGTACATTCCTATAACAAAACACTACACCTTATTTGTTTGCTTTAAGTATTAGTATTTTCCGATAAATATAAATATCTATTCATTCTAACAAATTTGACAACGATTGACAAATTCAATTTCATGACAATACAATTGAATGAATATTCGTTTCAATGTATACTGTCTTTGTTTACACTTTTATGGTATACTATTTTTCATATAAAGTAATTTTAAGTAATAAAAAAACAACGTTTTCTAAAAGATAAAAGTAAAAAAATCAATAATTCTGCAAAATAAATTTAAATTTTAAGAAAGTCACTCAATATAGGCATCGTACACACGTTGCCACACCGCATTACGTTCCATACGTATATTGTTGCCTATGGCCCGTTGCGAGTTGGACCTATCGGTATATACAATAACTATAAAGCGACATTTAGATGTAAAGTGAGATATAATACTCTTTGGTTCTTATTTGCAGTAAATTCAATATATTAGCTATATGTACGCGAAGTGTAGTAAAACATATAGAGTAGATAAGGATGGGCAAAAACAGGAAATAGTTAAAATTGGAAACTAGAGTGTACGAACTATGTATCAGGCTGGAAAACTAGATTATTGATGAAATGGAGAGATATTCAAAAGGGATTTTAGGAATAAGTGAAGCTAGATGGAATGGACAGCGAGAAATGAAAAATGGAAATTATTTAATTATCTATTCAGGCAAAGAAGAGTTAACGAAAGAACATGCAAATGGAGTTGCGATTATTATGAACAAGCAGGCCACTGAAGCTTTAATAGATTGGAAACCTATAGACGGACGGTTAATTATGGCTAGATTAAGATTAGTGGGAAAAATTTAGTCACTTATACAATGCTATGCGCCTACAGATGTTTCAGAATATGAAGAAAAAGAAAAAATTTATAATAGATTAAGCCATGCAATGAGTCAGATAAGAAAAAAAAAATTATAATTCTGATGGGGGATTTCAATGCAAAAGTTGAAACTGATAATAAACATATAGAAAATGTAATGGGAAAAAATGGAATAGGAGAAAGAAGTGAAAATGGGGAACGTTTTATAGAAATATGTGGTATGTATGGACTAAAAACAGGAGGCACGTTATTTAAACACAGGAACTGTCATAAAATTACATGGATCTCTCCAGACGGCAAAACAGAAAACCAGATTAGACTATATATGTATCAGTCAAAAATGGAGTGAAATGATGATCGTTAGCCGTAGTAGAAGCGGAGCGGATGTAGGATCGAATCATTACCTACTAATTGCTGAATTAAGAACCGCGTTTTGTATACAAAAACGGAAACATGTTACCACAAATCGACTAAAAATAGATATTGAGAAGCTAAAAAAAAGGTGAAACCACATATAATTATACTACCATGCTATTAAGTAAACGTATAGACTATACGAAATCAACTCAATCTATATTGAACCAATGTAAGGAGGCATTTAGAATTAGGGGTAGGGGAGAGTGGTACATACTGGGACATGGTGCATAGTGGACATGGACTCTATGCTCCATCTATTGAAAAATAGCTACGCTAATCAACATCAGTAGTAAAGAGTAACCTATTTTCGACTGTCTAAACCAACATTCTCTTTATTACCGACAGCGTTTCTCGGGTAAAAGTAATGGCGACCATCGGCAAAGAGTAAAGTTACAACTGAATGTTGATAATATTTGGGTGAATTTGTGTATAACATTGGATGTTAGTTTGTTTAATAATTTTAAGCCGCTTTGTAGACATTATTTAAGGTATGTATACATTAACAAAGTGTTTTAATAAATATTTCTGGTTTAAAAATAAAAGAAGTTAGTAATATACTAGTGGTGCATACTGGGACTTGTTTTGATGGTATATAGTGGGACAGTCCCAGTATGAACCAAGTACAGATTTACTTTAGTAAGAGGTTTATTCTTTGCAGATGCCGAAGTTAATAGAAGAGATCTGAGAAAAAAAATGGAAATAAGTAAAAAATTGCATCAAAACTATGAAAATAATATGAAAACAGCAGTGCAAAAAGTTGTTGCTGGGGAAATGACGGTAAGAAATGCGGGAAATACTTTGTATGTAAGCAAGTCAGCTCTTCAACGTTCAGTTGCAAAATATCGAGCTACTGACGAAGAAGATCGGCAACGGTTCTCTTTTGAAAGAAAACATGACAAATATTCACTGACGAAGAGGAAAAGATGCTGGCTGACCTTATTACTGCATGCAATATGTGCTACGGGTTGACGGTGAAAGTTACCTGTCAATTTGCATACAAATTTGCTGTCGCTAATAATAAAGTAATTCCTCAGAGTTGGCATGATTGTAAAGAAGCCGGTATCGAATGGATGAGATTGTTTCCTCAGAGGCAGTCACAGCTTTGTCTTCCTACGCCTGAAGCT
This sequence comes from Melolontha melolontha, assembly GCA_935421215.2. NCBI lineage: Eukaryota > Metazoa > Arthropoda > Insecta > Coleoptera > Scarabaeidae > Melolontha > Melolontha melolontha. The sequence continues at coordinate 205,465,937 of OW285235.1, forward strand.
ACGAGCTTAAGCAGAGCTACAAGCTTCAATAGACATAATGTCAATCTGTTTTTTGAGAATCTTAAGAATGTGATAGCAAAACATGGATTCACTACAAGTCAAATTTATAATTGCGACGAAACTGGAGTGACGACAGTCCATAAACCTCCCAAAATCGTCGCTCCTGTAGGACAAAAACAAGTGGGAAAAATTACAAGCTCTGAACGAGGTATCTTAGTGACCATGTGCAAACGGCCAATATATTTCTCCGTTCTTTGTGTTCCCACGAAAAAACTTCAAGCCACACATGATACATGGTGCACCACTTGGATCTCAAGGGTCTGCTTTTCCTAGTGATTGGATGACAGCCAATATTTTTTTAAAATTTGCAAAGCACCTTGTACAGATCACAAGAAGTAGTGTCGACAATAAAATTCTTTTAATTCTGGACAACCACGACAGTCATTGTGATTTTAATGTTATTAATTACTTTAAAGAAAATGGAGTGGTTTTATTGACGCTACCCCCTCACTGTAGCCACAAGCTACAGACTCTTGATGTGGGGTGCTATGCTCCTTTCAAATCTTTAACAGAGCAATGGATGATTGACTATTAAATAACCCAGGTGTGCCACTTACAATATACAATATTGCTACACTAGTAGGGAAAGCAGTACCTCAAGCTCTTGTACCAACTACAATTATCAACAGTTTTAAAAATACTGGTATTTCTCCCTATAATTCTGAAGTCTTCACAGATGTTGATTTTTTGAGCTCATCTGTTACGGATAGGCCATGTACAGATAAAGAAGATTCGTCTGAAGTACCAAGTCCAGACAAAGATAATAATGAAGGATATTTTTTGAACAGTGATCCTTCCTTAACTTTAAAAAGCACAACACTAGATATTGAGTCTACTCCAAGTACTTCAATAGCAGAACCTAATACAAAGAAATTTTGTACACCAGAAGATGTAAGGCCACATGTGAAAGCTAAAGCAAGGATTAGAACAAGAATAGGAAAAGCAAAGAAAAAATCTATGGTCTTGACTGAATCTCCATATCTACTTGAACTTAAGAAGAAAATGCAAGAAAAGGAAGAAATGTTGAAAGCTAAGGAGGAAAGGAAAAATAGAGCTCGTAGTGTTAAAAGAAAAGTAATTTCTAGCGACTTTTCAAGTGACAGTGATGTTGAGAAAGAGTTAGAAGATAACGACTCCCTGGCTGAACTTTCTGATGATGACTTAGAGGACAATGACAACAGTTCAGTGTTGGAAATAAACGATTTTATTTTGGTGACAAATCCTCTTAAAAGGAGCGTAAGACATTATGTAGGGCAAATCGATAAAATAACCGATGATAGATATTTTGTTAATTTTATGAAAAAGACATTAAACGCGACATTTATCTTTCCAGATAGGACAGATAATGATATCATAGACTATAATGACATCGTCTGTAAACTTCCTAAACCTACCCTAATTGGAGGTACAAAGAGAGCAGTTAAGCAGCTCAGATTTAAATTTGATTTTACACATTACAACGTGCAGTAATATTCCCTTTTGTTGCTTTAAATACTTAAATGCATTTTTTTATATTTAGAATGAATTTTCCTTTTGTTTGAAATAAAAATTTTCATCAATGTGTCAACACTTTTTTATTAGAAAAATGTCCCTTTATATACCACACTCATATTTTCCTGTGTCCCAGTATAAACCAGGGAGTGGTCCATGCAGGGACGGTGGTCTATAAAGGGACATATTTTTTTTCTACTTTGTTTTTTAACATTTGGGACACTGATTTTTCGTGTCAATAATATATATCACATTCTTCCCATAGAAAAAAATTGATTCCCTAATACCAAAAGTATGCTTCTAAATTACATTTAAAAAAATCGTCCCAGTATACACCACCCTCCCCTACGGAAATAATAGGAATTAGGAAAAATTGCAAGAAAGATTGGACGAGTGAAATAACGCGGAAAAAAATTGTTGAGAGATGCCAAATAAAGAGGCAAACACTAAACACACAAGACGAAACAAAGAAAAAAGAAATACAAAGAAAACATAAAAAATTTGCCAAAGAACATAAAAAATGAATAAAAAAAGATAAAAGACGTTACATAGAAAATATAGCGGATGAGGCCCAAAAAGCTTCCGAAATAGGTGATAGTAAAGAACTCTATCACAATATAAGAAAATTAAGTGGATACAAAAAAATAAATAATATTATAAGAAGTAAGGATGGAAAAATACTAACAACGATAGAAGAACAGCTAGAAAGATGGGCTGAAAACTTTAGGGAAGCAATGAATATAAATATGCACCTCAATTTATGTTCATTGCTTCCCTAAGGAAGCAATGAAGGAAGCTTCCCTAGGGAAAATAGAGGAAAAAAAATAATGTGACGAAACTAGAAATTAATGTAGACCACCCTACTATAACTGAAATAGAAAAAGTAATAGCTGATTTAAAAAATGGGAAGGCTCCGGGTACAGACCTAATTAATGCTGAATTGCAAAAAGCTGCTGGGAAGATTACGGCACAAATACTAAACCCGTTATTTAGACAAATTTGTGAAAAAGAAGAAATGCCTGATGATTGTAAAACAGGACCAATAGTTAAAATTCCCCAAAAAGGTGATAAAAGAAGATGTGAAACTGGAGAGGTATAATGCTGTCGTGTACTGTTTGCAAACTGTTTAATAAAATAATTTTAAATAGAATAATAACCTGTACAGACAAGAAGTTACGGAGAGAACAACAGGGTTTTAGAAAAAGAAGATCATGTATAGATATGATAAATACTCTGAGAATTATTATAGAAGAATCCTTGGAATATCAATCACCATGGTATTTAATATTTGTAGATTATGAAAAAGCATTTGATTCATTGGACAGAGACTGTATTTGGATATCACTCAAAAATATTGGAATGCCTAAGAAAATTATCAACCTAATAAAGGAAAGATATAATGGATACAAGTGCAAAATATTACACGAGGGGAGAGTGCTGTTGAGGACAGGGGTTAAATAAAGTTGTATTCTCTCACTATTGCTATTTGTTGGATGAAATGATGAACAGAGTGATTGAAAAGGAAGCAGAGGTATAAAATGGAATCTGACGGAATATCTAGAAGACCTGACGACATTTATTTACTCTCTCATAGTGCAACGCATATTCAGGAGAAAATTGATGTCCTAGTAAAAGAATCTAGTAAAGTAGGCTTAAAGATTAACAAAAAGAAAATGAAAATGATAAGCATCAATACTCAAAATAGAAAAGACATAGAATTGATGGGAGAAAAATAGAGCGAGTAGATCAATTTTTATATCTGGGGAGTGTGATGGCCGAATACGACGGTGTAACAATAGACATCAATTCAAGGATATCGAAGGCTCGTAGTGCATTTATAGGGATGATGAATGTTTGGAAATCGGGTAACATCACTAACAGGACCAAAATTAAAGTTTTTAATGCCACATTTAAACCCATATTGCACGGTTCTGAGTCATGGACACTAACTAATGCAAACAAGCAAAAACTATAAAGCTTTATAAATAGATGTATTCGGAATATACTGAAAACATGGTGGCCCGTCCGAATTACAAATGAATAATTATAGGATCGTACAGGAGAAGAAAGGATCGAAGTACAAATTAAAAGGAGAAAGTTTAGATGGCTTGGTCATATTTAAAAAAAGCGAGAACGGAAATTTGTAGAAGAGCATTAGAATGGCAGCCCCAAGGAAGGAGGAAAGCACGACGCCCGAAGATAACATGGAGAAGAACATTACAAGAAGAAACTAATATGTCAGTGGCAAGATTGGGATATATAGCTGGTAATAGACGAGAATGGAGACAAACGATTTCTTCCCTATGGGATATAGGAAAGAAACCGTTTGTTTCCATTCTAGGGACAAATTGGTCTTACTACTTCTACTACGCGAAGTGTAGAAGTGGAAGTCATGTTTGTCGCCAGGATACTTTGTGTTGACAAGCTCCAATAAGAGCGAAATGCATCCACACATTCTATGATAGATGTGACTTTTCACGAATTTTTCATTATCCTAATAACCAGGAAGGTGGCGTCGCGACGTGTAGCGTTCTGCGTATAGGTACAAACTTAGTTTGTCAAAATGTAGAATTTAACGCAACATTATGCGACATTCAAGTTCAATATACGACTTTATATGTACATAACTTTGTAGCCAATGACTGCAGCTGCTCTAGTGGAAATATCTCTACTATTTTCTTACATCAAAGCAACTAAGCTATCGTAAACTTTTCCTAATTGATGTCTTAGTCGTCAAGTGTATAAAATAGCAATTCTTTTACAGTAAAGAAACCCTCATATATTTATTTCAGTATATGTACATATGCATTATTATATATTTCATAGATTGCGCATGTTTTTCTACATATTTTTTATATTCTGTTAACTACTGATCATTTAATCTTGTAATCATTTTTAAGGTTTTTGGCAGCCCCTAAAATTAGCAACCTGCGTGTTTGTCACGTCTTTATCTATAGGTAGGTACGGGTCTGCTTCTAATGCCGTGTTTACACGATCAAATAAATTCATGAAATTTTTAACCTTGAATTTATTGGAGCGTGTAAACGCTAAAATTGTCGTGAAGTTTTTCTTGTCAAATAATTCATGAATAAATTGTCGGAATAGAACTCGCTGTAATTTTTCGTCAAGTTTCTAGGGAACTATGGTTACATTTGAGTTTAAAATGTATTGCCAACATTCCCATTGTGTTGTAATTACCAACGCCGTTTTGTCACCGGCTTTTTCTTATTTTCCAACAAACAGTATGAAGCAATTGCCATTGTATACAACGCTACACGTTGTCTTATTTTTGCTTTTTTTGTAATTTTAATATATAAATAATTAATAATACGTTGAACCTAACCTTCAAATGAACGAATGAAAACAAAAGGAATTGGGCACAGTTGTTGGAAAACAAATGTCACTATTTGATGGTTGGTCATCATGATTATTGTGAATAAAATATTGGAAGAACTTTTGCGTTTACACGGTCCAATAAATTGATGAATAAATTCATGGATTTCTTCATGAAGAAATTCGTCAATTTATTCATGAATTTATTTGACCGTGTAAACACGGCATAAACAAATCTCAAATACAAACTATAAATGGCCGCAGTGGACGTTGCCATGATCCCATAACCTCTAACATATTTATTCAAGATCCAACCTTCACAACATAAACAAACATTTCGTCCATTTAATAATTATTATATTGTGTTTATCATCATTCTGGCCGTTTATTATTTAACAATTTCAGTTTTCAAAAATTAATTAACAATCAAGTCCAAGTACTTCAACACTTTCACTGCGGAGAAATCGTTCTTATACTGGACATTTATTTTTGGAATAAAAAAATTATATTTTGAATACATTTAAAACGTTCTCATTGAAAAAGTCAAATAAGTGAACTACTGCAATTGTATCTAATGTTTCAGACACATTAGGTAGGTTTTTTCCTTTATTAATTTTCTGAATGTATGTAGATTTAGTAGGTTATAGTTAAGGAACGGACACGAGAGGCCAATGACTCATCGCCCACGAGCGTACTATTGTAAATTTGTATTCTTAAAGAGTTTTTAATGTTATTTATATAATTGGAAAACAAACGGGTGGTAATATATAAAATACGAAATACATTTTTATTTGTTCATTTTGTAGTTTAAGTTGAGTATTAATAAAATAAAAGTATTTTATCTTTGTACCTGTCGTCCGAATGAAGCATTTGGTGCATATTCTCGTAAATGGTTTTAACTACTGTTTCAGCATCAATTGTATTTATATCTTTTGTGGCTATTACATATGCGTTATATGGAATAGTTGGATGTAGTACACCAGCTACAACATTTATCACACAGCGTCCTAATATATCGACAGTTTCGTCGGCACTTATCCATAGGTACTGATTTGAAAAATGGTTTCTGCTTTCGTTTAGCACTTAGAAACATAATATTTACGTAAGGTGGATTCATCAGGAACAGTTCGACCAGTATATTTTTGGAGAAATGTTATTGGATTGAATGTTAATGGATTGTTAAGTTTATTTAATAGAATATTTGCCGCCATTAAAGTTATCAGGATGCAACAGGTCTAATTTCTGTGTATGTGTTTGCAATGCTAAGTGACGTTTTACGTGCGATTCCTTGGAATTTTTAACGATATTTCACAGACTTTGCAATTAATTTCGGAATCACTGGCAATTGACATACAATCAGTATGACCCTTAATCAAACCCGCCATTGTTTCACGATGCCATTCTCGACGTTGTTCCATATCATATCTGAAAAAGTAACTTAAACATTGTTCTAGATCTAAATAAATGAAAATTAAAAATGTCTGCCTAAGTTATCGAAACTTCTAAATTCACTGGACACTTCCGTCAAAATAATTGGTAGAAGTAGATTCGATGAAACGATATTAAAAATTACAAAGTATGTAATTAACAATTAAAATAATGAAAAGGAGAAACTAATTCACCGTACTTTATTTATCTTACAAAATATAAACTAATAAATAAAATAAATTATAAAAACTCCTCACGCTTCTATATACGACCATGAAGAAAGAAATTTAACTATAATATTTAAGTAATTTCGTCACAATTCAACGACAAAAAACATATGTCCGGTTAACCGAATGAATAGTGGTATTCAATAACTGCGTATTGGACTTAGCGATGTTATAAACTATTTATATGGTCCATCGTAATTTCGGCCTGATGCGTCCAGTCTCTACTAATCACTTACCAAAGAAGAAATTAAAAAATATATTTCACCATATAAATAAATATTATTAAAGAGGGTAATCGCTTATTGTAGACTTAACTCTGCGTGTGTGTAACCCATAAATTTACGTTAATATAAACATCAATTTATTGAAACGAAGAAGTGATTTATTTTTAGTTTGCTCTAGAATTTATTACTAAAATATTTACTTGCTGTTTATAAAAAATGAATTATATTAATATTAAACTGATGTAATCTTGTTAAATAACTTCGAATATAAAACCCCTTTACCTATATGAAATGGAAACAAATAACAATTTCGATTTATATAATAATATATATATATATATATATATATATATATATATATATATATATATATATATAATAAAATGACTCGATATTCTTCATTAAAGAAATAAATACTATGGCACATCTAAAATTGTATGTTGTAAATGTTCAAATTCATGTCAAATTTGACATCATTTACTATCTTTTTATTCGCATGTGAAACTGGCAACTTCGGCTGCTCCTACTATTTTGAAACAAACTAAAATATAATAAGAGTCTTGGTAAAGGCCCAAGAAAGAACTTAAAAATGTAGAGAATTTGTTTTTTTAAAGCGACATTCGGTTTTTATTCCTCCTGGTTTGAAGGAATTTTCGGAATTTGGTTGACCGAAATATAAGATTTAAATAATACAATAGTTTGAATTAACACTAATATATTTACAAGATAATCGTTAATAAATTGAATCTTGGAGTTCTATAGTCTATGTCACCCAAACTTCGAAGTATTGCTCTTATGGAGATTGCATTTGTTGTTGCCAAATTTCTAACAATAGGGTTATTTCATTTATAGATTGGCTATACGTAAGATATTGATTTATCGATTTGACATTCAAAATGCATGTTGTTTACCTTTTAGGTTAGAAAACTCTCGTCTTAAATCTGTATTTACAAGAGGTTCAATTTAGTTAAAATCATTAATGCAAAAATAGGTAGATGTGCATAAATTAAACAAAATCGTTTCGACATTTAAGACATTAAGAATTAATACAAATAAAGGGAAAAAATCAAAGAAAATCAAACAAAACGAAATATACACAAAAGATGACAGATCGAAAATTTCAAGTGACAGGGAGTATATAACAAACACAAAATAAAAATTTTCCCCTAGAGACAAAGTGCACCAAAATAAATGCAACGTCGTACTGTTAAAAAAATATAGTTATATGAGCATCGCTATAAGTTAATAAGAGAGGCTATTCTCCATAAGACCCAATACTTCGAAGTTTGGGTGAAACAGACTATAGTAATTTAACGAATCTGACCCTAAATAATAAGGACCCAGAAACAGGCTAATATATAAATATATTCTTGAAGGGTGATCGCTGAGATCTGGGCTGGAACTGATTTTTGTTTTAATTTATTTTTGCAAAGAAAGTTTTGTCCCCGCCAGTTACAAGGGAGGGAGAAAACAAAAATAATAAAAATAATAATAATAAATAATTATAATGAAACTGTGTTGCAAAGATTTTACCCTTCTTCAAGGAAAGGTAGATGATGCAGTTTACCAATGTCATAAACGGATTAAATTAAACAATATGCACATGAACCCTTAATTATAATATTGGCAAATAAAATAAATACTAAATAAACAATACAATTGTTACAAGTATTGAATGCCAATGTACCGAGTACGTAAATTACAGTAAACAGCAAGTGGGCTAGAGATAAAGAACAGTATTCGAAGAATACAGGAAAAAATGCAATTAAATCGAAATCTCTAAACCTTATCGTAAAAGATGAATACATTGTAACATTCAATATAATAAATACAATAAATGAAATATAACAATAAAACTTATGCTATTATATAGGTTTACATCTGCAAAACAATTATTTAAATTGAAAAGAACGATTATACTTGTATTGTGTAAAGAGTTTTATGGCTCTAGAAAACAAGACAATATATGAAGCACTATAATACCTGACCAGATTTACGAAATTAACAAACTTAGTTATTTGGGAAACTCCAAGACCTTTTTGTATACTTAACATTAACATTTACAATTAATATAAATTTAAAACCTGTGATTTAATACGTGAAATAAATACAACTAAATATGTTTGATTATACTTAAATAAAACTAAAATATAAATTAAATCTATATGGACGGAACAGTTGTAAATTTAAAAAAAATCAAGTTGGTAGTCGTTCCAACTTTCTTCAAACATCCTTTATATTTTGTTGTATATTTCTATATTATGTGGTTTATCATTTATTCTGGTGTTCCACGGTCAATTTAAGAATGATTGACAACTACACTAATATAAAATCTCATTGCATTTATAATGAGTGGTTTAAATATGATTTTAACAACTTCATATTTTCTGGTTCAGTCGCATTACTAGAAGTGCCTTAAACAGATCACTTTGAGTTCCTGGTCTATGCTTACTATACAAGATTCATCGAATCCATCACTCATCCAAATTAAAGTGCTAAAATAACTGTAAAATATTATTTCCGCAAACTGGTTTCCCGAATTAGTCTCGCCATCTTATTTAAGTGAATATCTGTTTTGGTACGATGATGCTCTGGCTTCATATTGGAGCCATTTTGGAACTACGGCCAATGGTAAAATTTCGGACACTTGGCCAATTAAAGAAAGCGTCCTCTTTTCTATTTGCTATACCTCCCCTAGATTTACTAACTACATCAAATTCTACAATGTTTTGCTGATAATATACTGATCCTTTCGAGCCATTAAAATCCGATAATAGCACCATCAAGTCTACAAGAACATTTAGGCAGACTGCAAATGGAAAATAAAAATTATTGAAACTAAATCAGACCAAGTTACATTCATCTTAAGATATGCTCACCAGTTTACATCAATAACATAGTTATAACGGTCACATCATCTATACGTTACCTAGGACTGCGCTTAGACATGAAACTAAAATGGAAAGAACACATAAAAAAAGAGCAAGAATCAAATTGATCTATATTTAAAAGATTTATACTCGCTTTTTGGAAGAGCGTTACAACTGCCACTCAAAAACGAAATCTTTTTATATGAAGCAGTCATTAAACCCATGTGGACGTATGGTATAGAATTGTGACGATATGCTAGCAATTCTAGTATTATCATCTTACCTAGAATTCCATTAAACATCCTAAGAGCAATAACTAATGCACCCTTTAACATCTCCAACAGTGGCGATTCATGATGACTACTTCGAACAATTTGGGTCGCAGCTACTTGCGTCTCTGTATATATGAAAGCTTAAATGAAGCAGTCTCATACGTGCAGTAGCTTACATCGTACGTCATCAAGAACCGCCACTGATCTCTAATCAAACTCTTCACGATGATTTTAATGTACCGATCGTCAAGGAGGTTATACAAGAACAAAGCGGTAAAAATCACAACAGATTTGAAGTACAGAATGACCCTCTTCTTCAATTACAATAAACTATTAAAAGGATTTTGGCCAGCTGATTTCTAATGAGCTGTAAGAAGCTTATTCGTTGGAAGATTCCTACCATGCCACATGTGAATTTTAAATAGTTAAATTCTATGCCATGATATTAGCCTATATAATTGATTAATTTTGATTAAATTAAATTTAAAAAAATTGTCTAATATGTTTTTTTCTTGTCTTTTCTATATGTCATTAAATTAAGGATTAAAGGTTTTTGATCAGGCAGTAAATATAAATTTAATAAGAAAATGAAATTTAGTTACAAACGCTATTTTCTTAGATTTCCTTTAAAATTCTAGGTAATAATTTTCGTACATCATTTCGCTTTGTCAAAAATGTACACACACAGGCGGTCATTAGACTCATTAGTCATTATTATTAAGTATAGTTTATTTCAAATTATAAGAATATAACTTTGAACGGCTCTAATGCTTTTATTGCACCACCTTCTGTGATGATAAATATTATACCTGGTTTCCTTATTGAACGGGTACGGTTTACCTATTTGCAACATATGAATCTAGGGGCCGTATTGACTGTAAATTAGGGCCCTATAATATAATAATAAAACGTTGTTAATTTCAAGTATATAATAAAAAATATATGTACATTGTGTTTATATACAAAGAAAAAATTACAAATCGTGTGGCAACATGTGTAGTGGATACATATAGATATATAAAACTAATTTATTTGTAATACACAATAAAATTTTTTATGTGTCACCGCATTTCATAAATCATCTGTGATTGAGTCGTCTTGCAAATCGGTGTCTGTGTCTGAATCGTATTGCAAATTTATAACAAAGGTGCTACTATTTTGTACATGCGCATATATTCGTCCGCTTTTGCTATTGCGTGTTAAACAGCATTTTTATAATTTACAGCAGTTATATGTTCGATAGCATTTGTTATATGTGTTACACTGCTTTCACTAAATTTCGGTGTTTGATTTGTTCGTCTTATGATATTTTTCAGTTGGGCCCATATCAATTCAATGGGATTGAAAATGCAATGGTATGGTGGTAAACGCAAAATTGTATGTCCTGCTTCTTTGGCTCTGTTATCCACATAATAATCCTTTAAATATTCTTTTGTCTTTATCACCTCTATTAATCGGTTTTTTTGTATAATGATCCTCAAAATATAAATCATTAGCTTCTAAACATGTTTTAATATCTTTCTTATTATTACATTTTGTAGGAACTTTGGTTTGCTTTCGAGAATGATACGGAGCGTTGTCCATCACTATCACACTATCTTTTGGTAAATTTGGCAGTAAAGTGTCACAAAACCATCCTTCAAATAAAGATGGGGTCATATCTTCATGGTAATCTAAACTTGAGGATTTAACATTTTTAGCAGATAATAGCGGCTGTCTGATCCATCCTTTTTCTGACCCAGCATGAAGAATGATTATTCTCTTCCCTCTCGAAACCGGCGCGTCCAACTGGCACATACTTGAACTATCCACCCAACCTTTGCAAATTGTGTCATGGGTGTCATACCATGTCTCGTCTAAATAACATATTAATCGTCCTTCCTGTCTATACCTTCTAATTGCCGTTAAGTATTCATATCGAAGTTTCTATAACCTCGGGCTTTCCATAATTGTGCGACGTTTGCCTATAGTGCCAAACTTAAAACCAGCTTTCTTTAGCGTTCGCTACAAGGTTGCTTTAGAACACTGAATATTTATAGGCTCATCACTGATTCTTTTATGTAAGCAGTCAAGTGTAGATACACCATTTCCTCTGTAGAAGGAGTATACTTACTGCGTAATAGTCTCAATTTCATACTCTTCAATTTTTCTCGGTGGTCCTTTGTCACTTCTTTGCTTTCGAGGCCCTGCGTTATTCTTAATTATTTTATATATTGTTCCAAAAGGCACCTTGGTTAATTGCGACGTTCGTTGACTGTTCTAGGTTTGTAGTTCGTTATTTTCTTCCATCAGGGTATGATAGACATTGAAAATGATCTGTTTTGCATCTTCTGATATATGCTATCTCTGTCGTGCTCCAACAGTATTATCACTATCCACATCATAATCACTAACACTTTCAGCAAAAGGTCGCCACATGTTCGTTAAGTAAAGATAGAAAAATCAAATATGTATACAGCAGTAAAGATTAACAATAAATGATAAATAGGCTCAATATTAGATGTAATATATACCAACTCTCCTAACTATATTTACTTAAATTTTGTTTAATAAATATAAGCACTTATTTCATCTAAATTGTAATTTAATGACTATTTAACTATATATAATAACTATATATTCAAATTAACAGCTGTTGGTACTTATATTATTATTAAATTTTATTTCATCTAAATTGCAGTAATTACAATTACTTAAATTTTGTCATTACGGACCTCGTATTGAGCGGCCAGGTAGTTATTGCTGCAGGTGGTGAAATAAAAGCATTAGAGCCGTTCAAAGTTATATTCTTAGAATTTGAAATAAACTATACTTAAACAATAATACGTCCCTTTGACTTATGATTTTTATATAATGTAAGCGTACATCCTTCAAATTTAGAGTCCTGTTATATTTAACATTTGGCAGTAAAAACTCGTGCAAATGTATTTTATATGTGTATTTCCTCATTTATCTTGATTATATAAACACATTCAATTCCAATAGATTCTAAAAATTTGTGTATTGTTTATATAATAATATTTTTATTTTCAACATTGAAAATTTTTACTTACGTGTTTCTAAATGTGCATTTGTAGTCGCAAATAGATTCTGAAGGACACAATTTAATGTATGCAACATGCAGTGATTATTTGCAAAGTGTTGACTACTAGAAATAGAGAGCGTGTTAGCCTTGTCCTCGACCCAGTAGTTTATAAACAACATTTTAATGTAGTATTTTTGGGCTTACTGACAGAATTGAAAATATTGGACGAAGTCCCGGGACAATGTCAATCCAAAGAGGTTAATTAGTTATGTTTGTGTTACTTTTTATACAATAGTTATCCAAAATTTCATTTTCAATATTCTCTTCAATAGTAATAACAAAATCTTTGACAACTTAAAGTTTTGTCTAGAAATTGTTTGCAAAACTATGCAGTAATAGTAATATGTATGTAATTAAATGCGTATCTAGACCTCTCACGGTTTGACTAACGGAGAAAATTTCGCGTAATCAAAGAATAATTTTTTAGGTATAGTAAGCCTAACCAAACATGTTAACTAACAAAAGCATTTTGAATAAAAATTACAATCAAACATTTATGATACAAAATAGCAAATTGTGTTTGTGAATGTCGATGTATAATTAAAGATACAATCCATAATTTTGGCAGTAGAGGCGCTGATGTGACAGTGGGTTATTTTGTATATGAGGGTGCGCTCAGCATATGTTCAGAATTTTTTTAATTAGGTTTTTAATATATTGATTTACAAAATTAGATAATACACATAGATAATCTTTGAGTGTCTTAGCAAAAGTTTCTAGGAGAAAACTTCTTTGTGTACGAGGAATGTCTTTTTAGTATGAAGCACCACATCAAAGGACAATTTCACGTTTGTGCTGTGAATACCGACGTGGATGCACAATTATCAGCAACGATCTAACAATGGGTCCGCCAAGAGCACCAGTCACCCAGCAAAAGATCGATACTGTGAGTCGCCTGATTAAGGAAGATGTGACAAATCATGAAATTGAGACATCCTTAGGTATTTCAACGACCTCGTCCAAACGATCCTACATGGTGAACTGGGTGCGAGAAAATTAGCTTCCCGTTGGATTCCGCATCTCGTCGGCCCGGGTTAATTGGCGCCTAAAAACTCTGAGGCGGTTCAATAAAGGAAACTCAAAAAGCGTCTACAGCATCGTCCATAGCGATGAATTATGGATTTATTTCTATGAACCCGAAAATAAACGTCAGTCCGCTGTTTAGGTATTTCAAGATGAAGAGAAACCGACAAAAATATCCGTTCGCAAAGTGTGTCGAAAAAGATGGTCGCAGCGTTTGTCTCAAAATCAGGTCATGTAGCTACAATTCCTTTGCAAGATCATAGAACGGTTAACGCGGATTGGTACACAACCATTTTTGACAGAAATAATCGCCATGCTTCGAGAAACCAACTCACAACAGCGAATCATCCTGCATCATGAGTATCATGACAACGTGAGTTCGCGCACAGCTCGAAAGACAATTGAGTTTTTGGAGCAATAAAATGTCGAATTATTAGATCATCCTCCGTATAGTCCCGACATAAGTCCCAATGTTTTTTTTTACGTTCCTAAAGATTAAGAATGGAATGCGTGGTCGACGATTTCAGTCGCCGGAAGAAGCAGTAAATGCCTTCAAAACGGCAATTTTGACTGCCCCAACTGAAGACGAGAATAATTGGTTTGAACAAATGCAGAAGTGTATCAACTTTTGTGGAAAATATTTTGAAAAGCAATAAAGCACCACTGTTTGATTTTATGGTTATATGCAACACTAAAAAGACATCCATCGTATAGTTCCTTTCAACTTATTTTAATTCGACTAAATAGAAAGTACGTAGAGTTCTTTTCACGTTATAGTGATCCTACTAAAGGATTAAAACTGTAAAGTTTATTACGGTCATCAGCGGCAGGTACTTTTTGGAAGGTCGAAATGCAAATATATACATGGACCGTACTCTATTAACTTCTAGCATAGTTTGGTGCTATTGTATCTACGATCAATATAATTTTGGTAAATGTATAATTCCCCCTATTTAATTTAAATGTATAAATTAAAACCGAGATCTAAGAAGTATATAGATATGATTAAATGTTAGTATATTTCTAAATCTCATGTATACTAATTGGTTATTATTAGGGACCGGACACGAGAGGCCCATGACTCATTGCCCACGGGCGTACTATTGAAAATTTATATTTTTAAAGTTTTTAATTTTATTTTTTATAATTGGGAAACAAACGGGTGGTGATCTATAAAATACGAAATACATTTGTATTTGTTCATTTTGTAGTTCAAGTTGAGGAAACGAGTTGAGGAAAATACATCCTTGTAGATAGAAAACGTCCTTTCTATATCGCAATTGATTATAGGTGCATACTAGAAATATTCTTTTATTTCAGCGTATTTAGCAGTTAGATTTTGAGGCATTGTCCCTATACACAATTACCGCAATGTTATTAAATCTGGATTTATATTAAAAACTGCGTCTAACTCTTGCCGAATGCCACATCCGAAGTCATTTTTCAAATTATTGATAGTCACATCTAATGTGGTTTATCCGTCATTTAATTTGAGATTTTAATTTTCAAAATAAGTGATTAGTTTTGGCAAATTTCCAAAGTGTTTCTGAAGAAAGTACAACTGATTGTTTAAATTAGTTCCTTGCACTCAGAAATACTTCGAGCATAATCATTTAAACATGTAACGAAATTTTGTAAACTATAGAAATTCTCTGAATAGAAACTAGTGGCTTCCAACCATGTTTCCCGTCTAGTTATTACTGGAGAGGGAGGCAGTGACGAAGATGGAAGTTTTTCCCTTCTGAATGGTGCTTTTCTGAAAACTTTTAAATAGCGGATGCGAGTACTACACAAGTAATATGCAGCATATTGGGATATATTTCCTTTAATAGTTTGCCTGTTTTTAACATATACGCAGCACTGTCACTGACAAATAAAAGTGTTCTTTCTTTGTACCTGTTGTCCAAATAAACCATTTGGTGCATATTCTCGTAAATGGTTTTAGCTACTGGTTCTGCATCAACTGTATTTATAACTTTTGTTGCTATTACAAATGCGTTGTTATATGGAGTAGTTGGATGTAGTACACCAGCTACAACATTTACTACACAGCGTCCTAATATATCGACATTTTCGTTGGCACTTATCCGTAGGTACTGATTTGAAAAATGACTTCTAATCCGTTCTACTGCTTTCGTGCAGCACTTAGAAACATAATATTTGCGTAAGGTGGATTCATCAGGAACATTTCGACTAGTATATTTTTGGAGAAATGTTTTGAAGGTGGAATTGTAAGTTTATCTAATGGGATATTTGCCGCCATTAAAGTTTCACAGAGTTCTTCGTTAAAATTGTCAGATTCCAACGGGTCTAATAATTTTTGTATGTTTGCGATCCTAAGTGACGTTTTACGTGCGATTTCTTGGAATTTTTTAACGATATTTTATAAACTTTGCAATAAATTTCGAAATCACTGGCAATGGACATACAATCAGTATGACCCTTAATCCAACTCGCCATTGTTTCAGGATGCCATTCTCTACGTTGTTCCATATCATATCTGAAAAAGTAACTTAAACAATGTTCCAGATCTAAATAAATGAACATTAAAACTGTATGCGTAAGTTATTGAAACTTCGTAACTAACGTAATTTACTGAACACTTATGTCAAAATAATTGGGAGAAGTAGTTTCGATGAAACGATATTAAACAGGATCTATTACAAAAATTACGTATTATGATAATTAACAGTTGAAACAATGAAAAAAGGAAACTAACTCACCGTACTTTATTTATCTTACGAAATATAAACTAATAAATAAAATAAATTATGAAAACTCCTCACGCTTCTAGCACGCCCATGAAGAAAGGAATTTAACTGTAATATTGAAGTAATTGACGACAAAGGCAGATGTGCGGCGATTAACCGAATGAATAGTGCTATTCAACAACTGCGTGTTGTACTTAGCGATGTTATAGACTATTTATATGGTCCATCGTAATTTTGGCTTGATACGTCCAGTGTCTAATAATTACACTCTTTAAAGTTAATCACACCTTAGAATTAAGACGGGCGCCAATTGGACATGGGCCCGGACGCTAGTCAGATATGTTATTATAGACCGAAAATTTTTAAGACGCTACTCGGACTAGTCGACCTTTAATACTTATACATATATACTTCCATACAACACAATATATCTACACTCACCAGCACAATTAACCGTCCACCTTTTAAAATTACAAATATCTAACATTTTGTTATTATTTTTTGATAGCCTTCTTTATTAAATGTGGATATAAGTAAAATCTAGTCAATTAAGCACATATGGCCGATATATTCTTGTATTTATTGTAATGATGTGTAAAACTGCTATTTTTCATTAGCAGCTACAAACTGCTACTGCTACTTTTCGTTAGCAGTTTAAAAAAACTGCTACTTTTTGTAGCAGTTTCTCCTATATAGCAACATACGTACTATATACTTTAAATAAAGCATTTTTCATTAAATACGGCTATTTTTTAATATCTTATTGTCTTACATAATAACTAATAAACGTTACAACATTTTCTGTCTTTTTCAATATTGATTGTTATTTGGTTTTGCTATAATCAATACAAATGCAATTAAATTCTGGTATTTGAAAAATGATTATATGTATTACCTTAGTATTAAAATAAACCATCCATTTTTTATTACTAATACATGAAAGAAGTTTCTGAATCGATAGTTTATAAATAGTTCTACGAATTTTGAAAAAAATGTATGGGTGTACATGCACCAGTATGCATATACTTGCCGGTAAGCGATTTCTATATGAAAGGATTACTGTAGTAAATAGCAATAAAGAAGATATTCATTATATTTCGTTTAGAGTACCTAATTGATTTTGTTGAATGTTTCTGGACAATCGTTCTTTATTCCTTATTATCCTGGCATATGTTCTATTCCTATAACGAAAGTATAAAAAGTATCGTCTATTGTTCTGCAAACCAAATTTCTAAAAGAAAAGTATTGTGAAATGTATCAATTACTTCTTTGAGTGGATAAACACTACCTGCCTCTTATAATAAAATGTTTTCTAAACTTTAACAATAAACAAAGCGCTTAATTTTTGCATTTGCGACACTTTTGATTATACATTTGTATTTGTAACATCAGTCATCAGTTTATTACAAATCGATTTTTGTATTACCAGCAGAAAAATTCATATAAATAACCAGGCTAGCCAAAAATTAGAGTATTTTAGTTATCACTTACAGGCAAACTTCAGCATTAGAATAAACTAAAATACAATCTGAAAGTTTAAGTTATAGTGCTTGTCAGTGTTTGAAGAAAATTCATATATTAAGTATATTAAGCGATAGTATCAATTGCACTTTAAATGTAAGTATACGGGAAAATATTATGAAATTGAGTTCCTAACATATCAGTTTATATGCACACAGATGGCTTCTAAAACAGAAAAAAGGAAAACTTCTGAAATATGGAATTTCTTTAAAATTGAAAATGAGAAAGCCGTTTGTAATATATGCAAACAACTGCTTTCATACAAATCTTCTGTTACAAATTTTAAAACTCACCTAAAAAGAAAACATCCACTTATAAATCTACAGAATCTTGGTACTAAAAGATCTACTATTTTAAATGAAGCCGAGCTTCAAGCATCTACATCAGCAAGAATTACAATAAATAGACCTGAAGCGTTAGTTGAAAATCAACAAAGTAAGTACCAAGAAAACATTACTGACTACTTGCTTCCGCGGAAAATGAATATTAGGGCTAAGAAAAAAATTGATGACCAGTTATTAGAACTGTTCACTCTAGATTTGCAACCATTTAGTATTGTGGAAGATAAAGGTTTTAAGAAACTAATTAATTTATTAAATCCATCATATACATTGCCCACCAGAAAAGCTATTAGCACTACATTTCTTCCAGCACTTTATGAAGAAACTTATCACCAGATCCAAAATTTGGTAAATAATGTAAAAGCCTTAACAATTACCACAGACTGTTGGACTTCCATTAATAATGATAATTATTTAGCTGTGACCGCTCACTTTATATCTGAAAACTTCGAAATGAAATCAGTACTGTTAGATTGTAGAGTTTCAAATACCTCCCACACTAGTCAAAATTTGGCAACACAAATTAGAAGTATACTTTTAGAGTGGGGAATTAACAGAAAAATCATATTAAGTGTGTTAGATAATGCAGCAAATATTAAAAAAGCACTGTCAGAAGAATTGCAACTTAAGCATTTTGGCTGTTTTGCTCATACATTAAATCTTATCGTAACTAAATCACTTACATTAGTTAATGAATTAGTCGGAAAAGTGAAAACAATCGTTGGTCATTTTAAAAGAAGCCCACAATCTAATGCAAAACTTTTAGATATACAAAAACAGGCAAATAAAGAGCCAAAAAAATTACGGCAAGACGTACCCACACGATGGAACTCCACACGATGGAACTCCACATACTATATGCTAGAAAGATTTATTGAGCTTGAAGAAGTAGTAAGAACAACTGTAGCAGTAATAGATAAAGATTTGCCAATTCTAACATCTACAGATTGGGAGTTAATTAAAGAAATTGTTCAAATATTGGAACCTATGGAGGATGCTACTAAAATAGTAAGTGGCGAAGAATATCTGACTGGATCGCTGGTTATCGTTATAGCCAATGGTTTAAAAACCGTATATAACGAACTAAAACAGAAACAATTTTCACAAATTGGATATTCATTATTACAAGAAATTGGAAGCGGAATTGATATAAGTCTTGCTACTTTAGAACAGAGTAGCACTTTGATTACGTCTACATTTTTAGATCCCAGGTTTAAGAATTTTGCATTTTCTGATGAAAGTACTTTTGAAAAAGTGAAAAAAATAGTGATAAACTTATTTGCTGCCAAAATAAAAAAACAAGGTAACAGAAGCTTCTGAGAAAATTCAAAATACCAAAGATGCAAGTGAAGAAAAGTGTTTGCTGTTTAAACATTTGGATCAAAATATTAAGTCAAAAGTATTTCAATCCGTCATATCAGTAGAATCAAAAGCAATAGTAGAAGTGCAAAGATATTTAGAGGAACCTTTACTACCGCGAACGGAAAATCCTTTAGTTTGGTGTTGGTGGAAACAACAATATTCTTTCCCGTTTGTTTCAGAGGTAGCTAAGGAAAAACTTAGTGTGGTAGGGACACCGGTACCTTGTGAAAGAGTATTTTCAAAAGCAGGTACAATATTAGTGGCCAGAAGAAACAGGCTTAAAGCAAAAACGGTACAGCAAATACTGTTTCTAAATGCAAACACGAAGCATGTGAAACCATTGCAATGTTAGTTATGTATAATTGTATTTTTATTAGAATTGTTTTATATTTATGGTTTATATTTTATATGTACTTTTTTTTCTTGATCATTATATTTTATTCATTGTCTTATGTCTGTAAATAATATTTTTATATAAACTTTTTAGTTCAGCCCTTATATTTTCTTTGTACCTTTCCTTCAGTCATTAAAAGTTAAAAAAAGAAATTTACGGCATTTAGAAAACAAAAGGAGTGCGCAGTGAAACAGAATTTATGAAAAAAAAACGCTACTAAAGTTTGGTATTAATAATATATTTAACAGTCATAAACCCATTGATTTTATTACAAGTACCGAAGTATCTACTACAAAATTATACTAATTGTAATATGTACATTATATACAATACTAAGTTAGAGGTATGTATTATTTGGTATTATGGCAGTACGGAATTCTTTTTAACACTGCTGCAACTCTATGGTACATGTTATGTACTCGACGAATAGATAATCTGCTGCATAAAAAATATTGCTAGCTTAATATTGCTTTCCGTTAGAGCTGCTACGTCAGAAATATTTACATCGGAAAACTGCTACAAAAAGTAGCAGTTTCTTTTCATATTCGTTAGCTGCTACAAACTGCTAACGATAGTTAGCAGTTTCAAAATAGCAATTTGCTTCGTAGCAACCCATCACTAATTTATAGTGTAAATATAATTAATCTCTATTTATGAAGTATATACTGTCTAGTATTATTTTTTTGACTGTGATTAGTCAGTGAACAGTTGTTTTTGGACTTTCTGTACAAGCTGATCCTTCAACATTTCCCGGCCAAAAAAAAATGCTTATATTAGAGTTTTAAGGTGGCTACTTACTATTAAACACCTTCAGGTTATCGAAATATTCTTGACAGTTTAGGCTACATTTAAGGTTGTAGAAAATCATCGGTTCAATTAATTACTTTTTGATAGATGTGTTAAATTGAAATGATTAGAACTTAAAAACGTTACAGGATATTTTCGACCCGTGTCGTTCGTTGAACTCGCAAAAGAGTGGATTAAAGTGTTATAGCAACTTTCATATCGATAAATTGCAGCCTAATGATAGGCTCAACTTTAAGAGAAGATTTCGTGTGTTACTCAACATTGCTTTAATATTTGTTAATACTCGTAGGGACTCATCAAATAAATTATGAAGCACTTTAGGAATAATCGATGTGCGTTAATTAATATTTAGACATATAGTAAGTTAGATTAAAAATGGTTACGAAGTAACAATTATTATATATATTATTAGCTTCATTTTTAATATGAACTAAAAAGGCAATCTACGACATAATACTATATACTGATCAAGTTGGACCGTTAAATATACTGCGATACTGATATAACTTGGTATGAATAACACACTTAGCTATATTTCACAAATTTTATTATATTTCTCTAAGATGCATGTTTCCACTGTTATGCCGTTCTCAAAGAGTTTCTTACAACTAACTTAATCGACGTAACAGTGTAACTTATATACCTAATTTTGTGATGAGGTGGTGGTTAGATGATGTTTATAATGGTGTCTATGATAGGGGTGTTTATAAATTTTAGCTGTGTATTAGTGACTATTACAATTTGTTTCTGGGCTTTTTTAATTTCTATAATTTCTAATAAATCTAATCTTTTACTTTTTATTGCATTATGTACTAAGTTGCAGCTATTTATATCGGGCAAAGGGTTTTGTTCAATACAGTGTTCGGAGAAACCTTTGAATTAAATAAAACCACAGTCGAGTAAAATAAAAATGTCAACATTCCATAGAGCAACTCACATACCGTTAAATACGGATGCCTTTAACGAAGAAATAATCTATATTTAAAAAATAGCAGAAAATAACGATATATGCCCTAGATGATAGATAAAATGATAAAAGAAAAAGAACAAAAGAATATTCAGAAAAAATTTTATACCCGGAAATAAAAGAAGTAAATAAAACCATTTGGTATGCAATAACATATATCCCCTCTATCACAGACAAAGTAAACAAAATATTAAGAAAATTAGACATTACAATTATATGTAACAATAAGACAAAATTAGGTACTATATTAAATAACAACAAAAATAAAATAGGTGAACTACAAAAATCTGGAGTATATACCACTAAATGTCGAGACTGAAGCTATATATATATATATATAGGTCAAAGTGGAAGATTCATTAAAAAACGTATATTAGAACATGTAACAGACGTGAAATAAGCATTAAAAATACAGGTTTCTCGGAACACTGTACTGAGCAAAACCATTTGCCCGATTTAAATAGCTGCAACTTAGTATACAGGGTTAGTTAAAAGTATGGAGACGGCGATTTATTGTCGTTAATATTCATTTTAGGGAATTTTGTTCAATATAAAAGTTTGTTAAGATATTTTGATCTACATTTGAGATTATTTGATTTTTTTTCTTCAATTGTTTTTTTTAGATACGCCTATTCGCGCATTTTTTTTTAAATGGCAACTGGTAAATTTTGCTCTTCCATTCGATAGAGGTTATTTTTCTCTTTACAACAATATTTTTGTATTTTTTAAATTCATTTTAATAACTTTTTTACAAGAAAAATTAAACAAATTAATAACAAAGTAAATTAAAGTAAGTGTTCAAATTGTCGTCCATTAGTAATTTGACAATGACCCAATCGATTTACAAAACCCCGAACAGAGTTCTGTAAAAAATCTCGGGGAATTTCTTGTATCGTTCTGGTAATTCGGATTTGTAAATCTTCGACGTTATCGGGCTTATCTTTGTAAACTTTGGTTTTTACGTATCCCCAAAGAAAAAAATCTAAAGGACTTAAATCTGGCGAACGGGCTGGCCATTCAATGGTTCCTCATCTTCCAATCCATCTGTGGGGAAAAACGTTGTCCAGATATTGACGAACATTTACACCATAATGTGGTGGGGCGCCATCTTGCTGGAACCAGATACTGTCATTGGGCAGGTGTTCATTGTTTTCATGAGGGTAGAGCGTAGCACTAGCAGGTATTATTTCATTTTGCAATAACTGCAAATACAGAGCCGAAGCTAAATTGCCATTGATGAAAAAGGGACCGATAATATGACCGCCTAGAATGCCAACCCAAACATTAACCTTTTGGGGGTACTGCGTATGGTGCTCCAAAAACCAAGAGGGATTTTCCGATGACCAGTATCTGCAGTTATGTCTGTTTACTTCACCAGTAAGGCAAAAAGTAGCTTCGTCAGAGAAAAGAATATTGTTGACAAAATTTTCATTATTATTGCAAATATTTAACATTTCTTCAGAAAATTGTAATCTCCTATCAAAATCATCTTCCGTTAACTCGTGTACAAGGTGTACCTTATAAGGTTTATACTTTTCACTTTTTAAAAATGACACGATCGATGACTGTGAAATATTGAAATTCGCCGCTAATTGATTGGTTGATAAATGGGGATATTCAGATACAGCCAATAAAATATCCAGTTTGTTATCATCGCTTTTTGCTGTTCTAGGTCTACCACTCCTTGGCAATTCTTTAACGCTACATGTTTGTTCAAAGCGTCTTAAAGTTTTACCAACAACGGATTTAGAAATTGGATTTCTATTTGGATGCGTATCATTAAATAAATTACTAACGTCTTGTAAACTTCTGCGTCTATCTCCATAATCCAACATCATAAGTATTTCAATTCGTTCATGTTCACTTAAACTCGCCATTGTTAATATTAACAGCAACAAATTGCACAAATTAATTATTTCTGTCAAAGATTTGACGTACACAATAACCACTGATAAAATTATGTCCCTCAAGTTTGTTTATCGCTACGCTTCTGTCTATCTGCGATGTACCGAACATCTGTTAGACACATGAACCGGCTTTTTCTTATAAAAAAGTTATTAAAATGAATTTTAGAAAAACAAAAAAAAATTTGTAAAGAGAAAAAAAATCTCCTTCGAATGGTAGAGTAAAATTTACTAGTTCCCATTTAAAAAAAAATGCGCGGACAGGCGTAACTAAAAAACAATTGAAGAAAAAAAAAATTCAAATATTCTCAAATGTAGATCAAAATATCAAAAAAACTTTTATATTGAACATAAATCCCTAAAATGAATATTAACGACAATAAATCGCCGTCTCCATACTTAAAACTAACCCTGTATATACGTATGCATGCATATTGTTATAATGAGAGATTTCTAATAATTGTATTATAAATCATTTGCGTAAATTGTACATACAAAGACGTGCCCCTCCAAACAGCGTCATGGGAGGTGTATCTCTTTGATCAAATGTACGTACATATATATGTACTACTACTATTAAATAATTAACAAATTTGTAACATGAACTTTGTGTTGTAATTAGTTTAATTGCGAGAACTTGTCTCTTTAATATCATAATTTGCATGATGTTTTGCTTTGCTGGATACTATTATCGATATTTGTAATTCTTGGATTTCATTGGTGATTGGGGAAAACTGATTGCTACAAGAATTTAATCAAAATATGTTTTTAAGAATTATCTAGGATATATCGTAAATATTGTTTCCTAATTGCCGGTTAACGACTATTTTTGCTGTCGTAACACAAAACAGTTTTTAATAATTATTATACAATTCAATAAAGAATTATACACGGCAGGATTGATGTATTTTGCGGATTTTTAGAATAACAAACAAAAGAATTAGTATGTATTTTTATTTAGATTTTAATATTAATTTTGATTTTCATATATACTTATTATAAAAATCGTAAGCAATAGTCCATATTTAGGGTTTATACAGAGTGAGCCACTATTCACTCCCCAGCCCTCGGATATGTATTCGTATGTTCTCCAATTAAAAATAAGACAAAAATTAAGTTTTTTTTAAAATTTTCAAGAAAAAAAAACATTAAAAATTATCTGGATCGAGCTAAATGAAACAGAAACAAAACATCTAACTCCTTCGTCTAACCTTCAAAATTAATACCATTTTCATTAATACACGCACTGAAGTTATTGGCAACAGAATTGAAATTATTCTCATTAATATGTGCTACCGGGCCGTGTTAAGCGGGGGTGCTAGGTGCACGGCACGCGGGCGGCATGTCTTGGGGCGGCGGGCGACGAGTAGAAAATAATTTAAAATAGAAATATGTACTAATTGTTCAATTTTTATTATGTTTATATTGGTATAAATCTACTACTTATTAAATAAATATGTAGAACTTGTAAGTAATTTATAGTTTTGCTTAAATATGTACGTAAATAAGTAACATGAAAAATAAATTCTTGTCATTAGTGAGAAGATATTGCTTTACAAGAATTGCCACTGCAAAAACAAAACTTATTAAGATAAAAAAAAACAAATTATCTGTATACTATTGGTAAATAAGGTGTGGTGAAGCATTCTCGCGTAGATTGGAACCATATGATAGTAATCGGCAGAGAGCGGACTCGAGCGATTGATGATTCATAGCCCAGAGGCGCCTTCCTTGTATTCGCAATAGATTTGTTTCTGCAAGTGATTCGTGAGTTTCGAACAATTTGATACGTGTGGTCAGATGCATAAGTGGCACATACCTACATATAAATAACAATAAACGGGTTGGTAACCGGCAGCAACTACTGCTGAAACAGAAGTAATGCTGACAAGCGAATTGCGTATCGAATTTTGAATAAAAATAATTTACAAAGAACAAAACTAAAAACTATGTATTTTCTGTGAAACATTGAAAGTGTAAAATATTACTATAAACAACTAAAATTTGTTCAATGTGTTCCTGTGTTAAATTAGTTCTTTTGGATGTTAAAACGTCTTTAAAAATAGAAAATGTCCGTTCCACATCACCACTGGTGGTGGGTGCGTGATTAAAATGTTACAAAAGTGTACTTCGAATGTATAGATTTTAGAATCGGCTCTGTGCCGAATTGATATAATATATTCCAATTTGGATTTTTTGCTAAATATGGCATTAAATTTTGTCTCAGCTCGTTTCCAAATTCAGAAGGTATACTTTTCATTCGATCGATAACGGTTTCTAAGTTAATTATCACCTCTTTTAGGTTAATATCTTGATTTAGAATGTAAGTAATCGTATCTGTAAGACACGGGAAATTAGCTTTTATAAAGTTTAGCTGGTTTTGTAAATTTTCAATTTGTATCAGGTGTTTACAATTAGAAATGTTTTGCGTATCATCATCTCGAAGACAAAAAAGAAAGTTTTTTAATTCATCCAAGTGTTGCAAATAGAAAAATGCTGCTTCTAGCTAATGAAAATTAAGAGAAATACTAGGGACAGAAAGAAATGAACTAAAAAGAAGCAACGAAAACTACTCCAAAAATAAGTTAGTAAATTAAACTTAATATTTATCAAAATAAATATACAATATAATAAAATGAAACGGATTTTTTAAAATACTAAAAGTTGTAACTAAATAACACTGAAAGAAACGAAACCAGAAACAATCCCTTATAGAAAAGAATAGAAAATATACTATCTCAAGAACAATAAATACATATATGTATATGCATATATAACAGCATGTAAACACGAGAATACCAATTTGGAAATTAGCGGATATAATTTTTGAAGTCTGACGAAATAATATATAAATGTATATTCCGTTTTACACGCCACTGTAAAATAGAATTTATGAATAAATAGACACAATAACGACGAAAATAACCACACATGCTCGAAGAATGCAATCGAGCAAGCAAATAGTGGGGCTGTTTAACATGCATACTATATGTGAGACCGCCACAACGTTTTATCGGGGCAATTCGTCATTCAATCGCTTCAATCCGCTCTCTGGTAATTGGACTATACTTGTTTTGACTACGTTGCATATAGATTTTCAAGAAGCTTCCGATACATAATGCTAGAGTCGATATTTTCATGATATTGTTTAGTTTTGTTACTTGTAGGCATATAGTGTATTACATTGATTAGTTCACTACTTGAAATATGCATATTTAGTAGTGAACTAATCAATGTAATGAAATATGAAATATGCATATTTAGTAGTGTCAGTAGTGTGTTATATTTTCGATTTTTCTGTCATTTAATTTCTGCTCCTTGAGGGAAGAGAACAAAAATACCAAATTAAATAAACACTACGGAAAATGCGCAACCGGAACCTACTTCTACTACAAATAAAAGTAAGAATGTGTCAAATATTACTCCGTTAGATTTAAATGATCCAGATCTGTAGCTTAAAGTAATTACAGACGAAATTAGAATGTTATTAAGAGAAATAGGACAAAAACAAGTTTAAAATTTCAATTTTCCGGTAAATAATAAAAGCTCTTTTGCGAAGACTTATTATGTTAAAACATTTAGTAATGGAGAAAAAGTAAATAAAGATTGGCTAGTTTATTCTGCATCCAAAAATTCAGTTACTGTTTTTATTGTAAAATATATGTAAACAATAATAACGACTTTAATCATAAAAATGGGGCAATATCCAAAATAGAGGAACGATTTGAGTTAATGCCAGTCCATAACGCGCTATCAGATCTCGGTAAATTGTAATTTCTATTAAATTTTATTACGATACTTGTAAAAGACTGTGTAATACCAAATGTAAGGTTCAACAACAGATCTGCGGTCGAATTACGAATTTAGATCCTAGGTTAAGGCAAATTGAAATTGATTAATTAACTAATTGTTATAATTTTTTCAGTTTTTTTGCAGATTAATTTAATTTATCTGATTTTGGTGTTTTAAATTTTTTTCATAACTTAAATTTAATTTTACTAATTGCGGCGTGTGAACCATTTGTTGATTACCTGATAACTACTTGCTAATTACTTTTTTTTTTAATTTACAATATACGAATTAACTATTTCCGATCTTTTTCTTTTCTATGCACATATTTAGGAATCCCCTTTCTCCTTTAGTGTACCTCATCGTTTCGGTACATTTTTAGTAGTCTGTAAGCGCAACCCTTTTTCTTAGTTTTCAGTCTCGAGCCTCCGTACGTAAAACTAAGTGGCGCTACCTACCATCTGTTTTAGTTAATCCACACCCGTCTCCATTGACTAAGGGCATACATAATAAATAGAGGCTCCCTTAAATTATGCGTTAAGACTACCGATTTCGACAACTTACTGACCATATTAATTACGCCAGAACTGCGCTTGTGCGCGGTAGGAAGCAGCGCAAAAGTCATGCTTACCACTTTCTGAGATGAAAGGGGTGTTATTCATATCGAATATCTGCCAAAGGAATGAACGATTAATTCAATAAGGTACTTCAAAACTTTACGATCACTAATGAATTATATCTGTAGAGTAAGGTCGGAAAGAATGAATTTTTTCTCGTCTCACAACAACGCGAGACTGCATCGCAGCAACGAATCGATGAAGACGGCGAAGTGACTGAAATTTACGGTGGTTTCACACTCTTCAAACAGTCCTGATTTGGCACCTTCAAATTTCTGGTTGCCCGCAAAGTTGAAGGATGTATTGAAAGGTCAATATTTTTCGTATGGCACTGATGTTCAGGCTACTGTTCGCAATTGAATCAACAGTAAACAAGAAAATTTTTTCATGGAAAGAAGGAAGGAATGGATTTAGCGTTTGGAAAAATCTGTTGCGATAAATGGTGATTATTTGGAACGATAACACCGGCCAACAATTAAATTTTTTTCTGCTGACTATGATCTGGCAGTTGTTTTTAATTAATATTGTTACGCTAATGCCAAATATGAAACTCATTTGTCCCTAACACATTGAGTTTTCTTGCTACGGCACTTCCTGTTTATCGATTTCAAAATTGTTGATAATCGTTTAGTAAATGCAGCAAATTCTTAATTGTTCAAAGAATTGAAAGACATTCCAAATACATTTATCTCATTAGCATAATGTACAGTTGTACCTGATAATATTTAAGTACTTAATGAATTAATTAAGTAATAGACAATTATAAAGAAATGCAAGTCTATTAAGCTAATCCTCTTCATTTAGTAAACATATTAGGGTTTAATGAGATTTTATTAGAAAGTATTGATCACTTAGGACTACCTATTTAGAAGTACAAAAGGGTGATGATGAAGCGTTAGTTATATGTTAGTTGTTTGGGAAGAAACTACATCATGTCTACTACTCGAGGATGTGGAAATAGTGCCGATTCGTTCTGCCGCATTTGTGGCAGCTTCACCGTTCCCAATCAAAGAGTAACTATTACTGCTTTCGTTAAGAAAATGTATTTGGCTTATTTTGATGTAAAACTTGCTGATCAGAACAAGTCATGGCCTCCACATAATGTTTGTAAACATGTGTGGAAAATTTGCGGGAGTGGAGCAAGGAAAAACGCCAGAAATTAGCTTTTGACGTTCCAATGATATGGCGTGAACCAAAAAACCATGTAGATAATTGCTATTTTTGCTTAGTTCGGACCTCCGGTTATAATAAGAAGAATAAGAATAAAATTGTATATCCTAATATCGATTCCGCGATTCGACCAGTGCCTCATTCCGATGAAATACCCGTGCCAGTTTATGAAAAGTTTCTTTCACTTGAGTACTCGTATGCTGAAGACATGGCAGATGCTATTGACGAGCAAGATTAAGATGTAGATTGTGATTATGGAGATATAATTTCTAATAATGGACCACAACGTTTTACTCAAGCAAAATTGAATGATTTAGTAATGGATTTGGGTCTATCAAAGGAATCATCAGAACTGCTAGCTTCAAGATTAAATGAAAAGAACTCGAGCAAAGTACGAAGATTACTTTTTATCGTAGCAGGGAAAGTGATCTTGTGCAATATTTGAGAGTGTGAACTTGTTTATTGTAACAATCTGCCAGGTTTGCTAACTAAAATGGACGTTGTACAATATGACCCAAGTGAGTGGCGTATGTTTATCGACAGTTCCAGCAGAAGCCTCAAGTGTGTCCTGCTACACAACGGGAATGTTTTCGGTTTAATTCCTAATGGATATTTTGTTCAATTAAAGGAAACATATGACGACATTGACAAGGTTATAAAGTTACTAAAATATACAGACCATAACTGGGTCTTCTGTGTGGACCTCAAAATGGTAAACTTTTACTTGGCTTCCAAAGAGGATATACAAAATTTGCGTGCTTTTTGTGTCTCTGGGATAGTTGAGCTAGAAACCAACACTGGATTTAGAAACATTGGCCTCACAGAGCATCACTAGATTTTGGAGAAAAAAATATTAGAGAAGTCAACCTTTAGTCGACAGAGAAAAAGTAATTTTTCCACCTCTTCACATCAAATTGGGTCTTATGAAATAATATGTTAAAGCTCTAGATTTGCAAGGTAACTTGGTTCCAGTACATATGTGAAACGTTTCCACGACTAAGTTATGAAAAAAATAAAGCTGAGGTATTTTTTGGACCTCAGATTAGAACTTTAATGAGAGATCCAAATTTCACCATCTCTATGAACGAAGCTGAGAAAGAAGCCTGAACTTCATTCACGATGGTCGCGAACAATTTTTTTGGAAACAAAAAAGCCCGCAATTATAAAGATTTAGTGCAATCAATGCTTAAAAAATTTCACCGCCTAGGTTGTAACATGAGCATAAAGCTTCGTTTCCTTCATAGTCATCTTGATAGGTTTCCCCAAAAATTTAGGTGCTGTAGGTGATGAACAAGGCGAGAGATTTCATCAAGATTTAAAAATCATGGAAACTCGGTACCAAGGAAGATGGGATCCTCATATGATGGCCGACTACTGTTGAAGTGGTCAAAGGACTGCCAAACCAAAATACACAGCAGAAAGTGCTACAAACGAAAATTTATTCTCTGATTGTTTTTTCTTTTACAAATACTCATGTAATTTTTTAATGATTATTGTGTAAATACTTACACTATACTCGTGACTATATCTTATTGAAATAGATAAATGAATTATTAAATTTAATACTTTCTTATATCGCAACAGGTCTTATGTAGGTAACTACTTAGCCGCATTAGTAATTCTTCAAAGAGTATAGTACAGTATACAGTTTAATTTAGACGTCATACGCAAAAACTATGATTTTCGGATTCAGCACACCCGAATTAGTAAAAAACAAGTCTCGCTTAGAAGTGGCAAAAATCGTGCTGACCAGTGTAATTATACAGGCTGATTCAAATTAAGTGCGCACTATTGCTATCTCTGTTATTATTGATTCTAGAAAGTAGGTTAAATTAGCAAAGTATTAGTGTTTTTAACATTGATTTAAATGAATTAAAATTGAATCGAGAAATTTTGAAATTTATAATTTTTTTAAATGGAACAGCCTGTACATTTTTTAAAATTCTGAATGATAATGTTCTTTGTAATATAAAAGTTTCAATACACTATTGTCCTAAAACGAATAATAAAGTATTTACGGTGGAATTTAGTTGATGTCAAAGATACTCTTTCATTCTGTAAAATCAGTAGTAGGCTTCTTTCACTTCAAACAGAACAAATAGTATGGCCCTTTGTAAATGTCAAGAACGTACTGAATATAAATCTTTCGCACGTTTAGTTATTAAAAATATATTTTTTTTAAATTTTGTGTTGTGTTCATTAGTTCTCTATTTATTTTTCTAAACATTTTGGTTTTACTTTCGTTGCTTAGTGTTTGACAATATTTCACTATGGTATTTCCTCATTTGCAGAAATGCGATATGTTGGAAGCATACATTTTATGTCGTAAAAATTCAATAAGGACTAGCGAATATTATGCTGAACACTATCCTTTACGACAGCAGCCAGATCGACGTTACTTTCGAAAACTTTACAATCAGTTTAGACTTCATGATTGCTTATTTAGAAAGAAAAGAACAAAGAAAAATATCGTCGTCAGCGAAGAAGTAGAAATTACAGTGTTAGCATATTTTGAGGCCCATCGCGAATTTTCCATTAGGGCTGCTACTAAGGAATTGGCATTAAGTTATTCATTAGTTCAAAGAATTTTGAAAAAGCATAAATATATCCCCTTTAAGTTCAGAATCTCTCAAACATTACAGCCAGAAGATTCCGCCAGGAGATTAGCTTTCTGTCATTGGTTTGTTAGTTTTTGTGATGAAAATTTGAATGGAGCACAGTGTATTTTATGGAGTGACGAAACAAATTTTTCAAATAGAGGCATGTTTAATAAGAAAAATAGTCACTACTGGTCTCAAGAAAATTTATTAATAGTTTGTCTACATGCTGCACAAGTTCGATTTAGTTTTAACGTTTGGTGCGGATTAATTGGTTCGGTAGTCGTTGGTCCACTGTTCTACAATGGTACGTTGACAGGAAACAGATATCTGGAATTTATTCGTAACGTTCTAGAGGATTTCCTTGATAACGCCAATTACCTGATGCGCCAAAATTTATACTTTCAGCAGGACGGTGCTCCTGCACACAACTACCACCTAGTGCAAACCTACCTCGACACCATCTTTGCCGAAAACTGGATTGGTACAAGTGGACCAATTTAATGGCCAGCACGCTCCCCTGACCTCTCACCTTTAGACTTTTTTCTTTGGGGATACTTAAAAAATGAGGTGTACGAAACGCGATACGACAACGTGCGCGAATTGCAAGACATGGTCAGAGAAGTTTTTCGCCCAATTAGATAGAAGGACAATCTTAAGAGCTACCCAGAGTGTACTGAAGAGGGCACGAAAATGTATTGAGCAGGAAGGTGACACCTTTGAGCAGTATTTATAAATTATACATGTACTTTCTTCTTTTTAATTTAATTTTGTAAGCTGTAATATGTTAAAATAAACATTAAACACAAAATATGTATCTGTTTTGTCAAAAGTTAGCGGAGCAATGACAACATTTGGAAGGAAATAGAAACTGCTATAACTACTTTATTATTCGTTTTAGGACAATAGTGTATTGAAACTTTTATATTACAAAGAACATTATCATTCAGAATTTTAAAAAATGTACAGGCTGTTCCATTTAAAAAAATTATAAATTTCAAAATTTCTCGATTCAATTTTAATTCATTTAAATCAATGTTAAAAACACTAATACTTTGCTAATTTAACCTACTTTCTAGAATCAATAATAACAGAGATAGCAATGGTGTGCACTTAATTTGAATCAGCCTGTATACATTAATTTACTTCATTTTGAGTCTGGTTTCATTATTTTGTCTTTTCTTATTCTTATTTTATAGAGTTGAAAACCTTACATATCAATCCGCCCTCGTAATATTTAAGCAAATTTAGGAAGCATATGATCCGGTTTGAGTAAAACAAAGAAATTTATTTTCAATAGTCTATTGAAAGAGATTCTGAATCACATTAATATCATATATGTAGCCGAACATTTCACAGATATAAATAGTAAAAAAAAACTTTACTAGAGTAATTACAAAATATGCATTATATGCCATACTTATATAACTAAAGCTACAGATCTTTACTTACTAAAATAAGAGATGAAATAAAGAATGTCAATATAAATTTATAAAAATATATACGTGTATAGGACTAGAGAATTTTTTTAATTGAAAATTGTAATTAACCTATTTAATCTTGCTTTACAAATAAAGAAACAGATTTATTTTATATTTTATGTAACCGTATAAAAGCTAAATACAAAAATATTTTACTTGAAACTTCAACAAAGTCGCAAAGCTATAGTACTTAATGGAAGAATCTTTGGGAGTAGGTATATGTATTTTTAATTTTATATTATATAAACATTGAATATACATAAAAAATATTCATGGATTTTATTTTTTATATATACTTCCGAAAAGTAGCAGTAATAATAAGAATGATTTTTGAAATATTGTTGTGTTGCAAATACACAATTCTATTTATTATTTATGTCCATTTACACACATAAACTATTATATGAGTAATTTTAACAATGCACAACCCCTTTTGATTGAATAAATTAAAACTTATGCAAAGCTATGTTATATTGTCAGGCGAATACACATACATAACAATTATAATATAAAACTGAAGCATAAAGATAGAGAATACAATAATTATTTATTATATTTAGTACTTATACTAACATGTACATTTGTAAATTTAACATACATATGCACCAAAGTGAAATAAGAAAGAGGATATTGTACACAAAGTTTAAAATTGTCTAATGTACAGAGAAATAATGAACCAAACTTTATAACGATAAGAAATAAGTACTAAACTAAATCCACTACAATATTGTTCCGTCATACAATGGCTTCATCAGGTGGATGAAAAATTGAATATTTAAAATACAACTTTGAATATTTATGTACGAATTATTGAGAAAAAATGGTGGTGGAAAAATTTTTACAATCTTAAATTTAGTAGAAGGGAGTTGCTTGAATCTAATTGGTCATTTAAAGTTAATCCTAAATTATTATATGTATTATTTTATGTTTTCTAACAAGTTAAGTTTTTTGCTTTTATCTTGAATATGTAAAATTTTGAAATCTATATTAAATATATGATTAATATCTAAACAATGATTTGCGAAAGTTGAATCTGTTTTCTTTCCTTTATGACTTCTCTCGCGTTCTTTCATCCTAATTTTAAACGTCCTCCCAGTTTGTCCTATGTATACCTTATTACAATCTTCACATGTTAACTTAAATACACCAGAGTTTGATTCTTTGTCTATTTTATCTTTGTTGTTTTTAATAATGCTGTGTATAGTATTGTCTGTTTTAAATGATATATGTTCGTTTATTAAGTTCTTCAATGAAAGTATCAATTTAGGAATTAGTTATATTGTTTTTTTTATTTTGGGTAAACTAAAGAAAGGGTTTTAGATTTTTGTTGACTTTTCAGGATGTTATTGTTCATATTTATAGAGTAACCGTTGTTTAATGCTATTGTGTACATCCTGTTTAGTTCGAGGTCCAAATTAATTTTACTCATAGGTACGTTAATTAATCTATACACCATTGATTGTTATGCTGATAATTTTTGTATTATAGGATGAAATGAATTAGAGTGTATTGTGGTGTCTGTATGTGTTTATGGTATATAGCGAACTCGTGTTTATTGGTTTTGTGTGTTATTGTTAAGTCTAGAAAATTAATGCTTTTATTTATTATTGTTTCTATTGTAAATGATTTTGGGGTGAATAGTGTTGATATAA
The DNA here is from genome assembly GCA_935421215.2 of Melolontha melolontha. NCBI lineage: Eukaryota > Metazoa > Arthropoda > Insecta > Coleoptera > Scarabaeidae > Melolontha > Melolontha melolontha. The sequence continues at coordinate 205,501,263 of OW285235.1, forward strand.
TTATGTATACCATAAACCAACATAAAGACAAACATAATACACGCTAAGTTCCACAAAAACAAAATTATTGAAGATTGAGGATACACCCCTGATCAAGTTTGAAATGCAGATGAAAGTGGCCTTTTTTGTAAAAAACAGAACTTATGTTGTAAAATCGCAGAAAACTGCCGGTGGTTTTAAAGTAGCAAAGGACCGTGTAACATTGTTATTGTGTTCCAATGCTTCAGGAGAACGAATGTTAAAACCACTGCTAGTAAATCGTGCCTTAAGACCACGCCCGATGAAAGGTGTAGATTTCAATAAATTGCCAATTCACTTGATAGGAAACAAAAAGGCTTGTGTGACCAGTGCAATCTTTACAGAGTGGTTTCAGAAATACTTCATTCCAGAAGTTCGACGCTACATGAAAGCAAAATATCTAGAATTTATAGTTCTTTTAATTCTAGACAATGCACCTGGCTATTCGGTCTTAGAGCACCCAAATGTGCAATTTTGTTTTCTTCCGCCTAATACTACATCCTTAATACAATCGCTAGACCAAGGGATAATTGCTACTTTTAAAAAACGTTCATTTCAATACGTGCTAGACAAACTAGACCATAATGAGGATTTAACAATCATTGATGTGCGGAAAAATTTTTCTATTAGGGACTGCATTAAACAAGTTGGGTTAGCGTTAGCTGAATTAAAGCCATCAACCTTGAACTCATGTTGGAAAAATATTTGGTCAGAATGTGTCAAAAGCAAAGATCCTGATCCTGTCATCCATAATAAAGCTGCTTTTACTGACATCATAACGCTGGCACATACAATTGGTGGAGATGGATTCGATGATCTATCATTTGCCGATATAGAGGAATTATTAGTTGATAAAAGCTTGAGTGTAAATGAAATTATAGACCTCACCCTTGAGACTCATCATGACAGAGATCATAGGGATAATGACGAAGAAGATCCTCCCATTTTAAATGCCACTCTAATTAAAAAGGGTCTTGATCTTGCCAGAAAATTAGGTAGGTAATCATTTTGAAAAAACATGACCCTGATGAAGAACGAGCTGGAAAATTTCAACGTGAACTGAAGTCATTAATAGCATCTTACAGGGAACTTTACAACGGTTTATCGCGAAATCAAACACAATCTTTAATGACTGATTTCCTTCTAAAAACTACTGAATTATCAACACAGGAGACTAAAGATGATAATATGTACAGAAATAATTCTAGTGATAGTAGTGATATTGTAGTCTTACGCAAACGTATGCGTTTATTGTCAGAAAGTGACAATGGATAAAATTTTGTTATGTTTATATTATTTTCACTTTTTTTATATTAATGAATTTCAGGTACATATCATTTATTTTTTATAATATATGTACATATTTAATCAATTAAAATGTGTGAGCGCGGAAAATAAATTCTTAAGTAAACTCTAACAAGAATTTTTTAATATTGTTTATTGTATTTTTCAGTTGCTTTTTTAGGTCTGGAACCAATCTACTATTTTTCCATTTAGCCAATATCTTTTTTGCACGAATTTTTTGGGGACGTATTTATCGTGTAAAAAGGGAATTAGGTGTATCAAGTTTTTCATCCACCTGATAAAGCCATTGTATGGCGAAACAATATTGTAGTGGATTTACAATAAAATTTTTGAAACTAGAAGTTTAGTATTTCTTATCGTTATAATGAAGTTTCAACAAGTATCTCCTTCGTCAATCAACGATTCAAACTTTATATATAAGAATATTATTGCTGTAATTTGTATTTACTTATAGATTCATGGAATTTCGCAGTTTAAAATTGATGCCATTATTTAGCGTCATTAGCATCAGACAAAACATATTTGAATAATTTTATTATAATTGCAACAAAATTTTACCACTTAAAATAAGACAAGCAGTGCGCCCCCCCCCCCCGCAAGCCCCCCACCGCGGTAGTACTTCATACTAGGAAATTTATAAAGATCTTTTAACTAAAAGCAAGCAAAGAAAATGAGAGGTAGAAGATGGATCGATGGAAAAATGCTCAGAGGATAAGGATACCTTACCAAAAAGAAAACGCCCTCGGTTAATGGTGATTAGCGATGGCGAAGAAAACATTGTTTAACTCATATTAATATGTACTACTTTTTAAGAAAATTAGTTTAATACAGATATTTATCTTCATCATAAAAATATAATAGCATGTTCTTTAATTTAAGGAACCTAACTAACTCTCTATTTCGTATAACACGGATTCGCATAACACGGTAACTTTTTGAAACCTAACTCCCGTGTTATATGGGGATCACCTGTGTTCCTAAATAACATTTATTCTGTTTATTAGTAGCTGACGGTTATGGTTTTGAATAGATGGCCTTGGAAAATAAAATGCAAACGAAGAAAAGAATAATTAAATAAAATAAAACAATAACTTTTGTTTTACCACTTTATTCACATATAATCGTGACCGCGGTTTCGACATACAATGTCATTATCAAACGGCAGTTTGATTTGATAATGCCATTGTATGTCGAAACCGCGGTCACGATTATGTGTGAATAAAGTGGTAAAACAAAGTTATTGTTTTATTTTATTTTATTATTTTCAAAATGAATTACCACAAAGTTACGGCTACCAGTATTAATTTTCTTAAAAGAATAATTTTTATAGTAGGTAGTTAAGATTGGAATCAACTACAGATGCCTTTTAAATGGATGTGTGACATATAATCCATAAACTTAAAAAAATGACATAAAGATCAAGTAGTCTGACAAAATATACCATTTGTATAGAGGGTTGATAGATTCACACAATATTAAAGGACGGAGGGTATGTTATTATGTGAATTTTTTTAATTTTACACTCAAGCAAACAACCTGATGCATTTTAGCGAAAATGGAAAAACGTCAATTTTGTGTGCTCATAAAGGAATTTTTTACCTAAGAAAACCATGACTTAAACTAATGCTAAGCTTGATCAATGCTTTCTACCATCAGAATCAATAGTAAAGAAGTGGTTTATTGAATTTAGATGAGGTCTTACAAGCAGGAGTGACGTCGGACATTCTGAACTCCTAGTTGAGGTCATTACATCAGAAACAATTGAAAAAAATCCACGATATAGTGTTGGCCGATCGAAGAGTAAAAGTGTGCTCGCAATTAATCACGTGCCACTCATCCTGCGGATAGCTTTCTCATACGCAAGTGACCATTCAATATCGAAACCACTGAGCCATATGATATGTCGATGGCTTCTACAACTCGCACATTGTCACGTGCGATCTATGACAACTTCGAAGGAATGGTTGGCATGCAATCAGGACGATATGTTGCACTGTTTTATAACAGTGTACGATATATGGAGCCACTGGAACACATCTGAGACCAAGTAGCTGTCGAAACACCGGGCTTTTTCGGGCGAATTGGCACCGAAGAAGGCCAAGGTGGTGCTGTTGGCCAACAATGTCATGGCGACAGTGTTTTGGAATGCATGCGGCATAATCCACGCCAATTACCTTCAAAAGGAAAATAAATTAACGGCGAATATTACGGTAATTTATTGGACTGGTTCAATGGCGATTTGAAGAAAAAAAAGACCACATTTAGCCCAGAAGTGCATTAACGCTAGATAAGAATACACACGGGTGTAAACGTGCGTAGTCGCCATGGCTATATTTCATGAATTGGCACACGAATTGCTCCCTCATCCGCTATATTCTCCGGGCTTAGCCCCCAGTGACTATTTTCTGTTTCCAAATCTGATGAAATAACTTGACGGAAAGAGATTTGGCTCCAACAAACGTTGAAATTATCGCTCAAACAAATGTTTATTTTGGGGGCCTCAATAAATCTTATTATTTTGGACGGGATCAAAATTGGAGAAACGTTATTGAGCTCTAAACGTTTTTTTTTCCAAAAAAACCCTGTCTTTCAAAATGTCACGGATATAATAATCCACCCTCGTAGGATTAAAATATTAAGAAAAATAGAAGGTGGGAAGTGCAGAAGTAAAAAGGCGATTTGAAAAAAGGGTAATAATTAAGAAAAACACAATAACTGAATTGGTTGGAGCACGTCATTGTAATAGAATACAACAGAAGAAGAAATTATTGATAGACTGAAAATAGTATATTAAATACCGAGGCGGAAAGTAGTTCATTACCGTCGAGAGATTAGAATGGCGTAGGGTGCACTTAATCTTGAGACAGTAATGAATCTTTTCGCCTAGGTTTGTATACTATTTTACTCACGATCAGTTAGTAATTAATTGTTATATAAACAAATGAATTACTAAATTTCAAAATTATAATATGATTAAATTTCATGGAATTTTGATAAATGCTTTTGATAGGTACTGTTTCTAGGTACCGTAACAATTAATAGTGACATTTTCTGACAGATTACTAAATTATTATCTTACGATTTTAAACATGTTCTTCCTCTAACAGTAAACAGTTATGGAAATTCTAATGTAGCAATTAATATTAATTCCAAAAGCGAATAAATTTTGTATTAAAACGTTGTCTAGTAAATATTTGTGAATAGTTTTATAATTATGTGATTTAAATGACACTGACATTTTATAAATACTGAAATGACATTACCTAGCCGGAAAAGTGATATAAGCTAGCCGGTAAAGTGCTATTACCTACCTCGGTATGTAATAGCGCATTTTATATCCGGCTTGAAGGTTAGAAATGTTCAGTTTACTAACCGATCGTGAGTACATACATTTGTCAATACAACTAAACAAAGGTTTCATGTTTGTTTTTAAATGATATTTTTGTTTTGTCTGATACACACTCCATCTTATTTAATTTTAAAAATCTTAGCCTAAATAATCCTTTTAATTTAAACTCTCTTTACAAATATTTTTATCATTTTTCATTACATCATTAATAATATTTAAATATTTTTCTTTGAGATTCCTCAACAAGATTTAATCTTTCATCTGTTTAACGAGTCATATACTCTTTTACAATATTATACAGCATTGTAATTACATTAAAAATTTGCGTAAACATTCAAGATCTACCCACTAATTGAATTATAATCAGTAATTAACTATCTTTATAGAAGGCATAACCACTGACATAATTAGAACACATTTTCGTATAAATTTTATGGAGTTCATTATAGTATTTATTCTAGCTACGCTAGTGATATACAAAAATAACACATAGTCTACAATGTGAAATGTATACAAACAAATGAAGTGTGTGTTTTTTAACTGAGATCACAAGCATTATGTTTAACGAATGTTTTTTAATTGGAAAGCAAAAGCTATGCGCTGAGATTTGTGTTACTATTAAAGTTACATAATATTGTTTGTATACATTTCATGTGCCTAATTCTGGTAACATGTTTACTACTGAAAAAATTGAAGTACCAAAATTTTATTTTAATTTATTAGGACTATTTAATAACATAACTTTTATTTTGATATCAATAATAGATGCTTTTAACATTTTTATTGTCATTCAAGTCGTCCAAATATTTTTGTTGCATATAAGATATTGATTTGTAAAATATTATTTAAAAAAACATTAAAACTAATGCAATATTCTATAGCCTTTGCTACAATTTGCCTATTCTTCAATTAAAAAAAAAATATATATTTTAAGGATTTATAACTTAATTACTCTTGAATAAAAGTTTATATAAATCTGATTTTATGATAAGACCACACATGAAGTCACCTCCGTATAGTAGTCAACCAAAAGCACAAGATTTTACATGTCGCGGCATAATCCATGTCGATTACGTTAAAAAGGAAAATTAATAATTAACGTTGAATATTACGGCAATTTATTGGACCCGTTGAGTGGCGATTTGAAGAAAAAAAAGAGGTTCGTTGGATTTACGAGTTCTACTTGATGTAGTTGTAGCTTACTTTACCAGATTATAACGAACCTCATTTCAAAAAGCTACAATTGTATGAACAAAAGTGCGAGTCTTATAAGTTGAAGAACTTTGTTCTCCACGACTACAATTGTGAACCGGCCTTGTATGTTTATTTTCTCGATATATTTTGTATTTATTTATTTGAACGCATGAATCGTGTACGATACTTATCTCTGCAGCTTAACTCCACCGACTATAACAGCGTAGTTATAATATGCGCTTACTGGATTTCTAAAAGTGTAAAAAGTCGTACTTTTCATAAAAAATTCGATAGCTTTTACTCGGCAACTTCCTTCGATCTAAGTTTGACGTCCCTGCTCGGGCGCCATTTTTTATTGAATGCATAAAAGTATGTCATTAGAAACGAGCGGTATCAGGTTCGCTATCATTGCTCTAAAATTAGCGATATTATAAATATCAACTATTTTAATTTGTCTTTAAGTGGAACTCTTAAAGATCCACAAGAAATTGTTAATTAACGTATATACCACTATAATCAAGTTAATTTTCGGATTTACCGTCACTTAGTATTAAATTTGTTTCCGAATCTTATCGATAGTATTGCCACTCTTCCAATTACACATACATTAGGCGATGCGATGACCTTAAGTAGATAGTATTCACTGGTTATGCATTCGTGGCTGCCGCCGGAAGCGACGTCATGCGCATGCGCAATGGGACCAGAGGTTGGCGCATGCTGCTGTTAAAATAATTAAAGAGGACAATAAAGCCATTTATTAGAGCATCAACTCAAGGTTGTATCCTCAGCTGATAAAACAATCAGACACGATCACCTGCATTTAAAAAAAGTGGTAAATCGTTCCAAAAAACAGACCCGTGAAAGAATATGCCATGAAACTTAAAATTTCTTAAATAATGGTGGGCACCAAATTTTTTCCAGAACAGTGACGGGTGACGAAACTTATATTCCCTTTTCAACCTTCCTACCCGCCAAGAGAGTCGTGTATGGATTCAAGAAGATGAGGAAACTCCTACAATGACTAAAAGCAGCTATGAAGAAGGTTATGTCTGCGGTATTCTTCAGAAGTACGGGCTCAGTAAATGCAATTAACCTAGATGGACAACAGAGAGTTACAGTTAAGTGGTATGCTGAAGTGTTCAGTAGAGTTTCAGACAAGGGAATTATCCCATACGGCAGTTTCAATTCTCCAGTTTATGGCTGGAAACAATATAAAAGTAATAGAACATCCGTCGTACTCACCTAATTTAGCAATGTGTGACTTTAGACTATTTTTTGGGCTTAAACGCAATTTGGGGGTACAAGGTTTTCATCTGAACAAGAGATTGGTACTTATTTTGAAGGTATTCCGAAAGAAGATTGGCTGGGAGCTTTTAAACAGTGGAAAGAAAGGATAATCAAGTGGATCATTCCCGAAGGGAATTACTTCGAGCATATTTAAAATAAAATCCTAGGAAATATTAACCGTGTTTTTTATTCTCAATAATTCCAGCTTGTCTCTCGTATTAGTTTCTATGTTACATGTTCATATTTTTAAATAAAATATCAAGTAATGTCAACGAAAACTAATAAATAATATTTCGCGGGTAGCAATATTTAAATTTGAAAATGTTAAGTATCAATGTGACCAATTGCATACTTTATATAAAAATAATACTCTGAACTTTCAAATTCAATAATTTCAATTTATTAATGTAAAAAATGCAAAATAGAAAAAATAGTATAAAAAACTCGATTCATAAGACCTTAAAAAAATAAATAGAAAAGTGCCTTATGAAAACTTGTGTTTTAATACAGGCTGTCCGACGAGGTAGTTCGAGGTTTTTGTATAGTTATTCCTCGGTCAAAAATTAGAAAAAAACTTCTTATAAACATGGGTTGAATTCTCAACTGTTATAGAGGTATGGTGGTCAAAGTTGCACTATATTAGAATCGAGTAGTTCTTTGTGACAAAACTCAGATTGTCGTACATTTTGAAGTTTGTGCCTGTCTTGACATTTCAAAAAATTCCATTTCAGTTTACGAATCAAGAATTTACTGCAATGGTTACTGCAATTAGAGCTGCGAGATTGTACGCAGAGCGTTATTCGAATCGAAGATCTCCTTGTGACAAAACTATCCAGAACTGTTTCCAATTTCTTAAAGAAAGAGGATCATTCCCCAAACCAAACAAAAACGTGAAAGAATAATGTTGAAGCTGTTCTACGGGAAGTAGAACAGGATCAACGAATAAGTCTCCGCAGAATCGCAACAATAACAAGACAGTCAGAGTCGTCAATAATCACTACGCTACACGAAAATGGTTTGTACCCGTACCATCACCAGTCAGGCCAGAACTTGAACCCCAGTGATTATGCCTCTAGGCAAATCTTTTGTGCTTGGATTTTAGAAAATGAAGATTTGATTCCGATTACATTTTTCTCTGACGAAGCGGCTTGTACTAGAGAGGAGTTACTAATTTCTACAACGAACTTGTCTGGGACACTGAAAACCCCCAAGAACCATTTTCAGCACCGTTTTTCGGGAAATGTTTGGGGAGAACTGATTGGTAACGTTCTGCTTCGGCGGAATATCTTGGAGGGAAACTTTAATAGCGCAATGTATAGAGATTTTCTACGAGCGCAACTTTTACCACGCATATCTCTATAACAGTTGAGAATTCAACCCATGTTTATAAGAAATTTTTTCTAATTTTTGACCAAGGAATAACTATACAAAAACCTCGAACGACCCCGTTGGACACTCTGTATACTATTTTCGTATTACATATACATATAGCAAACGCCAATTAAGTTGGCGCGAGGAGGGTTAAGTTCGCGCAGGATTAAAAGTAGTGGGGAGATTTCTATTTGGTTTTACATCAAATGTCAGATAATTCTAACCTTTGAGCGTGTATCACTTTATGATCCCCTAGCAAAGACATTATGTTCTGTCAAACGTCAATGACAAATATATTCTGACAATTACTTGAGTAGTGGGGTGCATGTTTTTAAAAACGGCTTCTGCGCACCCCCTCCTCGCGCCAACTAAATTGGCGCTTGCTATACCTTGATATAATGCGGTTGTATGCGTTTTTCAAATTTATATTCCCGAAGCTTTCTGATAATTCTGAAAAATCGTTATATTTGCTTCGTATCGAGCACTAGACTAGGCACATTTCATATTTTCAGATATATATATATAACAAATTACATAATTTTCGAGTAAAAATAACAATAAAAACGTTAAAACGATTCTTTCTATGAAAAATAGTCCTATTTTGGTCCTAATTCATTTGTGAAAACCCTTGGTGGTATATAGCAAATCTGCAAGGACTAAGCGATATTTTAAACTTAAATTTACCGTTTATAAATATTTTCTTAAAATAATAAAATTAGTTTGTGCTGAAAAAATTCTCAATAAGACGTGGAATGTAAAGAATTTGAACACTTAGTTTTTATTTTAGGCAAAATTAAGGTTTAATTTGTAACGCATGCTTTCAACTTGTTGACTACGCTAACTGTACACAAAAATATTGCTTAGTCTTGAAGAATTAAAAGTTTCCTTTTTACAAGTTCCTAATATGCCTTGCACGTTTGACTAGGAGACAACTTGATGTAAGACCACTGGAGGCTTTTGCTAATTGGGAAATGTTCACACACCTTCTTGGATAATCTATTTTTTCAGAAAATACCTGAAATAATAAAAAAAATACATTAAAAATAATATTTTACTGGATATTATATTTTTTATTTTGTCTTAAAATGAAGGTTATTCATTTGTGTACATATTAAATACATGTAAACATTAAACATAATGTTCATTTACAAAATTAAAACACTTGTATAACCATATTTTATTACTGTTTCATCATAAAACGAAATTTATTATATTGTATATAAGTTAAATATAAGTAAATCTAGGATATAGAATTCACATATAATATATACAATTTTAGCAATGTTCAACGTACGTTTTCAAATAAAAACCGCTGTGTGAACTGAATAGTTAAATTATAAATTTTTCTCCAGATTCTGAAAAACGGCATCTTTTATATTTGCAAATTTATTATTTTATACATTAGATCGCTTGTTTTATTACTTAATTTTATTAGTGAACGAATTCAATAGACGGTGTTTAATCTGACCATCTATTCTTAAGCTGACGTTTGCTAAATACGTATCCATAAATTCCATTACTAAATAATGGAATTTATTCCAAACTATATATTTAGATTTACAACTAATAATTATAGATCGTTTCACGTTCACGATGCAGTCTACATTCTTATGGGATATATACATCTCCTTTTCTCTTTAACAATTACAAAAACGCTTAATTTCTCTATCTCCCTAACCGTTATCAAATGTATCCATATTTTTGTCAGTGATTTTTCGTTTATATATAGTTAATGAAATTGACATGGTCACAGTTTAATTTATTTTTCGTCTGTCAAATATTGTTGACATTGGTTTCGGATTTCAAAAAGTAAAACGAAAGAGCATTCTTATTGAACGGGATGACATTATTAGATGGAGACATAAATATTTACGAGATATTAAAAGGTTTAGGGCTGAAGGTAATATCTCTTTATTCTTTATATCAAAACATGTACCTATTATAATAATTTTAGTTAGATGTATTATTTATGTAGATGAATCATGGGTTAATGTAGGGCACTCTGTAAATAAAACATGCTATGATGCTACTATTAAAAGTACTCGAGATGCATTTATTTGGGGACTGGGTACGGGATTAAAATCTCCAACTGGTCATGGTCTTCGCTTTGCTTTAGTACATGCCGGTAATGAAAATGGATTTCTCGGTGGTGCAGAATTAACATTTCCGTGTAAAACAAATACTGCTGATGTTAATAATGAAATGGATGCAGAAACATTTGAAAAATGGTTTATTGAGCAATGCCCTTATTGTTCTGGATAATGCGCCATATCACAGCAGAAAGACTGATAAGATTCCTACAAATGCATGGAGGAAAGAAAATATAAGAAAATGGCTGACTAAAAAGAATATACCTGTTGAAGATAATATGTTAAAAAGAGATTTGCTATTTTGTGTATCACAAGTTTGACATAAATATGATACATATATGATTGTTGTTTTAGCAAAAAAGCTCTCCAGAAAGTTCTAAGTTTACCACCCCATCATTTGAGTTAAATCCAATAGAGATGGGCACAAGTAACAATCATAACTATATAAAGATAAACAACACGACATTCAAAGTAAAAGATATGTCATCTCGAATTGTAAATGCATATAATAACGAAACAGCTAAAAATTGGGAAAATTACATCAAACATGTAAAAAAAATTGAAGATGAGATGCGGATTGTTGATGGACTGTTGGATGATATTGAGGAATTCATAATATATGTGGAAGAACAAGTTTAAATGATGATTCTGAGGGTGATTTATTAACAGGTTCAATTAATTGATTACTCTAACATTCCGTCAACATCAAACGCACGTTTAAACCCTTCATCGTGATATTGAAGTTGTAATTTAAACCTTTCAAAAATGAATTGTATCCAAATAATTAAATGTATTTTTAGTTCCATAAAAATAAATAAAGTACTATTGTCATTGTCAATACAAAAAAGACATTCAAGAATTATCGCATTGTAATTTACAAAACATTACACATGCAATAGAATTTAGTTTAACAGATGTCTCCAAAGCTGATTTATTAACAGATCCAGTCGATTGCTTTAACTTCAAGTGAATGTTCAAACCCTTCATGCTGATAATCAATATTGTATTTCTAATTGGAAAACTACAATTCAATATAAACAAGATATTTCTTCATTACAATTACCCGTTTAATTTATGTAGGTTATGTGCCATTACAACACCGTCAATAGGTGTTATTTTAAAATCAAACTTCAAAAATTTTTTTATCAGTTGGCAGATTATATTGAACCATTTGACAGCTATGTAAGCTTTCTTCATAAAGCCCATACTGCACCGTGAACGCGAAATGCTCTATAGTAATAATATTTTAAGATCAGATTGTTAAAACCTATTGTAAACCCTGGCATTGTTGCTAGTGGATACTATTTACTAAGAATTGATCACAGAAACTTTTCTTAATTATGACGTCAACCAATACAATTTAATTATGTAATAGTTTCTTGGCGTAGCAGTGGATTTTACCTACTTGTAGTATTTTTAACACAGAGAAAATCTGTCTTACATTAGCAACAAGATACTCAACTGCATAGCTTAACACGAGACACCAGTCTCAACAACAGTACAGTACTTAGCATCAAGAGACATATAGTTTCATTTTAACAAGTTAATTCAACAATATATTAATTAACAGTAAAGAATTTAAGTTTAACATTAAGTGATTCATTTGTGAGATTTATCTTAATAAATTGGTTTAAGTGTTTTTTGTTAAATAAATAAAATACTCAGAAAACACACCTAAGTTTCAATATAACTGCCACCAAACAAAATAAAGAACGCTTATATGGAAGTTACGCCCCGTGAGCGGTGGGGCAAGATACAAAATATACAATTACCTTATTTAAAATGCAAACGTTTATCCTTAGTTTAACAAGGGGCATCTTTCATATTTGTCAACCTTCAGTTAATTCCGTAGTTATTTTATTGTCCTTTTCTTAAGACCTTTTACATTCTACCCTGTTTTTTATTAGTGAACGTGTCATGTACGCAGCTTGCAAGTTTCAAATCTTTTATTAAATTCACGTTTATTAAATTTTGTACCATAAATCTCAGTATGAACAATGCAACTATCACTTAGCTTTCAAGCTAGTATACAATTGAAAAGCGTCTGTAATATTTGTTATTTCAAGTAGGCACTGTTTACAAAGAAGCTGTTTTTTGATATTTTGAGTTATCTGCGTTATCTAGCCGCCATCTGAGGCGGTTCATTTTATTAATTGCGCGATAGTTTGCTGTAGTTTAGGGGTAAATTTTGCTTTTTTACAATATATTTGAACACTCTCACCATATCAGTGTTCAAGACAATAGTCTGTTTTTAACATCAAGAGGCAAGTATCATTTTATCAACAAAATAACAGTCTTGCTATAGCAACAGTGCTAGAGCAATAGTTCTTACTTAATGTCCTCGGACCCAGGGTATTACATATGAGACTCACGGAATAATTTTTATATATTCTTGTATCTCTCAAATTTGACATCAATGGTATCATATCTGATATACCTCGGTTCGTGCAAATTTTACTATCCTAACCGGTTTTTCCCACCTGGCGGCGTCAGTAAGCAACTGATTGTAATTGTGTGTGTAGCGGTACTTAACTTCACAATGAATTTAAATGAAAACAAACGTAAGTATTATGCGATTATTTTATATTTTTGTAGTATAAAATTTTCAAATAATTATGATAATCAAAGGCCGGATTATATGCAGTTTGCATAAATTTGCATAATATATGCATTTTGTATATTATTTGCATATTTTGTAGTAATTTAGCATTTTTGCATATTTTAAGTATCTGAGTTTTATTTATTTACTAAATCAAATTTATTATAGGCATTACTAAAAATATGTCGTAGATGTAACAAACAAATAAAAATTAAACAGCCCTCTTTAAATTAAAAATAGCATTTTATTAAGCCTCTTCCCCTTACTTTTCCGATAAACGTCTCCAAGAATTTATTAATGCTTTTCCCATACATCCAGGCCCAGACAAAATTCCAGAAACAGCTAATACCTTAAAACTTCTAAATAAATACAAAAATACATTTTACGAGAAAATAAGGACTATATGCGTTTCTTTGTTATTCGGAGAAATTTATTGCCAATCTCGAAAGTAATTTTATTTTAAACGTCATTTTACGTTGGCTTTTCGAAGTGTAAACTTGTGAGTTGTGATATATAATAGCAAAAATGCCTAAAATAGCGACTGTGCCTGGATGGATTGCACCTTATTGAGAATTGCGTATGGATGGAGAAAAATTGTTTTGCGTAGCATGCTCAGATTGTGCGTAAAATTTTAAGTTTATTTCCTCTTATTAATGAATTAATTACGTTTTTAATTATTTCTTTATCTTTTACTAACATTTATTTTATAAGAAAACAGCCGATGATGTGATATTTTTTTTTGCGGATTACAGGTGAGAGAAAGTTCCAAGTCAACCAACATATGAAAACTCAATCTCATGCTGCAAAACTAACAAAGATGAAATTGGCGAAGAAAAGTTAGTAACAAACATTACCGTAATGTTTGCCATCAACTTCCAAAAAATCGGACAAGAACAATTTAATGAAGATTTATGTCAAATGTTTGTGTCGGCAGATATTCCTCTACATAGATTAAACAATTTAAATGTCGAAGTTATTTTTGCAAAAGTACATCAGCAAATATAACATTCCCGACGAGAGCACTTTAATAAAAAATATATATATCGCTGTATCTATGCAGAAACATTGAATAGCATTAAGAAGGTTGTTGCAAACAATTATCTTTACATATGCGTAGATGAAACTACTGATAGTGTGGGCCGATACATAGTTCATTTAATGATTGGTATCCTTAACGTATCGGTTCCAGCAAAATCTTATTTAATTTCATCCAAACAGTTGGAAAAGGGAAATAATTTGACAATAACAAGGTTTATACAGGAAGAACTAGCAACTTTCATCTTACTGGAATCGACTACAACAGAGAAAATTCTATAGTTTCTGACAGATGCTGCACCATGGCAAGCACCAAGGCAGCTTTCAACTCGAAAATCTTTTACCCAAATTTAATTTACACAACTTTCTTGTTGCAGAAGAAGTGAGAAACCATTTTCCTTAGTAAATACTTTAATTAGTAGTATTAAGAAAGTATTTTTAAAGGCCCATTACGAGTTCAGTTTTACAAACAACATCTACCTGGTGTTCCGCTTCCTCTTCAACCAGTAAGTATACGATGAGTAACGTGGTTGGAAGCTGCTATTTTTCATGCAATATTATTCGAGTAAAGAAATACCTCAACAGTTGGCGTTTATTAAAACCAATTACAGTTTTATTTCCACTTCCATATTGCAGTTGGAAAAACAATTTATGTCGCTAATCGAGAGCGTTGAAATAATAAACAAATTTGAAAAGTTATGTTTTGATGTTAAGGAGGAGTGGGACAGTCCGTGTAACTTTTAAGTGTAATAGGAAAAAATGAGGGTTTTAAAAAGCTAAAATCTTGTGTGGTGATTCAGTAGAAAATGTCGAGTTGACAGTAGGATATTTTTAATTTGAAATAGGCTCCTATAACAAGCGTCGACGTAGAACGAACCTTTTCAATATATAAATACATGTTTTCAGACAAGCGTCACAATTTTTCTGTTAAAAACTTTGAGAAATATGTGATTGTAAATTGTTTTCATAGTTAATTATGTTGTAAAATGTTCAAAATAAACTTGTAGTAAACATAATAGAATATTTTTTTCTACAGTATTACATTTTCTAACAGTCCTTGTATTTTTGTACGTGCATATTTAGGCTAAAACATCTGCATATTTATGCGCATATTTTCAGTTTTTTTTTTTGCATATACTCCGGCCTTTAATGATAACTCATGCATGTCTAAATATATTTTGATAAGAATCTGTACGAATCAGAGGCGGTAAGAGACTTTTGTTGAAGTAATACTTTGGGTCTGTGGAACTACAATTTTAATTTTTGTTGGTTTGGCGAGTTGATTATCAGAATGTTGATTGTTTTAGGCTCTTTGACAGTAAAGCAACTTCAGGATCTTGCGGACAATTTAGATCTGGACTAGTCCAATATAGGCGACTTTGAAGAGGATTCAATTCCTCCAAATATTGATCACTAAGTGAATATTTTGCCACCTGATGATTGGGATTCTTCAGACGATGTGTCATTGGCCCAATTGGTAACATATGGAGTCCAATGCAAAAATGTGTGTTGTGGATCTTTTAGATCGAGTCATCAGCAAGAATGCCATGAGAAGCAGAACAAATAAATGGACAGTCTGAACACTTTTTCATTTTGCCGACCTTTCAGTTGCGGCTGATTGGCTGGAATATCGCGAAGATGCAAAAGCTGGTACTCTGCTTAGAAAAAACACGATGGCTTACTTAGATTTCAAATTGCCTGTTGCTAAGACTCTTGTATTGTATAAATGAAAAGAAAAACGACGGCATGGATGTTGACACAGAAAGCGATAATGAGGATTGCAGAAGTAAAAGGCGTAGTGTTCATCCGATCCGTGACAAAAGATGCAGAGTTTAAGAAAATACTCACATGGTAGAGTTTGTGAACTATAAACAAAAGTCGCGATCAAATTGGCGATTTTCTGGATGTAAAAAATTGACTTTTGCTAAGTGTAAATCCTGTGACATTGTTTTATGTTTTAGTTTTGAAGCGAATTCTTTTACGAAAATTTCTCAACAAAAAAATATTATTGTCCCCAGGCGTTTTGTATTTTTATGGACCCAAAGTATCATATGTGGTACTTCAGTTTTTTAAACAATAAAAATTTATTCAAAATAAATTAATACAGTAGAACCCCAGTTATCCAAGGTAACGTGGGGGGAAGGCACCCTCTTCGGATAATTGAGAACTCGGGTAATCAGGATTTATGTTTTATTCATTCCAAATATAAACACCAATACATACATACATTATAAAACAGTGAAATATGTATCTATGCGCTTCTGTTTCATATTGCATCGTCTTTTTCTCGCTGCCATGATCCTCCATCTGTTAAGAAGAAGCAAATCCGCTGGTGTTACCTGTGATTGTTGTTCGATATACCTCAGAGCTTTTTCCAGAGAAGCAAAACCTTCTTGATGGGAGATCTTAGTGGCAGGCTGTTTATCCACCGCTTCGTCATCGTTATCTGATTTTTCGGTTCCCTGAAAGGCATGCATTATTTCTTCAACACTCATTTCTTCTTCTAAATCATATGCCGTAACCCATTCAACAACGTCTTGTTTTGTCATATTTTCGCAACCTTTTAAGTTTTGCATTAATTCAAATAAACTTTGTTCTTCTTATTCTTCTTCTGTCTCACTGTCAAAATTTGAACAGGACATTTCTCCACCGCTTCTTCATTTCAAAGCTAATTCATTTAATGGAATTTCATCTTCACTGTCATTATAGTTTTCAGTATCTCAGTAAATAACATTTTTCAGTGTAATCTTTCTCAGTTTTTTTAATGTTTTCGAGGACGCTTTGATCCATTGGTTGCATTATACTGGTAACATTTGGATGAAAAATTTTACAAGAATTTCGCCCAAGTGAAGTCCTTCTCCAGGGTGAGAGGGAGCATTGTCCATTAACAAAATTGCTTTAATAGGGAGACCGTTTCTGTTCAAAAATTTAGTCATAGATGGCATGAACTCTTCTTTAAACCAGTTAGTAAATGAGGTGGCATCCATCCATGCGCTTTTCTGACTTTTGTAATAAACTGGTAGGGCTTTGGATGAGATGTCTTTTAAAGTTCTTGGACGTGCAGACTTGCCAATCACCATCAGTGGGAGTTTGTGCTTGCCAGATGCATTGGAACATGCCATTATGGTTATTCTTTCCTTACTTCGTTTGTGTCCAGGAGCTGATTTTTTTCCAATGTTTTTGATGGAAGCATTTTATAATTGAGACCACTTTCGTCACAGTTGTAAATGTGATCGCATGTGTACCCATAATCTTTGATTTGCTTTTTAAAGGTCCTGCTTAAATTTTTCAATTGAGGACACGTCAGCAGAAAGTTTTTCTCACACCGAACCGTTTTTTTTCCAGCAGTCAAGCCATCCAGAACTGCCGGCAAACTTATCTGTCTCTGGGAATTGCCTACTAATCATTATTGCTTTCTCTTGTAAAATTGGACCTGACAGAGGCACGCCTTTTGCTGGTTAAATCACATGAATAAAGCTTCGTTAACCTTTTCATAGTCGCCTGTTTTCATTGATTTTCTTCTAGAGGACGAAGAGGCTTGTTTTATACACCACTCTTCCATTTTAGTGCGGTTTCATTTAAAATCTCCAACTGTTACCTCACCTGCTCCATAATCTCGTGCAACAACTGTCTCTCCTGCTTCAATTCTTCTGATGGCTTTTAATTTTTCTTCAATAGAAACGACAATTCTTTTACGCTTGTTTTGTTCCATTGTAATACGGCAAACAAAGCAGTTCGTTTTACACTTAACTAAAACTCCATTAAAATAAATTATGCGAGTATACTTCTCCATATTGAACGCAGTAACGAACTGCATTCACGCAAATTTACATGCTAAAAGAGTCCAAAAACATAAATAGGTAAACCCCTCACACGGGCCAAGGGGATTCCCCAATTTTAAATGGAAATATGTACATTTATATTTTAGAAGCTCGGTTAATACGGAGCGTAGACGCGCGTATCTCGGATAATCGGGTCTTTAGATTGGTTCGGTTAATCCGAAACTCGGATAATCGGTTAATCGGGGTTCTACTGTAGTATGTTTTTTGAGGTGCAAACTAACACAAAATCATCATCAGCATTTACTTTGAAATTTCTTAAAAAGCTTTCTGGAACTGAGGAGGTTCATTACAAGACGACATAACAGTCTTATAGCGACTCAGCAAAACAGTTTTTCTTTATTATCAAATTAACAAGATTCTTATGTATCAAACAATCTGCGTATAATAATTGCTCGAAATAGTGTAATCTTCAATGTTAGTGTAGTTACGTGTAAATTTTGTAAATAAAGTCACCGACGAATAAATGATTAGAGTGCATACGGCCTAAGAACCCGTGCACGGTGAAACAATACACAGGAGCAATCAAGTCCGTGCAACAGTGCACGTTGCCCCAATATTTTGCTATTTTTTAAATTTAAAATACGTTGTCAATCACACCGTACTTCGAAAGTCTAATATGAAAGAGCTTAGTGGAGAATGAAATTGCTTAACTGCTTGACTAGTTACCTACATAACTTTATTATCCGTCTAGCGTATGTACACTGTTAACGGACCAATTTTTTATGGGGACATTGCTCTTAGGCAGCGAATGTTTCGAATATAGTTTTCCCTACAAATAGTTTATTAAGGATATACTTTAATAATAACACGTATTTTACTATCTATTACGTAAATTCCTGGATTATGTATTTAGGATATTTATGTGAGTTTCATATTCATTTCCGCTACTTGTGTTTTGTCTTCATATAATGGGTGTTTCAATAAGAGCGCAAGATTTGAATTGCGCGCCATGTTCGACAGTCATAATGTCACATGATTATGACGTGGCAGATCGAAAGTTGACAGATGGGAGTTAGTAAACATGGAGCATTACACGGTAGAACAACGCGTCCTGATTGTCAAAAATTATTATGAAAATGGTGAAAGTTTAATTGCCACTATTCGTAAAGTGCGTCCAATGTTCGGTCGAAATAATGTGCCTAATTCATCTATGGTTAAACGAATAATCGAAAAATTCGAAAGTGCCGGTTCGGTTAGTGATGTGAAACACACGATACGAGCTCGTAGAGGTCGTTCAGAACAAAACATCACGGCAGTTCGCGAGAGTGTGACAGAAAGGCCAGAGACGTCAATTCGCCATCGGGCACAAGAATTGGACATTTCAACAGGCACTCTTCAGCGAATTCTCACTAAAGATTTACAGCTGCATTGCCTACAAAATCCAACTAACTTAACAACTTCTGCCAGTAGACCATGAACAGCGAAGAGAATTCACCAATTGGATCCTTGAGCAACCTGCTGATTTTGCAAACAAAATCATTTTCAGTGATGAGGCCCATTTTCACCTCGATGGCTTCGTTAATAGGCAAAACTGTCGCATTTGGGGCTTAGAAAATCCACGAATGATTCATCAGAAAGCAATGCATCCACAACGGGTCACTGTATGATGTGTATTATGGTCTGGAGGAATAATTGGACCGTTTTTCTTCGAAAACGAAGAAGATAATGCAGTAACGGTGAATGGTGAACGTTATCATGCTATGATAACACAGTTTCTTGTGCCTTATTTGGAAGCTATTGATCTTGACGACATGTGGTTTCAGCAGGACAGTGCCACATGTCATACCGCCCGTGAAACATTGACGATCTTGCACGAGTTTGCTCCTGGTCGTGTCATTTCCCGATTTGGTGACCAGAATTGGCCTCCACGCTCTTGCGATTTAACGCCTTTAGACTTCTGGCTGTGGGGTTATCTGAAGTCACAAGTTTATGCCAATAAGCCTGCAACCATCGAAGCATTGAAAGCCGAAATTAGACGCTGTATCAATGAAATACCACCACATGTATTCAATAATGTTATTGAAGATTTTGTCAAAAGGGTACGCATATGCCAGCAAAGCCGTGGCGGCTATTTACAAGATATTTTGTTTCATACATAATTCCCAAATGTATATTTTCTAAATCAATAAATATTTCAATACTTTGCTACAGAAAACCATGTTTTATTGAACACTGAAATCTTGCCCTCTTATTGAAACACCCTTTAAAAATAAATGCTTTTTTCTTTCGATAAGAAAGTTCATTTTATTTGAAGACGCTGGGAAAGAGACGAAATATTAAATTGCCGAACAGTGGCGGAACAAATATTTTATAAATATTTTTGTCATTTTCTTCTCGAGTATGAGAGGGAATTTTGGGAAATATTTTGGATTCATATTCTAATATTCTATATAATTACATCTTTCCAGTTCTAACTTTACTATGATTCAATTACTTTTTATATAAATATGCTTACTAACGACAAACCTTAAACGAATTTGGTATTTCCTCTATTGTTCGGTGAACTAAGGTGCCATTAATATATAAAACATTTGCAGCTTCGTCGTCTGACAGAGTCAAGGTTTGGTAACTAAAGGTTGCTTCCCTTTCCATCCTTTTTAATACTTCTTGTGCTTCTTTTCCATCTCCAACACATATTAAATCAGGCCCTCCCATAGTTACGAAAGATTTTAAGTGTTTCGATTCCGGAACCTGTATATAAAACAAAAGGAAGTTTATAAAAAAGAGAAATCTTTATATGAACAAAATATGCTAAGACTTATTTATCAATGCGTAACATTTTCTCATACTATTGCAATTTAATTTAATTAGTATTTTACGGAAATGGTTTTAGTGAAAGTTCATTTAGTTACCCGAAACAATTTAATGTTCTTTTATATGTAAATAAACTAATTTCTACTATTGTACTTGCTATATGACATAATCAAACTACATATATTCATAATAATTTTATAATAAATAAAGTAAAAAAATGTCAAACAATACAAAATACTATTAACTACGTTTACAAAAATGCAAGTCAGAACCGTTGCAAACAAAACTATAGTAAGCGGTAAGCGTGTCGTCGTGATTCGATTTGTATTGGTGTAGCGTGCAGTTGGTCAAAGCGCCAAGGTGCACGCTCACCTGAAGGATACCCTGGGTAAGATCACCCATGACCAATGTTTGGGGTTTTACCTTTATGGGCGTACACGGATATTCGGGAAATGCAGCTGCTACTGCTCTTGCACCTGCCTCGTTCGTCCATTCAGATATTCCAACGAAGAACTCTTGCCCTAAATAAAAGCAAATGCATATATACAAATATACATACATACACATAGAGAGAGATGCTGCTTATTTTTATAATGTTGTTTCTAATTTAATTTAATTTTTAAGAAGTATATGAATATTTGATGTGCTTCAACATACACTTGATATTTATGTATACAGGCTGATTCATTTTCGGCCCTCACCATGGGGATCTCGCTTATTATAGGAGATAGAGTATAGGTTTAAATTTGGCAAAGTTGTTAAATTTTGTGTTTGTTATAAATCCGTAAAGAAAATAGACCTGTGACAAATGACCTTCGTTATTTAAAAAAAATCGCGAAAACCCCATTTTCTTCTTTTACCTGTAGCACCGACATTTGGCCTTGTAGAGAAAATATAAAAACACATCCTTGTGGCCATTTCTAAACCTCTATCCGGTGGTGTACTCTAAATTTTTATACGACGTTTCGTTTCTTTCTGGCCATCATCAACTATCTAATTTCTTATAGGCGCCATATTGGATTTAGACATCTTCAGAAAGAGTTTTTTTTTCTGATTTCAACCATGTACCACATGCTGACTAAAGTTTTTGACATTAGGTTTTATTTGAAAGAATAAATTATAAGATTAAATAAGGTAGCCATGGAATTTCAATCTGTCAAACATTTCATTTATTGTTCATTAATAATACAAAAATGTCATACACTAACGAAGAGAAACGAGATATGATAAGTATTTTTTATTCTTCGAACCGAAATTCAACAGTAGCGAGTACAAGATATCTACAATTATATCGACAACGACAACAGCCTCATCGTACCATTTTTCTAGATCTCGACAGAAATTTGGTCGAGAATGGATCGTTTACTAGCCGCGTAATAGTCAAGACAACAGGAATTTAAATGAAAATCGACAAGATATTTTACAAATGGTAAATTAAAAGCGTGTTTTCAAATTTCATGTTAATCTTGTATTTTTATAGATAAATAATAATCCATCAATTTCTACACGCGGAGTAGCGTCAGAATTAAATTTGTGCCAGTCCAGAGTTTGGAGAACTTTACATAAAAGTAGGTTTAAACCATACAGGATCCATGTTAGTCACTCTTTACTGCCTGGAGATAATTTGAGAAGGCTAGAATATTGTAATTGGTTAATGGGAAGGATAGAAAAGGACGACAATTTTTTAAGCAAAATCATCTAGTCAGATGAAACAAAATTTACAAATTCTGGAATGTTCAACAGAAATACGGAGCACTATTGGGCAGTACAAAATCCCCGACAAAACAGGGCTAGAAGATCACAACATCGTTTTGGAATAAACGTTTGGATGGGTATTTTGGCAAATCGTCTCTTAGGACCAGTTATGTATGAAGAACATTTAAATGGAGAAAGATATTTAAACATTTTACGTACATACGTATCTGACTATATTGACGACAATATCCCATTAAATCAATTACAATATTTATGGTGGCAACAAGATGGCGCACCAGCACACAATGCAGCAGTTGTTAGAAATTTCTTAAATCAAGAGTTTGCAAACCGTTGGATTGGAAATAGGGGAGTTGCTGAATGGCCTGCGAGATCACCTGATTTAAGTCCGCTAGATTTTTTTTATGGGGATATATTAAAAATAATATTTATAAAGTAGATGCGCCACAAAACATTGAAGAATTACGAGACAGACTTCAGAATGCCTTCGATGCAGTTCCTAGAAGAACTATACAAAGGGCAGTACAAAATGCCAGAAGGCGTGCCCAATTGTGCATTACCGAAGATGGCCAGATAATTGAACATTTACTGTAATTGTTTATTGTTTACTTTTCTATGTATTTTTATTAATGTTTTTGTTATCTTGTATTCGCTACTGTTGAATTTCGTTTCGAAGAATAAAAAATACTTATCATATCTCGTTTCTCTTCGTTAGTGTATGACATTTTTGTATTATTAATGAATAATAAATGAAATGTTTGACAGACTGAAATTCCAAAGGTTACCTTATTTAATCTTATAATTTATTCTTTCAAATAAAACCTAATGTCAAAAACTATAGTCAGCATGTGGTACATGGTTGAAATCAGAAAAAAAAACTCTTTCTGAAGATGTCTAAATCCAATATGGCGCCTATAAGAAATTAGATAGTTGATCATGGCCAGAAAGAAACGAAACGTCGTATAAAAATTTAGAGTACACCACTGGATAGAGAAATTTAGAAATGGCCACAAGGATGTGTTTTTATTTTTTCTCTACAAGGCCAAATGTCGGTGCTACAGGTAAAAGAAGAAAATGGGGTTTTCGCGTTTTTTTATAAAATAACGAAGGTCATTTGTCACAGGTCTATTTTCTTTACGGATTTATAACAAACACAAAATTTAACAACTTTGCCAAATTTAAACCTATACTCTATCTCCAATAATAAGAGAGATCCCCATGGTGAGGGCCGAAAATGAATCAGCCTGTATACAGGCTGCCCTTGAAATAAAGAGACAACGTATGAAAAATGGAAAGATTAAATTATATAGAATATAAATCCAAAATATTGAATCAATTTTGACGCGAACCCCAAAATTAAAAACCCCCTGAAAGTTTTGTATTACGTAAATATCTTTTTTTTTGTTACCAGAAGTAAGATATATAAAATATTAATATGTATTCAGAATGCCGTTATTGAATTTACACGCTGCCATGTTTATGTTTATAAAAACGGTAGAAGATAACATTGTGTTTAAGTTTTATATGGTGAGGGTTCGATAACTTGGTACGAAAGTCAGCTGTTAAAGATTTATACTTACGTGTGAATTTTTAGATGTGTGCTTTAAATGCAAATCGTATCGAACGTACGCACTACGAAACTTAAAGCGAGACCGACAATAACAAAATTATTTATTTTGTTACTGTGGGTCAGATTTAAGATATTGTCTCTGATACTTTTAATAATATAGTAAATAGAACAGTGACGGGGACAAATTTTATCAAATTTCTGTAATTTTTTTCTCAATTATGAGAGAGAATTTTGGGAAAATATTTTGGGTTCATATTCTAGATGATTACATATTTCAATTTTTCATACGTTTTTTTTTAATTTCAAGGACAACCGGGTATAACAATATTTAGTATACAGTAATCCACAGTTTGAACGTAAATGCACATTAACGTAATTGATGCTTAGCAATAGGAGGAAAAAGATGGGGCAAATTCAGTTGTACAGAAGGAGATGTAGTATTAACTAATCGTTAGATATTTTACCTATATGTATGGTTGTTATGGTTGTCATAGGTAACGAATGACAACAACATCAAATTTAAATGTCATAATAAATCTAGGTTACTCCAAACCACTTATTTTGTGACATTTTATTCGGAAATAATTGATTCTGCAGGAACTGCTTAAGAATTAATAAAACTATAGATACTTATTAAGTAAACAAATAGAACTTAAAACCTCTTCTTTGTTACAGGTGATTTAAGAATTGTATGTATTAAGTGTGTCATATGTATAGTTCTAACTCAAACATACTTAAAAAATATATAAGCAAAAATTCTTGGTTGGTTAAACTAAATTAAATGCTCAGAACGTCTTCCTTCTACTTCTAAACAATATGCAATTCTATTATAAAAGTTACGTCGTACTTCGGGGGTGATTGTTAGCGATTGTTTGTAATTTTTATACGCAATTCTTTTAAATTATTTGCACGTTGTTCTTCGAAGCCGTATATTTGTAACTTTAAGTAACCCCACAGAAAAATGTCATTTAGTGCCAAATCAGGAGATCTGGCAGGTTAATAGGTTGTGCCCCGTTTTGAAATAATTCCGTTCTCAAACATATTCCTTAGATATTGCTGCACAATCATGCTTGTATGGGCTGGACATCCGTATTGTTGATACCAAATGTCTTCCATTACGTATAAAAGGATTAATGTTGCAGTAGTAGTATTTCTGTGCGTTCAACATGTCATCAATTAAAAATGGGCCAATGATATTATTCCTTAATATCCCAAATCATACATTTACCTTTTGTGGGTATTGCGTGAGCAGTATGCGCAATATGTTTATTTGTTCTGGACCAATATCTTAGTATTGCAGGATTATGCCGGCCATGTAAGAAAAACGTAGATTTGTCTGTAAAGAGGATTTTCGAAATAAAATCTTCATTCTGTGCACATTTTTCAAATATGTCTAAATAAAACTGAACGCGATCATAATTGTCTTGTGGAAAAATTTCATTTAACTTCTGAACATGATAAGAGTGATTTTTGATTTTTCTTAAGACTCTTCTTACAGTTTCACGTGATACATCCAGTTCTTGTCCTATTTGAGATTGTGTCCAAGTATAATTGTTTCCCACACCGTTACTAAAATGTCATCGTTAGCAAACGGTAATGTAAAATAAAAAAGAACGGTGACCGTTTTATTTCTTATGCTAAAGCTATTGCAAGAATGCAATTAAATTTGAAAACGAATTTTAGAAGATGCTGAATGTACGGAGCCTACATTTACAGTAATTTCCCGAAAAGTTGTTATTAATAAAGTTCATCATAAAGAGCGATCGCTGAGTAAAAGTGTGTGAGATAGATAATGTCGTAAACATCTCAATCGAATGGAGACACAATATTTTACATCAACAGTAAAATAAATAAAATTAAATTAAAAAACCCTTGCCACAATAGAATTTAATGATTCTAAATACGTATTTCTACAACCACGTTGTCATCTTCAGTAGAATATCCTTCAGTGGTTGTAGAAATACGTATTTAGAATCATTAAATTCTATTGTGGTAAGGGTTTTTTAATTTTATTTTATTCACTTATAAGCCACAGTCTCCGATTTGTTAGTTAACATTCAAATATGAAAGCTAATTGCAAGATGAGTGCAGCGTTTGCTTACTGTCTGTAAAACTATTGTACAACATTTCTTACAAATTTCACAATGCATTCAAAAGCTATTGAGTTTAGGCTTGCAAAAAAAAACACCATGACGTTCCACAGTTGTGAAAGATCCCGAAAGCTACAAACCTATAGCTTTCTTGTCTGTTTGCTATAAACTTCTAGAACGGGTTATCTACAATAGAATTGCGCCGATCGTCGACGAGATTATTAATAAGGAGTAAGCCGGTTTCAGAACGGGAAGGAACTGCTGTGACCATGTTTTGGCGTTAACAACGCATATTGAAACAGGTTTTCGGAAGGGCCTCAAAACATCCGCTGCTATTGTCGATCTTCCCAATGCCTCTGAAAGAATGGAATAATTTTTATATTCCAGTAAACCAACCCACGTGATAGAGTAATGATCGAATCGAAGTATGTCTAAACAATCGATAGTAATGGCAAAACCTTGAAAAATGGTCTTTCTCGAGGTGACTCCTCTAATAGTTAACATTTACATCAAATCCTTAAAAATCCGAATCATGTGCATTCCATTTGTGTATCAAAGAAGCCAATAGAGAGCTGAACGTTGAATTTAGTGTTGATCGAATCAACTTCTAATATCGTCAAAACGCAAGTTGATTAGTGATAGTTGGCAGCATTTTGAAAAGTCATCTGAAACCCTCCAAAAATCTAAATGTAAGTACTGCAATGTTAAAATTTCTTGTGTGGGGAAAAATAGTAGAAATATGTGGAACCATGCCAAGAAATTTAATTACATCGAGATTCAAAACATTCAGATGTAGTTCCTAGTATCCTAGTACATCTACCGAGTCTCCGGAAAAAAAAACAAGTAGTTGAATTTTTTCAGAAAAACATTCAATTTGAGATAAACAACCCTCGAGCGGTTGATATTACAAAATTTATAGCAGAAATGATATGCGTGGATGATTTGCAGCCATTGAACTTGGTGAATCATGTGGGATTCAGTAGATTGCTGAACAAAATCTATCCTAAATATAAAGTACCGTCTAGAACTCATTTTGTGCAAAAAATTATACCTGATATGTACGAACAAGTAAAAAATCGTCTTAAGCCCTTACCGTTCATTTGTTTAAAAGCGGATGTGTGGACAAGCGATTCGTCGTCGTCAGCTTACGCTGTGTCAGATGACTTTGAAACAAAATCTATGTGTCTAGAAGTAATGCCCTTTGAGGGAATAACTCATTGTACTGAAAATATAGCACACAATATCCACTTAGCTATATTGCAGTGGGAAATTGCAAACAAAATTCAGGCCATTGTGACTGACAATGCCAGAAACATGCAAATGCGGTCAAACATTTAGAACAAGAAGTTCCTGGTATCCAACAAATTCTCTGTGCAATACATACAGTACAATTAATGTTGAAGGATGGCTTATTTCAAAACCAATTGAAAAACAGATCATAGATAAATCAAGAAAAATTGTAGGTTACTTTCGCCACTCTACCAAGGCGGAAAAATTACTAGAAGCGAGCACAAAAAGAGCACAATGTCCCTCAAAATGTCTTAATACAAGATGTAACCACAAGGTGGAATTCTACATATTATATGTTCAACCGTTTATATGAACAGCCAGTTGCATTTCAAGCAGTATTGTTAAAAACTAATTGTAACTACGACTGTACTCAGGAATGGAAAATAATCGAGGAAATCACAAAATTACTATCAGTTTTTGAAGACATCACAAACGAACTAAGGAAAGATACTGCGATTTTGTCTGAAGTTATTTCAGTGGTTACTGGTATGTTTCGACTTCTGTAAAAAGATCAGAATGAAGAAGCAACAAGTGCGTGTGTAAAAGACGTTGCTTTGGCATTATACGATGCGTTAGAAAGCAGAATTGTAGAAATTGAGCAAAACATGACTTGTGTAATAGTCACAGCTCTGGACACGAGATTTAAAACTCGTACTTTTAGGCAAGCCTCGACTCTGCAGAAAGCAAAAGAAGCCCTATACATCTCCTGCTCAGAGCGCATTAGTACTGGGACTGAAAACGCAAAGGTGAGCAGTGTAGCATCTGTTGCTCCGCCCTCCATCAGCAAAACAGGTATTCACTTCTAATCGGTAAAATTTTTGTTTCATACTTTTTGCTTTTTCTAAATTTCAATTTAGTCAAAGAAGAAGTAGATTCCTATATCAAATCACCCAATCTACTGCAAGATGCCGACATTTTTCGGTTTTGGAAAACTGCCACACAGTACCCTGTTTTGAGAAGAATCGCAAAAAAATATTTGTGTTTAAAACCATCTAGTGTCGCATCGGAGAGGTTGTTTTCTACTGCCGGCTTGATTCAGATCCATAAAAGAAACAGAATGACTGCAGAAAACTTAGAAATACTGTGTTTTCTGAATAAAAATTTGCAATACTTAAATTTTGATTATTAATATTTCTAGTTTCAAAAATTCTTTCAAGAAATTAATAGATAAAATAGTTTAGGATTAGCTTTAAATGACCAACTAGATCTAAACAACTCCCCTCTACTAAATTTAAGATTGGAAAATTGTTCCACCACCATTTTTCCCAATAATTTTTACATACATAAATATTCAAACTTGTATTGTACATATTCAGTATTTCATCCACCTGATGAAGCCATTGTATAGCGGAACAATATTGTAGTGTATTTACAATATATGAATTTTTGAAACTAGAAGTTTAATTACTTATTTCTTAGCGTTATAATGAAGTTTCAACAAGTATCTCCTTCGTTAATTAACTATTATTAATATTTATAACATTTTGATTTTAACAACTTGAATACACATTTCCTTAATTTTAAAATATATTTTATTTAAAATATACAAAATTTTGCGCTAATCGTAATCGTCGATTATTGTGGCTGATAATGGTAATCGTTAAGGGATAATCGTTTCATTACTAATTATAACGAAATGAATTTTAATATTAAAAGGGTTATTCATAAATAAAATTATTTATGGATGCAGATATTTCTCTGATTAAAAACTCAAACGCCTTAATTAAGATGTTTAGAATTGCAGTAGTAAAAATGCTACGTTCATGATTTCATGAATATTGAAGGTTTTGATAGCTGTTAGATATTATTTCTATAAAATTCATGAAATATGTTAAAAGTCCTAAATGATTACTATATTGATTGCTAAAACAGGATATCGATAATCAAGAATACTAAATTAACTGAAGCGATATATTACATTTAGTTTATATTCATGTCAAATGTCGCGAGATAGACGGAAGAAGCTTCTGTGTCTAATTATATTCATTCAGACATGTCATTGATGATCATGTGCAAATATTGAATAATTTAATTAAGCTGATGTGTTATACACAAACAAAATGTAATAGGACATCACATTCTTGGTCGATTAAGTGAAGAAATACATAAAATAAATGTGTATATTGAGCTCCTTTGTGGATTACGAAGTTCGCTCAATTGGAGCAACGTTTACTATATCTAATATTCATTGTTTTAAGGTTATCATAGTCGTTAATATCCCATGTGGAAGAAATATTATTGTAGAACTCTGAGGATAATAATAAAAGAACTGTTTTTAAATTATTTATTTTTATTATATTAAAAAATGAAGGATTTCTTTGGCAAGATGAAATAAAACGAAATTTGAAATAATCGGAAAATATGATGGGTTGTGCAATTATTGATTCTCAAACGAAAATAAAATTGATCACTTGTGGATGTTTAGTATATTATATTATAAATCCTTCCCTTATTTATCTGAAATAACATGTAGAAACAAAAATAAATGAAAATGGTTCGGCAATAGATGTTTTGCAGTGAAATTAGAACATTAAATTCAGGATAAAACAAAAGCTAATAGTGTATTGTAGTAGAATTTTCTTACGGGTTTCGCCATGTTGTCGTAACTTCACTGGACGTTTCGCTGTTCGTATTGCCAGCTTCATCAGGATCTGGTATCAGACTGATGGATGGTTCAACATGTGGCGTATTGCTATGAAGTTTGTGCCAAGGTTACTCAACATTGAACAAAAATTATATGTGCGTAGAGCTAAAAGAATCTACCGAAAGGGGTGTGAATTTCAGTACTAGAATCATTACTGGCGATGAATCATAGGTGTACGGGTATGATCCTGAAATAACGCAGCAGTCACTGCAGTGGAGGACGTCACCGTCATAACGACCGAAGAAAGCACTGCAAGTTCGAAGCAAAGTCAAGTCGATGTTCATTTACTTCTTTGGCGCTGATGGGATCGTGAACAATGAATTTCTCCCACTAGTTAAAACACTTTTACGATACACATTTTACGATAACAGATCAATCACGTCATAACCAGTAATATCAGGTATAAAATTTAGTACAGTTCATAAAGTGGGCGGGAATGGATTGGGCACCAACCACCTGCTGTATAATTTCTACATATGAATTGGGCACCGAGCTCCGAAAAGGTAATTTTAAAATACATGAACCCGATTACACATAAAACAAATTTTATTTAAAAATTAAGTCAAATATAAAAATATATGGAAAAAGTTTATAAATGCATATATACATACAGGTATTATAAAATAATATAAAATATAAATTTTATCTCTTATAAAAATATCCTACGCATTTTACATATTGCAGCCTATCAATTTCCCCCAGGGAATACTGAGAAATTTTATTTTGTAAAAAATATTAAGGCTATAATTAAGGCTTTGTAATTTAATGTAAGTTTCCATTTGAACGTTATACAGAACCCTTAAGAAATTATTCACAGAAGGCTGCAACTTATAAAAGCATTCACTAAATTTAGAATGGAATGATTCACAGCAGTTTGTTGTTCTCTCCATGCTTGGTGTAAAACTGGCCCATATATCGGGTGTAAACACAGCATTTTCTCCAATGTACGTGGAAATCATATAATCGGAAAAACAAACAATTCTATGATCGTCAGGTTGAATAGACATAAGGTCAAAAACAAAACAATCGGAAACTTCGCAAGGATTGAAAAATGGTAGTCCGAAAATATAATTCAGCCATTTTCTAGATTCCATGTTGTATGACACAACGTTAACCGCATGAAATATCGTATTAAACTACAATTAATAACAGGAAGGTATTTATAAGGGATAGTGCGCTAATGGTTTTATAATCCTCTAATTTTATAACCCTCTAATGACCGATTTAATTGTCGTGCCCAATTCATGTGTTACCCCAGGTAGGGAAATGGTATCCGTAATTAGAGATTAGGATAGTGCCCAATTCATGCACGCATAAAGTATAAGTTTTCAGTTCGTACTGCCCAAGTGCGAACCGCAAATTGTAATTTATCTCTCTAACACACATGAACACGCGTTTGTTTAAGTTAAGACGTACGTCTTTGAAATATTATATTCAATAATAAGGATAAGTGGATAAGTTGTCCAGGAGATAGTCTTATGATATTCGGCTTGCCGTCAAATTATTTCAATATTGTTGCCTATTGGCTTTATTTCCGGTATTCTAACTTCTAGGTTAAGCATTCTTCTAATTTGAATATTTCGTTTGTCATCAAAAATTACAAAATCTGTTCTTTTGAGAACAATACTGATAATAAATAATTATATCAATTAGTGGTAATAAGTACGAAATTGTTTGATTATCACTTTGACATTTTTAACCTATTTATTTTGCAGAATATTTCTTAGATGCCTGGTAAACCTATAATTTGAAAACATATATTGACAACTCAAAAGGTTTTAATTCTTTTTCAAAGAGTTACAAACATAACTTTTACATTCTTTTCCAATATTTTAAAACTTATTTAAAATATAAGTAATATATAAATTAAGTAGAAATCTAAATTATATATCGAATTCATACATTCCCAATCTTCGTAGCCCAGATATAGTGCAAGAAAATTATTTTGGTAGGTATGACATTTTTAATAATTTTTAACACTTTTAACACTAAATCATGGCAAGATGATAATATTAAATCTTTAAAAGCAAAACAAGTAGGTGGCAAAAGGTACCAGTTATTTAAAAAGTATTGGCTTGGGCATTATGTCATTGACTTTTATTCTGTAGATACACAGATGTACATGCTGGTAGCAAGAATGGTTGCAGAATAATTTGAAACATACATGAGTAGGAAAAAACCTCACCAATTTTGTATAAAAAAGTAATTTTAATAAAATAAAATGTTATTAAAACTTTTGTAATAATGGTTGCATTACTGGAGCAGAGAATTAATTTTCGCAATAAATAGTAAAAGTGACATGAATAGAGAAAATTTTCTAGAATGGTTCGAAAATCAGCTGGTTAAAAATTTATAAAGCCCCTCAGTTATTAGTATGGATAATGCTATCGTACCACAATAACAAATAAATCTCCTACTTCATCTTGAACAAAATACAAAATTCGGGAATGTTTAACCAACAATAAACTCAACTTTAACAAGACAGCTTTAAAAATACAGTTACTGGAGTTGGTTAGACTGTCAGTATATAAAATAATTACTAAATTAAGTTTAAATAGATATTTTTTATATTAAGGTATAGACCGTCGCCTATTTATGAAGCCGTGGCGATATTGCAGAGCAATATCCCCACGCAGTTCTTCGACTTCCTCCATATCATTGTATTTTTAACCCTATAGAATTAATTCGGGGATTTATAAAAATATATTACTCTAGTAATATAGGTAAATGTGGTTGGACAAATGAAGGCTGTAAAAGATTGCGGCAAGAAGCACTAAGCTAAGTAACTGCTGAAGCGTGGGATAATAGTGCGACACTCACTGAAGTTGAAATTTAAAAATGGTAGGACATAGAAGTAGGATCTGATCGAATTGATATTGCAACTTTCATAATTAGTTTAGAAGAGGCAGATAATGTTCTAAGCTCAAGGGATTGCCTGCTCTCTTTGAGTTTTGTTGACAAATTAGAGCAACTCCAATTTTTTCGGTATTTACTCATATGAAATAATTTTTTTTTCTTGTAAACAAGAATAAAAATTAAATCTAGAAAAAGGTGCACTTCATTCTGGTTGATATTGAAAATTCATAACATGAATAGTGGTTATCAATGAATTCTTTTGTTACAGTGAAAATACGAGAAAATATCGGAAAATAACTGGGACTGGTGCTGTAGTACAAAAATGAAACATTTATTTAGAAAACTTGAATAACTACCCTTCAAAGTACTCCATTCCATTCGGAGCAATATACTTGTCCTATCGTTTTGTCCACTTGTCATACAACATCTGAGAAACCAGTTTTTCTATTTAGTATACTCACCACCTAAACTGTCTCTATTATAATTAGCTCTAAATTCGACTCAAATTTTCGATCTCTCAATTCTTTTTTGGACTCCTTTTCTGGTCTTAGACTGCCTTTGTGCTTCCATTGCATACTTTGAGACTTTAATTCAAGGTTGTAATGGTAAAAACTAACTCTCCTCATATGTAACCGCATTGTTTAAAAACTGTGGATTATGTTGCAGTTGCATTTTCCATTGCCGACAAGTTGTCACTCAATTGGTTTTTTGTTCATCAGTAATCACTTTTGGAATCCATTTTGCCGCTACCTTTCGGTACCTATCCTAAATTATCATGAATAATTTTTGATAAATTAACAATGTAAGAAATTTGATATATGCCAATCCGACGATCATTTTGGATCAAGTCCTTAATTTCTGCAATTTTTGAATCAATTGGTGCAGTTGGTGGTAATAATGCCTAATACCATTTGCTTGGCAAGAGTACTTTGAATACAACACCAATTATTAGTTAAGCTTAAGAGAAACTCATAAGTGTAATGTGATAAATACTAAAAAATGTAAAACCTTTTTATATTCTGTTGTTTAGTTTAACGCAGCGTTGCACATACCGCGGCCCGCATGCGGCCCACTGTCGATATTTATGCGGCCCTTCAAGGAAATTTAAAAATTGTTCGAAAAACTACAAAAGTAGGTAAAAATCCATTCAAATCAATATTTCTTAACTGTTTATTTTATTCTAACTTTTGTAATTGTTAGTAAGATATGTCTCTTTAAGTACCTACTACTTTCTTGTTCAGGTTTGCTCCTCGTCGTTCCAAGCATATTGTTACGAGACTATAAATCTGTCGAACCAACTAGATTACTCGAAGATTCGCGAAACACGTCGGTATTAGCACCGAACAATGTGGTAGGTTCTCGATGTTAGGTAACTCGTATAAATACAACGCATCGCCCGCTATCGGGGCAGTTAAGTTTTAACTACGGACAAGCGAACGTTATATTGTTTGAATTGTAATCTGTGAAGAATAAATATTTCGTCGTTCGAACTTGGCATCTACCTACGTAACAATATAATATCAATTTTGATATGGATAAACCAGGCCCCAGTAAAAAACGTAGTCGTACGATTGAGATGAAAATCGACAGTTTCAACATATTTGGACCGAAAAATACTTTTTTATTTCATCGCATAACAAAAGTATCTGTTTAATATGCAAGAGTAATGTTTCTATTCCGAAGGAATATAATGTGACATGGCATTATGAAACCCAGCATCATACTTTTACTAAATTAACCGGCGAAAATCGAACGCAAAAAATTTCCACTTTACAAAGGTAACTAATAGGCCAGCAAGCTATGTTTACAAAACCAATTCAAGATGCTGAAACAGCTACTGAAGTTAGCTTTGAAATATCTCGAATAATAGCGAAAACTTGTCGGCTTTTTAAAGATGGTGAGTTTGTTAAGCAGTGTTTAGATATCGCCGCAAAAAAAATGTGTCCGAAAGATGCAAAGAGGTTTGAGAAAATTCAACTAAACCGGATGACTGTTCAAAGAAGACTTACCACATTAGCAGCTAATATAGAAGAGCAATTAGCTACGAAATCGAAAAGTTGTTTGAGTGTTTTTCTATAGCACTCGACGAATCTACAGATATAAGTTCCACTGCTCAACTCTTAATATTTTTACGAGGTGTAACGTAAAATTTTGAAGTGAGTGAAGAACTGATTGGTATGAGTTCTTTGGCAAGTCAAACCAAGGGAAGTGACATGCTCAAAGCCCTTCTGGAAAAATGTTCTATAATGGATTTGGATTTAACGAAATTATCTGGAATTACGACTGACGGAGCACCTTCAATGGTTGGGAGTCTGGAAATCTGGGATAATAACTATGTTAAAAGAGTATTTACAAACTAATAACATAGATACAAAAGAATTAATGCAGTTTCATTGCATTTTACATCAAGAGGCCCTCTGTTCAAAATTATTGGGATTTGAAAATGTGATGAAAGTTGTAGTACCTACTGTAATCTTTATAAAATCACGAGGTCTCAAACACCGACAATTCACACAATTTCTCGTGGATATTGAAAGCGGATATGGTGATCTCCTGTTTTACACTGAAGTAAGGTGGCTAAGTCGTGGGTTGTCACTAGAGCGGTTTCTTAACTTGATTGAAGAAATCAAAATATTTCTGGTGGAAAAGAAAAAGGACGTCTCCGAACTCGACAACCCTGATTGGCTGTGTGACTTGTAGACATCAGAAATCACTTGAATGTCTTAAATACGCGACTCCAAGGCAAAGATCAATTGATTTCGCATTTATACTCTCATGTTTCGTCCTTTCAATGCAAATTGAGTCTTTTCAAGACACAAATCAATTCAGCCAATAACAGCGATTTTCCGAACCACAAAAAAATTATGGAGAAATTCAATAAAACTGATGTCAATTTCGCTTATGTTGAAAAAATTGATATTTTAATACAAGCTTTTTATGATCGTTTTCTAGACTTCAATAAAGTTAAACCTCTATTAGACATTTTCAGCAATCCTTTCAACATTTCACCCGAAAATGCACCGGAATCAATACAGCTGGAATTAATAGACATGCAAAATGATGATAATTTACGAAACAAATTTAATGAAGGTAATTTACTCAACTTTTACCGTTGCGTTGACAAAACCGCTTATAAAGAGTTGCGAATAAATGCATTGAAATGCGCAAGCTTATTTGGATCGACGTATATTTGTGAGCAAACGTTTTCAGTGATGAAACTTAACAAAACAAAAAATCGAAATCGTCTGGCAAATGAAAATCTGGAAGCGACAAGTAATGTGGAGCCAAACATAAACAAAATTGTTAGGTCAATGCAATGTCATGCATCAAAATAATAAAACATGAAGTATTACATTGTAATGATTAGATTATATTACGATTACATAATTACAACAAACATTTTTGAATGTTCTTTTATCATTTGTAGTAATTCATAGTATTTAAAAATAAAAATATTTGTGTTAATAAATATTCTTTGTAGTAGCCCGTCCTTGGCTTATAATTTTCCCGAGTGGCCCCTGGTCCCTATAAGTCTGTGCATCCCTGGTTTAACGTCTGTAAACTGTATTATATCGTGTTTATTAATATTGACTTTAATAAACTATTTTCGTTTTTTTTTATTTTATTTTTATTCTATTTTTATTCTATTTATTCTATTCTATTCTTTTTATTCTATTATATTTATAAATTTTGCAAAAGAAAAGTACCTACTAATACGACTGCCTTTATTAATTAACATAAACTTCGTATTTTTTTAAATATATAGTATATACTGATAAATATACAATATTAACATTATAAACAGTTTAAGATATAACCTAAATGGTATCTGTAAAAAAAAAGGTTTTTGTAGTTTTTAACTGAACTGTAACCTATAACTTAAATGGCAATTATTTGCAAGAGGTAAACAATAGATTTGTCAACGCATTGATGACGTGACTGATTTGTTATAGTAAACATGCTATAATGGAAGATTTTACTGCGATGTTTTTTGGTGACTAAGAGAAAACATTCGACGCAAGCGGCCTGCCAAGTGAATCCTACACCACGACAATGCATCAACCCACACATGCACTTGTGTGTTAATTTCAAGCCTCAAAGACGACGACAATACTACCCCATCCTCTCTACTCCCCAGATCTTGCACCTTGCGAATTCTTCCTGTTTCCGAAGTTGAAACTGAAATTCAAGAGGTGTCGTTTTGAGACGATTGAGGAAATTCAGACCTAATTGCAAGCAATGTTGAACACGTTTACATGCGAAGACGTCCAGCACTGATTCTAGGTCATGAGTAAGTCGCTGGGATCGGTGTATTCATGCGGAAGGAGAGTACTTCGAAGGGGATGGTAGTGAATAAGTTGTAAGAACATTTTATTGTGTTTTTTTTCACATTCTGGGAATTTCTGGATAGTACCTGGTATCATTAAATAATTGGCTCCAACGCGTGCATCTATGTTGTTTGGGCAAACACAACAAACACCATACACGTTCAATACTAATTAGAATTTGTAAAACATCTTTTACAAATTTACCTCAGAAATATAACAATAATTTAATTTCAAAGATACGATATTAAAAAAAAACGTTTTATTTGAAATATATTTTATTATTTTAATGGTTTAATTTAGGGTGGTTTTCTATGGTTTATAAAACTAAATAATTATCTCGAATTCGAAAAATTAAAAAGCAAAATAAAAAATATTTTTTTTTTTGAAAAGCCCAAAAAACAATTTCAAGAATACATAATTTTGTCTAATTTCTTGTTACTATTCTGTTATTCGGAAACTAATTTATATAATTGAAAATGATTCTAAATTTAGAGATTAGTTTGGATGATGTTGATTTAAGATTACTTATTTACTTCAATAAGACAATGTGTAGAATACTGTAGACGATCAACTGAATTGGATAGTAATTGGTGAAGAAATAAATTCTCTCTGTAATACCAACTTAAACTTAAAACTTTTGTAAAATTGTTATTCAATATTTCCTCGAAAGTCAATCACATGTGAATCTTGCAGTTGATTTAAATTATAGTTCATAAAGTATTTCTTTGTAATCCAAAGCCAAATTTAAGGCATAATAATGACTAACGTGTGTAGTATTATTTATGTGTGTTAGAAAGAGATAAAGTACAATTTGCGGTTCGCACTTTGAGCAGTACGAACTGCAAAGAAATACTTTATCAACTATACTTAATCATCTACACCGTTTACTATATCGTAGCACCTGTTTTAATTTAAGTAGCTAGAATTTACAATATACAGGTTGTCCTTGAAAGAAAGAAACAACGTATGAACAATTGAAATATGCAATTATATAGAATATGAATGAATGAAAAATGACCGCCACTGTGCAACCGACTATAACATAAAG
Organism: Melolontha melolontha; assembly: GCA_935421215.2. Classification (NCBI taxonomy): domain Eukaryota; kingdom Metazoa; phylum Arthropoda; class Insecta; order Coleoptera; family Scarabaeidae; genus Melolontha; species Melolontha melolontha. The sequence goes on from OW285235.1 coordinate 205,539,646, forward strand.
AGTAAGTACTCCTACTCTTTAGGTTCCAGTCGGTCGGCTTTAAATATTGAAACAAGTATGCCTTCGATTCAGTTAATTGTCGATCGTTACATGTGTACGTTCGATATGATTTACTTTTACACGTTGGATTAAAGATAGATTGTTACCAAATTGGACGTGAAATACCCCGTAGAGGACACATCTTACATCTTCTTATAATAATTCACATGTAAGCCTAGATTTTAAACAGCTGACTTTTCGTACGAGGTTATCGAATCCTTAGCATACAAAGCTGTACAAACAATATTATAATATATATACAATGTGTCCGGGAAAATGTGGGAAATCTCTCGGATTCAGATAGAACATTAAAAAATAATTTAAAAAAGGTATATAACCCCTTACCACAATTATTAGTCGTATCCTATAGGATACGACTAATAATTGTGGTAAGGGGTTATATACCTTTTTTAAATTTTTATTTAACCACAGTCTCCATTGAAAGAATTAAAAAATAAGATGACAAGTTCCCATATTTTTTTTCCTAGCGGCCCTCCCTACGGAGATACGGCCTCCTAAAGGACGCCACTGGAAATCAATTTTTCTTGAATAACTTTTAAACTACTTATTATAATTTAATGAAAATTTAATTCGATAAACAGTGGTAAGGACCTCTTAAAATACTGCCCTTAAATTTAAATTAGCTTGTTTAGTTTACCAGGGGCGGACTAGGTTGTACATTTTAAAGCTTACATTTTTAACACCCTGTATGATAAGGAGTTAAAAAAAACAAATTTTGATACTTTGAACATTGAGCTAAAGAAAAGGTACTCTTGTTCATTGTCGATCAAATGAACCGTTTTCGAGGAAAAAAAATAAAAGAATACATGTTTAATTTCTATTAAAAAGAACAATGTTTTTTATTTTTTTTTGTCTGCAACAAAGTGTGATACAAAAGTCATTCCAGGAACAAAAAAGTTTTAGTTTAGGTTATTTAATACGACAAAATTACAAAGATTCTTAGAAATGCAGTTTTGTCCCAGAAAGGCACCTTAACAAAAATTATGTTTAGAAATGTACTCACTAAATCTTGCAACGATTGGACCTAAATACGCTAATTAGAAATAATCAATTAAAAACTTCATAAGTGGGTTCAACATGGGCTCCGTGAACTCTGATACACTCGCGGGCACGACGAATAGAGGACTGCTGTACTCGCCACAACAACCCAGCATTGTTTCTTATCACATCACAATGAAATGTGATTCTCTGTAAAAGTTCCTCCCTAGTATCAACCGGAGAGGAATACACCAAGGTTTTGAGATGACCCCACAGGCGAAAATCCATTGGCGTTATGTCGGGAGACCGTGGAGGCCAGGCAATGGGACCTCCTCTGCCTATCCAACGGTTTGGATAGACGTTATTCAGGTGGTCGCGTACAGCAACGCTAAAATGAGGTGGGGCCCCATCATGCATAAAATACATGCTTTGGCGGGTTGCAAGTGGCAAATGCTCTATTTAATCCAGAAAAGCGTTCTGAAGGAACTGTAAATAAAGTTCACCATTCAATCGTCGCGGTAATATGCATGGTCCAATCAAAAAATTGCCAATTATTCCTGCCCAAACATTAATTGATTGGAACTGATGTTGATAATGATGAACGACAGCGGCATGAGGGTTTTCATCAGCCCATACATGCGAGTTATGTAAATTTACAATACCATTTTTGGTAAACCCTGCTGCATCGGTAAAAAGAATAGTGCTAATGAAGTTTGGGTTTGTTCGTTGCTGATCTAACAGCCAGTTTGCGAACTGGATTCTACGAGGAAAATCTTCAGGAAGTAGTAGATGCACTTTTTGCAGATGATAAGGGTAACACAACTGTTCTTTAAGAACTTCATGAATTGTTTTTGACGTATTAAGCTGCGCGGCTAATCTTCGAGTGCTTATTGAAGGAGTATCACCTACAGTATCCAAAATATTTTCCTGTAATTGCACCGTACGTACTCTTCTTCTCACACCAGCATCAGTACTTTTTTTTCGCAAAACTTCCTAAAACATTAAAGAATGTCAATAATGTTACCTTATTAACTGGAATCGCCCACCAGTCTCTCTTAGACGTTGGTCAAGTCGCTGAAATGTTTTCTGATTTGGAATATTGCGATTAGGATATCTTTCTTCATACAACCTTCTTGCTTCCAAAGCATTGCAAGATGCAAGACCGTACATAAGATGCATATCTGCATACTCACTAAATGTGTATCCCATTATCAAATTAAATTTACCAAGATATTCAAAATTCAATAAATTAATATCGAAGTAAAGGATCAACGTGTTAACAATATGAAAGATTACAAGATTTAAAATTTACACGTCAATGCAAGATATTTATTAATTCGTGGGTACCATAGTAACGTTTGTAAAAACAATGCGTTTTTTAGTACTGAAAACAGTTTTATTTCAGACTTTTGTATCACACTTTGTTGCAGACAAAAAAAAATAAAAAACATGGTTCTTTTTAATAGAAATAAAACATTAATTCTTTTATTTTTTTTTCCTCGAAAACGGTTTATTTTATCGACAATGAACAAGAGTACCTTTTCTTTAGCTTAATGTTCAAGGTATCCAAATTTGTTTTTTTAAACTCCTTATCATACAGGGTGTTAAAAAAATAAGCTTTAAAATGTACAACCTAGTCCGCCCCTGGTAAACTAAACAAGCTAATTTAAATTTAAGGGCAGTATTTTAAGAGGTCCTTACTACTGTTTATCATATTAAATTTTCATTAAATTATAATAAGTAGTTTAAAAGTTATTCAAGAAAAATTGATTTCCAGTGGCGTCCTTTAGGAGGCCGTATCTCCGTAGGGAGGGCAGCCATGAAAAAAATTATGGGAACTTGCCATCTTATTTTTTAATGTTCTATCTGAATCCGAGAGATTTCCCACATTTTCCCGGACACATAATATATATATTGTATATATATATTATAATAACAATATAATAATAATATTTACAGCTGTTACGTATGTAACACAAACAGACACATACTCTGTGAATGCATAGGCGGCACATACTATAATTTTCAGCAGGTTCGCGTCGTAATTGACACAATTTTTTGGATTCATATTCTATATAATTGCATCTTTCCATTTTTCCTACGTTGTTTCTTTCTTTCAAGGACACCGTGAATAGTTCGTTCAATGCAATTATTTAATTCGTTAAACGCATTATGTACAATATTTTTTCAATCAAATTATGTAAGGTTAATACGCAAAAATACTTATTAGTGCAGCAATTAGTAATTAATAAAAAAAGGTAAAAGAGCAGTACATACCTGTAAATAATACATCTCCACCATCTAGCTTTGCATTCTGATCTGATATTTCTATTATTGGTAGGTCTAATTCTTTTTTTAATACTACTCTTATGGTTTCTACCTGAAAAGAAAGTAATGTTATATTTTTTTATTTATTTAATAGTTACAAAATATTGTAATAACAACTTTCTACGGGATATTGTTTGGTTTATTTTATACGAGGGTGACGCTGAAATTATTGAGATATGGCAACACCACTCAATTCGAATGACATTTATTGCGCATATCCTAAACTTCAAAGATGAATAAATTTGTGTGCTAACGTACGCGGTTTTAGTACTGTTACATTTATACAAAAAGGTTTTAAGTATATCTATACGTTTATGCACGTATAACGCTTTTGTTACAATTGAAACAGACATGTAATATACATATCTGTAACTGTACACATGGACAATACACCTCGTATTTTCAGCATTTACTTCTGCTTAAGAAACGTGTTTCTGCCATTACTATTAGGCGTCATCAGTTAAGCTAGTGAAGCAATGTAATACAAATGATACAAATCTTTATGAATAGATTTGTATCTGTATATAACATTAAGATATAATCTACAGATACAAATCTATTCATAAAGATTTGTATCATTTGTATTACACTGCTTCACTAGCTTAACTGATGACGCCTAATAGTAATGGCAGAAACACGTGTCTTAAGCAGAAGTAAATGCTGAAAATACGAGGTGTATTGTCCATGTGTACAGTTACAGATATGTATATTATATGTCTGTTTCAAATGTAACAAAAGCGTTATACGTGCATAAACGTATAGATATACTTAAAACCTTTTTGTATATTTACTGCCATCTGGCTTGTTGTTAATGGACTACCCGTATTTTTTTCGTTCTTCGTACCAGCATAGCTGGTCGAACGAAAAGGTCGCCTTTTTCGGCAAAGTCTCTTTCATCCGCCAGATGTCACTTATTAAATAAGTGCCACCTTACAGGATGAAATTTGCTTTATCTTGTAGGCGATTTCAACTTAATGTTATATACAGATACAAATCTATTCATAAAGATTTGTATCATTTGTATTACATTGCTTTACTAGCTTAACTGATGACGCCTAATAGTAATGGCAGAAACACGTGTCTTAAGCAGAAGTAAATGCTGAAAATACGAGGTGTATTGTCCATGTGTACAGTTACAGATATGTATTTTACATGTCTGTTTCAATTGTACTGTTACATTGTTAGTAGTGGATGTTTAAATATATGTAGTCATGGAGTTAACCCGAGATAATTTCAGGGCTATAATGATGTATGATTTTAAAGTGGGCCTTGATGAAGAAGAATGCATGCAGCGCTTGCGTACGGCTTTTGGGAATGAAGCACCATCTCGGGTTACGACTTTTAGATGGATTACAGAATCACCTCTGAAAATGTGTTCGTAAAATGTTGCAAGAAGATAGAAGGTGCACCTACGCGATGATAGAGGTCACTCCTGGTATTGGATCCACAGCAGTAAGGCAAATCCTATATGAAGAATTATACGTGAGAAAAGTTAATGTTACACTATAGACAATGTTTCGCTGAATAAGGCTAGTGTTACAGCGTATTTTTTGAGAGAAAATACGAGGAATGTACAGTATTTACTGTCCCTAGTATAGTAGGCGTTGAAATAAACATTACACAACACCATTCATTGGTTGTTTATCTGTCAAACAAAGTGCCAAAGTTGAGTCGTGTAGCTGTATTAGTTAAAAAGTTGTTTTGAGTTAAAATAGAAGCTGCTCAAAGATTTTGAAAAATGGAGAAAAACGAACTTCACGCTGTCATTAAATATCTGCAAAAGAAAGGTTTAGCGCCACAACAAATTTATGAAGATATGGTTAGTGTACTTGGGGATGATGCGCCCTCATATCATGTGGTGAAGAATTGGTCTCAAGAATTTCGATGTGAAAGAACAACTTGCGAACATGCAAAAGGTGCTGGTCGGCCCCAAACTGTGTGCACTCAGGAAAATGTTGATCGTGTCTGTGACTTGATTAAACAAGATCGTCGGTTAACTAGTAGACGTTTAGCAGAGATAACAGGCTTTTCAAACGGTACAATGGGAACAATAATCAATGACTATTTGGGACTTCATAAGGTGGTCTGCAAGATGGGTACCTCGAATGTTGACACCCGAACAAAAGCGAGAAAGAGTCACAACTTTGGATGCCAATTTAAAATTGTTTAACAGTGATCTAAAAATTTTTTTGGATCGCTTTGTTACCGTTAATGAAGCATCTGTTCACTACTTCGATCCCGAGTCGAAAGTTCAAAGCAAGGAGTGGCGACATCGAAGATCTCCACCACCACGCAAATTTAGGGTCCAACTCTCGGCGGGTAAGATTATGGCCACCATTTTCTGGGATGCCAAAAGTCGATATTGCGTTAAACGAATGGTTCCGACAAGAACGTTTTAAAGGGACCCCAATTCCACTTCAATGACAATGGAAAAGGCTAAGTTCTTCCATTCAAAATTAAATATACGTTCAGGATGTTAATATTCTCGAGGCTGGTTACATAACTTTAAAATTCGACATGGAATTCACAAACTCAAGGTTGGAGGAATAAAAGCATCTGCCGATTATATATCTGCTACAATTTTTGTGAATGAATTGGAGGAATACATATCAAAAGAAAATCTTACAAATGAACAAATCTACAATGGAGATTAAACAAGCCTTTTTTTTTGAAGTGCTTCCCTGAAAACAGTTAGGGTTGGTCAATTTAAATCAACTTTGTGATTGCATCAAAGAAAAAAGAAGAGGCGCGTGGAATTTTGTTTCATCAGGATAATGCTCCAGTGCATAAGAGCTTTGTTTCGTTAAGTGCAATTGACAATGCAGGTTTCGAGCTGACGGACCATCCACCATACTCACCTGACCTAGCTCCTAGTGATTTTCATTTATTTCCAAAACTAAAGGAAAGGCTTCGGTGGACCAAATTTAATAGCGATGACGAGGTTATGACAGCAGTTGAAGAATTCTTCTGTGATCAAGACCCCGAGTTTTTCAAAAACGTGTAAATATGTTAGAACTTAGGTGGTATAAGTGTCTTCAAGTGCAGGGTGATTATGTTGAAAAATAATATTGTTTCATATGTTAGAGACAATAAATACTGTACATCCCTTGTATCATCATGTAGTCGAACACCCCCCTTATTTGCCGGATCTAGCAATGTACGATTACTGGCTATTTTTTAATTCTAAGAAGAATTTACGTGGTCGTCGCTTTTCATCAAAAGAAGAGATTGACTTCGCCATTCACGAACATTTTCAGTCAATTCCGAAAAACGTCCGGCATGAGGCTTTCGAACTTTGGAAAACTCGTATACAAAAGCGTATAGATAATAAGGGAGAGTACTTTGAATATCAATAAAGTTTAGAACTTTTATATTGTTTAATTTCTCTATATCTCACTAATTTCAGCGTCACAATTTAATTATTTTACACTTTCGAATTTGTTAAACTACATATTATTTATTTTTTTAAATTTTTAGTAATTATTTGTTATTATTCCGACCAAACACCAACACTTTTAGAATTTTTAATTGAAGCAGCATCAGCAAACTATCTATAAAATTTCATAAATTGCATGCGCTATTCTATTACGCAGTCAACGATTTTAAACAACTTTTATGTCGTGATGAATGAAATATCCTAAATACTAAATATTTTGATACGACATTTCATCACGGAGAAATCTTAATACTTAATAAGGGTTTTGAATGGAAATTAAACAAGATGCAAACACAACATGTGAGCGTCTCGTAAGAAATACGCTTTGATTCAATACAATTAAATCGACTTTTATAACTAAAGATGGCAGACTATGTGCCCACACTATAAAATTAATATAATATAATAAATTTAATAATAATATGTTTATATACTGAGAAGGATTGATCGACGTTGAGATATGTTATATTTGCATAGTTAAAGCGCTCTTTGTATCTGTACAATGGATCTTCAGTATTGGTAAAAAGGATGTTATATTTGCATAGTTAAAGCGCTCTTTGTATCTGTACAACGGATCTTCAGTATTGGTAAAAAGTTGCCCTAATTTTGTAAAATATACATTTTTATCTAATACACCTTATGTGTATTATTTATTAAATTTAACAGTGTGGGCACATAGTCTGCCGTCTTTATTTATAACAATAACAAGCAGTGTTGCCACCACCAGCTCTAAAAACGTACTAAATTTTCGACAAAAATTTATGGATAACCTTTTTTTAATCTCAACGGACAATAAAATACGTCACTAACATGTGTAATGGTAGTGAGTGTAATGACTAGAGGCCGGATTATATGCAGTTTGTATAAATTTGCATATTGGCATAATATATGCATTTTGTATATTATTTGTAGTATTATATATATATATATATAATACTATATATATATATATATATATATATATATATATATATATATATATTTTAAGTATTCCAGCATTATTTATTTACTAAATCAAATTTATTATAGGCATTACCACAAATATGTCGTGGATGTAACAAACAAACAAAAATTAAACAGCCCTCTTTAAATTAAAAATAGCTTTTTATTAAGCCTCTTCCCCTTACTTTTCCGATAAGCGTCTCCAAGAATTTATTAATGCTCTTCCCATACATCCAGGCCGAGACAAAATTCCAGGAAAAGCACTTTAAAACTTCTAAATAAATACAAAAATACATTTTACAAGAAAATTAGGAGTATATGTGTTTCTTTGCTATTCGGAGAAATTTATTCCCATATTCGAAAGTAATTTTATTTTAAACGTCATTTTACGTTGGCTTTTCGAAGTGTAAACTTGTGAGTTGTGATATATAATATAAAAAATGCCGAAAATAGCGACTGTGCCTGGATGGATTGCACCTTATTCAGAATTGCGTATGAATGAAGAAAATTCTATTGTTTTTGACGGATGCTGCACCATACATGGCGAAGGCAGCTTTCAACTTGAAAATCTTTTACCCAAATTTAATACACACAACTTCCTTGGCGGACGGACTAAATCATGTTGCAGAAGAAATCAGAAACCATTTTCCCTTAGTAAATACTTTAATTGGTAGTGTTAAGAAAGAATTTTTAAAGGCCCCATTACGAGTTCAGTTTTACAAATAATATCTACCCGGTGTTTCGCTTCCTCCTCAACCAGTAATCATACGATGGGGAACGTGATCGGGGGCTGCTATTTTTCATGAAAATCATTATGAAGGAATAAAGACAATTACGATCGTATTATGGATCTTGATAGGGATGCACAATCTGTGATAGACTCCCAAAAGTTATATTCGAGTAAAGAAATACCTCAACAGTTGGCGTTTATTAAAGCCAATTACAGTTTTATTTCCACCTCTATATTGCAGTTGGAAAACAAATTTGAAAAGTCATGTTTTGATGTTAAAGGAGGAGTGGGACAGTCCGTGTATGAAAAATTTTTAAGTGTAATAGGAAAAAATGAGGGTTTTAAAAAGCTAAAGGACATTGCTAAAATCTTGTGTGGTGATTCAGTAGAAAATATTGAGTTGACAATAGATGATATTTCTAACTTGAAATATGCTCCTATAACAAGCGTCGACGTAAAACGAACCTTTTCAATATATAAATACATGTTTTCAGAATTTTTCTGTTGAAAACTTTGAGAAATATGTGATTGTAAATTGTTTTCATAGTTAATTATGTTGTAAAATGTTCTAAATAAACTTGTAGCAAACATAATAGAATATTTTTTTTACAGTATTCCATTTTCTAACATTCCTCGTATTTTTTTACCTGCGTATTTTTCATAAGGAAGCGCATATTTAGGCTAAAATATATTTATGCGCATATTTTCAATTTTCTTTGCATATAATCTGGCCTTTAGTAATGACTTTATTTAACTTTCATCAAATATATTTAAATACGTACAGAAGTATACTTGTATTAAACCTGAATATAAAATAATAACTAGACAAAATAAAATTTATTGATTTCAAACTAAAGATATGACAAAACAACAGCTCACTCTAAAATAAGCATTTACCACAACCAATATTATAAATTATAAAATGTTATCAATAATTTTTTACTAAAATTAATAAGCTCTTTACTAGCTTCCCATTGATGGCAAGTGATATTGCCAATCAGTTGCTTGGCAAATAAATTGTGGACCGTATCTATATTTAAACTATTTGTCTACTTGTTTTTTATAATTGTTACAACCAAAAATATTTGCTAAGCGCAAGCACTTCCATGTGGCATTGACATGATTGTTTCTAAAAAAGTAATGATTGTTGGGAAAAGCGATTCTCCTAGTCTATCTCGTTGGATCATTTAGAAATAGTATTAATTCCTTCAAATCTGAAACCCGTTGCCCAATTTAGAACTCGTCATTCTAAACTTAAATTTTCTAATTGTTCCTCTGTTTTTATGATATTTGGCAATTCTTTTGCCAGTGGAACAATGGACGATTTATCATTATTAAAAATTTTATCAATATCTAAAACATTTGATATATTGTTTAACAATTCATTACCAAAATCTATTCTGTTTCTAATTTCTAAACACAAAGTAACATAAAAATTTATGCAGTTTACTCTTATTACACAAAGTGTAATACTGTGCGTTTCGTAGTACTGGCATTAAGAGTTAATTCAAATCCAGCGCCTAAATATATACTCTCTTCAGGGAGAAAATTGTGGATTGAGATATTGAATATGAACATTATCAAATACCTCGTTTTTTATGTATGACTGATGTATTAATTTTTGACCTGTCAGTCTGAAAGTTAAGGTTCAGTTTTGAAATTATGTTTAAAATGTGTTGCAGAAAATTAAAGTATAATTTATTTGCTATGTCATTCAACTAATTTAATAATTCACGGGCTCCATAAACATTGGCACCCAAAGTTTCGCTTTCAAAATATAATAACGAGCGATCATTAAAATTTTCACTCGTAGCTGGCCGTGTATATAAAAATTATGTCGTAGCTTTAGTCATTAAGATGTTATTTCAAACATCTATCAGTACCAAATATATATTTTAAAGTTTCATCAAAAGAAAAAGTAATGGCCTTTAATGATATGCATAAAGCGTTTATGGTAGAATGTTACTTCCTGACATCTCAAAAAATTGATGATATTTGGCAGCATTCAATAGAAAATTGCCTTGCGGAGTTTGAAGAGAGATATCCAAATACTGTTCCTAGCTATAAAACTTTCCGTGATACGCTAATGCATTGTGTAAATCTTTTTCGTCAAACAGGCAGTATTTTAAGGAAAAAAGGAAGCGGTCCTCCTCTCAAGAGAAGTCGCGGCGTAATTGAAAATGTCAGACAAATTATTAACGAATCTCCTCAAACATCTATTCGCAGTGTTTCGCAACAAGTTGGGCTTTCGTATGGAACATGTCAAAAAATTTTAAAAAAGGACTTGCACATGTATCCATATAAATTAACTTCTGTACAAAATCTATTACCTACGGATTATGAAAAAAGAACACAATTTTGCCAATGGTTTATTCAAACAATGACAGACAATATTTTAAATCATACTTTTTTCACCGATGAAGCGTGGTTTTATTTGAAAGGTTATGTTAATTCGCAAAATATGCGTATGTGGTCCAGTGAAAATCCTCATTTCTACAGAGAAGTTCCTCTACATCCAGAAAAACTAGGCGTATGGGTAGGTATGAGTCGTCACCGATTAATAGGACCAATATTCTTTGAGGGCACGATAACATCGGAGAAATATCGTAACGAAATTCTCAGTGTTTTTACTAATCAATTGACTAATGATGAACTCCAGGGCGGATATTTTCAACAGGATGGGGCTACATCTCACGTTACACTTGAAAATATTCAGTTTTTACAACAATTTTATGGCGATAGGATAATAAGTAGAAATACAGCAATTCCATATCCACCACGATCGTATGATTTAACAGTCATGGATTTTTTTGTGTGGCCATATATAAAGAATATTATTTATGAAACACCAATTAATAATCTACAAGAGTTAAGACATAAAATCATTGAAAAATGTGAACACATCAATAACTCTCCGCAAATACTGATCAATGTTTTCAATGCTCTACGAAATAGAGTGCGATTATGCTTGGTGGAGAATGGTCATCATTTTACACATTTTTTATAATATTCTATTACTTTGTATAAAAATTGTAAATATATTTAATATAAGTCAGCATTTCAAATTATTTTTTAGCAATCATGACGTTTGAAATTATAATGACAGATCTCCTCTAATAACTTAAGTTAGGACATACTTTTTGTGTACATGGCTTACTTGAGCGAAAATTTTAATGATCACTCGTTATTAGAGCATTCCATTGTTCTATTCTATTCACTACTGCTGTTAGTGATAGCCATCTTGTTTCAGACATTCTTAATAGTTTATGGACAAATTGTTGAAATTCCTTAAAATTGTGCTCTCTGTTTGCACTATGGCTAAAATAATTAAAAATATTTCTTGCCATATCTTATATTGCATTTGGTAATGAAGCGCAGGCTTTGGATGCACAAAGATGAAGCGAATGTGATAAACAACCTATAACGAATATGTTACGTATTCTTTCTTGGAGTTTAGCTTTTACGCCGTTTAAATGTCCCATCATTACAGATGCATTATCAGAACGTCCAGGCACTTGAGCACATTGCTCTTTGTACTATCCCCAATAGATCTCTCAGTTCCACTCTGTTGGTCTTGTGTCCTCGATAAAAGCCACTATCCTCCTCAGGAGAAGTTTGAGTACACTCGAAGGATCCAATAGATCTCTCCCGAAATTTTCTTCAGCTCCTCCCACGTGTATATTACATGAAGGCTAGTTTCCTCCTGTTTTTCACATCTCGTACAACAGGGCTCGCTAACCAAGCCCATGCTGTACAAATGCTTCCCTAAAGGACAATGTCCGGTTATTACCCCGGTAATTATTTTAATTTCCCCCTCTTGCCCTCTTGGTAGTATTTTAGTATGGAGTTGACCTTCCGTTAACCTCCATTTATTTTTATGTTCTTTTTCTGGCCATAACCAGATCTCCCTTTTAGCGAAATCCTTAGCGATTCCACAGGTTCTGGTCCTATGAAGTTCCTATTAGTAAGTACCTTCTTTGGCCAGTTCGTCGGCTATCTCATTGCCTTTAATTCCCTCAGGTCCTGGCGCCCATATCAGCGACACAGTATTGTCTTGTGCCAGTTTATTGAGGACCTGTTTACAATATTTCACCAGCTTAGACCTGGTAGATGGGTTCATAATGGCTTTAATAGCCACCTAACTATGAGTCATTATGTTGATTTTTTTTGTTTGCGCAGCTGGCTTCCCGAATTTCCTCGGTGCAGGCTGCGACTGCAAACAATTCAGCCTGGAAAACCATAATATGTTTCCCCAGACAGTCCCGTATTTCGCACTTAAAAAATCCCCAATGTCATACTACTCGTATGTAAACCATCAGCGCGTCTCTTCGTTGAAACTACCCTTGAATTCATATATATATATATATATATATATATATATATATATCATTCCCAGAATATTTTCAAAGTAATAACAGCTTCTATATGGCAGATAATTTAAAACATACAAATAATTTTTTTAGTACTTGAATTTAATTTAGTATTGAAATTTTGAAACAAGTTTGTACCGAAATTAGCTCTTTTTGCTAAATGGCGTACTGACGTACTGGATTTGTAAATAGTGTACTGAATTCGGTACAATTGTACTGAAACGGTAGCGCTGATAACAAGTAGAATTTCATATATTGGTTAATTGTAACAAATACATAAATAAACATGTTTCTGGGTGTAGAAGAGCTTATTCCTGCATTATCTCGCTGGAAATATCCTTCCGTAAGTTCATAATCATGAAGTTCATTAATAAACGGCTCTAACAATTCATTTCGATATCTTTCAGTAGTTATGGTTTGATTAAAAAATTTAGACCCAGTAATTGGTCTTCTTGAAACTGCTAGCCAGGCGCCTGTGTTCGTTTCATATCTGCAGCGGATTACGCATTAGGTTTTTGTGGGTTGCTTTTCCCGCTCTATCTGCTGTTCGCGTAGTGGGCTATTCTAGAGAGTCGAAGATCGTTCCTGCGATTGAGAAGTCGTACTTCGTTATCGTTCCAACAAGTCGTTGTTAATTAATAAGGCTTAATTACGTGCTTTTATGTGGAGTTTGCCCATAGCCTCCTCTTTATAGGTGGTTTTTTGTCAACACGTGACGTTAATTGATTGAGAATCAATTACCCGAAGGGGATATTTTTTGGACGAAAAGAGGGCCACTTCTTACAACCGATATATTTGGGTTATAAACAAAATCATCAGGAATTATGTAAGCTCTAAATCCATTTATTTCTTTTACTTTTAATTTTACTTGATTCTTTTTTTTTCTGTATCTCTATAACAGATGGTATTTTTTGCGAACGTCGTAGTCCTGGTTCCAGAAATCACCGCGAGTAGATATACTATGATATTTTGATATGAGATATTTTGGTGGGGTGTAATTTAATTACTGGGTTTAGTATCCAACGTGTCAATTAGTTTCGACATTATTACATACGTTAATTTCTTTTTTTTGTTTGGTGTATTATTATTATTAACACCTTTTGCCTCAAATTTAATGAAGAGCGATATTTTAGCGCTTTTGTATTACAGGGTCTTTAACTTTTTTTTGTTTTCTAGGAGATAGTTAATTAAAATAAAGTAGTGTCTAGTCGACGTCAAAACGTCTCGTTTCTTTTGTTTTTCGTTTCGGACGGTTTGGCTGCGTCACTTACCCCTCGCGTGGTTTGCCATTTTTGATTTATCGTCACTTTCCGAATTTACGACGTCTATCGGTACTAAATTCGGTGGCGCCCTATCCACCTTTTTTTCTTTGGGTCTTTTAAGTACCTCTGGGTCTCCCACCCCCAGGGCTGAGGCTGTCTTGGTAGCCGGGTGGGCCGCTAGACGTTGGCAGGAGCGGGTAGGTGGGGCAATCCGGGTTGCTCGAAACTTGAGTTTTTTTCTCTTTTGCGACTTTTTCTTTTTTTTGGTAGTTGCGGTATGAGCACCGTTACAAGTTTTTCTGTATCTCTATTTTATTTATTTTCATTACCAAACGGAACATACTTTCTCGACTTACCTCGTATTATTGCGGGTCTTCACCTTTTGACTAGTTTTATAAAGGTGCCGCTTGAATATCAGAGAACGGTCTAAGGACACGCTGATATTTAGGGTGGGTGTTATAGTTGATTCGATTGCCACAAAAAAATTCAATATTCAGCTCTGTTGGCTTCTTAGAAATACTTATTTCTTATTTAGTATGTGTGTACTTTACAGGCGTTGCAATTGTTTTATTTAATTATATATTTCTGTATTTCTAATTGTATATTCGTTATATTTTCAGTGCGTATTTGCATGCATACATCAAGGTTTTTTTTATTAATAATTATCCGAACCCTAGTGATTACTATACGGGACACTAATGATAACTTAAGCGATCGAAATCAAATCTAGTGGTATAAACTTAACCAAAATTTGATAAATACTGGCAGGCTTTAATAATTAATAGACACCGAGTAGAAGGAAAATTCTATTACATCGTTACCGAATAAATGGGTTGCGGACTGCGCGTAATGTCACGCTATAATACCTTAAATAGAGATTTTGCCAGACATGACCTCGAAAAAAACATAAAATATACGTCATTAATTGCATTTACAGCATTTTAAAAATGAATGCTAAAATTAAGGAAAGTCTACATGCAAGCCATAAATATGAATATTTGATGGCCTTGCATTTTATAATGCGTTATAATTTACTATGTGCACTTACTCTTATGTACTTAGTGAATTCATAAAACTTTGTTTTCAATAAAATATATAACTACATATTATTATTACTAAGTAGTGGAATTATTATTGATAAGAAAACTAAGTATTAACAAAACGTTATTGTTTAATTTAGTTAAATCAATTTACAAAACATGGAAAAGTTATACGAGGGCGATTCGTAAAATAAGTTCCGTTTCCGCATAGTGAACAGAGGAGTGCGGATGTCGGCACGGTCGCAGCGCTGCGGTGTAGTTTGGTTCAGTGCAGTGTTTTTACCTCTACCGATTTTTCTACCGCAAGGACTCCAATTCTACTGATTTTCAACGTCAAAATAAATCAGTTAGATATAACCAATATAACCCATTAGAAATAAATATATAAAGCGTCTACTCTACACAAAGCAATACCTAAAAGAGCACTATTGTTATGGTTTTACTACTGAAGAAACACTAATTCCAAAAATGAATGATTTTATGTTAAAGAGCAAAAGTTCCTACGAAGAATGAATAATGAATTATAATAACAATAATAGGTGAAAGTTCTACAAAATATTATGTTTTGTTCACGAAATATGCCGATTTTTAGGCTTCATCTACCGCATTTTAGTAAACCGACAGTAACAACACTGGTTCAGTGTGAATCTGGCAGGGATAGTGAGAGAATCATTCGAACCTTTTTTCGGGCTATTTTGGTCGTTTTAAATGCCCGCTGCAATTGAAGATCCCGCCGACTGCGAATTATGTGCTGCTATACAATTTCTGTGTGCAAAGGACATGAAGGCTGTTTGTTTATGGTGAAAATAATAATAATAATAATAATATTTATTATTGTACCCAAGGGTAAAAACCAAAATGGGTTACAACAACATAACTCTAAATGTGTATAATAAATTGTAAAACGAAAGTTACATATTGAGTCCATTTCAGTTAAAAAAAACAGAAAAAAAGAGAAAAAACTGACAAAAAAGTAAAACATCACTAAAGTCACTAACTCTTAGTCCCTATAACTAATGTCTTCGTAGTAAGTATTGCCAAACTTGCACATTTGACATATGGGGCTCCTCAGCATAATTCCCGTACGATGACAAACCGTGTGAAATGTATCAACATGTCTCGCGGCCATCCTCGGAACACAGAAGCCAATATTTGATTATAAAGGTGCATACAGTCTATCCGGTTGTCAAGAAGTTTGTATAAATATATTGCGAAAGTTGTCTCCCTACGTGTTAGTAGAGAATCCAACTTGTGCTCATGTAGTAGATTTGTATGACTTCTATTCCTCTATGGATACGAACCGTCTCTTCTGTAGGAGAGGTACTTTAAAAATCGCCTCTGAACTCTCTCTAACTGAATTTTATGAGAGTTTAAGGTGCATGCCATATTATCGAAGCGTGTTCTAATTTACTGCGTACCAATGGCACGTAAATACATTTAATACAAAAGTATTTTTAATAATATAAAATATTATTAAAAATCGGGTGTGAAGAACACAATACAAGTTCAGATATTTGTGAATGTATCCTCTCCACAGAGACGTAGATACGTATTTCACCTTTCTACAGGATCATTGGTACGCCCCTGCTGGAGAAGAGACACATTCAACGAAAAATAACTACCTTGCTGCCTCACCGAAATTATTAAGACAGAGCGTGAAATAATATTCAGCGCTATCTACATAATAACCGCAGAACTAGCAACGTGTTTCTATACACGGTAACAACCATATCTATAGAAACTGCATTATCGTGTCTTCACTATTTGTTGGACGAACCGAATGCGTATATAAAAAAACAATTTGAAACATATCATGTATGTTTCAAATTGTTTGTTAAATACACTTAATAGTTTCGAGATTGGTCAAAAGTTTGGAGTTACGCATGACAAATCCAATAGTTTTCGAAGCCGATTTACATATACTAGCAACGTGTTAATCAAAGCTAAACGAACTATCGAATGGAACTCCTAGGTCTTTTATTGATTTCTTGTACTCCAATACCGTGATCGTTTATGTTGTAATCATAAGATATCACATGCCTACGCCTCGAATATATAATAAAGCACTTTCCTGTATTAAGGCATAATTTATTATCCGAGCACCATTCTTTGACAATTTCGAGATTATGCTGTAGGTTCATTGCGTCTTCCAAGTTGTTTACGGTTTTGTACACTTTGAGATCATCTGCATACGCGAGTGCAGAACATGAAAATAATTCGAATAGGTCATTAATAAAAATTAAGAATAAAAGAGGACCCAAATTGGATCCTTGAGGTACTCCTGATGTTGGGATAAATTCTAACGATTGATAACCATTGTAGTGTAAGTAATTAACTTTACCCGATATGTATGAGCCACTGAACGACATAAAGTTGTCACTAAAACCGATTTCACTCAATTTTCATCGAAGAATGTTTATGGTCTATAGTATCAAAGGCTTTCGATACATCTGTGTAAATGACATCTAATTGTCTTAAATCGTCAATGGCAATGCATATATCATGAGAGATACATGCTAAATTAGTTACAGTCGATCTTCCTGGGAGAAAGCCATGCTGGAGAGGTGAAAGTTTTGATTTAAATTTGTTATAGACTACATTGTACAGAATATGCTTGAAAGCCTTAGCAAAATTACAAAGTATTGATATTGGCCTATAATTACGCACATCAGTAATGTCTCCGCTCTTAAATACTGGAGTAACTCTAGTTCGCTTCCAATATGATGGGAAGGTATTCTTTCGAATCGATAAATTAAATACAATATGAAGAGAAAATCATTCTGCAATCCCTTAATACAAATGAAGGTACCTGATCATCACCAGCTGTGCCTGAGTTGTTTAATTTTAACATACTGTTGAATACATCAGTCTCAGATATATATCCCACATCAAAAATATCATAAGTGAAACAGTATTGCAAATTCACATCAAAAGAGGTAGAATTAGGTAAGTAAGCTCTGGAGAACATCTTGGCAAAAGCATTAACAATGTCATCAGGACTATTAAAATGGAAAGCGTCATCGTGCATTATCGCAGGAATTCTGGAATTTAATTTCTTCTGATTCATGAAATTCCAAAACAGTTTGAGCTGCGTTTGAAGTTTACGCATACTTTATATAGGCTTCATACGACACAGAAATCTTATTTTTTATAATTCTTGTGAGACGACAGAATTCATCATAAAAGCAAACGTGCTTAGTACGGATCCACTTCCGATGATAAAACTCCTTAGTCTTCAAATTACGTTTCACTTCAGCAGTAAACCAAGGTGGGAAGGTTTCCCTATTGTTGTTATGAAAAGGCACTGACTTATTGAACATATTGTAGAGCTTAATATAGAATGCGTCAACACACAAATCAACATCCTCGTAGTCACCCAATTCAATCCAATTTGCAGACTAGATGTCATTATAAAGTTTTATATAATCAGCTCTATGAAAATTGTAACGCTGGTTGCCGCTAGAAGGAAAATGTCATGAATGATAGTATGGTTAGAAGATGGTCCCGTATCTTTCGAGCAGGACGAATGTCTATGATGAAGAATGGAGTGGAAGACCAGCTGCAGTGACAAACAAATGTCGAAGAAAAAATTGTGAAAATCGACGATTCACAATCACAGAACTAAGTGCCTTTCCCCTCAAATTTCAGGTACAGTTTTGTACGAGGTTGTTACTGAACATTTAGGTTACTGAACATTTTGTTCAGGATTATAGCCGAAACTTCTTACTGAAACCATAAAACATAGAGAAATTTTCTGACACGTTACGATATTGAAGGTGAAAATTTACTCAGGCATATCGTAACAGGTGATGAAATTTGGGTCGCCTATGTCAACCCTGAGACTAAAAGACCGTCAATGCAGTGGGTTAGGTCTAACTCACCCACGTGGAAACCTTTAAAGTACCATCAAATTTTCTCTACGAGAAAAGTCATGGTCACAGTCTTTTGGCACAAGAAAGGCGTCCTTCTTTTAGAGGTTTGAGAGCGATGAGGAGCTGCAGGACATTGTAACAGCATGGCTTAATTCATAGGCGGCAGAGTTTTATGAAGAGGACATTAAGAAGCTGGTTCATCGCTATGACAAATGTCTGAGTCTTAATAGCGAACTGTGGAAAAATAGCTGAATGTCAAACGGAACTTTCTTTACGAATCGCTCTCGTATTAACTTGTGATAGAAAAATTAATACAAATTTAATATTCATTTCCTTTAGACAAGCTATCAAACAAATTATAATTATCTCTCATGCAAATGAACACCTAGCTATATTTATTATTTAATACTCTTCAGCATAAAGCAACCGCTAAGCACATCGTGCATATTTAATACCCTATTACGGTGCATTACAGTTTGAGTGCATTTATAATTAAATTATTCGATTATGAATATATGCATTCGTATGCTATTAATAAATATCTGCCTACGATATTTTGTTATTCATATAGTTTTAATGAAATATCTATGTAAATTGATAAAAGTTGTTGCTTTCTTTTAAATATATAAGTACCATTGCTACTTGTCGCATAAAAATTCTCATTTCACTCAATAAAGATGATCTTAAAATTTTGGCAATTTATTTACAAATTTACCATGTAAAAATAAGCAAATTGCATTCGTTAAAGTCGATAATGTTATTAGTCATTTTGAAGATATTATACGAAATATATGAGGATGATTTGACGGAAAGTGCTCGTAACGTCTGATGTTTTGTTTGATAGCCACAGTTGCTTAAAGAAGACATATTTAGGGTAAGTTATGCAATGGATAAAATCGCTATTCGCTGTGCAATTCAGTCCTTGTTCTTGTAAGACGACAAAACTGAGATTTTGGCGAATATGCAGTAAACATTGGGCAACGATGTTTCTTCAAACGCAAGTCCACGATTTGTCACTGGGTGGCTCTCTTTAAATATGACGAAAAGAGTCTCGAAGATTGTAAAAGTCCTGGATCACCAAGACGTTCATTATGTGTTATGTGACCGAACAATTAAAGTAGAGAAGATTGTCAAGACTGTGCATGTCGAATTAGTCATGTTTAAGCTCTCTACCAGGTGAGTCAAGTATTTCATTTTAAGTCTCACTTTTTGCAAATCATCCCCGTATCGGATATTAGTATGAATACAATTGATCGTTGATGCCAAGAAAAGGATAAAATATAACTTTTTTGGCATAATTTATAAGATTTTTTAGGGTCTGAAATCCACATTTATCAGCTTGGCACCTTCCTGTTCACCACTCTTATTTGCTTAAAGACTTAAACACATGAAGTGTATTTATCTTTTTTTTGTCCCATCAGGGCATTTTGCAATAAACTAGTCCATGACTTTTTTTGGAAATACATTGCACTTTGACAAAGAAATGTTACTGGTTTCAAAGGATCTTAAATTCATGCAGACACATGATTGGGGAAGGGCAAACCCAAAATTTAAAATTTTTTGGGGAATTTTTATGGGGTCTGGAATCCACAACTTTCATCAGCTTGACACCCTCTTGTCCACCACTCTTATTTACTTAAGAACTCGTAACAAATGAAGTATATTTACCTTTTTTTTATGTCCCATCGGGTATTTTGAAATAAATAAGTCCACAACTTTTTTTGAGATTATATTGCACTTTGGCAAAGAAATGTTACTAGTTTCAGAGCTTAAATTCATACAGACACATGGTTGGGGAAGGGTAAACCCAAAAGTTATTCTTGGGTTTAATTTGTGTTTTGCAGGTTCTAAATAAATTGATTAATTAATTTTGATCTAACGGAAATTTAATTGGAGATCAAAATAAAGATAAAATACGAAATCTGTGACTCACTTTATACAATAAAAGATGAAAACAGAAAATAAAAAGAATTTGCGGCTCAATTGGCTTGAACTCAAATTATGTACTCCACAGCCAGACGTGATAACCGATAACCACTAGACCTCGCACAATTTGAATATTTTTCTAGCGATAGTTCCAGAAAATTGTTAATAGCACGACTTATAATAAAGGTTTTTAAAAAGGAAAAAAGTGTCATATGCAGCGTATAATGTAGACTGCTTTCGCAAATTTTTAGCCATTTATTTAAAATAGCCAGGATTCTTCATTCGGATAAATTTTAACTTCCAAATTTGCACATATATCTCTTTACACACATGCTTTTCCATACGAAAAAAAATTTGTTCAACGCTATCAACCATGGAGTGAAACTCGAGCAATATCCATTTCCCTGAAAAAAAGTCGGGGGGCAAAGGTCCAATTCTGAAACATCTTTTCTAAAGGTTTTTAATTATCCGTTGTTAACGACATACCTAAGCGTATCTTCCCGAGAGGCATCGACTGATTCCACCTGTGATGCTTTAGCTTCAAAATTGACAGATTTAGGAAGTTTGAAACTTGGATTCTTATACCACTTACACCATGGGAAGTGCCCTAACGGAGTACCAACGGATTTTCGTGAAAAACGCTGACAGACGCCAGTGATAGTGTATATATGAGGATTATTTTAAAAAACACCGCATTAAAAAAAGCTTTATTGGTTGCTGAGGTCTAGGATGATACAAACTTTTCGTTATGCAAGTATATTAGGCTAGGCACTAACGTGTTCACCCCGATAGGTTAGGAGTTTATAAGAGTAAGTGAAATGTTAGTTTGTAAATTATCAGTCCGTTAAAGGGACTTTGCACAAGTGAAAAATGTTTCGTCACTTCTCATATATTATCGTAGAATCTTGGTGGTTGGACAAACTCTAAGAGTGAATAAAATGAAAAATTTGTACCATTTTTCTCGTTGAATGTAAAATTAAATTCTAAGAAAAATATTATTAATAATCGATTATGAAAAACTTCCTATAAGAATATAATCCATCTTTTTGGGCATTTGTAAACCTTTACGAGTATGTTAATAGTTTAATAGATTTATGTATGTATATACATATTGCTATGGATTTTTAATTAAAAATACTTATTTTAAAAATGTACAATTATTTGGGATACAAGTGTATATTGAAAATGTTTTAAAATTTAACGTGTGTTAAAAACTAGTTATCCGAGGCCAATGTGTTGTAGAGGCCTAGGTAAATTCTGGGAGACCAAGATTTGCTGTAAAACGAGAAAGTTGTGTTTTTTGAGATATAATATATTAAATATATATTTAATTTAGTTCGGGTTGTTTTTGAAAGTGTTCATTTGTTGTTGGTATTTTATATTTAATATCCGATATTTCTTTGAGATAGTTATTCTCGTAATTTTGATGATATAGAATTTAATTAAACAACTTTTTCTCGTAAAAGTGTCTCCACAATTTTTTGTAAGTATTTAAAATTTTTATGTCGACATAAATCATAAATCATAATTTATAATAAATATAAAATTATTTTTATAACAATAGTTCTATTGTTTTGGAACAAGTAGGTAATAGTTGAATATTAAGAATATAGATAATTCAACTGATATTAAAAGTCTTCGTTATATTTTTTTATAGAGATAAATTTTGTTCGATTGAGTTCAGTTTTTTTGGCTGTGTCGTTTTGCACATGCGTAAATTTGTTCGTGGTTCAGTATCTGTATGTTTATATACAGTCTGGTTTTCTTTGAAGAATTTAATATAAAGTTTGATTATTTTAGTTAAGTTTGATCGGAGTTATTAAGAGGAAGTTTTCCATTCGTTTAGCTGTCAATACAATGAATGTTTTTACTTCATGTATTTTTGTATGATACAGTAACTTTATACTTTGTAAAGAGTTTTTTTTCTTTTTTATTTTTTGTATTAAATATTCAGTTTAAATTTTATCCTGCTTTTGTTTTATTTTCATACCAATATTGCTGTTCATGCTTAATATATAATATAAGTAAATAAATTTGTGTGAACTTTTCACTGACCCTAATATAATTCGCAGACACGACTTTCCTTATTGGAACCCGAGAAGTTAGAAGTCTCACAATTGAAAATTCACCGGCTGAGAAACCTAGTTGGGAAAACTAGTTGTGGATGGTGGTGCGCTAGATTCTCAAACCACTATTCATAGCAATATGTGTAAAATATTTAGAGTTACATATTTGAATTTCAGTTTTTTTTTATAATGAGATTTCGTGGTTATTTCAATTATTTACATGACATTCTCTCCCGTAGAATAAATTTCTAGACATTAACGTGATGGCGGACGTAAATCACTATTATTATGCATATAAAGTGGCAATGTATGCGACTATGAAGCAATTTCATTGGGTACATTCGAATTAACTAGAATATTATGCCTGTGTAAATATGTTCATCTTCTGTGTGATATGTACATTATGAGTTATATTGCTAAATTATGCCGATGGAGCACGTTTGATCAACAACACTTTTTAATGGATATAACGAAGAAAATATTTTATAGTTTGCGTTTATACAGCAATATAGGTACTATAAAATTTTGAAATAACTTTACGATATTTGCGGTTTTGTTTGTGAATAGACAAAAGTTTTTGTATATAGTTTTCTTTATTTATGAGGGAGACGCGTAAAGAACATTCTTTTAGCTATAGAAAAATAACATTTTCTATACTTCCTTTCACAGTTAAATGTTTTTTGTGTATAATTAATTTAGGAAGTTACTGTATATCACCTTCGGTTGAACTTAATGCATATGAGAATTAGTAATTATTAAAATCTCATCTCACACGCAATTCTCGCTTAATTTGTTAGGTTTAATTCTACAATTTGACAAGATTAGTCTTGTGAGGTGAGATTTTATTAATTATTAATTCTCAAAACAAAAATGTTTGGTTTAATAAACATATGTCTGCAAATCAGCTGTTGGTGCTGTAGAGCACTAAATCTTGTCTTTCGTTAAACACTTTTTGTTACAACTATGGTTTTTGTTGGTCAGCAGAAACATTTCCTGATGCCTGCTCGTTTGAACGCAGACATTTATCTGAATGTTCTACAAAATGTGTTGCCTCTATTATTGGAAAAATGTCCCTTTAAACATTAGAAATAACATGTGGTTTCAACATGATGGGGCACCTCCACATTTTGGTTTAAACGTGCGCCAGTATCTGGACCAATAATTTCCCCGCCGATGGATTGGAAAAGAGAAGGTTCTCCCGATTTCAACCTCCTGGATTTTCTGGATTTTTTTCGTTTGGGGTTATCTGAAATCTTTAGTTTACGAAACGCCTATTCGTAGTGAGAAAGATCTCTTAGCAAGAATAATAGCGAGTTGTTCACATGTAGAAGCTATTCTCGGAATATTCCATAGGCGAGTCAATAAACCGAGGTGCAATTGAAGCAAATGGTCAACATTTTCAACAATTTTTGTAAACCATAATTTATTTGTCAATAAAACAAAGTCAATTATGAACAAAAAGTGATTTATTAATGTCCTCCTAAACATTTTTTTGTAGAACAATACCAAAACAATTTTTCCTTTTTTATGCTAAGACGGCTCATTTGCGGACGTTTACTTAACAGAAATTGTTTGTTTTGATGTCCCCACCACCACTTAAAGTTTGTCGGTATGCTTTTGGGACAACCTGTATATACACGCAGTATATAAATGAAAGTGATGTTTGTCTTCGAATATTGTCTACTGACGATTTCTAATGAGAATGAAATGCTAGTATATGCACGTTTCGGAATAGACGTGTCTTTCATACATTTTTCATCACCTTCGGTGTTGTAAGTTAGACATTTATTATTTGTCATGTTTCTCTGAGCGGCTGGCGTAATCCAGGAAATGCAATACAGATGGTATTTCTGAATACACAATTAATATGATTTTTTTTTGGTTAATATAGTAAAATATGGAATTGAATGGTTTACTGCATATAATTAAAGTGGATAAAAAAAGCACAAATATTATAGGAATCAGCAATTAATAATGTATAAACATAATCCAGTAAATTAAGTAAAAAAGTTTATAAAGGAACTATTTATTTGAATATTGAAGTACATAGTACGAGTATCTATTTTCAACAAATAGAAAATATTTTGTAATACCAATGCATTAATTCTACTGTAAACATATGAAACTCATATACAGGGCTTTTCAGTTCTTCACGTAACGCGTTCGTTAGAAGTTTTCTATGTTATCGCCTAAGGACACTTTTGAAAATTTGTGGCACGTAATCTTGATACTTAGTGTGTTAAAATAAAATATTTACACTCATGAACAACTTTCGGTAATACCGGAAGTCATAGCCAACTTTGATATTTTAAATGGAATGTTATATTTCTTATTGCTTTTTTAGATTCCTTGCAAATTTATATAATATATATAATACTTTATATTAAAAGTTTCGTTTGTAAAATACTAATCGTTTTTGGATTATTTCGATTTTTGTGAAATTTTTTTGGTTTTTCAATACACTTTTTAAAACCACATATTTAAGGCGTATTTGATCTGAACTACGTTATATTTCTACTAGACACAGCGAAAGGTATAATATTTAGTACTGTTTAAACATTTAAGAAATATCTTACAGGGTGATCGAAATGTATTGATTATTTAAGTAATCTTTAATTACAGAAATTAAATTTTTTTTTTAATGGAATAGCCTGTAGATAAGCGCCATAGTAAGTAGATAAACATTTTGCATCGTGCAAGTATAGGTTTCCCTATGCCTATCTGTCATAGTTTTAGAGTTATTAATACTTATTTTCTAAATTAAGCATTATTAGTAGAAAGCTTTGGAAAAAAAATCTAAATAGTTTTGGAATTATACCGATTGTATTTGGATTCATTAAATTTCTAGCGGAAGGTTAGAAAAGAAAATAAATTGCAAAACTGAGAAAAGATTTTATTAATAACCATACATTAACAAGCAAAAAAAATAAATAAAATCAACATATTAAAGACACATAATGCGTTAAGAATGATATTTGCAAATGTTCAAAATGATCTGCGCACCAACCTAAACAAAGTATCACTCTTCTTCTTAAGTCTGTTGTAGTAGCTGTTCTTACTTCCTCAGCATTCAAGTTTCGAAAACCGTCTCTTACTCTAGTTATAAGCTATTTTCTGTGTTGCATGGGAGAAGCATAAACCTCATTTTTTATTTGACCCCATAAATAAAAATCAAGGGGAGTCAGATCGGGGGATCTAAGTGGCTAGAACCCAGATCCATTGCGGCCAATCCACCTATCCTCAAAGATATTGGTTAATTCCAGATATACCTCATGTGAAGAGTGAGCGGGTGCTCCATCCAATTGAAACCAACATTGCCGTATCAATTGTATGGTAGGTTATTCAAAAATGTCAGTACTACTTTCCTTAACAATTGTAGATAACTGACGCTTATTAAATTCTCGATATAAATTTCATTTTCAACTTGGATATGGATAATTATTGCAAAAACATTAGAACTAAAGGTGTCTTGAAAATTTTCTTTCGCGGTTAAATTTCTGTTCATCTGGCCAGATAATTTTAGATAAAAAATTGGAATCTTCATATCTTTTAGTTATAATAAACTCGCAAAACTGAATTATTCTACCTTGATCTCCTGGACGAAAGCTAGCAACATAAATAATTAATTTAGTACACTTCTTGAGTGTGCAGGTTGTTGTATTTATATTGGTGAAGAATATTTGAAATTAATCAAATGATTTCTTACTTAACTACGTCTGTTTACTTTAAGTTATTTCAGTTGTTTTTAAGACAAAGGATGTATAATCAGTTTTAAGAAAACATACTTTCGTGAATACTTGTGTACCTTATACTTGTGAAGATGCTTTTTTCTTAAGTATTTGAAAATATTGCTAATGCGCGCCATACTTTATGTTTGATTTTGTGTTATTCGAATAACCTAGTTGTATAAATGTCGAGTGCACAGATTTTACGAGTTGCGCTGGAATCACGCAAATAAATGGATTATTGATTTATCAAGTGGATTTTCTTTTGAGATGAAAGAATCAACAGAATTGTTTATTACATTATAATAAAATTTATCGTTAAATATCGCTTGTCTATGTGTGTGGATTTTTTGCCGTTGAGCTAGGTCAACGTTGCCGAGGGTGTACCCCGAGGAGGTAATCCACACTTACGTCCACTAACAGAAATAAAACACATAAAGAAGAAAAAAACAACAAAATTGTCACATTGAGATTTAATTATAAAAATTAAACGATTTCACTAAAAAAGCAAGTGAAAAGGAAACCATAATAAGTAAACTAAAAATTAATAAACTAGTATCTAACAATAATGATAAATCAATAAATAATAATGGGAAAATAAGAATTAGTACAACGTGTTTCAAAAAGAATTACATCTAGTTGTCCATGAATTTCTCCCATAAATTATGATGTTCTGCTTTCTTGAAATGCGCATATAGATTAAATGGTATGAATGTTACTTATCACTGTGAGAATTTATCATCGAGAGATATGGTGATGAAATTAATAACAAGTACAATAATTAGATTATTAATTTATTTAATAAGAAAACTTTAAAGATGGGATATTAATCAAACAACCAAGGTAAATAACTAATTTGTAGAAATTTTAATTATAATTATAGCACGTGTTCAAAATGGTCAGCATTCTGTTCAATGCATAATCCAATATTACGTTTCATGTTGTCAAAAATATTCTAGAATACATTTGGTGTTAGTTATTTCATTACATTTAATTATAATTGTATTCATCAAGTCTTTTAAGTTATTCATTCTTGTCTTATATACTTTATTTTAGCAATCTGAAAATAGGAAAATCTTTTCTCACATTAAATACTGCTGGAACAGAGGTCGCAGTGAGAATGACCGCGCTGGCCAAACACCTCTACTTATAACTCAATGAGAGGAGGAAACTTCTAAAAGCGTTAAATATTCACGAGTTGTATGTGCAGTAGCCCCATTCTTGCTGGCAGTAACCCCCAATGAATTCGTCTTGTTGCAATTGTGTTAAAAATGGAGTTAATAACTATTCTGTAATTTTGTTTATTTACAAATCCGCTTAAATGAAACCATGCTTCATCAGTAAAAAACTTAGATCAAGAATTTTGTCATTATTTAAATTTTCTTGAAAGAAGTTGCAATAATTAAACCTACTAGCTTGATTTCTAGGTGAGATCTGTTGAACAATCGTTACTTTGTATGGATACATACATAAACGACGCCCCAAAATTCTATGAACGGTACTAGAAGATACGTTTATTTGAACTGATAAACGACGAACTGATGTATGTGGGTTTTCTCCAAGAAGGTTTTCTACGTGTTCAACAATATTTTGCTGTGTACGTGGTCTACCAGAACTTTTGCCGTTTAACACAGATCCTGTAGCCCGAAACTTCTCCACGACTGGACGAATGTGATGATGTAAAGCGTAAAGGTATTATCCACAACTCTATCAGGAAAATGCAAGTAAAACTGTCGCTTAGATTCCGCGTATAATATTGCCATTTTCTGTTAAGAAATTGTGCACTTCGGAAATATGCTTTAACCCTAGAATGGTACGTTGGTGTCGCCTATGACACAGCTACACTTTATCTCTTTCCCAATCGCATAATTGAAGAGAGAAGTTAGCGACCACCTACGTACCTCTCGACGTGTCAGTACAGCTTTGAATGCGGTAGTTGTAAGTGCTCTGTTCTGTTTTACGTATCGATAGCAATTGGTTGTGTCACATACGACTCAGAATACCATTCTTGATATTATTTTTTTAATTTACAAAATATGGCTTCCACTAGTAAAGCATTGACTCAAGCAGAGTTAGAGGATATTATACGCTCTTACGAGCGAGGCGAAACAGATTTGGACAATATTGTTCCAGAAATAGTGAGAGACGACAGTGTATCTGAAGATGAGGAACTTTTAGACAGTAAGCATTCAGATACTTTTTCTGTCGAGTCTAGCAGTGAGGGAGAAGAGTCCGAAGAAGAATCTGTTACACGTCGAAAGGCAATTTATGGAAAAAATGGTTACAAATGGTATAAATCACAATTTTTTTCAAAAAATAGCCGTACAGTGCAAAAGAACATTGTGCTTCGATTACCAGGGCCAAAGTCAAACGCATTAAAAGCTGCAGATGATATTGAAGCGTGGAAGTTATTTTTCACCGACGAAATGATTAATTGTATTATTCAACACACAAACCAATAAATAACAAGACAATCCTCCAAATATGCTAATAATCAAAGCTTTATAGGGTGTACTAATAGACAAGAAATATTGGCCTTATTCGGGCTGTTGTATATGAGTGGGGTTCTAAAAACAAGTTCTCTAAGTACTTCTGATTTATGGTCCAGACATTATGGATTACCCATTTTCAGAGCAACCATGTCACGAAAACTTTTTGAGTTTTTACTTAATTGTCTTCGCTTTGATGACAAAAATACCAGACAAGAGCGTAAGGATGATAAATTTGCACCTATCAGATTTCTGTGGGATAAATTTATTGAAAAGTGTTCAGAAAATTATACACCTGGCGCATATGTAACTGTAGACGAACAACTTCTTGGTTTTAGAGGAAGATGTCCATTCAAAATCTATATTCCAAATAAGCCGGATAAATATGGCATAAAAATTGATGTGCGACTCTAAAACATTTTACATGCTTTCTGCTATTCCATATATTGGAAAAGAAAGAAGAACTAG
Organism: Melolontha melolontha; assembly: GCA_935421215.2. Classification (NCBI taxonomy): domain Eukaryota; kingdom Metazoa; phylum Arthropoda; class Insecta; order Coleoptera; family Scarabaeidae; genus Melolontha; species Melolontha melolontha. The sequence goes on from OW285235.1 coordinate 205,569,338, forward strand.
TTCTGAAACTTTACCTACTCAATATGTCCTGAAACTGTGCGAAAGCATATATGGAACAAACCGGAATGTTACCATGGATAACTGGTTCTCGTCCTCGGATTTGGCAAATAAATTATTGGAAAAGAAACTAACCATGGTAGGAACGTTACGTAAAAATAAAGCAGATATTCCGCCAACTTTCTTGAAGAAAAAAGCTACTGTTCCTAGCTCTGATTTTGCTTACGATGAAAATAAAACTATGGTTTCGTTTTCACCTAAAAAGAATAAAATAGTTTTGTTGTTGTCAACTTTTCATACTTATGGCGAAATTGAAGACGAAACTAAAAAACCCGAAATCATTCTATTTTATAATTCGACGAAAGGTGGTGTAGATACATATGATCAATTGTGTCACTCAAAAACTGTGTCACGAAAAACCCGTCGATGGCCTTTACGTGTATTTTATGGAATGATAGATGGAATTGAAATCAATGCTTATGTTATCTATAACGCCAACAAACAAAAACAAAATAGTGCTTATAAATACATCCCAAGAAGACAATTTCTTCAAAACTTAGGCATGCAATTGATCAAACCACAATTGGAAAGCAGACTGAATATGCCAACAATATCCAGATATTTACGTCTACTAATTCAGGATATTTTAGGTGTGGAAGAAAAGAATCCTAGTTTGGAAAAAATAAATCAACCTGTCATGTCGGTCAGAAACGTTGTCATATTTGCCCTAGACATGCCAACAGAAAAGGTCGAGAACTATGTGTGAGATGCGGTGAACACATTTGTGCTGAACACAGAAGGCCTATTTGTCCTCCCTGCAGTGAAGAACTGTAATTAGTATTTTTGTGAGAATAACTGTTTTATATTTTTGTACCATTTTATTTTTTATAATAAAATTAATGTAAAATTATACTTTTGTTTTTATTTTGAACGATAACTATATAAAAGTTAAAGATATAATGATGTGTCATATGCGACACCACTGTACTAGTCATGTACTAGAAAATAACCATACCATTCTAGGGTTAACAATAAAAATATTTTCTTGCAATGTGTACATTATTTATTAGTATTGTTTATTAAGTAAAGAAAATATTTGTAAGAAAAAAATATATTGCTAGTCACAAAATGACAAATATCAAAATGACATTAGATAAATAGCTAGTTATAAATAAAAGGCAAGTGGCTTATAATAATTTGCAACCACGAGTTACTCAGTGCCTACTGAGATGAAGTTCTTTTTGAAACACGTTGTATAATCTAAAGGTATCACTTTGACAGCTATTATCTAAAATTGGATTGTCTCACCAAAAGTCGGCGAAAATAACAAATCCACACTTAATCGCGAACACAACCAACAGTTAATCAAAGTGCCATTAATAAAAAAACACTACAAAAACACACAAAATTATAATTTGGAATATAAAACACGGACCGGATTTGAAAATGTTATATGTACGGCATCAAAACCCGGACCAGATTTGAAGGTGTCATATGTACGGCACGGCACGCTTGATTAATATTCAATTTATTTATTAGAAGCCAACAGAGAGCTGAATGTTGAATTTGGTGGTAGTCGCATAAACCACAACCCTCACCATAAATATCTGGCGGAACGTTAGGCCGGTTTCTGACATTTAAGCAGTACCTCTATAAAACCAGTCAAAGGGTGAAGACCCGTAATCGTATATTATATAAACTTTCCAGAAATTCATGGGAAATGCTGAATACTGTACCTCTGTCTGGCATCGAAAGTCTCACACCAAGCTAATAGATACTCAGCTTAACAATACAATGAGGATCGAAACCGGTACTGTTAGATCCACTCCTAGTCTCTGGTAACTGATTGTTTCTAAAGCTGGGTACAGGCATGCAACAGACTTCGTATCGCAACACCGTTGCGCAGCAAGTGTGAACGGCACCGCGTAACACCGCAACAACATATCAACGAGGCATCCCATCGCTTGTCGGTATTAGAGCGTCACATCAAAGGAATGCTCCTGGCTGATGTTGCACCACTTGTTTGCATATCTGTGCAGGTCTACGTAATATGATCGCAATTTGTTTTACCGTTGTATCTTTATTCAGTTGAAGAAGTCTTTAAGTATGTAAAGGACGGAAGAATATACGATAGAGTTAATCGACAGTTATCGCAATAAGGAGATTTTGCTGTTGCAGCAACCTCCATCTTTTGGACCGCACTTCACATAACTAAACTCAATTTATGTTGGAACGGTAGTATGTTCTGCTCATATAATACGCAACGATGTTCTGATAGGATAAAATCCCTGAATATACGTATCTTCGACGTGTAACAAAGATTGTTGCGTGACGGTGTTATAATACGAAGTTCTATTGCATGTTCTGTACCCACCTTAACATTGTCCTGCCGGATATCAGACGACTTGCTGCAGCACAGAATGAATGGGCTAAGATTTCCAACAACGTTGTTCTTCCAATATACGATGATTTGGAGAACGTCTCCAGGACCCGACTGAAATCTAAGAGATCGATTTGGCTGGATACATAAGTACAGCAGCCCATCAATGTGAATTATTGCTGAATAACTCTCCTCGAATAACAACCTGAATTGAGGCATAAAGATTTAATTTCTAATACTTCACAACCTCTTCCGGGCGTAACTGGTCTCAATTAAATAGGTTCCACACAGGCCACGAAAGATGCGACTTAATGATGTATAAATGGAAACTAGTAGACACTAGCCTCTGTGACTGTGGATAGGTCGAACAAACTATCGCCACATAGAAAACGACTGCTCCAGAAGTTTCCTTGGTGGCATCCACGAGCTGAGCAAGGCAACTCAACCAGCTCTGGACTGGTTGACAAATTTAATTATTAGCGTATAAATTAGTTTTATGACCCTTTTTTGTCATAAAAGTGTATACACTAATATATAATATATAATTTTCGATTTCGCTTCTCATGTAAAATAAATAAATAAGATCTACATCAAATTTTTGCAGAGAATCTAGATTCTCTCATAATTTAACGCATCATATTCAGGTGAGCGATGCGTCACAAACATGGAAGAAAAGAAAGAAAAAAAAATTATTGCCTATACTAAAATATGACAAAAAAAATTAATCACCATGTAAGCGTGTTTATTTTTTAACCAAATGTTGTACAGATGTTTATGGTGTTGATAGTAATGAAAATGAACGATAAAAAACAGATAAAAAGAAATAAATATTTATGACGTTTTTTTGCCGATCTCCAACGAAAAAATTCGTTTTTGTTACGTTTATTTTTAATCGGTTTAATTTTGCTTTCTCATTTGTTTGTCTATACTTGTCATTTAGTAGGTTTGTTCTGGTTCCCAAAAATGAAAATGTTTCAGAACTGCGTAGAACAAGATGCGGGAGTACAAAAACTCCCAAATTATTAAAAACTATTTAGGATTTATAAATTACCCAGAACACAAAATACTTATTTTACCGCCATCTTTTGTACAATATTTAAAATCACTGATGAGAAGAACAGTAACCTTACTTGTAGAGTATCAGTTTTTGCTTATGTTATTTGTTTTATTTATTTACTACATCTTGATATGTATATATTTTTTTTTTATATTTGGGTTTTATTCCCGTTTGATATATTTTTTCTTTATTTATCATTTTTGTTTTATATACCCCAAGTAATACTATACAAGCTGTCCCGTATCGTTATGTTCAAATTTTAGGAGGGTAAAGTAGACTTCATTTAAACGCAACACTTGTATATCCATTTTTATTTGTTTCAAAGTTACAAATCTATGAATGTGATTGTCAGATCATGAAAAAAAAAATGTAATAATAAAGTCAATAAAAACCGATTTTATTTAAAAAAGTTCAATTAATATTATTTTCGAAATGGCCACCTCCTTGTTGAATGCAGTCTTGTGCTCGTAAGTCAACAGTATTTATCCGAATTTCATATTTGTTTTGTCGGATTTGCTCGGCAGCCTGATGAATACGATCCAACAACTCTTCGAAATTTGCGCGTAGACTAAATTTTTCATGTACCCCCATAAATAAAAGTCAAGGGGATTAAGATCGGGTGATCTGGGTGGCCATGCAACAGGACCACCTCGACCAATCCATCTTGGATAATTGACGTTAATCCAATTTCGGACAACAATTCCGAAATGCGGTGGAGCCCCATCTACGTGAAACCACATCTACGTGAAACCACATGTCCTGTCAAACATTCAGTGGAACATCCCCTAAAAGACTTGGCAGTTCATCAATAAGAAATTGAAGGTAATTGTCCGCATTTAACCTCCCAGGAAGAACGACAGGACCAATCAACAAGTCATCGATTAGGGCCGCCCAAACGTTAATAGAAAATTCATGTTGAAATTTAGATGGGCGTATAGCTTTGGGATTTTCTGATGAACACTCTCTCAGATTTGTAACACCACTTTCTCGTAAACGTAGATTCATCAGTCCAGAGGACTGTTCTGCAGAAATTAAAATGAAGCCGTGACTGTCTTAATATCCAGTTAGAATAAACTAGACGAGCATAGTGGTCTGCCTCAAGCAAACCGTGTCCCCTGCGATAGTGATATGGATATAAGGCCTCACGTTTTAAAATTCGCCAAACTGTCGTTCGTGGCACTCTTAGTTGTCTAGCGATTCGACGTACACTGAGAGTTGGATCCCTTGTAACAATAGCTACTGCTTCTTCCTCTAAGTCTGCTAGCAAATTTACTCCTCGGTCGAAAAGATAATCAGGCAGTCCGCATTCCCGAAATTGTCTGTGTACTTCCAGAAACGTTCAGCAATGAGGAATGCGCCTAAAGGGAAACCGATGTCGGTATTTAATAACTGCTTGGCGTGCACTGCCGTTACAGAAGCCATACACAAAATGCATGTCCGCATACTCATGAAAAGAAAATTGGTAAGGCATTTTGAATAAAGAAAACGTGTCCACTCACTAATAAACTGTTGTATGAACTGAAACGTAATGTAATCCTTTATTAAAAAATGCAACGTTAACAGTCATCTGAACATTTGTTTATTGTATGATATTCATGGTTCAGCACTTACGAAATAAGTAAGAACCTTCTTTATCATAAATCAATTTCCAGTACTCTTTTTTGTAGATCTCCAAGAAATTACTGTATGCACTACGACACGTGTTTATGTTAGGATAACATTTTATTATGCGACATTAACAATCACAGGCCTGTTATTGAATCGTATAACTTTTTTTTAAATAAAAACAGTTTGTATTAACTTTATTTAGGATTACATTTTTTTTCATGATCTGACAATCACATTCAAAGATCTGTAACTTTGAAACAAATAAAAATGGATATACAAGTTTTGCGTTTTTGTTACTTGAAATGAAGTCTGCCTTACACTCCTAAAATTTGTACATAACGATACGGGACATCTTGTATAATGTCAATACAATATACAATTCGTTTTTAGGGTGATGCTTTAAAAACTCAGCTGCTGTATTGCTTGTAAAACTATTTCATAAAAAAATAAATTTAATTTGTCCATATCGAACAATATACAATTCAATTTTAATTTTGAAATATTCAGAAGTCTCTGAATTTAGAAAATAAAACAGACTGTGATAACTAAAACGCATGCGTATGCGAAACTGTTCGTAGTAGTCCAAGAAACTTTCAGTTTCGAAGTACGGACAGTAACGGACGATTTTGAAGAATCCAGGATTATTTTCAAGTGAAACCAGAACACAAATACATTTCGTCCGAAGTTGTACTCGTCAAAACGAGAACGCTTTTAAAGAACTGCGCATGAGTCGGACGGCCTAGGATGCTTTTTGAGAACCAGAACAAACCTAGTATATTGAAATACCAAGAGTTCGACGACAACCGAATTATCGGCAGCTACGCGATTTTGAAAGGGGTCGCATCATTGGACTACATGAGGCAAGTATTGCATTTCGTGAAATCGCTAGGCGGATGCAAATAAATGTTGCTACAGTTATTAGTTGTTGGAGAGATTGGTCTTAAGAATGGAGGCAACATTATAAAAGATGTTCTGGACGACCTAGATAAACCGCAGAACTAAAAGATAGGAGGCTAAGATTGCTTGCCGTTAGGGATTGGTTTAGTACCTCAAGATTTGTAGGAAATGTTTTTTCGGCAGAGATAAACCACAGAATAACAATGCATACAATATATCGCCGTATTCGTTCGTTTGGATTGATTTCCTATCGTCCAAGGTTAATACTGCCTCTCACTAATCAGCAGAGTACCCTTCGATTAGAATAGTGTAATGCACGGGTAGATTGGGATGAAGAGTGGAACAGTATCGTTTTTTCTAACGAATCTCGCTTCTGTTTGTGGGCCCATGATGGTCGTAGACGAGGTAGACTTCGAAGAGGAGATATCACAGTTTTTGAATTTTGCCGTAGAAAGCGAGACAGCACTTACTAGAGGATTGACAGTATGGGGTGGAATTAGCATAGGAAGTAGGACTCCTTTTAATATTTCTTCAAGGCTATTTAAATGTTCAAATGTACATTAAAGATGTTCTGGAACCAATTATTTTATCATTCGAGGGCTAAACACTGCCGCATTCCAGTATCCTCATCTAGCAGCAGTTACGTTACTATTCCTACAAGAGGTCAACATCAATATTCTTTATTGTCGATTTATTCAATAAAAAATTAATCATTTGTTATTCTCAACACTCTAAATATCTGTACAACAAAATTTGGTTAAAAAATAAGTACATTAACGGGTAATGCGGTTATTTTTTTGTCATACAGTGTATATCCCTAAGATTGTATGGAATAGCTATGATTTAAATATTAAAACCGAAGGGTTATAACTTACACACAAGGAAAAAACATTTCAATTAGTTTTGAGCAGCATATTGTGACTGAAATAAAGAGAAATTAAGTTGTTTATTAAATATTAATGTTTTTAGAAAATGTTACATGATATCATGCGATATATACTGGATGAGGGTTATCCTTCGTATACAACCGTCAGAAAATGGGCAAATGAATTTAAGCGTGGCAGGAGCAGCTTAGAAGATGATGCTCGCAGTTGACGGTCGAAAACAGCTACCAGTCCAGAAATTGTGGATGAAGTCCATGATTTGTTGCTAAGCAACAGACGATTGAAAACGCTAGAAATAGCAGAGGTAGTGAGCATTTCAAAGGAACGGGTCCTTTATATTTTGCACGAAGAACTTGATATGAGAAAGCTTTCGGTCAGATGGATGCCGCCTTTACTGACGACAAAACAAAAACGTGTTCGCTGTCAAATATCGATGAATAATTTTGAAATTTTCAAACGCAACACAACAGATTCTTTTCACCGATTTGTTACTTGTGACGAAACATGTTCGTTATTATACACCCGAATCTAAACAACAATCGAAGATCAAACGTGGAGAATAAACTCCAAAGAAGGCCAAGACAGTTTCATCGGCGTGAAAGGTGATGGCATCGGTATTTTGGGATTTAAAATTAATATTGCTTATAGACTATCTTCAAAAGGGCAATATCGTAAACGGCGAATATTACGTAAATCTTCTAGATCGTTTGAAAGCAGCCATCGCTGAAAAGCATCCAGGAATGACTAAGAAGAACGTGCTTTTTCACCGTGATAATGTACCTGTGCATTCCAGTACGGTTGCTACAAAAAAAATCAATAATTATGATATTTTCGGAGGCAAAAAATTCTGCACAAATGAAGAGTTAATTTCAACAGAAGACGATTATTTTGTAGGGTTAAAAGAAAATCACTTTCGAGACGGAATACCTAAGCTTAAACACACATGAATCAAACGTATCCAATGAAGACGCGATTATGTAGAAGAATAAAGTTTATTTATTTCATTGGATGTAAATTATTCTTTTGTTTCTGTACGATCGCGCGAATTAATCAAACCGCCCTCGTATTTGATCAAGACTATGCATTGAAGTGTAAAACACCTTTTAATAATTTGTGTGCGTAAAAATAAGCAGATAAATAGGGGTAGATTTACTAGGGTAAAAGAGGTCCTTTGTGCGGTAATACTGAAATTTACCTCACGTATAGATAGGTGTATCCTTTTCATCCGTCTAACTCGATTTTTCTTAACCTGCTAATAAATTACTTCCGCCAGTTCAATGACACTATTTATAAGGTCGTAGGCGCTTAAGTAATCTGATACTTTGAACAAAAGAACGTATAAAGAAAAGAAAATCATAAATGGATAATATTTGAAAGGAAACTTTTTTATTCTCCTGCTATAAATAAACGATAATAAAGTTGAAAAAAAAATAGAAGTAATTTATCTTTCACATAAATAAATAAGTAATATAATTATGAATTTATGAATGCTTTTATAGCGTCTATTGATATCAATTTAAATGAGAAATTTCAATCTCGCAATTATATTTGCTCTTTCATTTTCGTTGACGATATACGAGTTTCTACCGTTGCTCGCGTTTGAATGGAATTATATATCGTGTTCCATTCTCACAAATAGTACACGCTTGGATGTGAAACTGTGTCAGTTTTTTATTCCATCTAATTTGGCGAAAATTGATCATATTCTAAAAATAACAAATTCAGGTCATAGGTCGTCGTTTTATTGCAAATGAAGGGATCGAATTTGAAGTATAACATGGAATCGTAATTTCAACATGATTTTACCTTTTACTTTATTTTTATTTAATACTAAATATACAGTGGTGTTGTTTCAACATAAAACTAAATTTGTGATATTGATTATTTATATGTTAAGATACGAGTAAATTTAGCATAAAAGAATTAAAGTATAACATTTCAAATTTTACAAATATCTAATAATTAATTTTCAAGTTCAAACCACTGTATAACACTTTTATTAGTAAATTCAAAATTGTAATATTTTCTTTAGATTCTAAGAATTTACATTTGCAAATCTATTTATTACCTACTTTATACATTAGACTATTTTCTTATAGCCTACGGATATCCGTATACGCATTAAAGACGATATTTAATCGCCACACCCATTGTTAACTAAATAAGTATAATAGGCTCACGATTCCTAAATATGTATGTACAGTAGAGCTCGCTTATAAGGGACTCGTATATAACGTACTTTCGGATACAGCGTATAGTTCAATTCAAATTATAAGAATATAACTAATGCTTTTATTGCACCACCTTCTGTGATGGTAATTATTATACCTGGTCTCCTTATTGAACGGGTACGGTTTACTTATTTGCAACGTATGAATCTAGGGCCGTATTGACTATAAATTAGGGCCCTATAATATAATAATAAAATGTTGTTAATTTCAAGTATATAATAAAAAATATCTGTACATTGGGTTTATATACAAAGAAAAAATTACAAATCGCGTGGCAACATGTGTAGTGGATACATATCGATATATAAAGCTAATTTATTTGTAATACACAATAAAATTTTTGTGTGTCACCGCATTTCATAAATCATCTGTGATTGAGTCGCCTTGCAAATCGGTGTCTGTGTCTGAATCGTGTTACAAATTTATAATCAAAGGTGCTACTATTTTGTACATGCGCATATATTCGCCCTCTTTTGCTATTGCGTGTTTAACAGCATTTTTCCAATTTACAGCAGTTATATGTTGCATAGCATTTTTTATGTGTGTTACACTGCTTTCACTAAATTTCGGTGTTTGATTTGTTCGTCTTATGGTATTTTTCAGTTGGGCCCATATCAATTCAATGGGATTGAAAATGCAATGGTATGGTGGGTAAATGCAAAATTGTATGTCCTGCTTCTTTGGCTCTGTTATCCACATAAAAATCCTTTAAATATTCTTTTGTCTCCATCACCTCTATTAATCGGTTTTTTGTATAATTATCCTCAAAATATAAATCGTTTGCTTCTGAAAATGTTTTAATATCTTTCTTATTATTACATTTTGTAGGAACTTTGGTTTGCTGTCGAGAATGATACGGAGCGTTGTCCATCACTATCACACTCTCTTTTGGTAAATTTGGCAGCAAAGTGTCACAAAACCATTCTTCAAATAAAGATGAGGTCATATCTTCATGGTAATCTAAACTTGAGGATTTAACATTTTTAGCAGATAATAGCGGCTGTCCGATCCATCCTTTTTCTGACCCAGCATGAAGAATAATTATTCTCTTCCCTCTCGAAACCGGCGCGTCCAACTGGCACATAGTTGAACTATCCACCCAACCTTTGCAAATTGTGTCATGAGTGTCATACCACGTCTCGTCTAAATAACATATGAATCGTACTTTCTATCTATCCTTAATTGCCGTTAAGTATTTATATCGAAGTTTCTGTAACGTCGGGCTTTCCATATTTGTGCGATGTTTGTCTATAGTGCCAAACTTAAAACCAGCTTTCTTTAGCGTCCGCCACAAGGTTGCTTTAGAACACTGAATATTTGTAGGCTCATAACTGATTCTTTTATGTAAGCAGTCAAGTGTAGATACAACATTTCCTCTGTAGAAGGAGTATACTTGCTGCCTAATAGTATCAATTTCTTCTTTGCTTTCGAGACCCTGCGTTATTTTTAATTATTTTAAATATTGTTCCAAAAGGCACCTTGGTTAATTGCGACGTTCGTTGAATGTTCTGGGTTTGTTGTTCGTTATTTTCTTCCATCAGGGTATGCTAGAAATTGAAAATATGTTTTGCATCTTCTGATATATGCTTTCTCTGTCGTGCTCCAACAGTATTATCACTATCCACATCATAATCACTAACACTTTCAGCAAAAGGTCACCACAAGTTAGTTAAGTAAAGAGAGAAAAATCAAATATGTATACAGCAGTAAAGATTAACAGTAAATGATAAATAGACTCAATATTAGATGAAATACATACCAACTGTTCTAACTGTATTTACTTAAATTTTGTTTAATAAATATAAGCACTTATTTCATCTAAATTGTAATCTAATGACTATTTAACTATATATAATAACTATATATTCAAATTAACAACTGTTGGTACTTATATTATTATTAAATTTTATTTCATCTAAATTGCAGTAATTACAATTTACTTAAATTTTGTCATTACGGACCTCAGCAGTTTGTTTGCGTAAAAGATAATCGTATTGAGCGGCCAGGTAGTTATTGCCGCAGGTGGTGCAATAAAAGCATTAGAGCCGTGCAAAGTTATATTCTTATAATTTGAAATAAACTATACTTTCGGATACAGCGTACGTATTCCTTGATCCCAGCAAAACCTTATTTGATATATTTTTGTTCTGATATTACGTACATATTTATTACGTACTTAAGTTATTACGTACAAAAATGTTGTTAAAAAAAGAATTATTATATTCATTGCGCACAATTACATTTGCTGCATCCATAGTATAAACTTTTGCCTTACAAGAGCGATTCGAACATCGCCAACATATTTCACCACTTTTTCAAGATTTGTGTTTGGTAAATTTTACAGTCTTCAATTAGCACTTGATTTCCACGTTCACTCAAACTGACGAAGCTTTCCATGCTTTCTCACAAATAAAAAGCACTTCTTAGCCAGGAATTTTATTTCAGAGTGACGAATTATAAGTATATAGTATACATATATGGTATAATAATATGGTAGATTTGGGGTAAATTTTAAATTTAGATTAATTTGAATTTAATTTGTAATTTGTGTAATTTGTAATTTTGTATTTATATTTCCAAGAAAGTATAAATTTCTTAATCTCTTGTCTGGGGACAAATTAAGGTAAGGGATTAAAACACCGTAATTAGCATGGAGGCGAATTAATGTAACAGACATTAGATAGTACCTGCTCGGGGACGAGTTTAGGGCCGCTCGCAGATTTGGACACAACAAATTTAATCAATGAAAATTGTACTTAAAAAGGCAAGAAAAGTTAATTATTAAGTAAAATTTACTATACAATTTTTTTATATAAAACTTTTGGAAGCATTTTCTTTTGCTTGTTCAGTATTATCAAATGGTAGGTTTTGTATGTTTCTGTTGTTGTTTTTTTCTAAACAATATATATATATATATATATATATATGCATTTACTTGTTTTAGTAATATTTGCAAAATTAGTACGTAATTATATATTTGTTTTATTGTGAAAAATATTAAATTTAGACAAAAATAAATTTTGCTTTTTAGGGGGCGGCAACTTTTGCCTGGCACCCCGGCGTTAACATACTTTGGAGCGGCCCTGTGTATACAGCAATTAGGTCGAGATTTTGAACAACTAATTCAATAAAGTGACTTCTTTTTAAATTATTTTCAATGAGATTTTTTTTGCAGCGATACAATTACCTACATTAGTAGGGAGCTATCTAGAACTTGAAGTGCTAGACATTTTTAACTTGAAATTGCTTCTGCAACACATTCTCGAGTTGAGGTAGTCATGTCATGGGACACCGGTATATTTCCGTGCCTTGGTGACTTACGAATAAGCCCTTCTTTTTCTATAAAACATATTTCTGGAACTCGGGTACGTAACTATTTGAAATATTTATCGACTGCTTATTTCAAGGACATTTTCATATATGAAGCACTTTTTAAAGAATTGTTTTGTTGAAAATTATGGTTGTTATTTTATAGATTTTTTTTAAATCGAAGTTCAACTAGTATTTTTTGTTTGTTTATATTAGCAATACAGACGCAAAAAATACACTTCTAAAGAATACCTATAACCAGGAGCTTACCGATTATTGAAATTAACTAACAAGCATACGTTGAATTGTATAATGTTTCTATTAAATATTCATGAAATACCGAACTACATACAATTAAATTCATTTCTTCCATTCAATATTGCTAGGCTTCACGCAAGTTGACGCTCTATTTACACAGGTGATTCATTTCTACAATTATTAAGATTAGGAAGTAATTAATTTTTGAGTTAGCATGAAATTCGAATGAATATTTCGTTATATCCATAAATAATTAAATATTTTCATTTCTTTGGAAGCGATGTTTATATGACTTAACAACGGTTTATATAAACAAACATCGGCTTCTTTGATTGTTTCTCTATATACATTTTTCAACTTTTGAAAGCAAAAATAAGTATGCACAATGAATGTCTTATAAAAATTAATATATCATTGTTATACGCATATACAATGCTCGGAAATTGAAGCGGATAATTTGTTTATTTGCAATAAATTTTGGATTTAAATCAGGCATATGAAACAAGATAGGAGATTCCAATTAAATTTATGAAAAAAAATTTTGGTTAGTTTGGCATGCATCCACCGTGGGGCGTGCAACTATAATCTTCTGGCATTTTGGCGCAAAACAAAACGAGGTTTGAAAAGGAAAGCAGTACCAATCTTGTTTTTATCTTTTATACATTTTTTTGAGTTTTGTTGAATATTGTTTCTTGATTTAGCAACAAATATTGATGATTTACCTAGAAATATCGAAAGAATACCTACTGGAAAAATATTAATAATTTCTTCTTCTGAAGGTAAATTGTAATTTAACTTAAAATGAAGTGAAAACTATTAATATACAAGTGTCCCATATTGTTATGTTCAAATTTTAGGAGTGTAAAGTAGACTTCATTTCAAGTAACAAAAACGCAAAACTTGTATATCCATTTTTACATGTTTCAAAGTTACAGATCTAATAATGTGATTGTCAGATCATGTCAGATTTTATTTAAAAAAAGTTATACGATTCAATAACAGGCATGTTATTGTTAACGTCGCATAATAAAATGTTATCCTAAAATAAATAAATACGTGTCGTAGTGCATACAGTAATTTCTTGGAGATCTACAAAAAAGAGTACTGGAAATTGATTTATGATAAAGAAGGTTGTTACTTATTTCGTAAGTGCTGAACCATGAATATCATATAATAAACAAATTTTCAGATGACTGTTAACGTTGTATTTTTTAATAAAGGATTTCATTACGTTTCAGTTCACACAACAGCTTACAGTGGGCACGTTTTCTTTATTCAAAATGCCTTACTGATTTTCTTCTCAAGAGTATGCGGACATGCATTTTGTGCATGGCTACTGTAACGGCAGTGCACGTCAAACAGTTATTGAATACCGACATCGCTTTTCCGATAGGCGCATTCCCCATTACCCCATTACAGAACGTTTCTGGAAGTACACAGACAATTTCGGGAATGCGGACTGCGTGATTATCTTTTCGACCGAGGAGTAAATTTGTCAGCAGACTTAGAGGAAGAAGCAGTAGCTATTGTTACGAGGGATCCAACTCTCAGTGTACATCGAATCGCTAGACACCTAGGAGTGCCACGAACGATTGTTTGGCGAATTTTAAAACGTAAGGTCTTATATCCATATCACTATCGCAGGGGACACGGTTTGATTGAGGCAGACCACTATGCTCGTCTAGTTTCTTCTACCTGGATATTAAGACCGTCACGGCTTCATTTTAATTTCTGCAGAACAGTCCTCTGGACAGATGAATCTACGTTTACGAGAAGTGGTGTTACAAATCTGAGAAACTTGCACAGGTGGTCATCAGAAAATCCCAAAGCTATACGTCCATCTAAATATCAACATGAATTTTCTATTAACGTTTGGGCGGCCCTAATCGATGACTCGTTGATTGGCCCTGTATTTCTTCCTGGGAGGTTAAATGCGGACAATTACTTTCAATTTCTTATTGACGAACTGCCAGGTCTTTTAGAGGATGTCCCACTGAATGTTCGACGAGACATGTGGTTACAATATATCTCATATATGACTTTATATAAAGATTGCAGATTTAACTTTACGAAACAAGTTTTAAACTTTTAATGAAACTGCTCTATACAAATTAAACCACAGATTTGAATATCAGAAATGTACAAATCGATATTCAGACTGTTTATTTAGCATTAAATTGCTACTACGTTAACCCATTTTATGAGTTAAATTCTAAAAAAACATTTTGACGGCAGAAAAACAAGTGTTGTATCACTCTCATATAATAATAATTTATTTCAAAAAAGAAATGGAGATATAACATGAGTGATTGCGAAATATAAAAAAGGAAACAGCTTTTTTCTTTCTTTTCTCTCGGAAAACTCAGGAAATATATTAACTGTGCCGAACGGTGGGGATATTCTTCCTGTACATCCGGAAGTAAGAACAAAGAAAATGAAAAGAAAAAGGAATGCTTAAAAGCTAAACCTAAATTTCGCTAAGTGTGCACTGAATGTATACATACACAACATTAAACAAATATTACATTAACAATGGTGTGAAGTGATATGAGAAGGGCATATATTTTAAGAATTTAACAATATCTTTTCATATGTTACTCTAAATTGCTTTACAGACAAGTGCTCCAAAGTCCCTGGGAGCGGCATTATATATACCTTGGTTATTTCAAATGAGTAAGAGCGCTCCTATAGTTCTTTTTACGTTATAGCCACCCTACTAAAGGATTAAAGCTGTAAAGTCTATTACGGGCAAGTACCTACCTGGGTATGTTTTGGGAGGTCGAAATGCAAATATCCAAATGGACCTTTATCTACTTTCAGCGTAGTTTAGTTTGGTGTTATTGTATCTACAATAAAAATAATTTTCGTAAATGTATAATCCCCTTATTTAGTTTAAATGTATAAATTAAAACCCAGATCTTAGAAGTATTTAGGTATAATTATGTAATATGTATTAGTATATTTGTAAACCCAATGTATACTAATTGGTTATTATACAGGGTCGCTATTATGTATGGAAACAGTCAAATATCTCGAGAACGGATCGATATATCTATTGAGGATACATTTAATATCCTTTCGTAATATTATAATTTCAAACGTTTTTTATTATTAAATATATGTAAATAGATTTAGGATATAGAGTTCAAACATAAACATTCCCAATTTTATAAATATTAAACGTTAATTTTCGATTGTAAACCACTGTATAACATACTTTTGTTAACATTAAAATAATAAAGGTTTTCTTTAAATTCTAAGAAAGTGATATCCTTTACATTTGCAAATTTATTTATTACCTGTGATTCGTTTGTTTATTACTTAGGGTTATCAGTGAACGTATTTAAAGAAGACCCTTAACATGACCACCCATTGCTAACTGGATATATATAATACGCTCACGATTCCTAAATATGTATGTACCATAAAAATCCACGACTGTACAACGTAATTAACCAGAAATACATACTTAGGTTTATGACACCTACTAATACCTAATTAGTAATGATATTTTATTATTTATTAGTTAAGATTAGATATTTAAGATGTAAACCTTGGGAACTATTGCTTGTAGGTATAATTTTCAGGAAATATCACAAGAAGAATTCCCCGTTGTGACGTTAAACAATACATTGTTCAACCACTACACTTTTAATCAGTAATAATTAGGGGTAGTGATATAGTTTTACCGACTTGAAAAACAGTACAGAATAAATCAGTATCATTCAGAGTCTCATAACAGCAGCAAGAAACTCAATAGTATGAACTCAGACACCGGAGATATTTCGCCGTTATCGAGTATAGTATTTCTTTAAAGTAATTGAATCTTCTATAATACAATAAATTTAATAAAATAAAATCGAATTAATGCGGTAACAAGTCGATAGCGTCTATAGACATAATACGACGCGTCTGTGACTCATCTCTGAGTGGTAGCGGTTTCTCGAAAACCGATTGAGCTAGAGCCGTTTTGATACTTGATTTGACATTTCTGAGGGCCCCTGGAGCATATAAAACAAAAATAGAGAGATGGCCCCGAAGTCTCATAAGTAGACTGCGGAACAAACGCTATCCTCTAATGAGTCATGCAGGCGCAGAGACAGAGCCGGTTTCGCTTAAATAATAAGATGCAATATTCGCTCGTAGCCCTGCCTTTAATGTCCTGAAAGACTTTTGTAGTAATGTTCAAAATACGGAAATCGGAATTAATTTAAATTCAGTGTTGTATTTATTTTCGTAAAAATAAATTTCCGTATATACATTTCATTGCCTTTATTGCGACTCTGAAATATATTTCAGAACTCCGCCTGTTTGCATTAAAAGACGGACAACTTTTATTAATACCATCGCGCTATAACATTCATATATACATGTTAAGTTGATCGATTGTACATTGTCAGCACAGATCACTTCCGATACGGGATAGCGTCGTCTTCGCAGTCTACTCAGAAGGTAAAGTGTGTGTGTCTTATGTTTTCTTGAGAAGCAGATTGCTGTATTTCGCTACACCGCTAACAGGTGGAACAGTTTTGATGTTATCCACCTACCCACCGTATCACGGCGTACTCCAAGGTCACCTTATTGACAATCCGCTTACGTTCCTTGGCGTTTGAATTTCGCGCGGGTTGTGGGCGTGGTCGCGTGATGATATCGCGTGAGGTTGGTAGCGGAGGGGATAAAAAATGCAAAATTAGACCCCGGTGTTAAACCTTATGGGACTTTGGTCCAGAAATTTGTTAGCTATATTACTACTTTTTATATATTAAAAGTAATTTGTGAAGGTGGGTCTAAAGAACCAATCTTTCCAAGATTATTTTAATAACATCATTAGATGTGGAATGGTCGTTTTCGGCATTAAAACACGTTTATTCCGCACGTCGCACTAACTTAAGTGAAACAACTGTGGGGACATATCTGATGATTGGAATATTTGAAATATCTTATCCAGATAATGATTCACTGATGATTCATAATGTGGTAAATGCTTGTGCACGTTTTATATATATTTTTAATTAAATTAAATTAAATGTAAAATTGCATGCATACGCCGCTGGCATATGTGTCGAATTTGCCATCTCTAACCATCAGTATAGGACACACAGACTTCTTCGTAACCTTCATATCAAGAAATCATATTTTAACAAGGGAAACCACCTCAACAGCAGTTTTATGTTAGTATAAGTCGTTGTAGATACAGAATAAATGTATATAGTGTAAATGATACACGTTCAACATTGCATCAAGCAGCTCATTCTGTATCGTTTTTGATAATCCCTTAAAAACCGGTGCTGCTTCGCTGTGATCTCTGAGCGACTTATCCAATTCTGCCGTAAAATTTATCAATTCCCGAAAAATGCCCTTGTTATTCGACGTTTGCTGTTCATCACGACCCCGAAGTGCCAGTTCAAACGCGCCACAAAATCTAATGCAATTTATTATTAAATTTAACACATGCCTATTTTTTGTTAGCTTTTCATTGTGTTGTTGAATTGCTTTTCTATATGATGAATCTAAAACATTCTGAATGTTATTTTTTCCTAACATTCTTAGACTAAATATATTTTTCAAATGCCCTTCGGAATGTTCATGTTTAATAATTTTAGCACTAAGATGAATTAAGTCTCTTATTCCGTTCTTTGACCAAGACGGTTCACCACCAAACAAAAGACACGGAAAACAAAACAAAGTATTTTTAATTTCACACCCACAAATCCAGTCATTTTTCTGATAAATATCCATTTTTAATTTTCTTATAACGTCTTTACATTTAACAGATTGTTTATTTTGTAAACATAATTGAGGCATCGGCCGTTTAAGATTTTTTACTGCGATTTTTTCATCATACGTTAGCCGCGAAAACGCGTTGTTCTCTAAAGCAGAGACGGAATTCATTTTACAACGGCCGTGAGCAGACTGGACCACTTGCTCAAACGCTATGTATTATACGACATTGAAGTAGGGCAAAATACAGTTCTCCCCACCTTCAATGTAATGATAATGGCTTAACGGAGCAACAGTTGGGCTTTGCTCATTATATCTGTGACGACGATCGGTGCATGTACGTTGTTAGCGTGCCACGTTCCGTCAATAACTATGAATACATAATATACATAATAAATAAATACTTTCACAGTTAGTCGCTGCTTGGTTTGTTTTGTTTCATAGTTCCAGGGGGTGCAATTGCTCAGTTGCTCTCATTAAAGAGCCGCCACTGGATTTTAAATTATATTTTCATTTTGTATAGTTTTATATAATTATATAAATATATAATACATGTGCATTGTGCAATTTTGTTTTAATACAGTCCTGGTTGGATACGTTTTAATATTTCTATTCGCTCGTTTGTATAAACATATCTGCCCCTATGCTCAGGTACTTGGTTGTAATAGACCATACAGTTTTAATCCTTTAGTCGGGTCGCTATATTGTGAAAAGAACTAGTTCTTTAGACAATGTAACGACCCGACTAAAGGATTAAAACTGTAAAGTCTGTCACTGGCAAGTACAACAGCACTGCGGCGGTTATGTTTTAGAAGGTCGAAATGCAAATGTGCAATGTGCAAATGGACCGTACTCTATCTACTTTAAGCGTAGTTTTACGTGAAACTGATAGCACTGACTATGAGATTCTGACAACTGCGAAAGCTTTTAATATATTCATTTAATTTGTATATAAATATTTAGTATAATATTCTTACCTTAAATAATTATATAAAATTATATAAATATAAAAGACATGTGCATTGTGTAATTTTGTTCTAATCCAGTTCTGGTTGAGTATCGATATATTATAATTAGCGCAAAGCCCAGTGCAGTACTGGCGAAAGGCTGTATTTCTAAAATATTTAATTTTATTTATGTAATTGGAAAACGAACGGGTGGCGATCTATAAAATTACGAAATACATATTTATTTTTTGAAAAGTTGTATTTATAAAGTTTTTAATTTATTTATATAATTGGAAAACATACGGGTGGTGATCTATCTATCTAAAATTACGAAATACATATTTATTAATTAATTTTATTTATATAATTGGAAAACAAATGGGTGGTGATCTATAAAATTACGAAATACATACGTATTTGTTGAAAAGTTGTATTTTTAAAGTTTTTAATTTTATTTCTATAATTGGAACATTTTTATTTGTTCATTTTGTCGTTCAAGTTGAGTAAAGGAGTATTAATATTGACTAGCAATAGTTTCTCAAAGTTTTCTTCTATCAATTTTGTTCTCTTTGAGTACATCCTTATAAATAGAAAACGTCCTTTCTACATCGCAACTGGTTATAGGTGCATACTTTTCAAATTATTAACAGCCACATCTAACGTGGTTAATCCGTCATTTAATTTGAGATTTCGATTTTCAAAATAAGTGATTAGTTTTGGCAATTTTCCAAAGTGTTCCTGAAGAAAGTACAACTGATTTTTTAAATTTTGGATTTGTGTGAGCTCCTTGCACTCACCAATACTTCTAGCATCCTCCTTCAGCAGTGTTACGAAATGTTTTAGACTATCGAAATTCTCAGCATAATAACTAGTAGCTTCCAGCCATGTTCCCCATCTAGTTATTACTGGAGTGGGAGGCAGTGACAGAGATGGAAATTTTTCCCTGAAAAGAGCTACTCTCAATGGTGCTTTTCTGAAAACTTTTTTAAAAGTTGATACGAGTTTATCAACTTCCGGAAAAGTGTCTCTGATATATTCACAGATTCTGTGGAGAGCATGTGCTACACAAGTAATATGCAGCATATTAGGATATGTTTTCTTCAATAGTCTGCCTGTTTTTAACATATACGCAGCACTATCACTGACAAATAAAAGTATTTTTTCTTTGTACGTGGCGTCCGAATGAACCATTTTTTGCATATTCTCCTTAATGGTTTCAGCAACTGTTTCCGCATCAACTCTATTTATAACACTTGTTGCTATTACATATGAGTTATAGGGAATAGTTGGATGTAATACACCAGCTACAACATTTACCACACATCGTCCTAACATATCCACCGTTTCGTAGGCGCTTATCCATATGTATTGATTTAAAAGATGGCTTCTAATGCGTTCTACTGTTCTCGTATAGCACCTAGAAACATAATATTTGCGTAAAGTTGATTCATCAGGAACATTTCGACCAGTATATTTTTTCAGAAATGGCTTCAAAATTGGATTGTTCAATTTAAATAATGGAATATTAGCTGCCATAAAAGTTTCACAGAGTTCTTCGTTAAAATTGACAGATTCCAACGGGTTCAATTTTTTTTCGTGCTTTAACGATCCTACGTGACGTTTTACGGTTGATTTATTGCAATTTTTCAATAACGTTTCAAACACACAAATAAACGAAATTAAATAACGAAATTTTATGCACACTTACGTGAAAATAATTGGAAGATGTTGCTTAAATGTAAAGAAAAGGAATGTACGTGCTATTTCTCTTACGAAATACGATAAACTAATTTATTTTATCTACGTACTCGACACCACTATATTCTCCGAATACAATAGCTGGGTTGTCCATTGTTATCGCTGCGAGACCAGGTGGCCGAGTAAGTCAAACAAATACTTCATTGAATTACGCCGGGATGTACTAAGCGACGTTATACACAATTCCAATTGCCGATTGCGTTTTATGGAAATTGCATCCGTTCTCTAAATTTACAATCAGAGAGCGGACTCGGTTGATGTTTCATAGCCCATAGGCGCCTGCCTTGTATTATAATAAGCAATATTATATCAGTTTGTTGAAACGGTTTGTTTCTGTAAGCGATGCGTGAGTTTCGAACAATTTGATACGTGTAAGTGGCACATACCTACATATATACGCAGTTAATATGCACAACAGAGTGAATGTAATACACGATTGGATAACCGGCAGCAACTACTGCTGAAGCAAAGGTAATGCTGACAAGCAAATTTCGTGTCAAATTTTGAATAAAAATAATTTACAAAGAACAAAACTCAAAACTATGTATTTTCTGTGAAATATTGAAAGTGTAAAACATTACTATGAATAACTAAAATTTGTTCAAGGTGTTCCTGTGTTAAATTAGTTCTTTTAGATGTTAAAACGTCTTTAAAAATAGAAAATGTCGGTTCCACATCACAACTGGTGATGGGTGCTTAATTAAAATGTTGCAAAAGTGCACCATACTTCGTGTGTATAGATTTTTCAATCGGCTCTGTGTAGAATTGATATAATATATTCAAATTTGGCTTTCTGCTAAATATGGCATCAACTTTTTGTCTCAGCTTTGAGAAA
Organism: Melolontha melolontha; assembly: GCA_935421215.2. Lineage (NCBI taxonomy): Eukaryota > Metazoa > Arthropoda > Insecta > Coleoptera > Scarabaeidae > Melolontha > Melolontha melolontha. The sequence goes on from OW285235.1 coordinate 205,591,220, forward strand.
TATCTTTTTAAATGATGAAACTAACTTATCAACATTTGGAAAATGACCCCTGATGTATTCACATACTCTGTGTAGTGCATGTGCTGCACAGGTAGGGTGTAGCATATTGGGATTAGATTGCTTTAATAACTTCCCTATTTTTAACATATAAGCTGCCGCATCAGTCAAAAATAATAGCATCTTGTCTTTATAGTTGTTATTCGATGACAGAATATTATGAATACATTAATCAATTACTTTTGCAACTGTTTCATCATTTACGACTGGTAACGACTGGCAATATTTTAGTTGCAATTAAGTATGGTTGGTGTGAAGAATACCGACAACTAAATTTAATACATATCGTCCCATTACATCCGTTGTTTTGTCTGCATTTACCCAAATATAATGACCAGATAGGTTGGTTCGTATTTTTTCAATGGTTCTCAAATAAAATTTTGGTGAGTGGTATTTACGTAAAATAGATCTGGTGTATGACGATCGGTATATTTTATAAGAAACCTCGTGAGGACTGGATTGTTAAGCTCTTTGAATGGAATATTGACCGCCATAAAACCTCTGATTATAATATTTCCGATCGCTTGTTTGTACAAATATACCTGCCGTTATGCTCTGGTACTTGCGGGTATTAGCCTGGTTTAATCCTTTAGTCGGGTCGTTATATTGTGGAAAACACTACACTTGGAATGCAATTAAAACGATTATTTTATTTACTTAATGCAATTACACAAAAATATAGGACATTATGGAGAAAGGAAATAAAAACATACACATCCGTGTAATTCTAATTAAAGAATTTATATTTTAATATTCACGAAGTACTAACTAATTAGTGCGTCATTAATTATATAATTAACAATAATAGCACATGTGAAATCACACATATCGTCGTATCAGATTCTAAAGGAATATACATAATTGCCTGCTGTTGGAACCCACAAATTTTTCTCAGCGAATTCACAAATATGTACGCGAAGTATTTCTTAAAGTTTTCCATATGTAAATTTATTTTAATTCATGACGTTACTTTTTGGTGAAACTACGGGGGGGTATTGATTCTAGTTAGCCTAAGCCATTTTCCTTGAACAAAACAAAATCTTCTTATAATGACAAGTAATAATGATATTTTAAAAGTGTCACACTGTAAAATCTTACGTCAAGAAGTTGAAGTATTGCTGTGTAGTAAATTTTGAAAGAAAGCATGTCGAATGCAAATGTGAAAATCAATGAATTGGAGTATCGAGGCTTCATCTAATACTTTTATTTGAAGAGGTTAAGCGGTAAAGAAATTTAGAAAGATATGCTTAACACTCTTGGCGATCAATGCCCATTATATGCGAATGTCAAAAATTGGATTGCGTTATTCAAAAGAGGAAAACCATTCGTTGAAGTTGAGAAGCGACAAGGAAGACCGATTTCGGTGTCCACCCTCGAAAATATTGACGCAGTTTATGACATGATATTATCAGACCGTCGAAAACGTCTGAAACATATAGCTGAGGCACTAAAGGTTTCATATGAATGCGTCCATCATGTAGTTCACGTCGATTTAGATATGAAAATAATTTCTGCAAAATAGATTCCTAAATGCTTGAACACCGAACACAAACTAGCAAGAGTGAAAGCATCACACCAGTTTTGAAGAAGTTCCATATTTTTTTAACCGTGTTGTGACTATAGATGAAACATGGGTCAATTTTTACGACGCAGAAATAAAACAGTAATCGATAGTGTGGAAGCATCATGGTTCTCCAAGGCCTAAGAAGTTTCGATTTCAAAAATAGGCTGGAAAAGTTCTTGCTTCAGTTTTTTTGGGATAACCGTAGAATAATTATGAGCGGTTGCCTAAAAAAGGTCAGACCATTACTGGAGATTTATGTTCTAAACTACTAACCATCCTGAGCGAGAGAAAATTAAGGAAACAAGAGGTGGCATATTAGCGAAAGGTGTTGATTTTGCAGAACAATGCCCCTGCACACAAATCGCGTATTACCATGAATACAATTCGGGATCTAGAGTTCGAATTACTGGAACACCCACTCTATTCCTCAGACTTAGCCCCCTCAGACCATTATCTGTTCCCTCGATTGAAAAAAAAAGTTTAAAATGACGTCAATTTTTGTGTAACGATGAGGTAATAGGAGCTGTGAAGGGCTGGTTTGCAGACCAAGAAGAATCTTTTTATAGAAGTGTTAGAGGCGTTTCAGGATCGCTGTTTTAAATAATAAAATACAGCAATACCTCGCATAGTCCGGCTTCGAACAGTCCGGATTCACTATGTCCGGTTTAAAATTTTAAAAAATTTAAAGTTATGCGCTATGAAATTTCATTTTTTCTGGGGTTCCCCGTTGTGTATGTATGTACCTAGACTGAATGAGAATGTAAACTCCGTATAAAGTTTCGGTGGTTCCCCTTTCAACGCCGTAATGTATAAACTATGAAGTCGTACATATATTGTATATAGTGTGCGCATAAACAGTGGATGTTCTATTGGTTATCGATGTGTAAATTTACAGTAAAATTGATTTGTGATACAAAATTAGATAGATCTGAATTCCATTAAAATAAAAATGAGTGCAAAAAGAAAACGTGAAAGTGATTCTGCCATCAAAAAACGTAAAAGGCTTACTTTAGAACAAAAGCTCGATATAATCAAGCTTCACGAAGAAGGTGCATCCTTTGCTAAAATAGGCCGTGACAAAGGAATGGATGAGTCATCAGTTCGAAAACTTATCAAAAAAAAAAGATCAATACAAATTGCAAGGTAATGGCTACGCCTTCTTATTTGTCAAGAAAAGTGACTAAAACAAGAAGCGCTCGAATGGTAAATATAGAACGACTATTATCCATATGGATCGAAGACTTAAATCAAAAGCGAGTTCCGCTTAGTCAAATGGAAATTCAAACCAAAGCACTAAGTCTTTACAACGACTTAAAGACTACTGATGAAGTAGAAGGCGAAGGTCAGGAAACAAGTGAAAATTTTACAGCAAATCGTTGGTGCTTTTTACGTTTTAAGCAACGAACTGGTATCCACAATGTTCGCATTGTTGGTGAATCTGCCAGTGCAGATAAAGAAGCTGCATTAAGATATCCGAAGGAATTGAGTGAAATCATACTGAAAGGTGGTTATAAAGATTAACAAATATTTAATGTAGATGAAACGGAGTTATTCTGGAAAAAGTTGCTGTCACGCACTTTTATAGCAGCCAATGAAAAGTCATGCCCTGGCTATAAAGTTTCAAAGGACCGTCTCACACTGTTATGAAAATGGAAATGCAGCAGGCGATTTCAAATTAAAGCCCATGCTTGTGTACCGAGAAGATAATCCTAGAGCTCTTAAAAATGTAGCAAAAAAATGATCTCCCAGTGTTGTGGCGTTCAAATAAGAAAGCATGGGTCACAAAAACTTTATTTGAAGATTGGTTCACCAACTACTTTTGCCCTGCAACGAAACGTTATTGTAACGAAAAAGGGTTAGATTTTAAGATTTTACTGATCTTAGATAACGCCCCAGGTCATCCGACTAGTCTTTCGGAATTAAATGAAAATGTACAAATAAGTTTTCTTCCGCCAAATACGACGTCGTTGATCCAACCTATGGATCAAGGTGTCATTGCGACATTTAAGGCGTATTATTTGCGCCGCACTTTTTCCCAAGCCATTAAAGCTACAACAGGAGAAAATGCACCTACTTTAACGGAATTTTGGAAAAGCTATAACATCAGAAACGTTATCGAAAATATAAGCGAAGCATGGCATGAATTAACAGCAAGCAATATGAGAGCAGTGTGGAAACATAACATACCGCATTGTGCAAATGATTTGATTGATTTTGAAACTCATTTTGCTGAGGTAACTAATAACATAGTGGAAATTGGACAGCAGCTCGGTTTCGAAGAATTAGATTCCGTCAACGTAATTGAGTGCATTGAATCGAACACTAATGAATTGGATAATGAAACACTTATTAACATAGATGAACAACGAGCTTATGAAGAACAGGAGGACAACTTAGACAACGACTATGGTGTTGAAGTTCCTACAAGGGAATTAACAACTGAACAACTATCAAAAATTATTGTAATGGTTGGGAACGTATCGGTGCATATTAAGGAAGTTGATCCCAATATCGAGCGAAGCCTTACAGTTTGCCGAACAATAAACAATGCAGTTCGGTGCTACAGAGAAATTTATGAAGAGAAAAAATCGAAGAAAAAGGTGCAGACATTCATATTGCAATTTTTAGACAATACAAAATGAATTTTTTATACACACAATTATTTTTAATAAAGACATTTGGATTTACTTACTGAGGGACGCATTTCTTTGAACCAATTGCCAATTTTTGCATATGTGTATCTAATTCCTCGATTAGTCCGATTTAAAACAGTCCGGGAAGTCCGTGGAACCAGTTATCCGGACTATGCGAGGTATTGCTGTAGTCTCAACTTTAAATTGTTTCAATAGTAGGCTAAAAATATATGAATCCCCCTCGTATGATATTCAATATTATATTAATTTTTAATGTATTGCATCCTGTTTCTGTATTGTTGAAAACTATAAACTATCCTAATATTTTTCTTACAAAGTGACCCTTTTGTCTTACTATTGTAGGTGAAAACAAAAATGCATTATAATCTTTTGACTTTGAATATGTGATATGGACATGATTTATTTTTTCAAATGGAAAAAAATTAATAAAAATATTAATAATATTTTATATTATTAAAAATCCTTTGTATTATACAAATCTGGTGGGGTTTACCTACTCATGTATGTTTCAATTATTCTGAATAAAAATATTTTTAAAATATCGTTAATTATATACAAAAAATTTTCAAGAATGAGTATTATACAACATGAAAGTCCTTCCCGATTTCTCCTCGTATAATGTATGACATGTTTATATCAAATAATTATATCCGCTACCAGAGAAATGCGCATGCAATTTAATGCAAATTCTATTCAGAAAAAATATTGGGTTAGGAAGTAAGTCGATTTAGTTAAATTTTTAGATATACTTGCGTATTCGAGTGATTTCGATCTCATGTGGTGGTTGTATAGTTGGCGATTCGACTGTAATTCAGTAGTAGTAGACTCAGTTTAGAAAAAAAAATTATCGGTAGGTGGCGTAACTGTTCTTTTTCCGTCATTTGAAATATGGAAATTTAAAACATAGTTTGTCGTCATATTTTGTTTTCACTTTCGTGCTGTGTATGGTGATAAAGCTTCAGATGAAGCCAGTATCAAAATATATTTGCTAAATATTGTTCTTGTAAGTTTTTTCTCAAAGACGAACCGCGCGCTGATCGTTCAGCTGAAGTTGATGATTAAATCAAGGCAATAGTCGATACGGATCGTGAAAAGTCTGATATATCACATAACGGGTGTTCATTTGAAAAGTAAATCTAGTAGCATGTGATTTACTGAGAACATTTTGAAGTATGTCGTAAATTAAAATTTACTACTTAACCTACGAAGTCGTATATTTTGACAGTTTCATACATACAAATAAATAACAAATGTGATTGACATTATCAAATGTCATTTGGATTTACGTTTACGGAACAACAAACACATACTAATATATATGCGTTTTATTCTATCAAAATTTCGAAGTAACCTAGATTGACTTTTCAAATGAACACACGTTATATGCTTTGAAATGAGTTTAAAGCAACTTGGCTACGTAAAAAATGGATTTATCCTTAGAAATTAACCTTTCGATACGGAAGGGTGTAAAAATGATTCGGTTGACGAAGGGGGTACATTATGCACCCCATATTCCAAGTAAGTAAGTATACTCACAAAAATGCTCATACGGCCGCTCCTGAAAGTAAAAGGGAATAAATAAGGCAATATTTTTTCTAAATAAAATTATTTATATAATAGACATATATTTCAATGGCTCCTCTATTCTATTTGATGCAATTGGCATGAAGACTTATTTTCTGAGAGATTCCCACGAAGATTTTTTAAACAAATTTGTAAATTAGGTTATCCGATATGACCATTTCTGTTTCCATTCGTCGTTTCGCGAATTTATTCAGAGGAACGGGAACTGTAAATCGTAAACTGAGACGTGGTAGACAAATGGCCAAAAATGAAATTACTGTCGAAGCGGTAAGGCCAGTAGTCGAAGAACGTCCACAAACTACTGTACGACATTTACAGCAAGAATTAAATCTTTCTTACGGTACCTGTCAATGTATTCTTAAAAATGATCTACATATGTGTCCTTACAGTATACAAGTAACACAAGCGATACTTCCGGTTTATAGGCCACGAAGACAAGAATTTTGCCAACGATTTATTGAACAATTCAATGATGAAACATTGTCGAAAATAATGTTTACAGACGAATCATGGTTTCATCTCTCTGGGTACGTCAACTCTCAAAATATTGGAATGTGGAGTACAGATAATCCACAATTTTTTTTATAGAGACTCCATTACATTCGCAAAAAAAAATAGAGGTTGGGCAGCTATTAGCATGAGGAGGATTATTGAACCTATATTTTCTTAAGGTATGTTAAAAATAGTTTTTAAAAACATTTGATTAGATTTCTAAAGCACTATGTTGGTACAATAATCTCAGTTTTCAAACTTTTTAGGAACAATAAATGCTGAACAGTATCAGTTAGAAATTTTAGCTCCATTTGTAAATATGTTACACGATGATGAGCTACAAGAAGGATTTTCAGCAAGCTGGAGCTCGTGCACATACTACCAATGCGAACATTGCTATCATGCAGGAATTTTGGGGAGATCGCATCATTAGCTTGAATACAGATACTATCTGGCCACCACAAGCTTGTGACTTAACACCAAGTGATTTCTTTTTATGGCCACATTTAATGAACTCGATTTTTGTAATACCCGTTGTTGATCTTGACGATTTAAAACAAAGGATCACTAACAACATAGAATAAATTATAATACATCAGGAATTCTTCAAAACGTATTTGTTCGTTTAAAAAAACATATCACCATATAACACAACTATTTAATATCGTTTTTCCATTTATTTTGTCATTCTATATTTTTTTTCTTCAATATAATGATAAATCATGTTTAGCTTTAAAAATGTTTATTATTTGTTTTGTTATGAGAAATATTACATCTGCTGATATTATAACTAAATTGAAAAATATATTTTTAAAATAGGTAAATTATTTAATTTGAACTATCATTAAATTGAACAAAGTGACAGGTAACTCTTAAGTCGAATCAAATTAAGATGCACGTGATTTTATTCATAGCATACTCTGAAAAACTTTTTTTTGAATCACACAATAATATGGGCATGGAAACCAGAGAAGTATTAACTATAAATTTTCATTATAGGCAGTATAGGCACTTAATTTTGTCTATACATATAAATTGATTGACGAATAATATCGACTTGCCGTATTGGAATTTTTCCTGAGGATACTTTATTGAGCTTTCCTTTTTATTTATTTGAATGCGATATTTGACAATTTTGTAAATTGTTCCACAAGCCCTTACAGTTATGGTTCATCTATTTAACACGGCAGTTTCTAATCGCTGTGTAAATAGACTGATAGACCGCAATAAAATGATTATCCAAACCCTTTGGCATTTCGTATAATTTGAAATATACTATACGCTTTTCTTTACTTTGTAACATTGTTATTTCAATCACTTTTTTATTTTTATTTATTAGATATAGCAAACGCCAAATAAGTTGGTGCGAGGAGGGGGTGCGCAGAAAACGTTTTTAAAAACGTCTACCCCGACTACTCAAGTAATTGTCAGAATACATTTGTCATTGACGTTTGACGGAACGTAATGTATTTGCTAGGGAATCATAAAGTGATATACGCTCAGAGGTTAGAATTATCTGACATTTGATGTAAAACCAAATACAAATCTCCCCACTACTTCTAATCCTGCGCGAACTTACCCCTCCTCGCGCCAACTTAATTGGCGTTTGCTATACCTACCTGTAGGGCTGGGTGTAGTATCGATACATCGTCCAATATCCGATACCATAACTGGTATCCATTCCCCGACACCTCAGATAACGAAGGGTATCGATTCTAAGGTATCGTTTCCAAAGTATCGATTCCAAAGCATCGATGCTTTACACCGATTCCAGTACTCGCTAAGTATCGATACTTTAGCGATGTATCGGATAGCTTACCTTCGTGCATTTTTTTAAATGTATGTAAAGGATGCAATAATTTCTTAAGTAAAGAATTTTTAAGTATGTATGCATTATATATATATATTACATATTGTAGTGTTATTATTGTTACTTTGTGTATAGTAAGTTATTGGAATTTGTACGATATATCCTTATAAAGTTTGGTGTCACTCCAGTATAACATTATTTCTATTTCCATCAAAATTAAATTTGGGCGGTATTTATAAGGTCGAAAGAATTTTGTATATAATAGTATGGCAAACAAAATTAATCCATTTTAGAAAGTTGTACTTCAAACAGTTGACAAAATTACATGAAAGATTTTTTCGAAAATCCATCGTTAAAGACCTATTTAAGAAATCAAATAATAAAGATGTCATGCTAAAGGCAAACTATATTTGGGGATATTTAGAAAAAAATCAACATACAAAATAAAGGAAGTTTCTATGGTGATACATATATTAAAAAAAATAATCAGAAAACGCCAGAGGGAAAAATTTTACTGAAAAAACAGTGAATATATATTGGAATAGAAAGAGTTTCACATAAATACAATTGCATTAGTTATTTAAAATATAATAATAACAGTGCAGTATCTAAGAAGTAACACGACAAGCACAGGGAGAATTTATGAATACAGAAAATCTTTTGATTTGAACGTGATAGAAAAGAGGAGTTACAGGGATATATGTTTCGTTTTGGAGTAGAAGAAAATTATTTTAGTACATATTCAATCATTTAAACACTAAATTCTTTTTTGATACACGTAGTTTTTTAAATTTTGGTCGACATATGTATTAATTAGTATAAAAAAGAATTGTAATATATGTTTCTGTAAATAATTATGTTTACCTCCATACATTTTATTTTCCAAAAAAGCTCACGCCCTGAAGAAGAATTTTAACAATAAAATATTATACAATATACAAGTGTCCCGTATCGTTATGTTCAAATTTTAGGAGTGTAAAGTAGACTTCATTTCAAGTAACAAAAACGCAAGACTTGTATATCCATTTATATTTGTTTCAAAGTTACAGATCTATGAATGTGATTGTCAGATCATGAAAAAAAATGTAATCCTAAAGTCAATAAAAACTGATTTTATTTAAAAAAGTTCAATTAATAATATTTTCGATGTCCACCTCCTTGTTGAATGCAGGCTCATGCTCGTAAGCCAACAGAAGAAGTACTTCCGAATTTCATACTTGTTTTGTCGGATTTGCTCGGCAGCCAGGTGAATACGATCCAACAACTCTTCTCTTGTGTTCGGAACTTGCGCGTAGACTAAATTTTTCATGTACCCCCATAAATAAAAGTCAAGGGGATTAAAATCGAGTGATCTGGGTGGCCATACAACAGGACCACCTCGACCAATCCATCTTGAATAATTGACGTTAACCCAATTTCGAACAGCAATTCCGAAATGTGGTGGTGCCTCATCCATGTGAAACCACATGTCTCGTCGAACATTCAGTGGGACATCCTCTAAAAGACCTGGCAGTTCGTCAATAAGAAATTGAAGGTAATTGTCCGCATTTAATCTCCCAGGAAGAACGACAGGACCAATCAACAAGTCATCGATTAGGGCCGCCCAAACGTTAATAGAAAATTCATGTTGAAATTTAGATGGGCGTATAGCTTTGGAATTTTCTGATGACCACCTGTGCAGGTTTCTCAGATTTGTTACACCACTTCTCGTGAACGTAGAATCATCTGTCCATAGGACTGTTCTGCGGAAATTAAAATGAAGCCGTGACTGTCTTAATATCTAGGTAGAATAAACTAGACGAGCATAGTGATCTGCCTCAAGCAAACTGTGTCTGCTGCGATAGGGATACGGATATAAGCCCTCACGTTTTAAAATTCGCCAAACTGTCGTTCGTGGCACTCCTAGTTGTCTAGCGATTCGACGTACACTTAGAGTTGGATCCCTTGTAACAATAGCTACATAGTAATAGCTACATAGTAACAATTTGCCAGCAGACTTAGAGGAAGAAGCCTTCCTTTAAGTCTGCTGGCAAATTTACTCCTCGGTCGAAAGGATAATCAAGCAGTCCGCATTCCCGAAATTGTCTGTGTACTTACAGAAACGTTCTGTAATGAGGAAAGCGCCTTTCGGGAAACCGATGTCGGTATTCAATATTGTTTGACGTGCTTTTTTTTTTAGATCTCCAAGAAATTACTGTATGCACTACGTAATATGTTTATTTATTTTAGGATAACATTTTATTATGCGACGTTAATAATCACAGGCCTGTTGAATCGTATAATCTTTTTTAAATCAAATCAGTTTGTATTGACTTTAGGATTACATTTTTTTTTCATGATCTGACGATCACATTCATAGATTTGTAACTTTGAAACAAATAAAAATGGATATATAAGTTTTGCGTTTTTGTTACTTGAAATGAAGTCTACTTTACACTCCTAAAATTTGAACATAACGATACGGGACAGCTTGTATATTGGAAAGGATGTTGAATTTTATATTATGCGTAGCAAATATTCAAATTATGACAAAATAACTATAATTATTACAAAAAAAAGCAACATATGGCAATATTGCAAATTTCATACCGTAGATATGGTAGAATAGGTAAATTAATTTTATACTTCTTGAAACCGATATCAAACAATCGATACCTAGTAAACGGGTTTTGAATACTGATTCCTAGGTATCGAATCATGGTATTGATTTCAAAGTATCGATTCCAAACCATCGATACTTTACGGATTCCAGTACTCAGAATCGATACCGTGCACAGACCCGATACGTCCCTAAGTATCGATACCTCGATTGGTATCGCTACCCGACACCGAAAACGTCGGTATTGTCCAGTCCTACCCACCTGTATAAATTTAAGGCGATATTTATAAAAAAATATATACTTTTTTATGTTATGTTGCTTTAAACTTATAAGTATGATTCAATTTGCATTAGATTTTATATGTTTACTTTATAAAATAAAATATGTGTTTCTATTTTAATGTTTATTCCGTAGATACACCTAATTGTAAAAAACGCCGAAATACTAAAAATACCAATTGGTTGGTTTGGGTTGGATGTTGCTGGGGGAACCAAAATTTGTAGTTACGCCACTAGAAAAGGTCGTCGATAAAAATTGAAAATACATTACTAAATTAAAATATTTTGCTCCATACAGAAAAAGCGAATATTATGTTGATCAGTTCTTCGGTTGCGATAAGTTGGTACTAATTTTATTTATTTAATTTAATATAATTTGTATTTGCTAACCCATAATAAATCTTGAATAAACATTGTCCAAGAAATTGTGACAAAAAACTACATACATATTATAATTTATTTTTTTTATTTTTATTTTTGATATAATTAGATACAATCTTCCAACAAGAAAATGTTGATTGTAATACAGTATAAACTTGAATGTCATATGTCGCTTTTCTTTATTTAGCTCTGTATTATTTACATTGAACTTGAACTATTGTTTTGACTATAGTATGGTTTGTATTATACAATGTGAATGGAATTTACGAATGATCTCATCTTGGTCACGTTAATTGATAAATAAAAACCATGAAATGTCTAGTTTTTCCGTTAGAAATTGCATAAAAAAACAAGGAATAATTAATAAGTTAACATTCTAAATTTTTTTCTAAAAGTGAAACCTGCGTAATAATTATTACTAGAGATATTGTTAACAAGAACAACTCTGTAAATGGATAACATTTACGATATTTATATAAAATCATTACGTGACTTTTCTTTTTGTCCTTTAAAAACGTCAATAATAACCCAATGTAGTCCATTTAAATACCTCTTTAGCTCTATGTGCTGCGCCTGGCCTGGTTATTAAAGCGGTGCCGTTACAAATAACGGCGGTGTCTTCGACAAAAACACATTCAGGTAATGTTTCATCAGACGGCAACTCGATAACATCCAACCCTAATTCTCTCAACAACCTTACATACGCTTCGTGCTGTTTCTTTGCCTCTTCTAATTCTATTTCACCTCTTGTACGCAGAGACAACGGAATTCTGCATACAACTGCGTGCGTAAAACGAAACGCCGCCATGTTTACAACAGCGCGACGCGAAAGTAACTGCTTTTGTCGCTTTGACGGTTGAACTTAACGTTATATGTTGGAATCCCATGAAACTCACACGATTAGATGAAACTGGTTCGTCTATTATCGGGTATATTCGTTTCATTGAAATATACATCCCAAAGCGTTCTAACAGATTAGATTTTTACGTTGAAGACTTTAACACATTCAAGTATTTGTATATGAATGAATCTAATAAACATCAAATTGAAGTTGTATAAATAAAAAATTAAAAACCCTTACCACAATAAAATTTAACAATTCTATATACGTATTTCGACAACCACGTTGTCATTCTCAGTAGAAAAAGCAGTGTAACACTTGAAAGCACAAAAAACACTCACTGAGCGCTATATTGTACGGAGTGTTAAACGAGAAGCCGTACAATATTGCGCTCAGTGAGTGTTCTGTGTGCTTTCAAGTGTTACACTGCTTTTTCTACTGAGGATGACAACGTGGTTGTCGAAATACGTATATAGAATTGTTAAATTCTATTATGTTAAGGGTTTTTAATTTTTTATTCACTTAAAAGCCACAGTCTCCGATTTTTCAGTGAAGTTGTATAGTTATCTAAATGATAGATAATCATTGCAAAAAACATGTTAGCAATATTTATTTTAATTTAAATGGTAATTTTCAATAAGTTATGATAACAAAATTTTTAGTGTTGTTAGAAATGTCTTTCTATGGAGACTGTGGTTAAGTAAAAACTGAAAGAAGATATAAAACCCCTTACCACAATTAATAACCGTATCCTAAATACGTATTTCTACAACTAAGTTGTCATCATCGTTAGCTTTACTTAGCAACTTATACGTGTTAGCTTTACTGTGCCCATGTTCGACACATTGATTAGTGGTTTTACTTACTTATGATGACAACTTAGTTGTCGAAATACGTATTTAGGATACGACTATTAATTGTGGCAAGGAGTTTTATACCTTTTTGGAATTGTTAGAAGTAACTAAACCTAGAAATCATAGATTAACTTATTTGATTGCTTAAGACTGAATAAGTATCTTTTTCTCGGGATGTTTTAGAATTATTTCGAAAATAAAATTTTAGGAGTAACAAGAAGGAGCTTTAAAAGCACACTTTTTCTCATCTAAATTCTGAAGTTTCAGTGAGAAAATGTATAGTTAATCTACACGAGAGAGAATGCTACAATAAGAAATCGAATATTTAATGTGTTTTATTAAACAATAGTTTTAACATCATTTATCATTATAGCGAATATAACATTCTAGAAAATGTCGAACTCGAAAAGAAAAGTGGAAACAACTCCTAAATAAATTCTAGAGGCGTAAATATCGTCAAAATCCAAATCTTGAAATGAAAGAAATTAAAAGCAAATATTTGAAATATTGAAACCTTCAACTGGAATATCAGCAAAAAATATCAAATTGTCACAAGCCTACAATATTTTTCCCGTTTTAGATCTGAGTAGAGTTCCCGATCATTTTTAATGCGCTGATTACGAGAAATATGGTAAAAAAATCCATCACGTCAGAATATTTTTTTAGCATTTTAGATTTTGCAATTCGAAAATGGATAAAACTTTTTAAACGAGTTCTAACTAATTGTTAATGCATTTAGTGAATCTATTAGGATAATAGACTAATTTCCGATTTATAATTTGTTAAATACTATATAATTATATGTAGATATGCTTTCTACATATTACGATAGGATTAGGATTCGAAACCACGTGCATGGCTTGCCGAACCATCGCTTTAACCACTAAGCTACCAAAGGCAGTAATTTCGAATCTTTGTAATATATCTACTATATCTTGTAATATGTAGAAAGCATATTTACATTTATATTACTTCGCAAAAAATGCAACAAATTTCCACAACGGCCTGCTACGGGCAAGATATATATCATATGTTTCCTTGATGTAACTCAAGACATCCCCACAAAGATTCGAAATCACTGCCTTTGGTAGCTTGGTGATTAAAGCGATGGTCCGGCAAGCCATGCACGTGGGCTCGAATCCTACTCAGGGCGAATTTTTTTTTCTATAAAAAAATCGAATAAATTACTTCGCGGAAAATGCAACAAATTTGTACTACATAATTAGTCTCTAAGTAATACGTCTTTATTACGCTAAAAATGGGTGATATTGGCCTCATTATCTAATGAGCCTAGTAATGGGTTGTTAAAACTTTTTTTTATGAAATGCCAAAGTTCTCCAGGTAGAAAATAGGTCGACAAGAAATTCTGCAAATTTAATTTTTTTGGTGGAAGTTTTAGTACACATTAAGCTGAGTATGCTGAAAGAGTTTGTGAAGGCTTTAAATAAAGAAGAAGAAGGTTTCAAATATTCGCATACAATTATCCCATCATTGTCAGACGCTGAACTGAAAGAAGAAATTTTTGTTAGTCCTGATATAAGAAAATTAATGAAGGATGAAAAATCCAAATTGAGTTAGAAGCATGGAAAATTTCTTAAGGAACAATAAAAACCTTGATTATAAAGAAATAGTGGCGAATATGACTGCGAATTTTGGCTTAATGGGCTGTTCTATGAGCATTAAACTTAATTTCTTGAATTCGCACATCAATTACTTTCCGGAAAATTTAGGAGCCGTTAGCGAGGAACAAGGTGAAAGATTTCACCAAGATTTGAAAGATATGGAGGAGGTATCAGGGAAGGTGAAATATAAACATGTGGCGGACTACAATTGAGATGACTCAAACCGAAAATTTAAGAAAAAATCTCAAAATAGAGGCTCCGGAGAAAAATGGACAAAGTTTTACAAAGATAAGTGAGATAGAATAAAGTATTTTATCTAATTTTGACACATAAAGTGACACTTTTCAAAACTGTATGACGTTAGGAAACGGTTTACTTTTCGTAACTAGTTACGAAAAGTAAAATATTTCGTAACTAGTGTTGAAAAGTTCTTTTCATCACTAGTTACGAAATATTTTGAAAAAATCATTTCATCTCAAGTTAATAAAGGGGAACGTTAAATGACACAAACTGGTTAAATTTTTATTTTATGCATTATAAACATTTATGAACACAATGTGAACAATTGGTGAGGTTAATTCCTGCACACGTAGAATTCATGGCAGGTACTCTGATGTTATGATGCAAAACGGAATGTGCATTTGAGCTTGATTCACCAAGAATATCATTGGCAATCCTTTTCTTATTTTCTATAGAATTCTCTACATAGCCCTCAGCTACAGTATTGGACTTCCAGCCTCCATGTCGTTTAACCTTAAAAATATCCGCACCAGAATCTGCCAAAAAGGTAGCCGATGACCTTCTGAAGTAGTGTCCGGTAAATAAGAAGGGATTTGGTAGTTTCAAAAACTGAGCAATTCTTTTCAGTAGATTACCGATTGTATTAATGCCAACTGGCTGTGCCCCGCATTTACCATTATTATATTTGACGAAAAACCTATCGTGATTAACGTTTTGTGGACGCAAAGAAATATATTTTCTAATAAGATCAAGAAAATTTTGCCCTTCAATATTTCCGTCTGTGATCACAAACTCGCGCGTTACTTTTGTCTTTGTATTAGGGATTTTTATTACAAAATGAGAAAACTCGTCTAAAATATCCCCCACACGTAGAAAAGTTAGCTCACTTTTTCGACAAGCACCAGCTATTCCAACAATCAATGCGACCTTTGTCATTAAATATGTTTTATCCTCAGCTTCTGTCATAAACCGGGGGACGTTTTCCTTTGACAAAATATTAGACTTTTTTGCATGGTATCCCTCTGACTGCCTCTTTAGAAATGCATGTAAACTGGCATATTTTGCAATATTAATATTCTTCTTCAAAGACAATTCACTTCGTAACATGGAATAAAGAGTCCAGAGTGTTGAAGCTTTTTGATTCTTTCTTCCCTCGAAATAGGCTAATAAAACCTTCTCATTAACACATTTAATTTTTTTGTCTTTAAGCCACTTCCCAAATTTTTCATAAGCCAAATCGTACTGGGCTTTCGACTTTTGTGGAATCACAGTCGATAATGCACTTTGTGCAGCCTCTTCTATATCGCTTGGTAGTCCACCTGAATCTGAATCCGACATTTTTACTCGTACAATGCACCGAAATATTTAGCTAATAAAAGTAAATACTTATACTTAAATTAACAAACGCCTGTCAAGTCAAATGAATTATTATCAATAGCATGAAAACTGTCACTAATTATTTAATACGACTTATGACGTTTAATGTCAGATCAACTGGAAAATTATAAATCTATGTTTTGGTCAAAATTAGATAAAATCTTGTATGAAACACGTTATGAAATGTTATTTTGTGTAACCCATGTCATTTTGCAGGATCTCGCTCGCTACGCTCGCTCGTCCTGCAAACATTCCATTTCGTTACACAAAATAAGCCATTTCATAACTGGTTACATAAATAGCTATTTTTAATATTTTTTTCGAAGGAAATGTGTTTTTTGCAATTTTCTTCCTATATCTATTCTGAAAAATCTGGACATGATGGAGAATAACTGAATACATATTCGTAATCAGCGCATCATAACACTTCAGAATCCAGTCATCGAATTCAAACGGTGACGTCATGACCCCAAATTTTCAGGCCTGTGTTATTATTTAACTGATCTCAGATTATTTCGAAGAAGGACGCGTAAGAAACCACTTAATGACACACACGATTAAGATGTTTGAATTAATTGCAGACTTTACGATAATAGAACAATACTCCTTAATAAACCTAAACATAACTAAATCATTTGAAATTAGACTTGTGGGAATACATGTTGTTTAATAAGGGAATACTTTCAACCCAAGTAACACTAAAATATGAGGCGGTTTTCTCTTACTTTGATGTTGTTTTCGGTTGCTTTTTATGACTTGGTGTCGGTCGTACATGTACAGTTAATGGAAAAAGTAATGTCTCCCTCGTCACACCTAAATCAACATTACTTTTAAAGCGGATCTGTACAATTTTGCCTTTAAATATGGAAAATTATTAAAGGGAAGCAATCTTTGAATAATGTACATGTCTAGACTACAATATAAATAAATGTTTTTGTTACTTTTATTGGGTGTGAATAATAAAATTAATTTCTAAGCAGCTTATAGAGAACGTGTTTTGCTTCGAATTTTGAAATCGAAAAGAAGAAGAATTCAGAAACCGGACAAGTTATACTTTGGTATAAGAGTGGGAGATTAGATTAAATTACTTCAGAGGCTCATTAGAGTCTATTCCACTTTGACTTTTTTAGATTTATTGTGGTCCTCTTATCTTGCTAGAATAGATTCTCGCATTATTTCTTTAATTAAATCCAAGAGCTTGCTTGGTTCGTTTGCGTTTGCCTGGTGAAATTTATTTTGACGCTCTTTCATTAGCTTTTGCAGTTTAGCATTGGAAATTCCAGATAGCTTACCTAATCGGAGCTCTTTGTCGGACATATCCATTTCCCCTACGGTCTTGATCCTACTGTCGTGTGTATTTGACCCTAGTTAATTTCTGCCTTCCTGTCCCGATTTGCCTATCATTCTTTAGTCTTATTTCCTTTGACTAGGCCTAATACTTTCGAGAAAGAAGTCTCTTTGACCTGTGAGTTTCTTTTCTGGAGTGGTCTCATTCCCTTGCATATGCTTGGTAAAGTCGGATTTTATTACGACTATTTTAGTGAGATAAAGATTAAACATCACTGCTATTTGGAATTTACTGCAAGTGAGAATTAATGAATATTAAATCACATTCTTACATGTAAATGTCGACTTATTTAATGCGTTCGTAACTACAATCCGACAAACCAAGTTTGTACCAGTATGCAGAACACACCCTTTCGTGACAACGAACTTCCTGGTGATTAGGTTAATTAAGAATTAAGAAATACTGAAAAAACAAGTCAA
This sequence comes from Melolontha melolontha, assembly GCA_935421215.2. Classification (NCBI taxonomy): domain Eukaryota; kingdom Metazoa; phylum Arthropoda; class Insecta; order Coleoptera; family Scarabaeidae; genus Melolontha; species Melolontha melolontha. The sequence continues at coordinate 205,609,341 of OW285235.1, forward strand.
TCAACGGGAGGAAACGTACAGACGACGTTTCGTTCTAGTTGGAACTTTTCAATGTACGGTATTCCCTCGATGACGGACATTGCTTTTTCATTTCTATACTTTCTGTATATATAGTTAACATTTGGAATTTACTGCAAGTGAGAATTAATGAATATTAAATCACATTCTTACATGTAAATGTCGACTACTAAGTTCGTTGTCGCGAAAGGGTGTGTTCTGCATACTGGTACAAACTTAGTTTGTCGGATTGTAGTTACGAACGCATTAAATAAGTCGACATTTACATGTAAGAATGTGATTTAATATTCATTAATTCTCACTTGCAGTAAATTCCAAATGTTAACTATATATACAGAAAGTATAGAAATGAAAAAGCAATGTCCGTCATCGAGGGAATACCGTACATTGAAAAGTTCCAACTAGAACGAAACGTCGTCTGTACGTTTCCTCCCGTTGATTGACTTGTTTTTTCAGTATTTCTTAATTCTTAATTAACCTAATCACTGCTATGTTCGCTGTGGTTATTACTTACGGGAATGACTAAAAGACACATTCGTCAGTAGTATTTACAATACCAATGGTTTAAATACAACAAAGCAAATCATCTCGCTAATTATTACTTAAAGTTTGAGAGAATACGAAAAAACAATTAGATATGCGTTCCGATAACAGCTCTTTCTCCTCAAATAAATTTATATTTCATTATTTGATCTTTTATTTTATTCATAATCAATTTTATATCTGTACTTTTATACTTTGTTGTAAAATAAATTTTTTTTAATTATGGTAAAAACTTTTTTGTTTCGTTGAAAATTTTAAGGGTGATAGAGAAACATTACTGACATGATAAAAATTAGCACAACTCAATTCACCAGAATGAGCTATTCATATACTCTATTAAGAAACAAGTTTTTAGTTATTGTCTAGTGCCATCCCTTCGTCAACTATTTGAGAGAGACGAAATTTCAGAAAACAATGCACATATGAGAATACGTTAATTGTCCTCACCCGTGGGGAAATCCTGAGGATAAATGAAAGATAACATCAAAGCAATGTATTTACAAAATTGTAAATACCTAATGAATGTGATATATACATTTGACAAACAGGAATTTCTATAGAAATTAAATTGAAAGGATTTATGCTATTGATTAGAAAATATTCTTTCTTTGGAGACTGTGGTTAAGTAAAAACTTAAAAAAAGGTATATAACCCCTTACCACAATTACTAATCGTATCCTAAATACGTATTTCGACAACTAAGTTGTCATCATCAGTAGGTGAAATCACTAATCAAGGTGTCGCACATGGGGCACAGTAAAGCTAGCACACCGCTTACGCAACAACTACTTTACACGGCGTCCACGTATAGACTAATTTAAACATGCAAATATATCCAACGAAAAGATCGACATTGTAGATGACATTCTCGCGATTTTTGATACACGGAAATGCGAATTAGACATGTTCGTTAATCAATTAAATTTGAAATTTCCGACGATTAAATTTACGGTGGAAAAGGAACACAATGGCAGGATACCATTTTTAGATACTTTACTGATTAGGAATAAACATAAAATAGAAATCGATATTTTCCGGAAAGAAACTAATGTTAATAGATTCATCATCGCGGATTCAAATCATAGTTATCAACATAAGACAGCTTCCTTTAATTTCTTAGTCAATCGGTTACTAAATTTTCCGTTAACAAAAGAGAGATATGAAATAGAACTGGATTTCATTACAAATATCGCGACATATAATGGCTTTGACATAGAAATAATCAATAAATTAATTAGAAAAACAAAAATAAAAAATACAATCCGCGAATCCACAAGTTTGATATCTCAAAGTAACCAGGAGAAAAAGTACATGTGTTTACCATACCACCCCATCACGAAAAACATTAATAAAGTTGTGAAAGAAAGAGGTCTCCAAGTTGCCTTTCGGTCCGAAAATACTATCAAAAGTCTCCTAGGGAATACTAAAGATAGAGTTAATTTTAATTCGAAATCAGGTATACATATACGAAATTAGTTGCGATGATTGTAATTTGAAATATATAGGCCAAACAAAACGACCAATAATAACCCGGTCTAAAGAACACATATCACATATTAAATACAATAGACCGGATAAATCTAACGTTGCCAACCATGCTTTAAGTACTCTACACAATGTGTCGATTAAAGGGTTAAAGCTTGTCAAGGCCATTAATAACCCTCGCGATCTTGACGCCTACGAAAGTATTCACATCGCTAAAAACAAACAACACTCTATGAACGGTGATAAAGCACCGATCCCCTTCACTTGTCTCCTTTCATTCTTAGAACCATAAAAGGGTCGTCGACGTTTTAAATTGAAGTATTAACACATGTTGAGTGCCGTTTCCTTAAGAGAGGTATTTTTGTCGATCTTTCGTTAGATATATTTCAAATTGGAGTATAAACATATATGAATGCCGTTTCCTTAAGAGAGGTAAGTTTGTCGATCTTTTCGTTGGATATATTTGCATGTTTAAATTAGTCTATACGTGGACTCCGTGTAAAGTAGTTGTTGCGTAAGCGGTGTGCTAGCTTTACTGTGCCCCATGTGCGACACCTTGATTAGTAGTTTTACCTACTGATGATGACAACTTAGTTGTCGAAATAATTGTGGTAAGGGGTTATATACCCTTTTTTTAAGTTATTAGAAAATATATTTAAATCTGATGTAACACAATATTCATAAAAAATATTGTATGAATTCGGAAATTTTGACTAAAAGTGCAAGTCACGCAAATAATTAGACAAATGAGTCGATTTAATGTAGAAAATTAGGAATATAATGTGATAAAAATCTTTTCTTCAGTTTGATTAAATAAAACACAAGGTAATTAAAAATAACTATATCAAAAAATAAGTACCTACACTAATGTCCATTCCAAATAAGAATGGACCGATGGCGCTGCAAGCTGAGTATAATTTACAAAGAAATTTCAAAAAAGTAGATCATATGATTGATTTAATATGTAACCTATATAAAAGATTATTTTTTGACGTTTGTTTATTAACATATTTTTTTATTAAGAAAGTTTAGACTTTAATAATTATTATTCAAGCAAGAAGCGGCAAATATATACCAATACGAGGTATTAGACTTATATAAAATATTTCAATCAATATGTTATAATCTGGGGGGGAAATATTTACATCATATTTTGATTTTACCAGAGAACGAAACTATTGTGTAGATGTAAAACTAATAAATTTAAGGATTGATGGTGACAGTGTATTATAATTATCGTAATATTTGTGTATCGTTTAACAGTAGTGCTTACTTAACAAATATAGCATTTTACAAAATACAATTAATTTAATAGTATCTATAATGAGAGTGCAATAAGGAAATTCATTTAACTGCACATCATTTCATAGTGATATGGAGGTAAACGTAAAACTGTATGACCACTTTCTGTAGCTATTTCATCGACGTATGAAACTGAATGACAGGATGCGTAATTTTTTACAAGCTCAAACAATTCAACCTTTAGCATAGTATTATCAGCTAAAATTCCTTCTGTTAAAAAACATTCAATAAGTGCCTCCTTTTTCCATGATGAAGTAGGTGACTTTTCTGTTTTAGTAGAATGATAGGGCTCATTATCCATTACTATAACACAATTGGACTCAAGAGAAGGTAATATATTTTGCATCCATGCGATGAACACCTCACTACTCATATCTTCATGATAATCTCCAGTTTTCTTGGATTCAAATAATAACAAATTCGTAAAACCAGTTTCGCTGCCAATGTGAAGAATAGTTAGTCGCTTTCCTTTGCCAGATAGATCTGTTAAACCAGTAGAAAGATCTTCAACAAATGCTTGCTTTGGATAAAGTATCTTTCCCTATTTTAATTTTGTGTAACCTGCGTTCACCCATGTTTCATCTAAATAATAGATTTTTCTTCCTTCTGCACGAAACTTTCTTATACTTGTCAAATATCGACGTCTCCATTAGATAATATAATTTCTTTCAATTAATATGTTGTTTCGTGTGCGTTTTTCCCACTTGAATCCTAGTTTCTTTAGGATTCTCCAAAGTGATGTTCGTTTTAAAGGAGGGAAACTGGTATCCTCTTTAATAGCTTCACATATTTTTGTGCAAGTCGGTAACTCATTTTTAAAGAAAAATGAATGCAAGTGCCTTCTAATCATACTTTTTGATACCTCACCCAATTTATTTGTAACCATCTCGGCAACTTCGTTCGTTAAAGGAGAATGTGTAACTCCAGACATTTCAATTTCCTTAACAATGGCAAACATAGTATTCTTATTAATCCCTAATTCCCCTGAAGTTTGACGAACAGCAGCTGTTTTGGACATATTAGCTTTGTTTTTAAAATACACATTATAAGCCATCTGTCTCTGTCCACTTTTTATATATCTTCTTTTACGATTTTCTTATGGACCTGGTAAAGCTGCGTCATCCATACGTTTTTATTTCAAGGACATCCGGTATATATATATATATTGATACACTTCACGAGCAGGCTCCTCCTCTGAAAGAGATACAAAAAGGTTATTAATTAAGTATATTCTTGTGTAAAATATATTTGTCATACAGAAGAGAGGAAAAATTACTTCAAAGTATAAATACATTATCATGACGACATATTTTACCTTAAAATAATTAATTTATATTTTCTTATTTATATTATTTATGTTTCAATTCATTTTCTATTTCAAAATATTAATTAACGAGTTTTTATTAAATATATACATAACGTATTTATATTCAAATATTCAAATTAATTAAGCCCCGCCTTCATTTGAAACGGTATAATGAACGGTGTAGGAACATATGTTTGACAGAGTTTTGTAAACAAATCAGCATATGATTCCTAACCAAACATATTTGATAATTATAAAAATAATTTTATAAACCAATTGATAATGTAATATCATTTAATTTATATTTATATTAAAAGATAATGTAAGTAAAAATAAGGCAATTTACAACAAGTTATTTACTTAAAAACAAAAGTAAAAACGGCGTCTATTCCATCGGTATTTTTAATAAGAGGTCACGCAAAATTTACTCCTACAAAATTAAAATATTTCTGCGGAAATACCTAATATTCGAGAATATAAAGTATATCAAATTATTTTCTTACCTGCTGACTACCTTTTGACCAAGTTTCAATACACAAGATCATTCCGTTCCTGACTTATTAATTTTCAAAAATTTGGACGCACACAACACACGCCGAAGCACGCAGTGAAAATTTTACCGAGCCCGAGCGATCTGTTGGACGCCACGCAAGCCGCCATAAGATAAGCTGTCGTCGGACTCAAAACTTTGAATATTGAGCCACCCAGAGGGACTTTTCCTGTTTTATTTTCCTGTTTCCTACTTTGAGAACCCATCCACTACCTATTCTCAGAGATTGCAAGAAATTATATCTTGTATATTCAGGTTATTTAACAAATTTATCTACGCCATTAAGAACATTCATGAACACACAGAAAACTTGTTGTTTTTCAATCTATTAGTACTTACATTTGGTAAACTGTACTTCAAACACTGTAATCCTTTATAAAACTTGTTTAATATCACTTTGCACTATTTAGAATATAAAAAAAACTTAATTAAATTTTGCACTTATAAAATAATTTAATATATCGATAATATTTAACCACATGTGTATTCACCATATTGAAATTGATTTAGTAACTAATTTAATTGAGTGTTGTGTCACGAAATACGAAATTTGAATTTTAAACTAACCTAAACAATAAAGTTAATTTCTTTTTACTGCTTTATTTTTGCCTTTTCATTACTTGAAGTGTTGTTCAATTTGATTAGTTAGATATATAAGTTAACTGGAGTTAATAGATTTGAGCCGAGTTTTAAAACCTTAAGATTATGAGCTAGCCATTTATAAGATAAGTATTTTATTAAGTATTTTCAACATCATTATCAGTATTTTGTCTCTATGACTCTATACAAGCCGTAGAACATTTTGTCAGCCCAACGTAGGGGCGTATACATTCAGCATCAGCGTGATTACAATATATATATATATATATACGAGATAAAAGTAGTGTTTTTTGGGGGTAGCGGCCAGGTAATTAAAACAATATTTTATTTGACGTTTCGGCACTATAGATAGTACCTTTTTCAAAAGTTAAAATTTATTTGAATATTAAAAAGGTAAAAGATGATATTATAATAATAAATCTAGTTACATTAAATATTTGACGAATCCTCAATTGACAAAAATTAGAAACTAAATGTTTTTTTAAACGCGATGTGTATCCATTAATTGTTTTAATAGCATACTACTAGATCAGTTCGAAAATTAAATGAAAGAAACGGAGATAATATTTGTTTATTTATAAAAATAACTATGTCAAGTGGTACACCATTTGAATCGTCGAAAGAAGGCCTTCATGGCCGACTATGGTTTCAATTAGAAAAACAAAAGTTTGTGTCATAACTTAATATAAAATATAAAATATAGCTTAAATGAAAAATTCGATTATACAGTATTATTAAGCACATAATTACTTATCATTTTCTCCTTTACACATTTTTTCCAAAGTCAATAATAACAGATATATAGGCGCCGGACGAAATAGCAAAAAAATAATTTGTTAGCCAAGCATTTTTTCCAAAAAAACAAAAAGCTTATTAAATTGAGCTGTAAAATTGCAATTTTTTCCCCATTTAATCGTCTCTCTATCTCCGCTAGTTTCCGATATCCACATGCTAAACATCGGAAAAAATTCACCCTGTATATATACTCAAATCTAGCAATAGCAACGCATTGCCGGGTTCAACTAGTTTATTATAAAATCAATAAATCTGACTTCGAGAGCCGTAATTACGTGAAAAGATCACATGGAGAAGAAATTGTGCCTTGGTGGTATGTACGGAAGATATGACTCCTGTTATTCTGCATCCTGAGGAAATTCATAGCTCATAATTAGACGTAAAATTAGGGAAATGCATCAGGTAATAAATAAATAATTTTTACTAAATTTTCTTTGATAATTCGCCAAGCTTATGAATTTTAATTGACCAACTCTGCAGAAACAGACAAGATACTTACGCAACTTTATGAAGAAAGGAAACCGAGGATGTTGTATCATTTCTAGATACTTGTGAAAAAAATTAGCAAGGCACTATGTTGCGGAAGCAATAGATTCAATTAAGTACATTATTTTTAAAATAGAAGAGTATATTTTTATACTACCGTAAATACTATAATTAGTAAATCATAACGGGTGTTCATTTGAAAAGTCAATCTAGTAGCATGTGATTTACTGAGAACATTTTGAAGTATGTCGTAAATTAAAATTTACTACTTAACCTACGAAGTCGTATATTTTGACAGTTTCATACATACAAATAAATAACAAATGTGATTGACATTATCAAATGTCATTTGAATTTACGTTTACGGAACAACAAACACATACTAATATATATGCGTCTTAATCTATCAAAATCTCAAAGTAACCTAGATTGACTTTTCAAATGAACACACGTTATAACACTTGAAATCCAATTAAGCAGTGGCGGAACAAATATTCTATAAATATCTTTGTCATTTTTTTGCTTGCTTTTGAAAGGGAATTTAAAGGAAAATATTTTGGATTCCACATTCTATATAACTACGTATGAGAGAATTTCTCGAATAATGTTGAATTGTAACTAACGGAAAAGTTAAGGCTAAGCGTAACACCGACACCCAATGGGAGTGACTTTTTACTTTAAATTTGATTAATAACAGTATATTACTTCTATATAATTTTAAAATTGTCACATTTCCAATAAGTTTAATTTAACATTATATTCGGGTACTACGAATAAATATCTTAATTATGACAGTCCCTTAAAAGTAGTAAATAGAGAAAGTTTGAATGCACTACTCATTACATTTTAACAAAAACGTAGAAGCTGCAGTAGGTGGTACGTATGTGCATCTATGTATAGATCTCACCTAGCATATACATATGATTGTGTATATATACATGTATATATGTATGCATATAGGTATGTTAACATTTAATACAAACTACGGCAGTAAAAATGCCGTTCGTTAGCTAATTTTTGTCGCAGTCGCTATTGTAAACTGCACGAATATGCAGGGAGACGCCATTCTAAAAACCTGCATGATAATGAGTTTTTGCATTGTTTTCATCTGTTTATTTTCAATTTTGCAGAATTGTAAGCACGTACTTATTTTTAGATGTATACAGCAATGATTAATTAAAATGTTCAATACCTGGTGAATAATAAATTAATCTTGCTTTGGCGAATATTTTTATGCATGTTATAGTAACAGCCCCACTATTTGCTTACTCGATTACATTCGTCATGCAGATGTTGTTATTTCCGTCGCTATGAATAGTACAGTGTGTGTATTCCTTCATAAATTTAATTCAACAGTGGCGTGTAAGACGGTATATACATTTATATATTATTTCGATGACTTCGTTGAAATAATCGCTTAAAAAATTATATCCGCTAATTTCCATAGTGTATTCTCGTGTTTACATGCTGTTATATACGCATATACGTATATGTATTTATCGTTCTTGAGATAGTATGTTTTATATTCTCTTCTATAAATAATAAATTAATCTTGCTTTGGCGAATATTTTTAAAACAGGCAGGACATGTGTACGATGTGCATTTAAAACCGTGAAATAAAATTAAAATAATTCTAACTTTTAATTGCTTTTAATACAAATATTGAGGTTACATGGTATTAATAAGAAGAGTACGTAATACAGTAAAACCTGTGTCAACGGCTACCTGTCTAAAGCGGTCACCTGAGGTAACGGAGAGTTCCAAAGTTCCCCGAATCGACTATAAGGAAATTTCCAAATAGGAAAAAACCGTTATTTACGGCCACTTTTATAAAACGACTTCGGCCAAATAAACCCAAATTTTTACGGCTTATCTTCATAGAAATTTACTTGCCGATATCGGCCGGACTATTTACGATGTATTTTTATTGATGGAGATACTTAATATGTGCAAAATTGCTCATAATTATGTATCCTAGTATGTATACTTAGTTTATTTCAAAGTACATATAAGAATATAACTTTGAACGGCTCTAATGCTTTTATTTCACCACCTGCGGCAATATCTACCTGGCTGCTCAATACGATTATCTTTTACGCAAACTAACTGCTGAGGACCGTAATGACAAAGTTTAAGTAAATTGTAATTACTGCAACTTAGATGAAATAAAATTTAATAATAATATAAATACCAACAGTTGTTAATTTGAATATATAGTTATTATATATAGTTAAATAGTCATTGAATTACAATTTAGATGAAATAAGTGCTTATATTTACTAAACAAAATTTAAGTAAATATAGTTAGGAGAGTTGGTATATATTACATCTAATATTGAGTCTATTTATCATTTATTGTTAATCTTTACTGCTGTATACATATTTGATTTTTCTCTCTTTACTTGACGAACATGTGGCGGCCTTTTGCTGAAAGTGTTAGTGATTATGATGTGGATAGTGATCATACTGTTGGAGCACGACAGAAAAAGCATATATCAGAAGATGCGAAACAGATAATTTTCAATGTCTATCATACCCTGATGGAAGAAAATAACGAACTACAAACCCAGAACATTCAACGAACGTCGCAATTAACCAAGGTACCTTTTGGAACAATATATAAAATAATTAAGAATAACGCAGGGCCTCGAAAGCAAAGAAGTGACAAAGGAGCATCGAGAAAAATTGAAGAGTATGAAATTGATACTTTTAGGCAGCAAGTATACTCCTTCTACAGAGGAAATGTTGTATCTACACTTGACTGCTTACATAAAAGAATCAGTGATGAGCCTATAAATATTCAGTGTTCTAAAGCAACCTTGTGGCGGACGCTAAAGAAAGCTGGTTTTAAGTTTGATACTATAGACAAACGTCGCACAATTATTTAAAGCCCTAGGCTACAGAAACTTCGATATGAATACTTAACGGCAATTAGAAGGTATAGATAGGAAGGACGATTCATGTTATTTAGACGAGACGTGGTATGACACCCATGACACAATTTGCAAAGGTTGGGTGGATAGTTCAAGTATGTGCCAGTTGGACGCGCCGGTTTCGAGAGGGAAGAGAATAATCATTCTTCATGCTGGGTCAGAAAAAGGATGGATCGGACAGCCGCTATTATCTGCTAAAAATGTTAAATCCTCAAGTTTAGATTACCATGAAGATATGACCTCATCTTTATTTGAAGAATGGTTTTGTGACACTTTGCTGCCAAATTTACCAAAAGATAGTGTGATAGTGATGGACAACGCTCTGTATCATTCTCGACAGCAAACCAAAGTTCCTACAAAATGTAATAATAAGAAAGATATTAAAACATTTTTAGAAGCAAATGATTTATATTTTGAGGATCATTATACAAAAAACCAATTAATAGAGGTGATGAAGACAAAATAATATTTAAAGGATTATTATGTGGATAACAGAGCCAAAGAAGCAGGACATACAATTTTGCGTTTACCACCATACCATTGCATTTTCAATCCCATTGAATTGATATGGGCCCAACTGAAAAATACTATAAGACGAACAAATCATACACCGAAATTTAGTGAAAGCAGTGTAACACACATAAAAAATGCTATGGAACATATAACTGCTGTAAATTGGAAAAATGCTGTTAAACACGCAATAGCAAAAGAGGACGAATATATGCGCATGTACAAAATAGTAGCACCTTTGATTATAAATTTGCAATACGGATCAGATACAGACACCGATTTGCAAGACGACTCAATCACAGATGATTTATGAAATGCGGTGACACAAAAAATTTTTATTGTGTATTACAAATAAATTAGCTTTATATATCTATATGTATCCACTACAGATGTTGCCACACGATTTGTAATTTTTTCTTTGTATATAGACCCAATGTACAGATATTTTTTATTATATACTTGAAATTAACAGCGTTTTATTATTATATTATAGGGCCCTAATTTATAGTCAATACGGCTCCCAGATTCATACGTTGCAAATAGGTAAGCCGTACCCATTCAATAAGGAGACCAGGTATAATAATTATCATCACAGAAGGTGGTGCAATAAAAGCATTAGAGCCGTTCAAAGTTATATTCTTATAGTTTGAAATAAACTATACAATCGAGGGATTTTGTAGCGATTCACGTATTCACGTATTTGAAATATTTGTGAAATAGCTGGTCGATTGTAATTACGGATCATAACCGCTAGGTAAAAAATTTACAAGAAATTTAAAATAACTTTTATTTACAATCGTCTATTTACTTTGCTCTTTATATTGAGAAATGATGCCTATTATAATTCTGAAATACGTTTCGTAAACAGAAGTTCTGTCATATTTTCTTAAAAAATAAATTTAATAAAATAACTAACAATATTATTAGACGTAATATATAATTTTTGTTTATTAGCGAAAGTTGCTTTATTTCCCATTATCAACATGCATATCCAATGTAAATTAACAAAATGATTCTTTTAATTATCTGAAACCTGATAAAGCAAAATGCTTGTTGGCAAATAGTCATATCAATTTAGAAAATAAACAAAATTATTAAACGATTGACAATTAGTTTTACATTACTAAATTATATTGAATTTTCTCAAGAAGTATTAAGGGTTGTAAGAAATAAGTATAATCGCGCTTTTATTTCTTACCTGATAATGTAAATAAATGCAGCACGTTCAAAATTCGTTTTATTTAAATTCCTTTAATTGCCAAGTTATATTTACCTGAATAACGATTCAAGTAAGGAAGGACTGCTCTTGTTACGTTTTATTGCAATTTGAGTCCCTACAAAATCCCTCAATTGTAAATATAGACAAATTTAGTTTGTGGGTGGCAATATCCCGACGGAGGATTATAACTCTTATATTCTTCCATGACACAATTAGTGCAGAAAGATATCATAGTTATTTTCAAGAATTCATTGCATAGTTGTATGATAATATTAGCTCCACGATATAACAATCCCAGATTTTTATTTATTTGATCCAATACAAAATAATATTTATTAAAACAGACTTCGCAATCTTGATGATTTAACTCAGCTATTCAGTAGGAGATTTAAGCAGTTGTAGAAGAACTGCGCAATGTTTTTGAAAATATGTTTGCAACAGGATAATGGCTTTTCCAACATTTATTATAAATTATGATAAAAAGTCCTTTTGTTCTTGGAATAAAATATAATTTTTATTAAACTCATTTTTTTATATTATGAAAGCTTTGTGTTTGGCATAACAGTTTATGTCCGAATATTCAATATACTTACAATTAGATAGTAAATAATCAAAATGCATCTGAAAACGTTTGCTGCTAACTTATTTAAAAATTAGACAGAAGATACATCTTCAATCATATTGATACAATCTCTTATAATACATGTAACATAAATTAACAAATGTATACTCTATTGATTTAATAAAATTTCGATTTGAACAATAGTTATGTTATAATAAGAGATTTTACAAAAGCATTTTTCCACATATCTGACTGTAAATGTTATTTACATATTTACATATTACATATTATATTATTTACATATTACCTTAATTCAAATTCGTAATATATTTATTTAATTAATATTACAATGAATCCAAATTATACGAGTATAATTGCTGTATGAAATGTAGTAAGGTTAATAAGTATTTACAAAAATATTACTTTATTTATTAAATTATTACAAAAAATAAATACGAAACTATCTTGGTATAAGTAAAAGTACAATCAACATTTGATACGGAATGTTATTTAAAATAGATTGGCCACTTGATGACATTTGCGACGGTACAATATTTTCGATAACATTTTCAGTTTCTGTCTCTACAGACGTCGAAATATCTTCTGTAATATCTGAAAAATATTATATATTAATCTCGATGGAAATAAATATCAATAATATATAGAATGTTCTTGAAATAAAGAGACAACGTATAAAAAATGGAAGATGTAATTATATTGAATATAAACCAAAATATTGTGAATCAATTACGGATTCGAACCCCAAAATTAAAAACCACCAGAAAATTCTATTATGTGCCGCCTGTGAATTGAAAGTATTCAGAATATGTATAAATTCCTCTATTGAAGTTACACACACACATACGTAACGGTTGTCGAAGTTATAAAAAATATGACATTGTTGTATGCTAAGATCAATAACCTCAATATATTTACGTAATCTGCTGTTTATAAAGTTTTAAAACTGACTCAAATAAGCTATTTCGTGTGCATTACGTATATGTTTTTTTTTCTTACGAGAAGAAACAAATATAAAATATTAATATGGGTATAAAAAAATAATGTTAACGTTTATAAAAACTCTAGAAGATAACATTGTGTAGACAGACAGCTTTGTATGGCAAGGGTTCCGTAACCTGGTACAAAAAATCAGCTGTTAAAAATTCATACGTTAATTTGTTTGCATGTGAATTTTTACAAGAAGATGTAAGATGGGGAATTTTATATCCAATTTGGTAACAATCTACCTTAAATCGAAGATGTAAATGTTAATAATATCGAACGTACACATGTACACACATTAACGGTCGGCAATTGACTAGAGATGAGCGATATTTCAATAAGGGTTATTAATAACCGTTATTGACCCAATAACTGTTATCACTGGTTCTTATATTTCATGAATAACCGTTCTTCAAGTAACTGTTTAGAGAAAATATTTCGTGGTTCGGTTATTTCAGCTCTTAGAATAACCGCTCTTGAAATAACTATTTGGAGAAATAACTTATTTCGTGGTTCACTTATTTCGGTTATTGGAGGAAGCGTTCTTGTAATGACTGTTTGGAGAAATAATTTATTTATTTTTTCGGTTATTTCAAGTAAGGAAATATATTATTTCTTATGCATGCATATATATACGAATTACTAAACAGTTATTTGAAGGAATTTATTGTCGAACGAAATAACATGAGTCGGGACTGTTATACAGACATTCAAGTTTTGTATTAGCTCATTAGGAGAATATAGGATAGGGATGCATTAATTCGTATTATGCGTATGTGTATTATTATTATATATTTTACATGTGAATTAATTAACTACCAATTGTAACAACTATAAATATGTGTAATTTAAAATGTTTCGCTTGAATATACGTTATTATAGATAGAAGTATATTTAAACGGGGTTAATGATAAATACGGAGATATTTTTAAAAGTCCTTTAGAACAGATTATACGTACCTATATGTTGCCAGTTTAAATGAAATTACGCATTGTACATCTATGTAAGGCATGCATGCACATTTACAAATATCGAAATAACTGTTAAAAATAACTGTTATTTCAAGATAACGATAACTGTAAGAAAGGTTATTGTAAACCAACTGTTTAGCTCATCTCTCTCATCTCGGACGATTTTAAAACTAACGGACATTAGTTTTGTTATTGTCAGTCAGCTTTAAATATCGTTTTATAATATAGCCGATCGCACAGTGCCGTGGCAAATATTTTTTAAATATTTTTGTAATTTTTTTTCTCTCTTATGAGAGGGAATTTTGGAAAATATTTCGGATTTATATTCTATATAATTACATCTTTCCATTTTTCAACGTTGTCTATTTATTTCAAGGCCATCCTGTATGCATTAAAATGTCCAGGGCTTGTTTGTAAAATGGGTTAACAAATTATTTTACTCTTGGTAAATTTGTGTAGAAATAAAAGAATTAATTCGGGAAGTAAAGTGTTACCTCGGTTTTCTAGGAACTAATATAGAGGAGTATAGAAAAAATAGAAATCAATCAAATTTTGGCAAACGATCAAAGCTGATCTAGTTCGTAGACTTCTGCGATCGTTGTCCATAATTGCTTCTTGGATTTCGAGCTGGAACCGCATCCTGAAACCAGTTTCAGTGTAGCAACAGTAGTAACAGCCTTGAAGATGTCTTTTACAGCAAGGGACGAATTCAAGAACCAGTTAGGATCAAAGCTGAGTTAATTACAATAGTCAACAGAATTCTTGCAATTTGAAATGAAGTCTATAGTATGTTTCGTTATGTTTTTCGTGGTATTGTTGAAAATATAGCATGTGATACCAATTAACATTACTTATTCAAAGTTGCACTGGGAAAATTAATAGGCAGGATGGAACGAAGCGCACTGTAGCAATTTTGTTCGACAGCCAAGCAATGTTAAAGGCACTAGATAGTGGAAGTTAAATCTAAAATTGTATGGAAATGTGTCTTCCCCAAACGCAAGAGTCGCAAGAAAGTGACATTATTATCCCGTGACGGCTATAGATCTAATGAGAAAACCGACGGATTCGATCGACAAGCTTCATCTATAGTCTTCATAAGACCGGAGCCTTCCTTTGCCATTGCAAAAACAAATCTCAAAACAGCCATGAAAAAGTGAGCCGAAACTAGATTTAGGGAAAGGTGAAAGTTGACAATGGACCTACTGAATAGGGCAGATAGTCTATTGAGATGATATTGAGTCTATTAACGGACCATTGTAAGCTTATCAAACATGTGAATAATAACGCTTCGATGGAAGAAATGGTATGCAGATACTTCCAAACGGAAGGAGAAACCGGAATTCGTGTACTATGTCAATGGGAAGGTCTGGCAACAAGGCGGTTCTTACAAATGGGAGCTCGATACTTTAAAGCGGATATATATTTAGAAGAACCGCTCTGGAAACTGTTAAAAGGTATTAAAACAGCAGGACTAGAGAAAGTACTCTACCAAGACACGATGACCACAATAGATCTAGCAAGGTTGCAGTGTAGTAGGGTCTGTGGACACTTCTAAGTAATCTAATTTAGTTAAAGGTGGACCAAAACAAGAAAATCTTAAATTTATTTGTTTTTCACTTTAGTATTATTTGTTCATTTCACCTTAGATACGGGTACCATAAACACGGTCATATCGCCCGTGGGCGTTATAACCGGGCAATATGGTTCATATCGCCCGGTTATTTATTCACAGTTTTTAATGTTGTGTGAGTATAAATAAGGCCCGAGAAGAAAGGATGTATATTTTCCAAAACTAATAATTTGAGTGTTTAAGAAACTCTAAAGAAACAAGCAAAACTTTAGTATTCTTTATTAAAATTAAGCGTATCTAAACATTGACAACTTGAGAACTTCAAAGTGTAAACAACTGTCATTTAAAATAAAATTAAGGTTAAATAGTTGATTCAAGGAGTCATGTTAGATACGTAATGATGCGTAATGATGCGTAACAACTGTCAACGACATGACAGTTGACGAAAATCTCGGACTTTTCCAGTGTAATTTTAATTTTCCGCTTAAGAAATTAATTCTTCGTGAAAAATAAAATTTTGTTTGAACCACTGGTGTTATTGCAATTTTACTGCTCTCGGTCGACATTCATCCCTAGGGCCAGAACGTCGTATAAAACCCATAACGCCCTAGGTGCATAAATAACTATTTTTTCACTTTTAAAATTATATTTAATACAGAGAATTTTTTAAAAAGTGACTAAGTTGTGCATCTTCGAGACGCTTTGTCGAAAGAATAAAGAAGAAACCTAATTCTAAAGGATGACTAGGTTTAATTGTTCTTTTGTAAAATTACATGTTCATTGTAACTTAAAAAAAAATATTGATACCTTCTTCTCCTCCTTCGGTAGCGAATTTTATAACTGGACTGGCTTTGGACCATCCGAAGCGATTCCTTGACAAAAGCAATGCCTCATAGATGGTTCCCTCTTTCAATCCTTTTATTGTATACATTTTCGAATAAGTATAGCCAGAATTACTTTTGTGTTCTGTCGGTATAGTTAATTTGGTCCAACTTGTTTTTTGAAGGTTGGGATACTGTTTATATGGCATAAACCATAAACTGTATTCTATTATAGGTGTAAAACTATCGACTTCCCAAATTAGTGTGTAAGAAGTTTGGGAATTTACATTTTTATCTTCTGTTTTCTTAAATTCTGCAGGATTAGGGACACCTATAAATATATTTTAATGTAGATACATGAATTTATATACAGTTCGAGATATACCTGATAGCTGAAATTCTAATGTTTCTTCGCCTACATTATTTATAGCTTTACATGTATATGTGCCAAAGTCGCTTCGTAAAACATTTCTTATAATTAAGCTGTATTTCTCATCATGTCCTAAGAAAAATATTC
This sequence comes from Melolontha melolontha, assembly GCA_935421215.2. NCBI lineage: Eukaryota > Metazoa > Arthropoda > Insecta > Coleoptera > Scarabaeidae > Melolontha > Melolontha melolontha. The sequence continues at coordinate 205,626,531 of OW285235.1, forward strand.
GATTATCGTAAGTAAGTGGATTGTTTTCTTTATACCACACTATTTGACTTGTTGGATCGGATGTTACTCTACAGTCTAACTGTGCTCTAAAGCCTGGCGCTGTATGTATCCAGGACTTTACAGTTGTTAATTCAGGCGGGTCTAAAAATGCTTAAAGGTTAAAATATAATAATACTAACAGGACTGTTGTACTAATTTGTATTTTGTATTTGATTAACAAACAATTTTGAGAAATCCTAAATTTTTAAATATAAACGCACTGTATCTTATTTATCAGTCTCACTAATAGGTTTTTGTATTTATAAAAAGGTTCCATGCTACTTGTAGAAGTACTTTTACTTCATTTCTGTGTACTTATGAAAAAATGGGAACATGAAAACTTCAAGTTTATTAATACGTATTAATTTTATTAGTGGTCACCTGTATAGGTTATTCTTTTGCACTAAAAAAAAGCAAAACTTTTAATTCATGATTCTAACCTCCAAAAAACAAACGACTAATTGCTAGATAAATAAGATGTACTATTTAGCTTCCGAAATATAGTCGGCAGATTACAGCTCACGAAGAATCGGTGAAAGTAACAGCGAATGAAATTCACCTATATACGAGGGTAGCACCGATTATTTCTGCAAACTAATAAAACAAAATGTTGTAGTCAAAAATTGTTTTTATTATTGCTTTTCAAAATATTCGCTCTTAAACTCAGTGCATTTAGACATTCGATAAAACCAGTTGTCATAGCATAAATTCCACTCTTCTTGGGTCACTTCAGGTATAATAATTTGTAAAGGCTGATCTTATTCGTTTGTATGATCTTCTCTCCCATGAGGCTTGGGCCTCCGTTTTGGAACAGACGGATGTTGACCTGGCATGTAGCGCATTGTACGGAGTATTGGATTTCTTTTTTTTTATGATAGTTCCGAAAACTAAAACTAAACGCCAAAGATATCCTGTTTAGTATTCTCCGCATACGGTATTATGCATTAAGGCTAAGTTGCATGCAAGAAAGCTATACCTTCGTCACCAAACAGTTGCATATAGGCGTGGCTTGGCTAGACATATGAATACTGTGAGAGCTTCAATTCACAAGTATTTACAGAATTACGTACATTCTGCTGAAACTTCTATGAAACTAGACCCAGCTGAACTTTGGAGTTTTATTCGTGGACGTGATGGATCTTCTAGACTGCCTGCTACCATGTACTACAATGAAGTACCGTGTTCTGATACTAGTTCCATCGCTAATGGTTTCGAAAATTACTTTTCGTCAGTTTACACATGTGGAACGCCCTCGGAACTCAATACAAAGAATATATATCGCCACAGAATTGAACTTTGGAACGAAACTCATTTCGTAAGTACTATCAAAAAGCTAAGAAAGATTGTGCGTCTGGGGTTGTCGGAATACCTGCATTTCTACTGAAGGATTGCAGTGCATTGTGCATTCTGCACATACAGTGAGGTCCTAAAGTAACGGATAAATTCATTTTCTACGTAATTATTAATACAAAATGAAAATCCTGAAACAGGTCAATTTTTATATATGAAACTACACTTTTTGAATAAAATTATCCATGTGCCCCTTCAACCCCATCGAAGTAATAACTACCCCTTTAAAAAATTTAAGTGAAAAGGGGTAGCGGTGTTACTGCGTTTAAAAGGGATTTTAATTCTCTATTCAGCAGTATATGCCTTTTTGATTTTTGGACGTCGATAATAGGAAAAATCAATGTTAAATTGTTTAAATTGTATAATTAATTATGTCGCAGAACGAAATAAATTTTAAAATATTTAACATTATTTACAATAACTAAAAATAGCTTGAATCATATGCTCAAACTGGAGTCCGTTCATTTCTTGACAAACAAATAGACGATGTTGGAATTCTTCCAAAACGTTTTGCAACATTTCAGCGCTGATTTGATTAATTTCATGCATTATTCGGTTTTTTAAATCATAATGTTGATTGGTTTATTGGAGTAAATTTTTGATTTTAAATAACCCCACAAAAAATAATCCAGTGAAGTTATATCGGGAGAACGGGCTGGCCATTTAATTTCACCACGTCTACCGATCCACCGATGCGGAAAAACTTGATTAAGGTAAGCTCGTACTACTGCTGCATAATGTGGTGTAGCTCCATCTTGTTGAAACCATATGTTTCTATTAATTTCTGTGGGGTTAACAGTATCAGGAAAAAGTCTTCTTAATTCAGGTATTAAAAATGTTTGTAAAAACTCCAAGTAAATCGCCCCAGTTAATGTCCCCTCAAAAAAATATGGTCCAATAATTCTGTTATTTATTATGCCAGCCCAAACGTTCACTTTAATAGGATACTGAGTATGACCTTCCCTCATCCAGTGCGGATTTTGTTTACTCCAATACCGACAATTTTGCTTGTTGACTGTTCCCTGTAGGGTAAACGTTGCCTCATCAGAAAAAGGAATGTTTTTGGGAAACATCGGATCCTGTTGACATCTATTTGTAACAATTTCACAAAATTGTAATTGACGATCAGGATCATCGTCATTTAATTCCTGCACCATTTGAATTTTATACGGATGGTATTTTTCTTTTTTCAAAACACGCGAGACAGACGATTTACTTACATCGCAATCACCGGCTACTTCTCTTGTAGGTTTATGTGGGCTTTCCTCAACATGTAATAATACATCCAATTTTTTTTCGTCATTCAGTTTTGATCTACCAGATTTTGGAAAATCTTTGACAGTTTCTATTTGACGGAATTTTTGTTCGACTCTACTCACCGTAGACTGGGAAATGTGACGGTCAGGATACTTATCATTAAATATTCTGCATACTTCAGAATGCGTTCGTGTTTTATCACCCACTCCAATTAATATTAATACGTCAATTCTTTGGGTCTCGGAAAGGCTCATTGTTGAACAATTTAAATTAACGCTTAGAAATCTCTAAAAAAACGTTTAATACCTAACAATTGTTAACGACGTCTAACGAACTAAAACAAATTTGAGAAGTAAATGTCATAAAAAGAAACAAATTTACTTTTTTGACATAAAGGTAACTAATAGACTAGTCACTCGTGACAGGTATTTGGTTCTACGCCTACTTGTTTGTATGTCATAAAATTACTCTTTTCTTGATTATCGACGTCCAAAAATCAAAAAGGCATATACTGCTGAATAGAGAATTAAAAAACCCTTTTAAACGCAGTAACACACGCTACCCCTTTTCATTTAAATTTTTTAAAGGGGTAGTTATTACTTCGAGGTGGTTGAAGGGGCACATAGATAATTTTATTCAAAACGTGTAGTTTCATATATAAAAATTGACCTGTTTCAGGATTTACCTTTTATATTAATAATTACGTAGAAAATGAATTTATCCGTTACTTTAGGACCTCACTGTATATAATGTAATATTGTCAACCGGATGTTTCCCTAAGCAGTGGAAACTGAGTAAAATAACGCCCGTCTTTAAGAGTGGGAATAAAAATGACTTGAAATCCTACCGACCGATTTCTTTAATTAATAATTTTTCGAAAGTCTTTGAAATAATTCTTGCTGATCTTGTCTATAGTGAAATAGTGACACAATTATAGGATTCGCATCACGGATTTGTAAGAGGCAGATCTACAACAACTAATTTAATGACTGTAACCCAATACATAGCAAATACCCTTGATCAACGCTTGCAGGCGAATGTTGTATATACTGACCTAAATAAAGCCTTCAACAAAGTTCCCCATCACGTTTTAATATCTAAATTAAATAATTTTAGTATTAGTCCTAATTACGTCAATGTTATTTCCAGCTATTTAACGGATCGATGTAATTTTGTTGAATGTGAGAGTACTAGATCGCATAGATTTTCTGCGAGGAATGGAGTTCCACAGTGCTCTGTTTTGGGTCCTCTGCTCTTTGTACTATACATAAATGAATTGCTAGCTATGCACAGGTCAAATTGTTTATTGTAAGCTGATGATGGTAAAATTAACACTTTCGCTGACTGTGAACAACTTCAAACTGATTTAAATATTATAAATGATTGGCGTGCGAATACCGGATTGGAACTAAATGCTAACAAGTGTAAGGTTCTGTCTTTTTCTAAGAATGAAGTCACAGTTCATTACCATTACAGTGTAAATGGCGATCGTTTGGGCAGGGTGGAACTTTTTAAGGATCTTGGAGTCTGGTTTGATAACTCGATTACATTTAAAGAACATATTCGTCAGGTATGCAATAAGGCCTACAGATGCCTTGGTTTCCTTTCTCGCAACACCAAGGTGTTGAAGACAATAGCGCCCTTGAAATTATTCTATCAGAGCTATATTAGAAGTACGCTGGAGTACGGGAGTTTGATTTGGTCGCCACATTACGTGAAGGCTATTGATGATGTTGAAAGGGTTCTGAGGATTATTTATTTTCGTAAGCATGGTGTATATCCTGAAAGAGGTTATTTATATCGGGAATCACTCCAGGAATTCAATGTAATAAGCTTGCAGGACAGACGCACAATATCTCAGTTGCTTTTTGGGTTTAAGCTCATTACGAGTGTTATCGCTGACTCCCATCTTCTATCTCTACTGAATCTCTCGGTTCCTCAATTTGCCTCAAGGCGTTTTAACCTTTTTCATGTCCCCAAGTCTCGCTCCTTATATAATCAGCATTCGCGTGTGATTGATATGATTTGTACCATAAACAATATAATCAAAAGGCTAGATATAGATATTTTTAATGTAAGTTATAATCAATTTGTCACCATTCTTAACAACAACTTCATTGCTGTGATTGCATCTGAGTTTATTTGAATTTGTAGTTTTGTTAGGGTTATTAAACCAATTTCTTATTTTTCTTATTATATATATATATATATATATATATATATATATATATATATATATGTATATATATATATGTATATACTTTTCTTTGCAACACTCACTTCATTTCATTTGATTTTGTATAAATTTGGTATTATCCTGTAATTGGTTATTGTGACTGTTGGATAATAAACTTATTATTATAAGGTTTTTGAAACCCTCCACTGCAACTTCTGGACTTGCAAATCGTACACCATGCATTTTATCCTTTAGTCTTGGAAATAGAAAGAAATCTGAAGGTGCCAGGTCCGGACTATATGGCGGATGATCTAGTAACTTTAATCCGGAAGCTTTCAAAAATTCGTTTGTTTGACGCGCAGTGTGACTTGAAGCATTGTCGTGATGAACGACAATCTCCAATCTAGGGCGTCGAGATTTTTTCACTTTGACTGGATTAAGTTCTGTTGGAAACACCCATTCGACCCAGTCGACTGCAGTCTTGATTCCGGTCAAATACATATATGCAGCAGTCATTGCCAGTAATGATGTTGTAAACTGCTTTAGAACTATGTATCTCCATCATATTTCTTAAGCGATTTTTTTACACCATTCCTGTCGGTATTGTTTTTGTTTCTGTGTGAAATTATGAGGTATCCAACGACAACAGAATTTTTTCACATCCAAATTATTATGTAAAATATTGTTTATTGCAGTCATGTCAATACCCAAGGTGCTTCTAATAATCCTATACGTGACTCGATTGTCGTCTTGAACATTTTTCGTACGGCGTCTACATTTGTTTCAGTAACGGCTGAGATTGGCCTTCCTTCGCGAAAGTCGTCATTAAGTGAAACCCTTTGAAATTAAAACTCGTTATATCAGTTGTAAACACTACTCTGAGAAGGAGCCTGACTATGCTACACTATGCTACACTATGTTTTGAAGTTACAGAACTTTTAAAATCATGTCTTTAAAAATGCATTTTTGCTGCAGACCACAGTTTGAAATTAGCATTCAAAATAACTGTTGCAGTTATAAAAACTAAATTCGAACTGTCAAAATAGAAAAAAATAAACATTTGTTTCATAGCATGTTTGATTCATTTGGTTCAATAGAAATTTTATTTTGCAGAATTAATCGGTGCTACCCTCGTATGTATATCAATATATGTATGTTTATTAGTGATAATTTGCATAGATTATTCTTTTCCATTAAAAAAAGCAAAACTTTTAAGAGATAATATGCGTAATTCATGATTCTAATCACAAAAACAAACGATTAATTGTAAGATAAATAGATAAATAGGATATACTATCTAGCTTCCGAAATATAGTCGGTAGATTACAGCTGACGAAGAATCGATAAAAGTAACAAGGAATGAAATTCACTTATATACAGGATGTTTGGTAACTGGATTGCCAAAATGAAATATCATACATAAAATCGAATTCTAAACAAAAATACAAGAATAAATTCCTTTTCAGATCGGGCTTCGCTTAGGAAATAGTTACAAAAAAAAATTATTATTTTGTTTAACACGAAATTAAAATAAATTAATCAAATTCCAACAAAAGTGATTACAACGTTTTACAACAAATTACTACTTATTCAACTTGCTGGTGTATGGAGGAGTAGATGAAAAGGAATGGGCCAAATCGGGAGTAGCATGCCTAATACTAAAGGATAAAGATGATAATTTGTGAGACTGTGAATGAAGTGATAGAATAATAAAAGTGAAGAAAGGAAGACGAAAATGTCAATCATGACATTTTCACTATAAACAGAAGAAAGTTCGCGATTAATCTCAACAGCTTCCATGTTCCTCTCACACAGAAATCGGATAACAACATGCAATTCCCAGTCTGCGGGATTTTCAACTGCAGCAGCCAGCTTAAATGACCAAGGTAGCACGAAAGAATGTCCGCGCGATCCTCTAACTAGCACTGCCAGACTCACACCGAACCAGACTACACCGTAGCGCTGCGATCGCGCCGATATCCCCATTTCTCTGCTCACTAGGCGGAAACGGAACTTTACCGAATCGCCCTCGTATAATATAAATAATAATAGATTACTTCACAGTTTCTCCCCCTTTATATACTCGTAATAAAATTTAAAATATTTCTAGAACATTTAAAAAAAATATAATTTTTATACTTACATATTATTTTTAAGTTAATTTGTTTAACGGCTGGTTCTCCGACGCCATTCATGGCTATACATTCATAAGTTCCAGCCAAATGTCTGTCAGAAGCGGAGAAGGTTAAAACATTTCTGTTATTAATAAGCTTCAAGTCTCTACCCTGTAACGTTAATTTTATGATTTAGTTTTTTTATTATAAACATTAAATTATACTTGTGAAAGAACTAAAAACATCATTTTTTGCTTACAATGTAGATATTAACGAAATTAATCGAAGTCGAGTCATAAATGATTCCTAATATCCTAATCCATGATATATTTGCCATTATTTATAATTTTACTTGTTTGTTTGCTGGCTTTGACGTAGAAAAATTTTTGAGAGAATTTCGAAATTTCATTATTGAAATTTTTCCTCTTCAAAGAATGTTCTAGCGACCGAAAAAGGTAACAATTAGATTGTGTAAGGTATGTATATCGGGCGATATAGAACATACCAGCAAATTACAATTTTTTTTTTTAATTTTTGCTACTATTAATAATAATAATTTGCTACGACCTCAATTACAGGAAATACTAAACGGACATAACATAACTACCCATACAAAAGAAAATAATAACAATAATACACTTACGTGCATAGAAATCAGCCCACTGTAAACTTTCGACTTTAACTGTATTTTGTTTCGAATCTATTTATCAGATCAAGAAAAAATATATGCTGTTTGAAAGACAATTTAATATGCTTTGATATTAGTTTAAATTTATCAAGTGTGCTTATCATCTATATGCGTAGTAATCGGTAAACAAATGAAGCATATTTATGTTGTGGTTATAACGAGAATAACAAACTTGTGACACGTTGAAATTTTTAAAATGAATCCGGAAATTTGTTAGTATCAGGCAATAGGACGAATTTTTCTAGTATATACAGTGCGTCCATAAAGTATGGACACAACCTGTAGTAACGTTATTGAGCATTATTTGACAAAATGCAAACATATGTCGACTAATGTTTTTTATTAGGTATATTTAGATGCTACCATTTTGTTTTTGTCATTGATAATTTTTTTAACATCAACCCCATTTTCTTTTTATGGATTTTGAAAGCTTTTACAATTCTTTATTCGATAATGTAAAAATTTTGGTATGTTACATTAGATTATATTACATTTACACATACAAATATAAACCAATCAGATTCGCGTATTACTGAAGCAACTCGAAATTACAGCGGTAATTTATCGATAATTTTCATAGTAGAATAATTAGGCGTTGTTATGGAAATGCGGTTAATAAGGATAGACATTTTCTAAAGTTCTGTCAAAAAAAAATAAAGAGTTTAGATAAATTTCATTATGTATTACGTAAAATAATCTAATCAAATACCATACGAGCTTTGAATTAAAATCGATAATTTCACTCATACTTTCTGCATAACGACTTCGACTCGTGTCAATTTGACAATTAAACCACTCCAGCCCTACGGGCTGTCGTGATTTAAATGCTTGTCAAACTGACACTCGTCTTCGTCGCTATGCAACAAGCATTCGTGGAATTATCGATAAATTCAAAGCTCTTATGGTATTACTACAGAAAATTTTTGAGTAAATTGTGTTCTAATTCTAAGTTTTATTTTTGACATTTTCAGTATTAAATTTACAACAAATGGTCAAAATGTTTTCCTTCATTTTATTGACAAAATGCTAAGCGATGATAAATTCCATTTCGCACATTCTATAATATTTCGGGAGTGATCTGGTTTCGTAGATGATGCGTCGTCGTAAAACGTCCAAATTTTCCGGTGGTGACGCATAGACTTTTGATTTTAAGTAACCCTACAAGAATAAGTCCAACGGGGTTAAATCTAGCGATCTAGCTGGCCATTCAATTGCCCCTCTTCTTTCAATCCATCTGTTAGGAAATGTATTATTGAGGTATTGCCTTACTGGTAGCGTATAGTGCGAAGGAGAACCATCCTGTTGATACCAAATTCTACGATCTGGCAAATGTGGATCCTCATTATTTCTAAAAAGAACCGCTAAAACGGGTACCAATTCATTTCTCAAAAAATTCAAGTATATTTCCCCAGTCAAATTTCCATCAAAGGAAAACGGTCCCACAATGCGATCACCGATAATCCCTGTCCATACATTTAGTTTTTGCGGGTATTGGGTATGTGTCTTTTGCATTCAATGAGGATTATCAGTCTACTCAGAATGCCATTCAATGTGAAAGTAGCTTCGTCAGAAAACAAAATGTTTAAGAGAAATAGAAGGTCATTATCACAAATTTGCATCAACTCTTCACAATATTCCAAACACCGATCAAAATCGTCCTCAGACAACTCTTGAACTAAATTCATTTTGAAGGGATGATACTTCGATTTATGCAAAAGTTTCCCAAATCTACCCCTTGCTAAATCAAATTCTCGACTAAGTTGGCGTGTGCTTGTGTGAGGACGTTCTTGAACTGTTAACAGAATGTTAACTTGAGTGTCTAGGGCCGTTGATGGGCGTCCACTTTTTGGTTTATCTCGAACGAACCCTTCTTACAAAAATTTTCTGTCGATTTTACTTACAGTTGAAAAACCGATAGGGTCCAGTTCAGGATGCGTTTCATTAAACAACTCCGCGACTTCCCTAACATTGGGACGTCTATCTCCAACCCAATCATCATGAGCGCCTCAATGCGTTCCCGTTCATATAAATGCATCTCCGAGAATGAATAATTAAAATACTTTACACCAACAATTAGGACTAAATAAAAATGTTACGATTCGGATTATTTACAATCTGTCAAAAAAATTACCTTGTCACTTTGGGAATAACAGAAAGTTTAAAAATGATTTCTCAAAAATTTTCTAGTGTAACATATCAAAATTTTTAAATCATCGAATAAAGAATTGTAAAAGCTTTCAAAACCCATAAAAAAATTATCAATGACGTCATAACTTATTCAAGGTCGACGGAAAAAACAAAATGGTGGCATCTAGATATAGCTAATAAAGAACATTAATAGACCTCTCTTTGCATTTTGTCAAACAATGCACAATAACGTTACTACGGGCTTGTGTCCATACTTTATGGACGCTTTGTATAACAACTGAACATTTTGGTATATTCAAATTTAGTCTGTTGCTAGTTCACCAATGAGATATCTTACTAAGATCGTTTTGTAATAACAATCAGTCTTGTATGGAGGTAATGCCTGAAAAAAGTTTTAAATAATCAGCGAACATTAATCTCTCACTATCCAAAATGCTTAGAATGTCATTTATAAAGAATAAAAATAATAGAAGGCCCAGGTTGGAACCTTGAGGCATTTCTGAGTCAATTGTTTAATTATGATATATTATACTGCGGAACATTTTTGCTGTATGCTGTATTTTATGGACGTTTAAATCTACGTTAAGAATGTCATTAGAGTTTAAAAACTCGAAATAAATAATACCACGATGGTGCTACTACACAGATCATTTCTCTGTCGTCAGGACCTTCATCAGTTTTAGAGATTATGATTTTCTTAATGATATAATAGTAAAGGTTTTGTTTAAGTATAACAATACGTTAAGCACGTATAAAGCGTTTGTACAATATGAAACAAACATGTAAATAATTTACATATCTGTAACTATGCACATGGACAATACACCTCGTATTTTCAGCAATTACTTCTGCTTAATACATATGTTTCTGCCAATATAGGCGTCCTCAGCTAAGCTAGTGAAGCAATTTATACAAATTAATACAAACCTGTTATAAACAAATACAGATACAAACCAGTTGTTTATAACAGGTTTGTATTAATTTGTATAAATTGCTTCACTAGCTTAGCTGAGGACGCCTATATTGGCAGAAACATATGTATTAAGCAGAAGTAATTGCTGAAAATACGAGGTGTATTGTCCATGTGCATAGTTACAGATATGTAAATTATTTACATGTTTGTTTCATATTGATATAATAGTGGTTAATCATTGGGAGAACTGTATTATTTTATTCATTAGAATTTGCTTTTCAGGAATTAAATCGTTTTAAATTTTATTCATCAAATCTGATATTTCATACGTATGAAGGTTTTTGCTTAAATTTCTGGAGTATAGTAATTTAAGTGATACCCCCGCTTTCATATTCGTAAAATCTTATAATTCTAACCAGTAATTTAGGTGATTGTTTGTACTTAAATGAACTAGTTTTGTGTAAAAATGGAACAGTAGTGTGAAAATTTTCGAGACTTAATTTCTTATTATTTCAAATGTGGTTTAACGCTGAAGCCAGTGGCGGCTCCTGATGACGTACGATGTGCGCTGCTGCACGGATGAGACTACTTCGAACTATTTCGGAAGATTTCGGTACGGTTACTTGCTTCTCTGTATATATGAAAGCTTAAACGAAGCAGTCTCATCCGTGCAGCAGCGCACATCGTACGTCATCAAGAGCCGCCACTGGCTGAAGCAATGCATCGATCGACTTTATTTGACTTGCGGAGATGAAGCACCGTCCAAAAGTAGTGTTTAAACTTAGTTTGTCACTTTTAGAAACGAATTTTATGACATTCGTTCATCGACGTCTGTTGGATGCTGTGCGTAAAATGATTGAACAGGAAAGGTATGCCACATACTATGAGATTGAAACATCCTTGGCTATAATACGCACGATTTTCCACGAATATTTTAATGTAGGATCATTGGATATCACACAATTTGCCAAAAGCTCAAAAATAAGGCCACGTCCAATGGTGTAAAGGGCTCATTCAAGTTTAGTCTACATCATTACTGGTGGCGTTACTGGTATGTTTCACATAGTGCGTTTGTTGAAATTTTGAGGAGATGCGTAAAGTATAATTGTATACAGAATCGGCGACTCTTAATTGGAATTAAAAACAAGTAATTTTTTTGTTGTTCAATTAACATTATATCAAAAATTGGATAACTACAAACAAACAAAGAGAATAGAATTTACTAATGTCGCACAAGATCTTATGGTCGAACGAACAATGTTGTTTTATTTCAAGGAAATCTTGGAGAATGCATGTTAACTAGGAGTGCATATAAAAAATTAATTGAACTATAATACCCCTAACTGAGCGGAAGTTATTAAGGACTGGACGTATTTATAAGTAATATACTTCTACAATACCTGGACAAAGGCTGTAATAAAACTATTCCGGATATAGGAAATAAAACGTCATAAAAATATTGATAATACTGATTGATAACATTGATTTGGGTTTAATTAGATAAATGGAAATTTTAATGGAATATATTTAAACTAGGTATTGTAAAGTTCACAATGTATGCAATTAAAAAATGTACCAAGCGGTGTATACGTGGGCACTTAATTATATTTCAAATTATATTACACTGCGCCAAAAAATTATCTCAAAACTTGAAATTTAACAAATAGATCCAATTTAACGCGGAAGAAAAAAGACCTTTACTCTGACAAAGATTACATCCTCCTCAAAAATTATTTAAATTACAATTTAATTTTTTTTAATGTTTTTTTCAAATTTAACAAAAATTGCGAAAATAATCAATGACAAAAAAAAAACAAAAAAAATATACAAAAATAAAAAGAATTAAATAATACGTGTTGCCTCCTCTGGCTGCAATAATAGCTTGACAACGGTTTGGCATACTTGGAATATTTCTTAAGAAACGATCATCCAACTGTTCCTAAACTTCTACCAATCTACTAAAATCTTCTGATAATTCTACTAAAGTCTGAGGACGTCGTAAAAGTGAAGGAACACGCTGTTCCAACCTGTGAATATATGTTTAATTGGATTGAGGTCGAGACTTCTTGCAGACCAGTTCAAAGTGACAACAGTCACTTCATTAAGGTAACTCTTAACCACATTAGTTATGTGTGGTTTTGCGTTATCATGCATTAATAACAAATTTCCTATAAATGGGGCAAAAGGAACAACATGAGGTTCAAAAATGTTTTTCAAAATGCTTTTATGTACCCCAAACACAATAATCGCAAGGATTCAAATCCGGCGACCTTGCTGGCCAAGCAACTGGACCGCCTCTTCCAATCCAATGGTCTTCGTAGTTATTATCTAGAAAGTCTCATACATTCCTGCTAAAGTGGGCCGGACAGCCGTCCTATAGAAACCATAAGTTTTGCCGAATATTTAAACGCACCTCATTTAACAAATCAGGTAAAATATTTTGCAGGAAATGTAAGTAATCAGCACCATTTAAACGAGCAGGTAATTCCACAGGTCCAAGTAGATAATCGTCAACTACTCCTATCCAGACATTTATGCTAAACCTATGCTGATGCTTAAATTCTTGAACAACGTGGGGATTGTCACCAACGTACGAATAATAATGTGCATTATGTACATTAAAAATTCCATTTTTTGAGAATGTAGCTTCGTCACCAAACAAAATGTTCCTGAAGAAATCTTCATCTTGATTTTTCTGATTTTGTAACCATCTAGCGAATTCTACGCGAGCAGGAAAATCTCCTTCTAGCAGTGCTTGCACCTTTGTAAAATGAAAAGGATATAAATTTTCTTTGTGTAAGATATTTCCTACGGAAGATTTTGAAATTGTGGGATACATGGCAGATAGTCTTCGAACGCTAATTTCTGGATTTTCCTCAACTTCCATTAAAATAACATCTTCATGTTCTGCTGTTACATCATTATGTCTCCCTGTTTCATTATTTTTTGGGACCACTGAACCTGTTTCTCTTAATCGTTGATGAAGAGCTGTAAATGTTGAGTGAGTGGGATGCTGACTATTGGGAAATTTTTCAGCGTATCTACGTTGCGCCGCTCGAGCGTTACACCTCATTTTGCCATAAACTAAATGCATATCGGCGTATTCCTCATTAGTAAAAACAATTTTTTTTAAATTGAAATCGTTGTGTTTGAATAACACAAAGAAAAAAATGAAAAGATAAACTTCGCGAACTGACAACAATTTGACAATGAAAAACGTAGGTATTACTTCTGTTGGCAGTTCAGAGCTAACTATTGCAAAAAATAAAAAATTGAACTTTAATGAAGAAAAAACGAAAAATTTACAAATCGATTTTTCTAGAAAACGGTGTATCCTACCGACTTAAAGTAAGAGTACATTTTAGTACTGGAATACCTGAAAATTTAATAATCTAGTGTCACAAATGCTTAAAAGTTAAAGACAAAAAAGTTATGCCTTAAAATAACCGTTGACCTACCCAAAACGGACGCCTATGACCGGTACTAGAAATTCGCAATTGATGGAATCGATTCATCTCTGGAGGATAAATAAACATACCAGTTTTAGTTTTTCTAAATAGAAGCGTTCTGGAGGAATTAAAAAAAAAATAAATACAAGGCGCCATCTTCAAAGAACTCTAGCTCCCTTAGGAAGCATTTTCGGCCTAGGTGAATTTGGGTTTAATTGTCTTAAAATTATCTGAGGAAACTCCGGTCTTCGTTTGTCAGGAGAGTTTCTGGACACCTGTATACCTATCTCATTTACCGCTTGTCTAGCCATTACATGTAACTCTGTACGAGCCTCTAAGTTTATGTCCTCTACCTTCCCATGCTATAAACGAACCACCTCCAAAATTTACTCTAAATTGAATATTACACTGAGCATAACGTTCCCCAGGTCTTCTGTAAACCGTTACACGATTGTCAGATGAAAATTAACAAAATTTGGATTCATCTGTAAAAAGAATTTTGCCCCATTTTTTTAAGTCCCCGATGAACATGTTGTTCAACAAATTCTAAACGTACTCTACGGTGGTCGCTGGTAAGGAGAGGACCTATGGGTGGCACTTGTGGTGTCAACTGATATTCTTTCAACCTATCCTAACAGTCTGAACATGAATGTGTTGGTTATGTACGTCGGCTAACTCAATCTGGAGTTTCCGTGCGGTAACAAACCGCTGTCGCAGGGTACATAATTTAAAAAAAAAACGATCTTCAACAATATTTGTTAACCGTTTTCTGCCTCGTCCAGGTCTTCCTTTATAACTATGCATTTCATTAAACATTGACCTTGACCACACCTTGACCACTGTTGAGTAAAGCGACTACTTGAGTCGCTTCTTCACTGCTCAAATGACGAGTTTGTGTTTGAGAATGACACAATCTGTGAGAATTTTTTTTTTAATTGTTGAAAAAAACAGAATAATGCAATCATGGTAATACAATGGTCTCAGTTTTTTTAGTTTAAATGTGTGTAAAAATATAAATATTTTGTTGTTCGTTCGTGTAGTGTTGCGAAGCAAATTATTGCTTGTTTCTTCGGTTTTACTAGACATCACAGTATAAACCTTACCAGTAGTATCACTTCGTATCGGCGCGTTTGATTTTTTGGAATAAAACTGTAATACGCGCACGTAACTGCGCATGTTCTCTTCCTCTCTTGAGCATGTGTTACAGTAAGCGTAAGGGGTCAGACTGTTTGATTTTTTGAATAAGTCTTCTATCTATCTCATGAAAGAAATACATGCGCAGTTACTGCGCGAGTTGCCATTTTATTTCATCAATAATTTTCAAGAGTGATGCTACTGGTAAAGTTTATACTGTGCTAGACATGTAGTAACCTTAAATGTTGAGAGAATCAAAGAACCGTAAACGCTGATTGATAATCTACAATTTTTTGGGCGGAAGTCATCGATGAAATACGAAGAAATAATCAAAATTGGCGAATGGCAATGCACTCTCTGATTCTCGTCAAAACATTGATTTTTTTAGTCAGTAAAAGTTTCTGATTTATTACCTCAAAAATAAAAAATAAAATGCGTGGTGACCGATTTTCGCCATCCGTAACAACAGTACAAAGATTCCGAGCTGGTTTCCGAACTACCAGCTTCGAAGTGAAAGAAAAACTCTGCAAGTTGGTACCAGCGTATGCAAAAGTATATTGGTGTCAAAACGAATACTTTGAAAAAGAAATGATTTAATAAAGTCGTACTAAATTTTATGTGTATTTTTACGAGTACCGTTTGACAGACTGACTTAGTATAGACCTAACTCACGCCATGTAGCGCTATAGAGTTATACTACAATGCCTTCACGCGCCACATTCAAATTGCGGGAATTTCTGGGCAGTATCTCGTATATTCATCGCATACTTTTCCAGAAATATGAATATAAATCATTCACAAAATTTTTATTTCATGAATTTAATAAATGCTCTTAGGCCCGGTTTATTCACCTTCCAGTAAAGTACCAGTTAGTTACTTGACAATTAAATCTACTTGGCATATTTACTATTTTTGGGTTTATTCACATAATTTTAAAGGTCGGTTAGTTACTGAAAAGAACTAGATGTTTTTACAACAGTAGTATGGTTAGGGGAAAATAGAGAGAGACATAACATACCACTAACACGTGGTATAGAGAAGGATGTACAGCTTTCGGTAATTTTAAATTCTAGTTGCCGGCATGACAAATGAGTGCATCTAATATAACCTTAAATCTCAAGCGTTTGTTGTGTGTTATCACGTGTTGTCCATTTTTACTTTTTTCATAAACATTATTAATATAAAATACATATTTTAATATAAAAAAGGTATGTTATATTATTACCTAAATTATGACCTAATCCCAGGCTACAGTTCGCATTTTATTGTCAAAACTTGTTTAATTAATAAAGAAAATGGAAAGTAAGAAACGGGTTAGATCGGCAAATTTCTCTATCGAGGAATCAAGAATTTTAGTTGACCTAGTTTTAAAGTACAAGAATGTCATCAAATGCAAAAAGACTAACAGTACAACATGGAAACAAAAGGAGGATGCGTGGTCAGAAGTATCAAAAAAATTGTTATTCAACCCCTTTTTATATTTTCAATACAAGTAAATAAATATATGTATATATATTCTGTATTAATATTGGTTGTTTTATTATTATATATATATTGTACAGAGTTTTTTTAAATACATCTTTTATGTCTAGCATCATATTACAATTTATTATGACTACATGTTAAATAAAGATAAAATTTTTGTTTAGAACATTAATACTTTATTTACCACACACATAGTATGTAATAAACAATACAAACGAACAAATTCGTCATCATCAAATTTATTAAAATTGATATCTATTCGATATCGATTCACTAAATTATTAATATTGACAAAATCGTTGTCTAAAATATCGGCAATGTCTTCAAATAAATCCATTTTACTTGTCAATAACTTAATTTTCTACATGACAGTTCACAAACAGCATGATATTAGTCTTACTTGATACTTTATAGGGTAGATGAGCAGCAAGTAAATTTTCTGCCAAGTAAGTAATTTTACTGGGCGGTTAAATTTTACTTGACGGTGAATAAACACTTAATCTGGCAAGTAAGGCTTTATCTTACAAGTAGCGTTACTCGATACTTTATTGGAAGGTGAATAAACCGGCCCTTAGTGTTATTGTGTTACTTATTATGCATCGTTTCCATATATTTTACTATTAGCAGGCGCGGCTCGTGATGACGTATTTGGGAGTGCAAGTACAATGATGCGAGTGCTTCGTGTATTCTCGTGTACTAACTGTAACGTTTTCTTAATAAACACCGAAAACACACGAGGCCCTCGCATCATTGTACTTGCACTCCCAAATACGTCATCACGAGCCGCGCCTGCATTAGGAGTTATTTCCATTAGTTTTGCCTTCTGACCTCTGAATACTTCGCTGTATTAATCTGTTAAGCTACACGAAGGACATTTCGCATGAGTTATAATTGTATGAAAATCATATGGTGTTTCTTATTTAATGAAGAAAAACAAGCACTTGTAATAAAAACACTTAATTTAAAAACAACTTTTCATTCTTACACAAGTACATGACTGATAGTTAAACTGACTACCTAAATAAACTAATAACTTCTAAAATAATCTCCTATTTGGCGAAATATCTTTAGTCAAAACGGAAGGAATGGTGAAGATTAGAAGAAGATTGTTAGTAGGAATGAAAATGTTTTTATATATAAAAAATTACTCTCTTGTTTCTTCTTCTCTTGTTTCTATTAGTAGGATTGTTGTTACGTCAGTTGCTGCTAACATTGATTGTCGCCTTTAATCATTACATTTTCCTACGCTAATCTAAGCGGATACAGTTTATATTTGGAGTTTTGCTAGTATAATTATATCAATGGGTTTAGAGATTACTTTAATCCTTTACTTTAATACTTTAAGAAATTCGGAATTAGTATATATGTTCTAATAATTATATAATTTAGTATCACACTATTATTATTAGATAAAGATGTAAGGTATGGGAAATTTATTTCAAGTATTTAATTACCTGAAATTTATATATTCAAAACTTAATATTGGAATTTCTTCAAGAATTAAATTTTGCATAATAGTATATAGTACTCCCTGTTGAAGATACGTTTAATATTCTTTTGTAATATTTTAATTTCAAATTTCAAACATTTCTTATTGTTAAATATAAGTAAATCTAGAATATAGAATTCAAACATAGCATTTCCAATTTTATAAATATTTAACGTTCATTTTCGAATTTAAACCGCTTTATTAACATAATTTTATTATCACATTCGAACTATAAAACTTACTCTAAATTCTAAGAAGCGGCATCATTTATATTTGAGAATTGATTTATTGCTTTATGATGTAGACCGATTGTTTATTATCTAGGGTTATAGTGAACAGAGTGTTTAATCTGGATATTCATTCCTGGGATCGTGTTTCCTAAATATGTATAGTAAGGTCCATTACTAAACAATGGAAGTTTATCCAGAGTGTGCATACTTAAATTTACAACACCAACTAATATTTATTTAGTAATGATATTTTATTATTTATGTATTAGCAAGATCACATTTTTAAGATCGTATCACAAACCTTGTTATTGTTGCCCGTAGGTACCGTTTCGACGAATTTAAAAATATTTTCCTGTTATGACGTCAACCATTAACATTGTATAACCAATACGCGTATTTAATTATGTAATAGTTTGAGGGGGTAGTGGTATATTGTTATCTGCTTATAACACAGTATCAAGTCAACAACAGAACAGAACAGTCATACATTAACATCAGGACACACAGTCTTACATTAAACATCAACATAACAATCATATTTTAACAAGGGACACCAGTCATTATTATTTCTTGGCCCGTGTTGTTGAAGACGATGAAATTCTAGGCTACGTATACGCAAATATATTTGTCCTAATATCCCAATGCTACATTAGGATGGCTCTTATTTTTCAAATTTGTTTTTTTCTGGTGCTATCCCCCAGTTTGGTTGTTCCATTATATGAAAAAATGAGCTGTATGAAATTTGGGCTAAATAGGATAAGGGGAAGGGGTGTCCCTTGGTCTTTACATTTGAAACAAAAAATCGAAAAATCATATCAAATATAGAATTCATTTCTTAACACAAAAATATAGCACTGAAGTAGTGATTAACAATAAATTGATTATTTCCAACTCATGAAGCAAACAGTTTGCACACAATCGCAAACAATTTGAATTTAGCAAAATCAACTGTAGCAGACATTATTAAATGTTATGGCGAGACGTCCGGTTACGACATTCGGAATAAAAGTACAGGCCAATCCAAGAAAGTGACATCCGGAATGAGAAGACATCTCATAAATATTTGTAAAAGTTACCGCAGAGTCACGTTAAATGATATAACGGCTTTTTTATTGCAGAAATTAATGTGACGATTTCACGAGAACGTTGTAGGCAATAGCTACATAAGTCCGGTCTCAGCTTTTATTAACTAAAATTAAAAAAATATAGATTTTAATCTCGCTAGATTTGAATTTAATATTAAGTATTTTTTCAAGGCGACTTTAAGCCACTTTTAACAGAAATTCAAATAAAAAATCGTCTAATCGTCTTGTACACTAGAAGATTGGTTTAAAGTCATGTTCAGCGATTAATCCAAATTCGACGTCTCTATAGGTGATTGTAGAAAACGAATTATTCGTGATAGATCGGAAGGTTTTCATAAGGACTGTCTGAAAAGGACTGTCAAATTTGCAAAGGGTGTGATAATATGGGGATGTATGTCTGGAAAGGGTGCAGGTAGAATGTAAATAATAGATGGGACTGTTAATGCTGCCAAGTATCAGCAAATTTTAAATCAGCCTCCTTCCTAGTGTAGAAAACCTCTATCCAGATGGAAATTTCATATTTCAACAGAATGCCGCATCCTGTCACACAGCCAAATCAATTGGTTTGCAGATTGGTTTGCAGATCATAACATAAGAGTTCTGTCCAGTCCATGCCTTAATATTATTGAAACTTTGTAGCATCATATGAAAAGGTACATGAGAAATAATCCGTAGAGAACAAAATGATTTGCAAACAAAACTAACAGAAATATAGCAAACATTTACGTCAAATGACTGTATAAAATAGTTGGAAACCATGCCAGATCGAATTAAAGCAGTTGTTTAGGCTAAAGGTGATGTAACTGCGTATTAAATTTTGTAACAAGTGATCGTCCGAACATTAAGTTGTCAGTATAATCTATTATACATTTTTTTTACTTTGGTTAGATTGTTTCGTTTCCTGAGAAATAAAATAAACATTATGTTGCAAATGTTGTTCTTAGTTATAGTATACTCAATTCTTTGCTCACAATAAGTAATTAGCACTTGAACATACACAAAATTGAAAATATTGATCAAAAATCGTACCCTATGTTGTTAGGGCTTGTAATAGAAAATTAGAAAAATTTGGAGACTTACATTTCTTTTCCAAGTTATTATAGGATTAGGAACACCATGGCCGTGGCAACTCATTCTGACTTGTTCACCTAATTTAACTTCAAGATGTCCATCCTTAGGTTCAGTTTCAATTGAGGGCGGATCTAAATTATTAGTTATGTTTTTATTAATTATAAGAAAAATTATTTGACGATATGTTATACAAATATTTTTCAGGACTTTGCCCCTTTAATATTTTAAATACGATATTAAAGGGGTTATCTTTAAATTATTATTTAGAATTCATTTCTTCACTCCTATGTTATTAAGATCACAATTAAAAAAAAAATAATTAATTTTACGTGGTTTAGTCAGTTAATGTATTTTTCGTCATACCTACCGCGTAAGTAAATTGTTATGATACCCTTTTTTGAAACGTAAGTGACACTTTACATACCGTATTCACAGTTGCTATGGTAGCGGGCTGTAATATGTCATTACGACCCTAGGTAAATAATAGAAATATTAGAACATTTATGACAAATTTATTTGAAACATAATTTTAATTAACAAAAACACATAACTAGTAAAAGTAGAATCTTGTACAAACATCTTTAAACTCATCGAAAGTCATATCAGTGTTGACATGATCGGCATATATGTGTCGAAGATTTAAATCATCTTGTTTAAATAAAATAATAAAATTAGCATTGTCTCGTATTAAATGTTTTGGTATTAGAGTATACGTCTGACATAAGTAGAAACAATCAACCGACTTATGTCGACCCATGCTAAAATATGCTCTAATTTTATCTTGTGTCTCGCAAGCAACATCATCGAAAATAAAAACAGAGGTTTCTAAAGCTTTGCAGGGTCTATGATGTTTTAGATTTACACTTTATTAATAAAATAATGACAGCTGTTTCGCTAATACAGTAGCTTCTTCAAATTCAACTTAAGACTAATTGGACATATATTGGACAGACAGGTAGAACGTTCAGAAAACGAATCCAAGACCACTATCATTCTTATATCAATAAGAAAACTGACTCAACCAACTCTAATCATTTAATAGAGAATGAACACGAATTTAATTTACAATTCGATATCATACATGTAGAAAATAAAGGTAGAAAACTAAATTGTTTAGAGTCTTTAGAAATTAATAAACTCAAAAACTCAGAAATGTTACTAAACTATAAATTCGACTTGAATTCATCCCCACTGTTAAATCTGTTCACCCATTGAAATATTGTTTCTTATTTGCTTATGTTATACGATATAATTAAACTTAAACCTCACACAAGTAGGACATGGTATAGTTTTCAAAAAGCAAAATATAAATGTAATAGTTCCTAGAATTTTAACTTGGGTCAACTACCTGATTTAACGCTGTACATTGTATGTATCTTAAGTCTTAAGTTGAATTTGATGAAGCTACTGTGTTAGCGAAACAGCTGTCATTATTTTATTAATAAAGTGTAAATCTAAAACATCTTATGTGTGTTTTATTTATTTGTGATATGGATTTACATCAAGCAAAGGTCGAAACAATCAAAGAATCTATGATGTTATCGTTTTCTGAATACTTAAAATATTTAACGTCCTTCACGTTATTCATCACTGCCTCTAGAAATTGATATTTAGGTTGGTAAAGTGACTTGGAATATACATAGATATTGTTAAATTTTAGACCATTCTCTTCGGTAATCAAACTCATCAGAGTATTGGTTTTTCCACAGTTAGATGGTCCACATATTATACCTCTGATAGTATTAGGTAATGTATCAGAATAATTGAAACATACATGAGTAGGTAAACCCCACCAGTTTTGTATAATACAAAGGTATTTTTAATAATATAAAATATTATTAAAAATCTGGTGTGAAGAACACAAATGCAGGTTCACTATTAATATTTTCTGTGAACGTGTCCGAATATATCCTATCCTCAGAGACGTAGATACGTATTTCGCTTTTCTACAAGCTCATCGGTACGCCCCTGCTGGAGAAAGGATATTTCCAGACACATTCACAGAAAAAAACCACCTCGCCCTATCACCGTAATTATCCAGACCGAGCGCAGAAGTAAATTCGGCGCTGCCTGTTGTCAGACAGCCGAAGTACCTCGCATACCGTCCATATAATTAATGTGAAGTAACGACGCCCTTCCAAAGATTAGCACAGCCAACTCTCTAGAAAACTGCATTTTGTTTGTGCCTTCACTCATACTACGGCTTAACCGCATGTGTAATGTATCAGAATAATTGAAACATACATGAGTAGGTAAACCCCACCAGTTTTGTATAATACAAAGGTATTTTTAATAATATAAAATATTATTAAAAATCTGGTGTGAAGAACACAAATGCAGGTTCACTATTAATATTTTCTGTGAACGTGTCCGAATATATCCTATCCCCAGAGACGTAGATACGTATTTCGCTTTTCTACAAGCTCATCGGTACGCCCCTGCTGGAGAAAGGATATTTCCAGACACATTCACAGAAAAAAACCACCTCGCCCTATCACCGTAATTATCCAGACCGAGCGCAGAAGTAAATTCGGCGCTACCTGTTGTCAGACAGCCGAAGTACCTCGCATACCGTCCACATAATTAATGTGAAGTAACGACGCCCTTCCAAAGATTAGCACAGCCAACTCTCTAGAAAACTGCATTTTGTTTGTGCCTTCACTCATACTACGGCTTAACCGCATGTGTAATGTATCAGAATAATTGAAACATACATGAGTAGGTAAACCCCACCAGTTTTGTATAATACAAAGGTATTTTTAATAATATAATATATATATATATATATATATATATATATATATAATATATATAATATATATATATATATATATATTATTAAAAATACCTTTGTATTATACAAAACTGGTGGGGTTTACCTACTCATGTATGTTTCAATTATTCTGATACATTACACATGCGGTTAAGCCGTAGTATGAGTGAAGGCACAAACAAAATGCAGTTTTCTAGAGAGTTGGCTGTGCTAATCTTTGGAAGGGCGTCGTTACTTCACATTAATTATGTGGACGGTATGCGAGGTACTTCGGCTGTCTGACAACAGGTAGCGCCGAATTTACTTCTGCGCTCGGTCTGGATAATTACGGTGATAGGGCGAGGTGGTTTTTTTCTGTGAATATGTCTGGAAATATCCTTTCTCCAGCAGGGGCGTACCGATGAGCTTGTAGAAAAGCGAAATACGTATCTACGTCTCTGGGGATAGGATATATTCGGACACGTTCACAGAAAATATTAATAGTGAACCTACATTTGTGTTCTTCACACCAGATTTTTAATAATATTTTATATTATTAAAAATACCTTTGTATTAGGTAATATTTCCCCATGTCTTCGTTTAGAATTATTGTCTACCAAACCGTCGTCCAAATTTTTAACCTTTAAGGTAACCTTCTGCTTAACGATACGCATTTCGCGATAATGAAGCTATATAATACGATCATCTATTTATATATCTTTCATTCAAATGTCTACATTCAAAGAGGGTAGAGGTGTATTAAATTCACTCATTAATAATTTACCAGTAGAATTACATCTGCCCGGCTACCAATACTGCGGTCCTGGTACGAAACTGAAACAACGCGTAGCACGTGGCGACCAAGGAATTAATCCTCTTGACGCTGCATGCAGAGAACACGATATCGCCTATTCGAAGGACGGTGATACTGTCAAACGTCATCAAGCCGATCACATACTACAAGAAAGAGCGTGGACTCAAGTCAAATCTAAGGACGCAAGTTTTGGTGAAAAAGCAGCAGCTTGGCTGGTCACTAACAGTATGAAAGTTAAAAGAAAATTAGGTATGGGATTAAATCCAATTAAGATGAAGCGTAGAACATCTATAATGAAAAAACAAAACAGAATAGAAGGGGGCATCGTACGAAAAATCCCGTTTAGAAAGGGAGTTGTCGATCATGCTAAGGTAGCCTTAAGAAAGTCGAAACTTAAGGATATTGTTGAAGGAGCTAAAATAGCGCTCGCTTCTGCTAAAATCGCGACAAAGAAGAATGGAGGTAAAAAAAAATATCAATACACCTAGAGTTATACCTCTACCGAAATCAGGGGGTATCATTCCTCTCATACCTCTATTTGCTGGCTTAAGTGCTTTAGGTGGACTTACCGGGGGCGTAACTGGAATTGTACGAGCGGTAAATAGGGCTAAGGCATCTCAAAAAGTATTAGAAGAGACGCAACGTCATAATAAGGCTATGGAAGAAGTTGCTATGGGGAAAAAGGTGAGAGGGTATTTTTGAAGCCATATAAAAGGGAAATGGGGTTATATCTTAAATCAAATAAGAAAACAAAAAACTGCTAAATCGACTGCCACGAAGAGCTCTCACAGACGTAGACATTTTAAAGTATGGAGATTATTTACCCTACTTCCGAGGCGTCTTTATGAGAAATAGCTTGCCGAATACACCAGAAAGCAATGAGTGTGCAGTCGTTAATCTTGATTCGAAAGAAGGGTCAGGTACGCATTGGGTTGCATATTTCAAGAGAAAGTTGAAAGTTCAATATTTCGACTCATATGGAAATTTGTCGCCTCCGCTTGAACTCGTTCGATACTTAAAAAATTGTGAAATCGAATACAACCATTCCCGATATCAGAAGTTTAACGAAAAGAATTGTGGACATTTATGTTTAGAATTTCTATATAGTCACGTGTAGAGTGTATAGTGAGTTTAGTATCATGTCGAACACGTTCACACTCCAGAGCACGAACCACGTGCTTACTGCAGATTACTATCCTCCAATAGAATTATATGATCGATATGAATATGGATTCGGTCTTATAGGCCTACACACTTACAATACTATACCGAATGTCTACGAGGGACATAATAAATTCTAATATGATAACGAGGTCTTAGAAATACCCACTGGCTCATATGAAATAGGTGATTTAGAGGCTTATATACAAAACCGATTGCCGTCTACAAATAAAAACATATTAGATAAAAGTAGTTTGCTGTTTATAAAGCCTAACAACAACACGTTACGATGTGAGATATGTAGTATTTTTTCTATAGATTTTACGAAGGAAGATTCAATCGGTCGCATGCTAGGATTCACCAAGAGTAAATTGCGCGCTAAAAGGATCTACGAATCTGACCTTCCAATCACTTTGTAATATTAAATGTAAACGTACGATTAGAACAATTGGCTATCTGAACGATAGAGCCTTTTTTCTTACTAGGCAAGTTTATATTTCCAATAATGTCAACATTATTCATGGCTGGATCCCTGATGGAATCATCAATTTTCTTCTCGTTTTTCTGTATCATAGCAGCAAACAGACTCTGTAATATTTTTTTATATAAAATCCTGTCGGCTACCTGTACTTTATTTATCATTGAATGGGAAACATAGCTTTCTGCCACGTTGGAAGATTTCCATCCGCCGTGTCTTTTCAGACCACCTGAATCTGCTAATAATGATGCCGAAGTCCTTCGAAAGGAATGTCCTCCAACCGTAAGTATTTTGTTATTTGGCCAGGAATTTTTGCGAGAGTTTTCTTCCTACAGGCTGATTTCGAGATTTACCAAAACTGTACTTTAAGAAAAATCTATCATTGGTAATATTTCCTAATCTCAGACCAATGTATTTTTTAATAATTAGCATAAAATTAATTGGATATTCTTCCTTCGCAATAATTGTAAAAGAACGTTTTAATCAATTTTTACTATTCGGTATTTTAATTATTATTTACATCATTTTCATTTTCAACATCTTGAATTTTCATTTTAGCTAGTTCATCTTTCCTACAAGCCCCAGCGATTCCCATAATCATAACAAGCTGCAAAAAATTAGTATAGAGTGAACACGAATCAAAAAGAATCATTCTGTAAACTTACCTTCATCAACAAATATGTATCGTCAGGGGCCTTAATAAGAAATTTATTAATTTCCTCCCTTGTAAAGATACTAGACTTTTAGGTATAAAATCATCATTTTAACGCTTCAAAAATTCTTTCAATTTAGGATATTTTGAAATATCTTCATTTTCGTTACTAAATATGGCAGTTTTTAACATGAAATATTCACACAATAAGACAGACGTTGGGTGATTTTAGTTTCATAGATCAATCACAAAAATATGCCAGCATTACCCTTCCTAAAATACTCTCCCAATCTTTGAACATTTTATAGGTTTCATTGTATCTGTTTTTAGATTTCTTCGGCAAAATCTTCAGTACAAGCTTATATTAGCCTCCATCTCTATTTGATCCATATTTATAAAGTTTATTTAAAAGCAAAAGATTTTTAGGATATATTGCATGTACTTTGACATTTATCAAAAACTAACTGACCCGGCGAACTTCGTACCGCTTAACAGTCAATAAATGTCGTGTTAACTTTTAGCTAAACTTAATTTAAGATTTTATTAACGTAATAAAACGAATACGAAAAATTTATTAAATTCAATAGTTTATTAGGATAATATATACATATATGTATAAAGAAAATAAAAATTCAATAAAAGTACAAAAATCAAGTATTTCAATGGCGTGTCAGCAAGACATTTGCCTTATTGAAGCTATGTATTTTGCTGCATGGGTTGCACTCGGGTTGATTCTCTTCAGTGAAGGATCTTGTGATATACGACATTTTTCGTTTTGTTATCAAATGCAAGAACAAATAAAGCGGATGGTTTGCCGACACGTGAACATGCTACGTACAATTGACCATGAGAAAAACATGCATTTTCTAGATTCAGACCGCAAACACTTAAGGATTGTTCTTGTGACCTGTTAATAGGTATGGCGAATGCAAAACGAATCGGAAATTGAATTCGTTTAAACTCAAAGGATCATCGGAATCCTTGAAATGAGAACTTCCTCACCTTTGAATTTTCCTTTGAGTATCGTCGCGTGAATTACATTGATCATCAGTTGTCTTATCACCAAAGGCGTTCCATTGCATAGTTTTGGTTGGTTTGAAATTTGAAGCACGATGACTACCGAGCCAACCTTGTGTGTGCGGTGATAAGCTAGGCATATCCAAGGAGTTTAAAAATTCAGTTGCATAGTTGGTGGCTTCGTCTTCGTTTGTTACACACTGAATAGATTTGAATGAATGCAGAGTACCAACGATTATATTCTGAATTACTAGGTTTAAATCACATATTTCTTTGTTCTTAGTCGCCAACTCACTCAACCATTCGTTGTTTTTGTGGGAAGCACGAAGTCGGGCAATACTAACGCGGCGCTCTCTCGTGCGATTTCTCGTTCTTCTTCAGTGGATCGATTCGCAATGTTCCGACGCCTAATTGCATCACGGTTTTGTTGGGAAAGATTAGATCTTCTGGGTCGCGGCATCGTTAATAATAATACTCGCACAATAAGATTTTTTTTTAAAACAAATCACAGACAACATGAAACCAAAAAATTTACACTTTTATGTCACTGATTTGCAGTGCACAACAATTATTACAAATAAGCTATAAGCGCGCGTGACATAAGCTGTCAATTGCGTAAGATGGCGGAGTTCCTAACCTAATTTATTTAAAAATTAATTTTCTGTATAATTTTTCCGATATTTTAATAGTTATTTTGCTATTCGGGGCGGAGACGAATCCAACAAATCAGAGATCATTAAAACCCGTCCAGCCGTTCTTGGTGTAACTAACCCAACTTGGTTTTATGTATTAAGATATAATGTGTAAATGGGATTTAAGTAAAACACTTTCCACAATTTCCAGTATATATTACACTTTATTATATGTATTAATAAATTGACGACATGTTTCGCTACGATGTAGCTTCTTCAGATCTTATTTTACTACTGAACAGGCTCTTCACAAATGTATGGCTTTTTTCTAAACTATTTTAATGGGTTGCACTTGTCGATATTAGAATCGTCTCTTACCGATGTATCGTCTAAAGTTATTGTTATCTTAATATTTGATGAAACCAGTTTAAAAGTGGGGAATTATTAAGGTCTAATTGGTCATTTAACAATATATCTGCATATTTAAGTTTATTTATTTCTAAGGATTCCAGTAAATTTAACTTTAATCCTTTTTGTTGTGACTGTAAAATTTCAAAATCTGTATTGAAACTATGATTATTTTCCAACAAATGAAGTGCATAATTGGAATCTGTCTTTTTATTAATAAAACTTTTAAAATGTTCCTGTATTCTTTTCTCAAAGCTCCTACCAGTTTGGCCTATGTATGTTTTAGGGCACTCTTTACATGTTAGTTTGTATACTCCGGATTTATTACTTTTGCTTGTCTTGGATTTATTATTTTTTATGAATTTCCCTTAAGAATTATTAGTTTTATAAGCTACATTTATATCTGTTTTTCGTAAAATTTTTCCTATTTTTTTCACTTATCGGTCCTATGTACGAGTATGTTACTAATTTATAATTGCTTAGTTTATCTTTTATTATTGGGTACACATTTTCTATTGCTTTCCTATATTTCTTTTTTCTTAAAATTGTATCTACTATATTTGGGTTATATCCATTATTTTGCGCTATTTGTTTAATGATATTTAATTCTTTAAAGAAGTTTTCATTATTTAAAGGTACTGATATTAATCTGTGTATCATACAATGGAATGATGCTAGTTTATGACTAACCGGGTGACAGGAACTATTGTGAATGATAACTTCTGTGTGTGAGGTCTTGTGATATATAAAATACATGTTTATTATTTCGTCTAAAATATTAACATTTTGAATTGTTAACAAATTCTCCACCAAATTAATGGTGTCTTTTATCGGGACACTAGGGAATAAATTAGTAATGCCGAATGATATTAGCTTGGCATTATCTGGAAGTTTAGTATCTTTTATTTTGTTAACTAGCTCTAATGAATTTTTAATTGTAAATTTCGCTGAAAATTTAGTATTTTCTCTAATATGTTCTAAGATTTTTTTGGATAATTTATATGAAGGAGCTGTGACAAACGACACGACTGGTCTGATAGGATTATCTTTTTTATGAAGTTTGATTAATGAATATAATTTTGGAGCTTGTGGATTCATATTGATAAGTTTATCTTCAGTTAAGAAGTGTATCCAGAATTGTAAAAGTTTATTTAATGATAAGGAGGAAGGTAACATGATAACATGATAACCATATATTCTTATGCTACCTGTGATATATGCTATATTTGAATATTTGTTCAAATCCTGTCAAGCGTACATACTTCGAACTTTATAATTATTACATTAGACTGAATTATAAAACTTAAACATCAACATTTAATGAAGAATGAAAATATTGAACTTACGTAAAACCTCAATTGCGTGTGTTTGTCGAACTGGAGCCCAAGGTTCTGAACGTATTATTTCACAAGTATATTCACCAGTATCTGGGGGCTGGACATACACAACTTCCAAAGAACCATTACCCCACAGTTTAAATCGATCGGGTGGCAATAACATAGGGGGGCCGCTATCAGTTAATATCATTTCATTTTGGTACCACCTAATTCTTACTGAATATGCTCCATCTGTAAAATAAGAATAAATGAACATGAAATGTAAAGAGTATTTTTTCTGAGGTATGTTTTTTAAATTATCTATAAATTATGTGCGTTTATTTAATGTATATTAGTTCATAGTGGTAAACCTCAATTGTTCTAAGATATCGACACTTATACTCATGCTGAGAAATTGGATGATTAGTAGTTGTTTGGGCTATTTCTATCGTTTATTGGATTTAGGTAATCCGACGTTTCGGACGTCTTCAGGACAGCTCTGAGAAAGGTTGTTCCTTGCCAAACTCGTAATTTGACGTATATATTCATCGATTGGAAGAAGGCATATACATCAGACAATGAGTTCGGCAAGTTCGACAAAAAAAAAAAAAAACGGCCTCACTTGGTAAAGAAGAAAGTGCTTTTCCATCAGGATAACGCACCTGTCCATAAGTCTGCGATTACAATTGCAAAAATTCATGAATTGGGATTTGAATTAGTGCCTCATTCGCCCTATTCCCCAGATTTGGCTATCATCTGAAAAAATGGCTCGGCGGTAAGAGATTTTCATCTAATTTCGAGCTAACTGCTGCTGCAAAATAGTTGTTTCGAGGGCTTGGATTCATCGACCTAACGTATGGAACATAAGTTTTGAGAAAAAGTTTTGACGAGGAACGAGGACCAAAAATGGTCCAAACTAGTTACCACTGGGCTAGAAAAGATGCTCGTTAGACATGTTAGATTTATCAGAAATAGTTTTGAAAGGTGTCTTACATAGAGATGTTACTTACAAGATTGTTAACATTTTTCGAAAACAAAATATTAGACTGTCAACAATTTACCGCACAATTAAGGAATGTGAAGAAGGTATTCTACGCATCAATTTACCGAAAAGTGAACACCCTCCAGTTTTGGCCCCACATGAAGTAAACAGACTCATCCAATCTGCTCAAGACAGAGTTGGTACGTCTGCGCGCACTTTAGGCCTTAGATTTGGAATTGCGCATAGGACTGTTGGTAGAATTTTGACTAAAAATGGATTAGAATATCGAAAAAGAAGGAAGTGTCCCAAATACACCGCAACCCAGCTAGAAAGAATCCCCAGATGCTGCCGAACATTAAGGCGTCAACATTTTATTGGCAACAGAGTTATTGTTTTAGACGATGAGAAATATTTCATATTATCCAATTCGGAAATAAAGGGTAACGATGGTTTCTACACGTCCAATATTGCAAATTGTCCTGACAACGTAAAATTCAAACCGAAAGCGAAATTTGCCAACAAGGTTATGGTCTGGTGCGCTAGTTCTCAAGCAGAAATTTCAAGACCTTACGTTGGGAGAGTTAGAGGTGAAGTTGTGGATGCAAACGTCTATATTCGCAAATGTCTATCTAAATTGATAAATTTCATTAATGCTCATCATCCAAATGATGATATAATATACTGGCTCGATCTGGCTTCATACCATTATGCTAGAATCACTCAGAACTGGTTAACTAAACATAACGTGAATTATGTACCCAAGGAAGTCAGACGTACCCTAGGCGCGCCCCATTGAGGAATTTTGGGCAACAATGAGCAGGAAAGTTTATGCCTAGGGTTGGGAAGCCCAAAATGAAGCACAGGTACGGGCCAGAATATTCCAGAAGATCCGAGAAGTGAATATAAACGTCGTCCAGAGAATGATTTGGAGAATTCTACCAAAATTGCGCGCCATTGAGGGCCAAGGGCCCTTATCAGTTTTGTGAATTTAATTTTTGTATGACGCAATGTGTATAATAATTTCCCAATGTTTATGTTTTAATAAAATTTTTACTACTAATCGATTTTTACCTTTGATTTTTTTCTCAAAACTTATGTTCTACTAATATGGAATATCATTAGAATAAGTGTGTTGAGCGAGCAGGAAACTATATTGAAAAATATAATTTTTGTCAAAAAAGTTCGCGTTTTCTTTGTTAGGCCACGTAGTTTCCGAACCACCCTCGCAGACTTTCCAGTTTTAATCCTTTAGTCGGGTTGCTACATCATGAAAAGAACTATACAATTCTGTTTGATGTATATTGGTGGTATTGAAGTACATTTAAATTTTACATTAAGATTAGTTAGAAACGAGATATTGTTGGACAAGTATATTGGCTGCTTGCATATAATAATTTCGTGACAGACAGACACTCCGCAAACTTCGTCTCTATTTCATGCTTAATCAACAATTTTCGGAAACTTGTGTGAAACGCTGTACAATTTGCTTATTCCAAAAAATTAATCTAAAACACGAATTCTGAACTAGCTGTATATGACATAAAACTAATATTAATACTTGGACCGTACAATTCACAGTACGAATTTATGAAAAATAACACTCAAAGGCAATACACAGGAAAATGAAAATTTGCATGCTAAGAGGAGATAGGTACTAGAAAATACTGTTTGCAGGTCAGAGCTTTTTTTATTGCCATTGCTCATATAATAGCGCTGTCGGAGACCTAATATATCAATCCAATTCTAAATAATGTTGAGGAAATGAAATAGCATTTATTTATATTTCCTCATTTTCGCTACGGATGCCTAAAAGCGTGTTTATGTTTACGCTACTTCCTATGCAAATATTTTTTGTTGGACAATTTTTTTATATTAAAAATTGTTTTTAGTAACTAGAGACCGAGCGCATCAAGCCGAAATTACAATGGACCTAAGATTTCCAAGAAATAACAGCACGTAATACGTCACTTAACATCGCAAATACATACACAGAAATTAGAAGCGTTGGAATCTGACAATTTTAACGAAGAACTCTGTGAACTTTGATGGCGGCAAATATTCCATTAAATAAACTTAACAGTCCCACCTTCGAAACATTTCTCCAAAAATATACTGGTCGAAATATTCCTGATGAATTCACCTTACGCAAATATTATGTTCCTAAGTGCTACACGAAGGCAGTAGAACGCATTAGAAGCCATCTTTCAAATCAGTACCTATGGTAAAGGCCGATAAAACTGACGATATATTAGGACGATTTGTGGTAAATGTTGCAGCTGGTGTACTACATCCAACTATTCCATATAACGCATATTTAATAGCAACAAAAGTTATAAATACAGTTGATTCGGAAACAGTAGCTAAAACCATTTACAAGAATATGCACCAAATACTTCATTCGGACGACAAGTACAAAGCAAAAATACTTTTATTTGTGACAGTGCTGTATATATGTTAAAAACATGCAGACTATTAAAGGAAACATATTCTTATATCCTGCATATTACTTGTTTAGTAGATGCTCTCCACAGAATCTGTGAATATATTAGAGACACCTTTCCGGAAGTTGATAGATTTGTATCCGCTTTTAATAAAGTTTTCAGAAAAGCAGCATTGAGAGTAGAACTTTACAGGCAAAACTTCCATCTTTGTCACTGCGTCACTCTCCAGTAATAACTAGATTGGAAGCTACTAGTTTTTAATGCAGAGAATTTCGATAGTTTACAAAAGTTAGTTACCTGTTTAAATGACGATTCTCGAAGTATTTCTGAGTGCAAGAAACCAATACAAATTCCAAATTAAAAAATCACTTGTATTTTCATCAGGAACAGTTTGAAAATTTGCCAAAACTAATCACTTATTTTGAAAATTTAAATCTCAAATTAAATAATGGATTAAATTAACCACATTAGATGTGGCTATTAATAATTTTAAAAATATTCCAAGTGACTTCGGATGTGGTCTTCGGCAAAAGTTAGACGCGGTTTTTAATAGAAATCCAGTTTTAATAAAATGGCGGCAATTGAGTGTGGGGACAATGCCTCAAAATCTAATTGCTAACTACGCTGAAATAAATAATAATAATAATAATATATAACCAATTGTTATGTAGAAAGGATGTTTTCTATCTACAAGGATGTATTTCATTCAAAGAGAAGAAATTTTACAGAAGAGGACCTTGAGAAAGTATTGCTAGTTAATATTAATACTCCTTTACTCAACTTGAACTACAAAATGAACAAATAAAAATGTATTTCGTATTTTATAAATCACCACCCGTTTGTTTTCCAATTATATAAATAAAATTAAAAAGTCTTTAAAAATACAAATTTTCAATAGTATGCTCGTGGGCGATAAGTCATCGTATCCGGTCCCTATTAATAACTGAAAATTATTATAATATAAAATATCCCAAGCTATATGTTAATATATTAGTTCTAATATAAGAACATTATGAGGTTTGTTCTGAAAAAAATTCTAGAAAACGTTTACAGCAACTGACCCTGTTTTTCAACTTTATTATATGTCAGGCTCACTTTTAATAATTTAAAATATTGAAGGTGTACCTAGATACATTTGATATCATTTAATAGTTTATAGAGCGAGTTGGATTGTATAATTGTTGGCATATTTTGGAATGGAGCATGTAGTTTCGTTTATTCTCGAGGAATTCTTAGCTATGACCTCATGGATAATCACTTCGACCTCACTATTGTCGGTCGGTATAAAATAAAAGTTATAGTTAACATCTGACGTAATTATTAGAGGTCTAACGTAACTGCAATAATTTTGCAAGTACACTTTGTTTACTTGTATTGTTACTGAGAGCGCTACTAATATATTTATTCCACATTTTTGTCGAGCAGGTAGCTGACACATATTTTAAATTGAGTCAGAATTAGTCGGAGTTAGTATTCTATGAAGTAATTATTAAGAAAGGTCCGCATGGAATATTTCTGATTAGAAAATAATAGTTATGAATGTATCATAAATAATAAAAATACATGCTGTACTTTGTTACAATATAACTTTATTGAGCTTAACGTTGGTTAAGCTCAATAAAGTCATATTATCTGCAGTTTTGAATACAATGTAATCATCAAACTGTTACAATATTTTGTTTTAGTAACTAATATATACAGGACCTGGCACTGGAACTTTCTTTTTCCAAACGTAAAAAATAAAAGTATGCATTGTACATTTTAAAAGTTTCTTTTATTAGCATTATACACTAACATGGGAAGTTTGATATCAAACTGTTTTAAAAAGGATATTTGGTAAGTGTCCACCGTTGCTGTCCATGCATTGTTGTAGCCGATTTCTGAAGTGCAAGTGGTCTCTCTCCAGCATAGCAACCGGTATGTTGGCTATTTCATAACGAATATTGTTTTTTAATGCTTCAAGAGTTGCAGGACAGTTGTTATAGACTTTCGATTTGAGGTAAAAAAAAATTACATGGGGCTAAATCTGGGGAGCGTGCAGGCCACGAGATGTCGCCTCTGTTGGAGATAAGTAACTCTAGAAAATTTATTCTCAAAACACGAATTGATATTCGTAATGTGTGGGCAATCGCTCCATCTTGCTGAAACCATACTTCGCCAACAGCAATACTTTCAAGAGCTGTCAGAAAGAAATTACCAATCATGGCCACATACAGCTCTGAATTTACTGTTACCGTACGACTGTCCTCCTCGAAAAAATGTGGCCCAATGATCCCTACTCTTGATGTCGCAGCCCAAACTGTGATCCGATCCGGATGAAGAGACCTCTAATGAACTTCCCTGGGATTCATACCGCTCAAATAAAGCATATTTAGTTTGTTAATACACCCAGAGATGTGGAAATGTGCTTCATCACTTGCATCAGCAGGCGAATTCTCAAGGAGCGTTACGCATGCCGTTTGTCGTGACACCAAGTCACGTTCGGAAAGTTATTGTGCGACTACCATTTTATATGGATGAAAGTGAAGGTTATCATGAAGAATTCGGCAACTTGAATGATCTGAAAACTCCAGGTCAGCCACATGTTTTGAAGAAGAACGCCTAGAAGAACGCAAAACCGAAGCTCGGACCGGCTCGATGTTTGCAGGTGTTCTAACAGTTCGTGCTGCTCCTTGTCTTTTGCGAAACACATTCACAACTGTCCTAAGAGCTTCCACCCACGATATTATGGACCCCAGGCAAGAACAGCACCTCGTGGGGAATATTGTACCGTAGACGGAACGCCCGCTGCACCGCGACGATCGACTGGCCTCGTGAAAAGTAGGTTTCTACTGGAAACGCGCATTGCTCCCTCACCTAAAGCATTTTGACCACTAACGACGTTTAACAAATAAATTCCCCCATCAACGTTCTCGGCTAAAAACACTACCACGCCGCGACTAGCTCCAGTCGTACCACCATGCCTCATTGAAAAAAGAAAGTTTCAATGCCGGACCCTGTAGAAGAACAATTTAATTGGGGAAAAAACCTTTTTATTACGTATTTACTGCATTCTAGCAACGTAATACTACGCAATAATAATAATAAATAACACTTGATGCGAAACTGGATTGGGCAGACACCTAGTCAAAGTGGCAAACAGGACGACGCAGCTCTTCTGGAGATGCAGAGGAGTTGTTGGCAAGACCTGGGGACTAAAACCAAATGTTGTACAATGGCTGTACACAGCAGTAATAAGACCAACGGTTACCTATGGGGCAGTTGTCTGATGGAGGAGGAAGGAGTTAACATCGTCGGTGGGGCTCCTCACGACTCTCCAGCGACAGGCTCTGTCGGGAATCATGGGAGCTATGAACAGCACGGGAACCGCCTCCATGGAGGCCATCGTTGGTCTACCTTCGCTGGAACTATTTGTAAAACCGGAGGTCATGACTGCGATCCTGAGGCTGAAGGCCAATGACGTATGCTATCCTAATAAGGCTGTAAGGGGGCATACATATATGACAGTAACTATACTGGAAGAACCGATATTTCAATTGCCGGCGGAGAGTATGGCATCTGAAATTATGTTTACAGCTAAGCTGAACATATTTATACCGACAAGGGAACATGCAAAAAGTCGTTCGAGCGATTGTGGTGCCGGCACCTGGTACACAGACGGATCACAATCCAATCAGGGGGCAGATACAGGTATATGCAGAATGTGTCCCACAACGAAGATATAAATATGCCTGGGAAAACATACGACGGTTTTCCATGCCGAATTGTTCAGTCGCAGTCTGCGCCGAGAATTTTCGGGAAGCTGGCTGCCCAAGCAAAAAAATTAACATAATGATTGATAGTCAGGCAGCTATTAAAGCCATTATGAATTCATCTACCAGGTCTAAACTGGTGAAATATTGTAAACAAGTCCTCAATAAACTGGCACAAGGCAGCACTATGTCGCTGATATGGATGCCAGGACATGAGTGAATTAAAAGCAATGAGCCGACGAACTGGCCAAAGAAGGTACTAATGGGAACTTCATAGGACCAGAACCTGTATGTGGAATCGCCAAGGATTCCGCTATAAGGGAAATCTGGTTATGGCTAGAAAGAGAACATAAAAAGAAATGGAGGTGAACGGAAGGCCAACTCCATACTAAAACGCTATTAAGGAAGCTGGACGGAAAGTTTTCAGCCAATCTAACTCGTAGTAACAAAAAAGAAATTAAACTAATTTCCGGATTAATAACAGGACCTTTAAGGAAGCATCTGTACAGCATGGGCTTGGTTAGCGAGCCCTGGTGTAGGAGATGTGAAAAACAAGAGGAAACTAGCCTTCATGTAATATGCACGTGTGAGGAACTGAAGTGACACAGACAAAAACATTTCAGAGATCTATTGGATCCTACGAGTGTACTCAAACTTCCTCTGAGGAGGATAGTGGCTTTTATCGAGGACACAAGGCTAACAGAGTGGAACTGAAAGATCTATTGGGGATAGTGCAAAGAACAGTGTGCAGATAACATCATTTTTAAAAACCAGTATAAAACTAATTATAGTTCTTGTCCAAACGGTTCTGTTATCTTCCAGTCAAATGTTATCTCACCTGTTTTATAAATTTACCTTTCTTCAAACAGACAAAATCAAGCAAAATCCCTAACCACAATAAAAATTAATAAACTCTAAATACGTATTTCGGCAACTAAGTTGCCATCTTCAGCAGAACAATCTAAAGAAGAAAGGTAGTGTTAAGCGTGGGGTCTTTGGCTAAGGCACAATCTTTGAAGATATACACTTCACCAAATCACCAGTAGGATAACACTGAGTGTTCCACTGGCAATACATAACAGAGATTTTAAAATAAACATTCGATAATTTTCAAGCATTTTATAATACTTTTGCAGTATCCAATTATGTAGTTTTGTAAATATATTGTATGTATTGAACGTACTTTAAGCCTAAAAGTCAAAATAATTACTTGCTTTTTCATCATAAATTCATTATACACTCACAAGAATTCCACTGCAAATTGACATTTAATGATATAAAAAAAAGAAAGTAATTAAAATTAACAAGGTATATTAATCAATTAATTGCTGTAAGGGAAGTATTGAAGATGCTGACATGGCGTGGGTAAGAAATGATCTAATTATATAATTAACGTACAAGAAAATATTACGGCAATTAAGCGGGTCAGAAAACTATTATTAAGTTTTACGTCCAGTTCCGTTATGCGTCTTAATGTGTAATTGTACGTTTCGGTTTAATATTTGTAACGAACCGTCTGTTATTTTTTAGAAATTGATAGTGAATTAGCAATAATTACTGAAAATAATACTTTGAATAAATATAGAAATGAAGAAGATTAAAATTAAAGTAAAAGATATAGAAACGTATTTAACTAACATTCTTTTACCGACAAGGAAATGCCAGAAAGCCGGATATCCTAATTGTAGTCAAATTAAGTGAAAATGTAAACATATCTAAAATGTTAAACTCGCTTTTTTACAAATGCTAATTATATTCTGAGAGACTAAATTATTCCTATGTTAAAAAGCTAATTTTACTTATACTGTGTGACCCATAAATCACTATGGGGTTTGGATTTTTCATAAATTTTTTAATTAATAACTTTCCATTTTATTTTTTTTATTCAGAAATCGTAGTAGTTTGGAAAATTAATGATGGAAAATTTCAGTACTTTACGATGCACCAAAATCGTTCGATTTTGCTTTAAAAACCAGCATTCAATTGTTAGAACCCAGCGATCATATTGTCAACATTTTAACGTTAGAGTTGCACCTTCGGAATCAATTATTCGTCGCTTAATGAACCATTTCCAGGAACAAGATTCGGTAACTGACCTTCCGCGTATGGGGAGAACACGAACACCTAGGACAAAAATGAAAGTGGATCGTGTGAGAGAGGGTATCCAAGAAGAACTAGAGACGTCGACGCGAAGGCGAGCTACTCAACTTAACATCTCTCGTGCCTCACTAAAGCGAATTTTATACGGTTTACATCTTTTCCCACATAAGATTCAAATTGCGCAGGAATTAAAACCTTAAGATTATCTGCGACGACTAAACTATGCCGTTGGATTTCAACAATTGGCAAGGGAAGTTTATTGACTATCTCATTATGTCCAATGAAGCTCAATTCCAACTTAATGGATTTGTAAATAAACGAAGCTGTCGAATTTGGAGCACTGAAGGTCCTAGAGTTATACACCAGCACGAATTACACCCTCTCAAATGGTCACAATGGTGGCAATGGTGTAGTGACTGTAAATGTAGAACGACATCACGCCATGTTTGAGAATTTTGTAAAGCCTGCAGTGAAAAATATACCTGGAATGTAGTTTCAGCAATATGGTGCGTCGTGCCATACAGTAGAAATCATACTGCAAGTTTTAAGGGCCATTTTTGGCGAACGAATAATTTCGAGATGTGTAGTGGTCGCCAGATCTCACGCCCCCTGGCTTATGAGGTTATTTGAAAGAAACCGTTCGTAATTGCACAAGTAAGGGAAAACATTCGTGCAGAAATTAGGGCACTACATCCACAGACATTAAGAGCTGTTATGAATCATGCCATCGAAAGAGCGCATCAGTGCAAAGTTAAAAACGGAAGACATTAGAAGATGTTTATCTTTCGTTCATAATGTGAAATAATCTCCAAGATTTGTTTATTTTATGAGTAATAAATGCTTAAAAAATATTAAGAATTAGAGAAGTATTAACTAACTGAAACCCCAGTGGCTACCCAGTATATAATAAATTAGGTTAGATTAGATTAGATTAATTGAGGAAGCGGTAAAGTTTCTTCCACTAGATCTATTGCAGTCCGAATCCCTCGTTAGAACTTTCTCTAGTCCTGCTCTTTTAATTAAGCAGAATCTACTCACCGTTTCTTTTGTCGAGTATAGAATACAGCTATTATCATCTTAACAGACTTTCTATCTCTATTCAGTAGATCCGTTGTAAATTTAGGCGAATGTTCTCCAATTATTTTGCTTGTCTTTGACCTGAGGATTTCTACCACCTTTCTCTAGATCTATTCCCAGCTCACTTTTTCAAGGTTGTTTTAATAATTAATTTTGCAATGCCAGTGGAAGCCTCCGGTCCTATGAAGGCTGCAGACGAGGCCTGTCAGGCCAATGTATCCATTTTTTAATTAAACCTAAGGCCTTTGTGCTCTGGAACCCAGGCTAATGTCACTTTTGATGTGATCACTGAGCTCGCTTAGAGCATACACACATGTAAAGCTTTGCTTGGCTGTCTTAACGTAGTGCCATGCAGTCAGACTGCTCACAAAATATACTGCGAGAAACGAGAAACTTTAAAAAAATTTATGAAATTTGTTTGGCAGTCTGTCGAACGTTACTTTACTAGGTGGTGACAAACAGTTTTTGTGTTTATATTTATTGAGTTGTGTTTAAGTTATTCTGCGACACTACAATGTCTCATGTGAACGGCAGTGGAAACTCTGAAAATGCTTAAACAAGCGTTTGGTGAGGATGCTTTAGGCCAAACGCAATCTGATAAGTAGTTCAAGCGTTTTAAAAATGGACGTGCGTCGATTTACGATGGTGAACGTTCCGGTCGTCCATTGACAGAAAAACCACAAATGACAAAAGTGCGCGATGCTATCCTGAAAAACCGAAAGGGAACAATCTTGTCGTACGGCATTTGTCAACGTATTTTGTCCGGCGTATTGTTGCGAAGTTTGTGCCTAGATTACTCAGCATTGAACAAAATTGTGTTGATTTGTACACAACGCACCTGAAAGAAACTGGCGAAAGGGATGCGAACTTCAGTACCAGAATCATTACTGGCGACGAATTATGGATGTATGGATTTGATCCCGAAACAAAGTAGCAGTCATCGCAGTCAAAGACGCCATCGTCACCACGACCGAAGAAAGCCCGCCAAGTTCGAAGCAACGTTAAATCGATGTTGATTTGCTTCTTTGCCACTGATGGTATCCTACACAAAAAATTTCTCCCACCGGGTGAGACAGTTAATGAACGATTTTATTGGGATGTTGTTCGGCGACTAAGAGAAAACATTCTACGCAAGCGGGCTGCCAAGTGGCGCAACAATTCCTGGATCTTACATCATGACAATGCTCCAACGCACTCGCACCTGTTTCGAGTCAGTTTCAAGCCTCAACGAAGACAGCAATACTACCTTACCCTCCCTACTCCCTAGATCTTATCCCTAGTGGCTTCTTACTATTTTCAAAGTCGAAACTCAAGAGGCGTCGTTTTGAGACGATTGAGGAGATCCAGACCGAATCGCAGGCAGTGTTGAACACATTAACACGCGAAAACTTCCAGCATTGTTTCCAGTCATGGATAAGTCGC
Organism: Melolontha melolontha; assembly: GCA_935421215.2. Lineage (NCBI taxonomy): Eukaryota > Metazoa > Arthropoda > Insecta > Coleoptera > Scarabaeidae > Melolontha > Melolontha melolontha. Next base: position 205,668,163 of record OW285235.1, read on the forward strand.
TGGGATCGGTGTATTCATGCGGAAGGAGAGGTAGTGGAAGGGGATGGTACTATTTTCAAAGTCGAAACTCAAGAGGCGTCGTTTTGAGACGATTGAGGAGATCCAGACCGAATCGCAGGCAGTGTTGAACACATTAACACGCGAAAACTTCCAGCATTGTTTCCAGTCATGGATAAGTCGCTGGGATCGGTGTATTCATGCGGAAGGAGAGGTAGTGGAAGGGGATGGTAGTGCGTAAGTTGTAAGAACAATTTATTGTGTTTCACATTTTCACATTCCAGGAATTTCTGGGTAGCGGTTTTTATTGCACATAACAGGAGAGGAAATATTAAATAAATAAAATATTATATGGATATTGACACGCAGAAGCTTAAAAGAATAATTAGATATTTCAAATTATATACGGGAAAGGAAACAAATATGTTAAGAATACATAGTTACTGAAAATACACGCGGGGACAAAAAATTCCGGACACCGAAGTAAATGTTTGTTAGTACAAGAAAAAATTATTTATTTCCTTTTTTTAACAAGACATGAAACATTATCTACAAAGTAAGAATGAGAAATTGAAGAAAGCTACTTGACATTTTATTCAATGAGGAAAAGTCACGGAACAGTAAATTGTGTAAAATTAACAAATTCATTGGTCTTACCGGCTAGATTTTATACAAAATTTATGCGATTAATAGCGCGTATTACCTCCACGAACTCTTCGACTTCTGCCGTACGGCGTGATAAACTTTGAATGTAGTTTCACCACACTGTTGCTTCATCAGGTGGATGAAAATACTAATTCAAATTATCAATTAGATCTTATATATATCAATACAAAGTACAGAACTAATCTCATTCTAAGAGGGGGTGGACATGTATGAGTTTTAAGTTTAGTAGGGGGGAGTTATTTATGTCTAGTTGGTCATTTAAAATTATACCTAATTTATTATATTTGTTAATTTCTAAACTTTCTAACATATTAAGTTTTTTACTTTTATCTAGAACATGCAAAGTTTTAAAATTAGTGTTGAATTTGTGATTATGTTCTAGGCAATGATTAGCGAAAGTTGAGTCCGTCTTCTTGTCTCTGTGGCTTCTTTCATGTTCTTTAATTCTAATATCAAATGTCCGTCCTGTCTGTCCGACATACACTTTTTTACAATCTTCGCATGCCAACTTGTAAACCCCTGAGTTTAATCTATTGTCCGTTTTATCTTTGTTGTTTTTTATAGCGTTTTGTAAGGAATTGTTAGTTTTGAAGGAAATGGTCTCTTCTTTACTTGTTTTGATTAAGTTTCCTACTTTGTTTGAAATTGTACCGATGTATATGATAGAATTATAACTAAATGTTCTATTGTTTTTTACTGTGGGGTAGATTGAAGATATCGTTTTAGATTTCTGTAGTTTTTTTTAGAATATTATTAATTAAATTTATGGTGAAACCGTTATTTAGCGCTATAACGTGTATTCTATTTAATTCTATATCGAAGTTTTCTTTACTCAACGGGACGTTAATTAGTCTGTGAAGCATTGATTGATAAGCAGATAATTTATGTGTAATAGGGTGAAACGAATGTGCGTGTATAGTTGTGTCTGTATGTGTAGGTTTGTGGTAGATAGAAAATGCATGTTTTTTAGTTGTGTGTGTTATAGTGAGATCTAAAAAGTTTATGGATTTATTTTCTTCTATTTCAATGGTAAATTTGATGTTTGGGTGAATAGTGTTAATGTAATTATGTAAAGATTTTAATTGTCTATCTGTACCGTTAAAAGAAACTAATATGTCATCCACATATCTTATCCAGTAAATACAATGTTTGAACAACGGGTTTTGGCTTATTATGTTTTCTACTAAACTTAAAACTCATACATGTCCACCCCCTCTTAGAATGAGATTAGTTCTGTACTTTGTATTGATATATATAAGATCTAATTGATAATTTGAATTAGTATTTTCATCCACCTGATGAAGCCACAGTGTGGTGAAACATATGTAGTGTGTTAACATTATATATATTATTTTGAAACTATACAACTGTGTTTTATTATATCATAGATAATATTTCATGTCTTGTGAAAGAAAGATTTGAGTGTCCGGAATTTTTTGTCCACGAGTGTATTTGAATATTCGAGATTGTCTGCAAACATCTGTGTCGGAGCGTAGATTATATCAAAAGTGGAAACTATTCTTTTAGCTTTAATGGTTTTATAGCAATTTACACATGGGTATGTGTCTGTTTCATATGCAGGTATTAGTTAGAACGTGTATTACGTCTAAAACTTTTTTCTATTGTATTTGATCACCCGTGTGTGTAGACAAACCTTTAATGGATGAATTTCTTATTCATAAATCTATTTCGCTTTCAAGTTTAGAATTATGTAACCCCTACAATTAACGTCTTAGAAGTAAATTAGATTTAAGGCGATACTTGAAATACGTACGTAATTTAGGAATTGGGATTTTTGAATGAAATACTTATTTTATCGCAAAAAATATATTTTATTTTTCAACATAATTCCCATCCAATTCTATACCATTAGCTCAGCGATTATGTAATTTTTTAAGCTGTCTAAAAAGAAGTATTTTGACAATTTTCTCAAGTCTGGGAACAAAAAAAAATTCCTCGGAGGCAGATTTGGTGGATGTGCTGGATAAGACAGCAATTCGTATCTTACTTCGACAAGTCTCTCGGTTACAATAGCGGACGATGAATGGGCAGATTATCCTGATTACATTTTTTCTGAATATATGCTATACCTAGTATCTTCTTGAGTTCGCGTTAGTAGATTAGCATTATATTGGTGAGTTCCATTCTGTAAATGGTTAATAAAGATTAGGTCTTTAGAGCCCAAAAAATCGTGGCCATAATCTTATTAGCCCCGAAAACGCTTTTTGCCTTCTTCGAAGAACGTTCATTAGAAGAAAGCGATTGTTTTGAATATTTAGTTTGAACTTAACCATACGGTCATTTAAATTGTACCTCGAATTGACATTTACTCAACAGTTAGCAAACGCACCACCCATCTTATAGTTAACTTTTCCATATTTAAATGTAGATGCAAAATATTGTGTACCCGTTCGATGAAATGTTTACGGCATTAGCTATCTCACTCACTTTTATTCGGCGATTGCTTTATACAATGGTATGGCTTTTATTAATAATTTTTGGGGAGTTACTCTAAATGAATTACTCGGACGTTCAGCATCTTCTGCGCTCATATGATTACTTTTTAAAGTGGTGAACCACTTTCAATTCAATTATTCCATGGAAAGGAGCAGATTTATCATTATATAGTATATATAAACTTTTCATTTTAATGTTCTACGTGAAAAATAATGTTTAGTTAACACATGAAATTATTTTTTTCACCATATTACTTTAAACGATTGTACAAGCTTATCTCTCTGGCAGATTTCAGGGAAGTTTTGACAGTAGACTAAAACATGTCCGAATCCAAATCTTGAAATCTTACTTTTACAAGTAAGGTAAAATACTCGTAGATAGTGTCTCCATGAACATTGTTTTTTACTTTTTAATATATTGACGTTAATATACTGAAGTGTCTTATACGTTTAACACAAAAATATTTTTAATAATACAAAATATTATTAAAAATCTGGTGTGAAGAACAAAATACAAGTTCTTTATTAATATTTTTGTAAACGCATCCTTTTCCAGAGACGCAGATTTCATCTTTCTCCAGATTCGTCAGTACGCCCCCGCTGGAGGAGGATACATTCACAAAAAAGAACAACTTCGCTATCTTCGCTATCAGAAATTATTAAAACCGAGCTTAGAAGTACATTCAACGCTGCATATTAGCAGCGAGCCGAAGCAAGTAACTCTGTCTACATGTAGACAGAGATAGTTTCTTAAAGAGATCTCTCTTTAAAATAATGTTGACCCTTAGTTTTATCACTTTATGAACTGTATTGTATAAACCCTAGTTCAATATTTTTGCGAAAATTTTGTTCATAGACATTAGATCTTAATAAACGCCAAGTTGCCATGGCAACCAGGCATGAAAACTTTGTCAGCACGATACGTACACAGTGTAGCTAATTAATGATGAAATATGTTTAAAACACCAATATAATAACACTTTGTGTGCCCTTAATTCAAAAAAAAAATAAATATAATTTCATTGTATAAAATTTTTTTTACGCACAATGGAGCTATTTCACTTTTAACGAGTGCACAACACTAACATAAATTGTCAAGTTTAGGAAAATGACAGAAGTCAAAAAATTAGACTTAGACAACTGTCATAAATACAAGGTAATACAAAATCGGATTATATTTGCGAGCAATACTACTCGACTATCTACACATTTTTAATTAATCGTATTATATTTGCAAGCAAAACTACTCGACTATCTACACATTTTTAATTAAAGTGAATAAATAATGACATTTATTTGAGTACATTACATATTTAAAGGAAAGTAAAAAAGTGCGCAATATTTTTAAACATATTTAAGATAATTATTATGATTTATTATTACTTTTCAAAAAAGATTTAAAAAACACAATGGCTCCAACACTATAAAATGATTGAGCACTAGAATCATATTTAGCATCCAAACATAAAATAACTATAGAAGATTTTAATTGGCGAGAGAATAGAATAACAAAGTTACAGGAACGAAATAAACTACAGACCCCATTTCAGAAACTTATACACCAAAGTAAGTATATTATTCATTGATGTTGATACTTCATACTATATTAATAAATTAATCTGAAAAGTTTTAAAATTATATTGCTAACTCATCACAATACAACCAAAAAAAACTCTTTACCTATTGCCATAATTGAATACATTAATGAACCAAAATAATAAATCAACCTAGATTGTGACAATAATGTAAAACTTTAATTGTTATATTCATTTACAATAAAATACATGAAATATGTTCTGTCCTTTTTGTGTCAAAAGTGTGGTTAAAGCAAAAAATTTACCTATAAAAAAAATAATAATTTATTTAAATTAAGTGTTATTTAATAAAATATTATATTTACCGTCATTTATTAAACAATTTAAAATTGAAAAATTTTAAAAAACTGACAATAACAAACCATCATAATAGTATATAAAATTCACATATGGCGCAATTTATTATATGTAATAATTCCTAATTAACGGTAACAATACTTCCCCACATTCGATATTAATTCAAATTCAAATAATTAGGATACGTTAAAGACTGCATTGTGATTGGTTAATCGCCTTTAAGATATTATAACTCGATTAAGTTAAATATCCAAATATTTTCAATTTAAAATGCATTAGAATAAGAAAAAATAATAATAAAATTCATCAACAATTAAAATAGTAAAAATAAATTATTTATAAAACATTCCGAAAATCAAATTTAATAAATAAAATATCACAGCTTACCAAGTTGTCATGGTAACCGACAAAAACCGTTAAAAGCGCGAGATAATTACCCTGCTTAATAGCGTGTGAATTTGTCAATCCCCGCCAAATCGAAAAATAACCTAACCTGTAAATGTTAATGATAATTAATAGTATTTTACATATAAAGTTTATGCAAAAATAACCAGTGCGAAATGTTAAAAACTAAGTGAAAAGACGATAAACAAATATCAGTGTAAACGTTGAAGAAAGAGTTATTAAAAGAATTTTTATTTAATTAAAACTTTCATAATGAATACTTTTATTACATGTAACCAATAACGTACAAAGAAAATAACGTGAAGCAGAGGATAATGTATATTCAGTTCATGTGTTAGTTGAATTGCTGAAATAGAATATGTTCCTGAAATGTTAGAAAAGAACCCGTGATCTCTTGATACAGAGGCATGCTAATTTTCAGATTCGCAGAATCAAGGTATGTATTTTTTATTGTATATATTGCATGCATTGTTTCTATTGAAATATATTTTGCCAAATATATAATAAATAAAATATAACTGTGACAAATTAGGTAGAGATATTAAGAACAAATTCGACAATAATAGATTAAACAACAAATTACAGTAAAATTAAAAACCAAAAGTATTATTAGTTTAGTGACTATTAAGAAATAGTAATCCATATTATAAAGCAATATTTCGTATTGTTTTAGCCTTTACTTAATGAAATTATTATTATAACTATTATCGGGATAAAATTAAAAAAAAATTAATGAATTTCACTACTTTTTACTTCACAAAGTTCGATAGTTTCACTCACACAAAAGTTTGAAGTAAAAAGTAATGAAATTAATTAAAATTTGTTTTATTTTATCGCGATAATAGTTATAATATAATACACATACGTTGTATAAACTTAATATTTCTAGATATACCAGTACAAGTTAGAAATTTGTGCATTGGTGTATATATATAAAATCAAGAAGGTTGGTATTATTTTTCAATGTTTTTAAAGAAATCCTTTTTAAAGATTAAAAGTGAAGATTAGAACCGTAGTTTTATTTCTATTTTAAATTATGGTTCTTCATCAAGAAAATGCAGAATCAATTCAATTACAAAACATGTTTGTCTTATATCTGTGATTCTCTTGTTTAAGTAATAAAAACTACCCATTCCTTCAACTATAAAAAATATGTGTTTGTTACGGTATATTTATGTAAAGATATGTCCCATAAGTTAGCTAGATGTCTGACGAAGTTCCTGTGTGAGTGAAACGATCGTAAATATGTAAAGTAAAGAGTAGTGAAATTCATTAAAATTTGTTTTATTTTATCCCGATAATAGTTATAATAATTATGATTTTTATTTTGGCCAGAGGTAATAATTATTATGTTACTCTGATTTAGAATGTTTTATCAAACGCAATAGGAGTATTTTGTTTACAAAAGTAACTTTATGTTAAATACTAGTATCCCTTAGCAGCCTCAACTCTTGAAAGGTATTTTAGATTCTTAAATGTTTTACCAATAGCATCTTTCTATATTAGTAGATAAGCTAAGAGAGTTGTTGGGGAAAATTCTATAAGATAAAATACAGGGGTCAATTTGTACAAATTATCCTCACCATTTCGTCTCAGTTACGTGCCCACAGCCAGACGCACGCGAAATCTAACGCTAAGGAACAGATTCTTACAGATTTAAACCAGATCCAAACAGATAATGAACTGGTTAACATGTTCATTACCTGCTCGAACCTGTTCTTTGGCGTTTGAACTTCGCGCGTGTTGTGGGGGTGATCACTTGACTGAGAAAAAGTGGAGGGGATAGAATATACAAGTTGACCCCTATGTTGAATCCTTTGTAATTTAGTTTCAGAACTATCTTAGCTTATCTACTTATATTTATTAACTACCTTTTCTCTTAACTATAGATGTTATCTAAATATATAATTGTGGTATATCACATTTTAGTTTAAAATTTTAAATATTCCGCAACACAGTACTCACTCTTCTTTAACATTTTATTGAGAGAGACGAAGAATTCTTTATAATTACGTTATACAACGAATTAAAAAATAAAAAGTAAATTATTATTATTATTGTTATTATTTCTTTCATTCACAAGAACTTTCAATTTTTTCTTGGTTGCCAGTATGTTAACCCATCGATTCGTTAGAACGAGATAGTTGGCATAATTATCATATTATTATTATTGTTTATTATTTCTTATTTTCGAGTATTTTTCCGTGACCTGTCTGTGCAGCTCTACTCCATATGGAATCTTTGCTATTTCATTCTTAGTAAGCAGATAATAACACCTCACTACGTAGGAGTTCATTTTCTCAGTTCATAGGGTCCGGCGTTTTAATTGTGTTGACGAATTGGGTTAAGATGAAGATATCTCAACAACATCCTTGCCTGCCTTCTTTGTTTCTACTGATAGATGCCGTGTTGATGTTGCATGTCCATGTTCGTGGTTCAGGTATTTTGTAGGTTAATCATCACAACAGTTCCTACCCGGGTCCAGCTGCTCCAACTCATCAGGGTATCTCTTTCTTCTAGTTTTGGAGTAAGTGTGCCTCATTGGGAGAGCTGCTAACCCATCCCAACGGTTAACTCAGGAACCCACGGAGTCGCTAGTCCCCAATAACCTGTCTATAGGACACCCTGTGCGAGTTTATTATTATTATTAGAGAACGGACACGCTTACCACCCGGTGCAGTACTGGCGAAAGGCTGTATTTCTAAAATATTTAATTTTATTTATATAATTGAAAACGAACGGGTGGTGATCTATAAAATTACGAAATACATATTTATTTGTTGAAAAGTTGTATTTATAAAGTTTTTAATTTTATTTATATAATTGGAAAAATTGGTGGTGATCTATAAAATTACGAAATACATATGTTTTTGTTGAAAAGTTGTATTTTTAAAGTTTTTAATTTTATTTCTATAATTGGAACATTTTTATTTGTTCATTTTGTCGTTCAAGTTGAGTAAAGGAGTATTAATATTGACTAGCAATAGTTTCTCAAGGTTTTCTTCTGTCAATTTTGTTCTCTTTGAATTAAGTACATCCTTATAAATAGAAAACGTCCTTTCTACATCGCAACTGGTTATAGGTGCATACTGGAAATATTCTTTTATTTCTTCATATTTAGCCGTTAGATTTTGTGGAATTGTCTCCATACATAATTACTGCAATGTAATTAAATCTGGATTTCTATTAAGAATTATTTCAAACTTTTGCCGAAGGCCACATCCGAAGTCACTTGGAATACTTTTCAAATTATTAACAGCCACATCTAATGTGGTTAATCCGTCATTTAATTTGAGATTTCGATTTTAAAAATAAGTGATTAGTTTTGGCAATTTTCCAAAGTGTTCGTGAAGAAAGTACAACTGATTTTTTAAATTTGGGATTTGTGTGAGCTCCTTGCACTCACCAATACTTCTAGCATCCTCCTTTAGCAGTGTTACGAAATGTTTTAGACTATCGAAATTCTCAGCATAATAACTAGTAGCTTCCAGCCATGTTCCCCATCTAGTTATTACTGGAGTGGGAGGCAGTGACAGAGATGGAAATTTTACCCTGAAAAGAGCTACTCTTAATGGTGCCTTTCTGAAAACTTTTTTAAAAGCTGATACAAGTCTATCAACTTCCGGAAAAGTGTCTCTGATATATTCACAGATTCTGTGGAGAGCATGTGCTACACAAGTAATATGCAGCATATTAAGATATGTTTTCTTCAATAGTCTGCCTGTTTTTAACATATACGCATATGCAAAAAATGCTTCGTTCGGACGCCACGTACAAAGAAAAAATACTTTTATTTGTCAGTGATAGTGCTTCACTATTTTTTTCTTTGTACGTAGTATTTTTTCTTTGTACGTGGCGTCCGAACGAAGCATTTTTTGCATATTCTCCTTAATGGCTTCAGCAACTGTTTCCGCATCAACTCTATTTATAACACTTGTTGCTATTACATATGAGTTATAGGGAATAGTTGGATGTAGTACACCAGCTACAACATTTACCACACAGCGTCCTAACATATCCACCGTTTCGTCGGCGCTTATCCATATGTATTGATTTAAAAGATGGCTTCTAATGCGTTCTACTGTTCTCGTATAGCACCTAGAAACATAATATTTGCGTAAAGTTGATTCATCAGGAACATTTCGACCAGTATATTTTTTCAGAAATATTTTTAAAGTGGGATTGCTAAGTTTATTTAATGGAATATTAGCCGCCATAAAAGTTTTACAGAGTTCAGATGTGTTTGCGATCCTAAGTGACGAATTTTTGACGATATTTTACGGATTTTGTAATAAATTTCGGAATCACTGACAATGGACATACAATCAGTATGACCGTCAATCCAACTCGCCATTGTTTTACAATGCCGTTCTCGACATTCTTCCATATCATGTCTGAAAAAGTAACTTAAACAATGCTCTAGATCTAAATAAATGAAAACTAAAAATGTGTGCGTAAGTTATTGAAACTGAACGAAATTCAATGCACACTCTTACGTCGAAATAATTGGTAGAAATAGATTCAATCAAACGATATTAAACAGGATCTATCACAAAAATGACGATGTAATTAATAGTTAAAACTATGAAAACAAGAAACTTACTAACAGCACTTTATTTATCTTACGAAATATAAACTAATAAATAAAATACATTATAAAAACCCCGCTTCTATCTACGCTCATGAAAACACTTTAAAAAGCACTATATTCTCGGAATACAATAGCTGGCTTGTCCATTGTTATCGCGGCGAGACCAGGTGTCTGAGTAAGTCAAACAAATACTTCATTGAATTACGCCGCGATGTACTGAGCGACGTTATACACAATTCCAATTGTCGATTGCGTTTTATGGAAATTGCGTCTGTTCTCTATTTATTATTTTCCTATTTTGTTTGAAATTGGTGCTCATTTTCGTAATATATTTTATTTGCCTAAGGTAATAGTATATTACAAACCAATGCGGAAAGTGGTTCGTTACCGTCGAGAGATAGAAAGTTCACCGAGACGCGCAGCGTCGAGGTGAACTTAATCTCGAGACGGGAATGAATTTTTCCGCCAAGGTTTGTATACTATTTTACTCACGATCGGTTCGTAATTAATTATTATATAAACTATTAAATCACTAAATTACAAAAATATAATACATAGTACTAAATTTCATGGAATTTTGATAAATGTTTTTGATAGGTACTGTTGCTAGGTAACGTAACAATTAATAGTGATAAAGTTCTGACAGATTACTAAATTATTATCCTACGATTTTAAACATGGTCTTTCTCTAACAGAAAACAGTCATGGAAATTCTAATGTAGCAATTTATATTAATTCCAAAGGCGAATAAATTTAGAATTAAGATGTTGTCTTGTTATTTAATAAAGATTTGTGAATAGTTTTATTATAATTTAATTTACTTATTTAAATTACGTTGACGTTTCATAAACTCTAAAATGGCATTACGTAGCCGGAAAAGTGACATAAGCTAGCCGATAAAGTGCTATTACCTACCTCAGTATGTAATAGCGCATTTTCTAACCGGCTTCAAGGTTAGAAATGTTCAGTTTATTACCCGATTGTGAGTAACAATCTTTTTGTATATTATTCAAATTTTAACAGAATTCTTTAAGTTCGTAACAGCTGTTCAGACTTTCTAGTTTCTTAATAATTATAATTAATAATAATTATATTATAGTAAAACATTTCGCATAAAAATGTAATATCGTTCAAAATACTGTAAATAAATTACGTTATTCGTACCATTTTGAAGGTAATTTTACAGGGAATTTGCTGACAACATCTTAAAATTTAAGTCGAGAGATGAGCATCGCATCTTGAAACGTGTAAAGTGTTAGACCCCAGATTGATACCCAAATAATCATTTTATGCAGGATACCCATCTTCAGCCTACGTCTTAAAACGTCAGACGCTGCAACTGTAAAATTTTTGACAAAAATTCCAATATAATCAAAACTAGTTGTCGGAAGTGCAATCGAAATAATTTCTAAAAAATTTAAACTGAGAAATTTGAAGGTGGGTGCGGGAATTTGTAACACCCTGTTTTTATTGTAAATAATTTTACAATATCCGCTGTAATATACTGTATATGTATAGAAAATCTCACTTTCCTATCTTTGTTAGTTTTCACCCCAAACGCCGCTGACACAGTAATGTTCTACTTCAATAATAGCTATTTAAGTCACAAGGAATGTAAGGGCGTATTAACATTCGAGGTAGGCAAATACCAAGCCAAGAATGTTAATAGTGCGACTTCTTATAGTTTTCCTGTTGTCGTCAAAAATTAATCTATATTTTTTAAGAAATCGTTTTGGTTCCTCACCAGTCAGAATTAATTTTGATTTAAAACCCTTTTCGTGAATCGTGTTACCTGTGTTATTATGTCATACAAATAGTTGACACTATAAACAAACCGAGAAGATGATTGAAAATTGCATGAAACACTGGAAATCAATTCGAAATGGAGATTGATGAAATAGAACAAGCCGCAAAAATTCGTAATTTTGTAGATATTTCATAATAAAAATGTTCAGTTTTGATATTCCTAATTTTTACTCCAAATAAACTTTTGAACCAGAATCATGAGTTGTTCATTATTATCTTAGGAATTTTCATAATAGTATTCCGTTGTCAAGACGAAACTACAAACGAATGTATAGTCGACTTACACGCTATGTTACTAGGGTTGCATCACTGATTTACATGATCGGCAGCAGGAAAATATTATTATTATTATTATTATTTCCTCCATTCACAAGAACATTCAATTTGTCCTTGGTTGCCAGTGTGTTAACCCATCGGTTCGTGAGAACAAGATGGCTGGCATAACTATCATAATATTATTATTATTGTTGTTTATTATTTCTTATTTCCAGATATTTTTCCGTAACCTAACTATGCAGCTCTCCTCCATATGGCATGCTTCATTCTTAGTAAGCAGGTAATAACACCTCCCACTATGTGTGTGGGGGGGGGGTTCATTTTCACCGCCCATAGGGTCCGGCGCTTTAGTTGTTATGTTGACGAAATGGGTTGAGATGAAGGTATCTCAACAACATCCTCGCCTGCGTTCTTTGTTTCTACTGAAGCATGCCATGTTTGTGTTTCATTTCCAATTTGCTGTTTCGGTTTTTGCTGGTTAATCCTACCTGGATCCTGCTCCTCCGGCCCACCACAGTATCCTTTTCATCCAGTGTTTGGAGCAAGTTTACCTCATTGGGGCTGCTAACCCAACCCAACGGTTAGCTCAGGAACCCGTGGGGTCGCTAGTCCCAGTAACCTATCTCTAGGCTACCCTGTGCGGGTTTATTATAATTATTATTATTATTGTTATTATTATTATTATACGGGCTAATGTGGGTTCGTCCACATGGTAGTTAGATATTCATTTACGATTCATAAAAAAACTGCATCAACATCGTGCTATCATGATTTTATCTTTAACCTATAGTGTTGTTTAAACAATAAATTACATCCTAACAGTCTTTTATTTTATTTTAAACTGATTCGGCAATTAAAACATTATTTTTAAAAGCACTGATTACATATTAATTAATTACCTGGTAGTTTGTTAAGTTTCGATAATAGAAACTTTTTGTTTAAAACAATTTTAATCTAAAGAAAAGAAATATCTAATCAAAATAGATCTGAATGTTGATTTAAAAATTTTAACTGTTTTCTAGTAATTGGGTAGCGCTGATTTTAAATCTGCTTTTATTTTTTTTGTATCACGTAAGGTTATTTTTCAAACCAGTAAAATCCAAAAAAATAGAAAAAACACGATTTATTTCATTTATAAGCTAGTTTTATATTATATTTAAAAAAATACAAAAATATACACATAGAAACTATTAGAAATAGTTATTTATTCTTTATCCTTCTTAAAAAAACCTTTTTGTTTTTCAGAAAAGCTTCGTTTGGTTGTTTTTCTGTCATATTCAGCTAAAGGAAGATCTGAAGGTAGTTTCTGGGGCAAGCAAATTTTTTTGTTTCAACCTAGACCCCAGTACTTCAGAAAGATCTTTTGAAAGTTCCAAATCTCTTACTAAATCATTCAGTTCTTGTGAAAATAGCTGAGGTTGGTTTTGACCTGAGGTTGATGGTTCAAAATCACTATCCATCTGTACGGAGCCGGAAGTTGAAGAGGTTTCAATATCTTCTTGTAGTACTTTGGGGGGGTATAGGTATAGGTACATAATCACTGTGAGGAACTGGTCTGATAGCTGATTTAATATTGTTTGGGTACAAAATATGTTTCAAAGTTTTTCTATTATGCCCCTTAATATCACAAAGACAAAAGTAGCAATCTTCATGATGATTTTGCGGTTCTCTCCAAACCATCGGTATTCCAAAAGGAAGGCTTTTTCTATTCCCTTTGGTCCAATGTCTTAAACCTTCTTCACATACCTTACAAACAACGCCCTGTGCCCAATCTTTATCTTGATCTCCTAATTTGATTTTGAAATAAGCATAATATGCATTTTTCATAAATTCACCAATTGGTCTCTTAAACTTTTTCAAGACGAAATATCCACAAATATAACAGAAATCATCTGGTTTGTTTTTGCAACACCGGCTAGACATATTTTTAAGCAATGTTTATTTATCAAATACCACGCATAGCACTAAAGACAAATTAATTTTACTTGTTTACTGATCGACACTCAGAGCTATAATGAAGTAAATGACATTAAAATATACATTTTGTTTGGAGTGATAAACTTGAAATCCTTCTTCGCAATAAAGTGAAAGCATAATAAATAGGATTTAGCAGGTAAAAATTCCCGGAAATCTTGTCCAAAATTAATACATGTAATAAAAGATTTACATCAGATAATGAGAGCCTATTTAACAAATTTCTTTAAAACCACAACAGAAAATCATTTTTGGGTTAATACCTAGAATTTGAAGTAGTATATTCATTTTAAAATGTATTAAAACGCCTATTATAAGATTTTTTCTTTTTCTTTTGTGCTGTATTAATTAGTTATTGCTATATAAAAACTGAGCTTAACAAACAAAAATCACGTCACCACGAATTTTATGCAGGCCTGTGTAATTAAACACTTATTCTAAAACCGAAAAGTCAATATTTCTCCAAATTAAAAATGTAAATTTGAAAAATCTCACCATTACTTGAGGTATCTAAATAACATGGTAACAAAACAGTTGTATTCTCATTAGTTTTTACAGTCGTGGGTGCACTACTGAAATTGCTGGAGACCGAAGTCAACATTATTAAGATGAAAAAACACAGCGCCACATTACACTTTGATGACATTGTTAAGGCAAACCGAGAAACCGCTCTACGGCAAATAAAATTACACGAGTAATGTACAATTATTACGAGACCGATCATTTTAAAGTGGTTACGTACCAATTAGAACTTATTCATCTTGGGCGACTATGATAGGCCCGTTTCAAATAGAAGTGTATTTTTTTCATTAAATGCTCCCTCTTTGCACTTATGTACCTACAAGTGTTCCATATGTTTTTATATCCTAAGGGTAGGGATTAATTGAATTAGGTGTAAAGGTCACCGAATAATAGAAGTTTAATATAATATTGTATTTCTTTTATTAATAGATGAATGGAACTACTATTGTTATTGGGACTATTGTGTGGCTTCTTTGTGTCTAATTTTATTTAAATAGACCCTTAGTCCTATTCAAATTCGGGTTGTTGTTCTGCTATAACATTATTTGTGTTAGAAATGCAGACTTTTTTATATTTATGCCCGTATACACCATGTAATATTTTTAATAAAATGTGGGGACAATTTATTTCCAGCTACTTATATCCACCAGAATTAACAATACCGAAAATAAAAATTATATTTACTGTTGAATTTGTTTAAATTTAAATGTTACAAAATGTTCACCATTACGAGCAAACAAACTTCATATCGATTTTGTAAGTCACTAAACATATTTATAAAAAGTGGTTGATGTAACTGCCGGTATTCTTTCTCGTAGTTCTGCAATATTCCCGGCGGATTTGCGGAGCGAAATATTTTGTCTTTCATCATACCCCAAATGTATTCACTAGATGACGTCAGATCCAGTAAAGGAGAAAGATATTCGAAGTCTGTTCTCTTGGAAATTATTCTATCATCAAAATGTTGACGAAGTAAGTTTAGGGTGCTCGCAGCCGTATGACTCGTTGCGCCATCTTATTGAAACTATTGTGTGTGCACCAATAGATTTCGTGCACGGCAAAGGTTCTCTAAATCTCTCACAAAAGGTACAATAATTTCTTTCTGAAATGGTGTTGGTTGTCAGTAAGTGGATACTAATTATCGTCTTCAACGAAATATATATATATCCATGACCAGAAACCGCACACCAACTGGTAAATCGGACACTCTAGAGTGTTTTCTTTGCAATAACAGCAGGACGTTCAAATTCAAGAAATCGTGTTGTTTGTCGATTAATATAACCGATAAGATGAACGTGATTGTCGTCTGAAAACCATATATTTTTCAAGAATTCGGAATCCTCCAATATGCGACCACAGTAAATTTTCCTTGTACGTTTGTCCGCAGTGTTTAATCGTTGTCCAACTTGAACACGTTATGGATAACCACCAATTGATTTAAATAGCTAACATGTAACAAGTGTTCATTTGTAAAGTCAATCTAGGTTACTTTGAAATTTTGATAGAATAAGGCGCAAATATGTGAATATGTGTTTGTTGTTCCGTAAACTTAAATCCAAATGACATTTGATAATGTCAATCACAAATATCAGTTAGTGCATAAAATAATCGTGCGTCGATTCTGGTTTAAATAAATTTCTTTTCAGTTTTAAAATGGCTTTCACTTTAGAACATAATTTTTTTTTAGTCCAGGCTTATTTTCGAAGTGGTAATAAAATTGATGGTTTATGGGTTTATTCAGTTCAAGATTGCATGGTAGAATTTCAAGTTGAGTTTCCACATTTTGTAATAGATTATATACAATTTAAGAATACTTTGGATAGAACTTCAAAACTTTTTCTTAAACTGGTAGTCTCTTAAAAAAATCAGGCAGCGGAGCAATTAAGAAACGTACACCTCAAGTTGTCAATCGTGTTGAAGAAATAATGGAAATTGAACCACAAACATCTGTTCGACATTTGAGTCAACAAATAACCCTTCTTTTGGTACAACTCACAAGTTATTAAAAAAAGATATGCAACTTTATCCCCTGTCACAGCAGTACAAGAATTGTTAGAAATTGATTACCAACGTAGACTACAGTTTTGTAATTGGTTTGTAAATATGAACAATAATGGAGAACTTTCGCAAAGAGTCATTTTTACTGATGAAGCATGGTTTTATAAAACGGGATACCTAAATTCACAAAATACAAGAAATTGGAGTAGTGAAAATCCACATGTAATTAAAGAAGAATCGCTACATCCAGAGAAAATTGGTGTTTGGGCAGCGATAAGCCAAAGGCAAATAATTGGACCAATATTTTTCCAGGGAACGTTAACTGCTCAAAGGTACCGTACGGAAATTTTACAACCATTTGTCAATTAGTTGCATGATGATGAACTTCAAAATGCATATTTCCAACAAGACGGAGCACCTTGTCACTGTATATTTGGATTATTTAAGAGAATTTTTTGATGAGCGTATAATTAGTCGAAATACTGAAATTGCCTGGCCTGCACGTTCATGCGATTTAACACCTTGCGACTTCTTTTTGTGGCCTTATCTAAAAAATAACATATTTCGAACACCTATATTGAATTTGAATGATATGCTACAGAGAATCGAACAGAAATGCATGGAAATTAACAACAATCCAGTAATGTAGCAGAATATCATCAGAAATTTTGAACGGAGGATTTTAAAGTGCATTGATCTTGAAGGACAACATTTTCAACATTTGTTATAGTTTTCAATAAATACCTATTATTTGTTATTTATTTGTATGTATGAAACTGTCAAAATATACGACTTCGTAGGTTAAGTAGTAAATTTTAATTTACGACATACTTCAAAATGTTCTCAGTAAATCACATGCTACTAGATTGACTTTTCAAATGAACACTTGTTAGATGTTTCACTGATGGTGAGTTTATGTGCAATTCTTGCAAGGCTTCCATGCGGTGAATGCACAACTTGGTGAAAAATATATCCTGCGTTTACGTTGACACAATACACAACCAATGCGACAAAATTTCTCAACAACAGCTAATATCACACTTTTACTGGGGGCTACTTTATTAAACTGAATCTTACTGACACCTGCTGTAAGCTTGGACCTTCATTGCGACCGTTTTCGTATGAGCGAAAATAATGTTCTACGAAGAACACTTTTTCTACTGTCGTTAGAACCATTTTCAATTCAAATTCAACTGCAGTGTAACATTAATATGTCAACTAATTACAATTAAGTCAATAATGGCAAATGCATATTATGTAAGCAACTCCATGGCACCCTAAGTTTCGGTACTGGTTATTCTGGCGGATACCGGTATCCGCCAGAATAACCAGCCTTGCAAGAATTGCACATAAACTCACCATCAGTGAAACATCTAACAAGTGTTCATTTGAAGAGTCAATCTAGCAGCATGTGATTTACTGAGAACATTTTGAAGTATGTCGTAAATTAAAATTTACTACTTAACCTACGAAGTCGTATATTTTGACAGTTTCATACATACAAATAAATAACAATTAATAGGTATTTATTGAAAACTATAACAAATGTTGTCCTTCAAGATCAATGCATTTTAAAATACTCCGTTCAAAATTTCTGATGATATTCTGCAACATTACTGGATTGTTATTAATTTCCATGCATTTCTGTTCGACTCTCTGTAGCATATCATTCAAATTCAATATAGGTGTTCGAAATGTTATTTTTTAGATAAGGCCACAAAAAGAAGTCGCAAGGTGTTAAATCGCATGAACGTGCAGCCAGGCAATTTAAGTATTTCGACTAATTATACGGTCATCAAAAAATTCTCTTAAATAATTATAATCCAAAGATTCTGCAGTACAGTGACAAGGTGCTCCGTCTTGTTGGAAATATGCATTTTGAAGTTCATCATCATGCAACTGATTGACAAATAGTTGTAAAATTTCCGTACGGTACCTTTGAGCAGTTAACGTTCCCTGAAAAAATATTAGTCCAATTATTCGCCGTTGGCTTATCACTGCCCAAACACCAATTTTCTCTGGATGTAGCGATTCTTAATTAATTACATGTGGATTTTCACTACTCCAAATTCTTGTATTTTGTGAATTTAGGTATCCCGTTTTATAAAACCATGCTTCATCAGTAAAGATGACACTTTGCGAAAGTTCTCCATTATTGTTCATATTTACAAACCAATTACAAAACTGTAGTCTACGTGGGTAATCAATTTCTAACAATTCTTGTACTGCTGTGACACGGTATGGATAAAGTTGCATATCTTTTTTTAATAACTTGTGAGTTGTACCAACAGAAAGGTTTATTTGTTGACTCAAATGTCGAACAGATGTTTGTGGTTCATTTTCCATTATTTCTTCAACACGATTGACAACTTGAGATGTACGTTTCTTAACTGCTCCGCTGCCTGATTTTCTTAAGAGACTACCAGTTTCAGAAAAAAGTTTTAAAGTTCTATCCAAAGTATTCTTAAATTGTATATAATCTATTACAAAATGTGGAAACTCAAGTTGAAATTCTACCATGCAATCTTGAACTGAATAAACCCATAAACCATCAATTTTATTACCACTTCGAAAATAAGCCTGGACTAAAAAAAAATTATGTTCTAAAGTGAAAGCCATTTTAAAACTGAGAAGCAATTTATTTAAACCAGAATCGACGCACGTTTATTTTATGCACTGATATTTGTGATTGATATTATCAAACATCATTTGGATTTACGTTTACGGAACAACAAACACATACTAATATATTTGCGTCTTATTGTATCAAAATTTCAGAGTAACCTAGATTGACTTTTCAAATGAACACATTATATGTATATTATATTATAATTAGTTTTGGCAAATTCCCAAAGAGTTCCTAAAGAAAGTACAACAGATTTTTTAAATTTGGAATTTGTATTAGTTCCTAGCACTCAGAAATACTTCGCATCGTCATTTAAACATGTAACGAAATTTTATAAACAACCGAAATTCTCTGCATAAAAACTAGTAGCTTCCAACTATGTTCCCCATCTAGTTATTACTGTAGAGGGAGGCGGTGACAAAGATGGAAGTTTTTTCCTGTAAAGAGCTACTCTCAATGGTGCTTTTCTGAAAGCTTTTTTAAATGCGAATACAAGTCTATCAATTTCGGGAAATTTGCAATAAATTTCGGAATCACTGGCAATGGACGTACAATCAGTTTGACTCTTAATCTAACTCGCTATTGTTTCACGATGCCATTCGCGACGTTGTTCCCATTCATATCTGAAAAAGTAACTTAGACAATGTTCTAGATCTAAATAAATGAAAATTAAAAATGTATGCCTAAGTTATTGAAACCAACGAAATTCACTGGACACTTACGTCAAAATAATTGGGTGAAGTAGATTCGATGAAACGATATTAAACAGGATCTATTACAAAAATTACTACTAAAAGTATGTTATTAACAGTTAAAACAATTAAAAAAAGAAACTAACTCACTGTACTTTATATATCTTACGAAATATAAACTAATACATTAAATAAATTATAAAAACTGCTCACACTTGTATCTACGCCCTTGAAAAAAGGAATTTAACTGTAATATAGAAGTAATTACGTCACAACTCAACGACAAAAACAGATGTGCAGTTAACCGAATGAATAGTGCTATTCAATAACTGCGTGTTGTACTTAGCGAAGTTATAGACTATTTATATCGTCCATGGTAATTTCGGCCTGATGCGCCCGGTCTCTATTTATTACTCAAGAAAATATTGTGTACCTATATCTATTATATAATAGATATAGGTACAATGATTATTTTATATGAATCCAATTTTGTTAGTTTAGTACTAAATTCAAGTTAAAGTAACAAAATTGAATATATGTGGATGCAGTTTATTAAGTCTTGTATTTTTCTATGTATTCCTTCTAAATTTAGAACGAATAAAATGCCAAGAGGAAGTTAAAACAAATATTCAGGCGAATAGTATTAGTTGAATTGATTCGGCATTTACTTGATGAAGATCCATAATTTAAAATATAAATAAAACTACGGTTCTAATCTTCACTTTTTAATCTTTAATCGTAACACGACCATTGTTTCGCCAGCACAGTGGCTTCCTCAGGTACTTACATGTAAACAGTTCGTTACAAACTAAATTTAAAAAAAGTATATATAAAATCAAGAAAGTTGGTATTATTTTACAACGTTATTATTGATTTTATAGATTTTTATAGTTATAGGTTTTTATAGATTTTATAGTTTTCATAGATTTCTTTAAAAACGTAAAATAATACCAACCTTCTTTATTTTATATATATATATATTTTTAATTTAGTTTGTAACGCAGAGGCGGATTTAAGCATAAGCGCACTAAGCGCGCGCTTAGGGCCTCGCTCAGAGCGGGGCCAAATTTCAAGAGGTACAACCAAATTTTTAAAGCATCCCCCTTATGGAATTTTACAAGATGCGGGACTCTTCTGCACGTCTATGTGTTCAGGAAATTCAGGTTACTGTTACTGCCGCTCTGGCTCTGGCTCTTCTAGTCTCGCGCAATTATTTTTTCCCTTCCCCTTCCCCTGGCTGCAGCAGTCGGTGCACGTGCACTCCAGGCCAGGTCCAGTAGTCAGTGCTTAGCGTCTTCCCGCGCGACTCATTATAGCGCCCATCCCCATCATTATAATAGGTAACCTCTGTTCTCTGTTTCCACTATTTTATGAACAAAATCTGTTACCTACTTTATCTTAGCTTTACAACATACAACATGAACATACAACAACAACTTTCTGTGTCCTGTGTCCCTACCAAATAAAATGAAGCGATTCGAGTCCGGTGCTGCTAAACGAAAACGAAAAAGATTGCAGGAAGAAGATGCCAAGCGACAACGAAATGCCTTATGTAAATTTCTTACGGGAGCTCAGGCAAGTGAACAGCAAACTGAAACTAATGATATTTCTGACTGTGACAATGAGACTGAAACCAACACAGATATTTTCGTTGGTCAAGAGATTGACTCTTTACCAGTACAAGAAAATGACGCCAGTACATGTACAAGTATTGAACAAAATAAAAATGGTATACTGGATGTTGATGTTCAATTAGAGACAAAATCACAAATGACTCCAGTAAGCTACCCAAGTGATATTGCATTGTGGCCTAGTTTTATAACAGATAAAATGATTGATTTTTACCTGTTAAATAAACCTAAAAATATCGGCGACCTTACAGATTTAAAAATTGAATATGAGGACAGAAACAGAACATACTGCAGAAGCTTTCAAGAATCGAATTTCTATTACATAAAGGCAAATGGTGAAAAGGAAAGGCGGGAATGGTTGATTTTTACTGAAACATTTAAGTCAATATACTGCCATGTTTGTAAATTATTCTCTCGATCTTCAAAATTTGCTACTACGGGATTCAATGACTGGAGGAACGTTAATAAATGTTTAAAAGAACATGAGCATTCGCCGGGTATAATATTTTAATTTCCCTGTTTCGGCTTGTAAGTTAATATTAATTTAAAATGTTACAGAACACAGAATTTCAATGTGCAACTTGAGTAAAAGATTGTCGACAATGGGAAGAATTGATACACAAATTCTTCAACAAATTGAAACCGAAAAGGATTATTGGGGAAATGTTTTGAAAAGGGTTGTTTCTACTGTAAAACTATTAACAAAATTGGGAGTGGTGTTCAGAGGTCACAGAGAGGGAATGGATTCCTAGAGAAAAGGGAATTTTTTGAGTTGCATTGAATATTTGGCCGAATATGACGAATTTTTGAAAAACCATTTAATGAAATACGAAAACTGTGGCAGCGGTAAAACCAATTATCTATCGCATCATATTTTTGATGAATTTATCAAAATTATGGCCCAATCTGTTTTGGATAAAATTACATCAAAGGTCAAAAATGCCATATATTATTCCATCATCGTGGACCGACACCAGACGTCTCCCACGTTGATTAAGTCTCTTTTATTTTACGGTATGTGACAGAATATGGAGCGATTCAGGAAAGTTTCTGTGGATTTATCCAAATTGAGCATCACGACAGTGCATATTTAACAGACGTTGTTTTAAATACACTATAGAACTTCGGAATCTCGGTCACTAATTGTAGAGGGCAGTCATACGACAATGCTGCGAATATGGCATGTGCCATGTGCTGCTCACTCCCTCAATCTAGTTGGAAATTGCGCTGCAGAATCATGTTTAGCTTCAGTTGATTTCTTTTCCTTCGTAAATAATCTGTTTACATTTTTTTCATCCTCTACAAGTCGTTGGAAAATTGTAATAGATCATTTATCTCGTCCCAATTCTAAACACTTAAAACGTGTCAGTGACACCAGATGGTCAGCAAGAGCTGATGCAGTGTTGTCTCTTCGCGAAGATTACCAGAACATTAAGGAAGCGTTGAAAGAGTTTTGTGAGAGCTCAAACCAGCAACCAGTGAGTAGGGTGGAAGCTAAAGGTTTACTTAAAAAAATGGATGAATATGAAACAGTTTTATTAACAGTTTTGTGGAACAAATTGTTATCCAGAATCAATTCTACCAGTAAATCTCTTCAAGAAATAAAGTGCAATTTGCTTACCGGATCAAATCTTTTGAAATCCCTAACCGAATTTGTGAATAATGTTCGAAACAATTTTGAAAGTATTGAAAATGAAGCAACTGAGCTTTTGAATGTGGTGGAAGATGATTACCGAACTTTTAAGGATGAAAGGTCTAGGGATAAGAAGCGAAAATTGCAATTTGATGACTCTCGCAGTAATGAAATACGCTTGGCTGGGAGAATAGCATTTATTGTAAATGTTCACAATACAATTTGTGATGCGTTAACTTCTGAACTTATTAGAAGAAGACAAATCTATGACGAAACTTTAAAAGATTTTCAATTCTTTTTTCATGATCAAACCGATGAAGAAATTGAAATAAGCATTAATAATTTGAGTCAAAAATACGCAAGTGATATTCAAGAGAATACTTTTAAAGATGAAGTTTTACAATGGTTGCGTTTTACCAAAGAAATGAACATTACTAGTCCCACTGAAATGTACAAAGCAATAATAACTAGTTTGAAATCCACATTTCCAAATGTGGAAACCATTTTAAAAATATTCCTCACAATACCTGTGTGCAATGCGACTGCGGAGCGATCATTCTCGGTGCTTAAACGCGTGAAAAATTATTTGAGGAATTCTCTTTTAAATGATAATTTAAGTTGTCTTGCCATATTATTTATTGAAAATGAATTAGTTCAAGAAATAAATTACGATGAGATGATTGACAATTTTTCGCGCGCAAAAATCCGAAGAGTGGCTCTGTAGTAAAGTTTTTATGTTTATTTGTTTTTGTTTTTTATGTAAGATTTTAAGCCTGTTAAAATATATTTTTTAGAGTTTTGTTTTATTTTTTTGGTATCTATAATTATTATTGATTTATGTTTATTAGAGAAAAATATAAACACATCGTTTTTTTATGCGCTTCTTTTTAGTCATACCTATAGTGGTGTAAAAAAGTCTGGAAAATGGGGCCTCAAATTTTCGTAGCGCTTAGGGCCCTTACAAGCTTAAATCCGCCACTGTTGTAACGTACTCTTTAGACGTAAGTACCTGAGAACGCCACTGTGGTGGCGAAACAATTGTCGTGCTACGATTAAAGATTAAAGAGTGAAGATTAGAACCGTAGTTTTATTATGAATAGTATTAGAATTTTCAGTAGAATTAACATAAAGTACGTTTAAAATTACATACTATTAACGTAGTTTTTAATAGTTCAAGAACACTTTAGTTAGGGTGACTGTAATAATTCTGTCTACGAGAAATCGTAAAATTATAGAAACTGCAGACAAAATACATAAAATATGTACGCATTACGTTAGAGACGCCTGCGAAAATGTTGAAATTAATTGTAATAAGCGGATAACCAACAGAGATGTAAATCTAATCTAAAACAGAGAATTGTTTGTGTTAATAGTAAAATTTTTATTAGATTGAAAAAAAATAAATTCTTTTCGACACAATATTTTCTTGAGTAATAAATAGAGACCGGGCGCATCAGGCCGAAATTACCATGGACTATATAAATAGTCTATAACTTCGCTAAGTACAACACGCAGTTATTGAATAGCACTATTCATTCGGTTGACTGCACATCTGTTTTTGTCGTTGAATTGTGACGTAATTACTTTAATATTACAGTTAAATTACTTTTTTTCAAGGGCGTAGATAGAAGCGTGAGCAGTTTTTATTCAAAGAGAACAAATTTTACAGAAGAGAACCTTGAGAAAGTATTGCTAGTTAATATTAATACTCCTTTACTTAACTTGAACTACAAAATTGACAAATAAAAATATATTTCGTATTTTATCGACCACCACCCGTTTTATTAGTTTATATTTCGTAAGATAAATAAAGTACAGTGAGTTAGTTTCTTTTTTTAATTGTTTTAACTGTTAATTACATACTTTTAGTAGTAATTTTTGTAATAGATCCTGTTTAATATCGTTTCATCAAATCTACTTCTCCCAATTATTTTGACGTAAGTGTCCAGTGAATTTCGTTGAGTTTCAATAACTTAGGCATACATTTTTAATTTTCATTTATTTAGATCTAGAACATTGTCTAAGTTACTTTTTCAGATATGAATGGGAACAACGTCGCGAATGGCATCGTGAAACAATAGCGAGTTAGATTAAGAGTCAAACTGATTGTACGTCCATTGCCAGTGATTCCGAAATTTATTGCAAATTTCCCGAAATTGATAGACTTGTATTCGCATTTAAAAAAGCCTTCAGAAAAGCACCATTGAGAGTAGCTCTTTACAGGAAAAAAATTCCATCTTTGTCACCGCCTCCCTCTACAGTAATAACTAGATGGGGAACATAGTTGGAAGCTACTAGTTTTTATGCAGTATTTCTGAGTGCAAGGAACTAATACAAATTCCAAATTTAAAAAATCAGTTGTACTTTCTTCAGGAACTCTTTGGGAATTTGCCAAAACTAATCATAATATAATATACAAGGTGTGTATAAATTGTCGCAAAAGCTACACGTAGCGACATTCTTCGTTCGGTTCTGAAAAAAAATCTTAATGTGAAAATGTCGTATCATGCTTCGTAAATTCGTAAATGTCAAAATTTGACAGTAATGATTTTGATTGAACTTACTTTGAAATACAAACTTATTGTTCTACAACGTTGCCAAATGTGTTTTTCGTGGAAGTACGTTAATGAATAAATGTTTAAAACAATCTTTTAAATCAAAAAGAAAACGGTTACGAAATAATACTAGTAAAATTTTTTTCTTTAAACTAAATTGCATCTATCTCTTTTAACAGATATCGAAGAGCAAAGGTTAGTTAGGCACTAAAAGTCTGAACTTCAAGAACCCCGTGAAAACAAACGAAGCATGATACGACATTTTAACATTAAGATTTTTTATTCAGAAACAAACGAAGAACGTCGCTGCGTGTAGCTTTTGCGACAATTTATACACACGTTATATATACAGGGTTAATTAAAAGTATGGAGACGGCGATTTATTGTCGTTAATATTCATTTTAGGGAATTATGTTCAATATAAAAGTTTGTTAGGATATTTTGATCTACATTTGAGAATATTTGAATTTTCTTTTTCTTCAATTGTCTTTTAGTTACGCCTGTCGGCGCAGTTTTTTTAAATGGGAACTAGTGAATTTTACTCTACAATTCGATAGAGATCTTTTCTCTTTACAATAATATTTTTGTTTTTTTAAAATTCATTTTAATAACTTTTTTATAAGAAAAGGCCGGTTCATGTGTTTAACAGATGTTCGGTACATCGCAGATAGACAGAAGCGTAGCGATAAACAAACTTGAGCGACATAATTTTATCAGTGGTTATTGTGTACGTCAAATCTTTGATAGAAATAATTAATTTGTGCAATTTGTTGCTGTTAATATTAACAATGGCGAGTTTAAGTGAACATGAACGAATTGAAATACTTATGATGTTGGGTTATGGAGATAGACGCAGACGTTTACAAGACGTTCGTAATTTATTTAATGATACGCATCCAAATAGAAATCCAATTTCTAAATCCGTTGTTGGTAAAACTTTAAGACGCTTCGAACAAACGTGTAGCGTTAAAGATTTGCCAAGGAGTGGTAGACCTAGAACAGCAAAAAGCGATGATAACAAACTGGATATTTTATTGGCTGTATCTGAATATCCCCATTTATCAGCCATCAATTAGCGGCCAATTTCAATATTTCACAGTCATCGATCGTGTCATTTTTAAAAAGTGAAAAGTATAAACCTTATAAGGTACACCTTGTACACGAGTTAACGGAAGATGATTTTGATAGATTACAATTTTCTGAAGAAATGTTAAATATTTGCAATAATAATGAAAATTTTGTCAAGAATATTCTTTTCTCTGACGAAGCTACTTTTTTCCATACCGGTGAAGTAAACAGACATAACTGCAGATACTGGTCATCGGAAAATCCCTCTTGGTTTTTGGAGCACCATACGCAGTACCCCCAAAAGGTTAATGTTTGGGTTGGCATTCTAGGCGGTCATATTATCGGTCCCTCTTTCATCAATGGCAATTTAACTTCGGCTCTGTATTTGCAGTTATTGCAAAATGAAATAATACCTGCTTGTGCTACTCTCTATACTCATGAAAACAATGAACACCTGTCCAATGACAGTATCTGGTTCCAGCAAGATGGCGCCCCACCACATTATGGTGTAAATGTTCGTCAATATCTGGACAACGTTTTTCCCCACAGATGGATTGGAAGATGAGGAACCATTGAATGGCCAGCCCGTTCGCCAAATTTAAGTCCTTTAGATTTTTTTCTTTGGGGATACGTAAAAAACAAAGTTTACAAAGTTAAGCCCGATAACGTCGAAGATTTACAAATCCGAATTACCAGAACGATACAAGAAATTCCCCGAGATTTTTTACAGAACTCTGTTCGGGGTTTTGTAAATCGATTGGGTCATTGTCAAATTACTAATGGACGACAATTTGAACACTTACTTTAATTTACTTTGTTATTAATTTGTTTAATTTTTCTTGTAAAAAGTTATTAAAATGTATTTAAAAAATACAAAAATATTATTGTAAAGAGAAAGAAATCCACTAAAAAAAAATGCGCGAACAGGCGTATCTAAAAAACAATTGAAGAAAAAAAAAATCAAATAATCTCAAATGTAGATCAAAATATCTTAACAAATTTTTATATTGAACATAATTCCCTAAAATGAATAATAACGACAATAAATCGCCGTCCCCATACTTTTAACTTACCCTGCATAATAATCATATATGATCATTTTGAAAATCGAAATCTCAAATTAAATGATGGATTAACCACATTAGATGTGGCTGTTAATAATTTGAAAAATATTCCAAGTGACTTCGGATGTGACCTTCGGCAAGAGTTACACGCAGTTTTTAATAGAAATCCAGATTTAATAACATTGCCGCAATTGTGTATGGGGTCAATGCCTCAGAATCTAACTGCTAAATACGCTGAAATAGAAGAATACTTTCAGTATGCACCTATAACCAGTTGCGATGTAGAAAGGACGTTTTCTATCTACGAGGATGTATTTCATTCAAAGAGAACAAATTTTACAGAAGAGAACCTTGAGAAAGTATTGCTAGTTAATATTAATACTCCTTTACTTAACTTGAACTTCAAAATTGACAAATAAAAATGTATTTCGTATTTTATAGACCACTACCCGTTTGTTTTTCAAATAAAAACTCTTTAAACATACAAATATTCAGTAGTACGCCAGTGGGCCCATCGGCGTCTCGTGCCCGGTCCCTGGTAATAACTAGGAAGTTCATTCGAGTAACATCGCACCGACGGGCAACGTACTCGTTTAGAGTAATAAATTATTACTGTTAAAAAGCGAAGCACGTCGAAACCTACATAAATAAATAAGAATGTATAAATTTATAAAAAGTGGTGGGACACTTACCGTTTTAAACGTCTTCCGGAAGTCACAAGCTGGGTAAAATCGGTTAAATATTGGCAAAATCAGATATGTTTCCACAGTAATTTCCGCAAACCGAGTGCGTTGCGGCGAAAAAATATGCTTGTATACAGAAAACGAGCGTTCTGCATCTACTGATGTTATATTTGCATAATTAAAATAATCTTTAATACAACTTAATGGTTCTAGTGACGCACCTTCACAAGTTTGTCTTAATATGACAAAATCTGAATCATTCTCTAAAACACTTTCAAACCTATCTAGAACACAAACATTTTTTGCGTCTTCTACTGCCGCATAGCTGTGCGTAAACTTGTTGCACTATTTGCAGAGATTCAACTAACAACACCGAAGGATTTATCAGAATAATTGAAACATACATGAGTAGGTAAACTCCACCAGTTTTGTATAATACAAAGGTATTTTTAATAATATAAAATATTATTAAAAATCTGGTGTGAAGAACACAAATACAGGTATATTAAATACCTGTGAACCTGTATTTGTGTTCTTCACACCAGATTTTTAATAATATTTTATATTATTAAAAATACCTTTGTATTACCGAAGGATTTTCTAATTTTTATATTGCTTCCAGTAGTCTGACGTAATTGTTCCCAATAGGTTTTAAATCTATTTTAACCTTACTATCTCGAAACTTTAACTGATTTTCCTTGATAGCTGCAGTTTCTTTGGGATCGAAATTAAAAACCACGTTCTTAATACACGGTGGCCCAAAATGACCGAAGGGGTTTGAGTTAATTATAACTTCTTATTTAAGACATAATTATTAAATTTTTTTAATTTTAAATACTGTATATTAATGGAGAATATTTTTAATTTAATTATGAAAAATTATATCTCGCAAGTGGTGACCATTTTCTGCTTCGCATATTCGTTCTCTTTCCAAAACATTTTCCATAACCTTTCGCAAAACTTCAGGTGTTATGTTGTTGATTTCGTCGCGTATATTATTTTTTAATTGCTGTATGGTTCGAGGCTTATTAATATAGACTTTTCCTTTCAAATAACCCCAAAGGAAACAGTCTGAAGCTGTTAAATCCGGTGAACGCGGAGGCCAATTAAAATCGCTTGTACGGGAAATAATTCGTTCACCAAAGATATCGCGTAAAAGAGCCATTGTGTCCCTCGCAGTGTGCACTGTGGCTCCATCTTGTTGGAACCATACTTGCGGATGGTTTTCCACGGCTGGCCTTAAAAAATTTTCCAACATTGTCCGATATCTAACACCAGTGATGGAAACGGCGACACCGTGTTCATTTTCAAAAAAATATGGGCCAATTATCCTTTCCGACGAAATACCGCACCAAACGGTACACTTAAGTGCCCATATCCTGCAGTTTTGCCTATTAACGAACCCATTTAATTGGAAATAGGCTTCGTCGCTCATAATTAAATTATGAATAAAATCATGATTTTCTTCTGCTTTTTGACGAAAATAAATTGCATAATCAAGTCGTTGCTGGTAATCTGTCGGTTTCAATTGTTGGACACGCTGAATTTTGTATGGAAACATTTTTATTGTATGCAAAATTCTCTGCAGCGACCCTATTGAGAGGCCAAGTTGTGTCGAACGTCTCCTGGTTGATGTTTCTCCATCTTCCCGAATACTCTCCTGTACCCGTTCAATATTGTCATCCGTGTGCACCGTTCGTCGTCTGCCGGCACCAGGAAGGTTCCTTACTGCCCCTTGTTCTCGAAAATTTGCAACCAGACGGTTTATTGTTGACTCTGAGGGTCCAACCCGCACATTAAAATAACGACGATATGCACGCTGAGTCAAAACAATGGATCGTTGATTTGAGAAATAAAGTTCAACGATTTTGGCACGTTGTTCAATTGTGTACTGTTCCATTTTAATTTCCCCATGTCTTCTTTACAAAATACTGAAAACAAAAAAAAATAATAAAAAAGTTATAAGGAATTAAAACCCCTTCGGTCATTTTGGGCCAGCCTGTATTATCAAAATATTTATAATAGTAAAAGGCTGCCTGTAGCCATGTTCTCCAGCGTGTAAGAATTGGCTGCGATAGTTCAGGAATATTGGAACTTTCTTGGAATATTTGAACATTGGGATATACTCTGAAATTGGCGAATACGTTTTGGGGATTTGAGAAACAGCCTTTGTACTTGCAATTAATGCACCTACATCTGCATAACATCTGTGAATAGTTTCTGCCACCAGATGTAAAGTATGTATTTTACACGTAATATGAAACCAGTTAGTACAATATTTTTTAGAGACCGTTCTACAGAGAGCATGCTTGCGGCACCATTACTCACAAACATTAACACTTGGTTTGTTGAAAGTTCAAACTTTTCAAATATATTTAATACTAACTCTGAAAATTATTGCCGTAGTACATTTTTGTACTCTCTGCAAGCTAGTAAAATTGAAGGTGACGATTCTGGTTCCATTATACGTACCATAACATTAACAACCGATTTTTTTTACACTCTATTGTTTCGTCGACAGATAACGACAGTTTCTTATTTTTCAATTCGGATTTAATCGTATGTTCAATACGTTCCCGGAGGGGTGGTAGAAAATGTAGTAATCTTTTATGGCTAGGTAACGTTCATTTTTTACTGTAGTACTTAAATGATTCGTTGTCTACTAACTTAAACGGTATATAAATGAAACAAAAATGACTCGCCACTTTTTGTGCGATTATGCATTACACTATTTACGTGTCTCTCACAATGATGTTTCCTTGAGCACATTAGCAGTATATCGCACACTTTACACTTTATTATACTGCCATTGTAAATTAAATCTGAAAATTTCTTTATCAATTTATGAGCTATATCGTAAAACGGTCTCTTTCTGGCTATTTGCGACATTATAAAAATTATTTTTAATTGAATCGGCCGATACTTGCTGGAAATCCATTATATGTAAATGGGATTTAAGTAAAACACTTATATTAATTTCCAGTATATATTACACTTTATTATATATTAATAAATAGATAACATGTTTCGCTACGATGTAGCTTCTTCGAATCTTATATTACTACTGAACACGCTCTTCACAAATGTATGGCTTTTTTCTAAACTATTTCAATGGGTTGCACTTGTCTACATTAGAATCGTCTCTTAACGATATATCGTCTAAAATTATTGTTATTTTAATATTTAATGAAACCAGTTTAAAAGTGGGGAATTATTAAGGTCTAATTGGTCATTTAACAATATATCTGCATATTTAAGTTTATTTATTTCTAAGGATTCCAGTAAATTTAACTTTAATCCTTTTTGTTGTGACTGTAAAATTTCGAAATCTTTATTGAAACTATGATTATTTTCCAACAAATGAATTGCATAATTGGAATCTGTCTTTTTGTTAATAAAACTTTTAAAATGTTCCTGTATTCTTTTCTCAAAGCTCCTACTAGTTTGGCCTATGTATGTTTTAGGGCACTCTTTACATGTTAATTTGTATACTCCGGATTTATTACTTTTGCTTGTCTTGGATTTATTATTTTTTATGAATTTCCCTAAAGAATTATTAGTTTTATAAGCTACATTTATATCTGTTTTTCGTAAAATTTTTCCTATTTTTTCACTTATCGGTCCTATGTATGTTAATAATTTATAATTGCTATCTACATATCTGTGCCAGTATATACTGGCACAGATATGTAGATGACGTATTAGCTTGTTTTAGAGGCACAGATAGACAATTAAACCAATTTTTTGAACACATAAATAATCTACACCAAAACATTAAGTTCACCATAGAAAAAGAATCAGATCAAAGTATAAACTTCTTGGACCTTACAATTTCTAGACAAAATAATAAACATGTCTTTTCAATATACCACAAACCCTCACACACAGATGTTATCATTCACAATAGTTCCTGTCACCCGGTAAGTCAAAAACTAGCATCATTCCTTTGTATGATACACAGATTAATATCAGTACCTTTAAATAATGAAAACTTCTTTAAAGAATTTAATATCATTAAACAAATAGCGCAAAATAATGGATATAACCCAAATATAGTAGATACAATTTTAAGAAAAAAGAAATATAGGAAAGCAATAGAAAATGTGTACCCAATAATAAAGGATAAACCAAGCAATTATAAATTATTAACATACATAGGACCGATAAGTGAAAAAATAGGAAAAATTTTACGAAAAACAGATATAAATGTAGCTTATAAAACTAATAATTCTTTAGGGAAATTCATAAAAAATAATAAATCCAAGACAAGCAAAAGTAATAAATCCGGAGTATACAAACTAACATGTAAAGAGTGCCCTAAAACATACATAGGCCAAACTGGTAGGAGCTTTGGGAAAAGAATACAGGAACATTTTAAAAGTTTTATTAACAAAAAGACAGATTCCAATTATGCAATTCATTTGTTGGAAAATAATCATAGTTTCAATAAAGATTTCGAAATTTTACAGTCACAACAAAAAGGATTAAAGTTAAATTTACTGGAATCCTTAGAAATAAATAAACTTAAATATGCAGATATATTGTTAAATGACCAATTAGACCTTAATAATTCCCCACTTTTAAACTGGTTTCATTAAATATTAAAATAACAATAATTTTAGACGATATATCGGTAAGAGACGATTCTAATGTAGACAAGTGCAACCCATTGAAATAGTTTAGAAAAAAGCCATACATTTGTGAAGAGCGTGTTCAGTAGTAATATAAGATCCGAAGAAGCTACATCGTAGCGAAACATGTTATCTATTTATTAATATATAATAAAGTGTAATATATACTGGAAATTAATATAAGTGTTTTACTTAAATCCCATTTACATAAAAATTATTATTTATCACTATAAGTCAGCGAAGTGTACAGAACGGTGTTCGGACGGCGACTGACAAAATGTAAATACGCACTAGGATAAGCCGTTGGTGGGTTGTTACTTGAATGAACATCTCTAGTAATAATACAAATACCATTGTAACTACTTAAAAAGGAACATGATCAGGACAAAATATCACATGTTTATTTGGTTAAAATGTTTATTTCTGGATTTCTATAGAAAGTAGTGCCTATTTTAGCTAACTCTTACAGGTTCAGACGAAGAGCATTTCTTTTTAGATAAGCTGTTCTTTAAATAAAAGACAAGATATTTCAACTTCATCAGGTTCAGGGAACTCCTAGTGAAGTGATATACTACAGAGTTCCGCCTCAATAGCGACCAAGCTATGCGAATGTGAAGAATACATATAAATGTCTAACTGGAAATCAAAAAGAAATTTATTTGTAATTCATCAAAAATTTCCAAATATTTGGGGCTAAAATGTAGTCTATATTTACCAAAATACAGCCGTAATTCATTGACCTGCAAAATAATCGAAGAAATTACTATTCATAAAAATAGTAAGTGTTGATATTGTCAAATCAAAGCATTTATGCACAAAACATTTAAACACATATGGTGCTTTTATTACGATATTTTTTTTGTTGATATCAATAATAGCCTTTACGTCGAATATGTCGACAAACCTATGCCACATTATGTAAAATGAGACTAAAATTAAAGTGGGATAGATAGCCAGTTTTTAATTATTTATTATTATTATAGAATTATTTACATATAATTGCTCATGGATCGTAAATACAATTATTTTTTGATATCTTGATAATACGTAAGGTACTGTAATACTGTATGGAAATATGGTGGAAGAACGGGCTAGAGGTAAACGATACCCCTCCAGTACATCAGGCGCCAGGCGTGTCTGTGTTGAAATACGAGTATATACACAATACGTATGTGTATACCACACCTACTTGTGACCTATCAATAGGCGTGTCGGTGTTGAAGTACGAGTACATAGGCAATACGTATGTGTATACCACACTTACTTCTCCAATCATATACTACACTATACATTGAATAAACATATCGGAGAAGGTAAGTTGACGGGGACGCGTCTTGCGCAGCAGTGTCGTTCGGTCACCACACTTCTGCACTGTATAATATGATAAGACCTAGAAGAAGTGCGAAAATTCGGTCACTAAAAATTTAAAAAAATTAACAATTGAGTTTATCTCACACGTAACATTAATTGACGATGTAAGAAGACTCACTGCATACTAGGGCAGTCAGTAGAAAACGCTACTAGTAAAAATATTAAAATTTGTTAATTTTAAGTATTTTACCATTTGTCCATATTTTATACAAAATGCTAATTGTATGAAGTCTTATATTTTATTTATTTTATTATATACTTTTTCCATGTTAAGTGATTAAGTTGAAATATTATAAGTACCTATACAAATATAAAAGCAAACAGAGTTTTTAGTATCTAAATCAGAAGAATAGCACTTTTTTTGTTACCGTTAATGTATACCGTAATGTATACCGTTATAGATATTGTTTTTTCGGGAGCGCACGAATTCCTTTCGAACGCAGACGGCGGAACTCCTAGGCACGGCACTGATAACAGAATTCACATCTTTTCTTATAATTCTTTGTTAAATGTAAAATAAGTTAGGCAACCCATTTAACATATTCCCCAGTGTCTTTAGCTATTAATTATATTTCCAATACTGCAAACTATTTAGTTAATTGTAATACATAGAGACCGGATATAATATTATAAATTCTAATCATTTCCAAGTAGCAGCAGAAATAATTATTATTAACGAATCAAAATTGTACTGAATTTATTGTCTAGTGGCAACCCATTTGACATTTGTGCAATATGTATATCTTCTTCCTATTTAGTTTGCCAAACAATGCATATATTTGATAGTAGCCCAGAAAATTTCAAGTAAATATATTATATAATTAATTGACTTGGTAGATACATGTTGAAACTCCATTATAAATTATAATAAAACACGTTTATACGTTTGTTTCAAATACGTTTTAATAACACTACAATTGTTTCGCCAAACATTGGCTTCATCAGGTGATGATAGTCTGATAATACAATAAAACAACTTAATATATATAGGCTCACACTCATGTATGTAACACATTAACAGTGGGGATGTATTGTAGATATTAAAATTGTAGGAGGGGTGAAAAATTAAATTCAGTTTGTTCATTTAATGCTACTCCTAATTTGTTGTATCTATTGATTTCTAACGTCTCCAATAAATTAAGTTTTTTGCTCTTATCCTGTACATGTAAAAATTTTATAATATATATTAAATTTATGATTTAAATCTAAGCAGTGGTTTGCGAAAATGGAGTCGGTTTTCTTGTTTCTATAATATTTTTCGTGTTCCCTTGTCCTCTGTTGGAAGATACGCCCCGTCTGACCCACATATACCTTATTACACCCACAAGCCAACACATAGACCCCCGATTTTGTCCCTTTATCCGTTTTATCTTTGTCATTCCTAATATATTTTTGGACTGAGTTATTAGTTCTGTAAGAAATAAACCCATTGCTAAC
Organism: Melolontha melolontha; assembly: GCA_935421215.2. Classification (NCBI taxonomy): domain Eukaryota; kingdom Metazoa; phylum Arthropoda; class Insecta; order Coleoptera; family Scarabaeidae; genus Melolontha; species Melolontha melolontha. The sequence continues at coordinate 205,704,137 of OW285235.1, forward strand.
TTTTTTGATTAGTTTACCTGTTTTAATAGATGTATTTCCTATATATGTAATGGTATTGTACTGTTTTTTTATATTAGACGGTATTTTAGGGTAGATTAGAGAGAGAGCAAGTTTTTTCTGTTTTTGTTCGAGAATTTTATTAACTAAATTTACTGTATATCCATTATTGATTGCTATAGTGTATATTCTATTTAATTCAATGTCAAAATTGATTTTGTTCATAGGTACGTGAAGCCTATGTATCATAGATTCGTATGACTTATGTGAAGTGGGGTGAAAAGAGCTCGCGTGTATTGTTGTGTCTGTATGTGTAGGTTTGTGGTATATTGCAAAATCGTGTCTACCTGTTTTGTTTGAAATGGTTAAATCGAGAAAATTAATAGATTTGTCTTTTTATATTTCTGTAGTAAATTTTATATTAGGATGAATCGTGTTAATGTGTTCTTGGAAGATTTTTATTTGCCTCTCTGTGCCCTTGAAACAAGCCAAAACGTCATCTACGTACCTGTACCAATAAATGCATTTGTTAAATAGCGGGGATTTACGAATCTCATTTTCAATAGAATCCATAAATATCTCAGCCATTAGGGGACTTAACGGGTTTCCCATCGCTAATCCCGATGTTTGAGTGTAATATTGATGGTTGAATCTACAATAATTTTCATGATGAAACAATTGTAGTGTTATTAAAACGTATTTGAAACAAACGTATAAACGTGTTTTATTATAATAAATATATTACAATTATCATTATTAAATAGTTCTTGCATCACACGCTTTGAAATCGAATAAATCCATAGTCTATTATGAACATAAAAAAAAGAATTTACTCTGTTGATAAAATATAATGCACCCAGGAGTGACTGTCCAGGATATAAAAGTTCGGGATACGTTGGGTATCAATAAGTTATTGACAAGATGGGTTCTCGTTTATTTCTAGAAATCGTGACAATTTCAACATAAGAGGAACTCATTCAACATAATATTTGAATATCTACAAGCACAATCTAAATACGCTGTGGACGAAACATGAATCATCACTAAATGGCAGAAACGAAAGAATAGTCAGAGGAGACAAAGAAATTTTGTTGGCAGACAAGTGCCAAAGGCTAAAGTGGTTGCATCTGTCGGAAATATTGTGGCTACGGTATTTCTATATTTGTACACAATATCGATTATTTGAACAATGAAAGAGCGATCAAAACGCTGCGTTATGCAATTTTATTGGACTATTTCAATGCTGAATTAAAAAAAAATAACTACATTTGGCGGCGAAGAAAAAGTATTGTTTCACTATGATAATGCGCCAGCTCATTGGTCTGCACTTGTAACCTTTAAATTGGTCAAATTACATTTTTAATTCCTCTCTCATCCCCAATATTTGCTTGATTTGGCTTACTGTGATGTTTCCTTATGCCCGAAACAAGAAATACTCAGCGGGCGAAGATTCGTATCCAACGAGGTCATTGCTGAAACCGAGACTTATTTTGCAGTTTCGAAGATTCTACTTTTTGGAAATAAAAACAATCGAAATATCGGTGGTCTTGGGCTTACAGAGTTGAAAGGCGATTACGACGAATAATAAAACATTTATGTGTCAACAATAGTTTTTTCAACAGTCATGCTTCCATCAATTATCCCCCCCCCTAAATTTTTGCCTCTTGTATGTCCTAATTCAGCATTTTTGTGTAATTTTGCCTGCATTAAACACTACCTTGCTGGATTTTATCCACCCAATAACGTTGTTTGCTACTGCAAAATGGTTAGATTTAACGCATTTTTGATTCTGTAAAATGTAGTTTCAATAGTTTTTAAGAACTATTTTAGATATGGTTTTTTTAGGATAACATTAATTTTTGAAATATAATTAGTGGTTCATACAAAAGTATTGTGTGAGCAAAAATGATCGCCACTCACGTTAACAGTTATTGTTTGCAATTAGTGAATTTTGCTTGGATAAGTTACCGTATTTACCACATTTACTTAAAACATGTCAATTACTATCAACTGTTGACATTAGTGTCGGGTCTAGGAATTATTTTTGTTATATTCCCCTTTACTTTTTGGATTAATAGTTCTTTCTAGAGCTCAATACATCATCTTGTGTGAGTATAATATTTAAAACTGGTAATTACTATGGCTAATGGTTAAACGAATGTTATTTTAGAAACGTTTTGGTGAAGAAGGTTTTTAGTCACGAAAATTTTGTTCGTCAGGCACAAAGAGTCCTGAATCGTTTTGAAACTAAAAGTTGCATCTGCAAAGGGAAGTCTAACTGTTTTAACAAGAGATGTTGATGATATTTAAAAACTCGAATAGAATGAAGCAATTAGGCAATTGTAACAACAAGCTCATATGTGAACAATCAATCATATGAATTCTTTCTTTGTAGATGTATTTTATTGTTCTTGTCAAAAGGTTATTGTATTTTTGAAAATCCAGTGTACAGGAGTATGGTGTAGTTGTATGGTATCAACGCCACGCCTACCAACATATAGCTTTAGAGAGTATTCAGAAGCGTTTTCTAAAATATCTCACCTTCAAGTGTGTGATTGAATTTATTCAATGCGTGGGACGGATTATAACTCTTTAGACATAGTTTTCGCTCTCACAGTAGTGGGAGGGAAGAAGTGAGTGCTACCTTTCTTTCGAAACTAGTCAAAAACTCCATTAATGCATCTAGTTACAATTTCAGGTTGATTTTCTTGTGACGCGTTCGTCTGCCACGTTTTTGTTACCAACGGCCAGATTTAACGTTTCAAAGAAGGCACCTCTAATACACACCATGTGGAATTACAACACCTTGCATCTGGACTCGTTCTAGAGTTGTCAATGCTTTCTTTTGCTTTGATTTTGTTTTTAAATCTGTTTTCATAACTAACTTTTAATTTTGTATATACGCATTTTTTGTATTAATTTTCAATTTTTTAAATTTTGGAAGTGTCGCTATTTGTTCTTTTTATATGTACAGGCTGTCCTTGAAATAAAGAGACAACGTATTGTTACACTTCGCATTTACAGGATGTTAATTTATTTTTAATTAATATTTCTTTAAATATATCTCGTATTTAAACTATAAATTCACTTAGATATTTTCCTGTATATTCGTTTCCAAGTAGAAAGTCTTTCTTTTGTGCTCGCTCAAGCCGCTAGACTATTGGTCTTCTACCTGCTTAGAACCATAACGGTCACTTTGAAATTTCTATATACATTTCATTTTAAATTAAATTGTTTTAATTTAATTACGTACTCATCTCTTACTAATTATATATGGTGTCGCATATCATTAGATAGCTTGGCTCATAAGGGATATTTTAATGATTTCTGCGTCATCGATATCACAACTCTTCAGGTCGCGCATTTGATTAACTATTATTCAAGATATCGACAACTTCGATTTACCCTCTCCCCACTTAGGTCAACACAAACCTTTCCTAGAACAGTGTTCGCTTCTACACGAATTCTTTTCGGTCTTCACTTTAGAACCTAAGCAAGTTAAACATCGTACTCGTCGTACTGTTCAAGTACACGATGCCACACACCACGCCGCTCGCCGTCTGTCGCTTCTAAGGTAATCTGTATCGTTCTATATATGTTATCCTTGATCTAATTCACAGTAATTCACATTAATTTAACTAATTAATTTATTCGATCTCTAGCCGAGTTCTACTCTACATACTTGTTCAAGTACATGATACACACCACGTGGAGGAACATCTTCGCAACTCAAAGGTAACTCTGTATTGTTCGGTACAGAGATTATTTTATGTTAATCACAATTAATTCACATTTAATTTGCTGCCCAATTTAACGTTCGTTTCAGATTATTTTTGTGTTAATTTCTTAATTACTTATTTATCGCTCCTTGTGTATATTACTCTTATTTAATTACTTTTAATTACTTTTAAATATATCCGTCTTAACTTCTTATGTAAATAATAAATACAAACTTTAAGGACAACGCTCCTGTGTTTTATTTAGTTAGTAAGTTGTAATATATATTTAATTTAAGTATTATCACACACGTCCTGGACCTTTGTTGATACTTCACCGGCACCACAATTATTTATTTTAAATAATTCCCTTTATTATTAGCAACCACAACCCAACCAGGAGCGGTTGTTAGTAACAGTATGATAAATGGAAAGATGTAATTAGGTAGAACTTAAATCTAAAATATTGTGAGCCAATTACGACGCCAACCCTGAAATTAAAAACACCCTGAAAATTGTATTAAGTGACGTCTATGCATTTAAAATATTCAGAATGTGTATAAATAATAAATATATCTCACACACATACGTTACAGCGTATGTTTACATACGTAAGAGCTAGATGAGATTGACAATATCAAAACTATGCTTTTTGTTACTGTCGGTTAACTTTAAGATTTCGTCTTTTATAATATAGTCGATTGCACAGTGGCGTAACAAAAAATTTTTAAATTTATTTGTAATTTTTTTCTCGCTTATGAGAGGAAATTCTAGGAAAATATTTTGGATTTATATTCTATATAATTGCATCTTTCCATTTTTTATACGATGTCTTTTTTATTTCAAGGACACCCGTTATGTGTACGTACTATTGCAGATAACAATCGTTATACTTGCTATTCTCTAAGTGACTTGATGTTGGATAAAAAAGTTAGTATTATTATTATTATTGAATTGATTCGGCATTTACTTGATGAAGATCCATAATTAAGAATAGAAATAAAACTACGGTTTTAATCTTCACTTTTACTCTTTATTCGTAAAACGACAATTGTTTCGCCAGCACAGTGGCTTCCTCAGGTGTTTACATCTAAACAGTACGTTACAAACTAAATAAAAAATAAAAAATATATCTATAAAATCAAAAAGGATGGTATTTAAAATATTTTACAGAAATCTATACAAGTATTGTCGGTATTGAAAAATGTGCATCTGGTCGGCCCTAACTGTATATTATGAGGTACCTACTAAACGTGTTTACGCATAAATTTGTTTAATAAACTACATATACATTTGTATTATTGTCTAAACATATTTTAAGTAAATAAATTTAATAAAGGCGAGTTATTTAAATCTAATTTATCATTTAATAAAATTTGTGACTGTTTTAATTTATTTATTTCTAAACTTTCCAGTAAATTTAATTTCTTGCCTTTATTTTCTAAATGCAGAATTTGAAAATCTTTATCGAAAGGGTGGTTTTCTTCTAATAGATGATTCGCAAAAGTAGAATCTTGTTTTTTATTTTTAGTTTCCATAGTTCTTTACATAGATTAATTAATTATCCACTATCTAAAGAAAATTATGAAAAAGAATTAAATTTAGTCAAACAGATAGCTATCAATAACGGCTACACAGATACTTTAATTGAAAATATGCTGACGAAAAAACTTTTCAAAAAAGCAATCTCTATGGTATACCCTGCAATAAAGGATAAAGAAAATTCAAAATTTAGATTACTTGCGTACATTGGGACACCTAATAAGCATATTTCAAGTTATTTAAAAAAACTAAATATTAACACAGTTTTTAAAACTAATAATAAGTTATCCAAACACATCAAAAACAATAAAGATAAAACAGACAAAAATAAGAAATCCGGAGTCTATAAGTTAATGTGTGGATGCGGTAAGATATATATCGGTCAAACAGGAAGATCGTTTGAGAAACGCATTGCCGAACATTGTTCTTCGTTTAAAAATAAAAACCAAGATTCTACTTTTGCGAATCATCTATTAGAAGAAAACCACCCTTTCGATAAAGATTTTCAAATTCTGCAGTTAGAAAATAAAGGCAAGAAATTAAATTTACTGGAAAGTTTAGAAATAAATAAATTAAAACAGTCACAAATTTTATTAAATGATAAATTAGATTTAAATAACTCGCCTTTATTAAATTTATTTACTTAAAATCTGTTTAGACAATAATACAAATGTATATGTAGTTTATTAAACAAATTAATGCGTAAACACGTTTAATAGGTACCTCATAATATACAGTTAGGGCCGACCAGATGCACATTTTTCAATACCGACAATACTTGTATAGATTTCTGTAAAAATATTTTAAATACCATCCTTTTTGATTTTATAGATATATTTTTTATTTTTTATTTAGTTTGTAACCTACTGTTTAGATGTAAACACCTGAGGAAGCCACTGTGGTGGCGAAACAATTGTCGTTTTACGAATAAAGAGTAAAAGTGAAAATTAAAACCCTAGTTTTATTTCTATTCTTAATTATTATTATTGTTAAATAATATTGCTACCTACCTAATCTAAATTTAAATGAATTTCTCATTATGTAAAAAATAAGAAATACCTATTGGTGAATATTTGGTTGCATAAGTTCGTAGACTTGTAGCTATAATTTTCGATCATTGTCTGTATGGCGGAATATGTTAAATGTGTTGCCTATACTATTTTACTTTTACCATCATTTGCTGTTATTTGGATTTTCTTAGTATATTTTTTATTATTTTAACAAACTTCCTTCCTAAAAGCAGATTTCGTTTTTTATTTAATTTAACGATTTAACTGTAAGTGTATGTATAAACCTGTTGGATATACGTAAATAATTTTAAAGAAAACATTAGAAACAGTTTTCTGTAACACTAAACGTCGTTGCAGAGTACTTTTCAAACGATACAGGAAACATGCACAAATTAGATTAAAAGTGATTCTATTATTTTATATTGTTAAGGTGGTGGCGTAAAATACGAATTTCCTGACTTGGCGAAGCGTGACAATAAAAGTGTAGTAATAAAGAATTGAACAAAACAGATAATTAATTTTTATTCAAAAGTATTCAAACTTGCTTATATTTATATATTAAAATAAATAATAAATTTTACAAATAATTTTCGATTTTGGCTGCCAATTCGCTAATTATACAGGGCGGGGCACGGCAATCGGATGTTTTTGAAATAACAATAAAATCGTCAGTTTTTGCTTTAAAAGAAATTTATTGGTGGGATTACATACGCAAGAATTTAGCATTTCATAATTTGCGGAAAATTACTTCAGGCATGTGATGTCCGTTTTCGTTTACGCATTGTTGTAGTCGCTCACGAAAATGGACTTCCACTCTTTTCAGCAGGTTTCTAGGAATTAGATTAACTTGTTCACGTATCGCTTCCTTCAGTTTTTGTAACGTACGAGGTCTACCCTCGTAAACACGAGACTTGAGGAACCCCCATAGAAAGAAATCACATGTGGACAAGTCGGGAGACCGAGGAGGCCATAAAACATCACCAAATCTCGAAATGAGATGATTAGGAAACAGAGTACGAAGAACAGCAATACACGCTCTGGCGGTGTGTGCCGTGGCTCCATCTTGCTGAAACCATAATTGTAGAGGATCCAAACCTCTTCTTTGCAATTCAGGGATAGAATAGGTGTTCACCATATTAATGTAACGCGCCGATGTAACAGTAACGGTAACATCGTTTTGTTCAAAAAAATAGGGACCGATAACGCCAAACCTCCCCACTGCGCACCAAACTGTAACCTTAGGACTATGCAGCGGTTTTTGATGCAGCTCTTGAGGATTTTCGGCAGCACAATACCGACAATTTTGTCTATTGACAGCCCCATTAAGGTGGAAATGGGCTTCATCACTCATTACCACCAACATGTTTTCGTTCTGCTCATAAAGTGTAAGCATTTATTGTTGGTAATCCCTTTCATTCAATTCCTGCACAACCGCTATTTTGTATGGATGTAAATGTAATTCACCATGTAAAATCCTTCTTACAGCACGATTACTGATTCGCTGTCAGGCCGAATGAGCCCGAGCAGAGCGGCGTGGGCTTCGCAGTATCGCTTGTCTAACCCTTTCAACGTTCTCTGGAGTGCGCACTGTACGTTGGGATCCGAGCGGTTTTATTTTGAGTATTGAGCCTCGTGTTCGAAGATTATGAACCCAACGTAGGATTGTGTTACGCGTGGGGACAGAGTCATTTCGATTAATATTGAATCTCCGACGAAATTCACATTGAACCGTCGTCACTGATTCACCACTTCTAACGAAAGAATCATATGCAAATATGCGCTGTTCTAGCGTCCACGGCTCCATGACAGTAACTGACAGTAAAATGCTTTAAGTCAGGGAAGGTATCCCCACCTTTCAAATGCCCTTTCCTTTTCTAATGGTCGAATAGTATGCATTCTAAAAACATCCGGTTCCTGTGCCCCACCCTGTACTACTCTCTCTGCTCTATTTTCTACTTCTTCCTCTTCTACTTTTTTACCATTCGCTTCTGCGTCACTACTGATAACATTATTAACGTTAGGGTTTGTCAGGTTTTCGTAAAATACCTTTACCTTATAATTTGGACTTGAGGTTGTATAAATACGAAATTTAGTTGAGTTTTAAGAAATAAATTTTTTATAATAATATTTTAGATACTGGAGACATCTCTAACATTTTCTGGAAAGCAAAAATCCTAGCAATATTAAAACTTGGTAAGTCCCGGAAGATTCTGGAAGCTGCAGACCTATTGTGACCTTTTGTGTTTGCTATAAACATCAAGAGCGGCTTATCTACAATAGAATTGCGCCCATCGTCGACGAGATTATTAATAAGGAGCAAGCCGGTTTCAGAATGGAAAGGAACTGCTGTGACCAAGTTTTGGCGTTAGCAACGCACATTAAAATAGGTTTTCAGAAGGGCCTAAAAACATCCACTTCCTTTGTCGATTTCTTTAGTACCTAGAATACAGTCTGGAAGAATGGAATGATTTTAAATTCCAAAAAGACCATTCCACATGCTGAATTAAACAGACTTATCCAGAATATGCTGAGTAATCGCCGAATCGCAGTCTGCTTAAACAATCGAACTAGCAATGACAAAACCTTGAAAAATAGCCTCCCTCAAAATTCTGTTCTCGCTCATCTAATGTTGAACATTTCCACCAATGATCTCCCATCCACAAAATCACGAAAATTTTTACATGCAGATGACCTGGTTTATATATCCAAACCAAGAATTTAGACGATGGAGATTTACAACTTGCTGAAGATCTGCAAGCTTTAGACGAATATTATAAGAAATGGCACTTACAGCCAAATCCTTCAAAATCCAATCATGTGCATTTCAATTGTGTAACAAAGAAGAACAGAGAGCTGAATGTTAAATTTGATCGTAGTGGAATGAACCACAAACCCCACCCTAAATATCTGGGCATAACATTAGGATGATCTCTGACAGTCAAGCTGCACCTCTATAAACCTAATCGAAAGATATATGTTAATATAATACATAAACTTGCCAGAAGTTCATGGAGAGCGAATGGGGAAGCTCTGCGAACGGCAGCCATTGCATTGGCTTACTCTCCTGCTGAATACTGTGTTGCTGTTTGGTATCGAAGTTCTAACAATAAGCTACTAGATATTCAACTTAACGATACAATGAGGATCGTCACCGGCACTGATAGATCCACTCCTAGTCTTTGGTTACCGATTCTTTCTAACATTGCCCTGTCGGATATTAGATGTCTTGCTGCAGCACAGGATGAATAGACTTAGTTTACCAACATCAATGATTTTCCTATACACGATTGAAATCTAGGAGATCGATTTGACTGAATACGGAAGTTCAGCACCCAATCAATGTGAGTGATTTCTGTATAGCCCTCCTTGAACTACACCCCGAATTGAGGAATGGAGATTTAATTTGTAATACTTCAGAACCTCTGCCGGATGTAACCCTCTTACGAGGTAAGCGCCAGAAGTTTCCTGCCTAACCATGTTTCGGCAATGATAGAAAACAAGTATTGGCAGCAAGCGCGGGATCAATGGACAATATTAGGCGCGGCTCGTGATGACGTATTTGGGAGTGCAAGGACAATGATGCGAGTGCCTCGTGTGTTTTCGGTGTTTACTAAGAAAACGTTACAGTTAGTACACGAGAATACACGAAGCACTCGCATCATTGTACTTGCACTCCCAAATACGTCATCACGAGCCGCACCTGATTGGCAGCCTTATATAGCACCACGTTTTGTGAAGTAATGGTAAAAATTTTAGACGCGTATTTACCTCAGTCGCCTTGCAGTAACTGTTTGTGTTGGCCGTGTCGCGTTACTTTTCATGATGTTGAAAATTTAATACCGGTCTATGATGATTAAATTTCTGACAAAAGAAGGTGTTAATCTTAGGGATACTAAACAACGCTTGGATGGTGTATACGGTGAATCTGCCCCCCTCTCCTTTCACTGTAAAGGAATGGACAAAACCATTTCATTTGGGCCGAGAAAGCGTAGAAGACCAGCCATGTGCTGGTCGGCCAGTTGAGGCGCTTACGGAGGAAAAAATCGACGTTGCAAGACGGGTGTTTGAAGCTCAAAGAATTATAACAACGTGTGGGCTTTCTGATACAACCATACGACGAATCCTTCATAAACACCTTAATATGAATAAGGTCAGTGCGAGGTGGGTGCCGCTATTATTGTCAGCAATTCAGCAATAGCAACGCGTGACATGTTGTGAGCAGTTTTTAAACCTCTTTCGCGACAACCAGGAAGAATTTCTTCAATCCATTGTTACGGGAGATGAAAATATGGTTCTATGCTAATTACTCCTTATCGAAAACGGAATCAATGGAATGGCGAAGGCCTGACGAAAATCGCCCAAGGAAGGCAAGGGTGCCTCAATCAAGAAAGAAGATCATGGCAACAATCTTTTGGGATTCTAAAGGAACTCTGTTTATTGATTTCAAAGAAAGAAACACAGTTATTAACGTACAATACTACGCTACTTTATTGCAAAAATTGCGAGACTAATCAAAGAAAAGAAATGTGATGTTGCGCCGAACTGTTCGCCTTCTACATGACAATGCTCTTGCCCAAAAGCCCGCAACTGCACAGGCTGCTGTGCGGGACTATGATTTTGTAGAACTTTCGCACCCACCTTGCAGTCCAGATTTCGCCCCCAGCGATTATTATTTGTTCTAAAAACCGACGAAACACCTTCGAGGAAGAAAATTCGGGAGTGATGAAGAAGTGCAAGAAACGGTTTTAGAAAATCCAGAGTACTTTTCTAAGGGTATTAAAATGTTATTTTCAAGAGCCGAAAAATGCATTGAAATAGATGGAGATTATATTGAAAAAGAATTGTATTGCTTTATTTCTATCCGCTCTAGAATATAACCGGGCCGGAATTTTTTCTTGGCGCGTTTTTCCAAAATTTGAGTCTAATATGTTACTTATTGTAGCTCTCTGTACATCGGACGTCCTTCCAATTTAAGGTGAATTCAGAATTTGTCATGAGCGCTAGTGTTTTCGTTTTAGTACGGACCTATTTACATCTACCTACTTCTCTTTTATAAAAGACTTCCTGTATAGCTATATAAGTATTTTTTTCGTATTAAAGTAGATCTACTTGAAAAATGTGAAACCTTATGGTGGGCAGTAACTATCAGTTTCTAGTTGCCTTTCCCATGCTTTTTAAATCACTTTTACATACTTTTCTGGAATTGTCTGGCAATCTTCTGCTATTACAGCAGTTCGTTCTAACTTGGATTTAATCGCGTGAAATGCATAAACAAAAGTCTCAATTACAGGAAAATATTGCTGTAAGTTCTGTACTACCTAGGTCCAAAATGATGGAGTAGAAAGCATGCTTATGACAATTTTAATTTTAGCCACCTCACCCACAGACGATTTTTAAAATTTTTGTTCGAATATGTTATGTCTAAAAACTATTCCTTAATATATTTTGTTATTTTTTTTCACTACTTTCAGATTTTTTATACATATTTCTAATTTTATATTAAATGTTATTACTGGGAAAGCATATGTATGTGTATGAAACGTTATAAAATCTAAATCTTTATAGTTGCAGCATATACGTTACCACCCGATAGATGTCAGATGTGTAGTAGTCCTTGAAAATATGAAGTCATGTCTGAGATAGATTGATACATTTACCTAATACAATTTTATAGGTTATAATTAGTATCAGATACTTAAGTAAAGATATACGATTTTTTGTTCAGAGCCCACTTGACTTCGAATGTTTCTGAACACCCGTTATATACAAATATACGAGCATGGATCATATTTACGCTGGACTGTTTTCGTCGTAATTGTCTGAGCAAAAGGAATACACATCCGTTGAATAGCGCATTATAATTGAATTTTTGTAATGTGAAGATGTAAAATATGCCGAAATTTTGAAAAATACACTTGAGGTGAACATTTCTGCGATGTATAAGCTGTTAAATGGTGACCGGCGTCTTACAGCCAATGCGGCATACTACTTTCAACTCCTGGATGAAACAAAATTATCTAATTGTCTGAGCAAAAGGAATACATATCCGTTGAATAGCGCATTATAATTGAATTTTTATAATGTTAAGATGTATAATATGCCGAAATTTTGAAGAATGCACTTAAGGTGAACATTTCTGCGATCTACAACGTGATCATTTTGAACTGTCCTGAGTTGGTCACATTGATTTTAATTTGGGAACACAGTGTAACTGGCAAACATGTTTATTTATTTTGGTGGTTAGGTTTACTCTTTACATTTTTCTTGTGATAAATGTCAATGAAATAAGGTTAGTTTTAAGTTGAATTATATGAAATAATTCTTGTCGAAATATAGTCATTGCACTTTATTTTTTATCATAAACAATAATAAATATATTACAACTTTATTGTAAAACATAACCCATAATTCATAATCACAAAATGAATACATTTTATAAAAGATGTTCGAAATGTCCACCGTCATTCTCAATGCATAGATGACACGTCTTTTCATATTATTAAACACATTGTGGAGTGTTCCGGTGTGACATTTTGCAATTCTATTGTAATTGCTTCTTCAAGTTCATCGAGATTATGTAGTCTGTTTCGAAACACTTTATTTTTTAGATGGCCAAAGAGAAAAAAAAATCTAGTGGAGTTAAATTGGGAGAATTGGCTGGCCGTCGATTTCGACTAATCGGTCATCATAGTATCATAGTATTCTTGCAAATAATTAATAGTTTGTTGCGCAGTATGTGCAGTTGCTCCATCTTGTTGGAAGTACCCCAAGGCTAATTCATCATCGTGAAGGCTGTTAATGAAGGGTTCCAATATTTGTTCTCTGTATCGTATTGCGTTAATTGTTTCATAGAAAAAAATTGGTGCAATAATCCGTCTTTTCGACATTGCAACCCAAACACCAACTTTGATAGGATGGAGAGTATTTTCAACAAAAACATGTGGATTCTCTGTCTACCAGGTACGGTTATTTTGAGGGTTGAAATACCCCTATAAATGAATCCATGCTTTATCTGAAAAGAAAGTGCGATTCAAGTCTTCTTCATGAAATGTTTCATTAAACCAGTTGCAATAATTTAATCTCTGCTCAAAGTGATTGCCCTGTAAATGTTATAGTACAGAAACTTTATATAGGTGCACATGTAAGTTGGTTTTCAGTGCCTTATGAGCACTTCCATATGAGACACCTATAATTTAAGTACAGAATGTTGCAAAACAAATTACAGTTAAATTAACTAGATCTTTTTACCTGTTTGAGCAGACAGCTTTCGTACAGATTTAGTGGAACTAACATCCATTTGCTGTCTAATATCTGCGATAATATCTTCGGTTAAAACGGTTGGTGCTCTTTCAGATTGACGTTTAAAAACATTCCCCGTTTCTTTAAATCTTTCAACCACTCTGTTGCGATGACGAGTAAATGTGTCCAAGTTTATTTCTAGATTTGCATATTCCGTTACAAATTGCTGAAAACACGATCCCAATGAATACTTCCAAGATCCATCCTCTTGCAATATTCCACTGGGAAAGTGCGACATTACGATAAACGTATCCTGTTGTATCGTAAAAGGCATTGCGTATACCGGGTATATTGTCTTGAATAAGACAGAAAAGCAGTAATAAAACAAGGAAAATACGAAAATACAAGAAACTACAATACGCACAAATGACAGCCAGTAGATATCATTTGACAAATATTGACATTATAGTTTTGACATTAGACATGTAAATTTAGTATGGGCAATTCAAGGAAATAAATATGTCCTAGTTTTTAATAATCCTGGGACGTTTTGATGCCAACCTAGGATAGTTCAGAATGATCACTTTGTATAAGCTGTTAAATGGTGACCAGCGTCTTACAGCCAATGCGGCATACTACTTTCAACTCCTGGATGAAACAAAATTGGCCTTTCGGCGAAAACGGCGAGATATATCCGGAGTGTGATTTAAAGCCGAGAAAAACAGAAAAAAATGCATTGGAAAAGACTCAGACACTCGTCAAATAGCCCACGTTTGTTGACCCACTTAAAGAAGAATTGGTCTTATACCGTTTTGGTGACGACCAAGGCGTGGGATTGTTCGTGTACCTATATGTATTTGTTTGGTATAATATATTTACAAGGTGTCTGTAGAAGGTCTTTACAAAAAAAAAACCTACAGGTGCAAGGGAAATTGCACCAAAATTAGCCGATTGAAGACAATTTACCTTAGTACAAAGTTGCTTCGTTTGAGGGCTATACGATGCTAAAGTTACAATTCTGAAATGCATTTTTTCTCATAAATATGAAACGTCTGACGCGATTTTGTTGAAATTTGATACGTTGGCATAGTTTGATGAAACAAGAAAACCCAAATCAAAACTTTGAGTAACATCATTCCATAGGCGTAGAATTTGGGTTTTTTAATAATTGTGCATTTCAAATTTCTACGCCAATCGAAGAGGAGGCTTTAAATATAAAATTTAGATTGTGTAATTTATTTACTACAACAAAGATACTTTCTGTAAGACTCGATTAGTATCATGGTTTTTGTGAAATTTGTATTTTAATAATTCAAAGTAACAGTTAACAGAAAAATTATAACATAAAAAATAATAAAGATGTTATAGAAATTGTTGAAGGTGTCCACCATTTACACGGATACAAAGATTTACAGGACGAAGAAAATTAAATTGTACTTTTTGTACCGTAATGTTTCCAAAATGCACGAAATGATTCGTTTTCTACTAATTTACACGGTACATTACGCAATATAAATTATTATGAATTGATTGATGAATTGACTATGATTATGAATTGCACTATTTACGTGTATGTCGCAGTGCAATTTCCTTGAACAAATTAGCGGTATATTACACTTTGAACTTCATTATACTGCCATCCTGGAAATTTCTTAATCAATTTATGAGCTATATCGTAAAACAGTCTCTTTCTGGCTCTTCGTGACATAAAGTTATCATTTATTACTGTAAACCAGCGATGTACACTGAGCGGTGTTCGGGCGGCGACTGACAAAATATTTGTACGCTTTAGAACAAACCGCCGGTGAGATATTACTCGAATGAACCTCTCCAGCTATAAGCGACTACTACTAGTGGTTATTAAGCAGCAATGAGTAAAGCCTTAATATCTAGCAGAAGCGAAAAAGAAAATACTTGGTTTAATGAGCTTGAAATGCAATTAAATTATTTAAAAATTTAGAATGTAGAATATATATATATATATATATATATATATATATATATATACATAGCGCCCTTTAAATAAAAAGACAACGTATGAAAAATGGACAGATGTAATTATATAGAGTATACATCCAAAATATTTTTCCAAAGTTTCCTCTCATAAGCGAGAAAGAAATTGACAAAGATATTTAAAGAAATTTTGTCACGCCACTGTGCGACTATAAAAAGTATCAGAAAGTATATCTTAAAGTTGACCGACAATAACAAAAATAATGCTTTTGTTATTGTCCGTCTCAGCCAGCTGTTGGGAATGTAAACATACGCTATAGGGTATGTGTGTGTGAGGTATTTATTATTTATACCCATTCTAAATATTTCAAATTCATAGGCGTCACGTAATAGAATTTTCGAAGTGTTTTTAATTTCGGCATTCGCGTCGTATTTGAGTCACAATATTTTGGATTTATATCCTATATAATTACATTTTTCCATTTATCATATGTTGTCTCTTTATTTCAAGGACAGTCTGTATATTTACATATATATATATATATATATATATATTGTTTTTATCATGAAGAAGTAAATAATCCGTTATTAACACTGCTTTAATAGATTATCTCCAAGATGTCTCCATTTTGCCAGATTTACAAATTGTCGGAACGATTACGAAATAAAGTGACTATGTATATCATTGCAAGAATTAGGCATTCTTTTATGGAGGTATCTGTTTTGAAGATAGCTTTTCTCATCTTGATAACAGCTTTATCATATTCTAAATCTTAAATATTTATTTATATCTTAAAATAATTGTTTCTAAAAAGATAATATTTTTCTGGAAAAGTAAATATTAGAAATTATAATTGCATGGAATTGAGATTAATTCATTTCTGAATTTCCTAACGAAAAAAGATAACAATTTTATCGAAACGACGAAGAGTTTTTATTTAAAACAAAACATTTTTCGTATTAAATGCAACTTAAATTAAGACGATTAAATTGAAATATTTTCTTGTTATTACTGCAAAAGAAGTATAAATAATTTGATGTTTCATTTAAATATAAAATTTAATGCATAAGTATAGTTTATTTCAAATTATAAGAATATAACTTTGAACGGCTCCAATGCTTTTATTTCACCACCTGCGGCAATAACTACCTGGCCGCTGAATACGATTATCTTTTACGAAAACAAACTGCTGAGGTCCGTAATGACAAAATCTAAGTAAATTGTAATTACTGCAATTTAGATAAAATAAAACTTAATAATAAATTAAGTACCAACAGTTGTTAATTTGAATATATAGTTATTATATATAGTTAAATAGTCATTAAATTACAATTTAGATGAAATAAGTGCTTATATTTATTAAACAAAATTTAAGTAAATATAGTTAGGAGAGTTGGTATATATTACATCTAATATTTAGTCTATTTATCATTTATTGTTAATCTTTCCTGCTGTATACATATTTGATTTTTCTTTCTTTACTTAACAAACATGTGGCGACCTTTTGCTGAAAGTGTTAGTAATAGTGATAATACTGTTGGAGCACATACCCTGATGGAAGAAAATAACGAACTACAAACCCAGAACATTCAACGAACTTCGCAATTAACCAAGGCACCTTTTGGAACAATATATAAAATAATTAAGAATAACGCAGGACCTCGAAAGCAAAGTGACAAAGGAGCATCGAGAAAAATTGAAGAGTATGAAATTGATACTATTAGGCAGCAAGTATATTCCTTCTACAGAGGAAATGTTGTATCTACACTTGACTGCTTACATAAAAGAATCAGTGATGAGCCTATAAATATTCAGTGTTCTAAAGCAACCTTGTGGCGGACGCTAAAAAAAGCTGGTTTTAAGTTTGGCACTATAGACAAACGTCGCACAATTATGAAAAGCCCGAGGTTACAGATTCTTCGATATGAATACTTAACGGCAATTAGAAGGTATAGGCAGGAAGGACGATTAATATGTTATTTAGACGAGACGTGGTATGACACCCATGACACAATTTTCAAAGGTTGGGTGAATAGTTCAAGTATGTGTCAGTTGGACGCGCCGGTTTCGAGAGGGAAGAGAATAATCATTCTTCTTGCTGGGTCAGAAAAAGGAGGGATCGGACAGCCGCTATTATCTGCTAAAAATGTTAAATCCTCAAGTTTAGATTACCATGAAGATAAGACCTCATCTTTATTTGAAGAATGGTTTTGTGACACTTTGCTGCCAAATTTACCAAAAGATATTGTGATAGTGATGGACAACGCTACGTATCATTCTCGACAGCAAACCAAAGTTCCTACAAAATGTAATAATAAGAAAGATATTAAAACATTTTCAGAAGCAAATGATTTATATTTTGAGGATCATTATACAAAAAAACAATTAATAGAGGTGATGAAGACAGAAGAATATTTAAAGGATTATTATGTGGATAACGGAGCCAAAGAAGCAGGACATACAATTTTGAGTTTACCACCATACCATTGCATTTTCAATCAATGAATTGATATGGGCCCAACTGAAAAATACCATAAGAGGAACAAATCAAACACCGAAATTTAATGAAAGCTGTGTAACACACATAAAAAGTGCTATGGAACATATAACTGCTGTAAATTGGAAAAATGCTGTTAAACACGCAATAGCAAAAGAGGACGAATATATGCGCATGTACAAAATAGTAGCACCTTTGATTATAAATTTGCAATACGATTCAGACACAGACGCCGATTTGCAAGACGACTCAATCACAGGTGATTTATGAAATGCGGTGACACATAAAAATTTTATTGTGTATTACAAATAAATTAGCTTTATATATCTATATGTATCCACTACACATGTTGCCACACGATTTGTAATATTTTCTTTGTATATAAACCCAATGTACAGATATTTTTTATTATATACTTGAAATTAACAGCATTTTATTATTATATTATAGGGCCCTATTTTATAGTCAATACGGCCCCTAGATTCATACGTTGCAAATAGGTAGACCGTACCCGTTCAATAAGGAGACCCGGTATAATAATTATCATCACAGAAGGTGGTGTAATAAAAGCATTAGAGCTGTTCAATGTTATATTCTTATAATTTGAAATAAACTATACACTGTATTAAGCTCGGTAGTCTGATATAACAGAATACGTAGTAAACGCCAAACACGATACTTGCATTAATTAATCTGATAATGGTCTACTGTCAGGAGACATCTTCAATCAGGAACCCATAATTAATAGTGGACATAAACTATATGCATTTCACCGAATGATCTGACAAATTACAAAAACAAATGCAGAGGCGGTAAAGTTCAAATAAAATTTTAGTACATCTCTAACGTATTTCTACTCGAGGAGATGTAAGACATGTGCAGATATAAAATAGGTTTTATAAAATAACCATAAACTATCTTATTGTTAAGCTGATCAAAGAGATAGAAACGTTGGTACATTGATAGGGTAGCTTTTTTATTTGTGATTATTGTGCTTGCTTAAATAAAATAAAATGGCGAAAGAATAATTTACCTATCTATGAAGCGAGATTAATTTATTGATTTATATTTAGTAGGAACTTAATTAATTCAAATAGGCAAATTAAATTTTTAATTGGACTAATACTAAATTTCAACAAATGCAAATTTGTACTAAAATGGGAAATTCTGAATTAAATGAATTGACTTAAACATGGAAAAAATTAAATAATAGAAATATACACCAGGGTGATAGTAGAATAGACAAGTATAATATTCATCAAAGTGAATTTATTAATATTGCAAATACGTAAATAAAATATATTAGAAACATGTTCATTTAATATCTAGTTGAATATTGCGTATACTGTTTCTAATCGGTGTGACATGATATATTAATTTAACGGTAACCTCTTGTAGCACATTATTATATTCTTCAATATCGGTTGCTATCAGCTCAGTTTTATTTTCAGGTTTTCAAGATATTTTTGTTATTTTCTGTTGGATTGTGTACTACATGTTTTTACTACATTCATGTCCGGTGAGCAAAATTTGAAAATGGTTTTTCTCAAAAAACGGCAAATGACGCTCTGGCAAAATTTATATATATTTTGTCACCTTAATGTTTCCATCGTATATAAATAGCTCTGATCTTCCATCGAGGAGGAGTTAACTTCATTCCATGACGGTATCATTGACAGTATCAGCTTTCATCTAAAAAAAATTCTAGAATGCAAAAAATTGTCCGGTTGGGCTCGCGCTTCAGTTGTGCAAGTCATTCTTCGTTTTTTTCTGTCGTAAGAGTGCTACCTCCGCGCGCATGCGCAGTATAGACTAAATGGAGGTGGTCGGTAACTTAACGAAATCGGTAGTCGTAACGTACAATATAATGGAGCCACTATTTATCGTGTATGCCCTTAGTCAGTGGAGACAGGTGTGGGTTGACTAAATCAGATCATAGGTAGCGCCACTTAGTTTTACTTACGGAGACTGAAAACTAAGAAAAAAGTTTGCGCGATCGTAGGTGCATGTACTTACATCCTACTAAACTGTTTCCAAACGACGAGCTAAACTAAAGGAAGGGGTACCTAAATACATAAAATAAAAGAATCGGAAATAGTTAAATCGTATATTACAAAAGAAAAAACAAAAAAAGTAATTAACAAGTAGATAACAAGTGATTAATGATGGCTCTCAAATCGCAAATAAGAATATATAATAATAATATAAAAAGCGACAAACTTGCTTAAAATCAAGAAAAAAAATTGCAAATACGTAAATAAAATATATTAGAAACATGTTCATTTAATATCTAGTTAAATATTGCGTATACTGTTTCTAATCGGTATGGCATGATATATTAATTTAACGGTAACCTCTTGTAGCACATTATTATATTCTTCTATATCGGTTGCTATCAGCTCAGTTTTACGAGGTGCATTCAAGTTCTAAGGCCTCCGATTTTTTTTCTAACTAACTACTCACCAGAAAACTATGAAACTGGTGTTACTTCTCGACGTAATCTCCCTGCAGACGTACACATTTTTCACAACGTCGACGCCATGATTCCATGGCCGCGGCGAAGGCTTCTTTAGGAGTCTGTTTCGACCACTGGAAAATCGCTGAAGCAATAGCCGCACGGCTGGTGAATGTGCGGCCACGGACAGTGTCTTTCATTGTTGGAAACAGCCAAAAGTCACTAGGAGCCAGGTCAGGTGAGTAGGGAGCTTGAGAAATCACTTCAAAGTTGTTTTCACGAAGAAACTGTTGCGTAACGTTAGCCCGATGTGCGGGTGCGTTGTCTTGGTGAAACAGCACACGCGCAGCCTTTCCCGGACGTTTTTGTTGCAGTGCAGGAAGGAACTTGTTCTTCAAAACATTTTCGTAGGATGCACCTGTCACCGTAGTGCCCTTTAGAACACAATGGGTAAGGAATACGTCCTCACTGTCCCAGAACATGGACACCATCATTTTTTCAGCACTGGCGGTTACCCGAAATTTTTTTAGTGGCGGTGAATCTGTGTGCTTCCATTGAGCTGACTGGCGCTTTGTTTCTGGATTGAAAAATGGCATCCACGTCTCATCCATTGTCACAATCGACGAAAAGAAAGTCCCATTCATGCCTTGGTTGCGCGTCAACATTGCTTGGCAACATGCCACACGAGCAGCCTTGTGGTCGTCCGTCAGCATTCGTGGCACCCACCTGGAGGACACCTTTCGCATTTTCAGGTCGTCATGCTGGATTGTGTGTTCACAGAACCCACGGAAATGCTAACAATGGAGGCGATATGTTCAACTGTCATTCGGCGATCCCCCAAAACAAGTCTCTCCACTTTCTCGATCATGTTGTCAGACCGGCTTGTGCGAGCCCGAGGTTGTTTCGGTTTGTTGTCACACGATGTTCTGCAATCATTAAACTGTCGCACCCACGAACGCACTTTCGACACATTCATAACTCCAACACCACATGTCTCCTTCAACTGTCGATGAATTTCAATTGGTGTCACACCACGCAAATTCAGAAAACGAATGATTGCACGCTGTTCAAGTAAGGAAAACGTAGCCATTTTAAGTATCTAAAGCAGTTCTCATTCTCGACGCTGCCGCTACAATTCCATATGCCGTACAGTGCTGCCATCTCTGTGACGTATTGACAACGAACGAACGCTCATTTTAAAACAATGCACATGCTTCTATCTCTTTCCAGTCTGGAGAAAAAAAATCGGAGGCCTTAGAACTTGAATGCACCTCGTATTTTCAGGTTTTCAAGATATTTTTGTTATTTTCTGTTGAATTGTGTACTACATCTTTTTACTACATTCATGTCCGGTGAGCAAAATTTGAAAATGGTTTTTCTCAAAAAACGACAAATGACGCTCCGGCAAAATTTATATATATTTTGTCACCTTAATGTTTCCATCGTATATAAATAGCTCTGATCTTCCATCGAGGAGGAGTTAACTTCATACTTCATAACTTCATATTAGTTAAATAATTGAAGGCAAAGTTATTGAAATTGAACTGAGTTTTGAATTATCCGGTATATGAGATCATTCAATTATTGAACTTATAACATAAGAAAAGAATTTGCATACGTTTATACTGAATCAATTTGAAACACCAAAATCAAATTAATGACACTATACTGCCAGACTGTATCAAAATAAGGATTATTACTTAATAAATCGATATATAAATTAGGCTTAACCTAAGATCAAAAATTCGTAGTTCGACGGCATATCTGTAGTTGAACCTTACATTAAGTATTACACACACAGTATACATATTACAATAATAGTAGTAACATTTAATAGAAATTACAATTTAAAGTCGTATTCAAAAAATCATTGTAAAATATATATCTCTGGTGTTTTACAAGATTGCTGCAAGAAAACGTAAAGAAATAAAGTAGAAAGTGTTAAATAGTTGTCTTAGTAATTGTGCGAATTTAATTAATCATCAATAAAAAAAATTCATAACTATTATTACGTGAAGCAATTAACGATAAAAAACTTTCGTGAACTATTATTTAAAAGAAAACTATATAAGAAGAAAATCTTATAACGATGAAACATAAATTGATTTTATAAATGCTTAAGTAACAAAAGTGAGAGCGATAATTATCTGAATAAATGTACGGCAATCCAATAAATTATATTACAAAATTACGTCAAACACATAACAAAAAAACAATTTAATGGAATTTCCAAATACATATGCGAATTAAACTAAAATATTTATATGCTGTTTAAATTAGCATTAGATTTTCGCAATCATAATTATAACGAATAAAATTATCTGCGAAAATTTCAAATTCATTTCATTAAAAAAAAAAGCTCTTGAACAAAATACCTTCAGCTGTAAGTCGACTCAGATGATTCACAAAAACTATGTCTTGATATCGATGACTGGGCAAGAATGAGATGGCCTTGATTTCTCTAGTTTCATTAAATACTTTGTTTAACGGATTTTCTCCACGTTTTCGAAATATTTTAATTCCCAAATATGGACAAACAAAGGAAAGCTCTAATACGCCTAATTTGGCTCTGGCAGAAGACGTCCAACTACTTGATACGGCAATTAGTTTCCTTTTTAAACTTCTCACACTGCGCTCTAATTGAATGGGCCAACGTGCGTTAATTTTTCAAAATACTAGAGCAGATGTGTATCTTATTTCGATTAACAGGGCACCAAGATATATTTCGATCTTACTTACTCAATCATACCAAACGAAGTGACCGTCAAAATAGAAGCCAAGCGGGAGGATTGACTTTAATGCCCACAATGGATTCAGAGAGGGGCACGCCCATATCAGAAGAATATTACGTACTTACTAAATTCAAATGAAAATTCAAATACAGGGCGGTATAAACTAAGGGTTAAAATAAAATGTAACAAGAGACAGTTTGCTTTTTGCGACTCTTTTATACATACCTACCCTATGCAAATATCGTTGAATTATTCTTTTACTTCTTTACGAGGATTTTGCGAGGTCAGCTACAGTTTTTCCAGGCTCTCTCACCACTTCATTTATGAGAGCCCTTTCTGTCGTTCCAAAGACTCCTGGTAGATCGAGCCTTCGCTCCTCTATTATTTTATTACTTCGTGTAAATTATGTAACAACGCAGTTAACAACGGTATATTGCCCTAGCATTTATTCACGAGTAAAATCATCTAAATCTGCTCGACCTTGTAAGCACGATAATGTTGAAACATCACAAAACTCTTTTAGTACCTTTCTATATATATATATAGTATTTTCGTGACCTTGGTATGATAAGGTAAACTTAATTAGTCGGCGATTAAAGGTCTGGTTATTACTTCAAAGTGTATATATTTAAAATAATCCAACATGTTTCGGCAATGATGCCTTTGTCAAGGATATATCCTTGACAAAGGCATCATTGCCGAAACATGTAGGATTATTTTAAATATATACACTTTGAAGTAATAACCAGACCTTTAATCGCCGACTAATTAAGTTTACCTTATATATATATATATATATATATATATATATATATATATATATATATATAATTGAAAAGAAATTATCGACCGTGATATATTATCAAAAATTAATAAAAATTCGGGTAAGCGGTCAATTAAAGAACTCCTTTATTAAATTACCCTATATTTCGCGACAGACTTTGTCGCTTCTTCTGGGGTAAAAAATGTAGAGTTAAAAAATAATAAAATTGACGTACAAAATATAAAAATGATTAATCATTTTTATATTTTATATAAAAATGATTAATCATTTTTATATTTTATATAAAAATGATTAATCATTTTTATATTTTGTACGTCAATTTTATTATTTTTTAACTCTACATTTTTTACCCCAGAAGAAGCGACAAAGTCTGTCGCGAAATATAGGGTAATTTAATAAAGGAGTTCTTTAATTGACCGCTTACCCGAATTTTTATTAATTTTTGATTATATATATATATATATATATATATATATATATATATATATATATATAAATATAATATTTTCGTGACCTTGGTATGATATGGTAAACTCAATCAGTCGGCGATTAAAGGTCTGTTTTACTTCAAAGTATATATATTTAAGAAAACCCTACATGTTTCGGCAATGATGCCTTTATCATAAAGAATAAAGTCGCAAGAGGCCGTTAGTTGTACGCACACTCACTACACGCACTATCCCATCGCTTCCTGGATGAACATCCTGGATTCTGCCAATTTTCCAATACAGTGGTGGAGTGTTGTCTTCCTTCAGCAAAACCATAGAACCTATTTCGATGGAATTTGTTGATCCTTGGTTCCACTTAGATCTTTGCTGTAGATTAGACAGGTACTCGTTCGACCATCGTTTCCAAAAATGTTGCTTCATTTTCTCAATTTGCTGGTAATGACTTTAGGATAAAGGCATCATTGCCGAAACATGTAGGGTTTTTTTAAATATATATACTTTGAAGTAAAACAGACCTTTAATCGCCGACTGATTGAGTTTATCATATATATATAAACAAGAAAGCCAATTGGTATAAAGGGAAAGTAATTTGACAAAAAGGAAATTCCATTTGACAAAAAACCCAGTTGACGTTTGAAAAATGAAAATTCATTTGACAAATTAGCAAGATGCAATTGACAAATGCGAGAAATCACAAGAAAGTGGCTGTAGTTAAACTATTACAATTGTCGTTTCTAATACTGGAACTTTGATGAAATATACAACTCCCAAGGTTTGTGTTAAATATTAGGTCAAGGAAAATACATAGTCTAATAATTTGTAATTTTGTAGCAATTATTCTATACATAATTAAATTTTTATTGTTAAGATCAATTTGCACCAGCATTATGAACAATTGAGTCAAAAATTTTTGGTTTATAAAGTGTGAGGGAATCCTTCAATTATAATTAGTTCATTATCTAAACTCGAAAGTTGGCAAATAAACATTTTAGAGCTCTAAATTATTATTCTAACTTTAAAGGAAAAGTGCGCTTGTAAGAGGTACCAAAAAGTGAATGGTATACAGTATCTAGAATAAAATAAATTAAATTGCAAGAGTTGTTACAGATTGAAAATAAAAAAGGAAAGTTTTAGATTTATTATTAATGCCGAGGTTTCCTCGTTTGTAAGATTTTTATACATGATTTCATAAGATTGAAATCGTGACCCCATTCTTTCTTTATTTTTTTAATTTTATGATCGTATCAAAATAGCATTTTATAGATTTTTAAAAATAGATTTTTTAAAATTTGAACTTCATGTGTAATTTAACCATAAAACGAAAGCAATAACCTTAATAAATGTAGGTATATCACTGACGTAAAGTCGAAATAAATATTTGAATAATTATGCCAGGACTATATACATATTTGGATTAGAATTTCTGTGTACAAGTTTTAATAGTCGATTATATCACAATTTACTGCGGACAAATTATGATTGATGCATTTAATTTTTTGCGAAAACAATGGCAGTTGTGTGATACATTTTGCCAAGTGATGTACGTAGTTCTCTTGCCTAAAGATTCGTAGTTTATTTTGGCGTGAAAGTTTTAACATTTAATAATTGCTTTAATTACACTAGTCAACAAATTTTCATTTTTAAAACTTTTCTTTTGAATCTATGCACAATTTTCATTTCTGTTATAGTTCTGACAATAGTAATAATAACAAATTTATTTTGGCACGTCAAGTTTCGGAAAAAAATATTGAAAGGTAAATGAAGTAATATTCATTAGGTATGTAGTTTATGGTATCGTTCTGTTCAAAATGTTGTTCTTTTTACTTTTGTTTTATTCTGTTCTTCGGCGCTTTCTGATTATCAATGTCCAACAACAATCAGCAAGTATTTCACTGTTCCACTTGCCCTGATAACGTTTTTCAATAACAGAAATGCCTTGATGAAACCTTTCGTAGTGCTCATCACTCACCTCCGAGGTTCGGGTGAAAGAAATCCAGATGTTTGTGCAAAAAATGCATTTTAAGGCTCATGTTACAGCACAATTTATGGTAATTTCTAAGAAGTTCATTAACAAGTGCTATATAATTGTCAGATTTTCTGTTACCTAAAACATTGTGGGTCACATTTTTAAAAACATTCCAAGCAACACGCTTCAAGTCACATAAGGTTTCTTCAAATTTCATCTTGTTGTAGAAGTTTAATTTGGGGTTGTACTAAAATTCCCTCTTTAAGTTTTGCATCTAAGATCTTGGGAAATTTTTGTTTAAGGTATTGGAATTCATGGCCTCCTTTATCCATTGTTTCAGGAAATTTTTCATCAAACCTAATTTTATGTGTAATGAACTATTTTATCATATTCAACTGGTGACTTATGAAGTATATTATTTTGTCCAGGATATACCGAGCTCTGACTTACCAGTCTTTAACAATGTAGTGGGAATTTCTTGATCGTCTGTTACACTCACAAAGAAAACAGCAATTCTTTGTATACCCTAGTTGTAATCCGAGTAAAATTGCTACAACGTTGAGGTCTGAGCTGATATACCATTTGTAAATTTTGTAATTATGTTCCGGCCGTGGTCAACGGGGATGGATGGATAAATGTTTCTTATGTAAAGAAGAACAGCTTTCAAATGCAATTTCGAAGCATCGATAAAAAGACGCCATTCTTTGGGGTGGTGTGGGTAACTTAATGCTAACATCAAATCGTCGACATTATTGCAGTATGAAAGACAATCGTCGGTTAAAAAATACTGATAGTTCTTTCTGGTGATTACGATACACAGAAGCATGCCTGGAGCTAACAGTTTCCATCCTTGGAATCTAGATGCTAGTATTTCTGCAACAATTTTTGACAAAATTAGGTCTTGAAAAAGATTATTTAATTCTAACTGATTCACGCACTTATTCTTCACTCGGCACACCTATGGGTCTTGATACTAGCAAGGTTTCTGAGTAAGATACTGGATGAGTAGCAGAGGGCAGACTAGCATAACTAATGTTTTTCTTATTTTTGTTGGAGAACTCGAATGTTATCGTGTAGCAAAAGTGGCAATCAGTCGATCAGTTTGTTGACGCCAGTTTGTTCACGCCAAATCATATACCTTGCAAATAGCATAGAGCTTTTCTTAATGTTTGACCAGGCTCGGAGAGTAACAGCACAGCGAACGCAGCAAATGCTAGGAGCCCATGGCTTGTCTTGATATTCAATGGTTAAGCCAAAATAGTGAAAATATATCATTTCTATTAAAGGTCTAATATTCCGCTTATGCTGGTGGGCAGTAAATTATCCACATACATAACAGAAACTGTTTGAATTATTTGAACACGTGCACGACATTGTGAAATAAAACGATGTTCAGTTATCACAAACCAACTTACATTCAATCGAAAGAGCCGTTTGTAGCTCTTTATATACCCATACAGACATATATCTACCAGTTCTTAGTTTAACTGGTTCCAGAGCAAAAATGGGCATGGTTTAAGTGCTCTGACATTGGAACATGCAAGGACGTGTTCAGACATGTCCACTCAATGTTCAACGAAACAATATTTTTAGTAGTATAAAAGTAACTTTGAAATTTTGTAAAATTTAATGCGTTTTTGAAAAACTACTAGTAATTATCTGTCGGTTAATCAGGAACAGATTCCAAGTGTAAGACATTGGTCGTCGTCCCGTTAGTTTAGGTACCTACAGTTGATAACGTATTTCTTTGCAGTTTGTACTGGCCAAAGTGCGAACCGCAAATTGTTCTTTATCCCTTTCTAACACACATAAATACTCACTTTCTCACTTATTTCAAATTATGAGAATATAACTTTGAACGGCTATAATGCTTTTATTGCACCACTTTCTGTGATGATAATTATTATACCTGGTCTCCTTATTGAACGGGTACGGTTTACTTATTTGCAACGTATGAATCTGGGGGCCGTATTGACTATAAATTAGGGCCTATAATATAATAATAAAATGTTGTTAATTTCAAGTATATAATAAAAAATATCTGTACATTGGGTTTATATACAAAGGAAAAATTACAAATCATGTGGCAATATGTGTAGTGGATACATATCGATATATAAAGCTAATTTATTTGTAATACACAATAAAATTTTTAAGTGTCACCGCATTTCATAAATCAACTGTGATTGAGTGTCGATCGATTGAGTGTGATTGAGATCGGTGTCTGTGTCTGAATCGTATTGCAAATTTATAATCAAAGGTGCTACTATTGTACATGCGTATATATTCGTCCTCTATTGCTATTGCGTGTTTAACAGCATTTTTCCTATTTACAGCAGTTATATGTTCCATAGCAATTTTAAGGGTATTACACTGCTTTCACTAAATTTCGGTGTTTGATTTGTTCGTCTTATGGTATTTTTCAGTTGTGCCCATATCAATTCAATGGGATTGAAAATGCAATGGTATGGTGGTAAACGCAAAATAGTATGTCCTGCTTCTTTCGCTCTGTTACCCACATAATAATCCTTTAAATATTCTTTTGTCTTGATCACCTCTATTAATGTTTTTTTTTGTATAATGATTCTTAAAATATAAATCATTTGCTTCTAATATCTTTCTTATTAATACATTTTGTAGTAACTTTGGTTTGCTGTCGAGAATGATTCGGAGCGTTGTCCATCACTATCACACTCTCTTTTGGTAAATTTGGCAGCAAAGTGTCACAAAACCATTCTTCAAATAAAGATGAGGTCATATCTTCACGGTAATCTAAACTTGAGGATTTAACATTTTTAGCAGATAATAGCGGCTGTCCGATCCATCCTTTTTCTGACCCAGCATGAAGAATGATTATTCTCTTCCCTCTCAAAACCGGCGCGTCCAACTGCCACATTCTTGAACTATTCACCCAACCTTGCAAATTGTGTCATGGGTGTCATACCACGTCTCGTCTAAATAACATATTAATCGTCCTTCTTGTCTATACCTTCTAATTGCCGTTAAGTATTCATATCGAAGTTTCTGTAACCTCGGGCTTTCCCTAATTGTGCGACGTTTGTCTATGGTGCCAAACTTAAAACCAGCTTCCTTTAGCGTCCGCCACAAGGTTGCTTTAGAACACTTAATATTTATAGGTTCATCACTGATTCTTTTATGTAAGCAGTCAAGTGTAGATACAACATTTCCTCTGTAGAAGGAGTATACTTGCTGCCTAATAGTATCAATTTAATACTCTTCAATTTTTCTCGGTGCGCCTTTGTCACTTCTTTGCTTTCGAGGCCCTGCGTTATTCTTAATTATTTTATATATTGTTCCGAAAGGTACCTTGGTTAATTGCGACATTCGTTGAATGTTCTGGGTTTGTAGTTCGTTATTTTCTTCCATCAGGGTATGATAGACATTGAAAATTATCTGTTTTGCATCTTCTGATATATGCTTTCTCTGTCGTGCTCCAACAGTATTATCACTATCCACATCATAATCACTAATACTTTCAGCAAAAGGTCGCCACATGTTTGTTAAGTAAAGAAAGAAAAATCAAATATGTATACAGCAGGAAAGATTAACAATAAATGATAAATAGATTCAATATTAGATGTAATATATACCAACTCTCCTAACTATATTTACTTAAATTTTGTTTAATAAATATAAGCACTTATTTCATCTAAATTGTAATTTAATGACTATTTAACTATATATAATAACTATATATTCAAATTAACAACTGTTGGTACTTATATTCTTATTAAATTTTATTTCATCTAAATTGCAGTAATTACAATTTACTTAAATTTTGTCATTACGGACCTCAGCAGTTTGTTTGGGTAAAATATAATATAAAATATAATAATTGAGCGGCCAGGTAGTTATTTCCGCAGGTTGTGAAATAAAAGCATTAGAGCCGTTCAAAGTTATATACTTATAATTTGAAATAAACTATAAGTCTCTTTTCTATCTCTATCGTTTCTTTTATAATTCTTGTTGCTAGGTTTTTGTTCTTTGTAAAGATACCAGTATTTTCGAAGTGTCCTGTTAGGAGACAGTATTGAACTAAGGCAAATATTGGTGCCTTATTGACAACTGCTGTCTTTTGATCGTCTCTTCTCACGCTTATTTGTCTGCCCTACATAGAATATAATAAATGGAGTCAGAAAGGACTGCAACAAAATAACTAGAAAATAAGAAGACTAGATACCACAGACAAAATTAACCGAATTCTAAGATGACAATATTGATACTGTTTCCAACACAAGATTTTCGTAATAGAGGATGGCATCCATCTAGTAGCAAGTTCGCTTTTTTGGTATTTGTAAATACATTGTTCTCCGCCACCCAAATAATTATCACGCTGAATAAGTATTCCGATAAGAATATATTTAATAGTAACTTTAAACAATTATCTATTATTATTATTCTTTCTCTTCAAATAATCATTTGTAATCAAATAATAATTCTATCTATCATCTTAATTTAGACAATTTTTCGATATAAATAGCATACAATTTAGAATGTTTCTCTCTTGCTTTATTTAAGTATAAATGATAATTTCTTATTCGAAATTGAGTGACGAAATAGATTTAGTATTCTATAAATTATAACATAACATTGTACAGGGTGTCATTTTGAAAACGTACCACCTTCTATATTTCGGCCCCTATAGAAATTCCAAAAATATGCAAAAACACGTCAAACTTATTTTTAAGGGGGACATTTTGTAGGCTGGTTTTCAATTAAGTTACATCAACCCTCTAGCGGGGGTGGACATAACCTCTAAAAATATAAATAGAAATGGGGGTTGAGTGATACCTCATTTTAAAGGTCGTTTAACCCGCTTTTCAAAAATGCTAAATTCGTGTCCTTTATTTTTAATACTTTTGAAGAAATCAAGTCAAACCATGAACATACAAGTATCAAGTGTTTTGCAATAAAACATTAAAAAACTAATAAAAAGTAACTTATTTTATAAAATTTTCGAAATGTTGTCCATTATTTTCTAAACAGTGATAAAGTCTACTCTAAAACTCCTCTCTAACATTTCGAAACACTTCTGCCTGAAGTTGTCTACATGTAGCTGTTATTCTTCTCTTTAAATCTTGCAAATCTCGAGGCGGTGTTTTATAAACAATCGATTTTAGATGCCCCAATAGGAAGAAATCTAGAGGCGATAAGTCGGGTGATCGTGGTGGCCATTCTATTGCTCCTCTTTGATCAATCCATCTGCCAGGAAATCTATCATTTAGCCACTGTCTAACTGGAAGATAGTAGTGTGGTGGAGCTCCATCTTGTTGGAAGTGTAGAAGATCTTCTTGCAAAACCATGTTACCAGCCGCGTCAATTTGATTTTCCAAACTAGTTGTTATTAAGGGGTCTATTATTTCTTCAAGCACATTTAAGTAGAGCTCACCAGTTAGATTTCCTTCAATGAATGAAGGTCCAATAATAGTGTTCCCAAGGATACCAGCCCAAACGTTCACTTTTTCTGGATACTGTGTGTGACCTTCCCTAAAAAGTCGCGGATTTTCATCGCTCCAGTAGCGACAATTTTGCTTGTTAACATGCCCATTAAGAAAAAAAGTACACTCATCAGTAAAGCAAATATTGTGCAAGATATTTTGGTTTTCATTTATAAAATCCATCATTGTTTCACAAAATTCAATCCTTCTGTCGAAATCGTCGTCAAAAAGCTGTTGTAGAATTTGCATTTTATAGGGGTGAAACTTATTTAACTTTAGTGCTTTCCTTGTTTCCCTGTTTCGTGAGACATTCCTACTTGGCGTGCCACAATGCGAAGTGATGTGGAGGGTTCTGCAGTAAATGTGCCTAATACTTCTATTTGTGCTGCTTCATCCAAGACACGGCTAATATTTCTTTTTTTGTTAGCAACGGAACCAGTTTCACTAAACTTAGCGACTAATTGTAGAACATACTTATGATTTAAATTACTATTCGAATACCTTTCATTAAACATTCTTGACGTTCTTCTTGCGCATCTTCCACATTCCCCATAAATAAGAATAATTTCAATTCTTTGTTGAAGTGTAAACACCATTTTCAAAAATAATGTAATAAAATCGCAACTTTTACCTCGCAAAACTAATTTTACAATAAAGTAATTTTGGCTATAATAAATGGAGTGACAAATAAAGAAAAAATTGACAAGAATGTCAAGAATGCTTAAACCAGGGCTCTTTTTTTTCTACGTTAAACTACCTGTACGACTATCACAAGTACTAGTTTAGGTAAATCACATTCTTTCCAATAATAATGTTTAACTGAATAGTATGCGTCTTTATTATTTCGTTGGATATTAGAAGTAAAAATAGTTTAAAAATTTACCGTTATGTAATACCTCAATTTCATTTATTTTAATTCATTAAAGCAATATCACAAAGTGTTTTTGATACCTAAACTTCTTTACAGTTTTCACCAAATATCTCGCGAACTGCTAAAAAGAAAAGGCAAGAATTTAGCATTTTTGAAAAGCGGGTTAAACGACCTTTAAAATGAGGTATCACTCAACCCCCATTTCCATTTAAATTTTTAGAGGTCCACCCCCGCTAGAGGGTTGATGTAATTTAATTGAAAACCAGCCTACAAAATGTCCCCCTTAAAAATAAGTTTGACGTGTTTTTGCATATTTTTGGAATTTCTATAGGGGCCGAAATATAGAGGGTGGTACGTTTTCAAAATGACACCCTGTATATGTCTACATACATCTGGAATTCTAAATTTTATTTTAATTATCAATTAGTAGATTATTAATTATATTAATTTATTATTTATTCTAACAATCATTTAAATAAATTTCCTTCAAGATAAAAAATGCACCTATATCGTTTGAGAATATATATTCAGACCTTGATTGTGAAGTAATTTTTGCGCCTATAATCGTGAATAAATGGATATCTATTAGGTAACTTGTAAGAAAAAATATGTTTAACTTAAATGTTGGAAACCGCACGCAGGCGCTGCACCAATAATCGTATGAGTCGGGCACTCAAGAGTCCTAACATTAGTAACGTTGAATCCGCGTCAATGTTGAACTCGTTCTTCAAGTGAATGTGGATTTAAAAAAAAACGTTACTTGATACTCCGACTTCAGGATACGAAAGTTTTATTGTAACATCGCACAGTGATATATACTAACCATGATTTTTTTCTACATCGTTTCCTGTGCACTTCTAATAGCAACAGGTAGGCACGTTAAATTAGTTTGTTTATTGTTTTATTTATTAAAAAGTAATTAAATTATTTCATATAATTTTAATTGTTTAATAATATTTTAATAATAAAGAAATGTATGAAATTACACATTCCTGAAAACTTTAAAACATATTACTCGTATTTGTAAATAGTTTGAGCTAGTGATTTACGTTTACCTGATATAATACCAGCAGATGGTAGATAACTTAAAACGCGCGTCTATTATACTAGTGTTATGTCATGAAAATTTGTATTCTTCACCCGCACGCTTTATAATTATAAAATAAATAATGACGCATCTCTAAATTTTCATCCGCAAAAATAGCCTGGCAGATTTAATTCGTTATCTCTCAATAGGTAAGCTGCATATCAACATTGCGCGGAAGTTTTTCAGTAACAAGTGCTTTTAAACATTAAGTCACGGAAGCATCGAAAGTGTTATTTGCACAGCCTGTACACAGTTTATGTTAAACTATTATTTTATTTGTGATGCGTGTGTGAAAGACGCTGTGATATATAGCAGAGAGAACGATTTGTTTATATACAATATTGTTATTATTAAGCTATACAAATAAAATAATTGTTTTCAGTTTATCTCGAATGGGTGGTTTTAAAATTTGTGTTGGATTAATTTATTAAAAGAGGGTGTTTAGTATACGACTAATTAATTAGAGACATCGGTTTTGTATTTAATTTAAATCGATTTTATTCTATAGCCACACCCGTATTATTTTTTACGTACAAGTTACATATAAGGTGGCATATGGCCAACGCGAACACTATAATGTTCAAAAACTTTTCTAATTGGTACAGTTAATTTTGTAAATGGATTTGAGTAATCCCTTTTTAAATTCGTAAATTATATAAATATAAATAGAATTTATTGTCTCGCCTTGTGATGCATTACGTCTGTAATGCATCACAGATATTTTTATATAGGGTACTGGATTAGTTTATTTTCTTCCGTTTTACTATTTTCTTAAATTACTGTAATTTTCATTTCACTTAATAAATACGAGGATGTACTAAAAAATTCTTAGCCTACCATAGAAGCAAACACAATTTGAAAGTGAAAATATTTTATTATTCAACATACTCTCCTCTTAATTGTATACTTTTATTACAACGAACCCGAAACGCCTCTAGACCTTTCAAAAAGAAATTTTTATCTTACTCTGCAAACCAGGCCTCCACAGCTTCTATCACCTCTTTGTGGGAAGAAAATTTACGGCTTTTTAAACTTTTTTTCAGTTGAGGAAAGACATGATAGTCGGGCGGAGCCAGATCTGGTGAATAAGGTGGGTGTTCGAGTAATTCGAACCTTAAATCACGAATTGTTTGCATGACAATATTCGATTTGTGCGCAGGGGCATTGGCCTGCAAAAACAAAACACCTTTGGATAACTTTCCGCGTCTTCTCTCTATAATTTTTTCTCATAGAGTGGTCAGTAACGTCGAATAATAATTCCCAGTTATTGTTCTATCCTTATCCAGAAAATCAATCGTGATTACTCCATGGCAATCCCAAAAAATTAAAACAAGAACTTTTCCAGCAGATTTTTGAGCGCGAAACTTCTTAGGACTTGGAGAACCAGAGTGTCTCCACTCTATCGATTGATTCTTTATTTCTGGGTCGTAGAAATGTACCCAAGTTTTATTCATAGTAACAATACGGCTTAAAACGTTTGCATCACTTTCAAACGGAGGACAGATTGAAAGCGATGCTTCCACCCTTGCGCGCTTCTGGTCAACATTCAGACATTTTGCTGAAATTTTTCTCATGTCCAAATCGACGTGAACTATATGATGGACGCGTTCATATGAAATATTCGTTTTAGTCCAATTCGACGGTCTGACAAAATCATGTTATGAACTGCATCAACATTTTTTAGGGACGGACACAGAAACTGGTCTTCTCGATCGGTGTTCTTTTTTAATGGAAAATTTTGAAACTTGCAATCCAATTTTTCACGGTCGCATACGAAGGACATTGATCGCCAAGGGTATTAAGCATTTCTTCGTAAATATGCTTACCTCTTAACCCCTTCAAATACAGATACTTGTTGATGGCTCGAATTTCACAATTTCGATCGACATCCTTTTTTTTCAAATTTTATTGGGCAACTTTGGTTTGACTTTTTGACGCGACACTTTACAATGACACTTCTAATATGTTATTTTTCGTTGCTATGGTATCGCAATATTTTTTTTATCCGCGGAACCCTAGATATCAATAACCCCTCGTAATTATTACACGCAATTTTAATTCAAACGTTTGGGTTTCCTAAATAGTTAATGTGTTTTAACATTTAACAGAATTTTTAATATATAATTAATGATTATTTATGTTCAAAATTAAGGCACCACTCAAATAATTCGATATAATTTTTATAAAATTATTTGATTGGTGTATTATTTTTTAACATTATCAAAAAAAAATTGAGCTGGAGATAATTATAATTTTTTTTAATGGAAACTTGTGGAAAAAATTATAAATTACATTCAATTACAAATTCAGAATCAAAACGATATTATTGGGAATCTTAAAAAATTCTAAAAACAAAAAAATGGAACGAAAGAATAAAAGTTAATAAGCGTGACGCCTCCCCTAGTTCTGATAACTGCTTGTATTCGCCGTGATAAGCTCACTTTTAAATTTTTGATTACTTTTTGGAGAATATTATCCCACGCGAAATAAACGACTTGTTCCAATTCCTGGAGATTAGTAGGGGCTGGTAAATGTCGCCTTACTTATCTTTTTAGAGTGTTCCATACGTGCTCTATTGGATTTAAATTTGGACTTCGTGGTGGCCAGTTCATGACTTGAATATTGACATCTTGTAAGTAATCCAAAACTTGTCTAGTTATGTGGGGCCTCGCATTATCCTGTATGTAAATAAAATTGTTCCCTAAAAATGGTGCAAAAGGCATTATATGGTCCTGAATAATGTTCTCGAGGTAGTATTCAGCATTTGTTGACCTTTGGCGAATAGAGATTATCTCTGTGCAGGCGTCAAAGCGAATAGCTCCCTAGAATATTCTTGATCCACCATCAAAGGGCTCCCTTTAAGAGATTGTGCAGTCTTGATATTTTTCTCCAATTCTTCACCATACTCTTAGGCGACCATCTGGTAATTTTAAATTTATTCTAGTCTCGTCCGAAAACAAAACTCGCTTCCGATCTCCAACTGTCCAATCTGCATGATTTCTGGCAAATCTCAAACGTTGTACTCTCTGTGCTGCAGTAAATAATGGTCTAATGGCAGGCTTCCTATTATTCAATCTTACTTCCCTCAACCTTCTCCTTACAGTTAAAGCGGAAACTCATTTCTGACCGCTTCAAGTTGGTTACTCAATTCTGTGCATGTTATTCGCCTATTTCTGAAAATTTGAAGTCGCAAAAAATTATCATCTCTCGCACTTGTGAGCCGTTTTCTACCTTGACCATGTCTTCTCGAGTGCGATCCGGTTTCTCTAGATCATCTTACCATTCGACTAACTGTCAAATGATTAACGCCCAGCAAATTAGCTACATACCGGCAGTACGTCCTTCTTCTAACAAAGTTGAAGCACTTCCACATTCATCATTAGTTAAATGATGTGGTCGGTTCATGATTTTAAATTTAAACTTTATTGACTTAAATTAGCAAACTTGTAATTAAAACTTAAAACTTCAACGATACAGGAGAACCTGTTTAATAGAAGTTGATACTAACTTTCCGCCTTTTCACCAGAAATGTCAAAATTTCTTTGCAGTAAGAAAACGCTACTAGATTATGTTTAGATAAAATTAAAATTTTAGAAAATTCAAAAATTATATAAAATATTATAAATATTATAAAAATATTATATAAACATAATTAGTTATCATTTTAGTTTGCATGTGTTTGTTGTTGATGTAGACTGACGCAAAAATGTGGGGTAGTATTGTATCATTAGTACAGGATTTTCACGATAAGAATACGTTCACGTCATTGATAGAAACTTCTGTCCAATAAATATAGATGTATTAAAGTACCCACTTGATATGAAGATTCTAATGGGGTTATCTTGTCTGCCTGCAAATAACACAGGCCTGCATTTTTCAACTCTTTGAATGTTGATTTAAAAATTTTAATTGTTTTCTAGTAATTGGGTAGCGCTGATTTCAAATCTGCTTTTATTTTTTTTGTATCATGTAAGGTTATTTTTCAAACCAGTAAAATCAAAAAATATAGAAAAAACACGATTTATTTCATTTATAAGCTAGTTTTATATTATATTAAAAAAAATACAAAAATATACACATAGAAACTATTAGAAATAGTTATTTATTCTTTATGCTTCTTAAAAAAACGTTTTCGTTTTTCAGAAAAGCTTTGTTTGGTTGTTCTTCTGTCATATTCAGCTAAAGGAAGATCTGAAGGTAGTTTCTGGGGCAAGCAAATTTTTTTGTTTCAACCTAGACCCCAGTACTTCAGAAAGATCTTTTGAAAGTCCCAAATCTCTTACTAAATCATTCAGTTCGGCTTGTGAAAATAGCTGAGATTGGTTTTTGCCTGAGGTTGATGGTTCAAAATCACTATCCATCTGTACGGAGCCGGAAGTTGAAGAGGTTTCAATATCTTCTTGTAGTACTTTGGGGGTATAGGTACATGATCACTGTGAGGAACTGGTCTGATAGCTGATTTAATATTGTTTGGGTACAAAATATGTTTCAAAGTTTTTCTATTATGCCCCTTAATATCACAAAGACAAAAGTAGCAATCTTCATGACGATTTTGCGGTTCTCTCCAAACCATCGGTATTCCAAAAGGAAGGCTTTTTCTATTCCCTTTGGTCCAATGTCTTAAACCTTCTTCACATACCTTACAAACAACGTGCGGTGCCCAATCTTTATCTTGATCTCCTAATTTGATTTTGAAATAAGCATAATATGCATTTTTCACAAATTCACCAATTGGTCTCTTAAACTTTTTCAAGACGAAATATCCACAAATATAACAGAAATCATCTGGTTTGTTTTTGAAATACCGGCTAGACATATTTTTAAGCAATGTTTATTTATCAAATACCACGCACAACACTAAAGACAAATTAATTTTACTTGTTTACTGATCGACACTCAGAGCTATAATGAAGTAAATGACATTAAAATATACATTTTGTTTGGAGTGATAAACTTGAAATCCTTCTTCGCAGTACTAATAAAGTGAAAGCATAATAAATAGGATTTAGCAGGTAAAAATTCCCGGAAATCTTGTCCAAAATTAATACATGTAATAAAAGATTTACATCAGGTAATGAGAGCCTATTTAACAAATTTCTTTAAAACCACAACAGAAAATCATTTTTGGGTTAATACCTAGAATTTGAAGTAGTACATTCATTTTAAAATGTATTAAAACGCCTATTATAAGATTTTTTTTATATTTTTTTCTTTTTCTTTTGTGCAAAAAAAAATCTGTGGGTGGTAGAGACCAACTGTATTTTAATTTGTTATTGCTATATAAAAACTGAGCTTAACAAACAAAAATCACGTCATCACAAATTTTATGCAGGCCTGTGTAATTTACGTGTTGTTGAAAGATTGCGAAATTTACGAAAATTATTTTTTTTGCAATCGTACTGTAATGAACACTTTACTTAAATAATTTTCAACCTAGAAAGTAACGTTGTACCAGACTAGTCCGCTGAATATTTTTTTGCCGGACTAGTCCTGTAAAACGAACGTTATTTTTACAAATTGACTGTTATTTGTTGACTGGTTGCTAAGGTAATAGACATTACTGAAAAAGCTTACCGCAACTGTTTCTACTACTCTACTGTTTCGTAAAACTGGAAAATTTACAATAATGAAAGTGAAAAATTTACGATTGCAAAAAAAATTTTGTATGCACCACGTTCGAAAAGTGCTTTTACTGGCCTCGTAAGCTACCAGGGACTCGTCTACGACTCGTCCTGGTATTTGCCTACTCATATCATGGTAAAATTCAGTAAAATCTTACTTTCCGGACTTGATACGTAAATAACTATTAACATCGCATCTATTGTTTTGTTTGGTCATATTTTTGCTAACTTTTTTAATTTCTGGTAAGAAATACGAATTAATATTTTAAAAAGCAATTTCTTCAACATTTTTTTGTAATAATCATTTAAACAAATTTAAATACTCTTTTGTCTTTTACAAAACACACACATTATTAGTTCACATTTAATGGAATACATGACATTTATTGAACACAATTTGTAAATGAGAAATTGACAACACAGCATAGACGACATCAATGACTTGCCAATATTAGTAACTGGCAGTACACTACAACATTTTAAGCAGGTTATTTTTTTCTAAACAGCATTTAAGTTCAATACCTTAAAATAAAATGATAAAAATTACAAATTTACATGAAGAAAAAATTCTAAATTATGTAATTTATTATGTTACACAGTTATCGATATTTCCACCTTTTGCCTTTATCACAATCTTCATTCTTAGATGTATACTTTGAATTTTTGGCCTGAATATTTGTTTGAGGAATATTTCTCCACTCTTCCTGAAGAGCAGTATGAAGGTTATTTACATTCTCCAGGACGACTGCCGACTTCTTACACGTTTCTTAACCATGTCCCAAAAATGTTCTATTAGATTTAGGTCCGGGCTACGCGCTGGTTATATCATTTGATTAATTGACACTTATTGCAAGTACATATTCTAAAACGATATTTGGTGCGTGCAGTCGGGCATTTTCGTCCATAAACATAAACCAATCACTAATAAACGGAGCGTAAGGCAAAACATGTTCTGAAAGGATTTCT
Source organism: Melolontha melolontha (assembly GCA_935421215.2). Classification (NCBI taxonomy): domain Eukaryota; kingdom Metazoa; phylum Arthropoda; class Insecta; order Coleoptera; family Scarabaeidae; genus Melolontha; species Melolontha melolontha. The sequence goes on from OW285235.1 coordinate 205,744,482, forward strand.
TCTATATATAGCAAGCGCCAATTAGGTTGGCGCGAGGAGGGGGTGCGCAGAAGCCGTTTTTAAAAACGTCTACCCCCACTACTCAAGTAATTGTCAGAATACATTTGTCATTGACGTTTGACGGAACATACTGTCTTTGCTAGGGGATCATAAAGTGATACACGCTCAGAAATTAGAATTATCTGACATTTGATGTAAAACCAAATACAAATCTCCCCACTACTTCTAATCCTGTGCGAACTACCCCTCCTCGCGCCAACTTAATTGGCGTTTGCTATACATACATTAAAGAAGAATTTTCAATGAAAACGAGCTCCGCAAGGGCTTTGTACGAAATTCCAGCCCATACTCTTCCAGAGTCTTTGTGAAACGATGCCCTTGGAGAAAATGTAACGTTCTCTTGGTCATCGCCATCCTCGACCATCTGGAGACCGCAAGTTAACTCTGAAAGTATTGCTCAATTGCCGCTCTGTTCAAACTAAGCGTTGCCTCGCCAACTGTAAGCGAGCCAGTCGATATTGTGCAATTCTGGCCCTGTCGCTTGTTCGACCCAGTCTCTTTGAAACGCCCTCTTACCGTTCTCTCACTTATATTCTTCCAACGCATATGTGCCAACCTATTTCGCGACATAACAGCTGTAGAATGTCTAATAATGGATCGATGAACATTTGTATAGGCTGCACGCACAACTCTTGCAGCATATCGAATGCTGAACCTGAAAAAAAAGTTTTTTAAATATTCATGCGAATCTGTTTCTTTACATGCGGATTTTCCATTATGCTTTTTTAGAACATACGCTTTGGTAACTTGTGTGCTAATTTACAAAACATTTGCAACATTATTAATTTTATTTATCACTTTGTGTTGATGTGCATTGATTTTATAATAAAATTAACAAAATCACTTATAGAAGCAGTTACTTACAAATCAACGAAAAGATATATAGATTTTATTAAAGTGGAAAGATGCGGAAAATTCACGAAAGGTGTATTGTTGCTCCATGACAATGCATATGCTAGAGGGAGAAAATTAAGAGATGATGACAAACTTGTAGCAGTTGTAAAAAATCATTTTGCAGAGACACAAAATAGTAACGTGCCTTCAAAAACTTTCCTCATTAGAGACGGCCATGCTCATTCAAAATTATATATTTGTGACAGATTGCGTGCACTCTCACCAACCATTATCAAAAAGCACGTCCGTCTCTAATGAGGAAGGCATTGGAGGGCACGCACTATATAGCTGGCAGAGAAAGCTCTTATTACACTCTTATTATAGCCGAGCAGACAGTTCACTGCCGAGGTACTAGTCGAGGCAGTAGAATCCGTGCAAGGCAATTAATATAATTAATTAATAATATGTAATACAATAGTATTTTACTATTATGTATACTACTACATATACTATTTTTTTTCAAGCGTTTAATTAGAATATTAGAAGAAATGACAGATTCATTTAATCTCTTTATTAATGTAAACGTTGTCGTTTGTCGTTTTAGGTTAGTTGCGCAAATGCCTGTCAGAATGAATTTACGATGCATACCAGGGAGAATACGTCGGACAAAAATGAACTCTTTCAGTATAAGGTTGTGAATAGTATAATATCGAAATTATTACCCGCTTGAAAAAAAAATTGCTATTGATTAAACCTGTTTTGAAACTTTAGCAAAATATTGACTGTTTACAAATGAAACAGACATGCAATATACATATCTGTAACTGTACACATGGACAATACACCTCGTATTTTCAGCATTTACCTCTGCTTAAGACACGTGTTTCTGCCATCTATAGGCGTCATCAGTCAAGCTTGTCCATGTGTACAGTTACAGATATGTATATTGCATGTCTGTTTCATTTGTAACAAATGCGTAATACGTGCATAACGTATTGATATACTTAAACCTTTTTGTATATTGACTGTTTAGTGGTATAATTCGATGTAGATTTAGTAAAACACGATATTCTAAAAAGTGTAAGCAAAAATAAACACTAGCAACAATTAAAACACTCAATCACTACACATAGCTCACGCGATATGTATTAGTAATGCAATAGTTATAAGACGAATTACAAGCATCAATAGTATGTTATAGCCCAGGCAGAGAAAGCTCTTATTATTGCCGAGCATACAGTTCACTGCCGAGGCGATAGGTGAGGCAGGAGAATGTGTGCGAGGCAATTAATATGCTTTCGCTGTCATGTATTATATACCTACTATTTTTCCAAGCGTTTAATTAGAATATTTCTTTGAGATTTTGTAAATCATTTTTAAGTTAGGCTCATATGACAGATTACTCATTTAATTGACTTTATTAATGATAACGGTGGACTTTGACGTTTTCGGTTAGTTGCGCAAATATCTGTCAGAATTAATTTAAGATACATACCAGGGAGAATAGTAGAGGAAGACACTCTTCCCATGTTATTTAAATGTATTTTTTACAACAAAACTGCCGCCGGACTAAAGTGAACTCTTTCAATATAAGGTTGTGAATAATATAATATCGAAATTATTATAAGCCTGGAAAAGAAGCTGTTTTTTTCAGTGAATGTCTTGCATTTTCATGTTTCAGTAGTTGCTTGATTTTCACATGATATAACCAGTTTCATTAAAACATCAATAAATTGCATTTTTAGCGGTGCGTGTATACGACTATATCAACATTTCTTTCACTTTTTTAGTTCTGAAAAGTTTTTTCAATTTAAATTTTTTAAATTTGATAAAATTAGAATTTTTTCTACAACTTTTCTCATTATGATTTTGTCCTCAGCTAATTTTTTAAATTTAAATTTTCTCTTTATATGTAAACATTAATATCTGGGGATTGATCATATATGTATCTATTCAACTTAGTTTATGGAGTCAAAGTTAAACGATGTACGTTTAGAATTTATAGAAATCACTTTAACAATGCGAAAAATGTATACGACCGTAAATACCGTTTTCCATATGCATTCCTTGATATTATGTTTTTACGAGTGTGTTTGCGTTAACATAACGGTGCAATTTGAAATAAAACTGTTTATTTACATATACTTAATGTATACCAAGCGTCGAAGATAAAATTCAGTTGATATGCTACGATGTAAGTAAAGCTTTAGACAATACTAACAACAATATACTACTAGAGAAGTTATATTTCTACGAAATTCGAGGTAATGAGACGCCTTATTTGTCTCGTACTTGCAAAATCTAAGAAAATATGTGAAATTCACTGGGAAATAAATTTTGGTTATATAAGAAAGAGTGTGCCTCAAAGACCCATATTGGGAGTACCTTCTTTGGCTAGTTCGTCGGCCAACTCATTGCCTTTAATTCCATCATGTCCTGGTACCCATATTAGTAACAGTATTGTCTCGTGCCAGTCTATTGAGGACCTGTTTACAATGTTTCGTAAATGGATTCATAATGGCTGTAATAGCTGCCTGACTGTCAGTCATTATGTTGATTTTTTTTGTTAGCGCAGCCGGCTTCCCGAATTTCATCGGCGCAGGCTGCGACTGCAATCAATTCAGCCTGAAACACCGTGTTTCCCCAGAACTAACAATATCTTCTTTCTGGGGCACATTTCGCATATACCTGCACCTGTGCTCCGATTACGTGATATTAATTCTGCATTAGTCGTTTCGATTCTCTTAGATGCAAGTAGACGTAATATTTACGCATAGAACGCATGTAACTAATAAAACTTCATTTAAGTCCGCTCGTGGTATGTACTCTTGACGGCCGATCCCTAGTTATGACTATGACTATTTTAATTCAACATTATTTTATTTTTCATTTTATTTATTAATTGTTGAATGAAGCTCGGAAAGCAATTTTAATTATTTTTAAATAAGTGTGCATTCCAAAAATTATATGTATTTATGTTAAAATTTTATTTAAAATAAAATCTTTATAATTACAACGCAATACGATTCTAACCAAAATATATATAAAATTAGGTATTTTTGAAAGGTGGCATTATTTGAACAATGCGACAGTTCTCAAGTCCGAGAAATGGATGAGGCATAGAACGATTTTCACTTTTAATTTACTAGGAAAACATATTGTATTCTATCTTGCACAGAATTTCAAATATCTCTATTTGTAAGTAAATAATGGAACATTTGCTTACCTGGCATACCTCTGTATTAGATTTGTTCTCCTGACACTTCTATTGTGTTAGGGTACCATTATGTATATATAGTATAGCCTCTTCTTGAACATAAAATATCTCTTTTTAAAATTTGTGCATACTATGTGACACAAATTTCAGATTTATGCCTATTATATGATGCAAAGGGAAAATTAAAAATCTTTCTGTAGTATATATGTTGAGCACTTGTGAAATTATTACACTATTAAACTTAAATAAAACACCTTATATTTCACAAACAATTGTTTGTGAAATATAAGGTGTTTTATTTAAGTTTAATAAAAATCTTTCTATTAAATATACTAATTATAGGGAATTTTTATATACGAGGGTGGTTCGCAAATTACGTGGCCTAACAAAGAAAGCGCAAGTTTTTTTGACAAGAAACATTTTATTTTTCAATATAGTCTCCTGCCCGCTCAACACACTTATTACAACGATATTCCAAATTAGTAATGCCTTCATTCTAGGTCGATGAATTAAAATCCTCGAAATAGCTAGTTACAGCAGCGATTACCTCGTAATTTGTCGAAAATTTCTTACCGCTGAGTAATTTTGTCAGGTTTGGAACATATGATTCTCGTTGGGAGCCAAATGTGGGGAATAGGGCTAATGAGACATAACAAGTGTTCATTTGAAAAGTCAATCTAGTAGCATGTGATTTACTGAGAACATTTTGAAGTATGTCGTAAATTAAAATTTACAACTTAACCTACGAAGTCGTATATTTTGACAGTTTCATACATACAAATAAATAACAAATAATAGGTATTTATTGAAAACTATAACAAATGTTGAAAATGTTGTCCTTCAACATCAATGCACTTTAAAATCCTCCGTTCTAAATTTCTGATGATATTCTGCAACATTACTGGATTGTTATTAATTTCCATGCATTTCTGTTCGATTCTCTGTAGCATATCATTCAAATTCAATATAGGTGTTCGAAATATGTTATTTTTTAGATAAGGCCACAAAAAGAAGTCGCAAGGTGTTAAATCGCATAAACGTGCAGGCCAGACAATTTCAGTATTTCGACTAATTATACGCTCATCAAAAAATTCTCTTAAATAATCCAAAGATTCTGCAGTACAGTGACAAGAAGTCGCAAGGTGTTAAATCGCATAAACGTGCAGGCCAGATAATTTCAGTATTTCGACTAATTATACGCTCATCAAAAAATTCTCTTAAATAGTCCAAAGATTCTGCAGTACAGTGACAAGGTGCTCCGTCTTGTTGGAAATATGCATTTTGAAGTTCATCATCATGCAACTGATTGACATATGGTTGTAAAATTTCCGTATGGTACCTTTGAGTAGTTAACGTTCCCTGAAAAAATATTGGTCCAATGATTCGCCTTTGGCTTATCGCTGCCCAAACACCAATTTTCTCTGGATCTAGCGATTCTTTATTAATTACATGTGGATTTTCACTACTCCAAATTCTTGTATTTTGTGAATTTAGGTATCCCGTTTCATAAAACCATGCTTCATCAGTAAAGATGACTCCTTGCGAAAGTTCTCCATTATTGTTCATATTTACAAACCAATTACAAAACTGTAGTCTACGTGGGTAATCAATTTCTAACAATTTTTGTACTGCTGTGACAAGATATGGATAAAGTTGCATATCTTTTTTTAATAACTTGTGAGTTGTACCAACAGAAAGGTTTATTTGTTGACTCAAATGTCTAACAGATGTTTGTGGTTCATTTTCCATTATTTCTTCAACACGATTGACAACTTGGTGTACGTTTCTTATCGGCTCCGCTGCCTGATTTTCTTAAGAGACTACCAGTTTCAGAAAAAAGTTTTAAAGTTCTATCCAAAGTATTCTTAAATTGTATATAATCTATTACCAAATGTGGAAACTCAACTTGAAATTCTACCATACAATCTTGAACTGAATAAACCCATAAACCATCGATTTTATTACCACTTCGAAAATAAGCCTGGACTAAAAAAATTTTATGTTCTAAAGTGAAAGCCATTTTAAAACTGAGAAGCAATTTATGTAAACCAGAATCGACGCACGATTATTTTATGCACTAACTGATATTTGTGATTGACATTATCAAATGTCATTTGGATTTACGTGTACGGAACAACAAACACATACTAATATATTTGCGTCTTATTCTATCAAAATTTCAAAGTAACCTAGATTGACTTTTCAAATGAACACTTGCTAATTTCAAATCTCAGTTTATGAATTATCGTCTTTGCAATCGCAGACTTGTGGGCAGGTGCGTTAACTTGATGGAAAAGAACTTTACTTCGTTTTTCTTTGCCAAATGAGGCCGTTTCATTTTGATTTTGTCGCTTAATTGTTGCAAGTGTTGCAACAAATTGACGTAAAACTCCCCATTTATTGTTTTCTTCTTTTCTAAGTAGTTGACCAAGATAATTCCACGAGAATACTAAAAAATAGTTGCCACAATCTTTCCTGCTGACAAACCGTTTTTGCCTTCTTTGATGGCGGAGAACCGTTTTTGGCCATTGTTTGGATTGTTCTTTGGTTTCGGAAGTGTAATGGTGGACCCAGGTTTCATCGACAGTAATGAAACGGTGTACAAAGTCCTTCTGATTGCAGCGAAAACGTGCCAAAAGGTCGCGAGAAACCCTCGAACGATTCAGTTTTTGCACTGGTGTGAGTAACCGCTGCACTCAACACGCCGAATATTTTTTCATTACTAATTCTTCAGTCAATATTCTGTGCACACAGTCATTTCAGATACCTATAATGTCTGCTATCTCGGGCACTTTGACTCGACGGTCACCCAAGACGATATGGTGGACTTCTTCAATTATATCCGGAATAGTAACAGTTTTTGGACGTCCACTACGGAGTTCACCATTTGCGCTCATACGACCTCGCTTAAATTCGGCAACCCAGTTTCTAACCATTCCAAACGAAGGAGCGGGCTCTAATAGTGCAGAATCCAGCTCTGCTTTGATTTTGGTTGGTGTTAAGCCTTTGCAATGAAAGTACTTTATCACTGCTCTCAACTCAGTTTTTTGCATTATTACAAATTGACACATGGCGTTCACTTTGGCGTACTGTCAAATTCTAATTGACACATCGCTTTGTACTGTCATATTTAACCTATTAAAAAATTATTCTACAGAATCGTGAATAATATTTCTGCGAATACGAGCCATCTCTGTGTTAGGCCACGTAGTTTCCGAACAATACTCGTATGAAATAATGCAAATACAAAATTTTAATTTGTTCTACTGAAACTACTTGATAAAATACTAAAATTTTTTTATGTTTCGTTATTTAAAGTTACGGTTTACTGCTCTAGTAGATTTGTGTTCAAATGAAAATTCTCTTAATTTTTTAGTTGTATACATTCTTGTTATTTTAGACAACCTAAAAAGATCCAAGAATGTTTTTATTTATAAGAAATTTACGGACCAACTAACATGAAAAATTAATTATATTCATCACAAATCTGACGAAATAGTCAGTATTACTTAAGTTAATTACAAATAAATATCTTTATTGTAATAGTAATAATAACAATATATATAAATATGTATTTTATTCAGAATATAATGGTTTAGGGTATATAAGAGACTTCATATAAATTGTTTTTTTAAGAGGAAACAAAAATTATTTCTAAATATAGTCGCTATTCTTAAATGATTTTAGTTATTGTCAAACCAATTTAATATTTTGATTAGTTTGCGGTTTGGTTGTACTCTCACTGATTAAATTAACATCCTCCATTCATACATTTGAATAAAATTTCTTCTATTTCACATTTTACTTTAGAATATTTGTTTCGGATACTGGAATAAATAACACCTTATAACAGGAAAAAACTAAAAAAAATTAGAATTTTATAAGAATAATATATATTTATTTAAATCTAATTTTATGTGCTCACATTCCATTACAATATGAAACAGACATGTAAATAATTTACATATTTGTAACTGTACACATGGACAATACACCTCGTATTTTCAGCATTTACATCTGCTTAAGACATATGTTTCTGCCATCTAGGCGTCTTCAGTCAAGCTAGTGAAGCAATGTATACACATTGATACAAATCTCTTAAACAATAGATCTGTATCTGTATCTACATTACGCTAAAATCGTCTCCAAGCCATAGCAAGTTACCTCCTATCAGATGGCACTAATTTAATAAGTGACATCTGACGGACGAAAGAGACTATGCCAGAAAATGCGATCTTCCGCTCGAATAGCTAGGCTATTACAAAAACGGAAAAATACGTATATTGGTGCAGTCCATTAACACGCGCCAGATTGCGGTAAATATACAAAAAGGTTGTGTTTATGTATAACAATACGTTATACACGTATAAAGCATTTGTTACAATATGAAACAGACATGTAAATAATTTATATATCTGTAACTGTACACATGGACAATACACCTCGTATTTTCAGCATTTACTTCTGCTTCAGACATATGTTTCTGCCATCTAGGCGTCTTCAGTCAAGCTAGTGAAGCAATGTATACACATTGATACAAATCTCTTAAACAATAGATCTGTATTTGTATCTACATTACGCTAAAATCGTCTCCAAGCCATAGCAAGTTATCTCCTATCAGATGGCACTAATTTAATAAGTGACATCTGTAATATGTAAATTATTTACATGTCTGTTTCATATTGTAACAAATGCTTTATACGTGCATAACGTATTGTTATACATAAACACAACCTTTTTGTATATTTACCGCCATCTGGCGCGTGTTAATGGACTGCACCAATATACGTATTTTTCCGTTTTTGTAATAGCCTAGCTATTCGAGTGGAAGATCGCCTTTTGTGGCATAGTCTCTTTCGTCCGTCAGATGTCACTTATTAAATAGTCAGCAATTAAAGTATGAGAGTAGAAAAAATATCTAAGGCTTTATATTTATCGTTTTGCAATTTAACTTGCACAAGCAAATATGAAGTTTGGATTTTTTGTACACTTTACAAAAATGTGTTCCTTAGTAAAAAAATCTGGAATATCTAAATAATACATAATATCTTGTTTGCAGAACCCTACAATTGTGTTGCAGGTCCGTATATGCTTTTAAACTTGTTTAATTACAATTACAAGTACTGTGATATATGTGAATAGATAATTAAATTTTTTTTATCCAGCAGTACATTTTGTTGTTTTGCATTTTGCATTTATTACTAATTTTAATTCATAGATTCTTACGGCTTCTGGTTTTCATGCATAATTAATAGCATATTGTTTTTTTTCTCAAGATAAGTTAACATGTAGTTATTTTTTATTGAATGTGTGAAATGTATGCTCTAGGATTTTACGTTTTTCGCCTTTATTAAAGAGAGCATTTTAAAGTGCTATTTTATTAAAAGTAAAATTAAATTAATTTTCATAAAACATTTTATTTGTGAAATAGTTAAGTGATTCGCGAAAATGTATCTCTGCTTTTGAGAATGTGACAGCATGTGTTCTTGAACTTATTAAATTTTTTTTCAATTTTATAATTAAGTTTTTCAATTTTCATTTCATATTCAAGATAACCTCTTGGAAAATGAGAAAATCTATTCTTGTTTCTTTTTCTAAATATATATTGTAAGCACATACAACCCTGATCTTGAATACTTAATTAGTACAGGCGAATAGTTATTAGATACCACGGAAGTATGCAATCTATCGATGACGCATGACTGAATTCTAAATTAATTCATCATAGCATGATGTAGTGAATCTAAATTACTTTACAACATTTTTTCATTTGTATTACATTTAGAATAATCGACAACATTTTTGACAATTACTTTTAATTTTTAAGAACAAATTGAATAGAGATTTTCAGAAGTAGACCCATAAGCTGCTGGATTAATATCTGGAGAACGCGCTGGCCAAGGATTGGGAAAGTTTTTGCTTATGATACGATTGCCAAAAGTGTTAATTAACAGACTTTTACTGGATTGTAAATATGGGAGGTGTCCCATCATGCATGAAAATGATATTTTCAATATCGTAATTGTGCAATGTTGGGATAACATAATTTCGCAGCATGGTAAAATATCGTTCTCCAGTAACTGTAACTATTTTTAGTTGCTCATTTTGATTTTCCTCAAAAAAGTATGGTTCTAAAATGAATCGGGATCTGAACCCAATCCACATGGTTACTTTAAAATCGTGAATGCCTTACTGAATTACAGTATGCGAATGATTTTCCGACCAAATCCTACAATTGTGCGTATTAACCCCACTCAGTTGAAAATGAACCTCGTTGATCCATAAAACGTTATCCAGTTACTGCGGAGTTTGGTGAATTTGTGCTAATACACGAAGAGCAAAATCATATCCAGCTGGTTTCGCTACGTTCAAATAAAACTTGCATTTTATACGGATACATTTTTAGATGTCTTCTGGAAATTCGCCAAACCGTGGTGTACCTTAGTTGGATATGTTTTGCAACTTGATTACCGCTACATATTCCGTAGTTATTATTTCCGGCTTCAGCCTCACGTAAAACTTCAAGCAGCAGTAATATCATTCGCTACTTTTGGTCTTCGAGATTTTGCTTTGTCAGTAACGCAATCAGTATCTTCAAATTTACGGATTAGCTTGCGGTAAGCCTGTAAACTGCACGGCCCGTTTCTCATGTTATTGTTTCTTCTGAATTTTCTTATAGCCGTTACTAAACTTCTTGCACATTCATAGTAGCACTGAACAAGACTTATACGATTTTGCAACGTCGAAACCATTTTTCACCGGGTGAATGGCTGTCAAATTCAGTAAGAGAAGCTAACGCTTCTATTTTTATCAACAAACTTGTTACCATGGTAACGGAAAAAATATGAACGCCGAGTAAACCTCATTATTTTATGAACACAAATATGTTTCTAATTTGGGTATACTTTACTATTTAACAGGACGACGGCAACTTCAAAATGTAACTTACTTTTGAATAACCTTATATATTTTAAATTATAGAAAAATATTCTATGACGACATTCCATAATTATTCTTGTTCCAAATCATTTTACAAATATTACAGCGCTTTTATTAGATCTTTTGAAAGTGAATATAAAAAGTGCACAGTAATCGTCGTCGACTCAACAAAAATCTTTTAGGGCAATTGTTTTTAGTGGTATAAATAGAACAGAATTTGTGTTTTTGATGATATTTTCGTTCCACATTCAATGCTAATTTTATTATAATTATAATTTTTTTTGTCGGTACCTACACAAAAAATTCACTTGTAAACAGAATTTTACTTTCCTTTAGAATAATCAAATTACGAAGGATTTATTGAATAATACGAAATAGTATATTAAAACAAAAGTTTCCATAAGGCACCATTTTGTCGCATGAGTTCATGTTTAGAAAACGAAGTTCGATAAAAGGCCTTATGAAACGACGTTCTTGTTTGTACTATTTTTTCTATTTTGCATTTTTGACATTGATAAATTGAAATTTAATTTGAAAATACAGTTTTATTTTTATACCGGGTGTCACAAAAGCCGTCCCAAGCTGTAACTCTGTTATTTACATTATGATTTTCATGACACAGCTACCATATAAAATGATTTGATGAATACTATGTTTGATGCTACGTTTATTATTTTCCAGCGCCATTTTCAATTTCGAGCGATTGTCAACTTTTTTTTTTCAAATTGCTCGGTATATTTTTTTGCATCATTGGATAGAGATTTTTCCTGAATCCATCGATGTGCAATACATCAATTTTAGTTAAATTTAAAAGAAAAAAATTATTAAAACACTGTCCGTATATTCTTTTAGTCACTTGTGTTATACTGTAGCGTGCGATGGAAAAATAACGCATTACGCATATGCAACTTGACTTTTCTTTACTAAGCAAGCATATTTTGACATTTTTGAAATAAAGCCTAAATTTCAATCTACTTACTGACATGCTACAAATTTATTTTGAATGTAATAAAAACTCTAATCAGGCGTTGCAAATATACAATGGAACGTTTTCCGGAAAGAGAAGTTCCAGAACGTCGTATGTTTAGCCTATTTGAAGAAAATTTAAGAAAATTTTTATGTTTCAAAAAACCGAAAGTAGTGCGCAGGAATTTTTCTGAAAACGTGGAAAACTGGAAGTTTTCTTAACTGTTGCAAGAAAATGTCAAAACCTCGGTTGGTGAAGTTGCGAACATAGTTGGTACGTCACGAACTACTAGTATTTAAAAAACACAAATTTAAGGTTCATATTGCCCAAAAAGTGCAAGCAATAGACTAAAATGATCCAATTCGAAGAACACAGTTTTGTATTTTTTACTTAACAACTTTGCAACAAGACCCGTTTTAATCGCAATATTCATCGCCAATGGAGCCAAGAGAACTCTAGATATGTTATCGACAATAATTTTCAACGTCGTTTTAGCTGTAATGCTGGGGGTGGCCTACTTGGAGACCGCTTGATTGGGCAATTTTTTACTGACGGTTCCTTAAATCAACTAAGATATCACCAACTATTAAGCGAAGATGTTGAAAGTTTTTTTTTTGGATTAATTACCGCTTGAAGTATTTTTTCAACAAGACGTTGCTACTCCCTATAATGCACGAATAAATGTTGGTTGATCGAATAGAAATTTTAATGAACAATGAATTGGCACGTATGGCACTATTGGTATTATTCGTTGGCCTGCACCTCACCTGATCTAACGCCTCTAGATTTTTGATTTTGGGGATAACGTAAACGATTTAGAAACGCGAATAATTACAACTTGTCGGGAAATACCTAATAATTTCGTATTAAATGCCACCCATGGTGTTATAAGTAGGCGCGGCTCGTGATGACGTACTGTTGGGGCACGTACAATAATGCGAGTGCTTCGTGTATTGTCGTGTACTAACTGTAGCGTTTTCTTAGTAAACACCGAAAAACACACGAGGCACTCGCATAATTGTACGTGCGCCTACAATACGTCATCACGATATAAGAAGATGCCAGTATTGTATTGAGCATGACGGTAATCAATTCGAACAATATTTGTAAAATTTTTTAGTTTTGAATTTATTTTTAAGTTTTGTTATTTGTTTTTTTTTGGGAATTAAAATTAGTTACATATTGCAGTGGAATTTGCTTTTAAATTGCTTATTAATTTTTATTCACACTACAACTTGTGTTGCCGGCTATTCAGTCTAGTAGAATCCACGAACTCCTATCTCATGGATCGTTTCTTGCAGAACAGGTCCAGGTTTTTAATTGAAAGTAAAACAATAAAAGTCAATAAAAGTCACACGTAAATAATCTACAATATATAATTGGTAAAAAAAAAAGAAAAATCCCTTTACCGAATGTGTAGGGTGCTAAAGCATCATTAACAGTAGCAATGGGGAAACACTCTTTGTGAATAATGACTCGCACACAGAGAAAAACCCCTTGTGACACTCGAACAAAAATAAAACTAATAAATACTAGTGAAATTTGTCAAGTTTGACCTCTACTTTAACCCCTACAATCAAATGTCAAAAACAACAAAGTTTTCAAAACCCGCGAAAATTGAATTTTAGTCGTGCGCAAAAATAACGCAACAAGGTCAACCCACAATAAAGAAAACTCCAACCTTGAATTCAAAACGTTCTAGAATATTATTTTGAAGAAAAAAAACTCCCCTTACAAAAAACATGACAATTTTCTCTAATACCCATATACTAACTTCAAATATATAAATTATTACAAGAAATACATGAAACTATAATAATAATAATACTCGCAATATCAAATATATAAATAAAATATTTTTATCGAACTTACATAGATCTATGCACTGTTAACAAAAACTACGTGAGAGATATCTTATTTATAAGATCAAATTATTATCACAAAACTCTCGCAAAAATCGAATTAACATTTACATGCACCTAAAACAATTGCATAAACAAAATACAACCCGATTTTATAAAACAAAGAATAAAATTGAGTATCTTATTCTTAAACAACCCGATCACTTTAGACGTCAAGATATCTCTAACAAAAATGAAATTTTTAACATCCGCCTGGACATCCCCTCCAACTATAAAATCAAAAATATACAGACAATTCACATTTTAATAATAATACAATATCCGGGGTGGCGGCAATTTTTAAACATCAGGTCAACCTAAATATACGAGGATGGATCAAAATTTCAAACATAATAAAATTCATCACTTAAAATTAAATATATTTATAACGATCCCCGTCTGAAATAAATAAACATAAAAATTGAAATAGATAATTTTAATAAATGTACTACATAAACAAGTTCAATATTGTTCAATCATTTTTCCTTTCTTGTCCAAGGAAAAATCTATAGCAATATGTGGGCAATGCATTATTTTTACTTATTTTTTTATGGCACACTACAGTATAATACAAGTGACTTTAAGAGAATGTTTTGAAAGTGTTTTAATTATTTTCTTTCCCTTCTACTTCTATTTACAATTAAAATACATGTATTGTACTCTTGTATTTAAAAAAGTTTAATTTTGTATATTTCCGACGTTTATTAACGTCATACCGTGACAATTAAATTAATCAAAAATGCAAATACCAAAAGTTTCCAAATAAGAAAAATATTTTAATACAGCAATAGCTCAAGAAGGTAGGTCAATTGGAGATATTGCAGTCCATTTCCATTACAATAAGGGTGCAATTCTAAGAATTAAAAGAAGATGGGAACAGGAAGATTCTAAAAACACATAACTTTTATGATAACTTTTGTCTAAATGACAGAAAGTCCGTTTTTAAACGATAAAAAAACTAATAAAAAAATGTTTATTTAATTTAAATGGTGTACGCGATTTTTTTTAATACAAGAGTATTACAATGAATTCAGAAAAAAAAGTCTCTGTTCAATGATGCAAAAAATATATACCGTGCAATTTGAAAAAAAAAAATTAAAAATCACTAAGACCTGAAGATGGCGCTGGAAAAAAGTAAATGTAGCCTTAAACATAGCACTCATCGAACCATTTCATTTAGTACAAGCTCTCGCAGTATAAGTTGGCGAGCGGTGGGGATGCGCCGTAAACGTATTTAGGAAACGTACCACCCACATGTCTGATTTAGTTACTGCATGGCGAATAATATGCAGTGATACGCAATCTATCCTTCCTCTATCTGCACCAACTCACCCCCACCCTTCGCCAATTTATAATGCGAGAGCTGTACCTGTCTCATAAAAATTGAAATATAAATAAAAGAGTTGCAGCTTGGGGCGTTTTTTGTGTGACACCCTGTATAAAGTATGTAGTTGGTCACATTGATGCTTGACATTTTCAAATTTATATATAATATATCTGCGAAATATTATTTCTTAATTTTCGTTAACACTACTTGATTTTGTCAATTGTATTCAATATATGTTATTTGTTAGCATTTTTCTTTTCTGCGTACATCATTTCTGTCAAAAGTACTTGTACTTAAATTTTTTAAATCAAATGACAGCAATAAGATATTTATGTGTGTTCGAACGACGCTAACATTTAAAAATGGAAAAAAGCGTATCAAAATAAAGCTCATTTAGATACTGTTTTGGGTTTAATAATGAGTTCATTACGAACGCAAAATAGAAAAACCGCTTTTTATGACTGTTTTTTTTTGTGCTGTGGAAATTTGCAAATTTTAAATTTAAATTTTAGTATTACTAAATTACTGACACAGGAGATATAGACAGAAACCGTTAACAGTAAATTTTCACCAATTACCTGTATTATGAAGATTGAACGCATTGCGTACATATATGTACACATACGTGTAATCCACTAACTTTACGATAATAGTGTGTTTTAATGTATATTTATTTATAATAGTATTACCTGTAACTGATAATGTATAGCTATGTACGTATATTCGACGTGACCTCAATATTTTTCTAGCATTCCCTATTCAAAATGCGTGTAAAACGTATGTAGATACATGTGTATATAGTAACACGTCGATATATTTAGTCCAACACACGCAAATACATATGACAAATCTTATGAGAATCGTCTTGAACAATTGATGTGGAATTTCGGGAATTCTTTGCCTGACTTAATGTTCTTAGTATTATTTTTTCTGGATTGCAAATTTTATGCTTTATATCAATATAAAACCAAGTTGTTATGACTTCAGTACATTAAATCCTAAAGTATACAGGTGTCTCATTTATGCTTTAAAACAATTCGCGTGTGTATACTAGCGTTAAAATACTAGGGTGATTCGGAAACTAACAAAGAAAACAAAAAGTTTTTTCTACGATCCTTTATAAAAAGACATTTTTCGTTACCGAATACTGCAGCGAAAATTTGATTTCTTTCATTAGTGAGAGAAAATCCCATAACGTTAACTTTCTCCCTAGTGACGAAAATTACCTAATTAATTTTGACCTGCGTCTAGTTACCTGCTGTTGCTATATCGCGTCATTTTCGAATCACGTAAGTTTGTGCTGTTTATAGCTTTATGATTTTTTATTCAGAAAGTGATTTAGATATTCCTAATTCACCATCAGAAATAATAAATTAAATTGAAAGAACCTATTCGGGCTTATTACTAGAAAAATCGAGAAAGAGGTATGAAGAAGTATATGTAAAATTTATTGAATAGAGGGCTGATAATAGCGTAAATTCATATTCAGAAATTGTGCTGCTTGCATTTTTTGCAAAATTGTGGGAAAATTTGAAGTCATCGACCTTATCGTCTACATGTTCTGTGTATCAATGTTTAAATCATAACTAATTTAAATATTATCTATAGTTTTGTAATTTTTAATTGATAAAAAAATATTTATTTACATAATTTTTTAAGTTTATTATAATGCCATAGGTGAGGTCGTAGAAAAAGTATAGTGTTTAACTCGTTAAAATCATTTTTTTAAGCTCGCGAACATTACCAAACTCGGCTTCGCCTCGTTTAGTAAACTATTCTCTTGCTTAAAAAAATGTTACTTTCGTCACTCGTTACACAATATACTATTTTTGACAAAAAAAAACATTTTATTTTTCAATAGGGCCTCCTGCTTGCTCAACACACTTATTTCAACGATATTCCAAATTAGTAATGCCTTCATTGTAGGTCGATAAATCCAAGTATTCGAAATAGTTATTTACAGCAGCGATTACTTCGGAATTAGACGAGAATCTCTTACCGCCGAGACATTTTTTCAGGTTTGAAAACAGATGACAATCGCTGGCAGCCAATACAAATCCCAATTCATGAAATTTTGCCATTGCAATCGCAGACTTGTGCGCATGATGGAAAAGCACTTTCTTCTATGCCAAATGAGGCCGTTTCTCTATGTTTTTCTCGCTTAATGGTTGCAACAAATTGGCATAATCCTCCTCCTTTATTATTTTCGCTTTTCTAAGTAGTCGACAAAGATAATTCCATGACAATCCCAAAAAGCAGTTGCCGAAACCTGTCCTGCTGATAAAACCGTTATTGCTTTCTTTGGTGGCAGAGAACCTTTTCCATTCACCGTCCATTGTTTGGATTGTTCGTTGATTTTGCGAGCGTAATGGTGGACTTAAGTTTCATTGCCGGTAATTAAATGGCCTTTCAAAGTACTGTATCACTGTTCTCAACTAAGTTTTTTCCGTTATTACAAAATCACACGAAACGTTCACTTTGGTGGACTGTCAAAAACAGACTAATTCACAGATCGCCTTGTACTGTCACATTTAACCTCTTAAAGGATGTAACAGAATAATTTAAAACATACATGAGACGCAGACGCAGATACCTATTTCATCTTTCTACAGATTCGTCAGTACGCCCCTGCTGAAGAAGGATATATTCAGATACATTCACAAAAAAGAACAATTTCTCTATCTTACAGAAATTATTAAGATCGTAGAAGTACATTCAGCACTGCCTATGAGCAAATAACCGAAGTACCTACACACATAATAACTGCCGAACTAGCAAAGTGTTTCCCATCAGATGGCACTGCCGTATCTCTGGTAACTGTATTTATAGTGCCTTCACCATCTCCTTACGGCATAACCGCAATCGTAATGTAACAGAATAATTGAAACGTACATGAGTGGGTAAAACCTCACCAGTTTTGTATAATACCCACTCATGTATGTTTCAAATTATTCTGTTACATTACGATTGCGGTTATCCCGTAAGGAGACGTGAAGGCACTATAAATACAGTTTCCAGATGAAAGGATAAAGAATGATTCTACAGAATGGTAATGTAGATTCCTACGAATTTGTGCCATCTCTGTGTTAGGCCACGTAGTTTCTTTAAATTTGTCGGTGTATATATTAATATAATTATTTTGAATGACCCAATTTTTTCAAAGAAATTGTAAGAAATATTGTCAAGTGATACATTTTTAAGATGCTTCTTAAACTTGAATTTCAAGAGGTACTTTAAAGAGAGTATCTCGAACAGAATTCAAGCATTAATCAAATGGTTCTGAAAACGGGTCAAGAATTTTTCAATTACGTCTTTCGCGCATATTTCAGGGACATGAAGTGCAAATAAAACGTCGTCGTATATCCGACACGTGCATATAAATTCTGAAAAACACTGTAGTGGCAAACAAAATACGGATCAATAGGATGATATCTGGAGTAAGGACGTGGACGGAACAATATGGAAGAATTTCAAAAGCTGTTATCTTAATGCGGAGGTGTCCACGGATCGATCCTAACTACTACATTTACACCACAAGTTCCTCTTTCTTTGTTCTACTTCTTATAATATAGACTACATAATAATATATCTCCGAAGGAGCGTACGCCCTAAAAAGAAATTAATGAAATGATTTCAATTTAATTTCTCTTTTCTTTGTTCTACACCTTTTGATGAATAGATTGCATGAAAAAGTATAATTTAAAATAATATCTAATTTTCCGTAAGAAATTCCATTACAATACAGGCACTTTTTAATTACTTTAGGCAGTACTTTTACTGTGTATAACGTGCATATGTTACTGTACTGGGTGTATTTTTTAACTTGAAACTTGGAAATATCTCAAAAAATAAGCAGTTCACGAAAAAATGTCCAGATTTAAAATTTAATAATTCAATGGAGGAAATACATTGGTGAAAATTTAATAATTCAATGGAGGAAATACATTAGTGATAAAATTAGTCCCTCTCTCTTTCTCCATATAGGCGGGGCCAGAGTACCTTTGAAATTTTAAATAGGAATCCGTATATTTTATTACAGATTCAAATTTTACTGGACAAAGTACGTAGGATTTGTCTGAAACATTTTTTAATTCATGATAGATGGCGCTATATTCGATGAAATTCAATTTCTCGCACTGAGAACCTGTGCGTACGATTCTGCAATTCGTGTGCAATAAAAATACGTTTTCTTTGTAAATCATCAAAATTAGTCTTCGAAAAACTTTATTCATTTTACAAACTTCGAATATCTGGAAAAATGTTATCTGTAGAAATGTAAATTTCTGGTGAATAAATTACTTTCAGAATAAACCAACAACAACAACGCATTAACTTGAGCCTTCTCGTCTCTTACGTATCAGGGTGCTTCATTTATGTAAATCCCTTCGACTCTCACTTATCAGACTGCTTGATTTCCCCCCGCCTCATCATCTTTCAATAAATAAGTGCTCAAAATGATGGCCTTCGACTTCAATGCACTTATTGATCCACATTTCAAATGAATGTAGACAATTGAGACGTGTATCTTCTTGAATTTCGGCATAAGTATTTCTAATTCGCTCAATTATATTTCCGCGTGTCGTTGGTACTTGATTTTATATACTTTGCATTTGAGATAACCCCATAAAAAATCTGGCGAATTAAGATCTGGTAATCTAGCAGGCCAAATGACTGAACCTGGTCTACCGATCGAGCTACCATTCAAATTACGATCAAGTACTTCACATGCTACCACTGAATAGTGTGCTTGGCAGCCATCATTGTGAAACCACATATTCTGTCGCACTTCTAAGCTAACGTCTTCAAGTAGTGCTAGCAGTTCATTTTCCAAACTGTCTCGGTACATTTCACCATTCAAGTGTTCGCCTTCAATAATGTGGGGGCCGATGACTTTGTTCCCAATTATCCCACACCCCATGTTGACAGTTTAAGGGCGCTGGTGTTCAACTTGGCGAAGCCAGTGCGGGTTTTCAACACTTTAGTAATGTATATTCCTTCGAGGCCTCTTCGGAGAACAACACATAACGAAAAAATTAGGGTTTTGTTGTAATTGTTCACATGCCCACTGACAAAAAGTTACCCGATTTTGGAAATCAATGCTATGAAGATCTTGATGTAAAGACACATGATTTGGATGTTATTTATGACGTTTTGAAATTTTCCAAGCACTGGTGTGGAAGAATCCAGAATCACGAGCTATTTCTCTTGTGCTAACATGAGGATTAACAGCCACTGCACCTAATAGAGGAACTTCATTATTTTCTCCTGTGACAGTTGCTAGACGGTTACTTTTTTTCGGTTGAACACTTCCGTCAGTAGTAAATTGTTTGATAGTATGGTAAAATTAAACACGTGACCGAATCCTAACCGCAAAACGCTGAGCGTAGAAATTGACAGCATTATCAAGACTTCTGCCATTCTTCTCCATTTACCAGAACCATTTCAATTTTCTCTTTTACAGTTAAATACTTCATTCTGTAGTAAGTACTATTAACAGCGTAACAGAAACAGATCTTTAGCTTTTTTTCTTCGAACTGAGTAAAACAAGTTGTTTCTTAAAGTTATTTCTTTCTTTTGTATACATTTATTTTATGTTTTTGGAATTAGAAAAAATACGAATGCAAGAAGTAACCCAAACGTGAAATACAATACATTGTATATACAAAAACATTTATCTAAAAAATATTTTCAACATAAGAAATGGTATTAAATGAAAAATACAATTTTCTTAAATTTGAAAGCGCTTCGATAAGTTATGAGCGGAGGAAATCACGTTGACCAAGTATGTGAAGAAGGACGCCCGTTCCTGGATTATGATGATAGTACTTTCTTGATAAGTAATTTTTCGTGGTACTCTTTTTATTGAAAACGAATTGCAGAATCGTATGCATAGGTTCTCAGTGCGAGAAATTGAAAAATTGAATCTCATCGATTACAGCGCCATCTATCACGAATTGAAAAAAAAATGTTTCAGACAAATCCTACGTACGTTTTCTAGTAAAAATCGAATCTGTAATAAAATATACGGATTCTTATATAAGATTTCAAAGTTATTCCCACCCCACCTTCATGGAAGGAGAGATAGGGACTAATTTTATCACTAATGTATTTCCTCCATTGAATTATTAAATTTGAAATCTGAACATTTTTTCGTGAACCGTTTATTTTTCGAGATATTTGAAAGCTTCAAGTTAAAAAATACGTCCAGTATATTAAAGACATTAATTATAATCACAAGTATACACGGTTTTGGATCTAAGCAACCAAAAGCTGTTTCTATGGTTATTTGGGGCGCTGAATCCGAATCTGCACTCCGTTTTTTGATTTTGGTTCTAGTTTTCGAAATATTAAATAAACACAATTTTTACAAGTTTTGACAATTAATCTCCATTTTATTCATTAAAAAGTGTTAAATTAGAAATGAATAGCAGTCGAACTGAGTCGCTTGTACTGTTTGGGTTCTGTTTCACGCATTAAAGTCCAACAGTAGTTCATGCCCTCGTCCCAAAATCCTTGGTATCGTTTTTCGATTTTCGCCAAATCTAGGTGTAGTCGCTCTCCTTGCTCCTCGCTTGTATCACCCAAGTTTTCAGGAAAAAATTCGAGATGGGAATGCAGAAAATGTATTTTGAGAGACATTCGAGCTCCAATCTTGCAACAAACTGTCGATTATCTGCTTGAAATCCGGGGATTTGAGGTTACCGAGAAAGTTGTGAACAACATCTTGAAATGATACCCATGCTGCTGCTTCATTGGGCGTTAAACATTTTGTAAAGTTTCTGTCGGCCATTAATTTTCGAATATCAGGTCCGACAAATATTCCCTCTTTGATTTTGGCGTAAGACAACTTGGGAAATAACTTGGTCAAGTACTCAAAAGCCGGTCCTTCACGGTCGAGCGCTTTGACAAAGTTTTTGATAAGGCCAAGCTTTATGTGGAGAGGTGGCAAGAAAATGTTCTGTGGGTTCACAAGTGGTATAGAAGAGACGTTTTGTTTTCCTGGTTCATAATTAGTACGGCTTGGCCAATCTTTTTTCACATAATGTTTGTCAGTTGCACGGCTATCCCACAGACACAAAAAACAGCAAAATTTGGTAAAACCAGATTGCATCCCCATCAAGACACAAGTAACCTGTAGGAATAGTATATAAATCATTTATTCTTTAAAATTG
This sequence comes from Melolontha melolontha, assembly GCA_935421215.2. NCBI lineage: Eukaryota > Metazoa > Arthropoda > Insecta > Coleoptera > Scarabaeidae > Melolontha > Melolontha melolontha. Next base: position 205,766,899 of record OW285235.1, read on the forward strand.
AATTGAAATTTATTTTCAAACCTTCAAATCGCCACAAATTTTCCATTGATGCTCTTTATATTTTATCTTGGTAAAAATTTTACATATTGTATCGTAGCATTCCTTCGTTTGTACTGCATGAGCAATCGGAATTGATGGTTTTATATTTCCATTGTGTATCAGAGCAGCTTTCAGGCTGTATTTTGAACCATCTATGAACAAACGCCATTCATTTACATCGTATGTATACAAAAAAGGGATATTTATCAATACGTTTTGCACGTATTACGCAGTTGTTATATAATGAAACAGATATGCAAAATACATATCCGTAACTGTAAACATGGACAAACACCTCGTACTTTTAGCATTTACTTCTGTTCAATACATATGTATTGAACAAACATGGACAAACATGGACAAACACCTCGTATTTTTAGCATTTACTTCTGTTCAATACATATGTATTGAACAGAAGTAAATGCTAAAAATACGAGGTGTTTGTCCATGTTTACAGTTACGGATACATCGTATGGTGTATTCATCGCATCAAACAAACCGTTGATGTCATAGCAGAAGCATATATTCTCCTCTTTTTTGAAAAACGGTAAAAGCGCCTCATTTCTGGTTCTATATACAGTGACTTTTGTTTGAGTGTCAATATATTTCCACTCCTGCATCCGTCATGCGAGCAATTCTGATTTTTGTTTCGATAAATTCAAATCACGAACCAAATCATTGAGTTCACTTTGCGAAACAAAATGTTTTTCCTCCATGTTAAAATCGCTTCCACTGTTCGTCGGTGATGAACTACAAGTTTCCATGTAATTTGCACTCGTACCTGGACAAATTGGCAAAGGATCATTGCTCGCTTAGACACTGATGATACTTCAGGATATTTATATTTTGATAGTTCTTTCGCATTTACACCGACGACATTCATCAAGCAACAGTAACAATCATCTACATGATTTTTCGGCTCTCTCCATAACATTGGCAATGAAAATGAAAAACATACTTTTTTACCGCGTGACCACTTGTATAATATTGTGCTACACGCGTTACAAAACAATATCGGTACCAACGGCTTGTGAGTGTTTGATACAGAGAAACCAAAATAATAAAAATATGCATTTCTGATCACATTAGTAATAACTTTGCCACTTTTTCTGATCATATAACATCCGCAAACCTAACAAAAACACTTTGAGTCAACTTTACAATTCTGTCTTTGCATTTTCACACGTTTTGGATTCCAAAAAAAACTTTAAAAATACAAATAAAATAATGTTTCTAGCGACGCCAACAGCTGACTGTCATTATGATAGCGCAGTGCTGCCAACATGCGCGAACTCACAAAGTAGAACCAACTTTGAAAAACGAAACCCGGATTTGAATTCAGCACCTCAAATAACGTCAAGATTTGTTCTCATCTGCTCTGATCCAAAAGTTGACCGGAATTTGTAAACTTGTGATAATTATCATAATAAGCTTTATTGCTTTGGGGATGTATTCTCTGTTATTTGTATTTATGTACTACGTATTTACTGTAACAGTAATTTTTTTAGTGATACATGCTTTATCTAAATTATCTAATTCCCTCCCCATTAGTAGACTCGGTCCTTTGTACGAATAATTGTTTCTTATTCCCTTGAGCGTTTTGATATTAATCTGGCACCCGAAAGCAGTCACTATCCTCTTTTAGAGTTTAGTATTCTATTTGGAGTTCGTCCCCTTAAAGGCTTTAAATATCTCTTAAAACTAATTTTGGCTTTAAAGGTATTAGAATTCTATAATTTAATTTATTGAAGCTTGTGATAATGTTATACAATTTGTTTTGCCGTAAATTTAATAAGTAGTTCTCTTAATACTTATAGAATGCTCACTTAATAAAGATTTTTATAATATACTGGGTGTTCATGATATAAGCTGCCACAGCTTAAGGATGTGTTACCGAAGCAATTTCAAGTTAAAAATGTTTAATGACCTATGTCTAAAATTCTTTCGTAACTGAGCTAGAAGCATTTGAAGTTTTAATGCAGGTATTTTATACCACTCTTGACTTTGTTGCTATTAAAAATGCTATATACATACATTTATTTAGAACATCATTGTAAAATTTCGATATTCTATTCATGAAGTTAGAATATTATTTCTATTTACTAATACTTTGAAAAGGATACTTGCTCATAAATTTGTCAATACTGTCTTTAATACAGTTTCTGTATTATTCATTCTCTGACTTTGCATATGTATTGATATAGAGCGTGTTTAAAGAGAAAATTCATCTCAGTAGGTACTGAGTAACTAGTACATGGAAATTATTATCAGCGACTTGCCTTTTATTTCTAATTAACTATTTATGTAATGTCATTTTGACATTTGTCATTTTGTAACTAGGAATATAACTTTTCTTACAAATATTTGTTTTTACTTAATAAATAATACTACTAAATAATGTACACATTGCAAGAAAATATTTCTATTGTTGAAGCATATTTCTGAATTACACAATTTCTTAACGGAGAATGGCAATATTCCTACGCGGAATGTAAGCGACTTGCAGTTTCCTAATAGAGTTGTGGATAATACCGCTTTACATCATCGCATTCGTATAGTCGTGGAGAGGTTTCGGGCTATAAGATCTGTGTTAAAAGGCAAAAATTCAGGTAGACCACGGACACAGTAAAATATTGTGGAATACGTAGAAAACTTTGTTGAAGAAAACCCACATACATCAGTTCGTCGTTCTAGTACCATTAATAAAATTTTGAAGCGTCGTGTGCATATGTATCCACACAAAGTATCGATTGTTCAACAGATCTTATCTAGAGATCACACTAGTAGGCTTAATTATTGCAACTTCTTTCAAGAAAATTTAAATAATGATGAAATTTCTGATCTAAGTTTTTTTACTGAAGCATGGTTTCATTTAAACGGGTTTGTAAATAAACAAAATTACAGAAAATGGTCTATAAACAATGCAAACAATCACATCGAAGTTCCTTTAGACCCTGTTAAAGTTGGAGTATGGTTAACTGTATCTCATCTTAGAAAAATAGGACCAACATTTTTTCACAATAACATTAATAGCCAACGATACCGAGAACAATTATTAACATCATTTTTAACTCATGTGGAACGAGACGAATTCAATTGGGGTTACTTCCAGCAAGATGAGGCTACTGCATATACAACTCGTTGAAGATTTAGCGCTTTTAGAATATTACTTCCCTCATCGCGTTATAAGCAGAGGTGTTTGGCCAGCAAGATCATCAAATCTTACTTCGTTAGGTTTTTATATTTTCGGATTGTTATAAAATGAAGTATATAAGACAAGAATGAATAACTTAAATGACTTGATGAATACAATTACAATTAAATGTAATGAAATAACACCAAATGTATTTCAGAATATTTTTGAAACATCGTATTGCATTATGCATTCAACAGAATTGTGACCATTTTGAACATTTGTTATACAAGCTGTCCCGTACCGTTATGTTCAAATTTTAGGAGTGTAAAGTAGACTTCATTTGAAGTAACAAAAACGCAAAACTTGTATATTCATTTTTATTTGTTTTAAAGTTACAGATCTATGAATGTGATTGTCAGATCATGAAAAAAAAATGTAATCCTAAATCAATACAAACTGATTTTATTTTAAAAAAATTATACCATTCAATAACAGGCTTGTGATTGTTAACGTCGCGTAATAAATTGGTTTCCTAAAATAAATAAACACGTGTCGTAGTGCATACAGTAATTTCTTGGAGATCTACAAAAAAGAGTACTGGCAATTGATTTATAATTGAATTGATTCGGCATTTACTTCATGAAGATCCATAATTTAAAATAGAAATAAAACTACGGTTCTAATCTTCACTTTTAATGTTTAATTGTAACACGACAATTGTTTCGCCAGCACAGTGGCTTCCTCAGGTACTTACATTTAAAGAGTACGTTACAAACTAAATAATATATATATATATATATATATATATATATATATATACATACAATCAAGAAGGATGGTATTATTTTACAATGTTTTTAAAGAAATCTATGCATTTACACAAGTATTGTCGGTAGTGAGAAACTGTGGCACATCTGGTCGGCCCAAATGCATAGATTTCTTTAAAAACATTGTAAAATAATACCATCCTTCTTGATTTTATATATATATATATATATATATATATATATTTTATTTAGTTTGTAACGTACTCTTTAGATGTAAGCACCTGAGGAAGCCACTGTGCTGGCGAAACAATTTTCGTGTTACAATTAAAGATTAAAAGTGAAGATTACAACCGTAGTTTTATTTCTATTTTAAATTGATTTATGATAAAGAAGGTTCTTACTTACTAAGTGCTGAACCATGAATATCATACAATAAACACATGTTAAGATAACTGTTAACGTTGCATTTTTTTAATAAAGGATTACATTACGTTTCAGTTCATACAACAGCTTATCAGTGAGTGGACACGTTTTCTTTATTCAAAATGCCTTACCGATTTTCTTCTCAAGAGTATACGAATATGCATTTTGTGTATAGCTACTGTAACGGCAATACACGTCAAGCAGTTATTGAATACCGACGTCGCTTTCCCGATAGGCGCATTCCTCATTACAGAACGTTTCTGGAAGTACACAGACAATTTCAGAAATACGGACTGCGTGTTTATCTTTTCGACCGAGGAGTAAATTTGCCAGCAGACGTAGAGGAAAAAGCAGTAGCTATTGTTACAAGGGATCCAATTCTTGGTGTACGTCGAATCGCTAGACAACTAGGAGTGCCACGAACGACAGTTTGGCGAATTTTAAAACGTGAGGGCTTATATCCATATCACTATCGCAGGGGACACGGTTTGCTTGAGGCAGACCACTATGCTCGTCTAGTTTATTCTACCTGGATATTAAGACAGTCACGGCTTCATTTTAATTTCTGCAGAACAGTCCTCTGGACAGATGAATCTACGTTCACGAGAAGTGGTGTTACAAATCTGAGAAACCTGCACAGGTGGTCATCAGAAAATCCCAAAGCTATACGCCCATCTAAATTTTAACATGAATTTTCTATTAACGTTTGGGCGGCCCTAATCGATGACTTGTTGACTGGTCCTGTCGTTCTTCCTGGGAAGTTAAATGCGGACAATTACCTTCAATTTCTTATTGACGAACTGCCAGGTCTTTTAGAGGATGTCCCACTGAATGTTCGACGAGACATGTGGTTTCACATTGATGGGGCGCCACCACATTTCGGAATTGCTGTCCGAAATTGGATTAACGTTAATTATCCAAGATGGATTGGTCGAGGTGGTTCTGTTGCATGGCCACTCAGATCACCCGATCTTAATCCCCTTGACTTTTATTTATGAGGGTACATGAAAAATTTAGTCTACGCGCAAGTTTCGAACATAAGAGAAGAGTTGTTGGATCGTATTCACCTGGCTGCCGAGCAAATCCGACAAAACATGTATGAAATTCGGATAAGTACTTCTTCTGTTGGTTTACGGGCACAAGCCTGCATTCAACAAGGAGGTGGACATTTCGAAAATATTATTAATTGAACTTTTTTAAATAAAATCAGTTTTTATTGACTTTGGGATTACATTTTTTTTGATGATCTGACAATCACATCATATATCAGTAACTTTGAAACAAATAAAAATGAATATACAAGTTTTTCGTTTTTGTTACTTGAAATGAAGTCCACTCCTACAATTTGAACATAACGATACGGGACACTTGTATATTATAATAATTAAAATTTCTAGAAATTAGTTATTTACCTTGGTTGTTCGATTAAGATTCCATCTTTAAAGTTTTCTTATTAAATAAATTAATAATCTAATTTTACTTGTTATTAATTTCATCACCATATCTCTCGATGTTAAATTTTGATAGTCACAGGTAGATAACTATCGTACCATTAAATCTATATCCGCATTTCAAGAATGCAGAACATCATAATTTATAGGAGAAATTCGTGGACAATTAGATGTAATTCTTTTTGAAACACGTTGTAGAAACTACGTCGATGGGTATATCTTTCTCTTTACCGTCTCCTCTCGCGTTCATATGATATTGTAGATTACAGTGATACGCCCACTCCAAAACCGAATGAGCACATTACCTTAAAACCACGATAAAAATTTGTGATAATCATTTGAATTGTCAGATTTAAACAAGTTAACAAATCAATAAAAAGATTGGTTCTCGATATAGAAATTTAATAAATTAATAACTGCGATCCTCGCTTCTTATTCGGCGAAAATTGGAAAACAAGCAAGCACTATTTCTGGATACAGTAATTGATATGTCGATATGCATATCTAAAATGAATACATGATATTTAATGTGTCGTAAAAATGAGAATTTACTTTCGCTTTTTATGAAAAATTAATACAGCTTTATATTTTTAAGTGTAGAATATAAAGTACATTGCAATAACTAGTAAATAATAAACTTTAGTTGTTTACTAGTTGCTATACGTATTTAATGATTAAGGTAATGCGATATTTTTGCGAAATTTCTAATAATTTACGACAGTTGTTATGAAGGCTATTGAAAATTTGCACATGCAGATACTAAACCTATGTTCATAACAAGTTTGGCCTCATTTACCGTATCCTTTTATACAGAACAACACATACTTATTTTAATATTTCTGTATGTACATATGTTGATTGTCTGTTAAAAATGTTTGCAAATAGTGCAGTATTATTGTAATACTTTATAGGTAACAAAAAGAAAGTTTAAATAATTTGTTGGCAAAACTATTCTAATGCATAAATCCTACTAGAGGCGGCCTTGGCATAGATGTAAAAATACTTATAGTACGCGTACAGTGAGAATAATATTCTAACTGCCTTAAGTAAAAGAAAATATCTAATATCGTTTATTTATAAAAGCATTTTGATTCAAATTTGATTGTTCTCTTTTTCTTCAATTTTTTTGAAGTACATATTTTTTGTTGAATCAATATTTTAAAAATACAGCGTCAGTATAAAAGATAATCGGGTTTCAAATACATATAACTTGCCTTCAAAAACTTTCTTCATTAGAGACGGCCATGCTTTTTTTAATGATTGGTGACAGTGCACGTAATCTGTCACAAACGTATAATTTTTATAGTTTGGTTATGTCATGTAAATGTGTGTAATAATTAGTAATTTAGTTATTGATAATAATCTTCACGGTTCATATTTAATATTTGTGATTGTATTCCATATGTTATTTTTATGTATCATTGAATAATTTGTGAAATATATGTGCTTGAAATCCGATAATTCTTTTATATTCACGCTGTATATCATTATCCTATCCAAATTCTCTATAAAAGTCAAAACTGGTGCATGATACATAAATTTTAATGAGAATGGTATTTTTAATTGAACACCTGACTCAATGCATCATAAATAAAATACAAAATTAACAAGGTCAAAATGTTCTGCACAAGAATTTTTTTGTGATAAATCACAGTTCTCTATAGATACTTGCCGATATTATTTATTCATTCAATTACTATATTTGTATTTATGTATGCAAAAATTCCATTCGTGCTGTCGTGATAAAAACTGATAAATACATTTTCAAATATATACCAAAAGGTTGTTTATAAAATAACGAGAATGACGAATGTAATTGATTTTCAAGGTAGAATTTGTTATTTAGTTTTCCTAATTTCGCATTGTTAGAGGCGTAAATTAAATTTATATGCAACTTGTGAGCATATTTGATTGAATGATTTTCTCTGATTTTTTTTGATACAAAACAACATATTTAACTAGACACCTTATGATATTATTGTGTAGGTGGTTACGGCCAAAATATGTCGAAACTTTATTTCGACTGTTTTGTCGAATGTATTTTCCTGCGCTCTCAAGAGGCTTATATGTGAACAAGCTTTCGGCAGTTTCTTTCCTGCCATTCTTAGATTGTCGTTATTGCTGTTGTGATTCTTCGAGCGATACTGCATGTTGTCCGTCCCGAGAGCAAGAGAAAAATACCGACATTTAGACGGAAAGCGCGAAGAATGTCGACAGTAGCAACGACAATCTGAGAATGGTAGCAGAGAAACCAAAAGCTTGTAAATATTGCTTTCTACATTTTACGACGCTAATTATTCGAATTTTTTAATAAAAAAAATTTGCCCTTAAGCAGGATATGAACCCACGTCCATGGTTTGCTGGACCATTGCTTCAACCACTAAGCTATTAAGGACTGTGGTTTCGAATACATTGTGGGAACGCCTTAAGTCACATTAATGAAACAGATGTTAATATTGTGCCTGTAATCGGCATTTATTACAAATTGATTGCATTTTCTCGAAGTAAGTGAATGTAAATATTGCTCTCTACGTTTTACGACGCTAATTATTCGATTTTTTTAATAGAAAAAATTCGCTCTTAATTAAGCAGGATTCGAATCGACGTCCATGGTTTAAGTAATGGCCCGGCAAACCATGGACGTGAGTTCGAATCCTGGCTTAAGGGCGAATTTTTTCTATTAAAAAATTCGAATAATTAGCGTCGTAAAATGTAGAAAGCAATATTTACATTCACATTGCTTTGCAAAAACGCAATCAATTTGCAGTAAATGCCGATTACAGGCACAGTAAAATGTAGAAAGTAATATTTACATTTAACGTCTAAAGGTGATATTTTAAAATGATAGACTGGAGACAACTATAGGTTATATAAGTAAATATCTAGATGCGAATAAACAATAATGCAATTAAAGATTCATATAAATCCAAATTACGTAATTTCAAATAAGTTATGGAATTTCTAAAGTAACTTTTATTCATAAGGATCGTGTTAGTCTAGTAGGTAGATCACTAAACTATCAATCTGATGAACCGGGTTCAAAACCTGGTGTAGGAAATAATATCGATGGCGTTTCCTCGGTCTCAGCTCAACTCAGGCTAACAAAAATAAGTACCTGGAGGTAAAACTCTGAGGTAATAATAAACGGTCGGTGACTAGAATAAGCCACGGAACCATCCTAGTGTATTAAACCGGCGGAAGTAATCTCACCACCAAATGTTACCCTCTACCTGCATCGATAGAATAATCTCATAATCCGGCAGGTATTTTCACCACTAACAGGGTTCAGGTAATAAAAGAAATATATACCGTAATTTGGGAACTTCCAGTACTAATATTAACTAATGTCTATTTAATGTTGATGTTCTTGCAAAGTTATTACGGTTTCACAAGTTAGTTTCTTTTGCTCAACAGAAGAGGTTAGTACTTACAATTGGTGTTGTTTATTGTGATAATAATTTAATATAAGTATTCGATTTATAAGATGTCAGCTACGTTAGTAAAAAGTATACGGGGTAAAGATTTACTTCTCTTTGAGAATTTTACGTATTTTAAAGAAAAAGAATTGAAAAGCGGAGAAGTTTTCTGGAGATGTGTCCAAAGAAGAAAGTGTAATGCAAAACTATTTACTGTTGGTCCTGAGCTTACAATATCGAGGAGTGATATAGTTCATAACCATGAAGTAGATGAGCAAAAAACAAGCAGGAAAATGCTTACAAATTTGTGCAAGCGAAAAGCAGAAGAAGATTTATTGCAAAAACCTTCAAAGATTATTCGAAGAGTCCTTAGTGCCAATATGCCAGAGTCTGTTACAACCAATGATGTCAATTATGTACGAAGAAATATGTATAACTGCCGTCGGAAAATATTTCCTAGTCGCCTACCTGCAAATATAAACAAAGTGCATGAAGTTGTAAATCTATATTCTCCTAAAATTAAAACGCGAAAGGTGAAAACTTTTTGTTTATAAATAGTGCAGAACATAACATTATCGTATTTACATGTGAAGCCAATATTCGTGCCTTATCTAAAATGAATACGTTGTATATGGACGGCACATTCTCATATTGTACGAAGTACTTTCTACAATTTTTTACAATCCATGGACTTCAGAATGGACACAATGTCCCACTACTGTATTGCTTGTTGCCAAACAAAAGTTGGACCACATATAAAACACTTTTTTTGTTGTTGAAATCTAACATTTTTGAATCATTTAATTCATTTTTCGAACCTAGCGAGATCTATGTTGATTTTGAAAAAGCAATACATACCGCAATAATTCATGTTTGGCCCAGTGTAAAAATCAGTGGCTGTAGATTTCACCTACACCAAGCATGGTACAGAAAAATTCAGTTCCTTGGATTAAGTGAACATTATAAAAATAATTCAGAAATAGGAAATTGGCTGAAACTTACCTTTGGAATGACTTATCTACAACCAGAACATGTTGCGGACTGCTTTGTTTTCGATTTGATGGCTTATAAACCAGACAATAGCCTGTTAGATAAATACGCCGATTATTTGTTAGAAACGTATATAGAGGAAAATGCTACATTTCCTACGAATAATGGGCGGAAGAAGTTGCCTCGAATACTCGCACTACAAATGCGTGCGAGTCGTTCCATTCCAGATTTAATGCATCTTTTTATAGTACGCATCCGTCTATATTATGTGTTTATCGAAAAATTGAAAGAATTCCAAGTTGACACTGACATCAAAATACAAAGTTTACATATTCCTAATAAAATAAAAAAATTAAAATCAGGTCATTTGTCTAGGCTAGAGTTCATAAAATGTGTTTGTCATTCTTCGTTACCCAATTAATTTTGCTTTTTTTATATATAATATGTATATACCTAATAGTTTCTATAACTTTTTAGTAATTTATTTTTATATGTATATAGTATATGTATATAAATGTTTACTGTTTACTGTGGTGCATGCTATGTAACGTGTTACTTTTTATTTTTGTGTTTTGAATTCCATATCATGTTTTTCGTTATTTTTGTATTTTTAGCCAAAATATATATAGGTATATATATTACTATCACTACTTCTTTTTATTATTATCCTCAATAAAATCTCAAATTTCATTTATTAGTGTTGAATGTTTACAAAATTATAATTTGTTAAACTTTTATAATAGATTCTGAAAAGGCACTCAGTAATAAATTTATTCTTCCTTCATTAGAAAATTTAATGAAAAATTACGTATTAAAACTAGTGGTGAGAATACCTATGGTATTAACGTGAATCCTTACGGACGGTGGGGAATTTACCTATAGAATTAAAGTAGACTGGTCATTTAGTGGTGAGATTACATCCGCCCTATTAAACGGCTCAAGTTGTAACAAGTCATCATCATCATGTTACTATCATGTTACTACACTAAGGGCCCGCAAGGCTAGTTACGGGGACTATTATGATTAACTTTTATTCATATAAGAATACGTCTTTACTAATTAATAATAATTATGTATAGTTATAAAAGGTAAAGATCTAGAAAAATAAGAATACAAGTTGGTAACTGGAATAAGCAGGCTGACGTTAGCTTTATTCATAAATAATCCAAAATAATTCTTAAAATAATATATCTTATGTATAAAATATTCTAAACCATATCTTTATCAGACCTGAAAGTAGGCACCTAATTTTTCTACTTATCTTTTGCCAACATGCGTCTCGTTTACCTAAGAAGGATTTAAGAATTTTAAAATACATTTCTCGATGACCACACTAAGAAAAATGTAATTGTGCAGAAAACAAAATATTCGTGGTGAATGCATTGCAAAAATGTACACTACAACTGTAGTTCAATAAAGAAAAAGTAGCATTAAAACGAACTAGAGTAAAACAACTAGAAACTACTTTTTTTTTGTTTGGTGTTGTAGCAGATTTTACAGATGTTTTATATGTAAATAAAACAATACTTTCGAATTAACATGTGATAATATACAAGAGGATTCGTAGTCAGTTAGAGAAATACAAATATCAAATTCGATCATCTTCAAAGTAACATAAAACCATTATTTGTTGTATGAAGAACAATGTGCATTTGATCCTTGTCGAAAAATATTATTATAATAGAAACAATTACTATTGTTTGTTATAAGTACTTAATACGATGCTGTAATAATAAAAAATATCAATTCTTGATTATTATACATTTTGTACTCTAACGATTCCTACGCCGTTGAGTGCATAAGAGCCGATATATGTGTAATGATATTATAGAACTGACAGCAGACGATACGACTTTGTGGTCAAGATAACAGTATTGCAATGCTGAATGAGTGACTAGTAAAAACATACAAATTACGACTCGGTACGTTCGGAGCATCAGCACTGTAAAGTAGAAGGATAACAGAATAAAGAAAGATTATTATGCATTGTAATATTTTTGTACATCAACTCTAAGAATTCCTACTCCGTATATTATCTTTCTTACCACAACTGATTATACTATTTTACCACTTACACCATTACAGTAACTATCGTTTGCAGTATCACATATACAATTGTAGTAAGCTATACTTTGTATTTTTGTCTTGAATCAACCATTAAAGACAAGTATTACTAAGAAGAAGGAGAAGATATTGTACCTAAAATTGAATTATACATTTTAAAGAATTCTTAATTAATATGCATATGAAAAATATCTATACTAATTAATCTTATTATAAAAATTCAAAAAAATTTCAAAAATGTTTATTGTAAATCCACTACAATATTGGTTCGTCATACAATGGCTTCGTAAGGTGGATGAAATACTGAATAATTAAAATACGAGGTTGAATATTTAGGTACAAATTATTGAGAAAAATGGTGGTTGGAACATTTTTACAATCTTAAATTTAGTAGAGGGAGTTGTTTAAATCTAATTAGTTATTTAAAGCTAATCCTAAATTATTATATCTATTAATGTCTGAGTTTTCCTAAGCTAAGATTTTTTCTTGAATATGTAAAATTTTGAAATCTATATTAAATCTATGATTAATTTCTAAACAATGATTTGCGAAAGTTGAATCTGTTTTTTTTTTCTTTATGACTTCTCTCGTGTTCTTTCATCTTTCATTGAACGCCCTTCCCGTTTGCCCTATGTATACCTTATTATAATTTTCACATGTTAACTTATATACACCGGAGTTTGAGTATTTGTCTATTTTATCTTTGTTGTTTTTAACAATGTTATGTATCGTATTGTCTGTTTTAAATGATCTATGTTCATTATTAAGATTTTTTTTAAATGAAAGCACCAGTACCGCTAATTAATCTATACACCATTGATTGTTATGCTGACAATTACCAATTATCGATAGTTTAAATGTTTGATAAAGAAACTAAGTACAAAGTAAATCTCTAGTTATTTTTATGAGATGCTGTGATCTATATCTTCATACAAAATTATACTGAATTTAAATATAAAAAATGTAATAATTGACTTTATGAAAATTAATATTAAATAACAATTACAGAATTGGTCTTGCTCTAGTGCAACCTGAAGTGTTTCGATAACCTTATATATTAAAGATTCTGGGTATCGATATCATAAACTAACTAAATAATTATGTACTTTAATACAGAGAAATGAATGAACGAATCTAGTTACAATTTATGTACAAAATTTACACTCGTCTTTTCCATTGTGAGACGTCGAATAAACCATCTGCAGTCTACAGTAATTTAAAGCAAAATAGTTCCTACCTTAGGTATCCAAGAGGTGTGACTATAAAACGCTAAAAAAATGATATGTCGTGCGGGATAATCTCTCACGTGCTTGAAGAGATGCTAGTCTAACTAATCCACCAATATAGCCTCTGCTAAGCTCTTGATGAGCCCCTGATAAGCTCGTGCTAAGTCCTTGATAAGTCCTTGCTAAGTAATTTATTAAATTCAAGAAAGAAAATCAATATAAGGAACAAAACCGAAATAATGAAGGGAACAATGCCTTTACACAAAGACATCGTGTTTAAACCACTCACCCCATGTAAGCAAAGTCGGATGAAACAAAATGAAGGCCATGTGCTTCGCTAATTAATACTTAATAATCCGTCGCATCAGACGTTAAAACAATCTTTTGGACCAATACAATTTAGGTTCCTAGCGACACATGGGCCTGTTGATTTCTCACCAATTCACCTGCACAAGAGGAACGAATTACCATGTGTTCGCACTATAGGACCAATTGCGTAGTTCGTACAATAAATCAAATATAGATGCAAATCCCCATCAATAAAAAGATAAAAATGAATATCTTGATTAAACAAAGCATTTTGTTACTGTCACGATTAGATAGAAAAAAGCAAGACAAAAACCCTTCTAAAACTACTGGAAGTCTAAATTAATTATCGTTCCTCAAGGAAAAATTGCTAATAAAAGAAACAAAGCTATTGGGCCAGACTAATTACTCAAAGATGGCTCTGTTATTCGGACACAATAAAGACAATTCCAAATAAAGAAGTTATTACATGATAATTCTCAACAATTAATAGAACCCAAGCTAAAATTATAAAATTACATTAAAACAGTATTTTATGAAATAAAATATATTTCCAATAAAAGACATTAGTCATCCATTTTGTCCGCATAAGATACACATAACGTGTGTTCATTTGAAAAGTCAATCTAGGTTACTTTGAAATTTTGAAAGAATAAGACTCAAATATATTAATATGTGTTTTTTGTTCCGTAAACGTAAATCCAAATGACATTTGATAATGTCAATCAGTTAGTGCATAAAATAATCGTGCGTCGATTCTGGTTTAAATAAATTGCTTCTCAGTTTTAAAATGGCTTTCACTTTAGAACATAAATTTTTTTTAGCCCAGGCTTATTTTCGAAGTGGTAATAAAATTGATGGTTTATGGGTTTATTCAGTTCAAGATTGCATGATAGAATTTCAAGTTGAGTTTCCACATTTTGTAATAGATTATATACAATTTAAGAATACTATGGATAGAACTTTAAAACTTTTTTCTGAAACTGGTAGTCTCTTAAGAAAATCACGCAGCGGAGCAGTTAAGAAACGTACACCTCAAGTTGTCAATCGTGTTGAAGAAATAATGGAAAATGAACCACAAACATCTGTTCGACATTTGAGTCAACAAATAAACCTTTCAGTTGGTACAACTCACAAATTATTAAAAAAAGATATGCAACTTTATCCATACCGTGTCACAGCAGTACAAGAATTGTTAGAAATTTATTACCCACGTAGACTACAGTTTTGTAATTGGTTTGTAAATATGAACAATAATGGAGAACTTTCGCAAAGAGTCATCTTTACTGATGAAGCATGGTTTTATAAAACGGGATACCTAAATTCACAAAATACAAGAATTTGGAGTAGTGAAAATCCACATGTAATTAATGAAGAATCGCTACATCCAGAGAAAATTGGTGTTTGGGCAGCGATAAGCCAAAGGCGAATCATTGGACCAATATTTTTAAGGGAACGTTAACTGCTCAAAGGTACCGTCCGGAAATTTTACAAGCATTTGTCAATCAGTTGCATGATGATGAACTTCAAAATGCATATTTCCAACAAGACGGAGCACCTTGTCACTGTACTGCAGAATCTTTGGATTATTTAAGAGAATTTTTTGATGAGCGTATAATTAGTCGAAATACTGAAATTGCCTGGCCTGCACGTTCATGCGATTTAGCACCTTGCGACTTTTTGTGGCCTTATCTAAAAAATAACATATTTCGAACACCTATATTGAATTTGAATGATATGCTACAGAGAATCGAACAGAAATGCATGGAAATTAATAACAATCCAGTAATGTTGCAGAATATCATCAGAAATTTTGAACGGAGGATTTTAAAGTGCGTTGATCTTCTTGAAGGACAACATTTTCAACATTTGTTATTGTTTTCAATAAATACCTATTATTTGTTATTTATTTGTATGTATGAAACTGTCAAAATATACGACTTCGTAGGTTAAGTAGTAAATTTTAATTTACGACATACTTCAAAATGTTTTCAGTAAATCACATGCTACTAGATTGACTTTTCAAATGAACACTATATACTTGTCCAACCCACATGCACGTGTAAATGCCGCTGACAGATTTAATATATATGATAACCTAAGTTATAGAAATTAATAGATATAATAATTAGATTTGAACAGCCCCCCTGCACTAAGTTTAAGATTGTAAAAATGTTTCCATCACCATTTTTCTCAATAATTTGTACTTGAATATTCAAACTTACATTTTAAATGTAAATATTGATGAATAATTTAGAAATTTTTAAATGCAGAACAACAGATTTTTTGCGTTGATTTGTTACATGTGACGAAACACGGGTTCATTATTATATACTCGAATTTAAATAACAGTCGAAGATGTTGGACAAACGTAGAGAACTAACTCCAAAGAAAACCAAGATAGTTTTATCGGCGTGAAAGATGATAGCATAGGTATCTTGGGACACAAAAGGAGTCTTGTTGATAGACTATCTTCAAAAGCGCAAGACCGTAAATGGTGAATATTACACAATTCTTCTAGATCCTTTGAAGATAGCTATCATTGAAAAGCGTCCACGAATGACTAAGAAGGAAGTGCTCTTTCATCTTGTTAATGCACCTGTGTATTCCAGTATGGTTGTTGCAATAGAATTGAACTATTAAGGTTTTAGTTAGTACCGCACCTCTATATTCTCCAGATTCTCCAGACCTAGCATCATCTGACTTTCATCTATTTTCTAAATTAAAAGATATTCTCAGAGACAAAAAATTCTGAACAAATGAAGAGCTAACTTCAACAGTGAACAGTGATTCCGCAGGGCTAGAACAAAATCACTTTCGAGACGGAATAAAGAAGAGCTTGAACACAGATGGGATCAAATGTATCGCATTAAGAGGAGATTATGTAGAAAAATAAAGTTTAATCATTTATTATTCCTTTGTATCTGTACGATCGCGCGAATTAATCAACCCGACCTCGTACTTTGCACAAGTACTAAAGGTAAATAGAAATATTTACAACGTGCATTAGGGTGTGATCTCTCTACCTGATCATCTTCCTAATTATCCCGTTTTAGTCTAGTGGGCAATGGACTGCTTTTAATTATTGTACAAATTGTAAGATTATTATTGTTCCTCTTGTTTTTTTTTTTTTGTGAACGAAATTTCGAATCACAATATTGAAAACAGGATGCCTAAATAATTTAAGGCATCCGCTACATTTTCAGACATAATTTAAGTAAGGCGTGGAAACACGTATTAATAATTGAAAGTAATCTTTCATAGAAGCTCAAATTCCAACGTTAAAAGAATCAAACATTGGTTTAAACACTCCATTTAACTAATGTATTGAAATAATCCAACAAAAGATTTGTTGTATGTCTGCCAAGAAACCTTACATTACAAGCAACTAGCGTTTGCATTTAGACTAAATAAATTGCAGGGTACTAGAAGTATGTAATCAACACAGTATTCTCAAAATAAAACGCGTTACTAAATAAAGTTATTTTATAATTTCCAAGTTTAAAAAAGTTTCTGCATGCTTGAAATACAACTTTATTTATAGGCACACCTGTTGAAGAAGCGCTTGTACATTTCTCTTAAAGCCATCAATTTTTAGGAAGCACTATGTAATCTACACGCACATATATATATCTAGATATGAATATTAACAAGTACCTTGAAATGTACGTGAAGTAATTTGTACTAAAGTCGATGGCTTTATTTTACATCTCCCTTTAAACGGCATGTAAAAATAAAACAGACAAAGCCTATTCGTGATCGTTTTTGATTTGCTCAAACAATTTTTATTCATGTATTCTCATGCAATGCTGTTTTGATTCATTATTCATGTGGAAACTTTTATTAACCGGTTCGGAATGTGATTTCTTTAATTTTAAATTTTATTTATAACGAGGAGACCAGCCTTCCATTCGATTCCACATACAATTACTCTTTGTTTGTTCTTGATTGACACAGATTTTTATGTTATCTGGAAAAAATTATTTTTAATTAGATTAAACTTACAATTCTAGTATTCATTCTTACATATGTGTGGATACTATTTCAACATATGCTTGGTTTCGTGACCTATAAAACAAACAAATTTCGGGTAACGAGGTTTTCTTTATTTTTACGCGAGGCGTGTAATTAATTCAGATTAAATACTTACCAAGCGACTTATTTTCTTTATCTATTCAGTACATCGTATTGTTGGAATTAAAAGGCTCGAGAATGCTTACTATGAAAACTAAACCATTGCGAATATTGAACGATTTCCTTTAATCTAGGTGGCTAGATCGAAAACGCTTTCTAAAGTCACCTTATAGTTACATAAGTTGCCAAAACAGTTGCAGAGAGTTAGCGATATGTAATATGATCGCATAATTACTTTTTTTTTTAATTTTGCAAATATAGTTTATACAACACACAGTATGTTATGTACTTGCGTTGAAAATCTATTTATTTTGAGCCCAAATTATGTATTTTCATTCGTACGAAGGGAAATCCACTGTGTCTACCTACACATGAAAGAAAAGACATAGTAATAGAGAAAATAGCTACAGTTCATAAAGTATATCTTTCGAGTTCAAGGCCAAATTCAAAGCATGTGATTCAAATCAGTACTGCAGAGTCAAATGAAGTCAGTATTCAATCGCGGAAGCAACCGTTTGTCATTACAAAATATAAATGTCACGTTTTGCAATATTGTTAAAATTTTAGTATGTTTCTTGCAATATAACCAAAGAGAGCATATAACAAGTACAATATGAAACAAACATGTAAATAATTTACGTATCTGTAACTATGCACATGGACAATACACCTCGTATTTTCAGCATTTACTTCTGCTTAACACATATGTTTCTGCCATCTAGGCGTCCTCAGTTAAGCTAGTGAAGCAATGTATACAAATTAATACAAACCTGTTATAAACAACTTGTTTGTATCTGTATTTAAATTTACTGAAATAGCCCGCATAGATCAAGCAAGTTCCGTCCTATAAGAAGACAACTATTTAATAATTGACATCTTACGGGCGAAAGAGACTTTGTCTGGAGGGCTACCTATCGTTCGAGTTACAGATATGTAAATTATTTACATGTTTGTTTCATATTGTACAAACGCTTTATACGTGCTTAACGTATTGTCATACTTAAACAAAACCTTTTTGTACATATAACAAGTGTTCATTTGAAAAGTCAATCTAGTAGCATGTGATTTACTGAGAACATTTTGAAGTATGTCGTAAATTAAAATTTACTACTTAACCTACGAAGTCGTATATTTTGACAGTTTCATAGATACAAATAAATAACAAATAATAGGTATTTATTGAAAACTATAACAAATGTTGAAAATGTTGTCCTTCAAGATCAATGCACTTTAAAATCCTCCGTTCAAAATTTCTGATGATATTCTGCAACATTACTGGATTGTTATTAATTTCCATGCATTTCTGTTCGACTCTCTGTAGCATATCATTCAAATTCAATATAGGTGTTCGAAATATGTTTATTTTTTAGATAAGGCCACAAATAGAAGTCGCAAGGTGTTAAATCGCATGAACGTGCAGGCCAGGCAATTTCAGTATTTCGACTAATTATACGCTCATCAAAAAATTCTCTTAAATAATCCAAAGATTCTGCAGTATAGTGACAAGGTGCTTCGTCTTGTTGGAAATATGCATTTTGAATCATGCAACTGATTGACAAATGGTTGTAAAATTTCCGTACGGTACCTTTGAGCATTTAACGGTCCCTGAAAAAATATTGGTCAAATGATTCGCCTTTGGCTTATCGCTGCCCAAACACCAATTTTCTCTGGATGTAGTGATCCTTCATTAATTACATATGGATTTTCACTACTCCAAATTCTTGTATTTTGTGCATTTAGATATCCCGTTTTATAACACCATGCTTCATCAGTAAATATGACTCTTTGCGAAAGTTCTCCATTATTGTTCATATTTACAAACCAATTACAAAACTATAGTCTCCGTGGGTAATCAATTTCTAACAATTCTTGTATTGCTGTGACACGGTATGGATAAAGTTGACTATCTTTTTTTAATAACTTGTGAGTTGTACCAACAGAAAGGTTTATTTGTTGACTCAAATGTCGAACAGATGTTTGTGGTTCATTTTCCATTATTTCTTCAACACGATTGACAACTTGAGGTGTACGTTTCTTAACTCCTCCGCTGCCTGATTTTCTTAAGAGACTACCAGTTTCAGAAAAAAGTTTTAAAGTTCTATCCAAAGTATTCTTAAATTGTATATAATCTATTACAAAATGTGGAAACTCAACTTGAAATTCTACCATGCAATCTTGAACTGAATAAACCCATAAACCATCAATTTTATTACCACTTCGAAAATAAGCCTGGACTAAAAAAATTTTATGTTCTAAAGTGAAAGCCATTTTAAAACAGAAGCAATTTATTTAAACCAGAATCGACGCACGATTATTTTATGCACTAACTGATATTTGTGATTGACAATATTAAATGTCATTTGGATTTACGTTTACGGAACAACAAACACATACTAATATATATGCGTCTTATTCTATCAAAATTTCAAAGTAACCTAGATTGACTTTTCAAATGAACACACGTTACATAACCTACATGTCAAAATAATATTGATAATAAGTAAGGTGTGAACATGAATAGTTCTTTTCTAGCTTTGCATAAATATTTTCCACGCAAGAAAACTATGCGCAAATTGTTACTTTAATATTCGAACGAATTATTTTAAATGTTATTTATAACTATAAACTCATAAGAATATTCCATCAAAAATTTATTTAAAAAGAAATTTGTCAAGTCAGATATGAATAATTAAATGCATAGATATTGAAAAAGATCTCTAAGGTCAAAAAGTGATTGCATTATTAAAAATGACATACTTACTAAAATAATTTTCTTGCAATATATCTGGGATAAGAAGACTGGGAATATATGAATTCGATGTATAATTTACACTTCTACTTAATTTATATATTGCTTATATTTTAAACAAGTTTTAATATATTGGAAAAGTATGTAGAATTATTTTCGTAACTCTTTAAAAAAGAATTAAAACCTTTTGAGACTTGTCAATATATGTTTTTAATTAAATTTAAAATTATACATAAAAAAACAGTTATATAGTTACATTTAATATTCTATTGTTTCTTAAGAAAATAATGGCATAATAATTCATCTTGTAGATAATGCTATCCAAATCCATATTATCCTCTACTAGATGAAGATCATATTTAACAAACACATTAGAATTTTTTAATAACTACGTTTGATAATTTTCCAAGTTAATAATAATTTTGCAATAAGACAAAGAAACTTCAATAACATTCAAATAAAATGTTGCATCGAGATCCTTATCATGTAGTTTTGTTGAACGAGTGGCAGTAGTTTCTACGCTGTTTTGTATCATGTACATGCAAATGATGCACATTGATGATTTTTATGGCAGTATTAATGTTACCATATTAAACTTCTACAAAATATTATAAATACACAAATATTTTGTCAAAATAAGATAGTTACTTGGTTCTGAATGTTTACTGAAATTTTAGAGAAGTAAACGCTTGTTTCAGCCACGTTAAACCTCGTAAATATTACTTGTATTTTTCCCAATATGTTATTTTTAAATATATATATATATATATATATATATATATATATATATATATATATATATTATTACAAATAGAAGGCTCGGCTAGGTATACTAATAATGAAATTATTCTAAGATAAATAATAAAATTATATTTTAGTTATTTTGTAATAATTAAGATAATTTGTGGTGTTGGTGAAGTCTCATCAAAGGTCCAGGACGTGCGTGGTATTGGTTAATTAAAATAAATATTCAACAACTTAATACATAGAATAAAACACAGCGGCGTCCTTAAATTGGTATATTTATATTTACATAATAAGAAATTGAAACTCGTATATTTAAATAAAAGAAATTGATGTATGTAAAAGTCATTAAATTAGTAATATATACACAAGGGGCGATAAATTAGTAATCGAGAAATTAATATAAAATATCTGAACAGGAAAGGTGAAACAGTAATAAAACAAAGTACTATATACACGTGGAGTGGTGAATAAGTAGATTAAAATTAACACAAAAAATACTCTGAAACGAACGTTAAATGGGGTAGTAAATTAAGGGTTAATTAATATGTATATAAAATAACCTATGTATCGAAGAATACAGAGCTTACCTTTTGATTTGCGGCGATGGTGGCCATGTGGTCTTCGAAGATATACCTTGGTCAAGTATATGCAGAGCGATGTTTTACCGGAGGAATAAGAAATTAGTTAAATTAATATGGATTCACTTAAAAGAATAATATGCATGGAACAATGCAGTTTACCTTAGAAGTTGAAGAGCCTGAACGGCGTGGGGAGGTCCATTGTGTACTGGAACAGCACGAGGAGATGTTTTCTCACGAAAGGTTCGAAAGAGAAGAAGGAACTATTAGTTTTCGTGTCGATAGGAAAGTCTAGAACGGTTGGTTTATGATGTATCGAAGAGGGGGTCGATATCTTGAATTATAGTTAATTAAAAGCGCGACCTGAAGACGTCGTCTGTCAATGTCATAATTATTCTTAAAATAACCTTTGTGACATAAGCTTCCTAACGATATCAAACACGACACATAAAAGAAGATGTAAATAATACTAAATTAAAACAATTTAAAATATGGAATTTATCTAGAAGAAATTTTCGACATTAACGTTAGGGTTCCGAGAGTCAGGTAGAAAGAAGGGTCGTCGGCGGTTAAGAAGGTGACAAAAGAAATAGAAATACTTTCTCTTTGTAACGAAAATGAAAGTTTGTACAAATGAAAAAAATGTCTTAGTTAAATATAATTTAATTATATATTTAAAGACGAAATAATATGTATTTAATTAAGTGAATTAAACTTCTATAAGCTAAGTGTAACAATATATATATATATTGTTATGGTTCATGTAGCACCCATAAATCAGCTTCTGAATTAGAGGAACAGATAGAACAATACTTATAACTAATTACAAAAAGGGTGAAATTGACGAATTTTGCTTGTAAAATTAGTATCAACATGTAAATAAATTAATACAACGAAAACAGTAATACAAATCAATTTATTTTGACTTTTATAACTTATTATTATATTTCTAATTCAAATTTCATAATTCAAATTATTCGCGCGTAAATAACGGTATCTAATTTATACATTGAAGTATTGTATTGATACCGATTAGACACGCCCTCTTTTAAAATTTAGATTGAACACAAATGAATACATCTAGAAATTCATAACAACAACATAACCTGCATTCACCCGAAGACAAACCGTATTTGAAAATTATTAATAAAATGTTATGATTAAGTTAAGAATGTAATATCAATTAAAATATAAACACAAAGCGATGTTGGGATAATTAAATTTCGAGGCTATTGGTATACATTAAAATAGGCGGTGAGAATAAAAGAATAACGAGGGAGGCGGAGAAATTTTATTTTACAACCGATGGCTGTATTTTTTTTACGTAATGTCAAAGTTTTTAATTTCAATTATTTTAACAAATCTTTAAATACACCATCCAAAGTGCACAAAATAGAAGCATAATTAAACGGCCAACCTGCTGACGTATAAGCGAGTCTGCTATCATCGAAGATACACCGACAATCGTCCATAGCATCATCACCAGTGTTCCAGCGGTGAAGCGTGGGTCAATTGGGAGAACTATCAGAGGCAACCCGAGACCAAGCTTTAGTACACCGGACTTGGAAATACATAGCTACGAGCCCAGCCAGATCCAACGCCGTATATCCAGTGAAACACAGGTTCTTGACGTCCATCTTATTCTATCAATACGTATTAAAATCACATTATAATAAGCCAATTCAGAATAAGAGAATCTAACTTGCTTTAACTTCGATTTTTAATATTTAAACATCGTTTTTACTAAGATTTATTGCTATAAGTATAGTTTACCATGTAAAATAAGTCAGTGGTACTCAACAGATTCATATAAGCAATACATTTATTTGTTAGGTAACGTAGTTTTGTCCACAAATATATTATTCAATACAACATATTAGATTCACGTAGGTTAAGTTCATTATTTTACTATAAACACTAGTTCATATCATATGTTTGTTACATATTTCTATTTTTTAGCTCAATATATTTTTTTTTTAATCATTTCATACTGTCGTATTATTTGTTAACGTTTAATTGATGAGTTTAGCATTTTATTTATACCAAATTACCAAAAAGGAGATAGTTCAAGACCGACTTAGAACCCTGAAGGGAGTAATTATTTTATTTACTTAATTATCTTGCTCTTCGACTGCAGTTAGTGCCTTTTTATGTGTACAGAGGACGCAGTTTAATAATTGTGATTAATTTAATCACTGGCGCTCAATATAAGTTTACTATTAAAAACACAATCACACCACAGCTAGCATCTTATCTATATATATATATATATATATATATATATATATATATATAATATTTTCGTGACCTTGGTATGATAAGGTAAACTTAATAAGTCGGCGATTAAAGGTCTGGTCTATTACTTCAAAGTATATATATTTAAAACAACCCTACATGTTTCGGCAATGATGCCTTTGTCAAGGATATAAAAAATATTTTTTATATCCTTGACACATCTTAGCACATACAATTATAATTGTATGTGCTAAGAAAAAGTAGTTTCGATGTTTTGTTATCATACTTCGTATACAATATAAAACAGGAAGTTTATGTGTACGTTTGCTGTAATACATTCGTACCTTGTAACTACTACACCACTTATACAATAATATATAAATTATCCGGAAGACATACTTTGGTTTAATGTTACCCATTATGCTGAGAAATTTTCCGCGTGTAATTGGTGGCAGCATTCAATTTATGCATACTAAGTATACATGTGTAGAGGTACTCATGAATGGTTCAAATGTAAACATTGTGCATGCAAGTGCAACTTCTTATCGCACTAATTGTTGGTTCTGTCAATAGTTACATGTGTAACTACTGTAATAAGTTCATAGTTTATCTGTAAGAACATAATTTACATTTCTTGATATTAACTTTAAATAAAGCGGATATATTACATAGATAATTATTGTTTTTTTTACTAGTGTTTAAAGTTTAGTTGTTATTTCATCACTAATTATGAATAAACATTAACGAAAACAAACAAATATTTCTAAATATTATTATAAATATTTTGTAATTTTATTAATGAATATATTATACAACTAGTGTAATTTAATCTGCTGTTTATATAATTAATCAGTAACAAAACTTTAATTAGTTGTATAACTGATTTTGAAAAATACAAGTCGTTAACCAAAATTTTTTTAATTTTTGTGGATGTTTGAGAGGAATGAATTTCAACACATAGTGAATCTATTAATAATGAACGATTTACGCTGGATTTTTCACTTTTTTGTTTTTGTTGAAAATAATACTCGCATGTAAATAGGTATACGAATTTATTTATTACGAGATTAATACACTTGATACATAACATTTGCTAAGTTAATTTCTCGTTTTTACGTTAAAGACCAAGACATGTTATGTCTTGCCTTGGTGAACTTCTCCAAATACACTGCTTTTTCTTACATTACTTTGTCTGGGCGAAAAATGGTCCCCACCCTTATCAAAGGGGGTTGGTGTAAGTAACGGTTCATAGTAGATATTGCAACAATATCTCTCAGATGAATTGACTACGTATTTTTTGGCATTTCCAAACTTTAAACCGAGAACAAATAATTATTGCAATATCTTTACAAGGCATAATAAAATGACCGTAATAAAATGTATCGATACAACAATTTCTCTTATGACCCATGGCTATAATACGCATTCATTCTATTGCAATAAACGGATCGGACCTTTCAAAGCAAGCTACACAAATTCCCATCTGCTAAACTTAGGGGATAATTACCTTCGAAGGCCTTGCAGTATAAAGGCTGTAATACAAATGTTAACGAGATTTGCATATCTTATTCTAGTTAAATACTTTTGTGCACATTATATGGATAAGTATGCGAATATACAGGTGCGTCCAAAAGCAAACATACATTAAATCACATGATATTAATAAGGAAACTAAAGGTAAAAAATAAGATTATATAAGATTATTATAAATATTTCCGGGAAACCGGAACAAATAATAAGATACTGTTCATATTTATAAATATCGTTTACTTTTGTAGATCTATTGCGGAGCTATTTTAAATATTCTTTTCGAGAATCTCTAGATGATTATGCTCGTACATTCATTATTGTTTCTTCTTCAGTAGTAGATGTCAAAATTAATCTCAATCTTTCGCTAACCGAAATTTAGATACGGCAAGTGATTTAGTTAAAAGTGAATTTCTAAAGTTTATAAGTTGGCCGAAAAATGGAATTGAGTCGAAAAAATTTTTGCGCAATAATTTTTTTCAACTTTCCGAGAGGATTAACTCAACGGTTTGCCGAGTTGGTTTCTGGTTTTGAAGATGAAGCATCGCATCCATCGACAATTTCACGTTGGTACTGTGAATTCCAAAACGCACCGGTTTCAGCGACGCTCACAGGTCAGGTCCACCACGAACAGCAGTCACCCAGAAAAAAACATCGATGCTGTGCGCCGATTGATTAAGGAAGATAGACATTTGATATATTGTGAAATTGAGACATCCATGTGTATTTCAAGGATCTCACTCCAAATGATACTACATGATGAACTGGGTGTGGGAAAGTTAGTTTCCCGGTGGGATTTCGCATCTTTTAAGCGCAGATCAAAAGTCGGCTCACGGTTAATTGGTACCAAAAACTTTGAGCCGCTTCAATAACGGAAACTCAAGAAACTTATAAGGCATCGTGAGTGGAGATGAATAATAATAAATTCCTTTTTTCCTTTCAAAAACGAACACAAAATAAGAAGAATACAAGTAAAGCTGAAATGAAAAATTCCAAAGCAAAGTTTGGTTTTAGACACACAGTACCACAACCATTCCTCCACTTTCCTTTGTATCGATAAGAAAATAGGGAACTAAACCATTATTGCTTAATCTAACTTAATTTTAACTTAATTCTGGTGTTAAAAAAAATAATGGAATAAGTAAATACAAACAAAGGAAACATTTATTTCTATGAACCCGAAAATAAACGTCAGTCTGCTGTTTAGGTGTTTCAATATGAAGAGAATCTGACAAAAGTTATGCGTTCACAAAGTATTTTGAAAAATATGGTCGCAAAGTTTGTCACAAAATCAGATCACGCAGCCAAAATGCCTTTGCAAGATCGAAAAATGGTTAATGCGGATCGGTACACAACCGTTTGCTCCGAGATAAAAACCTACAACGGCGAATCATCCTGCAACACTGTTTGATTTTATGGCTACATGGTACATTAAAAAGACATCGCTTGTATAGGCAATAATATGAATATTCATTGTTAAAAATGTTACAAGTAAATAATTTTTGCAAAAGTGGTCATTTAATTAACTGCTAAATAAGCCAGTAAATCGGTTGGAATAAAGAATCGCCGGTTAGTATATTAAACCATTAGGGCTTCTGGTGATTTTTTAAATTTTTTTGGTTATATAGGCATTCTCTGTCGGCTTACATTGGCGTAGATGAGCGAGGTGTTTGAATGATTCAGAGCTGCTGGCTAAAGTTGTACGTCTCGCGTATTCTACTTTAGTACGTGAACAGCTATCATAATGCGTAAATGTATTTGCGAATACGCGTATGTGTAGTTCGAACGCAAAGCATTGAAAATACCGAAAGTTTATACAAATGCATCAACTCGCCTGTTTGCTAACAGGTAACCAGATATTTATGGCAATTCCTAAACTTAAAACATAATAGTGAAGTAGTGAGGTGCTTAGATTGCGAGACGGTTATTATGTTGGAATCCACGTTTGTGTAGGAAAGATGTGAATAGTGCAAGACAAAAATCTAAAAAAAACAGAGAGAGACTGGATAATGATTTAAGTATGATGTTAAGTGCATGTAATATACCAGTTGAAAAAATCGGACAGCGAATGTTTCGTCAGTTTTGGAAGAAATGCAGTCCTACGCGGAAACTACCAACTCCGAGGACACTACGTAGGCATTTACTGACGGTGCGCGAAAAACTAAATAATTATGTAAAAACCGTAGTAAAAAACTGTGGCCATTATAGATAAAACTCCTTGCGAGGACCGTCACACCATTATTTGTTAGTCTGTAAAAGACTGCAAGAATGTACTGCTGAAGCACTTTATAATGTATTAGTTAGAATACTACACAACTTTGAAATTTTATCAAAGCAAGTATTAATGATGGTTACTGATGCTGCCACAGTAATGCATCCCATGGGACAATTATTCAAAGAAGTACAGCCAAACTAACTACACGTTACATGTCTGCGTCATGCTTTACGTCTTGTAGCAGACACTACATGAAAATGTTATCCCGATGTGAATTAACTAATAGGACAGACGAAAGCGGTTTTTTTTGTAAATCTCCGAAACATATTCGGCTCTTTCATTCACAATGTCCTGACATCCCAGAATCGCCGCAGCCAATTCTAGCTTGTTGGGGTTCATGGTTAGAGGCAGCATTTTATTATTTTAAACATTTTGATAAGATAAAGTTGGTGATTTTATAATTAAGCCCTAAAGAAGCGGCTACAATAAGACTCAGTCAAAGGCAATTTCAAAATCTTCAAGTTTCAGCAGATGTAAAAATTATTTACAACAATTACGTTTAGCAGTGGACGCAATAAACAAATTATAGAACACTTTGTTACCCTTACCAAATTCAGTTGAAATTGTTGCCCACGTAGAAACAGTGCTAGATATTTTAAATGATGAAAAAAGTGTTTGTGTCAGAGATAAATTTAATACTGTATTACGTAAAAATATTGATTTTACTAGATTAAGACAACTTTTTAACAACAGTGTTGCGAAAGATCCTATACAACGGATTTAAAGACTTCTTTAACTACGCGAATATAACATCTCTAGCTGTATACATATTGCAGTGGAATTTGCTTTTAATTGCTAATTAGATTTAATTTCACACTACAACTTAATCTGCTGGCTGCCTTCAGTTGTGTTACCTTCCTTGAGCTCACTTCTCCAGGGTCGATCCTCTCGGATACGGGTAATATCATAAAATAATACAAGGTGTCAGACAAATTATACAAACATTCTCCCCCTGACAATTTTATTAAAAAAAAAAAAAAAAATCAACTTTACTAAGTGTCGTTACTAAGTAACGTTGAACTGTTAAATGCACAGCTACAAGGATAAAAAAGGCTTATATATCATATGAAGATACAAACCATTAAAAAACCTTGAATTGAATAATCACGAGCAAAGATAACAAAATTAATAATATACAAGAAAATTTATCAGATGTCAACAATAATTTTAACCCAACATTCAAACGTCAAAATAAAGATTTGTTTATCTTGCGCGCGAAATCAAATTCTTACCGTCATGCATGCATTAACATGACATCACACAAACTTGTCCCCACTTTCCTACGTATTGAAATATTTATGTGAATAAAAACCAAACTCCATAAAAACAGTCTAACAAATTTTCTAGATATTTTTCTGAATATATATATAAAAATTTTACAAAAGTTTACAAATTATTTATAGCGCTTTCTTCAATATATTAATAATAATTATAAAAGGTACCTACATTAATTAATGTAATACAGCATGAGAGATTCCTTTTCTTTAGATAGGTGTTTCAAATAAATTAAATTACAGGTATAAAAGACTTGTAAAACCACGACAAATTATTTTTAAACACAAACGACGCACCAAAAAACTATAACGAATTATCAAAGATATTATTTATATTAGACAAAATTAAGTCGTGTCTAATATTCACTTATAACGACCTATCTTCAAGGACATTAATTAATCTCTAAAATGAAGGTCCTGGAACCGCTACGGCATCCCTACCTAAAAATATCAACTCAAAAATAATACTAAAATGTATATCTCTCAATACACGCTCTAACATCCAGGATGGCGCCAACTTTGAATATCGATCTAGCCCTGGATCTACAGTCATAGATAAAAATCAAACATTACAAAATTCATCTTTAAAAATTTAAATTTATATCGTTCCCCGTCTGAAATAAAAATATATAAACACCAAAATAACATACATAATTTTATAAATGTTATACAAATAATGTTCAATATAGTTCTGCTATTTTTTTTCTTTCTTCTGAAGAGAAAAATCCATGGCAATATGTATACCACAAATCTCAAGGAGATTTCCGTAGTAACGCACGCTTTGCTACAGGTGTCACTTACGCACATCCGGATTTTTTCTAAGTATTGAAGCATATTGGGTAAGTTGTTAAGTATATTTTATCTGTATTTTCAATACTTCTACGATAATTTTTTCCTAAATAACGCGCAGTTTTATTTCGGTAAACCCCACGCAGTGACACCAATGCTTACCGACTTAAGTGCCTGTCTCTATACAGGGTGAGTCGTGAAGAATCGACCAAACTGTAGGAGTGTATTCTACAGGTGAAAGTAATGTAAAAAAACTCAAATGCTGCTATCCGATTTTTATTTGTTTTCGAGTTATAGCGTAATTAAAAATAAACAAAATTTCATACATTGAAGTTTTTGCATTTTATTGGTATTATCGTTCTTTATAATATATTTTCAAAAATACCGCCATTCATTTCAAAACATTTTTTACATCGTCTACCAAGGGCGCTGGTTGCGTTCCTGATTGCGTCAGGTTGATGTTTGATATTGTCAGCAGCATTCATAATCCGTTGAATTAGTGCTTCACGAGTGTCCACTTTTACTTGATATACTTCATTTTTTAACCAGCCCCATAAACAATAATCGAGTGGCGTGAGGTCTGGGGACCTAGGAGGCCAACCAATGTGACTACCATGTCCAATCCAACTCCCTGGAAACCTTTCAGCCAACTGTTGCCTGACTGCACGAGCGTAATGTGCAGGCGCTCCATCGTGCTGGTAGAAGATTTGGATTCTGATGTTTATGGGAACATCCTCTAGCAGTCCGTGCAGTTCATTTTCTAAAAAATGTAAATAGGTGTCTCCCGTGAGGCGATTCTCAAAAATGTAAGGACCAATTAAAAAACCATCGATCATACCACATCACACCTTTACCGAAAATTTATGTTGAAAGTTACTTTCGACTGTTGCGTGTGGATTTTCGTCTGACCACACATGCTGGTTATGACAATTATTAATACCGTCACGGGTGAATGTCGCTTCATCCGTAAACAGTATACGCGATACAAAACGAGGATTATCATTTATCCATAGACAAAATTCCATACGTCTACGAATATTATCTCGTTGTAGGTGCTGTACTCTTTGTACATGGTACGGACGTAAGCCATGCTCGTGGAGTGTTTTTATCACCCTTGTTTGTGGAATGCCCAATTGAATACTAATTCTCCGTGAGTTGTGTCCTCTTCTACTACATCCAGAATATCTTCTAATTCTTGTAATTGTTGTCGACTGTCTCGTTCAGATATTATGTTTACACTGGGAAGCTTTCCGGTTGCGCACAATGTGTTGAATACACTAATAAATACAGATTTATTAGGATGTCTGTGATGTGGAAACCGTTGACGATATTAATTAGCAGCCGCTGTAGCATTCCCATCACAAAATCCATAAACAAACACCATATTAGCATATTCTAAATTAGAATAAGTGTGTGGCATTTTAGTTTGTTACACTATAGTCGTACAAACGTCAAGTCAATGTCACAATACCCGAACACAATGTTGTAATTTACTCCAAGGTATAGGGAACATTTTTTATGATGGCAGCGCCCTCACTATATCAACGATGAACTAGAGGTAGTGACATTAGACGCATTAGGCATACAAACCACTCTACACTATTTCTCGGCTGCTTTCAATGTCACTACCGCTAGTTCGGAAAGCCACGAACAGGTAGCGCTTCAGCTAGGAAGACATCCCTATAATGAATTGCTACCGGGGTTTCACTGTTTTTACGAATACATACATAAACATGGTATACTAAATCTACATTTTTAATTACGCTATAACTCGAAAACAAATAAAAATCGGATAACAACATTTGAGTTTTTTTACATTACTTTCACCAGTAGAATACACTCCTTGAGTTTGGTCGATTCCTCACGACTCACCCTGTATATTAATGAATGATGGCCGAATTACCATTATTAATTAAATTTTTGCTAAAATAAAAAATGTATGTGTCTTTTATTAAACCTTCTTAGGCAGAAGTAAATTTTAATTTATTTTCAACGACAAAGTTTAGCTAGAAATTTAAAAGTATACTAAACTATGTCTGAAATTCCAATTAATGTCAGTCTTATAAAATAACATGGAAGTGATAATCACAGAATCGAAACACTTAACTTTTGGAATGAGGAAACTTAAAATTTATTTGCGACTTGCTCAGACATCATTAGAGATAAAATATGAAACATTCGTTTATTCCTAAACGTCAAAATAATACGGAACATCTTTCGAAGAAATGTTATGAAATATGAAGAAATCTATTCTCTTTTATTAAAGTTTAACAAGGTCTATGAATGTGTTAAGTATTATATTAATATTTGTTCCCTTAAAATTATCAAGGAAGTATAGTAGACAATATTCTGTATATACATGTTTATCTATGTACATATATACACAAATGTATACATACGCAACTTAAGTTCATAGTTGGTAGAAAAGTAAATATTCTTGTCTTTATAGCTGGCAATATCACGTGTTTATCCGTGTAAACTTCCAAGTTGTATCATCCAAAAATACTGTGTCAACCAATTAATTTTATTTTGATACAAACGATTACATTTTAAGATGCTGTAATTTAACAATATGCAAATATTGAATCACAGGTGTGTTGAAATTTTGTGCATTAATATTTTTTGCTTTAAAAGATTCACCCACATTCACTTTCTAGCAGTTAGGTAAATCAAGTTTATTTTTAGGACAGACGAAATTAAAAAATTCGGTCACCGTATTTTTAAACAGTGTTTAGGATGTAACGTAAGATTATAATTTGAATTGTGAATTTAGAATTGTGAGGCGAAGAAGGAAATGTTAATTTGTTATTCGAACCATTGGTTCATATCGAGTATTTTTTTAAATTAGATAATAAATTTACAGTCGTTCAGCTCGAAAGGAGTTGCAATTCTTGCATCTGCCTACATCATTTTCATTACGTGAATGAACAGATGTTGTAAAAAGCAATATTATAAATGCTATTACTCTAAGGTGCGGTGTAAACTTACGTTTAACTGATAAAAATCAATGACTTCATATCTAAAAAAATTGCGATTTTTATTCGATCGGAAAGAGGTAGGAACATTGCACCTAGATTTTTAATGAATTGTGAATAAGGTTAGTTTTTTTCAAAATATTTTCCATAACAATTGATACATTTCTGCATTCGTTAAAACCTATTAATATCACAGGCCTACAAAAAAAAAATTTTTTTGGTGCATCTCTGTTTGAATTGTCGATAAAGTAGGTAATGTACAGTATATTGACATACGTTATTTTAACTCATTAGTTGTAGTTTAACTACTACCCTCATTGTGAATTGTTGTCGGTCTTGTTCGTAACTAGTCATTATTACAATATCATCGATAAAGTTTGTTTTACTATTTCATTATGGCTAGTACGTCCAGACGTTGTGTTAACGATCCTGATATATTTTGTTATGTTTGTGGTGAATACATACTGAAAAATCAGCGTAAATCGATTACAAACACAGTGCGTCGTTTGTATTTTGCTTACTTCGGTATTGAAATTCTACACCAAGATAAAGTGTGGGTGCCTCATTGTGTTTGTAAAATATGCGTTGAACATTTGCGACAATGGGAGAGATGGAAACGCATGTCTTTGAAGTTTGGAGTGCCTATGATATGGCGAGAACAAAAAAATCATTATGACGACTGTTACTTTTATATGATTAATATAGTGGGCATCAACAAAAACAATCGCCATAAATGGAAATACCCCAATATTTCTTCAGTACAAAGACCTGTTCCTCATTCAGAAAATGTTCCAATACCAACTTTTCACCAGGTAGTGCAGCAATCTCAGGAGGATGAAGCTGAAATACCTATTTCTTCCCAAGTAGATGATGACTTTCAATACTGCGGAAAAACATCAGATCCTAAGCCATTTTCAGAATGAGCTTAGTGACCTCATCAGAGACTTAGATCTTTCGAAGGAACGTGCTGAGTTACTAGCGTCAAGATTAAAAGAAAAAAATTGTCTTTCCTCAGATGTTCGAGTGTCTACATATAGCACGAGAGAGGGAAAGTTATTGATGTTTTTTTCATCTCATGAAAATTTTGTGTATTGCTGTAATGTGAGTGGTTTGCTGGCTTTCATGGGTTTAACGATCTATCAGCCCAATGAATGGCGTCTCTTTATTGACAGTAGTAAACGAAGTCTAAAAGCAGTTCTTATACATAATGGAAATAAATATGCTCCCGTTCCAATTGCTCACTCAACATGTGTAAAAGAAGAATATGAGGTAATTTCAAATCTTTTACAAAAAATAAAATATATTGAACATAACTGGGTGATCTGCGTCGACTTGAAGATGGTAAAAGACGAGCAGTGCCGCTTTTCAATTTACAAAGCGGAAAATCTGAAAAGTCACGGACATGTGATCCATCCTTGTATCATTTTGGTTTTAGATAGAGTTATCTCTGATCTGATATAACCTAAGTTTGTCTATTTTATTTTGCACGTGAGTTATTTTTTCTGTTATTAATGTTACGACGTCCGCGAATACAAGATCTTCCAAATGCTGTCCAAATCTCCAAGTTTTTTCATTAACCAATCTTATGATATTAGAAAGAGAAACGGTGATAGCACACATCCTTCTCTCTTCCCACTTTATATCTTAATCTTAAATAAATATAATGCTTTCCTAAAGCAAACGTTTTTTTAAAGGAGTCAACATCCCTACGTGAAAGAAACTATCTAAATAGGAGACATGTAGTTAGGAATGTACGAGTTTAAAGTAATACAGAAATATAAGAATATATCAATAGTGTAAACAAAAATAATTACTATCGCTACTTATCGTACTTTTAAGAATTGCATAATCTAGTGCATATAAGAAATTAAGGAGTTTCTGTACAAATGTAACACGCACGCTATAATATAAACAAAAATTTAATAAATATTGTTTTGATTTTGATAATTTGGTATAATTCCGATAAGAATGTTAAATCATAAAAAGAGGTTAAAGTTTAATTAAATTTAGAACAGCTATTAACTGAAATTAAAATTTGATATGTGAACATGTATCGAACGTTAAACAATCCAAACCACTCTTATATTAACACCATATGCACGGTAAGCTTTATTTTACGACTTTTTGGTTATTTCTGTTAAAATAAAAATGGTTTATTAAACTTTTTTTAGCCAATTAAGGGGAATTAGCTATTATATCGAACACCTACTTATTATTGAATTAATAACGAAACCATTCAATTTGCGCACGGACAACTGCAAGTGTTTGAGGAAACAACTAGTTGAGTGAATGACACAAGTGAAACAAAAGTGAAACCTGTTTCTTTGTAAGGTATTGGAATTTAAAATAAGTTGCAATTTTATAGTTTTTATGAAATGAATCGACTTGTACATTTTCTTTGTTTCTCATTCTTTAAATCCCTACAGTCCTTGAGTATTAAATTGGAAGTATAGTTTATTTCAAATTATAAGAATATAACTTTGAACGGCTCTAATGTTTTTATTGCACCACCTTCTGTGATGATAATTATTATACCTGATCTCCTTATTGTACGTGTATGGTTTACCTATTTGCAACGTATGAATCTAGGGGCCATATTGACTATAAATTAGGGCCCTATAATATAATAATAAAACGCTGTTAATTTCAAGTATATAATAAAAAATATCTGTACATTGGGTTTATATACAAAGAAAAAATTACAAATCGTGTGGCAACATGTGTAGTGTTTACATATAGATATATAAAGCTAATTTATTTCTAATACGCAATAAAATTTTTATGTGTCACCGCATTTCATAAATCATCTGTGATTGAGTCGTCTTGCAAATCGGTGTCTGTGTCTGAATCGTATTGCAAATTTATAATCAAAGGTGCTACTATTTTGTACATGCGCATATATTCGTCCTCTTTTGCTATTGCGTGTTTAACAGCATTTTTCCAATTTACAGCAGTTATGTGTTCCATAGCATTTTTTATGTGTGTTGTGTAACACACATAAAAAATGCTTTCACTAAATTTCGGTGTTTGATTTGTTCGTCTTATGGTATTTTTCAGTTGGACCCATATCAATTCAATGGGATTGAAAATGCAATGGTGTGGTGGTAAACGCAAAATTGTATGTCCTGCTTCTTTGGCTCTGTTATCCACATAATAATCCTTTAAATATTTTTTTGTCTTTATCACCTCTATTAATTGGTTTTTTGTATAATGATCCTCGAAATATAAATCATTTGCTTCTAAAAATGTTTTAATATCTTTCTTATATACATTTTGTAGAAACTTTGGTTAGCTGTCGAGAATGATACGCAACGTTGTCCATCACTATCACAATATCTTTTGGTAAATTTTGCAGAAAAGTGTCACAAAACCATTCTTCAAATAAAGATGAGGTCATATCTTCATGGTAATCTAAACTTGAGGATTTAACATTTTTAGCAGATAATAGCGGCTGTCCGACCCATCCTTTTTCTGGCCCAGCATGAAGAATGATTATTCTTTTCCCTCTCGAAACCGGCGCGTCCAACTGACACATACTTGAACTATCCACCCAACCTTTGCAAATTGTGTCATGGGTGTGATACCACGTCTAGTCTAAATAACATATGAATAGTCCTTCTTGTCTATACCATCTAATTGCCATTAAGTATTCATATCGAAGTTTCTGTAGCCTAGGGCTTTAAATAATTGTGCGACGTTTGTCTATAGTATCAAACTTAAAACCAGCTTTCTTTAGCGTCCGCCACAAGGTTGCTTTAGAATACTGAATATTCACTGATTCTTTTATGTAAGCAGTCAAGTGTAGATACAACATTTCTTCTGAAGAAGGAGTATAATTGCTGCCTAATAGTATCAATTTCATACTCTTCAATTTTTCTCGGTGCTCCTTTGTCACTTCTTTGCTTTCGAGGCCCTGCGTTATTTTTAATTATTTTATATATTGTTCCAAAAGGCACCTTGGTTAATTGGGACGTTCGTTGAATGTTCTGGGTTTGTAGTTCGTTATTTTCTTCCATCAGGGTATGATAGACATTGAAAATTATCTGTTTTGCATCTTCTGATATATGCTTTCTCTGTCGTGCTCCAACAGTATTATCACTATCAACATCAAAATCACTAACACTTTCAGCAAAAGGTCGCCACATGTTCGTTAAGAAATTAGAGAAAAATCAAATATGTATACAGCAGTAGAGATTAACAATAAATGATAAATAGACTCAATATTAGATGTAATATATACCAACTCTCCTAACTATATTTACTTAAATTTTATTTAATAAATATAAGCACTTATTTCATCTAAATTGTAATTTAATGACTATTTAACTATATATAATAACTATATATTCAAATTAACAGCTGTTGGTACTTATATTATTAAATTTTATTTCATCTAAATTGCAGTAATTACAATTACTTAAATTTTGTCATTACGGACCTCAGCAGTTTGTTTGCGTAAAAGAAAATCGTATTGAGCGGCCAGGTAGTTATTGCCGCAGGTGGTGAAATAAAAGCATTAGAGCCGTTCAAAGTTATATTCTTATAATTTGAAATAAACTATAGAGAAAATTTTTAATAATATAAAATATTATTAAAAATGGGGTGTGAAGAACACAATACAAGTTATATATTTGTGAATGTATCTCCTCTCCAGAGACGCAGATACGTATTTCACCTTTCTACAGGATCGTCGGTTGTTACCGTCTATAGAAACACGTTGGTTAGTTCGGCAGTTATTATGTAGACAGCGCTGAATATTCTTTCACGCTCTGTCTTAATAATTTCTGGTTGATACCAAGGTAGTTATGTTTGGTTGAATGTACCTCTTCTCCAGGAGGGGCGTACCGACGATCCTGTAGAAAGGTGAAATACGTATCTGCGTCTCTGGAGAGGAGATACATTCACAAATATATAACTTGTATTGTGTTCTTCACACCCCATTTAATAATATTTTATATTATTAAAAATACTTTTGTATTATACAAATTGGTGTGGTTTTTACCCACTCATGTATGTTTCAAATTATTTTGTTATAGAGAAAATTGTATTAAGGTATACATATGCACGAAATAAAAACGTTGCACACATCCAGAAATATATTATTATAAAATCGGATAAGCTTGATGATGAATGCGTTAAAACAATATGAAATTGTATTCGGCTCCACGTTACTGCGCAGAAAATATTATAAAATAACATAAAATTCAGGTTGGTAGTCAAAAATGACATGAAAAATAGTTCTTATGAGTTGTTATACATATAGTTAAACGAAATTTTATATGCTTTTTATTTCAGTTAGACTTATTAATCGTTCAATTCTTAATTTCTTTTAAAATTATATTTTTAAATTATGTAGTTTAATATTTAAATCAAATAAAAGGATTTTCCAAAACGGAATGAAGTTGTATTGAAGACTCAGTTTACAATACAACTCTATCCGAGGAAGACACTGTGTGTCGAAACAATTGTATTGTGTCCCTCAATAAAGTGGAAATTAAATAATATTGCTTTTTCATTTTTATTTCAATAATTATGAACTTCCATCAAGTATAGGCTACTTCGATTCAGAATGTATATAAAATCATATCCCCTTTTACCTAAGGTGTCCACATATTATAAAGTTTATTCATGAACAAATTTACACCACTGTTTTTTATCTTTTACTGTTAGCTTTGCCTGCTCCCATGATTGTACTTTATTTTGTAGAATTTTTTCTATTGCATCTTCCCATATTTTCATTTTACTCTTGGACGTCCTCGCCTTCCTGTTATAGGTGCTCTAGCTTCCCATATCTTTTTCACTTGTCTATTATTTTGCGTTCTCTGCAAATGACCTCACTAGCTTAATTGTCGTTGTTCTATAAATTTCAGGATTGGTTGAACTTCTAAATCGTGTCTTGTTTGTTTCTGAGTCTGTACCTTTTTGTTACCTCTCTTTCCATTTTAAGATATTTCATTTCTATTGCTTGTATTTTTCATTTTTGTTGTTGTGTCAGTGTCTATGTCTCTCATTTTCTCTCATCCGTATGTTAGAATTAACTTATACACCGCTTGATAAACTTTAATTTTTGTTTTTCTGAATATCTTTTTTTATTTAAGGAATTTTTTTTAGTGTGTCTTAATTTTTATCTCGTTTTCTTCTAGTATTTCCTTCCAAATATCTATATTTTTCTGTAATCCTTCTCGTTGGTTACCATAAATACAACATCGTCTGCATACACGCATTCTCAGTTATCTACAATTTTTTGTAAATTATTGTACTTACAAATTAATTTTTTGTTCATTGGGTTCTCTTGATAATATTATCCACGAACACTGTGAATAATGTAAGACACATTCCTCCACCAGGTTTTAGTCCCTCTTAACGAATACGAATAGTATTCCTCGCTCTTTTGTTTAATACTCGATATTTCGTTATACATCGAATAACATGATAAGAAGCTAAAAACAAGAGCTAATACATTGGCATTTTGCAACTGCATTTAAGTGTCCATTATGTTATTGTTCAAATAAAAGGAAACGAGATGACGTGGTAGATAGAAATTTCTACCTACGACTAAAAGCAACTGGAGATAAAAACCAATGAGGTCTCAGCAAAACTTTGATTGAATGGTTCCTTTAAGAATTAAAATAATAGTATACCACACCAGACATTAAATCCAAAACGCACTTGATGTCGAGCAGGTCTGATTACATGAGGGTTTTCTGTAGACCAAAATCGTAAATTTTGTCTATTGAATAAACCATTTGTGAATCTAGCTTCATCGGATCATAATATTTGAGAAGAAAAATGATCACTATTATCGCATTGCCTAGTGTACCATTCACAAAATTCTCTTCGTCATTCATTATCCCCTGGTCTTAAAGATTGACATACATTTTATTTATATGGATGATATTTGTGGGAGGCCAAAATCTTATGAGCAGTAGATTTGGGAACGCCGGTGTTATATTGAATTTCCCGAACTGATGTGTTTGGATTTTCAACAACTGCTTGTAAAACATTAGTTTTAGTTTCATTACTTATGCGCTGCGGTTTTGTATATGGCTTAGTAAATGATCCATGATGTATTAAATTTACTGTTAAATTTCTGTAAGTAGAAAGATGGGGTTGTCTGCGTTCTGGGTACTGGTTTATGTACATTTAGGCAGCACTCGTCGAATTTTTGTGACACAGGATGTAACAGGACAACATATCAAATTTGTCACTATTACTAAACGGCTCCATAACAGCAAAATTATTTAATAATAATCACTAAATTTAGTATTTAAATGGTACTTTATATTTTATTATGCTAGGTATTTATTTTGCTATTCGATTTGTAAATTTCCCCCCAAACTAAATGTCAACTATAAACAAACTCTAACAATGACAGTTGTATCTTAGATTTTATGTTTCCAAGGTTTCCTACTGTCAAATTTCGCAAGCGTTCTAACCTGCTAATGTAACAATATGTTTTTTTTTAATTTTTGAAATTAGTTTTGGTATCAGGTATAACAAATTGTACATTTTTGAAAAGGGAAAAAAAAATTGTTTTCGATGGTGTCATAGCCAACTATGACCCCCATAAGAAAAATGAAACTTGACCATTGTAGCTCAACTACTATATCAGTATTCAAAAATCTAAATACAACACCAGATTCCCATTAAAAAAGTGTCTTAAGGAAGTGCAAGCTAAATTTGTCTTACTTTAAAAATAAATGAGTTATTAAAGAAAATCGAAAAAACAAAAATTCACTTTTTTGCAATAGCGCCCGAAGTACATTAAATATTAAAAGCTAGTGTCTAGGGTTTGGTACAACTTTATCTATGGAGTATTTTATCCCATTTAACCAAATCTGTATCTCTCATAATAAGCGAGATCCCCATATTGAGAATGAGTCTGTGGACAGACTGTATATAACAGCTAAAATTCGTTATAGCTAAACAAACAATTGAATATCGCCAGATATTCTTCACTTTACAGTAATTTATTTGCTAACCAATTAACATTGACACATTCTGCTGTTATGTAAAAACACCCAAAACGTTAATGTTATTTATTATGTAATTCACATATCGATAATATTGATATTAATTATGATTGCATGCAGATAATATCCAAGCTGACCATATAAACACTTTTGACATTATAATAGCCTGCTATTAATGTCTTATTTAGTAAAACAATTTGTTAATAATCAATTTGGCATCGGCAATTTTGTATTCACCACCGAATTCCTTAATATTCCTCAGGCGGGCTTAAATTCTAAATTACGCTCATTAAATTTTGGACGATGAATCATGTATGTGTTTATGTTCAGAATACAGCATTCAATTATGACTAATGAAAGTTGTACGTCTAAGATACTACTGTATTGTTGTAATTATTTCATTATTATTGTCATGTTAATGGTTATGCGAGGAAGTATATTCATCTTGTACATTTTCGTCCTTTGCGTGTTTGTACATAGAATAACGAATGTCATGATGTAATAAAAATGCGTCGACAGCGCGTAAGAATTTGGATAGAATAAAATGCAAATTTCCTTATACTCCCATTAATGCAATTTTTGTCTTATGTATTATAAATATATACTGATTTTCAAAAGTTACGAAGAATGTTTTCAATGAAACGTAAAACATACCGTGTGATATGTAAAAATCGTCGCGTTTTTATGGGAGTATAACTTTTCCTTAATATACGTATTATCGAACTTAATTGATTCGGCTTTAACTTGTTGAAGATCCATAATTTAAAATAGAAGTAAAACCAAGGATCAAAATCTTTACTTTATTAATATTTGCTCGTAAAGCGACAATTGTTTCTCCAGTATTGTGGCTTCATCATATACTTGCTAGAGCCCGTTACGAACGAGTTTATAAGGTCCATATTTATTCTGGAATGTTTTTTATGTTATTAAGTCATTTGTACTTGAGCGAATTCATATACAGGATTTTTCACGTTAGAAGTTTTCTATGTTAACGCCTTAGGACACTTTTAGAATTTTATAGTACGTAATCTTTGCGTCGAGATATACGCTTTATTAAAATATAAACATCTGGCCGGTATACACGACATACCGTAATGCATACAATAAACCTGCTTATCTTAAAATTCGCAATATATCTTTTATAACTGAGTGCGTTTCGTAAAAAAAAAAAAACTTTTCGTAAACATCTCTTACAAACAGTATTTTCTTTGTTAATATTTAAATCTTACCGGACTGTATATAATAACAAAAATTCTGAGTTATAATTTCATACGAACACGTGTTCTATATAAAACCCGATGTTTTTTGAAAACGTTCGTACGTATATATTAACTTATACTGAGTAGGATTCTGGAATGTAGGGAAAATCTGACAGCTCTGCTCATGAACCACTTTCGGTTATAGCGGAAGTCATAACCAACTTTGATATTTTAAATAGAATGTTATATTTTTTTATTGTTTTTTTTAGATTTCTTGTAAAATACTATAACAATAATATTAAGATATTTCTTTTGCAAAAAATTAAACCATTTTTGATTTATGTTGATTTTGTAAATTTTTTTGTTTTTTAAAACCACATATCTAAGGCGTATTTGAACTGAACTACGTCATATTTCTACTGGAGAAAGCGAAAGGTATAAGATGCTGAGCAATGTCTAAACATTATTTAAGTAATTTTTAATTAAAGAAAAATCGTTTTTTTATGGAACAGCATGTAGATGAGCGCGCCATAGTAAAACGATAAACATTTTGCATCGTACAGGTCTAGGTTTCCTTATGCCTATCTCTCAAAGTTTTAGGGTTATTAATGATTATTTTCTAAATTGAGCATTATCAAGAAAAATCATAGTAGTAAGCCTTGAAAAGTAAATCCGTCATCAATCTGTCAAAATTGTCACAGGTTTATTTCCTGTCTAACTTGAACTTGTGAACAAATTAAAGCAATTTGTTCACAAATATTCACAACGAATTAAATATTTATTCTAATAGAGATATTTTGGATTAATTCTACATTCATGGTGA
Source organism: Melolontha melolontha (assembly GCA_935421215.2). Lineage (NCBI taxonomy): Eukaryota > Metazoa > Arthropoda > Insecta > Coleoptera > Scarabaeidae > Melolontha > Melolontha melolontha. Next base: position 205,809,995 of record OW285235.1, read on the forward strand.
ATCTCTTCAAATTGTAATAACATGTCGACTTTTTAATGAAAGATACCCTTACCAGCAGCGATTACAACTAAATTCAAGCGATTAGAGTCAAATTTCATACGCTTTAGTTTTCAAGTCAAGAAGACAGTCCAAAGTCAATTACGGGCGACGAAGGTAATGAAATCGTAGTTTTGGGATTTTTTTCATGCGCATCTAATTAGTTTTATAGCGGCGGCGTCTGCAGTTGTAGGAATTTTATGTACATCAATACATAGGATTTTAAAGAAAAATAAAATTCATCCTTATTCTTTCCAATCTGTTCAGGCCTTCAACATAGAACGAGATCAACATAGAAGAATTCAGTTTTGTGAGTTTATTTATTATAACTAAAACACAAGACGATCCAAGATCCACGACCCAATTTCTTATCTAAAATTATCTGGACAGATGAATCGAGATTTAACCGCGAAGGATTTTTAATAGAAGAAACTGTCTAAAGAAACTATTGGGCACAACAAAATTCATATGGTATTATAAAGAAGCAAATTTTCAAGACACTTTTAGCTTCAATGTTTTTGCAATGATTATACATAATCGCATTCAATACGAAATTTATAACGAGAATTTAACAAGCGTCAGGCATCTACAATTGTTAAGGGAAGTAGTAGAAACGGCAATGTTGGTTTCAAATGGATGGAGCACCCGTTAACTCTTCACATGATGTATACTGGAGGCAGCAAAAGTTATAAGATTCTGAGCAATCTCTAAACATTTAATAAATCTCTTACAGGCTGTTCAGAATTTATTGATTATTTAAGTAAAGAAAGAAAAATCTTTTTTTAATGGAACAGCCTGTAGATGAGCACGCCATAGTATGTAGATAAACATTTTCTAAATTGAGCATTATCAAGAAAAGTCGTAGTAGTAAGCTTTGAAAAGTAAATCCGATTTGTCAAAATTATCACAAAGTTTACTTCGTGTCTAACTGGTAAGGATTATAATATTTTTACAAAAGATGGGCGTCTGTTATTTTATAAATACTGCGAAGTTCATGTTACGGCGACAAAAAAACTTCAAGTAACTCAGCATCTTCAAACCGGAAAATTTGCAAGCTATAAAAATGGCAAAAGGGGAAATAACGAAGGACAAGTGTTAATTTCTAATTTACCCGGCATGGACCTTAACGGGTTGTTAGCTAAATTAAATGAAGTTTTACGCAACTTTAGGGAAAAGTATACAAAAGGAAATATTCCGGATGAATCGACGTTAAGAAGAAATTCCGAGTTATATAGAACAACACTGAACAAATTAAGAGAAAATCCAGAAAAATTGTTTGATCAATAAATTATACGCAGTGCTATCAAGAAATATGGGCTATCAACAACTGAAGAATATCAGTGAGGTGTTGCGAAGTAAAACAACCCTTAATGAAAAAAATGAACAATTAAAGTGGCATTGTAAAATATAAATTTCTACCAATAGTGTCGTGTGATGAGTTTTTTCAGAGTACAAAAATATTCTAGTCGACAATAGGTTCAAATTTGTTTTTGAAAATTTGTTACATCACGTTGTAGTTAATTGTAATTATAATTTGTTTCTATAATTTCAATAATTTCTCAAAAAAAATGTTTGTGTTTTAACGAACAAATAAAAATTCTTTAATATAAAAAATTGTGTAAAAATTTATTTTTTAAAAGGCGATTTTAATGCATAGTTAAGTGCATATTCTGAATGTTTTTGCTGCATATTTGCATGTATATTTTGATGTTTTTTAGTGCATAATTATCCTAAGCCTAATTATTACAATACATTCGTATGCTATCATTAATTCCTTTTTTTCTTTACCGACTATTCTACTTCTATGGCAGTAAATATAATACGAGGTGTATTGTCCATGTGTACAGTTAGAGACGTGTATATTGCATGTCTGTTTCATTTGTATTCTACTTCTCTTTCCTTTATTTACATGCTTTGGATACGTTACTATATTTTTGATACTGGGTATATGTATCTCTGGATATATTTGTGTAGGCCTCGTTCCTTTGTTTCCGAATACAGTGTATTCACTGTGTTCACACTGTATATTATATACAGTTCATATATAGTTGATTTTATATGTTTCAATATAAAACGGATTAGCGAATGTTGTATGCGTTTTAAAGCTTTCATTGTTTGTTTATAATAAATTTAAAATGATAAACAGTATGAAAATTATTGCTAAGGGGTTTTCCAACCAATCTGCATGTTCGATCAAAAATCTTTTTCTTTCAGTAACATTTTGCAATATCCTGTATATATTTTCCTATAATATATTTCTTGTGTATTATAAAACTAGGGTAACGCGCTAGTCTGTTTATTTGATTATCACATACAAATAAAAATTTCTAATATCCGTAATTGGTATGAATTATTTTTTAAAATTTTAATGAATTGGTATACAAGAGGACATTAGTCAGTTTGGTTTTGTTTTGTACACTAATTATAAGTATTCATGAAGACGCACTTGTAATTTATCATTGCTTGATGACAAGTTCTCCAACTATATACAATATTATAGGGTGCAAGACATAATTATTATGGACTATTAATGAACCTGTCAAGAGAATAATTAAGTCAAAACAACATATTAGAGTAAAGAATTATGCGATTAAATTTATTTGTAAATTTCTGCGTGTAAAAGAAATAAGAACATCATGAAAATTTTCACTACATATTTCATCTCCTTCTCTATCATTCTATCATTATACAGTTGATTTACTTTAATAATTATTAATATAATTAATATTAATATAATGTAAGCACCTTTACAAGGATGAAAAGGCTTTTCTGCTGCCGAGATTTAAACCTTGACTTAAAAATACGACTGATAAGATGCTATGTGCTGTCTATACTATACTATGGGATGGAGGCCTGGACGCTGAAGGTAACCGACATGAGGAGACTGGAGGCATTTGAGATGTGGGTCTACCGGAGAATATTGAAGATCTCATGGGTAGAGAGAAAAACCAACGTAGAAGTGATGAGACGTATGCATAAGGAGAGAGAAGTGATTCCGACAATTAAGAGAAGAAAACTGCTGTACATGGGACATGTCATGAGGGGAGAAAAATATCAAATACTACAAATAATTATGCAGGGAAAAATCCCAGGCAAGAGATCTATAGGAAGAAGACGAAATTCATGGCTGAAGAACCTTAGGGACTGGTTTGGATGCAATAATAATGAACTGTTTAGAGCTGCGGTTTCAAAACTAAGAATTGCTGCGATGATTGCCAACCTTCGAAGCGGAGACGGCACCTAAAGAAGAAGAATATAATTAGTTCTCTAATGCCAAGTCGATAACAATTTTTTATATTTCATATAATTCATACATACTGAAACGTTTTTATATTCCTATTTATATGCGTATTAGCTATACGGTATGGAAATTACTTATGGGATAAATTCGGTAATTTCAAAATGAAAGATATTTCTGTAAAATGCTAAAACTTTTATTTTTTTAAATTTATTTTTATTTTATTTTTTAAATTGCCCAGGTTATAAATTACTGCAACTATTAGTGAGGTCATCTCCTTCAGAGCAGTGACGCTTTTTCTTAAATAGAATACTACATTTTTTTATAAATTAGAAGATAGTACTATTAAAAACATTTTCAATGAACCCAGACTAGCTACCTCTATTTTCAACAGTTCTTGAGATTTTTACACTTTTACGTTCCAACTACAACAACACCAAACGTCAAAGTTTACTGATTCTTTTTTGATTAAAGTAAAATTACTATTTTTCTTGTATTATATTATCGTCAAGTGTAATCAATTTTATCATTCAGTTTTTTCGTGTTGACTCGTTCTTTATAATATTTTTGTTGCGATACATTTAATCCGTTATTAGTTAAATCACTTGCTGTCATCAGTGACAACACTTTTCTTGATTAAAATAGATATTTTTTATTGAAAGTTTTTAACAATAATGAAATATCTAACGGAATCTTCTAGAATTGAAATTTTGATAATGATTGCATAAGGAGACATGTAGAAAGCATTTCGAGATAGTCCAACTGTTCCAAGAGAGGCACCCTGAACAACCCCACATTTCACAAGGAACTGTATCGACGGCACCTGGTATCCTGACGACGCCAAAACGAAAATTCTTCTCATTATTGCAGAAAACATAACATCTACGTTACGCTAAAACAGAAACAAGACACCCTAACCACAATATATATCAATAAATACTATATACTTATTTCGGCAACTAAGTTGCCATCTTCAGTAGACTAACCTTAAAACTGAAAAAAATGTTAAACGTAGCGTTTTTGGCTAAGGTAAACCTTAGAAGATATGCTCTTCACCAAATCGCCAGTGGGATAACACGAGTCTTATCAATACGTTACGCTAAATAGCTTTAGAAACTAACATCAGCCCTACAACTGTATTAAAGTGTTCTACAAACGAGAAGCTTCATACCTATAAACTTCAATACGTTCAAGAGTTAACAGAAGATGATTCGAACCGCCGTCTTCAATTTTGTGCGCAAATTATGGATTTGTTGGATAGAAATGAAATTTCTTTAGACACCATAATGTTAAATGGAGAAGTAAATCGCCAGAATGGTAGATATTGGGCTGCCACGAATCCTCACTGGATGCGCCAAAATCACAGCCAACGTCCAGAAACAGTAAACGTTTGTTACCAGGCATACTCAATGATCTTATACTAGACCCTAGGTCCTATTTTTATTGAGGGCAATCTTACTGAGCAAAATCTTCTGAGGGACAAACTTGTTCCAGGCTTAGCAGTTTTATATCCAGATCCTCAAGACCCAGATATTCCATAACAACACGTTATGGATTCAGCAGGATGGAGCACCAGCTCACTATTCCCTTTGTGTTCGACAGTATTTAAATCGAGTTTTTGCAAATAGATGAATTGGGAGGAGGGCATCCATAGAATGGCCAGCCAGATCGCTTGATTTAACTTCGCTCGATTTTTTCTTTTGGGGTTATTTAAAGAGTAAAGTTTTTAAAAAAACCTAAAAATTGACATTATTTGAAAGAGCATATCCGAACGGAAATTAGAAATATTACACATCAAACTTTACAAAATGTTAAAGAAGAGTTTTATATTAGATTAGGACTTTGCCAACATGTGAACGGAGAACACTTTGAGCATTTGTTATGTTAGTAACAAATCTAAAGTTGTTTGTAGTCCTATTATTTAATCAATTTTTGCCCATTTTTGTGATGTTTACTTACAGTATTCTTTGGTTAGACAAATGTGATTAGGATAATTAAAAATTACTGAAAAGCCATTTCCATCAACGGGAACGTACAGACGCGTTTCGCTCTAATTGAAGCTTATCAATGTACGGTATCTTGAAGACAGTCATGGCTTTTCAATTCTCTACTTTGTGTATATATAGTTAACATTCTGAACTTACTGCAAATGAGAATTAATGAATATTAAATCTCATTTTTGCATGACAATGTCGCCTTATGTGATGCATTAATAACTACAATAACTACATAAGGCGACATTGACATGTAAAAATGAGATTTAATATTCATTAATTCTCATTTGCAGTAAGTTCAGAATGTTAACAATATATACACAAAGTAAAGAATTGAAAAGCCATGACTGTCTTCGAGATACCGTACATTGATAAGCTTCAATTAGAGCGAAACGCGTCTGTACGTTCCCGTTGATGGAAATGGCTTTTCGGTCATTTTTAATTATCCTAACAACCAGTAAGATCGTAGTCTCGACGAGGTGTGTTATACGTGCTAGTACAAACTTGGTTTGTCGGATTGTAGTTATTAATGCATCACATAAGGCGACATTGACATGTAAAAATGAGATTTAATATTCATTAATTCTCATTTGCAGTTAAGTTCAGAATGTTAAAATGTGATTGTTTCAAAAACTATTACAGATAAAGGTATCCTGTAGGATTTGTTACTAAGGTTGTTAAGAATACTATCCAAAACTAAAACAAAAAATATTGCAGTACATTAAAGAAAATAGTGCCACATCATAGTTCTCAAAAGAATGACGACTTGAACTAGTGAAGCAACTTACAATAAGAATTATTAGTTTTTAAGTTACTGGATTTATTCTATAAGTAGTTTCCACACAGTATATTCGTTCTGCGTTTTTATATTTATTTATTCGTGTGTCGATGTAATGTATTGATTACCCATTTTAAACTCAAGGTTATTTATATTTACTTCGTTTAATTTTCTATTTAAAACTATTTATTTCCAATGGATGTTCATCACTAATAAAAATTTTAGACGAATATTTATAGCTTTCCACTGTCATTATCGTCAACTTTTACGCATTTAATAAGATGATCTTTTACTACTACTGTTAGCTGTTTCTTTATTTAAATTTATACAATGTAGTTATATGTAACATACATTAAAAATATATAGACTATTTTAAAATATTATGTCTATGATGTATATGTAACACATATGTGTTGTAATATGTAACATTATAAATAGAACGAACTAGCTAAAGCCAAGCAAAACAGCCAATGGTGAATTAATTCATTAATTCATTTTTCAATATAAGTAATAAGAAAATCTTCATTAGATATAATTTAAAATTTGCTATTTGGACAGTATATTTCTTTGATAATAAAAAAACTTAATATTTTTTTTTGTAAATGAAAAACTAGCAAAATATCATCAAAGAATATATATTTTTCAAACGATTCAAATCAATTGTTGGAAGACGCTGCTAGAAGTGGCCGTCCATCTACGTTTCGAAAGGACAAAAATGTAGAACTAATATACCTTTAATTTACTCTTATTTCTATTTATATAAATACTTTCCTAACTATATAATTCTTTATAATTATTTAGAGCTTTAATTAATCTAAGATTATTTAAACAAATACGTTGGGCAACGCTAGATTTTTCAGGTCTATTAAATCTAAAATGGGAAGTTATTTGTAACGAGAACGTTTAGTTTGTCCGTTATATTACAATTGTTACAATTTACTTTATAGACACCTGACTTTTGTCCTACTTCAATTTTATCCTTGGTGTTACCTAAAAGTGATTTTAATGAGTTGGATGATTTAAACAAGATTTGAAGAAAATGTTTTTTTAAATATAACGTTCAGATTTCTAGAAGCTGAGTGATACAGTAAACAAACTTGATCACCTTAATCTTTTTGAGGTAGTAGTAGTTCTTGAATTAGTTTTTTAAGCCTATATTTCTTAATTAGGTTAGTTACTATTTTCGAGTCGAAACTATTGTATACAGCGATGTTTTTGATTAAACTGAGTTTTTTCTCATATATATCTTCTGTAAGCAGGAAACAGCTGATGGATAACAAAATTAAACAATGCCATCTTTTGTTGGAAACTGTCATTTGAATCCGCGGTTATAAATTTGTTAACATTGGTGTCTTTTAGAAATATATCTATTTCTAAGTTGTTATTATTCGTAATAACTAAAACATCTAAAAATCTGCTAATTCAACAAACGTATATCGTGCGTTCAAAAAACTGCCTGTAGTGAACCATGATTTCTAAGTAACATCAATAAGCATATCGTAACTTTACTAACATGAATTTCTGAAATGACAAGACGGCTTTAGAAAATTGCAAGGTTAGAAAATTGTAAGGTTAATTGCTAGGTTCTAATCTTCCTGTCATGAATAAATAAAATTCCATACTATCGATGACACTAATGACTAGAGTGGACCAATCCGGAGCGATATTGGTAAATATTTCATATTAAAGCCGAAAAACTCCAATAATTTATCAATTTATATATATATATATATATATATATATATATATATATAAATTGATATATATATATATATATATATATATATATATATATATATATATATTATAATAAAAATATTAATTGAATATTTATTGAAGACACTAGCTTTAATTCGTTACATTTCTGTTATTGGGATTTCTTAGAAGGTTGGAAGTCTATTATATTTGTATTGTTTTCTTAATTTAGAGTGTCAAATCTATAATTAAATTTCAAAAGTATATGACTTTCTTACATTTACTAAAATTATAGAACTATGTAAATCTAGTTAATTTTGTGTACTTCAAAGGTTATGTGTGAAGGAAAATTGAATTGTAAACCAATAAGTTCATAATATTAATTAAGAATCAAATTATTGTATAAATGTCAAATATTTTGGAAAATTCTATATAACTAAAGCGACCAATGATCTTCAAAAACAGGAAAAGCTGTTGGGTTGCCATAGTGAGTTATTGAAACAATTGGAGAGAAGAATTTTTGCACTGGAATTAATGGAATGTGTTTTGGATAAAACGAATTTTTTTTTAAAAATATAAAAACAAGTAGGTATAATTTATATTACATACCAAGATTTGAACTGTTTTCATTTTATACTCCGCTATCAATTAATGAGCCACAAAAGACGTGTACCAGCTTTAGAAAAATATTGGGAAACATTACAAGGCCTTATATTACCAGGATTGGGACCGGTGATCCTAACTTTCGAGATCTGCCAGAATTGTGAACGTTGTTCCTGAAGTTAAAATATACCCGCCGTACGTCAGGGAAGAAAGACTTAATTCCAGAGACTAGACGGATAATTGTGATAGAATATTGAGCTAAGTTTTTTTATTAGTTGTATTTTTTTTTTAAGTAAACAGATACACTTACTTACCGAAGGTAAATAAAGATCCCTTTAATGACCATTTTGTTTAAAACATTGTAAGTAGGGAGGTTATATACAAATTCATATATTCAGCAAATTGATTTATCAGAATCTATTTGTTTATGTAGCCTAGTATTTGTCTCCTTTCCGTAGATTCAATTTTTTTAACCTATGAGAAATTCCACATAACCATTAAATTTTATAATTAAATCTTCAATAAAAATAAATTGTTAACTATTGTTTATTCCGAATGTTTTGTTAAATGTACCTAATTAAATATTCACTTATTAAGATAAGATTTTCCTCTTAATAAACGGAATTTAAGAACCAAGACAAGTCGTTTGAATTCAATTAGTTTATCATATTAATACTGAGCTAACATACCTTTTAATTTCTTTGTCAGACAGAATCTTCACGACCCTGGAGATATTAGAGGAATCATGTTCGTTGTTTTTTTTTTTCAAATTATATTAAATTTCAAACTTTCTTTTAAGACCAAAGTACTATTTGGTTATAGAGATTATGTATATTTAACTACAAACGTTTATATTCATTGGACCTGCGCAGAAGTGTATCAGAATGCGGGGGTAAAAATTAGAATTTTAAATTCATTTTCTGTTTTAAAGTTTAATATTTTGTCTTTAAAAACACTTTTTAGTAAACGTTTGTATCAAAGATTATTATAATATACTCGTATATATATATATATATATATATATATATATATATATATATATATATTAATTGATAAATTATTGGAGTTTTTCGGTTTTTTATGAAATATTTACCAATATCGCTCCGGATTGGTCCACTCTACTAATGACATTTGACATTTAACATTTGACAATTCATTGATGGTGCGATTAAGTTACGACATAACTAAAAAATTTCATTGCCAACTCTGAGGCTGTTTTTTTTTTGAACGCACGATATAAGGCTTTATGACATACAATCGTACCATAAATATTTTTTTCTACGCCCATGTCTGTAAACGTCAAAAATCGCACTGTCAACATTCCTTGTAAATGACATTTAACAATAACATGCACGTAATGAGATCTCATAACATACACGTGCGTTTTGAGAAGAAAACTTAAACTTCTTGGTTTAATCAAATTGCAATCAAATTTTTATCATAAGTAAAAACACAAGAGCTTTTTTTTACCGGATAAATTTCTCTTTGTAACGAAATTGTTTTGCTGATCAGTAATTTGACGAGAAAAACTTACATGAAAAAATCGCGAGACCGAAAGGTTGAGCGATTTTTTCTAATGTAAGTTTTTCGAGCGAAATTACTGATTGGAAAAATATTGAGTTAAAAAGAAATTTATCCGATTGAAAGAAAAGCTCGAGTGTTTTTTGGCAAGATAAATTAACGACATGAATAAAACTTTTTAAATTGTCTCCATATTGACGATTTTGTATTTCTTGTGTATTGCGGTATTGATCTTTGGATATTTGTTGAAATTTCCCCAAACCGACTCGTACATTTTACGTTCAACGATACTTAATAGTTATTACCTGTCAGCTGCCAAAATAAATTAAGTGATGCAGGGCTACTAGATATGTAACAGGAAGAAGCATTTTTATCGGAGGAAGAAGCATTTTATCGGTGATACAAAGCTATGTAGGTTTTTGTCGCTGTCAAAGTGACAAAAATGGCACCCGCAAATGGACATTTTTATATAGGAGTTAATTTATCTACGTAAAACTTTATTTGGTCTATTTACACAAATTTAGTCAATTGAAAAACAAAAACTTTTAGCATTAGCGAGATATATTTTGGATTAAAAGAGTGATGCCCCTAAATGTAGGCAGCACATTATGCAATTTCTTTAAAAATAGGACACGTTTTCTTAAGTAACATGCTATGGAAATAAATGTCATGTCATTTATATTGTCAATTTCTTTAACAAAATATTATTGTATCCGAACATTTTCTCAACTTTATCTACGAATATGTCTAATAGTAGTGAAAGTTATGAAATTATGAGCACTCCACCCGAGATTTTAGAAAAAGCTCAAGCTGCCACACATATTTTTTTACCGCTAAAATCCAAAGAAAGGTACGAAATTACCTATAAAAAATTTATGGATTGGCGACACAAGCATAACGTTAAATCCTTTTCGGAGAATGTTTTACTTGCGTATTTTGAAGAATTATCAAAAACTATGAAGTCATCTTCTCTATGGGCCATTTATTCGATGCTAAGAACTACACTAAACATGAATAATAACATTAACATAGCAGATTATCCAAAACTAATCGCCCTACTGAAGCGGAAATCTGATGGATTTAGAAGTAAAAAATCGAAAATTCTTTCTACAGAACAAATTAATAAGTTTCTGAAAGATGCCCCAGACGATAAACATTTGTTGTCAAAGGTAAGTAATTAAAATGTTGTATAGTTATCATCACATAAAAATGAGTTTTTGTTTTTTTGTTTTCAGGTTATCCTCATTATTGGATTAAGCGGGGCTTGCCGCAAACAAGAACTTAGAAATATAAAAATGGAACACATTCAGGACACGGGAAAATCCTTGATAATTGATATTCCAGATTCTAAAACTAAAACGAGACGTTCATTTGTAGTACCAGAAACGTTTTATATCACATGTCAAAAATACATGAATTTGCGTCCTGCTGAAATGGAACTTCCTTTATTTCTTAATTACAGAAATGGAAAATGTATGAAACAGGTTGTGGGGATAAACACAATCGGTAGTACACCACGTAAAATTGCTGAATATCTTGAACTGCCGGAACCAAAGCAATATACTGGCCATTGTTTTAGGAGATCATCAGCCACTATGTTAGTAAATGCAGGAGGTGATATGCTATCATTAAAAAGACTTGGTGGCTGGCAATCTTCTACAGTGGCGGAAGGCTATGTGAATCAATCTCTTAAAAATAAAAATGACAACGCATTACGAATATCGGAGGCGATTACCAATTATCAATCTTCGTCTTCTGATGTACCGTGCAGTACTACAATTATAAATATCCGTTCATCACCATTAAGTAATAAGGCACAATCGATTTACAATAATTGTTCAATTGTTATTAACAACTATTATAATAAAGTTTAAATAATTGCGATGTCTTTTATTTAATAGAAGAAAATGAGTGGGACTAGAAAAAGTATAGTACGTTACAGGAGTTGTAAGCCCATTACGCACTCGTGAAATTTACGCACTCACCGCTGCGCGGCTTCGTGCGTAAACTTTTTCATTTCGTGCGTAATGGGTTACTTACAACTCTTGTTACGTAATATACTATTACACACAGTTTTCATTTCATTTGATGTGGCAAATGATTCTAAGTGGCTTAATCGACGAATAGCTTTGGTCATTTTATTCTCTTTGATATGGGGTTTGGGCTTCGTGTTTTATTTTTTAATATATTTTCGGAAGTAATACGCATCGGAAGTGCATTTTATACCATCTTTTTGGAGCAATATTCATGCTTCTCTCATATTCTACATAATTTTTTGCTGTTTCAGAACTGCAATATCTTGCGCACCTCATGGCTAAAATCACAATTTTATAATGAATACACTACTACAAAAATTTGAAAATTATGTTTTTAACTTGAATATTCGCAACTATATCACTAGGTGCAACGTTTTGATAAAGGATTTTTATGAAAATTAATACTGGTAGCCGTAACTTTGTGGTAATTCATTTTGAAAATAATAAAATAAAATAAATCAATAACTTTGTTATACCATTTTATTCACATGTAGTAGTGACGCGGTTTCGACATACAATGTCATTATCAAACTGCAAAAGTTACAGGCCTACATAGATCTTATAAATGACACAAAAATATATGGGGGTGGTTTATGATGTTATTTAAAATTACTACTATATACTTAACTATTATATACAACATTGGAAAAGAGGTGTATATATAAGATCCAACTGGTCGTTAAGAACAATATCTATTGTGTTGTTTCCGCTTTTAAAAATTTCAAGTGACTCTAAAAGATTTAATTTACGACCTTTTCGGCCAAATGCAATATTTTATGATGACCAAATGTATGCCTTTCTGTAATAAGATGGTTTGCGAATGTTGAATCTGTCTTCTTTAGTTTATATGACCTCATGTGTTCTTTTACCCGTATAATAAAACTTCGGCCAGTCTGACCTATATATACACTTTTACAATCATTACAATATAATTTGTACACTCCTGATTTATTATTGATATCTGTTTTAAGTTTTGCGTTAAAAATGAAATTACTTGTTTTTACATACGGTTTGTAAGCTATACTAACATTAATATTATTTTTTGAAATTATATTTCCAATTTGCTCACTTATTTTACCGAAGTAAGTTAACGAGACAAATTGTGTCAAATTAGCACTATCTTTAGGATATACTAAACTAAGGGCCACTTGTAACTGTTTTTTCTTTAGTATACTGTCAATTACGCTACTTTTATAACTATTGTTTACCGCTATTTGTTTTATAGTATTGATTTCACGAACAAAAGATTCATTAGATTCATAGAATTAAAAAATGAATGTTTGTGTGTCTTAGGGTGTAGTGAATCTTTGGGAATAATGCAATCAGTGAAAGTAGGTTTACGATATATATCAAATTTTAAGCTCTGATCTAATTTGTTTAATTTTAAATCCAGGAAGTTAATACTGTTATTCTCTTCTATTTCTACTGTAAAATTGATATTAGAATGGATTGAATTTATGTAGTTCAGAAATGTTTGTAGTTGTCTATGAGTACCCTTAAAGCAAGCTAGGATGTCGTCTACATACCGATACCAAAATTTAATATGTTTTTTACCTAGTTGTGATGAAAGAATTTTTTCTGTAATATGCTTCATGAAAATTTCAGCTAATAGATGACTTAAAGGTGAGCCCATTGCCAGACCTTCTGTTTGTTTGTAGAATTTGTTGTTAAATGTAAAGTAACTTTGGTTGGTGACTATCTCCGTTAGAGATATTATTTCGTGTATAACAACCGGTTTTGTATTTTTTTTTACTAATATGTTTTCTATTAACCTTAAGTATTCGTTATGTGGTATTTTTGAAAACATGTTGGAAACATCAAATGATGCCAGGATTTTTGTCTTTTGTATATTACAATCTTTTAATTTAGCTGTTAACTGTATTGCGTTTTTTATGGAAGAGCTATCTGTAAAGTCGGTATATTGTCTAATTATTATGTTTAATTTTTCGGCTAATTTTTTATTATAGAAATAAACGAAACAACGGGTCTGATGGGTGCTGCCTCTTTGTGAATTGTTACTAAACCGTATAATTTAGGGGGGGAAGGATTCATATGGAAAAGTTTGTACTTATCTGTGTTTGAGATTACTGAATTACAATTTTTTTTGGCACATTCTTTAATTTCTGCCTGATAAAGTTAAGAAATTTATAGACGACAATACTATCATAGAATTGAAAAAGGACCCCACTAAACAGTATCAGGCAGAAATTAAAGAATGTGTCAAAAATTGTAATGCAGTAATCTCAAACACAGATAAGTACAAACTTTTCCATATGAATCCTTCCCCCCCTAAATTATACGGTTTAGTAACAATTCACAAAGAGGCAGCACCCATCAGACCAGTTGTTTCGTTTATTTCTTGCCCCAATAAAAAATTAGCCGAAAAATTAAACATAATAATTAGACAATATACCGAATTTACAGATAGCTCTTCTATAAAAAATGCAATACAGTTAACAGCTAAATTAAAAGATTTTAATATACAAAAGACATAAATCCTGGTATCATTGGATGTTTCCAACATGTTTTCAAAAATACCACATAAGGAATGCTTAAGGTTAATAGAAAACATATTAGTAAAGAAAAATACAAACCCGGTTGTTATACACGAAATCATATCTCTAACGGAGTTAGTCACCAACCAAAGTTACTTTACATTTAACAACAAATTCTACAAACAAACAGAAGGTCTGGCAATGGGCTCACCTCTAAGTCCTCTATTAGCTGAAATTTTCATGAAGCATATTACAGAAAAAATTCTTTTATCACAACTAGGTAAAAAACATATTAAATTTTGGTATCGGTATGTAGACGACATCCTAGCTTGCTTTAAGGGTACTCATAGACAACTACAAACATTTCTGAACTACATAAATTCAATCCATTCTAATATCTATTTTACAGTAGAAATAGAAGAGAATAACAGTATTAACTTCCTGGATTTAAAATTAAACAAATTAGATCAGAGCTTAAAATTTGATATATATCGTAAACCTACTTTCACTGATTGCATTATTCCCAAAGATTCACTACACCCTAAGACACACAAACATTCATTTTTTAATTCTATGAATCTTATGAATCTTTTGTTAGTGAAATCAATACTATAAAACAAATAGCGGTAAACAATAGTTATAAAAGTAGCGTAATTGACAGTATACTAAAGAAAAAACAGTTACAAGTGGCCCTTAGTTTAGTATATATTTAAGATAGAGCTAATTTGAAACAATTTGTCTCGTTAACTTACTTCGGTAAAATAAGCGAGCAAATTGGAAATATAATTTCAAAAAATAATATTAATTTTAGTATAGCGTACAAACCGTATGTAAAAACAAGTAATTTCATTTTTAACGCAAAACCTAAAATAGATATCAATAATAAATCAGGAGTGTAGAAATTATATTGCAATGATTTTAAAAGTGTATATATAGGTCAGACTGGTCGAAGTTTTATTATACGGGTAAAACAACACATGAGGTCATATAACCTAAAGAAGACAGATTCAACATTCGCAAACCATCTTATTACAGAAAGGCATACATTTGGTCATCATACAATATTGCATTTGGCCGAGAAAGGTCGTAAATTAAATCTTTTAGAGTCACTTGAAATTTTTAAAAGCGGAAACAACACAATAGATATTGTTCTTAACGACCAGTTGGATCTTATATATACACCTCTTTTCCAATGTTGTATATAATAGTTAAGTATATAGTAGTAATTTTAAATAACATCATAAACCACCCCCATATATTTTTGTGTCATTTATAAGATCTATGTAGGCCTGTAACTTTTGCAGTTTGATAATGACATTGTATGTCGAAACCGCGGTCACTATTACATGTGAATAAAGTGGTATAACAAAGTTATTGTTTTATTTTATTTTATGATTTTTATGAATTTTGTATTTTATAAAATATTTCGATTAACTGCTATTTTTGTGACCACATGATAAACGCATAATGATAACACTATAACTGTTTTTGCCAACAAATTCAAAATACACTCGTGGACGAAAAATTCCGGACATATAAGTACGTCTTATTAGTATAAAATTTATTTTTTCTTTCTGTTTTTTAACAAGACATGAAACATTATCTACAAAGTAAGAATGAGAAATAAAAAAAGGTGCATTTTATTCAATAAGAAGAAGTCACGAGACAGTTAATTGGGCAAAATTAACAAATTCATTAGTATTGTACGCTAGCTTTTACATCTACGTTTTCACACAATTTAAGCGATTAACAGTGCGTATTACCTCCACGAACTCTAATGACTTTTGCCATACCGCGTGATAAACATTGAAGGCAGTTGACGACCTCTTCTTGTGTAATGTTTTCCCATTCCTCACGAAGAGCTATTTGAATATCCTGAATGGTTACCGGTATGGGTTGTCAGTGCCGAACACGTCGCCTAATGAATTCCGGAGATTTTCGATAGGATTCAAGTCTGGGCTTCGAGCTGACCATTGCAAACGGCGAAAGTTAACCGTATTCAAATATTTCTCAACCACCCGTGTCGTGCGAGGTCGCGCGTTATCGTGCAGTAGAGTAAAGTTCTCACCTACGAATGGAGCAAATGATATGATGTGTTCAGCTAAACATTCGTTGATGTACCTAATAGCCGTTAGGGTACCATTTTCAATTAGAACAAGCTCAATTTTCGCGTACAGTGAAATGCCAGCCCAAACCGTTAAATCTCTCAAATGCCATTCTTGGAGATATACAACACACTGAAAATTGTTCATCAGGCCTTCTTCGTACATGTTCTTGTTCATCTGGTGAACGCAGACACAAACGAAACTCATCCGAACGATACGGAGTTCCATTGAACCATTGTCCAATGTCTATGTTCGCGGGCAAATCGTTGAACACGATGAGCTGCGCGCAATAGTGGATA
The DNA here is from genome assembly GCA_935421215.2 of Melolontha melolontha. Taxonomy (NCBI): domain Eukaryota; kingdom Metazoa; phylum Arthropoda; class Insecta; order Coleoptera; family Scarabaeidae; genus Melolontha; species Melolontha melolontha. The sequence goes on from OW285235.1 coordinate 205,826,795, forward strand.
GGCAGTAGATTTCCTTGACGTCATTCCGCATTCCTTAAATCTTCGCCGAACGGTTCGTGCAGAAACTGCAGTACCGTAAACGTCTTCGACTGGGCGATACATAATTGTTGATGGTAAACCACCATCGCATAGTGTAGATAACACCATAAAGTAGTTTTCTCCCAGTTTTGTGGTGCGAGGTCTGCCTGATTCTGGCCTTCTTGTGTACTCCCAAGTTTGACGATGTCGCTGTATTGCTCTTGGGCGGTACTCTTGGGAATATTCAAGACAGCAGCGACGTATCGAATATTGCGGCCATCTTCGTCGCTACTGCTTGGACTACATTTTCTGTCTGTATTTTGTCAATAAATAAGTGTCAGTACTGACAGTTCAAATGACCTTTCAACACAACAGATGAAAGCTGAATAAAAAGCACACCAAGATTTTTTGAGTTGGGTTGGATCTTTTGGGTTCGTCATTATTTTTGTTTTTCTTTTGGCTGTTTTGATAAATTAAATGTTTTGTATATTCTTTAATTTCCAATTCTTATTTCATAGGTAATATTTCATGTCTTGTGAAAAAAAACAAAAAAAAAGGAATTTTGATTATGATAATGATTATGGTTTCCAGGTTGGCACCGTGTCAAGTTAGGGGTAGGCGTAATTTCCAACGTTTCGTTCATTGTTGCAAGGGCCATCTTCAGAGCTGTACGTAGATGTTTGTCGATTAGCAGTAGCTTGAAGAATGCTAGAACAGAGACCGGCACATCTTATATAGGATGGATCGACGAACATCTACGTACAGCCCTGAAGATGTCCCTAGCAACAGTGGACGAAACGTTGGCAATTACGCCTAACTCGACGCGGTTCCAACCCGGAATTCGAATTCTACATGATAAGAGAAAGTTCAGTGTCTGAAATTTTTTGTCCACGAGTGTAGGTGTTAGGAAGTACACAGCATTAAAGCATGCACTTTCTGATGAAAGTATTAAAGTAATATATTGCTATCATTATATAAGTATATTTGCATGAAATAATTACCTGTAGTTTTTATATGACCACTTCAGTACATATTACTCCAAGTAGTCAAAGGAAGACCTTTAGTTTTTAATTACCAGCCATTTTCAAGAGATTTCGACACCACGTGTTTTCTTAATGGTATATTTTTATATATATATTTTTTGTTAGTCGTCAGTGAATACTTTATCCGGAACACACTTAATGAGGCAATGCTTTTTAAGAAAATTTAAGCACTAGTTGATAACACCAACCCCAATATTACCGGAAGTTTGTGCGTATAGAATTTCACGCGTACGAGTGTTCTCGATTAAATAGTCATTTTTTTAGAATTCCACTTACAAATTAATGTCTCATTTTGTATACTGGCACTTAGCTGTTGTTAATTATAATTCTCAACATGATCATTGCCTATTTCTAATGTCCACATGCACTTCTTTTATGTTTTAAGCGCGTTCTTCATTAATTATGTTATGTATTAATTATTCTGTATGTATTCATACTTTTTATACTAATTACTTAAATTCATATTTCGTGTCTTACTATCATGTGAAAAAATATAAACGTTTTGTATAATTTGAATAGTAAATAGTTATTTACGATACAAGTGTTAAAAGTGCGATTTTATTTTGGGGGTAAAAGGTTTTTGCAATTTACGAGCAAAATAAAATAGCATTGTATCGTACAGTATCTTTTCTACACAATTTTTGTTACAAAATTTTTATAAAAAGTGTAATAAAAATGCACCGATCAAAATCTGACAGCTTATGAATCCGTTTTGGTATAACCGTTAAATCACGTCAAATTGAGTTGTCACAATTTATACAAAAGATGAGTTCCTGTTTTAATAAAGAAAATGAAGTAAGACCGAGGGCTATAATTGAAGCCGCTAATAAAGCGACATTAATTTGTTGCCGTTAATCTAGGCAACAATATGAAATTGCGTTCAAACGATTCATGGAATGGTGCAGATGCAATAATGTGAGAGGTAAATTTTACGAAAACGTTCTACTGGCATATTTTAAAGAAAGGTTCTAACATTTGGAAATCTTCTTCCCTTTGGTCACTTTGTTCGATGATAAGACTTTTGTTAACTCCATTTTCTTAGATACTGTCGTGAGTAAAAAAATCGGGACAGTGTCAAAATCTTTATGACGATTTCCTTTATTTTTTAGCGTTGTAATTTTGACGATATTTGATTAATTTTCAAACTGTAGGTCAAATTATATATCATAGTTGCTAATTAAAAATTGAAAATGCCGCAACTGATAAAGCCGGACTTCTTACTAGTTTGGAAAATGGGAAATCACTAAGAACTGTATTGGTTCAATTTAATACTAATAAAAGGTCACCCGCGAGAATATATAAAAAATAAAGGGAGAGGATAAGTTAAATAGGAAAATAGGTTCCAGACATATACAAGCGCCAAATAAGATGGCGAGAGGAGGGTGTGCGCAGAAGCCGTTTTTATAAACGCCCACGTTATATATTTTACTCTAATAAATTATTAATTTATTAAGTGATAGATGTGTAGTTTACGCCACCTATGGTATCTTGTAGATTGATGTAAAACTAAATACAAATCTCCCCAATACTTCTAATCCTGCGCGAACTTACCCCTCCGCTCGTTTATCAGGCTCTTGCTATACAAAATTTCGAATCCGCAGGAAGACGAAACATTAGTTAGTGAGATTACGCATAACCCTTAAGGAAGCTATAAGAAGAACACAATTTCCTGTCTCATCTTGTAATACAATGGTTACAAGGGAATGAAATTTAAACTTGAGATTTCTCGCTCTACAGTCTTTATCTAATCCCATTGAAAATGTATGGGGATTAATGAGATAGAGCTGCTACCCAGCAAGAATTTTGGGAGATTGTTCAAAATGTTAGGCATCAAATTCCTATAAATGTTGTACGAAATATTGTCGCTTCAATGTCTACAAGATTAGATGCAGTTATAGATAATGACGGTGGAATGACGAAATACTAATTATTTTAATTGTATTTTTTCTTTATCGTTTTTAGTAATTTTTATTTATATATATTTTTGTTTTTGACAATTCTTGACTTACTATTATGAGTAAAGGTAGTCACTTAAGTAGTGTAGTCACAATTTAAACCCACGCAGAAACCGTGTCCCGTTCTTTTTTGCTCACGAGAGTATTATATCTAATGATTCTACTGTAACTTTAAACGATAATTTAAATTATGACATTTTCGTTCCTATCAACCATTTGTCTTCAAATACTCATTCTGAAAGTACTGCAACACAGTGAATAAATATCTCGAATTGCACAAACTGTACATTTAATATTAATTATCCAAGGAATATGTATTTTTCATTTATTATACGTTCGAAATTTTCTCTTGTCATTTTTGACAAACTGTCATGTCATAGTATATTAAAAAACGAGTTTCATAAGGCACCATTTTGCTGCACGAGATCAGTTTAGAAAACGAGCCGCTTGCGGCGAGTTTTCTAAAGAGCGAGTGCGGCAAAAGGCCTTATGAAACAAGTTTTTTATACTATTTTTTCTATTTTGCGTTTTTTACATTAATAAATTGCTTAAATTGGAATTATTTAATTTGAAAGTTCAGAGTTTAATTTTTATATAAAGCATGCAGTTGGTCACATTGATACTTGACATTTTCAAATTTAAATCTTGCTATCCGCGAAGTATATTATATTACATATTATTTATTAATTTTCGTTAAGATTACTTGATATTTCATTTAAAAATATAAACATGAGTGACATAGAAACATATATATGTTGTTGTCAATTGTATACAACATACGTTGTTTGTGTAAAATGCGAACATATATCATATCTGTCAAATGTACATAAATTCTTAAAATCATATGACAGCAATGATATTTATTTCTGAATTCGAACAACGCCAACATTGAAAAATGAAAAAAAGTGTATCGAAATAGAGCTCATTTCGATACTGTTTTTGGTTTCATAATGAGTTCATTTCGAACGCAAAAAAGAAAAAATCTTTTTTCTATTTTGCGTTCGAAATGAACTCATTATGACAATCAATTTAATAATGTAAAAAATGCAAAATAGAAAAAATAGTATAAAAAACTCGTTCCATAAAGCCTTTTGCCGCACTCGGTCTTTAGAAACCTCGCCGCTATCGCGGCTCTTCTTCTTCTTCTTCTTCTCTATTTTGGGTTGGACGCCACCAGGTCCAGGCACTTGAGCACACTGCTCTTTGTACTATCCCCAATAGATCTCTCAATTCAACTCTGTTAGTCTTGTGTCCTCGATAAAAGCCACTATCCTCCTCAGGGGAAGTTTGAGTACACTCGAAGGATCCAATAGATCCCTCCCGAAATATTTCTGTCTGAGTTCCTTCAGTTCCTCACACGTGCATATTACATGAAGGCTAGTTTCTTCCTGTTTTTCACATCTCCTACACCAGGGCTCGCTAACCAAGCCCATGGTGTACAAATGCTTCCTTAAAGGACAATGTCCGGTTATTAACCCGGTAATTATTTTAATTTCTTTTTTGCTACTACGAATTAGGTTGGCTGTAAACTTTCCGCCCCCCTCCTCCCCCCATTAGTAGACTGAAAAACAATCATACAGTGGTTATTTAGAGCAACTCTTTGCCTATCGTTTGACGTTCTGTTGTTGAAGTTATATTTGTTAAAACTCAGCTACTTATTTTTTAAAAGTAAAAGGAAATGGAATTAACTAGAGTGTACTTTCGAATCACAATTTATTATGATTTTAAAAGAGGTTTTAGCGCTTATGAGTGCGAAGAGAGTTTAGATTCACTTTTTAGTGAACACGCACTTTCTTCCTTGGCTACAATTTACCGATGATATAAGGAATTTAAACGCGAAAGGAATTCTGTTCACCATCAAAAAAGAGCAGAGCGTCCTCCTCCGTCTGCTACCGACAAAAACATTGTTGCTGTTAAAAAAATAATTGAAGAGGACAATAAAGTCACTTATGCGGTAAGAGTGTATCATCTCAAGATTGGATCCTCAGTTGTTAAAACAATCATACATTTAAAAAAAGTGATAAGTCATTATGTGCCGCATCACCGTTCTGACTTCCAAAAAGCAGAGCCTGTAAAAACTGCCATGAAACTTCTAAATTTCTTAAATAATGGGGGGAACCAAATTTTTTCCAAGACAGTGACAGGTGGCGAAACTTATATTCTCCTTTTGGACCTTCCTACCCACCAAGTACCCACCAAGAGAGTTATGTATGGATTCACGAAGATGAGAAAACTCCTACAATGACTAAGAAACAGCGAGCTATGGAAAAGGTTATGTATGCGATATTTTTCAGAAGTACGGGCTTAGTAAATGCAATTAAACTAGATGGAAAATAGACAGTTACCGATAAATGGTCATTGAAAAAGGTTTTGCCTGAAGTGTTCAGTAGAGTTCCAGACAAGGGATTTATGTTCCACAGTGATAATACATCGTCCCATACGGCAGTTTAACTCCAGTTTTTGTCCGGAAAAATATAAAAATACTAAAACATCCACTGTACTCACCTGATTTAGCAATCTGTGACTTTTGACAATTTTTTGGGCTTAATCAGAATTTGCGGAGTAGATGGTTTTCGTCTGAAGAAGAGACAGATACCGCAGTTCACGCTTATCTTAAAGGTATTCCGAAACAAGATTGGTTGGGTGCTTTTAAACCATGGAAAGAAAGAATGGTCAAGTGTATCATTGCTGAAGGGAATTACTTTGAGCATATTTAAAATAAAATCCTAGAAAACTTTAACTTTTTTTTATTCTTAATAATTTCAGCTTGTCCCTCGTTTACTTAATCTGTAGCAGAGCCGTTTTGAAATTGGAGTGAATTACTGTAATTTTGCTATAAATTTCATTTTCCTTAACTAACATTCATGTAAATAACGGCTGACTACAAATAAAGAAGATTTCAGAATAATTGAAACATACATGAGTAGGTAAACTTTCTAGAGAGATTGGCTGTGCCACCTTTGGAAGGGCGTCGTTACTTCACATTGGTTATGTGGACGGGGCGAGGTACTTCGGCTGTCTGACAACAGGCAGCGCTGAATTTACTTCTACGCCCGGTCTGGATAATTTCGGTGAAGTGGTGATGTGGTTCTTTTTTGTGAATGTGTCTGAGAATATCCTTTCTCCAGCAGGGGCGTACCGACGAGCCTGTAGAAAGGCGAAATACGTATCTACGTCTCTGAGGAGGGATATGTTCGGACACGTTCACAAAAAATATTAATAGTGAACCTGTATTTGTGTTCTTCACACCAGATTTTTAATATTTTATATTATTGACAACAATTCTGCAATTTTATCTTGAAATACCTGATTTTTTAATATAAATTTATCAAAAAATTGACAAAGCAAAGTCAAACCTTCAAATAAATGGAACAATTTGTTGTTTTTACTTTCAAAATGGTTTTTACTGTCTTGCATTTATTGTATCCGCCAATTTTCGAAGCGGCTTGCAAAATGAACATGATAATTGGATATATTCCAAGTAGTTCACTTATAATCAATTTATCAAATGTGTCCAGAAAAACAAATTCAAGTAAATATAGTTTCTTTTCACAAAACAGTGCTAGAATGATCGAATGATACGCGACAGTTCACCATTAGTTCTCCAGGACATTCACCATCCTCCTTTAATTATTAATACTTCCATTGTCTCAGATATCTCACTAACGATAACAAGTCATTCAACTTTCGCAAAGAACATTTTCCTCAATTATATAATGCGCTGTTGTGTATTAATTGGCACTTTTTGGACAATATCTTAGATGTTGATACCATATGTAATGTTTTCTACAATGGTCTGTATTCTGTCTTCGAATAATACGTTCCGACTTATGTGAATCGCCCCGGATATTTTCCTAAATGGTTTACTCCCGAAATAATTTATAACTTACAATTAAAATTTAAACACTTTAGACATTTTAAAAGTACCAAAAGTCTGCATCATTAACACTGTTCGAGCATATGAGAGCATTAGTTAAGAAACAAATATCTTCCGCTAATAAGGCCTGCTTTGCAAAAACTGAAAATCAGCTTAGAGACAATCCAAGACAATTTTGGTCTTATATTAGGGAAAGAAAGAAGAGAAGTTGTATTCTATGTTGAATGCAGGTCTTGCGAGTTAGTCTTGAGGACCTTCAATCTATAGTTAATGCATTTGAAGAACATATGAACATATTGAAGAACATATGAGAGCATTAGTTAAGAAACAAATATCTTCCGCTTATATGGACTGCTTTGCAAAAACTGAAAATCAGCTTAGAGACAATCCAAGACAATTTTGGTCTTATATTAGGGAAAGAAAGAAGAGAAGTTGTATTCTATGTTGAATGCAGGTCTTGCGAGTTAGTCTTGAGGACCTTCAATCTATAGTTAATGCATTTGAAGAACATATGAACATATTGAAGAACATATGAGAGCATTAGTTAAGAAACAAATATCTTCCGCTTATATGGACTGCTTTGCAAAAACTGAAAATCAGCTTAGAGACAATCCAAGACAATTTTGGTATTATATTAGGGAAAGAAAGAAGAGAAGTTGTATTCTATGTTGAATGCAGGTCTTGCGAGTTAGTCTTGAGGATCTTCAATCTATAGTTAATGCATTTGAAGAACATGTATAAAACACCCTCTACGTCCAATAAGATATATCTCATATCATCCAATTCAGTGCTTCTCCAATTGCGTCACTTATCTTATGATAATGTACTGCTAAGCACTAAGATGCTTGGGGTTAAATTTATTTCGGGAGATGATCAAATTCCTGCTTTTGTTGTGAGGAACTATGGAAACGTGTTTGCTACACCATTGGTGAATATATTTAATTTGGCTCTAGCTGCATCTACTTTTCTCGAAGTTCGAAAGAGTACTTAAATTGTTCCCGTTTTAAAGACTAGTGATACTTCGCACACTACCAACTATCGTCTTATTGCCACCATATCGAATTTCGCAAAAATTTTTGAAATTGCACTGTACCTCAAATTATATCCTCTTATTAAAACTACAATATAACTGAATCAGCATGGCTTCATGGTAAAGCAATCCACTGTCTCTAACCTTACGATATTTTCTCAATACATTGGTGACGCGTTAAAAAAGCTCACTGTTAATAACTTTTAAATTCATTTAACGATCTTGAAATTTAAAACATACAAATAGAACACCTATTCAAATTAGAAACTATCTTTTATTTATTTGTATTAGGTGTTCTCCGTGCTTTGGACTTCCATATTGTTTAATTTCCATCTGCTAAACATAATTAATAAGTCGCCGTAATTACCGTTTTTGAAATTTGTAATTATAATATCTTTATACCTTTAATTAATTAATTTACAGATGGAAATTATTTTCTTTTTTATTGTAAGTTGCGGTTAGTGATTTGATAAAATAATTTGTTCATGCAAAAATAGTACGCAATTCGTTCATGTTCTAGAAAACAGAGTGATAAATGGACATGAATAACATGAATTTAATTTATAACACGTTTCTTACTAACAAACTCAGCAACATTTGTTAAATCCTCACATTGCAATATGTAGGTATTTTTCAAAGAATTGTAAATTTGGGTTATCTATTAATTTGCATTTGTGGTTATATTTTGTTTATATTTAGAATTTTATCGCCAGTTGCAGCTACTTTTGTTACCATCTATTGCAAAAATAATGATGTAATTAACAGTATAAATATTTCACACAAGTTATAAACAAACTGGTTGACACAATTTTTCGTATGGTATTCCGCCAATTGCATAATACTACATTAAGATTTTATACTCAGGTATACTTGCAATATATGGTAATAATCAGAGATCTACTGTTTCCTATTTCCTATTTAAATGTTATATGTTTCCTAATTCCTTCTATAAACACCTCGTTGATTTCGTTTTTTAGTGTATATAGTTGAATCGGCGCGTCAATTAGGCACCAAGCTCTTGTAGACCGACGAACTGGACACCAGGCAGATCAAGTACATTTCAAAGTGACCCTTTGAGACAGGCGAATGCAGCACTTTCTAATGCTGGACGACCCCTAATGTAAATCTCGTTATTTCAATTCAAAATTATTATTAGCATCTATTTAAATTCCCTTAAAACCAATTTATGACTCGTTTATTATTGGAAATTGCTGATCATTTTTTTAAATAAAAAAAAATGCCTACTATGTTTTATTATTTTTATTTGGCCGAGAACGACAACTGTTTGCATTAATTCAGCACCTTATAACTTGTTACTTTGTTCACTAACGAACTAGTAATAAATTGGCTAATCTAAAGTACTCAATTGGTCAATTTCGGCTTGGTCCTTGGTGCTCAATTGGTGCGTCCGGCAACCGTAAACATTTTTAGCCGGGTGTAATAAAGTGCTCAATTGTTGCCCGTCCTTCACCACAAAGTAGCTTCCTCGGGTGGAGATATTACAGTAACTAAAAAGTACAACTTCTAACTCTTATATATAATAAATACAAATTCCTAAAACTATTAATTTTAAATACAATTTCTATTATTAGCATCAAACTAGTTAACTGCCTATATACTTCGAAAAGAGTGATGGTTAAATTAGGGAAAACGTGTGTCAATAACTAATATAGATCTAATAATGGTGAGGGATTACGGTCCATTTTATCATCAAATAACTTGTCTGAATATTGACGTTTATTAATCTCAAAAGACCAAATCTAATTTTATACTTTAGTTTTATTTTTTACTACAAGAAGAATCTCAAATTGTTCATTGAAACTATGATTGTTATCCATCAACTATGGTTCTTTCTGGGGTGAGGGAGAAAGGGAGCTCAATTTTTTCAGATATGTAAGTATTTGATTTATTACTTAATTAAGAATTTAAATACAAGACTTCTTTCTTATCTATTACCACAAAAAAATTCTTGACACGAGATTATGACAGAACCATTGTTCCCGTGATCGCTGACACTACTGAAGAGTACAGGTAGTTCTGTTTCTGCCAAGGTACTGAGCAGATATTGTACATGTATAGCTTATGTAAAATATCTTTAAAGACTTTTTCTTATTTTCTTGTTGTTGTTGCTACATTACTGTCGCCACTATATCTTTTTGCTTTTATTAGTTATTTTGGTTTTGTATTAAATACACGAGGACTAAGATAGTTACGTTATTACGAAGGAAGTTTTTATGTAATCTACCTAGCTATGAAAGAAACGAGTTTGAAAACAAAAAAAAGTATTTTTGAACGTAAGAACCATTAACACTAATAGATTTATTCCAACGTTTTTTAATAACGCTATGACTTCTAAAAGAAATTCTTTTGGTTACGACTCCACAGCGTTTTCGAACTTTGGAAAGATATAATAGTCTGATGGGTGGATGTTGCAATTTCTCAAAGCCGCGTCCATTAATTACTGCTTGAACAATTCGTGCCTTATGCAGCTTGCAGTTGTCGTGCAGAAGCAGAGTTTTATGAACAAAATTTTGGGGTCTTTTTCGCTTATAGCAGTGTTCCAAGTTCTTAGTTGTGTCTTTGTAGGGGTTTCCCTTATTGTAGTCCCCCTTTTGGCATATATTCAATTAAGGCAATTCCCTCTGCGTTCCAGAAAACTATGGCCATCACTTTTCCCGCCAAAAATTGCGTCTTTGCCTTCTTGGGCGGTGGAAAGCCCTTATGAACCCATTGTATGGACTCTTGTTTTGTGGGAGGGTATCAGTGGTGTACACAAGTTTAATCCCCAGTTACCATTCTATTTAAGAAGTCTTCATCTTGAGATATAACAGTTATATAACAGATTGAACAGCCTGGGAATGCATCGTGCTGACACTTAGCTCATTCCCAAATCTTCGTGTAGAATTTTAAAAACACTCGTTTCTGATATTCCTATTTCTCTAGCAACAACTGAAACTTTTCCTCAAGTCTTCAACTTTGTTGATGATTTCTTCAGTTCGTGCTTCCTTCCAGAGGTCTTCCACAGTTTGGGTCATCGTGAATGGATTCTCTGTCCCATTTGAACTGCTTACACTAAAATTTGACTTGGAAATAGGACGGGCTATTTTCTCCATGCACTGCTGTCTCTCATGAATATTCTTCGGGTTACTGCCTTCTTTTGATAAAAATTTCATGACGCTTCTGTGTTCAATTTTCAAATCACTCATTCTCTCTTCTTTAAATGAATGTAAAAGTAATGTTAAGCGATTCGAACCAAACTTGGAGCAGACACTATCAAATGTTACAGAAACTTGACGAAAGAAAATTGTCACGATAGCATATTGTTTTCATAGGTAGGTAGATAACATAAAATAACTTTCCTTGTATGAAACAGTTGTGTTTTGAAACTATTTGCATTTGTTAAATTAAATTAACTCCGTAAAAGTTTGAGTATGTCATAAAGACTTCTTCCAAAAGACAGTATGGTTACTTGAAATTTCTACGAAATACTAATATCCATTAACCTAGTTTCTGACTGAATTGAATAAACAATAGAATAATTTTGTATAGCTGAAGCCCATTAATGTTGACAGTAATTAGCAGTACGTATGTGAGTATGCGATTCTTATCGAACTAAGTGTGTGCACATATTTGCAAAGAGAATTTATTTTTGGGTACTCAAATATATATTAGAACATACATTTTATTTAGGCAGTAGTATAGAAAATAACGGTGCTTCTAAAAATATACGTACTCGTATGTTTCTGTGTTATTGGTCTTACATGCACGTATATACAACTAGTAGAATAAATGTAAGGTTTCGATAGCATCGCTTAACACTTTTGCATATAAAATATTTGTTCGCGGACAATGGAACATTACCACAAATTCACAGGTTTAGGTGTTAAGAATTAAAAGTGTGTATGATGTCACATCATGACATCATCGGTCCATTTCAGTACACGCATCACTGGCGGTTCGCCATTATTTTCGGATATATAAATACCGTTACTATTACTAAATATAAACGCCCTAAAATTTGAGTCTGTTTATGACTGGATAGTTATACGTTTTCTAATAGTGAAACATCGTCCAGGAAACAGGCGTCACGCGTGTCCAAAATTATTGAGGAGGGCACGGAAACTCTTTGAGATCCACACACACACGATGATAAGGCGAACGTTGATTCACGGTCTAATGCTTTGGATGTCGACTGCTAATGGGCTTATTATTTTTTTATAATAGCAGCAGTCGAAATAATTAAGATAAAGTACAATACCATGTCAAGAGGGTGAATGCTAGCTCAACGGGTAGTCAAACTCAGTTCATGGGGTTCTCCTTCCACAGTATTGCAGTTAACAGTGTTTTAATATCATTTTTATACAGTGCATTGGTAAAGTAGCGGTAAAATTTAATCAAAATTAAAAAAAGAAGTTAAAAAAAACTCGTCGATATTTATTGTTGGTTTACTTACGTGAAACTGAAATGTACAGGCTGTCTCCAAATACCGATATGGCGTATTTTTTTTTTGTTTTTTAAATATAAACACCCATTTTTTATTACAGAATTAGAAAGGGCAGATTTTTTACAAACAACAAGGTAATTTTCAATGATGTTTACATGAGGAAATTTTGAAGTAATATTATTGTAAACATTAAAAATGAAAACATAATCATCTAAATTAAATGTTCGAATTGACACCGTTAACAATCAGACAATAGAACCCTGTCGACTTTTAATCGGAAGTTTTTCTGTTGTGTTCCTAACATATTGCTGTGAAATTAACTTTGGGTGAAAATTAAAAATAGAATTAATAACGTATAAATCAATTAAACATAAACTGAATAAGCAAGAACAAATTAAAGGAAATCAAACCATGTTGTTTCTTTCAAATGCACCTCGGATTTAGCATTACAACGTTATATGTATATTTCCAAGAATTGATATGTAAATAAGTAACATAATGTCAATAAATTTTAGGTTAATTTGATTATTAAACGCTTAGAATGTAAGTAAATTAATGAAACATGCTGTACATACCAGTAAGATCATAAAAGGATAAAAAGGATATAGAATAATTTCTTTGTACATTAGTAACATTCGTGATCGCATTTAATTGCAATTCATTATATTGTTATAAATAACTTTGCCAAAATGAATGGAAGAACATAAGACGCTCAATGCATTTTAAAATTAAAAAATTATTATATAAGCCATACAAGCGGGAAATCTGGACCAGTAAAATCTAAAAACAACAAGAATATCAGTAACAAGAAGCAAACAAATATTGTAAAATACAGATAAAGCAATGAATGCAGTAATATTACGATGTAATCAAAAGCTTACGTCAAAATTGGAATACACATCAAAATCGCATGCTCAATGACGATAACGTGCCTGTACAAGGGACATACGAGTGAAAGCAAAGGACAAGACAACGCCATACGAACAAGCCAGGGGAAGAAAGGGACGGAAAACACTATGAGAAACTTAAAAGATACGTAGACAGTTTCCTCGTAATTGTTCAGGTGCAAACCAGCATTAGAAGCCGTTCCGGGAAGAACGAGATTAAAAGTTTAAAATTCCATAATAAAAATTACAAATATTAAAATTACTGCTGGTATTATATTTAGTTCAGAATAAATAAAAGTTTAACTTCATTTTTAATCATTATTATTATCGTTCTTATTCTCATTATTATTATAAAACTGTAATAATATACCAGGAGGAGTTCGAAAATTTGTATACTGAACTTGGCCCCGAGTAAGTAAGTACATACTGTACACACAATAAAATTGGAGTATATAGAGTTAATTAAATTGGTAAAAAGGGTGAATGTGGATTGTAATTTTAAATATTTAATTAGTCATAAATACACGATTAAAGTGTATCTCTGGCCTGGTCTTAGAGACTGATGAAGAAGAAGTAGGGTGCCCTGAATACTCTCGAAATATCTGTGCCATTTTAAATCTTAAATTTAAAACGTTCAGAAACAGGCGTGAAAATAAGAAAATACTTATGCAGTGTGATGATAATCGTCCTATTCTGTAGGAACTCGTTTCTTTCCACCTAAATAGACGCTGAATAGCACACTCGCTTTGGAAAGAGATATCAATAGAAGCCAGAGATCTACATATCAGACATATATAGGCTTTGAGAACTTTTCTTTTAAAAGCGGATACAAATCTATCAACTTCCGGAAAGGTGTTTCTGATATATTCACAGATTCTGTAGAGAGCATGTGCTACACAAGTAATACGCAGCATATTAGGATATGTTTCCTTTAATAGTCTGCCTGTTTTTAACATATATGCAGCACTGTCACTGACAAATAAAAGTACTTTTTCTTTGTACCTGTCGTCCGAATGAAGCATTTGGTGCGTATTCTCGTAAATGGTTTTAGCTACTGTTTTCTCATCAACTGTATTTATAACTTTTGTTGCTATTACATACGCGTTATATGGAATAGTTGGATGTAGTACACCAGCTACGACATTTACCACACAGCGTCGTAATATATCGGCAGTTTCCTCGGCACTTATCCATAGCTACTGATTTGAAAGATGGCGTCTAATGCGTTCTACTGCTTTCGTGTAGCACTTAGGAACATAATATTTGCGTAAGGTGGATTCATCAGGAACATTTCGACTAGTATATTTTTGGAGAAAAGATTTTCTCGAATGCGAAAAATACTGCACAAATTAAGAGCTAACTTCAACAGTAAACGATTATTATACAGGGTTAGAAGAAAATAACTTTCAAGACGAAATAAAGAAGCTTGAACGCAGATGGGCCAAATGTATCGAATTAAAAGGAGATTATGAAGAAAAATAAAGTGTCTTTATTTAAATTATTCCTTTGTTTCTGAAAGATCGCGCGAATTAATTAACGTACTCTCGTACAATAGAACTATAACAAGAATGTTAGGTCTCTTTAATCGCAACGAGAGGAAGATTGCAAATTAAAATTTGCGGTTTTGCTTCTTTCTTTTCGTGTTAATTGTACAGTTTGTATAACATCGTAGAGGTTGTGTGTAATATTTGCCTGTAAAAATATGTATGTGCGCTGATGCAAGAAAATTATTTTATTAGTAAGCCAAGGTGAACGTAAATAACCATAACCTGACTTCTTACATTCAGAATCATTATGACCCATCGTCTGTCGCATAAATAAAAAAAAAAATTGAAAACGACGGTATTTTTTAACGATTTGATGCTTCACAAGTATAGGCGAATTAAGTTAAAAATACGTATAAATTACTTATAGTAAGAATAGCGAGAGTAGATGGAGACCAACTAAACGGTAATAGCAGGCGGTAATATCACATGATTTATTAAAATTTTAATTGACCAATTAGAATAGAGAACGCCCATTTCATCGCGAGTTGTAAATCATGCAGAAGCTTCTTTAATTTTAAAATTCGATTATACATGTGCAGTTTAATTAATAAAATATTAATAATTTTTCTTATTAAAATGTTTAATTTAATAATAGTAATTTTTATTTGTCCAATTAATGAGAAATAATTGACATAGGATATGTTACAAAAAGGAACCATGTACAAAAGAAAAATTAAAGATGCATGGCAATAACAGATTCTATGTTCACTGATAAATGATTTAAAAAATTTGCGTTAAATTTGTAACAGCCTCCATCTCAGAAATAATTACAATTGCTTAAAAAAAAAGCAAAAATAATTTAGAAATCTCGTCAAAAATTATTCGCTTGCACGAAATATTCTCCTACAACATAAATACATTGATTAGCACATTTGTTCCGGAAAAATAGATGTGATTTTGTATTTTTAGTTTCATTTAGATATAAGCAAACAGATGTAGGTATATTTATGTTATATAGAAAATGTTCTTGGAGTTCGGATATATTTAATGCTGTCAATTACCTTAGGCCTGGTCAGGTATTACATTTCTTTATTCATAGTCTTGTTTTCTACAGTCATAAAAACTATCTATTTTATTACAGGCACAACCCTCTGGTTAACCCATCCATTTATTAGTTGTTAATGTATTTTATAATAGAATAAGTTTTATTGACATATTTCCTGTTATAGATAAAGTATTATATTATTATAATAGGTTAAATAGTTTTGGTTCGATGCGATTCTGCGAACTATTATGTTATCTCTAACGCATTTCCTGTGTATTGTATACTTATTATTTTAAGAGTTATTTTATTATTCTATAATTAAGGGTTTCCGGCGTATATTGTTTATTTTAATACATTGATGACGTTGGAAACTACAGCATATACTTTTCTTCGAAAGGTAAAAATAATTGTATAGAAATTTCTGTATAATCAATTTCGTTGTTTTCTCCCTCTCTTGTGACTGGCGGGGACAAAATTTTCTTGTCAAAAAATAAGTAAATGAAGAAACAGTTCCAAACAAGATCTCTTAGAAACTCACTACAGTTCCAAGTACGATCTCTTCGAGTTAACTACAGTTCTAGCTTAGGTCTCAGTGATCTAACTAATAGTTCCTACTAAGATCTCAGTGATCTAAATAGGAGCAAATATTATTTATTAGCCAGTTTTCTCGGTCTTTGGTATTAAGACCAGATACTGCATTTGTATTAAGTTAACGGAACTCCAAGACTAAATTTGTAAATATATTATTGTTATTCAAAAACTATTGCATTATTTCAACTCATACTTCGGTCGATACATATCGAACTTCCTTCAAACCAGGAGGAAGAAACAACATTCAGAAAGTTTTTAAATTACTTTTTTCTCCAATTGTCAAAAAAATGACGTTTGTTTCATGAATTTCAGTATGCAGTATGTAATTTTTTAACCGTTAAAAAAAGTTTTTTTTTCTCTTTTAAGAAAAGCCTTTTTTTTAATTGTGAAATTTCATTGTGTAATTTACACTCGTAACTAAGACAACTTACCGCAATTGCCGTAGCCGCCGTAATTATGTAGGTGACATTTTTTTGTTATATTAATCTAGAATTTTAAATTTGTACAATTGGAGAAAAATAGTTATTTTTATATTAAGTGTGCAGAGCATAGGTTTTTTGAGTTTGAGAATGTAAAATTTTTATCGAGACCAAAACTACATTTTTTCTCGAATTGAAGTAATTTAAAATTGTAGATTACTATAAATAAAATAAAATGTCACCTACACAATTACGGCGACTACGGCAATTGCGCTGATTTGCCTTAGTTACGAGTGTAAATTACACATTAAAATTTTACAGTGAAAAAAAAATCTTTTTTTAACGGCGAAAAAAATATTTTTTGAAGAGTTAAAAAATGACACACTTTGCACACTGAGATTAATGAAAAAAGTCACTTTTTTTGACAATTGGAGAAAATAGTTATTTACGATACAAGTGTTAAAAGTGCGATTTTATTTCACGAGTAAAAGTTTGCGATACGGGCGTTAGCGTGTGTCGCAATTTACGAGTGAAATAAAATAGCATTTTTAACACGTGTATCGTACAATATTTTTTCTACAAACACAATTTTTAGTATAAAATATAATGAAACTCCACTGACCAAATTTGACAGCTCATGAATACGTTTTGACACAACTGGACGCAACCGTTAAATTACGTCAAATTAAGTTGTCACAATTCATACAAAAGATGAGTTCGTATTTTAATAAAGCTAATGAAGTAATAGCGAGAATAATAATTCTGAAAGTACTGCAACACAGGATATAAATATCTCGAATTACACAAACTGTACATTTAATATTAATTATCCAAGAAATATGTAATTTTCATTTAGTAATAAAAATCACTTTAATATATGTTGTCATTTTTGACAAACTGTCATGTCAATTTACTTTTAACACTAGTGTTAAAAATACTACTTTTAACACGCTACGCTATAAAATCGCATTTTTAATTAAAGTTAGCCATGTCAAAATGTCAACTTTTAACGGTGTTTGTAGAAAAACGTTGTTATGTTACGTGTTCAAAACAGTTTTTGGTTTTCGAATGTATTTTGTGTCTCGACCTTCGGTCTCGACAAAAAACTCAACATTCTCAAACTCAAAAAACCAATGCTTTGGACGATTAATATAAAAATAACTATTTCCTACTTATGACATTGAAATCAGTCAGTTGATAGACGCAAACTTTGGTATTTTCTAATCAATTTTATACCATCTACATTGAAATGCTAAAAATTCTCTCAGAATGGGTCTTTGAATCCGACACCTTAACAATCAGATCTTCAACATCTAATATATTTATTTTCAATAATTCATCTCGCCTAGGAGCACTAGGAGCTTCTTCTAAAGCAGTGTACAGTATAATTTTTAGGGCTTTCTTTTTTAACCCGTTTCGCAATTAAGCTTGATATTTCACCGATTTTGTTAATCCCCACATTTTGATTGAAGAATTTTCCTTTGATGTTCTTTAATAAAAACCGTTCACTTAACGCGTTTGATAGACGCAAACTTTGGTATTTTCTAATCAATTTTATACCATCTACATTGAAATGCTAAAAATTCTCTCAGAATGGGTCTTTGAATGCGGCACCTTAACAATCAGTATTGAATCCTTATCTTCAACATCTAATATCTTTATTTTCAATAATCCATCTCGCCTAGGAGCACTAGGAGCTTCTAAAGCAGTGTCCAGTATAATTTTTAGGGCTTTCTTTTTTAACCCGTTTCGCAATTAAGCTTGATATTTCACCGATTTTGTTAATCCCCACATTTTGATTGAAGAATTTTCCTTTGATGTTCTTTAATAAAAATCGTTCACTTCACGCGTTTGATAGACGCAAACTTTGGTATTTTCTAATCAATTTTATACCATCTACATTGAAATGCTAAAAATTCTCTCAGAATGGGTCTTTGAATCCGGCATCTTAACAATCAGTATTGAATCCTTATCTTCAACATCTAATATCTTTATTTTCAATAATCCATCTCGCCTAGGAGCACTAGGAGCTTCTAAAGCAGTGTCCAGTATAATTTTTAGGGCTTTCTTTTTTAACCCGTTTCGCAATTAAGCTTGATATTTCACCGATTTTGTTAATCCCCACATTTTGATTGAAGAATTTTCCTTTGATGTTCTTTAATAAAAACCGTTCACTTGACGCGTTTGATAGACGCAAACTTTGGTATTTTCTAATCAATTTTATACCATCTAGATTGAAATGCTAAAAATTCTCTCAGAATTGGTCTTTGAATCCGGCACCTTAACAATCAGTATTGAATTCTTATCTTCAACTTCTAATACCTTTATTTTCAATAATCCATCTCGCCTAGGAGCACTAACGATCCCAAAAACAAATACCGTCTACAAAAAATAGACGAATAATAGCTCGACTACACCTTCATTAGTAAATAGATATCGTCATCTGCCTCTTTCAAACATTTTTGATATCTTTATCGGTCAAAACCTTCGATTTGTTTTCTTCTGTATCCTACATTTTTTTCTTCAAATAAGCCACCATTTTGGGAAACGTTCCAACATCGATATTTTCTCTTATGTTTAGAGTTGCCTTTAACATTGAAAAAAGAGACCAAAATATTGATGGCTTCAATATCTTCAACTTTTTCTCTAAATATGCTAGTAGAACGTTTTCTGTTGTATTAGTACTTTTTTTATGGTCATACCAATACCGGAAATCGGCGTAAGCTTCTTCATACTGCGGTCTTGATTTTTTCGGCAAAATACTTGCAATCGCCTCATTAGCTACTGCTTCTACATGATACATGATAGAATCACCGGAGTCTTCCATGGGTCTGCTGGCGTCCATTATCAGAGAATTTATAGGAAACATTTGCAAAGCGGCACTTGCACTTGAGACTACAGAATTTTTTTTCAATTTTTATTTACATTAGTACCTACGGAAATCCAACCCGGTGAAAATGCGGTTAAAAAAATAATGCTGCCGTTTTTTTTTTTAATTCAATATTATTTAATAACAAACTTGCTGTGTAAAGCTGTGCAATTGTAAAAAAAAGTTGTTTATATTACGTACACAAAGCCAGTATTTTGAGCTCGAATGTATTTTTTTATGTCAACCTAACAATCTCGACAAAAGACCTTACATTCTCAAGCTCAAAAAATCTTTGCTTTGCGCACTTAATATAAAAATAACTGTTTTATATTTTGCGTTCGTAATGAACTCATTATGAAACCTAAAACAGTATCGAAATGAGCTTAATTTCGATGCGCTTTTTTTTCATTTTTCAATGTTGGCATTTCTATTAATATTGTGAGTTTGGGTACCTTTATACAGTGAATGATTTTAGACACACTTGAAATACTTACATGAAAACATGTAAATATAGTTAATTAGTTATTACGGGATATTAGCTAATCGAAGAACAATTTTAAAAATCAATTCAGTATGATTAGAAATTCAATGGAATCAAATCTTCAATAAACCTACAATTTAATTTAAGACATATTGGCATGCATGCAAGTAATTAAAAATTATAAATAATGCTTTTGTTTTTATTTCTAGGTGAGTGTCCACAGCCGCCCTCGAAAATTTTGTCACGAGTAAGTTCTACTGAAATTTATTAGTTGTATGGTGGTATTGATCAATAAGGAATTGAAATTCAAGGAAATTGTAATTTCTTTTCTATAAATCATTTAAAAAGTATAGAATATGTATATTTACACTAACATTTATGACTAATAATAAGAAAAGTAAACTAAATTAAACTAAAATTAAAGAAAATTTATTTTAAAAAAGTCGGTGACTCTGGTTTGTCACATTTTCTGCTTGCCTCACCTGCATAAATTCATATTTTACTGTAGGTTTAGTCAGGTCGATTTCATGCCTTTGGGTTGATAAGTAACAAGTTCTTATCTTCAGCGATCTATACATTCAGTGACTTCTAGATCTATTAATTATTTGAGTTAATCGTTTGTAGTGTATTAGAAATATCAGCCATGTCACTTTGTTAAATATTTACCTATTTGTCAATAGAGACAGTGGGATAAAATCATTAGAATCATAATCTTCACCTGACCACACATATTAGTTTATAAATATGAAGTCGAAATTTAAAAAAAATTAATAAATAAAAGAACACATAGTAAATACTAATAGTAAAATAACAGTACAAAATAGAACATTAAGAATAAAATATGAACATATTATATGTGTAAAGTAAATTGACAAAAGAATTGATCACATTAATGCAAAAACAAAAATGCAATAAGTAATGTAAAATTATTTCTGCATCAGATAATATTTCAGATGTTTATAATGCTGCAGTTTGTTTCTAATTTCAAGGTAAAAGATTGAAAGCTTTTACTGTGTTCTACTTTAAACATACATATACATATTCGTGTCTGTAGACTCTGTAGTCTCTAAGTTTAGGAATATTAAATTGATCACGCCTTCTTGTAATCTTGTTATTATAAAAATCACGATCATGAAAATAGTGACATATCTTTTTAAAAACACGATGATCTCAAATATGCATGCGTACAAATGTGATATCGATTTAAGGTCCGTAAAAGGATTATTGTGAAATATGATTTGATACTTAAAAAAATGATATTCAAAATATTGGAATGTTTGAAAAATATGTTGTACATGTTGATAACATTTGATGAAATGAGGAAAATCGAAAGAAAGTTAGAACTTTTTAGAGAAAAGGGTGATGCATTAATATATATAAAATGCCAATTATTTCTTTCGTACATAAAACAAAGTCGAGTTAGTTACACCAGTTATATCTCTAGAACAACTGGACCGATTTTAATGATCTCTGATTTGTGGGATTCGTCTCCGCCTCGAATAGCAGAATAACTATTAAAATATTGGAAAAATTCACGGAGAAAAAATTATACAGAAAATTAATTTTTAAATAAATTATGTTGGGAACTCCGCCATCTTCCACAATTGACAGCTTACGTCACGCATGCTTATATCTTGTTTGTAATAATTCATGTCCAGGCCATTGCAAATCAGTAATATAAAAGTGTAATTTTTTTTTGGATTCATGTCTGTGATTTGTTTTGAAAAAAGCATATAAAAGTTACCGGTCGATTTGTTCGTTTTGTGCGAGTGTTATTAATAAATCTTATTGTGCGAGTATTATTATTAACGATGCCGCGACCCAGAAGATCTAGTTTTTCCCAACAAAGCCGTAATGCGATTAGGCTTCGGAACATTGCGAATCAATCCACTGAAGAAGAACGAGAAATCGCACGAAAAAAGCGCCACGTTAGTATGGTCCGACTTCGTGTTTCTCAAATACAAGAGCAAGGAGAGGCAGCCCGTGAAACGGCTCGGAGTGAGCGAGAAATTTTGGTGGCTAAGAACAAAGATGTGGATGACTTAAACTTAGTTACTCAGAATCAAATCGTTGGTACTCTGCATTTATTACTGTGTAACAAACGAAGACGAAGCCACCAACTATCCAACTGAATTTAAAACTCCTTGGATGTGCCTGGCTTATCACCGCGCAATTTACAACTGAAGGTTGGCTCGATAGTCATCATGCTTCGAAATCTAAACCAACCAAAACTATGCAATTGAACGCGGTTGGTGATTAGAAAACTGATGATTGCGAACATACTCAAAGGAAAATTCAAAGGTGAGAAAGTTCTCATTCCGAGGATTCCGATGATCCTAACCGATATGCCCTTTGAGTTTAAACAAATTCAATTTCCGATTCGTCTAGCATTCGCCATGACGATTAGCAAATCACAAGGCCATTCCTTGAGTGTTTGTGGTCTGAATCTAGAAAATGTTTTTCTCATGGTCAATTGTACGTGGCATGTTCACGTGTCGGAAAACCATCCGCTTTATTTGTTCTTGCGCCTGATAACAAAAATGTCGAAAAATGTCGTATATCACAAGATCCTTCACTGAAGAGAATCAACCCGACTGCAACCCATGCAGCAAAATACATAGCTTCAATAAAGCGAATGTCTTCCTGACACGCCATTGAAATACTTTATTTTTGTACTTTTATTGAATTTTTATTTTCATTATATATATTATCCTAATAAACTATTGAACTTAATAAATTTTTTGTATTAATTTTATTACGTTAATAAAATCCTAAATTAAGTTTAGCTAAAACTTAGCACGACATTTATTGACTGTTAGGCGGTACGTAGTTCGCCGGGTCAGCTAGTTTGTAATAAAAAAGATTTTGTATTTGTATTATGTAAAATCAACACCTATTCATTGTATTATTTATGAGTAGGTAGTATTAAGTCTTTATATTTACGACAAAAGGAGAAATTTGTAACATAGTTGTTTCTCATACTATATCTAATACGTATTTTGTTGAATATTAGTATTTACATATTCATATTTTTTTCTAATGACACAAGGCGAGTATCAATAATATATGCATTATAATGCGATATGCCCTTAAAACTTAAGAATAATGTGTATTCATACATTCGTTTCACCATTACACCCCAAACGTTTTCAATCGGATTTAAATCCGGGCTGCGTGATGGCCAAGGTAATATATCAACGTTCCGATTGGTAACCGACTGTATGATTACTCTGGCGGTGTGCACAGGATTGTTATCTTGTTGAAATATGAAAGTATTATTATTATAATTATAACATTCTCTAAAATATCTAGATATGATTATGAGTTTAAACGGCCTTCAATTTGCCATGCAACTCCAGCCCCCTGTGTATACATCCATGCCCAGGCGTTAACAGAAAATCTTCCAGATCTATTTGGCGGAGGCACTTTTTTTTTTTTTATATGAGACTCGAATTTTGTTGTGGTCGGAGTTGCCTCCATTTCCACTCCATTGTTTCGTATTTCCCAGGGTTGTGACGTGTTTGTGTCTGATTAATAAATAATCGTGTGTTGTGTGTTTTTGTGCGGTCCTGTGTTGCGTATGTGTAGTCTGTGTGTTTGTCGCTTTTTGCGTTTAAGTCACTGGCCATCGGTTTTTTGCGTTTCAGTCATGTGTGTGTTTAATGTTTGTTGTTGTAGAGTGTGATTATTTTCTGTGTTTGCGTTACGAAGTATTGTATCTGTTCTGTTGTTGCGTTTGTGGAGTGTAATGTTATTAGCATATTGCCTAAGGCAAGTGCTAGTTCGTCAGTTGTGTTAGGTGTTGTGCTTCTTTGTTTTTGTGTGCATGGGTTCGTTGTTGGGGGTAGTGCTGGTATGTATTCGGGTTTGGGTGTGGTTTTGTTTAGAGGGTTGTTTGGATTGTTAGGACAGTTAAGGAAAGTGGATAAGTGAGGACCACCGCAGTTTGCACACTTTGGTGGGGTTGTTTTGGGTTTTGTACATAGGTGTGTTGAGTGTTCGTCTCCGCATTTCATGCATTTATAGTGTATGTTACAGTTTTTTTGGTGGTGTCCAAATGTCTTGACATTTGTGGCATTGTATTATGTCTGTCCGTTTGTTTAGTGGTTCGATTTTAATTGTGAGTCCGCAGCAGTCGTGTATGTTGTAAATTGATTTGTATTGTCTCGTCAGTTCTATTAGTACAAGTGGTGCAGGTATGCCGTGTTTGCCGTTCATTCTTTTGATTTTTAGTGTCGGGTAGCCTTGGTCAGTCAAGTCGTTTGTAATGTCTGTGTCAGTGATAAAGGTAGGAATGCCTCGCATAACTACCTTTAGTGTTTTTTCGCTTCGTAATTGAAACGTGTAAAATTGAATGTGTTCTGTGTTGAGTATGTGTTTAAGTGTGCGGTAGTCTTCGTCAGTTTTCGGTTCGATGTGAATGCCAGGTTTCACTAGTTTGTTTTGTACGGTGTTAATGTTGTGTGTTTTAAGTATTTGTCGTATATGTGCCCATTTGTCTTTGTCTGTTATTGGTGTTATTGGTGCGATTTTGTGTGTTTTGCGTGTTTCGGTGTTTGTGTTTTGTGTTGTGTTTGTTTTGTCACTTACCCTGGGTGTGCTTGCCTGAAGTTGACGGTTGTGGAGTGAATTCAGCTTCTTCTTGTTCCATCTTTTCCTCGGGTTTGATTTCGAGGGCACTGTAGGAGTTTTTTGTTTCGATCGGTGTAGTTGTTTCGTTTGTTTTCAGCTTCTTTGTAAATTTAGGGTAGATGAAGTCTTCGATTTTCTTTTCCGGATGTATTATGTTCTGTTTTCTGTGGTGTTTTTCTTTTTTGGTCGGTTCGGGATCTGTTATTTCTACTTGTATCTTCGGTTGATCTGGGTTTATAACAAATAAATTCGGTGAAGTCCGTAGTAGTTCTTGAACGCCACTTTCGCTGTGGGTTTCATCGATTATCGCCTGTGTTTGTTGTAGTAATTCAGGTGGCCAGAGTTCAACGAAGTTGGGATTTAGTTTTAAGTTTGTTATCGTAATAATTCGTCCGGCCATTGCTTCCGGGTTCGCTTTGACGGTTACCGTCGTATGTTTAAATGCAATATGTACGTGTGTTCGTCTCAAAGACTAGCGCACGAATAACGGAGGCACATATCTTTCATTATATCTTATGTTTCTTGAGCGGTACACATTCACGTGACCATCGGTGACTGGAATATTTTTTCGTCCGAAAATACTACACTTTCCCAGAAATTTTGTTCAGGATGTATATAAGTGAAAAGAAATAAGACTTTGGATTGTTTATTTTCTACAAATATAACTGTTTTCTAGCACTTGCATAATTTTTTAATTCGGAAGTGCTAATTCTTCGGCCTGCTGTCGACCAAGATCCTGGAAAATTTGTGTGAAATACATCTCTTGTTAATTTAAAAAAGGTATATAACCCCTTACCACAATTATTAGTCGTATCCTAAATATGTATTTCGACAACTAAGTTGTCATCATCAGTAGGTAAAAACTACTAATTAAAGTCACACGGGGCACAATAAAGTAAGATAAACGCTTCCGCACAACTACTATACACTGCAACCCTGTAAAGACTGCAACCCTGTAAAGACCCAGTCTTTACAGGGTTGCAGTGTATAGTAGTTGTGCGGAAGCGTTTATCTTACTTTATTGTGCCCCGTGTGACTTTAATTAGTAGTTTTTACCTACTGATGATGACAACTTAGTTGTCGAAATACGTATTTAGGATACGACTAATAATTGTGGTAAGGGGTTATATACCTTTTTTAAATTATTATTTAACCACAGTCTCCATTGAAAGAATTTTTACATCTCTTGTTGTTTTGAATGGATTTTCTCTTAAATAATCTAATAAAAATTCATTTTGTTGTTAATTTAAAATTCTCGGCCTCCTTGAACCTTCTTTCCTTGTAACATTTCCATATTCTTCCTGTTTTTTCTTAACACTCAAAATCGTAGATTTATATATATTAAATATTATAGTTACATTTCTTATGGCCATCCTTCTCTAATTTTGATAATATTAATACTTTATCCCATTCAAATAATTTTAACATTTTGATCAATTTTTGATTGATTTAATACAGTCAAAACTAGGCGTGTGGGATTTTATTGCAAGCCAGCAGTGGCGGCTCGGGGTGGTTCACATAGGGAGTGCATAATTTCAAAATTAATAAGTGTAATACAAAAACGCTTACCCAATCCTTATAAATTTCACAGACGTACTGTTCCAGACAGGTACTGTTCATTGTAGAGTTTGTTTTGAGGGAATAGTAAATATTACACTACACAGTTTAATTACATCTGACGATAAACGAAGTCCATTTTACGTATCTTTGACTTGCAGAACAGTTCTATTACTTTTTCATTAAAGTTTGGGAAATCATTTATACATTATTTTTCACAAGATAACATAGTAAGGGCATTTAATCTCTCTTCTTTCATTGTATTTCTCAGGAAAGTTTTTATTCTCTTCAGCCGTGAAAACTGGCGTTCCGCTTCGGACATTTTCATTGGGATTGTAATGACAATTTTTAAAAGCTTAACAACTTCATTAAAGGTGTCGCTTAATCCGTCCAGCAGAAGACCTAGCAGACCTACAGCACCGACTTCTATATTTTGCCTAAATTCTTCTCTAGAATATAGAACGCTTAATTCAGTTCGTAGTCTACTTTCATTGAGGCATGGATAAAATTTTACTGATTCTTTAAGGCAATCTTCCGGAAATTTTTTTAGAAAAGAGGAGAACTGTTTAAAAGAAATTAAGTTTGCTAATATTAAGTGCTCTGTATACCGAAATCTAGTTTTTATTTCTAGCAAAATAATATCGCACACTTCAATAGTTTCCCTCCTTCTATGGCTACCATCAGTTACTCTTCGCCACTTTGATGGTCGAGGAGTCAGCTCTGGGTCATTTTGTTAACCAACTGATTATCTGTGTCAGCGATTTCGGTTCGAATTTTTCCAATAGCGCGTTCAAAATTATCTAAATTATTCTTGATTTTTAATGCATCTGTATTGACATTTTGTAATTGATTAAACAATATGTCCACATGTGGCATAATTTTATGAAAGAAAGTTAACCAATAGATAAAATTTTCCTCCTCTAAAATTCGCAAATTGGCACCAGCTTGATGAAAGGTAGTTTGTAAACTAGCTTCTCCCTCGATTTGTTCTAGAGCTTCAATTATTTCTTCTCGGTGCTCATATATTGTATTCACTGTCCTAGAATTGAAGTTCCATCTTATTTTTGAAGAACGAGGTAAGCTTTTTCTCTGAAGGAATTCTTCCAATCTTGTAGCTCGTTGTGGTGAAGTGGAGAAAAATGTACATAATCCCGTCAGATTGGCAAAAAAAATTCTGCAATTATTACTGCTCGATGTAGCATGTGACATAATTAGATTTGTCTGATGTGCATAACAATGTACAAAATTAGCCCTTGGATACTGGCCTTGGACATGTCTTTGCACACCGTTAATAGCACCACTCATGACTGCTGCCCCATCATAGCTCTGTGCAATCAGTTTTTCTGGGTCATCAACAAGCAAACTAATTTCGTTAAGGATGGAGGCAGATAAAGAATTAGCATCATGTCCACTAGGCAGAAGAAATTTCCAAAATCTTTCGACCGGTCTCAACATTGCATCAAGCAGCTCATTCTGTATCGTTTTTGATAATCCCTTAAAAACCGGTGCTGCTTCGATGTGATCTCTGAGCGATTTATCCAATTCTGCCGTAAAATTTATCAATTCCCGAAAATTGCCCTTGTTATTCGACGTTTGCTGTTCATATGACCCCGAAGTGCCAGTTCAAACGCGCCACAAAATCTAATGCAATTTATTATTAAATTTAACACATGCCTATTTTTTGTTACCTTTTCATTATGTTGTTGAATTGCTTTTCTATATGATGAATCGAAAACATTCTGAATGTTATTTTTTCCTAACATTCTTAGACTAAATATATTTTTCAAATGCCCTTCGGAATTTTCATGTTTAATAATTTTAGCACTAAGATGAATTAAGTCTCTTATTCCGTTCTTTGACCAAGACGGTTCACCACCAAACAAAAGACACGGAAAACAAAACAAAGTATTTTTAATTTCACACCCACAAATCCAGTCATTTTTCTGATAAATATCCATTTTGAATTTTCTTATAACGTCTTTACCTTTAACAGATTGTTTATTTTCTAAACATAATTGAGGCATCGACCGTTTAAGATTTTTTACTGCGATTTTTTCATCATACGTTAACCGCGAAAACGCGTTGTTCTCTAAAGCTGCGACGGAATTCATTTTACAACGGCCGTGAGCAGACTGGATCACTTGCTCAAACGCTATGTATTATACGACATTGAAGTAGGGCAAAATATAGTTCCCCCACCTTTAATGTAATGTTAATGGCTTAACGGAGCAACAGTTGGGCTTTGCTCATTATATCTGTGACGACGATCGGTGCATGTACGTTGTTAGCGTGCCACGTTCCTCGTCAATAACAATGAATATATAATATACATAATAAATAAATACTTTCACAGTTAGTCGCCGCTTGGTTTGTTTTGTATCATAATTTGCAAGTGCAAGTGCAATTGCTCACTTGCTCTCATTAAAGAGCCGCCACTGCAAGCCAGTGTATATTCTATCTAAAACGATTGACCGTGTAAACATTAAATCTTATTAGGCATTTTAATTGGTCCGAATGCAATAAAAAAAATTATTTTATTAACCTTGTTTACATAATAATAAGCTTTTTTAAATTTTAACAAATATTTGCGGTAGCTTCCTTATATGTCCTTCACTATTGTGTGAACGGTTTACTTCGTGTAGACTCCACCTACTTGATTTAATGATTTATTATTGTAGGCGTACAGGAGTCGGTATATTGATGTAGGTACACATTCATACCTACATATACACTATACATCAACCTCTTCCTGGTATTTCTATAAGGAGTAACATGCATATAATTGACTTTGTACAAACTAGAAATGCGCTATTGAATGAAGATAATCTTTTAGATATATTAGTATCAGGATAATTTTTTAAAGGAAATTCAAAAATATATTTACCTTTCAATAATCATATAGGTATAGATTTGTAGTACAGACATATGTATCTTATCTCGAAAGAATATTAAGTAGTACATTATCGTTTGAATATGATAAAATTCTATGTTACGGCGTCATTAAAATAGATTCACCTGTTGCACGCACGGTTCAGTTTATTATCTACTCTTGCAATAGAATATATTTGGTAACTAATTAAGGTTTTAAAATCAGTGAAGGCAATTTGACTGGATTAAATTGATGACAGATAATCATTTTTGTATTGATTCATTCTATCGGCAAAGAGGGGCAAGTTTCAGTGCAGCGTGGAGGGACCAAGCGGCTGCATCAAAGCGAGCGTTCAATAAGGTTTACGTACTCACGCATCATTTATGTTCGTGACTTTCGTGAGCATAGGCGATGCAGACGCATCAATGTTTACACATAAAATAATGATAAAAATATATTATATAACGTGCTGAAACACTTA
Organism: Melolontha melolontha; assembly: GCA_935421215.2. Lineage (NCBI taxonomy): Eukaryota > Metazoa > Arthropoda > Insecta > Coleoptera > Scarabaeidae > Melolontha > Melolontha melolontha. The sequence continues at coordinate 205,856,480 of OW285235.1, forward strand.
CTGTTTTAAAAAGCTTCCATTAAATCACAAATTGGGTGGCATCTATTAAATATTTGAATCATTAAATATGTTTCCACACTTGTTTCAGTCAAATGAGTACGGCGTACGGAATAAATATTTTTCAATGATGAAAACGACAGTTTCATATCGAGTGATGTTATATCTGCAAATTTAAAGTAATCCTTGTGGCAACTTAATGGATCTTTCGACGCACCTTCACAAATTTGTCTTAGTATGAGAAAATCTGAATGCTTTTTCTCATTTTTTTCGCCTTCCGATGCACATAGGTGTAAGTGAACATCATCCACAATTTGAACAGAATCCACAAACGACATCGAATCATTTTGTAATTTTTCAATTTCCTCGGCTAGTCCATAGTAGTTCTTGCGAATAGTTTCTAAATCATTTTTTACCTGACTATCTTGAAATATTCTCTGGCTTTTCTTGATAGTTTCGGCGTATCTCGGATCGAACTGTAAAACTACCTTCTTTACATCATCAAAATGTTCGCAGTAGTAAAACGCGGCCTCTAACTATGTTCTCCAATGCGTAGTAATCGACTATGGTGGTTCAGACACTTTGGGACACAGTTCATGAATTTTTTTTGTACATTTTGGGGACTTTAGAAACGCTGCCTTCGTATGTGCTATTAAAGCATTTGCTCGTGAATAACATTTAGGTATCAGTTGCGCCACAATGTTTAAAGCATGGATTTTACATGTTACATGTAACAGATTGACACTCTCTTCTTTAAGAGATCGGCCTAAGGAGAGCATGTTAGCGGCACTGTCACTCAGAAACATTAAAAGTTGGTTTGTTGAAACAATAAATTTGTTCAATGCGCTCAACACCACTTTTAAAATTTCATCGCTAGTACATTTTGCAACTCTTTTGGAAGCAAATAAGATAGAGGATGAAGGTTCAAATTCTTCCATACATACCATCACATTCACCACTAAATTTTTTTGCCGATCGGTTGTTTCGTCCACACATAACCATATTTTTTTATCTTTCAATTCTGCTTTACTCCTTCTTTCAACATAGTCACGAGTAGGTGGCATTACGTTTCTTACCGATGTCCGACTTCGTAATGTATAATCCGAATACTTGCTCCAGAAAGAGACAAATGCTTTTTGGTCTAGCAAAGTGAACGGTAGATTACATATAAAAAAAAACACCTATATCAAATGTTAATTGTTCGCCGTATTGTTTGCCATGGATTGCAGAACAGTGTTTTAATACTTTTTAGGTGGCGTTCACACATCCACCTGCTGGTACATGTCAAATAGTCATTGCACCTTACACATTTAATTCTATCACCTTCGTATTCTTAATCCGGCATATTCGCTATTACGTTTTCTAGTTCCTTCGATTTACGCCGTTTCCGAAACGTACTTAAATGCTATATTTTCTAAGTATATGTGTACTGACATGCACCTACAACGACCATTGGAATAAAACTGAACAAGTGTGTTTTGATACGGACGCTTGAGTTTCCGTGCCGCGCGCTTCTCCCATTTATGTTGCTTTCGGCACTGCATTGGAAATTGCCCCTCTTTTCCGAGTCTAGTTATAAATAATAACTCGTGATATGATTTTTCTCTTCTTTTAAGTATTTAACAATTGACATTTTTTATATATTAAAGTTATCTGGACGGTGATAAAATCAACTAATACATGAATTCATATATATAAAATAAATTCAAGCTACATACGAGCAGTTGCCATTAAAATTGAGATATTTGTCATAGCGATTAAGCAGCTTTTTAATGCTCTCTCCATAGTATTCTGTCACCTGTGAAATTTCAGTGTTCATTGTGGTCTCTAGTTCCATACAGTCTACAAAAGCTTTTCTCGCAGAAAAAGTTTGACAGAATTTTAAAGGTTTCCTCGTCGTCGAGCTAGAGCGACCCCACCGCATTGAGGGTCTTGATATGCCTGAAGAAATCTACAACCTTCAATATGCCAGAAAAGTTAGTGCCGATCGCATTCTCTTTGTTTAACCTTAATGTTCAGTAACAACCTCGTTCAACTGAACGTGAAATTCGACGGAAAAAGGCACTCAGTTCTGTGATTTTGAATCGCCGATTTTCACGAATTTTTTTTTTTTAGACGTTATACACAAGTTCGTTTGTCACAACAGTTGATCTTCCACTCCCTTCTTCATCATGGACATTAGATTGTCCTTCTCGAAAGATACGGCACCATCTTCTAACCATATTGTCACTCATAACATTTTCACCATAAATAGAACAAAGTTTACGATAAATATTGGCAGCCTTCATGTTCTTTACACACAGAAATCGGATAACAGCACGCAATTCACAGTCGGCGATTTTCAATTGCAGAAGCCATTTTAAGCCACCAAAATACCACGAAAGAGTGTCCGAACGATTCTCTCACACTGAACCAGACTACATCGCAGCGCTGCGATCGCGCCATATCCCCACTCTTCTGCTCACTAGGCGGAAACGAAATTTACTTTACGAATCGCCCTCGTACATGTATGTAAATAATTGTAATTCTAAGTCATAAATATTCAATTAATTAGTTTTTCTTGATATGTGACTTACAAACCAAATTTTATTCTTCAGGAGAAGAATAAATTAAAGTAATCAACGACGTTTCAACAAATATAACTGCTATAAAATTAATATTATCTTGGAGAACCGAACGACTACACAAATATATTTTGTCTTTTTGTTGTCATAATTTAGGTGTTATAGAAAAGAAATGTTAACTGAATGGACCTTCATTTTGGTGGTGGTCATTTTGAACACTTGTAAATAGTTGTATTTTTTTACTAATGTATTTTGGACATTTAATTTTGAATTAAATTTGAGGAATGTATTGTTCTGAATTTTATAATTTAATTTGTTGAGGTATGGTTTATTATTTTTGCAATAAACTGAGGTACTTTGCTGTGTTCAAATATCAGTTTGTTCCATTTTTCAAAGGCCAACTATGTTTTCACACAAAGAAATGAAAATATAATTCGTTCACTTAACACAATAATAATAAAATGTTGTAACGGAAAAAATAAGCTCTTTTTAATGAAGTCATAGCCAACTATGGGTGCCATTTAAGAAAACGAAAGTTGTTGTCATAACTCGAAAATAGCAAGTCCAATAAAAAGTCAATTAATACAGGCTGATAGAAGGTATAGCTACATTAATATTTTTCCTTTTCAACTTTTCTCTAAATTTAATAATAAAGTAATTAGACGAGATTAAAGAAAATGGAAAAATTTAGTTTTTTTGCAAATATCTAGTAATTGTTTATTGTTTACTTTTCTACGTATTTTTATTAATGTTTTTGTTATATTGTACTCGCTACTGTTGAATTTCGTTTCGAAGAATAAAAATACTTATCATATCTCGTTTCTCTTCGTTAGTGTATGACATTTTTGTATTATTAATGAACAATAAATGAAATGTTTGACAGATTTAAATTCCATGGCTACCTTATTTAATCTTATAATTTATTCTTTCAAATAAAACCTAATGTCAAAAACCTTAGTCAGCATGTGGTACATGGTTGAAATCAGAAAAAAAAACTCTTTCTGAAGATGTCTAAATCCAATATAGCGCCTAGAAGAAATTAGATAGTTGATGATGGCCAGAAAGAAACGAAACGTCGTATACAAATTTAGAGTACCCCACTGGATAGAGGTTTAGAAATGTCCACAAGGATGTGTTTTTATATTTTCTCTACAAGGCCAAATGTCGGTGCTACAGGTAAAAGAAGAAAATGGGGTTTTCGCGTTTTTTTTTAAATAACGAAGGTCATTTGTCACAGGTCTATTTTCTTTACGGATTTATAACAAACACAATATTTAACAACTTTGCCAAATTTAAACCTATACTCTTATCTCCAATAATAAGCGAGATCCCCATGGTGAGGGCCGAAAATGAATCAGCCTGTATATCGCCAATGTTGTAATTAGAAAAATGTTCTTTTAACATCGCTTTCGACGAAGAATAATTTCAATGAATTCGGATGAATATTAATTTTAACTTTTCTGTCCATAATATTTAACGAGCTACTAACTTTTTATGATACTTACATTTAAGAGGTGCTTATATTTTTAACGGAATTTGAAAATTGTCCTTGATGTAAATGTTTTTATAACCATTTAATCCTCCACACAAGCAATATCTAGGCTGCATATTGTTTAATTCTTTACTAAAAGATTTAAATAATTTTCAAGGAAAAGGTAAAATCCCTATTATTAGAAATATATTGCTACTCAATGTAATATATTAAAGTATGAGTGGATACTAACGTCATTTAAATACGCGCGATATTTCAAGCACGATGGCAGAGTCGGAGTGTTGTAATGATCAGTTATCCACGAATACTTTACACTATTTTTTTATTGGTGCATTTTAAAATCATGTTTTATTGGTTTCACTACTACAAATATAAATACGACCTAATAAAGAAGGGATGTTACATCCTATCTTTGACTGCGATGGAAATGAGTAAATTAAAAATTAATTTGTAAACAATTTGTCACATAACAGTTATTGGCTTATTGGTGTGTAACGTTGAGTTTTAAGATTTATTATTTAAGTAACAAAGCGGAGTGTAGATTAATACCGTAAAAGTCAGAAACCGCATATAAAAATGAGTACAGCAGATTTATCAAATGGATGGAAGAGCAACAGGCTGCAGTTACAGATGAATGAGTTGTGCCTCGACGATCCGTGCTATCCATTCGAAATTGCAAAGTATGTTGCGGATAAACAAAGGGATTGATATAAAATCATTTGTGAAAGAGCATGCATTCATGATGGCAATAAGCAAGAATGACGTAGGCTTATGTATTCAAGGAATACGATTTGCAGAATTTTTTTAAGGATGCACCGGACATTACATATTTCGTTTTGGAGGTGGTAGCAAATTGCGTTATCTTTGGAGGTAAGCGTATTATTGCTATCCTACCATCTAAGACAGTCAAGGCTCGACGTTTTATTGTTGCCGACAGTGATGGAATTCATTATGTAAGTTTGGTGAAGCAGTATTTATCATTACGCCTCAAAATGTGAGTACGGAGCGAGTTTTCTTACTGTATGACAAGGGGAAGTGTACCAATCAAGTAGCGGGTATTAATACGTTTGTTATCTTTCACGTTCATAGTCTACTTGAAAAACTTTTTTTGGTTCAAATATTATAGTAGACAGTGCATATATTAGATTTTTTCAAGCGTATAATAATTTCAACATTATACTATTCACAATATTATATTGAAAGGGTTCATTTTTGTCCGGCGGCAGTTTTGTCGTTATTATTGTATGGAAGAGCTGAAGAAAATACATTTAAATAACATGGGAATAGTGTCTCCCTCTATGTATTGTCCCTGGTATGTATCGTATTCGCGCAACTAACCTAAAACGTCAAACGCCAACATTTTCATTAATAATAGTATATTATTCAACGAGCATATAATGCTCGTTATTATTCACCAAGATGAAATCACCTTGTGAATAATAGCCATTATATGCGAGTAGTTTCCACGACCGTTATGTATTTATGAAAATATTTAAAAATATAATACTCAAAATTTGACGTTTCAATTTATGTAATTAATTTGACTTGATGATAGCCGTGGCTTACTAACAAAATGGGTAAAACTGTTAGTCGGAAGAATTTCCATCATGGTTGTCACATTGAAGTTTGACAGATCAGTGAATTATAATCTCATTAATCTCATTATTCACTAGTGATTAATGAATATCATAATGTTTGTGGAAACACATGCATTATGAATACTTTATACAATAGTGCTGGATTAAGAGCATTAAATGTCTAATCTGACATTTGAGCCTAATCCAAAAATGATTTACAAAATCTTAAAGTTAAACACTTGAAAATAATTGTGTATATTACACGGCTGCGACAGCATACTAATTGCCTAGCACATATTCTATTGCCTCAGCACTGAACTGTATGCTCAGCTATAAGAAGAGCTTTCTCTGCCTGGTATGTAGTATACTATTATTAATACGAGGGCGACCTGAAATGTTTCCGGAATTGACAAGAAAAACACAGTATTGGTGTGGTTTTTTATTTTTATTTTTCGATGTAGTCTCCTCGAAGATCAATACACTTTTTCAAACGGTGCTCCAGTCTCTTCAAGCCGTCGGAAAAGTAGGATGTTTTGAGGTCTGCAAAATAGCCATCTGTAGCGGCGATGACCTCTTTGAGGCAAATCTGTTTCCTCCCAGCGATTTTTTCAGGTTTGGGAATAGGATAAAGTCGCTGAGGGCTAGGTCCGGTGAATATGGAGGATGAGAGACTAATACGTAGCGTAACTCATTCAATTTGAACACGACGAAGCGGGATGAATAAGCCGGTGCATTGTTCTTGTGGAAAAGCACTTTTTTCCGCTGCAAACGAGGCCATTTCTCATCGCATCGGGTCAATAAGTCGCTGCAGCATTGCCCGTGATCGTCCTTCGCTTCTGCATATAGTCAATGAGGATCACACCTTGGGAATCCAAAAAAATGGTCGCCATAACCTTTTCGGCCGATGGAATGGTCTTTGCTTTCTTCGGAGCCGATTCGCCCGGAAAAGTCCACTGCTTCGACTGTTCCTTGGTCTCCGGTATGTAGTGGTGGATTCAAGTCTCATCCACAGTTACGAAACGCATGAAGAAATCCCTTGGATTGCGTTGGATCCTGGCCAGACACTCCTCCGAAACGGTCACCCGATTTCGTTTTTGCTCCGGTGTGAGCAAACGCGGTACCCATCGCGTCGAAAGCTTTTTCATTCCCAAAAATTTTGTGTAGGATATTGCCAACGCGTTCTTCTGAGATGCCTGTTGTCTCTGCTATCTCTTTCAGCTTCAATCGGCGATCGACTAACACGACATCATGAATCTTGTTGACCATTTCATCGTTGGTAGCGGTTTTTGGGAGTCCAGTGCGTAGTTCGTCACTTGTGCGGCCACGTTTGAACTCGTTCATCCAGAAGCTGATAGTCGAAAATGATGGAGTAGATCCGCCATGAACTTCTAGCAAAATATTTCGAATTTCCGTGGCCGTTTTGCCAGCCATCCAGAAGTATTTTATTACTGCACAAAATTAGATTTTCTCCATTTTTGCGAAACCGCCTGACTTGCTACACAAAACACACTCTTAAACAACAACTATTGACAGTAGACATCTGAAATTTTGACAGTTGCCATAAAAAAGGTTGCCCTCGCCGACCAATGAATCCACTTCAACCTTCGTGCGCCATCTCTTGCCGATAACGGAAACATTTCAGGTGGCCCTCGTAGTAACAACATAACTATATAATTTACTACATACATATGAATTTTTTCAAATCAATGACATTATAGATATAGTTTTCATTTTAGGCACCAGCTATGTATTCTCTTTCTGAAATAGGGTATTGCAGGATATAAAATTAATTATATATGTAAAAATCCAAACTAAAAAAAATGTAAAAAATAAGCTTAAGAAAATATTTTATTAAATTATTTGAAAATCACTGAAAGATCTGTTTGTTTGATTTTGTGCCAAATAGAAATGTTTATTAAGAATTTGTGATTTCATTCAGGTTTTCGTGTTTCTAATTTTAGATATTATAAACAAATAGTGTAATTTATTGCAAATCATTTGCATTAATACTCACAAGGCCGTTACTATTTGCTTCATCGATTTATGATGTTTAGCTTATTACATTATCAATTATATCATTTCCACAGAAGTCGTAAATGTAAATTAAATAATATTTTGTAAATATTAATACATTTGCGTCTCCAATGTTAGTGTATTATGATCGATTACCGGAATCTAAAAGAAAAGTATCAGATGTTTCGTCTTGAACACATTTGAAATTCATCTGAAACAAATGGAGAGTTACACATTTACGCTGTGTTCTATTTTGGTTAATTATTTTTCCTATGCCATATATTAAACCTTAAAATAAACCAATTACGTACAACTTATCTGCACGATCCAAAAGAAATTAGACTGCTTTGAAGTTTTAAAAAGTATTGCTTTGATTAGGTACTTATGATTTTATTTATTATACTTGAATGTTTTAAATTGTTTACCATATTTGATTTGTCCTGTAATTTTGGATTAATTAAAAACAAAAATTGTGATTATTATTTATTTGCAAATGATAAAATTATAAAAATGTATCTAATTCTTCTATAATTATAGTGCATTATTTTTTTTATAAATTAGAATTAAAAAGTATTCAAAGAAACTCTTAGTTCTTATTGCCTACTATTTATTCAATAAAAAGCAAATTTTGGGATACACGAACATCATTTGACTAGAAGTGGGACTAGAAATCAACGAAATATTTTTTTTATTATTTTTCAATTTACTTCAATTCAACTTAAATGCGATTGAATCAACGATGCTGAGCTGTTATTACATCGCTTTTCTCAAGATCTTCAAAATTCTACATTGTCGCAGTTAAATATGCGGACAGCAATACGGGGTTCTGCCTCTAATTCATCAGTAATTCTTTTTACCCACTGATTATAATTTAATAATTATATATATATTTTAGTGAGGCATACCCATGAACATGAGAGGCCTAGAACAAAAATACAGAATTTAGATTTAAAATGTTAATTTTAGAATATAAGATACTGTTGGAACTGCATTTTTCACGTGCCATATCAATAAAGTTAATTCCGCGTTTTTAATTGCTCAAATTTGAATCACATATTTATTTATTTTCTTGTAGTCATTCACTTAAGTCATTTTCATTTACATTATTATTATACCGAAGATATTTAACTTAATTGATTGGAAATATTTGTGACATATTATGGTCATAGCTGTACCTAATTTGAATTGTATAAGGCGGGAATTGTCCCAACTGTAAACAGGTATTTAGCGGAAAATTGAACATTTAAAATACACTTTTGTCTATTATAAAATTAAAGCAATAATTTATGTGAAATATCTAAACGATTAGTAATAGTAATTTATTTCATTTTTATAAATTTATTAACGAGATTAAATAAATACAACAAGTATTGGAAATAAGACGCCTGGATATTGAGGAAAAACAAGAGAGAGTTGGCTTGGGGGTAATTAAGAATTTTTCAACGCGTCGAGATTTTAAAAAAGTGTGTTCCTGAAATTAAGTGATAAAATAGAAAATAAATTAGTTAAATCTTACCATAAAACATATCCTACGAATCTCCTACCTACCAGGCTTCGTTTTACGAAGTTTACACAACCCTAGACCTGCCTGATCGTTTATAAACGAAATTTCCATCTTCCAAGGGACGCCAACCCACGCTTAGAACGATACCAGCAGATTTCCTCAACCACAGCATGTTATCCTGTGTATAGAGATCCTAACATCCTTCGAATATCCAGAATCCACCGTAAAACCAATTTGAGTATATATTTATTTACATCTCCTGAAATATAAAAATTTTTTATTTAAATTTTAATATAATCGTTGATATTTTTATATGAATACCTAAAATGTTAGTATTTAATATATATACCTTTTAAACGGAAGAATACAGTTCCCTTAGGTTAGAGTTATAGTTACATAGACCAAATTTTTAAGCATTCATCATATTATAATTAATTAACCTATCATTCATATCTAATCACGTGACTACACACATGTTTATGTATTTCATTATCATGTTTAAAAAAATTACCTTTTGAATAGTTTTTCGTATTAAACCAGTAATTTTTGCCTTTCACTCTCTTGTTTTATTTATTTTATACATTTGGAAGCATCAGATTTATTGTTTACCTCAACAATAAATCTGGAATCTATGAAATAAATTGTAAGGATTGTGATAAGAAATATGTCGGCCAAACAAAGCGTTCGATTCTAACTCGATATAAAGAACATGTTTCGCATATTAGATTCAAAATAGGCCGGAAAAATCAAGTGTTGCCCGACATCTTCTTGAATCAGGTCACAACGTAACATCTGACTGTCTGAGATTAATAAAAAACGTCACTAGCCCCCGCGAATTAGATAGTTTTGAGAGCATTTTTATCTTTAAAAATAGGAATAACGTAATTAATGCAGATTTGGGTCCTATACCAGGTTCATCTTTATTCTAGTTAATTGACAGTTAGATGTTATTAAACCAAAAAAAGATAGGAAAACCATTAACAAATTATTCTAATTCTATGTAATTTTTCAAATTTCGTTTCGTTACAACATTAGCCTTTAACAGATATTATGACTCAATATTAATTTCTAAATGACATATATAATTTAAGGTGAGTTTTATAGTGGTTTCTTTATGTATATTAAATTAGGGTGTCCCCTTTGTGTAATTTTCTAAAGGGCCTTTCTATAGAATAAAGCATTAATCGGTTAATGGTCTCTTAATGCATGTACGTATTTAAGTAGGGTTTTTCCAATAAGGTAAGTTCTGTAGTATTCAGGTTTTTAAAATTTTAAAATTTAGTGTTAAACGAGAAGCCGTGCAATATAGCGCTCAGTGAGTGTTGTGTGTTTTTTGTGCTTTCAAGTGTTACACTGCTTTTTCTACTGAGGATGACAACGTGGTTGTCGAAATACGTATATAGAATTGTTAAATTCTATTGTGGTAAGGGTTTTTAATTTTTTTATTCACTTAAAAGCCACAGTCTCCGATTTTTCAATTAGTTTTTAAGTTATTATTTAGTGTATTCTGTATTTATTTTTAATATAGTGTGTGTTTAGATTACAGTTAGTTTTATTTAAGAACCCCGCAGAAAAACAAACATTTTACAGTCAAAATAGACAAACATTACAGTACATAAAGTTTTCTAATGACAGCACATTTATCCTCGGTTCGGAAATATTTACTTCTACGCCATCAAACAAGTCCACAATTCGGCGTACAGTACGATATCCTGGATTTTTATTTAGAACTGCTTCAATTTTCTTTTTACATTATCAGAAACAGCTCCAGATAATTTAGAAGCATATTGACAAAGATCATATACAATATTCATGGCGTTAGTTATAGAATAATGTGGATTGATCGAAGTAACCTCTAGATGACGGATGGTTGTAGGTATTCTGGAATAATGTCCATGAATATTAGCTAAATCTACCTGAATAGTTGGGTCCATAAATACTCGTTGAGCATGTAAAATAGAAACAGCGTCATTCGGATCCAGTAGCTGTAGTATACTTTTAACGTCGTCAAAATACATGTGATAATAGGACACTGCTTCTATTCATGTACCCCAGCGCATTATAACAAGTTTTGGTAGTAGTGGCACATGTGACAGTTTATCACGAAGTAAATTCTTTCGTGCAGGTGGCTTCACAAAAACTTTCTTAACAGGAGATCTCAATTTATCAGCATTCAGCTAGCATTATCTGACTTCCTCTGACACTCGATGAAGAGCATATGCGAAACATGTGATATACGTCATACTACTGTAACATGCCTTCATTATCAAAAAGCATGTCCGTTCTCTATGAGGAAAGAGGAAAGTTTTTGAAGGCATGTTATGTTTGTTGTAAGAGTCGACCAGCCGCCTTCATATATGTAGCTCCATCGGTTACAAATAATAACACTTTTTCTTTATTTATATTGTGCTTTTCAGCCCATAGCGATTTCAAGCACGTGTGATATAAATTCTGCATTAGTAACTAATAAAACTAAACAATAGATCGACCCGCTAACAAATTTAAGTCCTCTCCTGAATGTAGCCCTGACTGCCGATCCCTATTTATCGCTATAACATTTTAATTTACAAATGTGTGTGCATTGATGTAATAACGCGTCCTATACAGTCTTTTAATAACGTCAATGATAATTTGATCATTAGATTTATTAATAAATATTACTGGCACCGTATTTGATAAGGCGCAAATTCAGTTTTATGGCTTTTCACTTGTTTTATTTTCTCGATTTCGTCATTTCATTAATGGACAGCCTGAAAGTATTCCCTGTCTGTTCATTGTTGACCTCTAAAACAAATATACGTTGAGCCAAGAGATACATTTATATAGTTTTGGCACTTGTTGAGCAGGTATTATTCATAATTCAAGTTTTTTTCAGAAATCTGTGCTTGTTATGTAATGATGAATTTTAAAATTATGATTCTCGTTTTATAATAAATTACTTGTTTCTCATAGATAATAGAAATATGATTTTTTAAAGAGAAGTGGTATTGTTTAGTTAGGTAGTTTTATGTTAAATTATTCAAGTTTTTGTATACTTCTATTATAGTAACTAGATTTACAGAGGAAGCTTAGCATTAGCTTAATTTAAGTTGTTTTGTAATCCAAGTGCAGCACTTTACTGATAGTCTTCAACAATCATCCGGCACAGATTTACCATCTTGTTGTTTATTATAAAGTTTTTAGAATTCTCACATTAAAGCTTTTACTTCAATTTTCTCGGAGAATATGATTTCGATCGCGACTATATGTATCAATTTATTATTACTTTCAATATTGCTTTATAATTTTAACTCTTCCGAATGATTTTATTAAATTTCGACTTCTCCAAAGAAGTTTATTTAGTTTTCTGATGAACGCTATTTCACATTCTGAAGTTTTGTGTTATGACCAAATTGAATGTGCTACATTTCGTCATCGGTTGCGATATTTTAAATAGTACTTGAATCGTTTCATGCATATCTATTGAAATTTTTGCAATGAAGATATTCGGAACAATTTTTGGTTACCTTTCAGTTAATGTGGAACAAACTTTACACTCATTTTTCTAAGTTCAAACTTGCTACTAGATTGCTACGAACTATGACTTTTAATATTTCAAAATCCATTTCCACAGCTCCCATTGAAGGTTGGCCCTCATTCTCAATGAATTCGCTCACTCTGTCAATGTTTTCTTAAGCGATTCTAGTTTTTAGTTAACATTAATCGTCTGCCATAAATCTCTTTCATCATTTTACCTAGTTAAGAACAGAATTTAATGTTAAGTTGAAATTTAATATTAATTTTTTTGATGATGCAAAAAACATGATAATTTTTGACGCAATAATTGTGTTAACAGTTTTTCGAAATCTTAAAAAATTCCCGTTGTATTAATTCAGATTAGGATAACTAGTTTCAAGATTCAAATAATTTTAATTCCCAATTGTTTCGCTAGGCATTTAAGTTTCGTTCAGTTGTCGATCGTTACATACGTTCCATACAATTTTTCGATTAAAGATAGACTGTTAGGAGTTAAAAGCCTGTAAAACACATATCTTAGATACTCTTTTAATATATCATCTTTAAAAATTAAGGCTAGCTTTCCTTCCAGGTTATCGAACCGCTACCATGACAATACTGACACAATGTTATATTTTTTATAAACATAAACATTGGCGCCTTTAAATACAATAGCGACATTCTGAATCGATATTATATTTTATATTTACTACTTCTCGTAACAAAAAAAACATTCGCTAAAAATAATTTGAGGGCTTTTAGTACTTATATCATTTCATGTGAATGTATAAAAAGCTGACTTTGTACGAGGTCAATGACCTTAGCATACAGTCTTTCTAACATAGACAGGTGTTTTATCAATATAAACATACGCTGAAGCGTTATGTGTTTGTGTATGTGTATAACTTATTTTGAATTCATAGACGGAGCATGATTCCAATTTTCGTGAAGACCGAACTGTGTTAAACCGTGTGATTTACCGATCGGTTAGAAGCATGTATTTACGCAAATGACAGCCACATTAAACATCTTTAAGCATTCCACCTGTTTCACACAAATCTGCCTTTTTTAGGGTAAAGAAATTGTCATTAAAAAAAAGAGGCAAATAGAACACAGAAAAAAAATGAACATTTAATTAAAAATTACAAATATAATTTATTATTTCCCGGCGTGAATTTAATACTAAGATAACTAAATTACAAATTCCATATCACCACAGAACGGTTAAGAAACTGGATATTAAATTTTTTTCGAGATAAGGTCAGGCCATTGACCTACTTATAAATAAGAACAGAACAGCTGATGCATCTTGGAATTGAATGAATACATGTTTATAAACTTATCACACAAAGATGATACTGAATTGTGAGAGGGATTTTTTAGTGACCTTAAACAAATAAACGCCAATTTGTTTGTTAGATCGACAACGTGTAAACATATAGTTTCTATTTATTTAGATTCAATCTGAATACAGAACCGTATTTGAAAAATTTGTGTTCCTAAATTGACGCAAAAATTAAAATTTTTGTAGATTTTAATTACTGTCTTGCGTATCTATTATATGATACCGTACGTCGGAATATTTCATTTACACTCTGTATAATTACATCTTTCCATTCTTCATACGTTGTCTCTTTATTTCAAGAATAACCTGTATACAGTTTACTTTTAATATCAATATAAATGACATTATAAGAAAAAATACATTTAACAAAAAAGAGATGGACTACAGTCAAATATTAATATAAGAGGTGGTAACCAAAAGTGTCCGAAATTTGAATCACGTGCATAAATGAACGAAGTTACAATTAAGTCAGTATGTCAGATCATAATACTTGTTATTAGACTATATATTAGACATTAATATAACAGTGCTCGATAACATTATCTATGGAATTAGTAATTTAGTGCACGTTTTCATGACACCGCCTGTACGTAATTTACAAGTTAAATTATGTTCGCTACGCATTACGCAGTATACAATTTTACCGGAGCATGATTAATGAAATAGTTTAGGAGAAAATAAACTTTGCTGAATTAAAGAACTGAAGTGTTTGAGTTGTCTTTTTTACTATTTGAAACAAATGAGAAAATACCAATTAAAGATCTTGATAGTCGAAGTGCCCAATTGCAATAGATATATTAGTTTGGGCCTACGTTATTACATTTTGTTATAAAATTGGTCTATTGTTTTTTTTTTGTACATTTATAATTGTAAATAATTGCATATACTAGGCTTACACTTTGTGTGAAATAATATAGATCACTTTAATATTCATATACTGAAACACGATGTGTTCATTTTAAACAGTTAAACGAAATTCTTAAAAATATTCTCTATATATCTTAATTTACATATTTCAACGTTAGAGTTAAACAATTTTACCTAAATGATCTTAAAGTTATTTAATTTAATTTAATTTTCCAGTTTCTAACTGTTTTAATTGATCTTTATTTAGTTCTTCAGTCGTTCTAATAAAAAACGCTTTACTAAATAATCCGGCTACGTACGTTCTTGCTAATTTCAACAATTATGTCCTTGAAGTGCAATTATCGCAAAAACAAGTTTTTATTTGCAAATAATTTATTACGAAATTATTATTATAATGTTTTCTCATTTTTTAGCATCTTCTATTTATGCAAATACGGTTATGTATAGTAGCATTAAATCGCAGTATAAATCATTGCAACAATAATATACATATCCGTGTTATATATCACATGTCATCCATGATACTTTCCTTGAAAAATATACTATAGCTAAACAATATAAAAAGCTGAGGATATTGAAACGTAGTCATAATTGAATTTGTAGTAGGCTATGACAAATGATGACATCATACACGGTGATTCTATCTCAATAAAAAACTATCGTACACCAAATATAATTTCCAATGCAATAAAATCGTTATGTAGGCGATTATAAATGCCAATCTAGAAGGATCAATTATGCAACTCCCCTTATAGCATTACATTCATTACATGTAAAATATATTAGTATTATATATATATATATATATATATATATATATATATATATATATATTATATCATTTGATAAATTCTTGGAGTTTCGCCTTTATATTCAATATTTTTAAATTAGCATGTTATTTGACGAAGTAATGTAAATGTAAACATTGCTGTCTATAATTACGACGCTAATTATTCGAAATTTTTATTTGAAAAAATTTCGTCTTAGGTGGGACTTGAACCCACGTCGACGGTTTGCCGGACCATCGCTCTACCAACTAAGCTACCAGGACTTGGTTTAAAGTTTATGGGAAACACCTCATAAGGAACAAACGTTAATATTCTGTCGGTTGGAAATTGCTAATTTTCATCCTTAACTATTTAATAATATAGAGATTATTTCTTAGCCGTTCATTTAATATATCATTTGATAAATTCTTGGAATTTCGGCTTTATATTAAATATTTTTAAATTAGTATGTTATTTTGAGGAATAATGTGAATGTACAGTTGGTAGAGCGACGGTCCGGCAAACCGTGGATCTCCCATCCAGGACGAATTTTTTTCAAATAAAAATTTCTAGTAATTAGCGTCGTAATTGTAGACAGCAATGTTTATATTCACATTACTTCGAGAAATAACACACTAATTTAAAATTTAAAATATTTAATATAAAGCCGAAACTCCAAGAATTTATCAAATGATATATGAAACCCCTATCGACGCTGCTGTTTAACCTGGCATTAAAAAATATTATAAGAGATAGCAACCTTAATAGAGAGGGACACTTGATGAACAAAAGTCATCAGGTCATTTGGTATGCAGATGACATGGCGGTAATAGCAAGAAAGGAATATGAATTGTTAGAAATAACAAAAAGGCTGACAGAAGCGGCGTGTAGGATGGGTTTAGAGATAAATCAGGAAAAAAGTAAAATAATGAGAATTGGAGAGCAACATAATAAGGGAATCTGTAAAGTAAGGACTGAAAAAGGAAATTTGGAATTTTAGAGATTGGAAGAATTTAATTACCTGGGGGCACTAATAACACACAGATGCGAAGAAGAAAAGAAAATCAACATGAGAATAATAAAAGCTAATAAAAGTGCAGGAAGGGTAAACCACCTAATCAGGTCAAAACACCTATCAAGAAAAACTAAATTCAGAATCTATAAAACTATTTTAGGACCCACATTACTATATAGTTGTGAGACATGGGTGATAAATAAAAATCAGAAAGAAATGGTAATGAGATGGGAGAGAAGAATTCTCAGAAGAATCCTTGGAGGAAAAAGATCCGAAGAAGGTTTTATAAGAAGCACGAACGAAGAACTATATAGGATATATCGACGGCAAAAATAGACGAAGTAATAATAGCTGGGAGACTTAGATGGCTGGGACATTTGGAAAAGATGGCAGGATACCAAAACAAATACCGTGGAGAGAACCGGTCCGTAAGCAGTGCAGCAAAACTTGGGAGAAAAAAATGTGGTAAACTGGAAGACAAAAGCGAAAAATCGAAGGATATGGAAAATTATTACACAGCTCTGGGTCTGAATGGCCTATTAAGCTGTCTTGAGTTCTGAACCATGAATTATTACTATTAAACTTAAATGTATCCTTGAATATTTTAATTTTAGCCATGACAACTACAGATATATAAATCTGACATTAATATACTGTCATTTATATTTTAAATTTCTTTGATAAAGACACTATGTGCCGAAACATGTAAGAGTATTTTAAATATATACATATCAAAGTAAAACAGACCTTAAATCGCCAACTAATTTAATCTTCTCTAACATACAAAGGTCAAGAAATAATTATCTTTATATAAATAAATATATATATAGTTCATAAAGTATAAGTTTTCAGTTCGTTCTGCCCAAGTGGGAACCGCAAATTGTACTCTTTCTAAAACACATGAATACGCGCTGTAATACTACACACGTTTGTCATTTTAAGTTAAGACGTACGTTTTTGAAATATTATATTAAATAAAAAGAATAAGTTGTCCAGGAGATAGTCTTATGATATTCGGCTTGCTATAAAATTAATTGAATACTGTTGTTTATTGACTTTGTTTCCAGTATTCTGACTTCTAGGTTAACCATTCTTCTAATTTGAATAGTTAGTTTGTCATAAAAAATTACAAAATCCGTTCTTTTCAGAACAATACTGATAATAAATGGTAATATCAATTAGTGACAATAAGTACGAAATTGTTTGATTATTACTTTGACATTTCTTACCTACCTATTTATTTTACAAAATATTTCTTAGATGCCTGGTAATTTGTTCGAATATATTAAAGTAATAATTTGCGCATAGTTTTCTTGGATAGAATGAATATATTTATACTAGAAAAGAAACAATACTTTTGAACTATTCATGTTCCTACTTTACTCATTATTATTATTTTGACATGTAGGTTATGTATATGCTTTCTTTGGTTATATTGCAAGTGACATACTAAAATTTTGACAATATTGCAAAACATGACGTTTATATTTTATGATGACAAACGGTTATTTCCGCGATTGAACATTGACTTTATTTGACTCTGCAGTACTGATTTGAATCATATGCTTTGAATTTGGCCTTGAACTGAAAACTTATACTTTACGAACTATATATATATATATATATATATATATATATATATATATATATATATGTGTGTGTGTGTGTATGTGTGTGTGTATGTGTGTGTGTATGTGTGTGTGTATGTGTGTGTGTGTATGTGTGTGTGTATGTGTGTGTGTGTATGTGTGTGTGTGTGCGCGCGTGTGTGTGTGTTGGGGGTGGCAGCTCCTTTCAGGATATTGGTAACTTCAAGAGTTACCATCGCAACGAGAAGATCCTCAAGGAAAAGGTGAAAGTGATGTCACCGACACGTCAGGAAGAAAGTTGTTTTTCTTAACATCATTAAATATTACGCTCAATTCAATTCGGTGCATAGAATACATACGGACCTGTAAACTGCGTTTTTTGTAGTAATAATTAATTACTAACAAAAAACATTAAGTAATTAATTTATTTTAAAATTTCTAAAACTAAAACTTACATTGCGAATTTTACACAAATCGAAAGGTAATGAATTGCTGAAACGCATCACATAAGTCGACATTTACATGTAAGAATGAGATTTAATATTCATTAATTCTCACTTGCAGTAAGTTCCGAAAGGTAATGGTTTAAATCTATTTGTAGATTTCTGAACTCGAAGTAATGTTAACGTTAAACGTCGAGTTGTCTAATTTTGATAATACTTACTTACTATGAATAATAAAATAACAATATGTTTAAAGAAAAATTTAACCGCATGAGTAAGCGGAAACCTCACATAATTTGCAAAATCTCGTCGGTATTCGCGTATAATTAATTACATATATTGCAAATACATTAAAATAATCTTTGTTGCTTATCTGTTATGTATATTAATAGATTTTATAAAAAGAAATTGCTATTTTTATACGAATGTGCAGTGTGAATAATATAAATATAAATACTGCGGTTATTAAAAAATAGTCCACTAAATTTCTAAGAAACTAATTTATTGAAAGAAATATTGTGAAATGGGCCTAGACTCATAATTATTCATTTCTTAGGTCATCTAAACTATATCGTGTATTAAAATAACCACGCGAAGGGGATTACAACATTCCCTATTATGGTCATTCTGCATCTGGCCTGGCCAGAATAATTTGATTGTCCTTCTTTCTGAAGACATCTTTACTCTTTGTTCAAGTACAAAATGTACTCCTTCCCTCTTTAATATTTCTGTTAGTGAAACTATAATAGCATACTTTAACATCTGCTAATGTGATTACATTTATTTATTTATCTTCAATGTTGAATAAAAATTAGTTGGTTTATCAAACGTATAAGTCGATTGACTTTTAGATTGGTATTCATATTTTCTGTTATTTCGAAGTTGTTCTATTATTCCGTCTAAATTTTTTTTAAATATTTTGAAGATATTGTATATACAGTATGTCCACGGATCGAGTTCCAAAGAGGGAAAACTTCTTTATTTTGCATTTTATAAGAAAAATGTATTATTGATAAAAGTTTTTGCCTGTCCCGAAACGACCAAGTCAGCTTTAACCTTCTCAAATTTTCTTTTAGTTTAAGATAAAAATCGGAAAATTGGTCGTTTTATTTTAAAAATTTTAAAGTCCCAGAAATTAAGTTGCGTTGTCATGGTAATTACCGATATTTATTTATCTAATTAGCTGTCACATAGAAAAATCAACAATAATCGTTGAAAATGTTGTCAAAAGACCTACGAATTTACCTAATTCAATGCTATGGCAAAGGTAATAACGCGATCCTTCGAGTTGTCGAAGAATTTAATCAAAAGTTCCCGGATATTTACATCTCAAATAGAGGTACACGAGCATTGGTAAAAAAATTCCTATCCACTGGTTCCATACTGGATGTAAAGAAAAGCAAAATAGCACGCGATGGAGACGACGCCGTCACTCTTCTTGTAATGGATTCAGTACGGAACTATCCCAAACTTTCTTTGCGGCGCAGATCAGTCCATCTGGGAATTAGTCAATCGCTCATTCAAAAAATTTTGAAACAAAGGAAGTTCCATCCCTACAAGCCCATTTTTAATCATGCATTATAACCCGGAGATCCTGCGAAACGTTTGTATTTTTGTCTGTGGATGGGCGCTCAAATCATGGGTAATCAATACTTTTACAGAAATATTATTTTTTCTGATGAGGCCACGTTTTCTACTAATGGTACTGTTGCATCGCAACATGTGAGATATTGCAGCGATTACAATCCGAATTTTCGCATCCCACACAATCGACAATATTCGGCAAAAGTTAATGTGTGGTGTGCAATTTCTTACCATGGTATCATTGGACCATATTTTTTTGATAATACTGTCAATCAGCATACGTACTTGGATATGCTGCAAAATTTTGTTCATGAACGTTTGGACGATCTACCGGTTAATTACCTCGCAAGGTGTTATTTCCAACAAGATGGTTGTCCGGCTCATTATGCTAGGATTGTTGTCGAATGGTTAAATCAGCAATATGGACAGAATTGGATAGGTCGAAATGGTCCCGTGTTATGGCCAACAAGGAGCCCTGATTTAACAATGGCTGATTTTTATCTTTGGGGTCGTTTGAAGCAAATAGTTTATGCAAATAATATTCCTCCGAACGTAGAAGATTTAAAGGAGAGGATTAGAGACGCTGTGACGTCTTTAACTCTCGAAGAAATTCGAAGAAGTTATAGGGAATTGCGCCGACGGCTAGAATTGTGCGTTGAAAAGGGCGGTGAATGGATTGAGTAAAATAGTTATTAGTTATATCATTTTTGTTTTTGAGTTTATGAAATTAAAATCTACTGACTTGGCCGTTTCGGGACATGCAAAAACTTTTATCAAGAATACATTTTTGTTGTAAAATGCAAAATAAAAAAGTTTTCCCTCTTTGAGCCTCGATGCGTGGACATACTGTATATATTAACTATCACAGCCTCTTTAGTAATAGCTCACACAGAAAAGAAACTGACTAATTCTAAACTTAAATGATATGAAATTATGAATTGGGATTCAGCACAAATATTGGAAAAGTTTTTCTAATGCAAGAATACGAGGGCGGATTAACATTCGCTCGATCGCCCAGAGTATGCCATGAAATAAAAGAAATACAGTGCCCAAGATAGAAGATGGTTGGTGATTACGAAGAGTGGCAATGTTTTTTTAATTTAAATAAAAATACCGTGTTTGATGTAAAAAAAGCGGTTGATGCAGGACGTGTTTTTAGCAAGGAAAATCGGTTCTGGACGTCCTAGAAGCAGCATTGACGCTGATGATGCGTCTTTGATGAATTTCATAAGAATGAATCCCTTTACTACAGCGAGGAAAGCAGTTGTAGAAACATATTTTCCTGCTTCTAAATCTACAGCCTGGCGAAGAATACGTGTTTTCAACTTAAAAAATTATATTTCCTGTTCGAAGATTTTATTAACCGACGAAAATAAGCAATTGCGATTACTATTCGCTTTAAATAGTATCAATAATGGGGAGGACTACTGGAACAGAGTAATATTTACGGATGAAAAATATTTTCAATCATCCTACAGTGGAAAAGTGAGAGCATATAGACCACCGCATTCTCGACTTAACGAAAATTATATTTCTTTCATTGTTTCGACCTTTGTTTGATGTAAATCCATATCACAAATAAATAAAACACACATAAGATGTTTTAGATTTACACTTATTATCTTATTAATAAAGTGTAAATCTAAAACATCTTATGTGTGTTTTATTTATTTGTGAAAATTATATTTACCGCTCACAGAAATCTGGAAGGTTTTCGGTAAACGCATGGGCCTGGATGAGTTTGGCTGGTTTAGGTGTATGCTGGAATATCGATAGGCTTTTTGTTGCCGCTACACATGTAGACATATTGATACTATCTATAACACAAACGTTTCCAGACTATAACTACATATTTCAGCAAAACAATTGCCCCGTCCATACAGTCCGTGTTGTTGGACAGTGGTTTCAGAATCGCAATAGAGAAGTTCTGCCATGTCTCTAAAAAGTCTAGATCTAAACCCACTCAAAAATGTATGGGCACTTACGGTCAAAAATATTTATAAAAAAATAGTAGGCACTAAGTGAGAATGAACACCTAACAAGAAATAAAAACAATGTCTTGGTATTGCATTCTATTTAAATTATTGGTTTACTATATACAGTCAAATTCTCATATACCTACTAATAACAGAATTATAAGAAGAGGTTCCCAAATCTGCGCAAATATTATCTATTATTTTCCTTGCATAATGCCTTGTTGCTATGCCACTTAACCACATGACAGCGTTGAAGCAACATTTACAATAAACATGTCCCAGTTTTTTTTGCACAACTTAACTAGACATTGGCATTACGAGTTGTCCCAGATTTTATTGCCCAGTACTGTAGATCAGTTCGTCGTTTATCAATTCAAACAAACGTGTCTTCTAGTAAGTACCGTTCATAGAATCGATACAAAGTATCTATTGGTCAACAGATCTTACCTAGAGATCACGCTAGTAAGCTTAATTATTGCAATTTCTTTCAAGAAAATTTAAATAATGCCGATATAGAATAGGACCAATATTATTTCACAGTAACATTAATAGCCAACGATACCGAGAACAGTTATTAACACCATTTCTAACTCAAGTGCAACGAGACCAATTCAATGGGGATTACTTCCAACAGGATGGAGCCACTGCTCATACAACTCGTAAAAATTTAGCGCTTTTAGAGGTGTTTGGCCGATGCGATCACCAGTTCTTACTCCGTTAGATTTTTCTATTTTCCGATTGCTAAAAAGTATATAAGACAAGAATGAATAACTTAAATGACTTGATGAATACAATTACAATTAAATGTAATGAAATAACACCCCAAATGTATTGCAGAATATTTTTGACAACATGAAACGTCGAATTGCATTATAGGCTGACCATTTTGAACACTTCTTATAAATTATAATAATTAAAATTTCTAAAAATTAGTTATTTACCTTGGATGTTTGATTAATATCCCATCTTTTTAAAGCTTTCTTATTAAATAAATTAATAATGTAATTGTACTTGTTATTAATTTCGTCACCATATCTCTCGATGATAAATTTTGACAGTGACAGGTAGATAACCTTCATACCATTTAATCTATATCCGCATTTCAAGAATGTAAAACATCATAATTTGCTACGATCACACGTCGAGCTTAAGATATATAAAAAAAACTAGAAAACGCAGCAGACCCGGTCCCGGTCAACAAAACTGCCCCTGCCCGTTCTTGCCAACGTCCAACGGCCCACCCGGCTTCTGAGGCTGCCTCAGCTCAGGGGGGGTGGGGAGACCTAGAGGTAAGTGAAAAAGCTAAAAACTAAGGTGGATAAAGGGTGCCACCGAATTTCTGCCGCTGGACGTCGCAAACTCGGAAACTTGATATAAAATATGCTATAAAAAAAAAGAAGGCAGGTTGCGTGGGCAGAAGGCCGGCTCCGCGACCGAGACTCGTTCCACTCTCGAGAATCGAGAGACGAGGGAAAGAAAAAGAAAATTCGTTGTTTCCAACCAAACAAAACTTATTTATTATCAGCCAGTGTATATTTAAAGACAAAAAAAAGAATTAAATTTTAAATTGAAATATAGGATTATAATTTTGCGGCTGAAGGCCAGGCAAAAGTAAAGAAAAGTTTAATTAATTAACAACAATATTATGTAATTCTAATAAAATGTTAAGTATAATAATTTACAGAACGGCTGAAGGCCTTAGTACGCCCTAAAAAAAAACAATACATATTCTTTCTTTCTTGTCGGTTCACAGTGTATACAAATTCAACAATTAGTTGAAATAAAACGACCTTTAGCTAGTAAGTTTTAAACTCAAATAAGATTCCGCAAAATATGTAATTGCGTGTAATGAGAGTATTCTAATTAATTAGCCAAAAAAAATATGAAATACAAACAATTAAAGTGTTCAAAATTAGTTAACAAAAATCTGTAAGGCATATGATTAAAGAATTCAAATTAGTTAGTAAAAATATGTAATGCCTATAATTACAGTATTTAAATCAATTAGCAAAAATAATCTGTAGGCATATAATTAAAGTACCTATTCAAATAATATTTATGTATGAACGCAAGGTTATATTTAAACGGCAACAAAAGTTCGTGTAGCGAACGTAAAAGGTATAAGAAAGGACCTATAAAAAAGAAGGTCAGGCAACACAGGTTTTTCGTTTGGAAAACACCTGGGACTATTTGACGACGATCTATTAATTAATAATAATAAAAATATATATGTAAAATAAGTCAAGAAAATTTACAAATGACAAGAGAAACTAGTAACTAATCGAGTGCTTATCTGGTGGAAGATCGGCGATCGTGTCCCTTCTCCCTCCAGAAAAAAACGTCACACGGGAACAATCGGGTGATATTACATCATTCCTCGCCCATCGGATACACCATCTAAATAAAGTAATAACAATCGAAATAAGTGAAAGGAAAATAAGACAAAGAAAGCCCTATACATACCGAAGAAATGCGTTCGATGGCGGGTAAATTAAAGCATTGTTGTTTAACGTGCTACAAGTTTTTTCCTTCCCAACACTTTAAATCCTCCAAGGGGAGATATCGCATTTAGCGAATAATTTTAGATATGCTGATCGATTAAATCCCTCACGGGGCCGCAATTACAATGATTACAAAAAGGTCACATCGATCGATATCCGTGTTGGGAAAAGAACGTAACTACGTTCAGAGATCGATAGCTAACAACGAAGTGTCGAGAGCGAGACTTCTATTTTTTAATTTCCCTAAAAAGCGAGTACTCAGGTTCGAAATAAAAAACGAAAAAAACTTGAAAGAAATTGAATATCTATTAAAATAACGAATAACGATACCTATACAGGTAGGTTCGTTGGAAATGGAACGAATAATATTGAAGATATTATTAATAAAATTACAAAATAAAGTAATAAAACGTTGAGCGTTACGGACACGTAACAAATTTATAGGAGAAATTCATGGACAACTAAATGTAACTTATTTCTTCACGAAATGCAGGCTTAGTAAAGAACACAACAGTTTCTGCTAATAGTTGGACATATGCTAGTTCTGCGCTAAGGAGGCGATATTCAAATCATAATCACGAGTTTGTAATATCACTAACTCTATTTATTTTTCATTAATATTTTGAAAAATTATCCTAAGATTACGGAATACTTAAATGAATGGAAGTATTTCAGAAAAAAGCAGTGATTAAAGTAAAAGGAAATGTCACAATATGTTAATATTATTTATGAATATGTTACGTATTTCTTATAAATAATTAATTAAAATATGATATTTAATGTGGAAATTTATTGTATTTGCCCAAAATTTGAAAAACTACCAAATTTTTAAGTATTTCTTATTCATTGAACACCTACTTTACATTTACATATTTAGCTCCTGATAACTGTTTTAATTTGAAATACGGATTTGAATCACGGATGTGGGAATACATATTAAGCATCACTTTTGGATTTCGAAATTAAATTTCTCTTATTGTTAGTAGCATCGATTAATAGCTGTCGCAACACGATGTATCATTTCGAAATTATACGTAAGAATTAATTGTACGCGTTTCGAGTAATTAATTAATTTAAATTGTTCAATTTAATAATTCAATATCCTACGTAACAGATTATCGTTTATTAAAATATAAGGTTTCCACGCGCCTACGTTTTTAAATATTTTGTTACACTACTGGGAATTTATACAACACCATTAATAATATTGTTTCTGAGGTCATCAATTTAATATAATTACGCGACCTTTTAAACTAAGTAGGCGTTCCAAATTTAACTCGTAATCTGTAAATTGATAAATATTATAAACATTTTCACTCCACTTATAAAATTACAGTATTAATTTCGATAACATTTCCTATAAATTATAATTAACATGTTTTTTAACAGAAATTAAAAAGAAAATTCGCCGTCGAATCTTATGAAACTGAAATTTATTAATTATTAGAAAGGATTTACAAAGTTTCATAATTTCCGTTGTCGTATATAATAAATTATCGATATAAGAAAATTGTCTTTCTCAAATTCAATATACAAGGTGCTACCCAGAAATTTCCGGCATGTGAAAAAAAGCACAATAAATTGTTTTTACAATTTACTACCATCCCCTTTAAATCACTCTCCTTCCGCATGAATACACCGATGCCAGTGACTTGCCCATGTCGCTGGGATCGATGTATTCATGCATCTCAAAGCGGCACTCCTTCAGCTTCAGTTTCAACTTCGGAAACAGGACTAAGTCCCAAGGTGTAAGATCTGGGGAGTAGTGAGGGTAGGGCTCCGTGGAGGCTACAGACTGATGCACAACAAATGACGTGTGAATCGGTGCATTGTCATAGTGTATTGTTGCGCCACTTGGCAAGCAAGTTGGGTCGAACGTTTTCTCTTAGTCGCCGGAGAACATCGCAATAAAATCGTCCATTAACTGTTTCACATGGTCGGAGAAATTATTCGTGCACGGTGTCATCAGCGTTAAAAAAGCAAATTAACATCGACTTGACGCTGCTACGAACTTGCCGTGCTTTCTTCGGTCATGGTGACGATAGCGTTTTCCACTGCGATGACTGCTACTTTGCTTCTCGATCGTATTAGTACACTCATGATTCGTCGCCAGTAATGATTCTGGTACTGAAGTTCACGTTTCTGTCGGCAGTTTCTTTCGGCTCTGTGCACACATGAACATGGTGCCATTTTTGTTCAATGCTAAGTAACCTTGGCGCAAACTTCGCAGCAATACGCCGCATGTAGAGTTCGTCGGACATAATACCCGAACAAACGCCGTACAACAAGCCGACAATGTTAAAAATACCATAGATTGTTCCAGTCTTGGGGAATAGCATCAGGCGCTTTTACCATACCTCGTGGCGTGTTTTCCGTCGATGGACGACCAGGAACGCTCATCATCATAAACCGACACACATCCATTTTTAAAACTGCTGTACCACTCATAAGTTTGCGCCTGGCCTAAAGCATCCTCACGAAACGCTTGTTTAAGCGGTTTCAGAATTTCTGCTGCCATTTTACCAAGTTTGAGGTAGAATTTGACGCACGTTCTTTGCTCTTTCACATCGGACATTGTAGTGTCGCAGAATAACTTAAACATAACTTAACAAATGTAAACGCAAAAACTGTTTATCGGCACCTAGCAAAGTACCGTGTGGCAGACTACGTAGCTCGCATCAACTAGCGCTATAGAGCTGTACTATCATCCCTTCGCATGTCACTTTCAAATTCTAGGAATTTCTGAGTAGCACCTCGTAGATATTTTATTAATATGCTAAATTTTAAAAAGCATAATGCTTGTGTTTATTTTGAAAACTTTTGCGTTTTTCGACCCCACAGGTAGTTTTAAAATAATAAATTTAAAAAAAGTATTAACTTTGATTATAAAAATATTTACCTTATATATATATATATATATATATATATATATATATATATATATATATATATATATATATATTATAGAAAATATAGTTTTGATAATCGTGCAATTTCGTTACGATCATTTACTGGTTCTTCATGTTGTTTAATTTAGTTTTAATCTTGCTTTTGCTTTATAATTCTTTTCTATTAGGAGTACTTTAAACTTTTTGTAATTGAAGGTGTAAGTATATTTGATTTTATTTTTTTTTATGACTGATGTTTTTCGCATATTTGTGTTCATTAAATATGTACCTACTTTAAGTGTTGTTCTGTTTGACCTATATAAAAACCTCTATGATCATTACAAGGTATGGTATAAACGACATGTGTCTTTCTTTTCAGTTGAAATGGCTGATCTTAATTTTGTTTCATAATTTAAAAAAATGGGAAAAATTAAAAATCCATATAAATTTAACTTTTTTTAGAGGCTATTGAATTAACACTAACAACTACGTATTTTCGATGTAAATGTTAATAATAACTTAAACACAGAATAAAAACATGAATACACGTATATATATAATGTGTTCATTTGAAAAGTCAATGTAGGTTACTTTGAAATTTTAATAGAATAAGACGCAAATATATCAGTATGTGTTTGTTGTTCCGTAAACGTAAATCCAAATGACATTTGAGGTTATTATGACAATCCAGTAATGTTGCAGAATATCATCAGAAATTTTGAACGTAGGATTTTAAAGTGCATTGATCTTGAAGGACAACATTTTCAACATTTGTTATAGTTTTCAATAAATACCTATTATTTGTTATTTATTTGTATGTATGTATGAAACTGTCAAAATATACGACTTCGTAGGTTAAGTAGTAAATTTTAATTTACGACATATTTCAAAATGTTCTCAGTAAATCACCTTTATCAATCAACTTTAAAATTTTAAATAGGAATTCGCATATTTTATTAGAGATTCGAATTCTACTAGAAAAAATACGTAGGATTTGTCTAAAACATTTTTGTTCAATTCATGATAGTTAGTGCTGTAATCCATGAAATTCAACTGTTTTCAATTTCTCACATTTAGAGAACCTATGCATACGATTATTGCTTATTTTTCGAGATATTTGAAAGATTCAAGCAAAAAAATACACCCGGTATATAATTCAGTCTTCAGATTACAATTCATAAAATTTACATGATTTTTATTTAAAATGAATTACTGATATTAAAATTCTCATATAATATTGTATTTTTAAACCTATTTTCATAAAATTGTTGTTATAGATATGTAATAAATGTTGTAAAGTTATTACTTATATTATAATTATGTACATCAGAGAATTTATCGAACGATGGCACATTATTACACACGGTAAGAACACTTTCCATTACATAGATTGCAGGTCATGTCATTAAGTTCTGTCCTTGAAATAAAGGTACGCAAAATTCTCTTAAAGTAACGCTCATTATATCGTATACATTGTATCGTCCCTGTCTGTGCAATAAAAGCTTTTTATTGCGGGTGCGCTATGTAATTAAATCATGTGTCAGCCTTGAAAATATACTTTTCAACAATATCGTGAGAAGATGAAATGTTCTTATCAAACATTGTATTCAATTGATAACAGAAGGTTGTTGGTATTTTCACAATAAGTTTAAACTTTAATTATATATATATATATATAGGGGCTCAAAACCTATAGTCGTTCAAGATTTAAGGAAAACGTATAGAGTCATAATAATCATTTCTAATTAAATGTAAATATGAATCAGAAAATCAGAAATGATTGCAGAAAAGATATAAGTAAGTCGGCTATAGTTTTGAGAAAAATTGAAAAAAAAACAGTTTTTGTAAACTCGTGTATCATATTTGAAAAAACTGACGACACAGGGCAATAATATAGGAAAACACTATCTCTTTCAGCTAAACTGACCGGCAAAAAAACCGCCCACCTTAAATTTTTAGCACAATAAACGCTCCAATCATTTTATCAGTTTCTATTGAAATTGAATCCAAGAACTAACATTGTATGTGCAACATATGCAAATTTTCTTTAAGTAATAAGGCAGGTAAGGCAGTAATAAGTAAATTTAATTTTAGAAAATAATAACAGTTTAAACGAAATTTTCTCTTAACTTCTAAAAATAAAATTGGTGTTGTTAATTCTAATCCAGAACCTCATCAATAGCGTGTATGTCCTCCACGACTATCAATTACATCGCGTAATCGTCGCGGCATTGAATTAATTAAATTTCTTATGTATTCTTGTGGAATTGCTTCAAATTCTTCTTGAAGCGCAAATCTCAGCTCTTGCAAAGTATGTGGTACGACTGCGCGTCGGCGAATACGCCCCTGTAGTTGATCCCAAAGATGCTCAATAGGATTGAGATCTGGGCTACATGCAGGCCAGTTGAATGTGCGAATGCCGACCTCGTTTAAATACTCGGTTACGATTCGTGCAATATGAGGCCTTGCGTTATCATGCATTAAAATTAAGCCTTCTCCAATAAAATGGGAAAATGGAATTACAGCCTCTTCAAGAACTTCTTCCACATATCTATGCGCATTTAAAGCACCATTTTCTATGAATATAAGGTCGGTACGTGATTCTGTAGAAATACCAGCCCATACCATAACAGAACCTCCCCGGAAAGGCACCCGTTCCGAAATGGTACAGTTTGCATAGCGTTCGTTCTGTCTTCTCCACACTCTTTCTCTGCCATCTGGAGATCGTAAACAGAAGCGCGACTCATCTGTGAACAGAACTTCACTCCATTGTTGAACATCAATTCACATGCAAAAGCGCGAACTGAAGGCGCGCTCTTCGATGCCTGAGTAACAACTGCGTTCCAGTTGCCGGTCTCCGTGTATTCAGGCCACTCTCTCTAAGTCTTCGTCTTACCGTTCTTTCACTTATATCAACTCCTCTTACAGCTAGCAAACGATGTTGAAGTTGAACCGCAGTTGACCTACGGTCCCTTAGCGTGTTGAGGACAATAAAGCGATCATCAACTCTAGTTGTTGCTCTGCTTCTTCCGGAACCTACTCGTCTAACAAATGTGCCAGTCTCTAAAAATCTATTCCAGGCATCCCGAACGGTAGTGCGTGGTATTCCCAAATGTTGGGACACATAACGTTGACTACGTCCATCTTCAATTAATGCAACAATTTGAGAAACGTCTACCACCGTTAACGGCATTGCTATTGTTACAAAACTTGTGTATTAACTGTCAAATTTGACATTGATTTTAGATAGTAACTAACTAAGCCTACTTGCAATTTTTCATTTTAAGGATATGTCCTAAAAATGTTGTGCATTATTAAAATCAGTTAATATTGTCTAGTTGGGAATTTCATCACCAAAAAATAAAATCCATCGCGTTTTATAATGAAATAAATAATATGAAGCATTTATTAATGAAATATAATCGGATAAACTAAGCAAGTGTAAACAGAAAACATATTAGACGGGTGGGCGGTTTTTTTTTCCGGCCAGTTTATATTTCGAAAAAAATATATTTTAGTAGTTATGTATAAATGACCTTCGAAATTGATGTACATATACCCTTTTTGCAGTCAGTTGCTTAAAAAATGCCAATGTATTAAAAAGAATTTATTGTAGGAAAAAATGAGAAAATAAGTAATGAATATAAAGGAAAAAATTCAAAGTTTAGACAAATTATCTTAACTTGTAACGGGCCATTCAAATATTTCATTCCAAAATGCTTTGGTTTCTTCAGAGCCTTCCAAATATTTGGCGGACTTTTTAATGCGACCCATTTTAACAGATTTTATAGGAAACTTCCTTCTTGGATTGGTTTATTAGATAATCCAATACGAAATTTAATGTATGGTGTGACCAACCATTGATGTAATCCCTTCCAATTACCACTATTCTTATAGTTAGAAAATTGGTGGAAATTACTAAATTTACGAAGTCTCGACGAATATAGTTTTTTGTAAATTTTAGGCCACCAGTCTTTAAAGTTCATTATCCTTTTTTCATCCACCACATCATACATTTTTTTGTACTGGTGGTCACTATAATCTCTATGTACTGATGTAGAGTGTGCACGCGATCCATTTTTTCAATTTCCGTTTGATAAGATCAAAATCCCTGTCGCAGGACAGAAATGAGTGACCTCTAATGGGAAAATATTGCTGAATTACATCAAATCTACCAGCATCTTTCAAGTAGAGACATATTCTTATCAAAGTGTTATATCTATTTTGCCCAGGGCAATTGTCAGTGAAGAGGTGCAGTCTCTTCACACTATCAGGTATATACTTCTTAATATACTGATAAAGAAACGAGCATACTTAATTTGGGTCTTTTTTAGCGCAACCCTCGTGATAGATAAAATATCGGTCTTCATATTATGAATATAAAATATACTGACTGTTAGTTGTTTTATATAAAACAAATCCTGGACAGCATTCTTCGGCAGTTGCATATTTTGCATGTAATTTTGCCATTTGTGAAAAGGTACTTTTTTTAAGGTTATTTTCAACGTCTACGATCTTAACGTCGACAAAATTAAATGTATGGTCAAGATCAAGTGCATTGTAATAACTAAACTAGGTCATCTATTCACAAACATCCAATGTCCTATTTATTCAAAGACGACCTTCCTAGTTATCATCTTTCATCATATCGTTTAACGTTTTGTAACCAGGTCTAGGTTACTAGTACTCAAATGATATATATAAACGAGAGACTAAGAAGTCTCCACAGTTAGAGTCAGAGTGAATATCAGTCTACCAGT
Organism: Melolontha melolontha; assembly: GCA_935421215.2. NCBI lineage: Eukaryota > Metazoa > Arthropoda > Insecta > Coleoptera > Scarabaeidae > Melolontha > Melolontha melolontha. Next base: position 205,888,857 of record OW285235.1, read on the forward strand.
CTAGTGCTTCATATTGCAGTGTAGTATTTATTGTTGTTATTGTCGTTATTAAATTAAATGTTATTATTTTAATCGTTCGCATGCATATTATTTATGCCACTATGAAACCCGATATCTAAATGGAACTGCCTCGGCAACGATGTTACCTCTGGGACCAAGTGACATTACAGCATGGTCCACCAGTGCACAAGATCTCTTTCCAATACGGAAACCACTTTTAAGCTATGTGATACGTTATTTTAGCCATTGCGATGTTTGACCTATGTAAACGCCACAACAATTCGAACATGGCATCCTGTACACAACAAATAAAAGGTGTTATCTCCTTGGTCTTACTATACAACTTCTTCAAAGTGTAGGTGTTGTATTTAGCTATTTTAATGTTATTAAATTATTTAAGGTGTGATACAATTACATGAGTAAGATTACCAATGTATGGGATTTTCTTGTAAATCACACTGTCCGCAGGAACGTCCTTAGTAAGACTATCATAAACATCAGAGCTATATATCAATTTTTAAGTATATGCTTAGGATAACCATCGTTGACGAAGATGCTGAAAAGTTCTTTAAGATTGTTCTTTAGGAAGGTTTCATGGCATATATGTGCTATTATGTGCTGGTATTATTCTCATCATCCTCATAATCAGAACTATTTGCAGGAATGCAGACACGTGTTTCATCTTGCCATAGAATCATCAGTACATAATGCCTGAAACATAATTTCACAAGAAATAATGCCCTTATTATATTACAAAACTTCAAAACAAAGCCTAGAAGAACATTCAGCCGCTCGTTGACTAATACCAACATCACGATCGCCAAAACAACCATCGCTGTCTTCATGACAAACGCAAGGCTTCATACGACAATTGTTTCGCCAGCACAGTGGCCACTGTGCTGGCGAAACAATTGTCGTGTTACGATTAAATATTAAAAAGTGAAGATTTGAACCGTAGAAATTATATGTATGACTTAGCTTTTTACTTAAGTTCTTAATATGAATTTTGTTGGTTAAACTATTTGAATGACATGACAAATGTCAAAATAATAAAATTAAAATTTTTAACTGAATGAGATACGTTTATTTGCAACAAACAAGTAACATTTTATAAAAATTGTTTAAAGTGGTCACCACCTTGTTCGAGACATTTCTCACATCTTCTAATAGAGGAGAAAACTTCTTGTAGTATCATATCGTCGATTTTGTTAATTCTTTCAGCAATTCTGATTTGAAGGTCTGCAAGATCAAAAATTGATTTCTTCAAAAAAGGCCACAGAAAACAATCACAGGGGGTAAGATCACAAGATCTTGGTGGAAATTCATGTTCGGTGTTTAAACTTATCAACCGATTTTGATAAATTAGCTGTATCATATTAATTGTTTCACCAGCTGCGTGCGCTCTAGCTCCGTCTTGTTGAGAGTAACCGTGATTTATTTCTTCTTCATTAAGCCGTTCAATAAATGGCATAATAATTTCTTGTCGATACCTTTCTTCTGTTAAGGTACCGTTAAAGAAAATAGGGCCAATGATTTTCCTTCGACTAATCGCACACCATACGCCAATTTTCTGTGGATGGAGTGAGGTTTCAACATAAAAGTCATGTGGTTTCTCAGTACTCCACATCCTTATATTTTGTGAGTTAACATATCCATTCAGATAAAACCATGATTCATCAGAAAAAAAAGTTTTGACAAGAAGGTCATATTATCAAAATTATTTAAGAGCCACTGACAAAATGTTGCTCTTCTAGGATAGTAAATTTCTTTGATTTCTTGATAACAGGTCATGCGATATGGAAATAAATGTAAATCTTTTTTCAAAATTGTATGACAAGTGCCAATAGATACACCCACTCATTTAGATAATACTCGTATGGAAGTTCCTGGTGTATCATTCATAGTTGCTAGTTCCACTAGTTCTTCCGTACGTTTTTTCGGCCGGCCACTGCCTTTTTTCCGTATAACACTCTCTGTTTCTCTGAAAACCCTTGTGCGATATTTAACTGTGTACCGAAAACTATAAAAGTCATAGACGAAGTTTGGAAACATATTTCTAAATTCCTCTAAACATTCTTCAAGAAAATAGTGCCATTGTCCGTTAATCTTACGTCCGTTCCGAAAATAAGATTCAACCATGAATGATTTGTGTTGAATAGTGAAAACCATTTTATCTAATTTTGACACATAAAGTGACACTTTTCAAAACTGTATGACGTTAGGAAACGGTTTACTTTTCGTAACTAGTTACGAAAAGTAAAATATTTCGTAACTAGTGTTGAAAAGTTCTTTTCATCACTAGTTACGAAATATTTTGAAAAAGTCATTTCATCTCAAGTTAATAAAGGGGAACGTTAAATGACACAAACTGGTTAAATTTTTATTTTATGCATTATAAACATTTATGACACAATGTGAACAATTGGTGAGGTTAATTCCTGCACACGTAGAATTCATGGCAGGTACTCTGATGTTATGATGCAAAACGGAATGTACATTTGAGCTTGATTCACCAAGAATATCATTGGCAATCCTTTTCTTATTTTCTATAGAATTCTCTACATAGCCCTCAGCTACAGTATTAGACTTCCAGCCTCCATGTCGTTTAACCTTAAAAATATCCGCACCAGAATCTGCCAAAAAGGTAGCCGATGACCTTCTGAAGCAGTGTCAGAAGGGATTTGGTAGTTTCAAAAACTGAGCAATTCTTTTCGGTAGATTACCGATTGTATTAATGCCAACTGGCTGTGCCCCGCATTTACCATTATTATATTTGACGAAAAACCTATCGTGATTAACGATTTGTGGACGCAAAGAAATATATTTTCTAATAAGGTCAAGAAAATTTTGCCCTTCAATATTTCCTTCTGTGATCACAAACTCGCGAGTGACTTGTGTCTTTGTATTAGGGATTTTTATTACAAAATGATAAAACTCGTCTAAAATATCCCCCACACGTAGAAAAGTTAGCTCACTTTTTCGACAAGCACCAGCTATTCCAACGATCAATGCGACCTTTGTCATTAAATATGTTTTATCCTCAGCTTCTGTCATAAACCGGGAGACGTTTTCCTTTGACAAAATATTAGACTTTTTTGCATGGTATCCCTCTGACTGCCTCTTTAGAAATGCATGTAAACTGACATATTTTGCAATATCAATATTTTTCTTCAAAGACAATTCACTTCGTAACATGGAATAAAGAGTCCAGAGTGTTGAAGCTTTTTGATTCTTTCTTCCCTCGAAATAGGCTAATAAAACCTTCTCATTAACACATTTAATTTTTTTGTCTTTAAGCCACTTCCCAAATTTTTCATAAGCCAAATCGTACTGGGCTTTCGACTTTTGTGGAATCACAGTCGATATTGCACTTTGTGCAGCCTCTTCTATATCGCTTGGTAGTCCACCTGAATCTGAATCCGACATTTTTACTCGTACAATGCACCGAAATATTTAGCTAATAAAAGTAAATACTTATACTTAAATTAACAAACACCTGTCAAGTCAAATGAATTATTATCAATAGCATGAAAACTGTCACTAATTATTTAATACGACTTATGACGTTTAATGTCAGATCAACTGGAAAATTATAAATCTATGTTTTGGTCAAAATTAGATAAAATCTTGTATGAAACACGTTATGAAATGTTATTTTGTGTAACACATGTCATTTTGCAGGATCTCGCTCGCTACGCTCGCTCGTCCTGCAAACATTCCATTTCGTTACACAAAATAACCCATTTCATAACTGGTTACATAAATAGCTATTAAATCAATTTTAAATTACAAAGCAATTTAAAAAAGTTCCAATTAAATATACATCAGAATAAATAGTCTGTTAAATTGACAACTGATGTAAAATTTATTTGAACGCACATTTTATAATATTTTTATTAATTTATGTATAATTGTCTCGTGACTTGTGCAGTCATTAAATAATTTATTTTATTTGTATACACCACATTACTAAATTTCTCAAAATTATGACATCACTTGCAAAATTTACTGTTGTATTTACAATCAAATTACATCACCTATCGATTATTGCATTATTATTAATAACAATTATTTTGTGCAGGCGTAAAATATGCACGCGCGTGCGGTTTGCGGTGACATTATTATAGTTGTTGCTAATAATAAATATTATTTTATTTTTCGAAATGGGAGACACATAGGTTCAATTAATTAAGCTAACGAATATTAGTCACTGTTCGTATTGTATCATGTAGATTTTCCTTAGTGTTTCCGAAAACATGTCTACGTAGATGTCATGATTAGACCTTTATTTATTGATTCTGAATATTTCCAAGCTCCCGTTTCTCATTAAAAACACGTCACTGCAGTTATGAACGCACTACATACACAACATCCGTCGTTCGTAGTAAATAAAACAAATATGAGGACAAGAATGTAACATATTACACGCATATTATACAGAATATACACTGCTATTTATTGAAATAGCAACACAAAGAACATATTTATTGTCGATAATAAATAGAAGACAAATCAAAATGGTCATGTGTTTATAAATATTTCGAGATGATTCTAACGGAGATTCGTTGCCGGTTGCCAACACAAGCCATATCAAAATAATGCATTCCTGTAACTCCTCCAAATTTCGACAACATTTCAGCTCGTACTCAATTATATTCCGCACCTTAATAAAATGCACAAAAGACTTGAAATAAAACGTGTTTGAATATCCAAAATTGCATTAATAAAATAAAGGACTGTGTTGGTCTAGTGGTAGGTTACTAGACTCTGATTTCGTATGGACCAGGTTCAAACCTTGGTCTAGCCAATAACATTGATGGGGTCTTTCCGATTCCAGCTCCACTCAGGCTGATGAAAAATTACTACCTGGAGGTAAAATTTTGGGGTAATAATAGCGGTCTGTGCGTAGTGATAGCCACGTTACCTAGCACAAATTCTAACGAGCCTACCGCGTTACTACCCCAAAGGCCTGGAAGGCTAATGCCGGGGACTATTAATGTGTGTTTTTTAATACCTTTCTTTTTCAATAGAGAGAAATTATGACATTGTAACAGATAATTTGACAAGTCATACCGCCATTTTATTCAGTATTGTTTGACATTTCATAATGCAAAAAATAACAGCCGAGCAGCGTCTACAAATTGAGCAAATTTATTTATAAAATCAGTATTCAGTTAAAAATGTTCACAAAATGCTTCGCCCAATTTAAGCCATACATCATCGTCCAACTGCGACGACTATTCGCAACAAAATTGGAACATTTTGCACTTGATTTAGTCTTTTGGACTCCCATCCACCAACGAGATTGCGTAGAGTGTACACTGAAGAAAATATCGTCGCGTTCATCCAAATTCATCGATTCTTAATCGTGTACAAGAACTGAGGCCTGTGCCCATCGACTTTGTGGAAGATTTTGCGCAAGTCTTGGCTTACATGGCTTCAAGATTAAATTGGTGCAACAGACCATCGTTTTCAACATCAGTGCAATAATTGGGCGCTTGAACAGTTGGAAGTCGATCCACTGTTTTATGGTCAAATTGAGTTCATTGATCAGTTTCACTTTTGGCTCAGTGGCTTTGTGAATAAGCAAAATTGTCGCATTTGGAGCGATACTATTCCACGGGTGACTCATCAACTACCGATTCAACCCGAAAAATGCACTGTTCCATAGGGTGGGGAGGGGCATGTTTCTTCAAAAACGAAGATAATCGAGCTGTCACCGAGAAGGCCGGCCGGTATAGAGGCATATCCAACGATTTTTTATTCCCAGAATTGCATGAACATTGTCTGGAAGACCCTTGGTTTCAGCAAGACGGCGCCACATGGCGAAACCATCGATTTATTGAAGGAAGTGTTCGGCGACAAGATTATCTGCAGAAATGGACCTGCACATTGGTCTCCAAGACCATGCGATTTGACGCCTGTAGAATATCTTTTGTAGGGCTACTTGAAGTTATTGGTCTACGCAAATAAGTAAACAACTATTGCGGCCTTGGAAGCCAACACCGGGCGCATCGTTCGTAACATATGGCCTCCAACGGTCGAAAAAGTAGTCTAAAATTGATGCTCCAGGATAACGTGCCTAAGACGCTCCCGTGATGACCATATGCCCGAAATCATCTTCCATCATTAATGTCATAAAACTATCTTACCGATTTAAAAAAAAATTCTCGTTTCTCTAACACTTTTGTTTTTTATTTCAATTTACCTCTTAAAAGAAACACTTTATTATTATAAAAATACGACATGTTTCAGTCAGTTAGGATTATATACTTGACAAAGCCGTGGCGTGAGCAAAACATGTATTTTTATTAATCGATTTCATCCCTTGTAATTTTTTTCTGTGGCCTACCATAAAAAAACATAGTTTACATAACACCACCACAATCACAGAAAACATTACAATCCATTGGTGCATTCATCAAGAAATGCAAATGAATTATTATTTAGTGATGTGTTTATTTTCTTGTGGAATTAATCGACTTATTTATTTATTTGTTTATGTATTGTTGTATTGTCACATAGTGTCAAAATTCTGCTGTCCTATTTGGATTAGTCTGTTGGGCAAAATAAATCATTATTATTATTATTATTAAAACATGAAACAACGTAAACAATGTCAGGTAGTCCATACAGAGAATGTTAAGAATTTGCATAAAGGAGAATGGAAACATATTTGAGCATCATATGAATGAAGATTAATTTATTATTAAGAAATCCAAAAGTATACATAATAACAATTTTGTATTACATATTATGTACGAGGGTGGATCAATAAATACCCGTGTTAGGAAAGAAGACGCAAGTTTTTCACAATTTTTTTTTTTATTTTTCAACGTAATCACCTTTTAGTACAATACACTTTTCCCAACGTTTCTGCCATTTCTTTAACTCGCGGCACCCATCGGGCCGACACCTTTCTCACCGATAACTTATCATGTAAAATATTAATTGCCGTTCCGTACGACACGCCTACGGCCTCTGCTACTTCGCGCACTTTCGTTCGGCGATCAGCGAGAATCATGTCGTGGACCTTTTCAACGATTTCCTCGGTAACCACGTCTGCCGGGCGGCCTGGGCGCTCCTCATCAAAAACAGATGTACGATCACGTTTAAATTCGTTGAACCAATATCTTACGGTTGTCATAGGTGCTGAAGGGTCCCCATAGACAGCATCCAACTTCGCTTTTATTTCTTCGCATGTTTTTCCATCCAAAAATTAAAAGCGAATTACGGATCGATATTGCTCTTTTTCCATTTGATCGAGAAACACGAAACACGTGTGATACAACTGGCTGCCAAATAAAAACTAACCTATGAATCAGTCTGAAATTTATTATGGTGTTGCCTGACAGATGGTAGTACACGACGGTAATGCCAACTTCCCTCAGCAGCGCCACCTGTCTTCAAACACGGGTACTTACTGATCTTCCCTCGTATATAGCTATGTTACATGTATTAAATATTGAATAGTATTAAAGATATTTCCCATAAAAGTGGAATATCGTTGAAAATACTGTAAATAAGTATTACGTTATTGGTACCATTTTGAAGGTAATTTTACAGGGAATTTGCTGACAATATCGAAAAATATAGGTTCTATTTAAAAAAATCGAGAGAGCAGCATTTGAATTTCGATAAACGTAGCACGACCCATTTAACACCCTGGATATATTTTTACATTATACCATCTTGAAACTTATAAAGTGTTAGATCCCAAATTGATATCCAAAGAATAATTTGATGCACAATACCCATCTTCAGCCTGCGTCTTAAAACGTCATACGCTGGAAGTGTAAAATTTTTGACAAAAATTCCAATATAACCAAAACTAGTTGTCGCAAGTGCACGTAGCAATACATCACTGCAAATGTAATTTAGGTAGCTATCAAAATAATTTCTAAAAATATAGCAATCCATTTAAACAAATAAACAAATCTGAAGGTGGGTACGGGAATTTGTAACGCCTTGTATATTCGTAAATAATTTTACAATATCCGCTGTGAATATGCGTACAAAAAATATATTGCTATGGATTTTTCCCTAAATAATATTTAAAATTTAATTAAAAATGAATGTACATTATTTGTGGATATCTGTGTATATCCGATATGTTATTTCATGTGTGAGATAAAAAACTAGTTTTTATTCGAGGTCGATTTGTTCGAGAAACCTTGGTGAATTCAAGGAGACTTAGTTTTGCCCTAAGACAAGAACGTTGTATTTCTTTGAAAAATATATAAATATATTTAATTTATTTCGGGATGATTTGATTGTGTTAATTAGTTGATGGTATTTGATATTCAATTCCCGTATATTGTGGAGAGTTGTATTCTCGTAAATTTGTATTTGATTAAACAACGTTTTTCTTATCAACGTGTCTCCTATAATTTTTTATGTAAGTAAAATTATATTTATAAGACGTCTTATTTCAGAAAGCTTTTAAAATTGTATTTCAATTGTATTAATATAATTAGTTAAGAGTCTTAATTAGTAAAGAATAAATAATAAAGATTATTATTAATCTTCTATGTTATAAAAATATTGAAATTGTAAAAGTTTGTCGTTTGGAAGTCAAGGGTATTTTTTCATGTGTTTGATGTTTGCACATGCGTAGATTTGGTCGTGTATTAAATTTGATTATACAGTGTGGTTCTCTGGGGAGAAATTAAAAATAAATTTTATTATTTTTTAGATAAGTTGTTCGGAGTAATTTAGAGGAAGTTTTAATCCACTTAGCTGTCAATTTACAGTGGATATATTTTACCTCATTGTGTCATTGAAAGATACTATATCTTTATACTTTATAAAGATAGTTTTTTTTCTTTTTTGATTTTTTTTTGTATTAAAGATTCAGTTTAAATTTTATCCTGTGTTTATTTTGTGTTCTGGCCTTTACTACTGTTTAATAAAAAAAAAATAACTTACATAATATAAAATATTGTCATGAACTATTGACTGGCGTCCAAATAATATTGCAGTTCCACGTTTTTCCGATTGGAACCCTGAGAAGTAAGTAGCCTCATATTTTGAAAATCCACCGGCTGAGTAACCTAGTAGGGTAGTATGGTTGTGGATGGTGGCCCAATAAAGCAACAAACCACTATTCATAGCAATATGTACAGAAAATCTCACTTTCCTGTCTTCGTTAGTTTTCATGTCAATCTCCGTCGACACACTATTGGCGCAGCCGGTATATACATATATACAGGATGAGTTTTTTCCGATGTTTAGCATAGGGATCTCGGAAACTAGCGGAGATAGAGAGACGGTTAAATGGGGAAAGAATTGCAGTTTTACGAGCTCAATTAAATGAGCTTCTTGTTTTTTTGGAAAAAAATGCGTGGCTAACTAGATATATCGTAAAAATGATTTTTTTTTGTAATTTTGTCCGGCGCCTATATCTCTGTTATTATTGACTTTCGAAAAAATGTGTAAAGGAGAAAGTTATAAGTAAATGTGCTTAATAAAACTGTTTAACCGAATTTTTCATTTAAACTATAATTTTAGAGTTATGACACAAACTTGTATTTCTTCTAATGGAAACCATAGTCGGTCATGACTTTATAAAAAGGGCCTTTTTTCGACGATTTAAATGATCTTTCTTTTAATTTTCGAACTGCTCTAGTAGTATGCCATGAAAACAATGAATCGCATCGCATTTAGTAATAAAAATATTCTTTTAATTTCGAAATTATACTCATAATTAATAATTACTAAATTAAGAAACAAGGAAATTCTAATATAAATAAATTAGTACCAAAAAAACTTAATTAAAGTTAGTTACGTAATTAGGACTAAAAATTTTTGAAAAGTCCACCATTATTATTAATGCACAAGTCACACCTTCTTAAAACTGAATTTGTTGCTTTTCTGACGGACCGTGCATCAATATTATTAAAAACTTCTAAGACTGCTTCTTTAAGGCCATATAACGTGTCGTATGTCTTTCTATACAACCTATCTTTTAGCATTCCCTATAAATAAAAGTCTAAAATGGACAGATCGGAGGATCGGGGTGGACATGCAACCGGCGCGTTTCTTCCTATCCATATGTTCGGGAATATATGATTTAGATGATTTATTACCCTTAGCTGGTTATGTGGTGGTGCCTCATCGTGTTGAAACCATTCGAGCATACCACGTATTTGTAAGGGTAATTCATCTAATATATTATCAAAATCGTTCTGTAGAAACTGAAGAAAACTATCACCGGTTAAAGTACCATAAAAAATATAGGGATCAAGATTTGTTGGACCGATGATACCGCACCAAACATTAAATCCAAACCTAACTTGGGGTCTCCTCTGAAACACAATAATATGGATTTTCTTGCATCCTTAAATCTTCGTTGTGTCTATTAAACATGCCGCAGTGTGTAAATTGTGTTTCGTCGGTCCATAAAACCTTGAATCTAAACTGTCGGTCAGCTTCACACATATTAGCAAACCCAATAATAATCAATGTGCTTATTGTAATCATCAGGGTGCAGCGTTTGTGCAACTGATATTTTATAGGGATCAAACCTATGCTTTTTCAGTACTCGTATTCAGTACGTTGTGACTGCCTGCATCCATTTCAATTTCTCGGGTTGAAATCCATGGATTTTGCATTACACTTACAAATAGGTTTACCTCTGCCTCTTCATTAATACCTCTTGCAATCTTTATTGGTTTACAGAAAGAACCAGACTCTCCCAAATTATCATAGAGTCTCTTAAAGGTAGGTAGAGAACGCTGGCGACGATCAAAATACTGTTCGAAATACTGTTGTGCAGCTTGTACGGCATTTGTGTGGCGCAAAATGTAACACTCAATCATATCACACTTTTCCTGATTAGAAAAATTCATATTGATATTTGACGAATCTCAATTGGCAATAATTATAAATTCATTTGCATTATTATTAAACGCGATGTGTATATATTTATTGTTTTCATAGTATACTACTAGAGCAGTTCGAAAATTAAATGAAAGAAACAACCATAATTTGTTTATTTATAAGAATTACTATGTCAAGTGGAACATCATTTGAATCGTCGAAAGAAGGCTTTTTATATAAAATCATGGCCGACTATGGTTTCTATTAGAAAAAACATAAGTTTGTGCCATAACTCAAAAATTATAGTTTACGTGAAAAATTCGGCTGTACAGTATTATTAAGCATATAATTACTTATAACTTTTTCCTTGACACATTTTTTCTAAAGTCAATAATAACAGAGACATAGGGGCCGGACAAAATAACAAAAAAATTCATTTTTGCAATATGTCTAGTTAGCCATCCATTTTTTCCAAAAAAACAAAAAGCTCATTAAATTGGGCTCGTAAAACTACAATTCTTTCCCAATTTAATCGTCTCTTTATCTCCGCTAGTTTCCGAGATTCCCATACTAAATATCGAAAAAAACTCACCCTGTATATGTATATTCAGCTGATAGAACAATAAAGCAAAATCAGGCAACTCTTTTTTTAAATATTTACGCCAAAAGTTCAAAGAAATATCAATAGTATTTGCTAATTTAGATATTTTATTATTATTATTACCTATTTGCATGTATAAAGTATAGTAAAAATAACACATATGTATGTCATATACAATATGTTGTCATTCTCGCATGTCTGTTAATGTACGAGTTCATTCAAGATTAATTAAAGTTAAGATCAGAAAAAATTGTCGTTACTTTGTGAAAGTGAAATTAAGGAAATAAATTTCACTCTTTAAAATAACCGATGTCCCATATATAATGAAACGTTCTTTATTTAGACTATTATAGACTGGTGGGAAAAATGTCGTTCATTAAATTTATATTAAGGATTACTCATGAACTCATAAATGACTTAACTAACTTTGTGCAGTCAATGAATATTACGTTAATTGAATATTTTTTTTCTGACTAGAAGGCTAAATGTTAAGCAACTTACTTACTACAGACAAGTTCTTGAGCGTAAATTTCAATTTATTATATGTCATCGAAGCAATTTCTTATATACTTTGTTTGCGTTTGATATCATTGATACTTTTCGTTATGTATTCTTTACAACTAATTGAATTCTTTACCACTACTCCAAATTATATTATAGACACGATGTTTTTACATTTATTCATACTAGAATCCTACAAAAACTAATAATAATGAAGAAAGCTACAGTGATACTATACTTGGACATGCGAGGGGGTATTGATCTATTCTTAGCCTACTATTTAAACAATTTAATGTTGAGACTTAGAATATATTATTATTATATATTAATTATAATATATAATAATTAATATATTAAAGTCAATATAGGTTACTTTGAAATTTTGATAGAATAAGACGCAAATATATTAATATGTGTTTGTTGTTCCGTAAACGTAAATCCAAATGACATTTGATAATTTCAATCACAAATATCAGTTAGTACATAAAATAATCGTGCGTCGATTCTGGTTTAAATAAAATGCTTCTCAGTTGTAAAATGACTTTCACTTTAGAACATAAAATTTTTTTAGTCCAGGCTTATTTTCGAAGTGGTAATAAAATTGATGGTTTATGGGTTTATTCAGTTCAAGATTGCATCGTAGAATTTCAAGTTGAGTTTCCACATTTTGTAATAGATTATATACAATTTAAGAATACTTTGGATAGAGCTTTAAAACTTTTTCTGAAACTGGTAGTCTCTTAAGAAAATCATGCAGCGGAGCAATTAAGAAACGTATGCCTCAAGTTTGTCAATCGTGTTCAAGAAATAATGGAAAATGAATCACAAAAATCTGTTCGACATTTGAGTTAACAAATAAACCTTTCTGTTGGTACAACTCACAGGTTATTAAAAAAAGATATTCAACTTTATCCATACCGTGTCACAGCAGTACAAGAGTTATTAGAAATTGATTAACCACGTAGACTACAGTTTTGTAATTGGTTTGTAAATATGAACAATAATGGAGAACTTTCGCAAAGAGTCATCTTTATTGATGAAGCATGGTTTTATAAAACGGAATACCTAAATTCACAAAATACAAGAATTTGGAGTAATGAAAATCCACATGTAATTAATGAAGAATCGCTACATCCAGAGAAAATTGGTGTTTGGGCAGCGATAAGCCAAAGGCGAGTCATTGGACCAATATTTTTTCAGGGAACGTTAACTGCTCAAAGGTACCGACGGAAATTTTACAACCATTTGTCAATCAGTTGCATGATGATGAACTTCAAAATGCATATTTCCAACAAGACGGAGCACCTTGTCACTGTACTGCAGAATCTTTGGATTATTTAAGAGAATATTTTGATGAGCGTATAATTAGTCGACATACTGAAATTGCCTGGCCTGCACGTTCATGCTATTTAACACCTTGCGACTTCTTTTTGTTGCCTTATCTAAAAAATAACATATTTCGAACACCTACATTGAATTTGAATGACATGCTACAGAGTCGAACAGAAATGCATGTAAATTAATAACAATCCAGTAATGTTGCAGCAGAATATCATCAGAAATTTTGAACGGAGGATTAAAAAGTGCATTGATCTTGAAGGACAACATTTTCAACATTTGTTATAGTTTTCAATAAATACCTATTACTTGTTATTTATTTGTATGTATGAAACTGTCAAAATATACGACTTCGTAGGTTAAGTAGGTAGTAAATTTTAATTTACGACATACTTCAAAATGTTCTCAGTAAATCACATGCTACTAGATTGACTTTTCAAATGAACACTTGTTACTTCGGGAGTAAATGAAAGTGGACACTTCATTTTTTCAGTTTAATACAGACATTATTCGAATTCAGTGCTATTGAGATTTTATTTATTTACTTATCATGTCATATTGGCAAAATTGTCAAATATTCCTGTCCAACCAATTTACATAAATTATTTCTTAAATTTTTGTGTTTATTTTTTAATTATTTATTTGAATTATTGAAAATGCCCAGGCATTTAACGGAAGCAGAGAGAATGCCGGCAATCACCAACGTGTAGAACGGTTGGTTTTTGCGACAAACGGTAACGTAATTAAATGCTAGTGAAGGTTGCATTCATAAAATTTTGAAATTACGGAATGAAGGAGGAAAGCTGGCAGACATGGTGGTGGTGAACAAAAAATATTAAATCCAGATCTAGATCACATCGTGTGCAATATCTTACCGAACATCCTTTACACACTGTTATGAGAGCAACAGAAGAAACTACTTCTCCTGGTTCAAGGTGGACAGCATGTAAAAAAATTCTTAAATTAGGTTTCCAAAATCGATGTGCTACAAAGAAGTTTATAGTAACTGATCAGTATAAGTAGAGGCGTTTAGAATTTGCAAATACGTACAACAATAGGGATAAAGATTTTTTGGAGCAACGTATTTTCCGTTAAAAAACGTTTCAACCATCACCTAATGGATCAGTAAAACCTTTAGGAAACGGTTTCCTCTTAGTGTTTGGGGCTGGATTTCTGCAACTGAGTTAGGCGTTTGTTGGGAAATTTATCAACGACTTACAGCTTTACAATATCCATCTGTGGAGCAATTTCATAATTGTCATGACAATTCACCAATCGATACCGCATATATTGTTAGAGAATGGCTTGAAAACAAAAATCTCAACGTTTTTCCATGACCTGCAAATAGTCCTGATTTAAATCTGATGGAGAATATTTGGGCACTAATGGTGAAAAAAATGTCTTTTTACGATCGCATATTAATAAAGTGAACATTTTTAACTATTAATTTGATTTCTAGTTGAAACAAAACCACCAAATAAATTCGCTACATGATAAATAGCTAATTATAAATATTATATATAAACGGTATGTGAATAATTTATTACTAATCGACATGGCACTGACGACAGATATTCTCAAATATTTATGTTGTAATATAATCGCCCACCATATAAATAATAATTTAATTAACCAACTGTTTAAAATATCTATTACCTACAGCAGTTAGCAAAGTAAATAGAACTCATGGTGATTTTTAAATAACAAGTATTATGAAACTGAATTACACTTTTAACTAACACTTTTAACGTAATGCCTCTATAAGAAAACAACAACATATTACGACTTTTTAATGATTGAGGACTTTTCCAAGGATGTGCGTTAATAAATCTGTTACCAAGTGCTGTGTTTGCTTCGTTTATTGAAAACAATTATACAAGTTTCGTATTATCCTGTTTACCTTTTAAATTGCTTTTAGTTTTCTTGTATAATTTTTTTATTATGCTATTACTATTACATTATCTATTTTTAATAATAATTAGTACTGTTACAATATCACAATTGATTCTAACAAAAATATACGAACACATGCCAAAGGATTTTTTTCAAATATATTACTATATTAGCTTTCATAACTATAACCAGCAATCCTTATTATGTTTATGAAAACGTTATATATAAATATTTTATTACTCAAATGCTTTTTATATTCAGTACGCGAGCATTGATATTAATCTAGCATGTACATGTGTAAATGAAGTTCTTGAAACGAAACAAAATTCTTTAACATGTCATCCTTTCTAGAATATGATCGTTTATCTTCTCTATAATTATTACTAATGCATAATTCTTTGTTTTTCAGGTAAGAATGGCCAATAACGCTTTGGTGAGTTTTTAATTTACGTGATTATACATATCGTATATAATAAGGAACAATTAACTACAAGTGATTTGACTAGAGAGTGACTTTTCAATAAAATACTTAATTTAGGAAAAAAAATACGGGTATATTTTATTTTTCAACATATGAGGTGGTGCCCAAAAGTTCCCGGAATATATTGATAAATAAAATTGCATAATACCTGCAATTTCGCCCCTGGTACTCGTTCAAGCAATGCCTTAGATTTTCCATTACTCTTATGCATAAATCAATCGTTCTTGGATACGGTTTTTTAGCTGAATCAAATTTAGTGGAGCGTTATTATAAACTCGACTCTTAGGGTAGCCCCACAAAAAAAATCGTTAGTAGCCAAGTCCAGGCTTCTTGGTGGCCAGTTGATGTCGCCTCTCCTTGATATCAATTTATTCGGAACAAATTCTCTTACAGCTTGTAATGGAGTATTTGATGTATGACTAGTAGCCCCATCTTGCTGGAACCACCACTGGTCGTTAAAATCAACAAGTTCTTGGCGAACGGGGCCAAAAAATTCATGGATCATGTACCTGTTAGAATTTACAGTAACTCTTTGTAAGTATATGCCTATTATGCCCCTGGGAAATATTACTGCCCAAACAGTAACTTTAGGGCTATGTAATGGAATTCGATGCTTTTCCAAGGAATTTTCTTTCGACCAATAACGACTATTTTGCTTGTTGATGTAACCATGCACATGAAAATGCGCCTGATCGGAGAAGAAAATTCTACGAAAGTCGCCAAAACTTTCCAAAATTTGGTTGGCAAATGTCAATCTTATAGGATAATTAATTTGCTTTAATTCTGGCATAAACTGAGTTTTAAAAGGGCAAGTCTTTTTTTAATATGTGTAAGACAGTAGAACCATGTAACTGCTTAACCGAAGCTTGTTTTCGCATTGATTAGCGTGGATCTTGGGCAAACACGGTCAATGTTTTGATTGGGCCCACACTTCGCGTTAGTTCAGGAGGGCGAGTATTTACAGGCGAACCGTTAAATTTCTGTACCCAGACTTGACTAGATTTGTACTAGGTGCTTCATTGACGTTGTGAAGAGCATAACGAGCTCGAATCGACGCACAGTGGTTTAGGATCTGATATACGCGATCGAAACCTCTAGCTCCTTAAATATTTGACCAAACGAGGTGAAAATTTAGCCCCAAGGGTTTCACGTCATGTAGAATAGACTGACGAAAAAAGTTTTGGTGCAGCTTGTCATCTTCAACCTCTAATGGGGTTGGAAATCTATGTACCGTTTAGGAAAAGGTGCAACTATAGAAGAGGTGAAATTTTTGCTGCACAAACATAGCAAGTCATGCTTGAAATGTTTGTCAGCGCACTGCACACTTTTCCGTCCACCATTGTTAAGTACAATTTAAAATTGATTTGCCCTGCTGGAAGTCATATGGGGCAAATTTTCAATTTCACTTTTCACAACCGTTTCTTCCTGTACTGAAATATCTGCAGCTTCATGCACCCATTGAAGTCTTATTGGACGACAATATCTCTTGGAGGCAGGTCGTGAGTTTTTCCATATAATATCTGTGATTTTTTCATCTATCAGTTGGAGCGGAACCTTAATGATCCTAAGGATGTCGTAAAAATGCTTTCATCTGCACGTGGTGCATCTTGACTTTACTGTTTATACGCGGTGTAAGCCCCACTTACACAATAAAAGTAATGAACTATTTCATGCTTCAAGCAAAATACACTTTAAAATGCTGTCACAAATGTTATTCAAAAAATTTTGCAGTGTTATTTCCCACTTTTCTTAGGAGATTGAAATTTGCGGTAAATAAAAAAGTTTCTTTCTTTCTAGAACCTTATAATATGACGAATACAAATCATGTCTGTGCTGGTTAGCTCCACTTCTTAATGTGTTGTACTGTTTTTATTTTTAATAACTCCATGTAAATTTCATAATCTACTAAGGGTTGGTATTAAATGAAAGTTGTAATTATATTATACCGTGATATCATAAAGTTTCTAGGACGAAGATGGCTTTGTAATATAAATTGTATGTCTGAACTTAAGTTAGGAACTATAACTCTGTTTTGTAAATTATTTTGACAGTGACATTATCTGTCATCCATTAATGTGTTAGAATTGCTGAAAGCAAGTTTGAACGTCGAGTTTGAAACATAGCACATTCGAGTAAATTCAAATATGGTTTACAATATAGTGCAAAAAGCGTACATGATTGAAGCCTATTTTCGGAGTGGAGTGCGAATTGATGGAATTTGGGTGTACAGTCAACGTGCATGTTTGGATGATTTTAGAGAGCACTTTCCAGAGTTAGCTGTAATTCCCAAAGATTTTTATAATTGCCTTTCCAATTGTGTTGATGTGTTTCGTGAGACTGGTTCTGTGGGTCATAAATCACGTACTGGTAGAGCAACTGTTCGTTCGGAACAAGTTACAAATGATGTTCGTCAACGTATGGTAAATGAACGCACAAAACCTTTGAAACGCCTTTCTCAAGAGATTGGACTTTCTTATGGAACATGTCAGAAAATTGTAAAGAAAAACTTACACATGCATCCGTATAAGATGCAATCACATCAGGCTATTTTGCCGGTAGACTACCCTAGACGTCGTGCGTACTGCCAGTTGTTTGCAAATAACTTAATAGAAGATGATGACCTGCTAACTTGTCATTTTTCTCTGATGAAGCATGGTTTCATCTTTCGGGGTATGTCAATTCCCAAAATACTCGAATGTGGAGTAGTGAAAATCCTCATATTTTTATTGAATCGTTTCTCCATAATGCGAAACTTGGTGTTTGGCTAGCAGTTTCTCGCCGCAGAGTTGTTGGCCCTATTTTTTTTAATTTCACAATTAATGCTGAGAGGTATAGACACATTCTGAATGAATTTATTGAACAGTTGCATGATGATGAATTGCAATATGGATACTTTCAACAAGATGGTGCAACGGCACACACAACACGAGAAAATATTGCTTTTCTTCGTGAGTTTTTTGACGATCGGATCATAAGTTTACATACGGAAGTTGAGTTTCCACCACGATCACCTTGTTTGACAATTATGGACCTTTTCGTGT
Organism: Melolontha melolontha; assembly: GCA_935421215.2. Taxonomy (NCBI): domain Eukaryota; kingdom Metazoa; phylum Arthropoda; class Insecta; order Coleoptera; family Scarabaeidae; genus Melolontha; species Melolontha melolontha. The sequence continues at coordinate 205,907,533 of OW285235.1, forward strand.
TTCCTTACCTAAAGAATAGAATATTTAAAACTCCTGTTGCTAATTTGCAAGATATGCAACAAAGAATTATTGACGAATGTTCATTAATAACGCCCGCAATGCTGCAAAATGCCTTTAACAGCATGAAAAGGCGTGTCACATTGGGAATTGAAAATAACGGACAACAATTTCAACATTTGCTTTAATTTTGCCTTTTTTTATTAATAAAATTTTGAATACAAGCTGAGCTTGTTGTTTTATTGTATCTTTATTAAATCAAATGACATATTTATTGATGTCACGATGACACTATCAAAATAATTTTCAAAAGTTAAGGTTAAGTTACCAGTATGATAATATGGATAAAGTTCAGACATATATTTTCTATTTCAATGCCATCTTGGACCCAGAAACTTTATGATATCGCGGTACAAACGGACATGCGTTAGAAACCTACAGCAAGGTACTAACGAATAAAAATAAGCGATAACAATTCACTAGTATAAATATAAGTCAATTAACTGTGCGTGTTCACTATATCTAAAGGCGTTACACATTGCTTTCTCGCGCACTGTCCGCATGTGAAGATCATGATGTAGCGCGACATTTGATACAAACCAGGGTGCCTTGGTAATTGTTCTCAGTACTTTGGATTGAAACCGTTGAAGAATTTCCAGATTAGAGACAGTCGCGGTTCCCCACAGTTGAACGCCATAGGTCCATACTGGCTTCAAAATCACCTTGTACACAATAAGTTTGTTTTCCAGAGATAGTGAAGATCGCTGGCCAATGAGCCACTGTAGTTTGGAGAATGTCAGCCCTAGCTGCTTTCTCTTCGAGAAGATGTGCTTAGTCCACGTTAGCAGTCTATTCAAATGAATTCCGAGATATTTGGCGCTTTCATTCTAGGGTATCTGAACACTGTTTAATGAAACAGGAGGACAAGTATCTCGACGTAATGTATATGTTACATGCATTGATTTTAGTTCGTTGGTTTATATTTTCCACTTTCTTTGCCACTCCTGGAGGTTATTTAATGATGTTTGAAGATAATGCGCTGGCACTGTAGGATATACTGTTTCTTAGTAATATTTGCAGAAATTACAAGTGCCACGGTTTCTTCTAATAAATAACTTAACTGTTAATTTTCTGGAGAGCTCCAATGAGTTAAAATTCGCTTCGATCGTGAAGGGGTTGTTGTGGACATTTCGTCAAGAAGCTGTGCTCCGCCTGGATCACCACTTTCTCTTAGCTTCATTGATGTCACGAAAGCTAATTCGACAGTCGATGTATCTTTTCTAAACAGTTTGGTTTTTCGACGTTTAACTACCATTGAACAAAGTCTTTCGATGGTCGGCCTCCGCTAGTACAAAAAGGACCAGAAATACAATGAAGAACCACATCAGGAAACTTTATATCTTCTTGCAACCAGGCGCCGAATTTTGCCAAGAAGTGATTGTCGTCCTCTGCGCACTTTTTCAATTTCGATAGTAAGGAGAAAAAAAGATTTTCTGGTAAAATTCACCAGAGCCTTTGTTGCAATTTCGTCACCATTTTTTTTGAAGATGCTCTTCCAGAAAATCAAGAACTCGATTTTTTCGCAATTCCGTGGATTCTTCGTGAAATCCCATAATCTTTTCATGCGGGACCATACGTGTGAATGGCCGATTCGCCATGGCCACAATACGGCAATTCGAAAAGAAAAACTCAAAAACACGAGAAACTAACGAAGTTTACAACTGGAAATACCAATATAAAATCTCATAAAAACACACTAACAGTTCACAAGACAAAACTCTATGAAATGATTTTATTTACCCAACACTCGCAAGCTTTTATAGGCTCTATCACCTTCAGGGGCAGGTCAATAAATAAAGTTTCATTATATTTAAAACTCATTAAGGAACAATAATATCTTGACCACATTCCGTCCTAAGTTGTCTTCCTTAATGATTCTGCGACGAATTACCTAATTCATAAGAAAAATGCATATAATTGCAGATAGGGTCATCAGCAAATAAAGATAAATTTCTAATACCTTTAATCGCACTAAATGATACTATTAAGATAGAACTTTCATTTATTGTCATAGAACCAGTGGCGGCTCTTTAATGAGAGCAAGTGAGCAATTGCACCCCCTGGAATTATGAAACAAAACAAACCAAGCGGCGACTAACTGTGAAAGTATTTATTTATTATGTATATTATGTATTCATAGTTTATTGACGAGGAACGTGGCACGCCAACAACGTACATGCACCGATCGTAGTCACAGATATAATGAGCAAAGCCCAACTGATGCTCCGTTAAGCCATTAACATTACATTGAAGGTGGGGAGAACTGTATTTTGCGCTACTTCAATGTCGTATAATACATAGCGTTTGAGCAAGTGGTCCAGTCTGCTCACAGCCTTTGTAAAATAAATTCCGTCGCTGCTTTAGAGAACAACGCGTTTTCGCGGTTAACATGTGATGAATAAATCACAGTAAAAAATCTTAAACGGCCGATGCCTCAATTATGTTTAGAAAATAAACAATCTGTTAAAGGTAAAGACGTTATAAGAAAATTCAAAATGGATATTTATCAGAAAAATGACTGGATTTGTGGGTGTGAAATTAAAAATACTTTATACAAAAAAAGGATATTTATCAATACGTTTTTGCCGTATTACGCAGTTGTTATATAATGAAACGGATATGCAAAATACATATCCGTCACTTGTCCATGTTTACAGTGACGGATATGTATTTTGCATATCTGTTTCATTATATAAAAATAATTTGTTTTGTTTTCCGTGTCTTTTGTTTGGTGGTGAACCGTCTTGGTCAAAGAACGGAATAAGAGACTTAATTCATCTTAGTGCTAAAATTATTAAACATGAAAATTCCGAAGGGCATTTGAAAAATATATTTAGTCTAAGAATGTTAGGAAAAAATAACATTCAGAATGTTTTAGATTCATCATATAGAAAAGCAATTCAACAACACAATGAAAAGGTAACAAAAAATAGGCACGTGTTAAATTTAATCATAAATTGCATTAGATTTTGTGGCGCGTTTGAACTGGCACTTCGGGGTCATGATGAACAGTAAACGTCGAATAACAAGGGCATTTTTCGGGAATTGATCAATTTTACGGCAGAATTGGATAAATCGCTCAGAGATCACATCGAAGCAGCACCGGTTTTTAAGGGATTATCAAAAACGATACAGAATGAGCTGCTTGATGCAATGTTGAACGTGAATCATGAACAAGTTGCCAGTGAAATTAAAGCAACCGACTTCATATCTGTGATAGCTGATGAAACCACAGATGTGTCCAATCAGTTTCAGTTGGTGGTTGTTTTAATATATATTGTGAACGCGAGACCGGTCGAAAGATTTTGGAAATTTCTTCTGCCTAGTGGACATGATGCTAATTCTTTATCTGCCTCCATCCCTAACGAAATTAGTTTGCTTGTTGATGACCCAGAAAAACTGATTGCACAGAGCTATGACGGGGCAGCAGTCATGAGTGGTGCTATTAACGGCGTGCAAAAACATGTCCAAGACCAGTATCCAAGGGCTAATTTTGTACATTGTTATGCACATCAGACAAATCTAATTATGTCACATGCTACATCGAGCAGTAGTAATTGCAGAATATTTTTTGCCAATCTGACGGGATTATGTACATTTTTCTCCACTTCACCACAACGAGCTGCAAAATTGGAAGAATTCCTTCAGAGAAAAAGCTTACCTCGTTCTTAAAAAATAAGATGGAACTTCAATTCTAGGACAGTGAATACAATATATGAGCACCGAGAAGAAATAATTGAAGCTCTAGAACAAATCGAGGGAGAAGCTAGTTTCCAAACTACCATTCATCAAGTTGGGCCAATTTGTGAATTTTAGAGGAGGAAAATTTTATCTATTGGTTAACCTTCTTTCATAAAATTATGCTAGATGTGCACATATTGTTTAATCAATTACAAAATGTCAATACAGATGCATTAAAAATCAAGAATAACTTAGATAATTTTGAACGCGCTATTGGAAAAATTCGAACCGAAATCGCTGACACAGAGAATCAGTTGGTTAAACAAAATGACCCAGAACTGACTCCTCGACCATCAAAGCGGCGAAGAGTAACTGATGGTTGCCAAAGAAGGAGGGAAACTATTGAAGTGTGCGATATTATTTTGATAGAAATAAAAACTAGATTTCGGTATACAGGGCACATAATATTAGCAAACTTAATTTCTTTTAAACAGTTCTCCTCTTTTCAAAAAAAAAATCCGGAAGATTGCCTTAAAGAAACAGTAAAATTTTATCCATACCTCCATGAAAGCAGACTACGAACTGAATTAAGCGTTCTATATTCTAGAGAAGAATTTAGGCAAAATATAGAAGTCGGTGCTGTAGGTCTGCTAGGTCTTCTGCTGGATGGATTAAGCGACACCTTTAATGAAGTTGTTACGCTTTTAAAAATTATCATTACAATCCCAATGACAACGTCCGAAGCGGAACGCCAGTTTTCACGGCTGAAGAGAATAAAAACTTTCCTGAGAAATACAATGAAAGAAGAGAGATTAAATGCCCTTACTATGTTATCTTGTGAAAAAGAATGTATAAATAATTTCCCAAACTTTAATGAAAAAGTGATAGAACTGTTCTGCAAGTCAAAGACACGTAAAATGGACTTCGTTTATCGTCAGATGTAATTAAACTGTGTAGTGTAATATTTACTATTCCCTCAAAACAAACTCTACAATGAACAGTACCTGTCTGGAACAGTACGTCGGTGAAATTTATAAGGATTGGGTAAGCGTTTATTACACTTTTTAATTTTGAAATTATGCACTGCCTATGTGAACCACCCTGAGCCGCCACTGCATAGAACAGTTATATTTTCAAAAAATTTCTCTGGACAAAGCCTGAAATCTGAAGAATTTAAAACATTAAAATCGCATTATTTAAAAAATGTGAATTTTTCGATGTTTCAAAGCGTGTATCTTCAATTTGCGTGATGTATCAGTTGCAATTCTCGGCTTAAAATTTGATTAAATGTTATAAGAATATCATATGACAATTTTGCTACGATTGGGAAAACTTGAAATTGTCAGTTTTGGTCACGTATATCAGATCCTAAACCACTGTGCGACGCCAAACTGCTATGTAAGAATGATTTAATTCATAAAAACTGCGAACACAAAACGTACGTTGATGGACATCAAACCGACTCATTTTGGCAAATGTCAATTATAACTTTAAACTTCCAAGGCTGGATTTATTCATTGCAAAATATCTCAACAGACTTTAAAGCTATAGATGAAACAAAAGCGCAAAGCTTTCTGAGGTATCTTGTACTAAAATGTGCTAGTAGCTACACTATTAATCACCTTCCTAAATTCATCTAAATATTTTTGCCGCTTAAAATTGTCAAAAATTATAGCTCGAAAATGCTCATTAAATTTCATGATTTTATAAAGTCGTTCAATTCAAATGACTGTATATAGCTTTAAAATGACAACAGGTTTTCGATTTAAGAAAACATCTTTTGTAGCAAGTAAACACAAAATATATGATTGAAGGTTGATGGATATAATCTTATCATTAAATCACCTAATTGATAATTAAATATCTAATTCATACAAATGTGAATTTCTAAAAATGTTTTTCAGATATTAAATACGAAAATAAGTTTTAAAAATATAAACAACTTTTTATATTGTTTTTGATCACTTATTTACTTTATCAATTACTTTTAATATGATTTAGGGTGCGTTTCATAAACGCAAAATGGTTTTTTCAATGTAGGAGTGTTTGCAACACACGTGTACAAACAAACATTAATTTATGTTCTAGGTCAGAATACGCTCAGGTATACGTTTCATGCTAGGATGTTGCTTGTAATTTTGTTTTAATTTACTAGCTCCACGTGGTAAATGTTCAGGGAAATACCTGAGATTTACAATAAAACATTTTTTTTTAATTGCCATGGATTAGTATAAATTAAGTTAAATTAACCCTAATTAAATATCAACAAAAGAAAATGAATAAACGCACTGCAAAAATAATGAAGAATACGATATATACAGCGTGGTAAATATGATTTGTGAGTGTTTTAGGCGTTCCCTTTTGCGTTTCATAAAATTTTCCCCTTTCGTGCGTTCTGTTTATAGATGGCAAGTGAAGGTGCTTTTGAATTCCCGTTTCGTGCGTCAATTTTATATTTTACAGAAAATAGGGAAAAATAAGAGCAAAATTAACGAGTTTTGCTGATTCAGCAGTTTAATTTCAAATTAAAAGAAATGCACGATAGCCCTTGAAGAGACATGCACAATATTGCATATATATTTTCAGAAAGTAGTAAAAAGTATTAAAAAATATAAAATAAAAGTACCTTTAACTCTATATAGAGTAACGTTTATCTAATCTCTATATTATACAATACTTAATTAAAATTAAAAGTATATGTATCTATAATTTTACAATATATTTCAGCTTATCCCATGTGTCACCAAGGTTTTGTCTATTTTGAATTAGGTCACTTACAACTATTTTTAACCGCCTATCTAATTTTCAGTTTTTTTTTGCCCTCCTAGAGGTACTTATGCACACACAATTTTACAGGAAAACACTATTATAATAGTGCATTTTTTCCTGAAGAACTTTCATTAATTCAAATATATTGGGATGTGCTTTTCCGATCCGTCTGCTGAGCCTGTTATGCCATCCTTCTACAGAATTTGTAGTCCGATGATGTTCTCCATCGCAAGTTCATATTTGGCGAGAAATATGAATCCATTGGTCAACAAAATAATCATTAAATTTGACAATGGCTTTATCGGTAGGAGAATTTTCCATTATATAGAGCCAACCAACTGTAACTTTATCTTCTGGCAGATGAGCTAATGCAGCACATTTCCTTATGTGGTTTCTTACTTCCTCGTTTCCTTATACAAGTTTGTTAGATCCTAAATCTTGTACTTTACGCCACAAAGAGCTTGACTAAAATGAAAGTTACATCCTTTGATAACTGTAGCCGGAAAAACTTCCTCTAAAGCATTAATTGCGGCAACTTCAAAATCAAAAAACAATTTTTTGGTAAAAATTCTTGATTTTATTTTTTAATAAGAAAAATCGTTTATACGTCGCTTCTTTTTTGTCGGGTAGCAGGGCATATGTGGCAGGAATGATGTTTGTTCTTTCTTCTGTACTACCAATATCCACGTGAATTGTATATAATTGGCAAAACAGTGAACTACAGCTTTTAAAAGTCCCATCGAATAGGTAGCAAAAACCTCCTGCTAATAAATTTCCTCCGTCCATTCAGTTAATTATTACATCCTGAATTAAGCGTTTCAACAGTACAAAAGCAATTTCTTGTAACGGCGGCAAAACGTAAAGTTACAGAAGAACTTAATGAGCAACCTAAAGGAATTGTGCAGTCACTGTTAACAAAATGCGACAATAGTGAATTAACAATTGGTGATTGAAAATCTGTGAAACGAAGTATTTATGGTGAAAGAAGAAAGACACTTCCGAGTTTGCCCAAAAATATAAATGAAGTGTTTGAAACTTTGCAAAATATGAAATCCGAAATTAGTACGAACAGAGAAGAAGAATTTTTGATTGTGAACGACAGCAACAGTCGTATAGTAATATTCTGTTGTGATTCAAACCCGGACCATTTGTGTAAGTGCAAAAAAAATTTATGGGCGGAACATTTAAATATTTCTCAAAATATTTTGTACAGTTATTAACCATCAATGGACAATATTAGGCGCGGCTCGTGATGACGTTTTTGGGAGGGCGCGTACAATGATGCGAGTGCCTCGTGTGTTTTCGGTGTTTACTAAGAAAACGCTACAGTTAGTACAGGAGAATACACGAAGCATTCGCATCATTGTACGCGCCCTCCCAAATACGTCATCACGAGCCGCGCCTGGCTACAATATAATGGGCACTATATACCCCTAGTGTTTTGTTTAGTCAAAGATAAAAGTTCAGAAACCTATAAACACTGTTTAAATTTGTAAGTCAAAAATGTGAAGAATTTTCGTTGCAATTTCGTCTTATCGATTTTGAAATATCGATACACAAAGCTGTCAAGTCCATGTGGCAGAATATATAATATACAGTGTGTTTCACTTTTCATGGGGACACCTAAATAACTTTTTTATTTTAAAAGCAATCAATATAACATTTTTATCAGTTGTGTAGGCCATGGCAATGCACCTTTTTGTACGACTAGAGTTTTTATAAAGTCAATATCTAGCCAACTATAATTAAAATAAAAAGTACTGTTTCAAGTAATGTCATGCTAGCGATTAAGATAGAGCCAAAAAGTATTAGGAAAAGTTTTTACAAATTACTCAAGAACCCCTAATACCAAATTTCACGGAAAAATTTTCATTTTTAAATTCTTCTACATTTTTATGCTATCAGTAGATAATAGTTTGTTATTGCAATAATAAGAGTGCCATGAAGCAAGAAAATAATTTGTCAGTTCAAACGTCAATTCACAACAGTTTACTTCAGTTGTAACTATCGATAGACATTTAACTATTGCTCAAAAAGTAGAAATTATTCGAATTGTTGGTGATAATGTACGTTCTACCCCAGAGGCTGCTAAAGAGCTTAACGTCAGATATCCTGAACGTCCACCCATTCGTCATCGAACTGTTGCATACATGAATAACATTTTCAACACTACTGGAAATGTTGCTAAACCACGTCAACGAGAATTGAACAATCGAGGACATCAATTCAATGCAGTAATAGTTGCAGCGTATCGTAATAATGACTGGTAGAACGTGCATTATCACTAGAGACCGGACACATCGGGTTGCAATGACGTCATTACAACTGACGATATAAATAATCTACAACATCTGTAAGTACATCACGCAGTTATTGAATAGCACTATTTATTCGGTTAACCGCACACAAAAAATAGATGTGCAGTTAACCGAATGAATAGTGCTATTCAACAACTGCGTGCTGTACTTACAGATGTTGTAGACTATTTAAGTCCATTTAAGCCCGATGTGTCCGGTCTCTAATTATCACCAACAATTCGAATAATTTCTATTTGAGCAATACTTAAATGTCTATCGGCCATTGCTCAGCAAAGTTCAATAGTTAACACTGAAGTAAATTGACGTTTCAACTGACAAATTATTTTCTTGCTTCATGGCACTCTTTTTATTGCAATAACAAACTATTATCTACTGATAGCATAAAAATGTAGAAGAATTTAAAAATGAAAATTTTTCAGCGAAATTTAGTATTAGGGGTTCTTGAGTGATTTGTAAAAACTTTTTCTAATACTTTTTTGCTCTATCTTAATCGCTAGCATGACTTTACTTGAAACAGTACTTTTTATTTTAATTATAGTTGGCTAGATATTGACTTTATAAAAACCCTATTGGCACAATAAGGTGCATTGCCATGGCCTACACAACTGATAAAAATTGTATATTGATTGCTTTTAAAATAAAAATGTTATTTAGGTGTTCCCATGAAAAGTGAAACACACTGTATAAAATAATTGGCTGCCGATTTCATATCTCTCAAGCTTGGTGATGAAAAATACAAGAGCTAGGACTCACAAAACAATATAAAGAAAAAACAGACATTGACAAATGGATTAGATAATGTTTCGGTCTGCTTTTCTTAGAATCTGAGAACGTGGGCAACTGTTTCGTATTTGATCTACTGCCCATAGTACCAGAAAATGACAAACTACAACATTTATGGGCTACCTAGTGGAAACTTTATGGAAGAGAATTCAATATTTCCTCCCGAAATTTGAGCGACTAAATGTGCTAGCAGCTCAAGGACCACCAACGCATGCGAATCGTTTCATTCACATCTAAATAAGAGTTTTAATTTCTGCCATTCAAATATCTTTGTCTTTTTAGAAGTTTTGCGCCAGTATCAAGCTGAAATTTATATTAAAATACAAAGTATAAATAAACAAAGGCAAGTGAACACTCACATACAAAAACGCGAAAATTTTCTTAAGAAGAAAATCGAACAATATGGTAATAAAGAATTAACGACAATATGTACAATTAGTTTCACATTATTATTCTTTTTAAGTAAGTATAGCAAACGCCAATTAAGTTGGCGCGAGGAGGGGTAAGTTCGCGCTGGATTAAAAGTAGTGGGGAGATTTGTATTTGGTTTTACATCAAATGTCAGATAATTCTAACCTCTGAGCGTGTATCACTTTATGATCCTCTAGCAAAGACGTTATGTTCCGTCAAATGTCAAAGACAAATGTATTCTTACAATTATTTGAGTAGTGGGAATGGACGTTTTTAAAAACGGCTTCTGCGCATCCCCTCCTAGCGCCAACTTAATTGGCGCTTGCTATACATAATTTCAAAAATATTAGTTTGTAATTGTTCTACCATTTAAGTATTTCTTTTCTTTTCTCGTTTGTTATTTTATATATTTTTCTTTTATAATAGAATAAAATCTTAAATTTTATATTTTTAATTTTTCTATTCAACGCAACCTACTCTGCTTGTTTGTGTTCAATACATCGAAAGTATCATAACAAAGATGTTATTTCCACTAAAACTAATATTGGAGATACACCTCTAAATTAACATAAAAGGATTAAGTACTTCAAGATTATCGGACGAAACTGTACCTACTCGTAAATACCCAAAAATTCGACCCGAACGAAACTGTAACACAGTGAAGTGGTTAGCATTATCAGAAAAGGATTAAACAAAGATTACACTAGTCTGCGACGTTTCTGAGGTCTTGGTTTTGTTGGGTGACTTATTGCCATTCTTGCATGCTGAATTCGGAACAATGTGCAATTTTGCTCGATGAGGTCAAGTCTTCATTCTATCGTAAAAAAATAGTATTAATTTATTAATAACAGAAGTTAAAGGAAATTTCACAATTACTATCAACGCCGCGCGAGCAGTGTGCTATGAGCAATTGTTTTTAAGCTATCCGAGTGGTAGTTCGTGTATTTTGATTTGAGTGCGAACGTTAGCATTTTTATAATGAACAGAATTTTAATTAATTTTTGATAATATATCACGGTCGATAATTTCTTTTCAATTATATATATATATATATATATATATATATATATACATATATATATATATATACATATATATATATATATATATACATATATATATATATATATCAAAAACCCTCTTACCCTAAAGGGTGTCGGGTAAGGACAGTCTAATCTAAATTATGCACAAGATTTCTCTATAATCTTCGGTTACTGGCCAGTGATTTTGCTTCTTTCCAGCTCTTTCCCCTCTTCTGGATGCTATTTCCAATGTCATCTTCCCTTTAGCTTTACTCTTAGCTCTTAGCTTTACTGGTCTAATATCGCCCATTCGTTGTAAATACCCCGCCAATGTAGTTGCCGCTGTTCAATAAAGTCCATTATCGATTGTATCTCCAGTTCCTCTCGTATTTGTGAATTTCTCATTTTATCCTTTCTAGTTACGCCTCTCATTCTCCTAAGATATCTCATTTCTGCAGGCTGGATTTTGCTTTTTTTGTCTATTATTAAGTACCCATGATTCACATCCGTATGTCAGAACTGCTCTCTGTAGACTGCTTTGAATACTTTTATCTTGGTGTTTCGTGATATTTCTTTTTTCATAATGAAGTTCTTATTCATTGCGTAATACAATTTGGTTACCTTTTCAATTCTTTCATTAATTTCTGACTCGTTTTTCCCAGTGTTTTCTATCAGGACACCTAAATAATGAAACTCATTCATTTACTTGTTGAATAGTTATTCCTTCAATTTGGATATTTAGTTGTTCTTCACCTGTGATCATTACTTTTGTTTTATTTTTATTTATACTCATTCCTTTTTTCTTAAGTGTTTCGTTCCATATATCTATACTTTCTTGCAGGTTATTTCCATTTTCAGCTATTAGTACTATGTCATCTGCGAATGCTGCCTCAGCTACTTGTATCCTCTCTAGATTCCTGTACCAAATTTGAATTTTTTTCGTCTGCATTGAGAATTGTCTTATTATATCGTCCATAAATGCAGTGAACAGTACGGGACTTATTCCTCCGCCCTGCCTAACCCATCTTGAGATACAAATCCCTCGGATCTCATGCTCCGCCTTATTATATAATTTACGTTGTTCTGATATAACCGTTGGATATTCCGTATTAATTTTTTTGTTGACTACCCTTTTTTCAAGAGCTTTCAAGAGAAATATTTCGTATCAAAGGCTTTTTCCAAATCAATAAATGCGAAATATGCCTTTTTCCCTTGTTGCAATATTTTATTAACTATTTGTTTTAGTGTAAATATATGATCTTGTGCGCTCCTTCTGGGTCTGAATCCACTATGCGATTCTGATAGTGATGGTTTGATTAACGGTGTAAGCCTATTGTTAATTAACTGCTCATATATTTAGACCACTGTGCTTAATAACATTATAGCTCTGTAGTTATTATAATCTCTATAATTTCCTTTTTTGTATATCGGTGTTATTGGTGCCACTTCCCAATCTTCTGGTATACTTTCGTATTTCCACGCCATATTAATGATCTCCAAAAGTATCTTTGTTATATATGTGGACAAATCATTTTAACTAATCGTAAATCAAGCATCACGGGTTTTGTGAAAAAAATGTACCTAGCCAACTTTGGAATCAAACTCGGTGAGACAACTCATTCGCACCTCACATATGCTGCAAAACATGCGTAAAAGGCTTGCGACGTTGGAGCACCAAGAAAAAAGAACGCCTACCTTCTGGTATATCGATGATTTGGCGGGAAGGGACAGATCATACTACTGATTGTTATTTTTGTATGATTAATCTACGAGGTAAGAATTTATAAAATTTCCAAATATCAGTGATGCCAAACTGAAAACGGAAATTTTTGTCCGTGACTTGACTAGAATATGGAAGGTAATGAAAAAATGCATTGTTAGCATTTAAATCCATTGCCCAAAACTTTTTGGGAAACTACCGAAGTGAAGATTATCAACGAGTGGTCGAAGACCTACTACAAAGCTTTCAGTCTCTTCTTGCACGCATGACTGTAAAAATAATTTTTTTAAGATCGCATTTGGATTATTTTCCAGAAAATTGTGGGGATTTTAGCTAAGAGCAAGGCGGACGCTTTCACCAGGACATTCGTCTAATGGAAGAGAGATATCAGGACCACTGGGACGTAAGCTGGCAGACTGCTACTGTTGCCTAAGGAGGAATGTTCAAGACGTCAAACACGCACGAAAATCTTTGCTACAATAATTTTTTGTACAGCATTGTTATATCATTATAACCTCACTTTAAATAAATACATTTTTAATTTGTGCTTGTTAAATTAAATTTGTACGAAATATTTCGTACCAATTTAATATAGTTCAGCTTCTAATTTTTTCAAAATATACGTATACCAAAAGAACTTGATCTGGTATAAAAAAATTGAGCTACATTTTTGAAATCAGCACATAGCATTTACCCAAAAACAGTTACAAAAACTTTGACTTCAGACAAAAAAATTAAAACGCATACCAGTGTTACTGGACGAAACTATCTGCCCGGGAATCACGGACGAAACTGTATCTGCCCGGAAATCACTGGTCTAGAAAGATACATCTGGAAACGTGGTAAGTTAATGGCGGAGACGTGTGCTTAACTTACCACGCAGCAGTGTCGCAGCGGTGTCGTTAATTTACCACGTTTCCAGACGTTATATGCGTGAGTGATAGCCCATATAATATTTATATTTTTACAAGTCGACGCAGTATGTACATATTGTCGTGGATTTTTCTATCCAGAGAGAGAGAGAGAAAAAGATGGAAGATTTAAATTTTGAACAACATTTGAATTTTATTGATATTTATTATATTTGTAATTATATTTTTGACTGACTCTGTATGTTTATTAGTTTAAACGTATGGATGCGGACAGTTGTGGTACTATTGAATTAGATGTAGGAATTTTTCGCGGTAAATTTAGTTAGAGATATCAAGACTTGCAAACTAACCGGTTGTAGAGGATAAGAAGTTCATTTTTATTCTCTGTTTTAAGTAAAGTCGGGCTTTTATTTTAGTTTATGCATTTATTCCTGTGCATGTAACGTTATTTCGATTTTTACGAGAGTTGGTGATCTCGTTGTTGAATTTAAATAAAGTATGGTATCTCTCACGTAGTTTTTGTGTTATCAGTGCTTAGATCGATGTAAGTTTGATAAAAATATTTAATTTATATAATTGATACTACGATTATTTTGCTTATGTTTATAATTTTGTGTATAATTTGTGATAATTTTGATATTTAAAGTAGTATATGAATACTAGAGAAAGTTGTCATGTTTTTTAGTTAGTGGAGTTTTTTCTTCAAGATAATATTCTAGAACGTTTTAAATTCAGGTTGGATTTTTTTTAGCTGTGGGTTGATTTTGTCGTGTTTTATTTGCGCATGACTGTAAGACTGTTACGCGGTTTCAATAACTTTGTAGTTGTTGACATTTTAAGTTGTAGGGGTTAAAGTAGAGGTCAAACTTGACAAATTTCTCAATTATTTATTAATTTTATGTTTGTTCGAGAGTCACTGGGGGTTTTTCTCTTTGTGCGAGTCATATTCATAAAGAGTCTTTCCTCCTAAGCTACTGTTAATTTTGCTTTAGCTCCCTGTACATTCGGTAAAGGGATTTTTTTTTTTTTTATTAAATATTGTAAACTAGCTAAATGTGTCTTTTATTAATGTTTATTGTTTTACTTCAAACATAACCTGGCCCTCATCTGAGAAGATCGACCCGTGAGAAGTGAGCTCGAGGAATCTACTAGACTGAACATCCGGAAGCATAAGTTGTAGTGTGAACAAAAAAATTAATAAGCAATCAAAAGCACATTCCACTGCAATATGTACAATCTTTAATTTGTTATATAAATAGTTTTTCGTTGGACAACAAAGCTACTATTATTAATATATGCTCCTTTCCAATGAAAGAAGGTTACGTACCTACTCATGGTAGAATTATTTCTTTTTAATAATTTAAATCGAAACATTGTTATAATAAAATGAAGTGTTTCATAATATTTTCTAAACATTTAATTCTTCCGTATTATAAATGTACTTAATATATCAGCAGCCGCATCTTATTTTTAGCTTTTACTTGTTTTTAGTAGATTTCGTAGTATTAACAATGTAGACCCAATTCGTACATTCATATAATTGAAAGCGACCGCTAAAAATTGAAAATAACAATATTAATGTCGTCCTTGCAGTGTATTTATGTAGTATTGAAACATTTGTTGTCTTAAATTGTTAGCGTCAAAACGCTAAACGGTATGACTTAAGATATTTTTCAACTTTTTAGCACATTACGTAAATGATGACGAATTTCAATATTGCAGATATTTTTACAATAAGTATTCACACAACTTTATGTTGTTTCAGGACTCCTTGGATTTAAAACATGTAAATTGTTAGAATGTAAAAGTACGTTGTATCTATTAAAGAAATTGAGAACCTTTTCATGTTTAAGGTAAACACAACTTTATATATTGTTGGCCATGAGCCTAAAGATGACATCATACACATCGATTCTATCCCAATAAATGCTAACGTGTCCGGGCTCCAAATAGGAGTAATAACACAGTGATACAAAATCGAACTTTCCAAATGGGAATCGGATGAGACCAATTGCAAATGAAAGTTGACATTATCCATAACAAAACCTTCAAGGGTTTTTTTTAGTTCAGTGCGAGATTTTTTTTTATACGCATTTGAATTTGGTGATTTTGGAACGCTGTCTAACAAGGAAAGATCATTGAAAATTTGATAAAATAATGCTTATTTATTTTTTATTATCCTGGAAAGTTGTGGTATCTTACTGTTTTTGGGGTCGAGGAATTCATTTTTGATATTAATTTTTACCTAAAACTGACGCTAGATGGCGCTGTCATACAAATGGTGCTATTTCTTGTAGATTTTCATAGAAAAAACGGTGTATTTACTGCTTCAGACATAATATTTGAACCCTTAAAGAATTTTTATTACAAAAACAACTTTTTTATTTAAAAGTATTATATCTTATTTGGATCTCATTTTGGATCCGCTTAATCATAATCACTATCACTGTCAATTTGCATGTTTGAAGTAGCAAAAGCTCCAGAACTAGTAGGTTGTGGATCTCTGTATGTTTCTGGTTCTTGCTCTTCTTCAGTATCCTCTTCACCGGTTGTTCTCTTTAACCACCAGCATAAATCGCCTAACATAGAATCTAGTTTCTTTCCTCTGTACCTAGTTTCCATGGTTAAAGCTACTTGGTGAAAACGTTCACCTTGCTCATCAGATTCGGTGGATAGTTGGTTTTCAAACCAATCCATATGGTGATGGAGAAAATGAATTTTTAATGACATATTCACACCAAGGTCCTCAAAGGCTTTCAAGAGACGTTTAACCCTTTGTGCACTATCTGCTTCTCGTTTTTTACCAAGAACTTTTTCGATTACGTCTTTAATTGCAATCCATGCAATTAATTGATTTTGATCCAAAGAATTTTCAAAATCATTATTTTTCATCAATCTTCTAATGTCTGGACCATTAAACAAACCTGTATACAATACCTTCTTTAACTTTACTAGCACTGAGTCGTGGAAATGTAGATCTCAAAGTAGTAAAAGGTCCATCTACAGAAAACACTTTTACAAAATTTTTGAAAATACCCAATTTAATATGAAGTGGTGGTAGCAATACTTTATCTGCTGGTACAAGAGGTTCATGGATAACATTAGCTGTTCCAACACGAAAAACGTCTCTCTTTTCCCAGTCACATTTTTTATATTGATTTCCTTTGTAACGTGTGTTCCACAAGCATATAAAGCACATGTTCTTCGTATAGCCACCTTGTAAACCACAAAGCCACCATTTTTAAATCACAGCATATACGCCATTTATGGTTTTCATAATTCACTGATTCCAGTAGATATTTTACTGATTCGTAGGTTTCTTTGGTGTTCAAATTGTATGCTATTGGAATGCTTGATTTTTTGTTATTGTAGTACAATAAAACTGCTTTCATACTGGTTTTTGAAGAATCTATAAATAATCTCCATTTATGAGGAACATACTTCATACCCATTTCTGCCATAAGTTTTTCAATATCATTACAGTAAACGAATGTATTTTCTTCGTTGACAGAGAAATATTGTTGAAATACTGCTTGACGATTACGATAAGCAGTTATTCTTACACCAGGTTCTAGTAAATTGTTTTGTTTTAGTTTACGTGCAACATACTCTGAATCACGCTTCGACATATTAACGTGTTTTAGTACTTCATCTAACCAGTTTTGTGATATTAGTATCATACGATTGTTGAACTCAGAAGGCTCGTAAGTAGGATCGTATCCAATTGTCCCTGTAGCATTTGTAGATACTACGGAAGCTACATCAGGACTTGGTGGTTTTGGTATTGGAATAAACTCTGTATGTTGTTTAGGTAATTCTGCATATTTTGTACCAACATATACCATGCGTCCTCTATTATATCTGTTTCTTCCTTTAATACTATTTAAACACACATAACACGATTTAACGTGTTCACCTGAGAAGATATGAAAATGCAAATTAAAATTAATATATTTGATATACAGGGTGTTCACACTTAAACCCGCACCATTGGTAACTCCGTTATTATTGGAGCTAGGAAGTCATCCAAATTAGCAAACTAGTAGGATTTTTCCTGGCGGTTACGACGATAAAAACAAAAAAACTATTTAACGTCGCGTTTTTCTGATATTTGACAAGATGTAATTTTTAAAATGGAACATCCTATATATTTTTATGCGGTTGAATAAAGAATTTAGTTCTGAATAAAAATGTTTCAATACATTATCTCAAAAAAATTGAAAATATAAAAGGTAACACGTGATTTCTTAAACATTGCATTTTGTTTAAAAAAATTGATGAAAGACGTAGCATGTTTCACATGTTTATCCAATTGAAGTCATCTTCAGATATTAAATAAAATAATATCATAAACATCCTTAAAATTTGCTCACTTTATCACTAAAACGTAAGTTTTCAAATGAGATACCATGCATTTTTAGGGATTTAGGATTTGTTTTTAGGGATGCCTAACGAAATTCGTAATTAAATAATATGTACCGATTATTTTAGACTATTCTCTTGTTGAAATATCAAAAATGAATTCCTCGACCCCAAAAACAGTAAGATACCACAACTTTCCAGGATAATAAAAATTAATAAGCATTATTTTATCAAATTTTCAAAGATCTTTCCTTGTTACACAGCGTTCCAAAATCACCAACTTCAAATGCGTATAAAAAAAAATCTCGCACTGAACTAAAAAAAACCCTTGAAGGTTTTGTTATGGATAATGTCAACTTTCATTTGCAATTGGTCTCATCCCATTCCCATTTTGGTTGTTGCACAGTGTAATCTAATAATGCACTAAGGAATTTTACGCGGGCGGCTATAAATGACAAATTTGATAAGTTTAGGCCGTATCTCGGTTCGAATAGTTTAATCAATAACGTTTAAAATTGAATTTACTTTCGATTATGTAATCTAAAAAAAAGAGAAAATATAGAAATATATGTATTTTTCTTTTCACTCGTTTTTTATTCGCAGCTTTTTATGTGTTATGTAAAATCTGACATAATTTGTTTAAAATCCGATGCGCTTGATTAAAAAAAATTCATGTGGGTATATAAATCGTTGATGTCATTATTATATTTATAATGCTTATATTTACACTAATATATTAATTTCATCTTTATTGCATTATTAAGTACTCGGTTGCATAAATTTTGAATGTCATATACGAGGAGCTACCCAGAAATACACGAAATGTGCAAAATAAACAAAATAAATTGTTCTGACAATTTCTTCTTCTTCTTCTGTTTTTGGTTGGACGCTAGCACGTCCAGGCACTTGAGTACAGTGCTCCTTGTACCTCTTAATTCCGTCATATCCCGGCACCCATATCAGCGACATACTATTGGCTTGTACCAGTCTATTGAGGACTTGTTTACAATATTTCACCAGTATAGACCTGATACATCGATTCATAATGGCTTTAATAGTTATCTGAGTATCTGTAATTATCAGAGACCGGACACATCGGGTTTAAATGACGTCGTCATTACGACGGACGATATAAATAGTCTACACCATATGTAAAAGTACATCACGCAGTTATTGAATGCACTATTGAGCTGGCTAGCGCGCACATCTGTTTTCATCGAGAACTGCGACGTTTTTTGTTGGCTATTTATAGTTAAATTTCTGTTTTCATGGGCGTAGATAAAAGCGTGTGGAGTTTTAATATTTTAGTCTATTTAGATTATATTTCGTAAGATAAATAAAGTGCTGTGAGTTAGTTTCTGGTTTTCGTAGTTTTAACTGTTAATTACATCGTAATTTTTGTGATAGATCCTGTTTAATATCATATTCTCGGCTGTTGTTGCAGATACTTCTTGGTGAAACATTTTAACTTGATACAGTAAATAATAAAGAATTAAAACACTTGGCTTGTTTCACTATGAGATTTATTTAAATTCTCTAACATCTGTTTCGGCTGTTATGCCATTCTCAAAGAGATCTATAAATCTAACTTAAAGACTATCGCACTTGTTCTTATATGTTGTCTGTTCTTGTGTGTAGTGGGGGTGGTACTATGTTATGTATTACGGTGTCTATAAAGGGTGTATTGGCATATTCTATATGTGTGTTGGTGATTGATAGATTTTGTTTTTTCGCTAGTTTTATTTCTAATATTTCTAGTAGGTCCAATCTCTTGCTTTTTGTGATATTGTGTATTAAGTCGCAGTTATCTATATCGGGGAAGTGGTTGAGTTCTATACAGTGTTCGGCAAAGCCTGTGTTTTTCTCACTATATAAAATTGACTTTTTGTGTTCTTTAACTCTGTTTTTAATGGCTCGTCCACTTTGGCCGATATAGATAGCCTCACAGTCTTTACATTTTAATTTATAAACACCTGATTGGTCCATTTTATCTCTTTTATCTTTGTTGTTGCTAATCATTGTTCCCAAATTTGTTTTATTTACCCAGCTTATTTTGATATCTAATCCTTTTACTATTCTGTTTATTTTATTAGTGAGTTGGGGTATGTATGTAATTTTGTGCCATCTTTGTATATTTTCTGTTATTTTCGGGTATAGGTATTTGTTCTTATTATTTTGTATTTCTTTACGTTTTAACAGTTTATCTACGATTTTAGGGTCATATCCATTATATCTTGCGATTAATTTAATTGTGTTTATTTCTGTATTAAAATCTGTCTTGTTTAATGGTGTGTTTGTGGCTCCATGTATATAACTATGGAATGTTGACATTTTTATTTTCATCGATTGTTTAGCGTTTGCGTGTAATATGTTGTCTGTAAAAGTGGGTTTTCTGTAGATTTCAAATGTAAGCTTATTATTATTTCTGTTTATTGTAATGTCTAGAAAGTTTATTTTCTTGTCTTTTCTGTTTCTTTTGTAAATTGTATCTTGTGGTTTATAGAATTTATTACTGTTTAATATCGTTTGTGTATGTAATATGCAAGTGTGCATTGAATTTCGTTCAGTTTCAATAACTTACGCATACATTATTAGTTTTCATTTATTTAGATCTAGAGCACAATCCCACTTTAAAAATATTTCTCCAAAAATATACTGGTCGAAATGTTCCTGATGAATCCGCCTTACGCAAATATTATGCTTCTAAGTGCTACACGAAAGCAGTAGAACGCATTAGAAGCCATCTTTCAAATCATTGCCTCTGGATAAGTGCCGACGAAGCTGTCGATATATTAGGACGCTGTATGTTTGTAGCTGGTGTACTACATCCAACTATTCCGTATAATGCATATGTAATAGCAACAAAAGTTATAAATACAGTTGATGTGGAAACAGTAGCTAAAACCATTAACGAGAATATTCAAAAAATACTTCATTCGGGTGACAAGTATAAAGTACTTTTATTTGTAAGTGACAGTGCTGCATATCCTAATATGCTGCATATTACTTGTGAAGCACATGCTCTCCACAGAATCTGTGAATATATCAGAGACACCTTTCCAGAAGTTGATAGACTTGCATCCGCTTTTAAAAAAGTTTTCAGGAAAGCAGCATTGAGAGTAGCTCGTTACAGGGAAAAACTCACTGCCTCCCTCTCCAGTAATAACTAGATGGGGACACGGTTGGAAGCTACTAGTTTTTATGCAGAGAATTTCGATAGTTTACAAAATTTCGCTACATGTTTAAATGACGATGCTCGGATTTAAAAAATCAGTTGTACTTTCTTCAGGAACACTTTGGAAATTTGCCAAAACTAATCACTTATTTTGAAAATCAAAATCTCAAATTAAATTATGGTTTATTTAACGACATTAGATGTGGCTATTAATAATTTGAAAAGTATTCCTAGTGACTTTGGATGTGACCTTCGGCAAAAGTTAGACGCAGTGTTTACTAGAAATCCAGATTTAATAACTTTGCGGCAATTGTGTATGGGGACAATGCCACGACATCTAACTGCAAAATGCGCGCAAATAAAAGAAATTTCCAGTACGCACCTATAACTAGTTGCGATGTAGAAAGGACGTTTTCTATCTGCAAGGATGTATTTCATTATAGAGAACAAATTTTACAGAAGAGAACCTTGCTAGTAAATATTAATACTCCTTTACATGAACTACAAAATGAACAATTAAAAATGTATTTCGTATTTTGTAGCCGTATATATACCCCTTTTATTATTATAAGTATAGTTATATAAATCAAATTAAAAACTTTAAAAATACAAATGTTCAATAGTACGCTCGTGGGCGATGAGTCATAAACCTCTCGCGTCCGGTCTCTAGTGATTATGTTGATTTTTTTTGGTTTGCACGGCCAGCTTTCCAAATTTTCTCGGCGCAGACTGAGACTGCAAACAATTCAGCCCGGAAAACTGTCATATGTTTCCCCAGACTTATCGATATCTTCCTTCTGGGCCACATTCCGCATACACCTGCATCTGTGCCTCGATTGAATTGTGATCCATCCGTGTACCAGGTGCCGGCACTACAATCGCTCGAGCGACTTTTTACCTGTTTCCTGGTCTGTATAAAATGTTCAGCTTATCTGTAAACATAATCTCAGGTGCCATACTGTCCGCCGGCATTTGAAATATCGGCTCTCCTAGTATAGTTCCTGTGAGATGTGCATGGCCCCCTACAACCTTATTAGGGCACCATACGCCACTGGCCTTCAGCCACAGGATCGCAGCCATGGCCTCCGCTTTTACAAACAGTTGCAGCGGAGGTAGAACCACGATGGTCTCCATGAGAACTTCTTCACTATCATCCCTTGAGTTAAGATCTCAGCAAATTCACTAGCTGTATTTTGGTTATTAGAGGCCAGTTCTCCAGCAGTTTTTACATTTCGTAAACAAAATTGTTTCCTTTACTGGCAGGAAACTTCATCGCACTAGACCCGTTACCACTTTTTTCCTTCATGGAGGCATATAATGATTTGGCATCTTCTTTTATGATATTTGAGTCAACAGGAATACCCTTTTTATAGCAGTGTTGCACCCACAAGAAAACAGCACATTCTGCGCGAGAAACATATGAGTCTCGCACTTGATGCAAAATTTTTGCTCCTACTGATGTAGAGGCAGCAACAGCTGAACGGATTTCAAATTCTTTTTTCTTAATATATTGTAATGACTCATCCGCTGACGCGAGGTGCGTCATCCCTCTGGATGTTTTCGCGAGGCCTACGTGAACACTCTAGAAAAAGTATTCACCAGATATAAAAGCCGCGTCGAAGAAGGGACATACATTCAATACCCAAGTCTCGCGAAGTATACATAAATATAGTTACATAAATATAAAATACATAAATGTACTTATTGTTGTTAATAGTTAGTTATACGTTTTAATATTAATATAGTGTGTGTGTCTAAAGTTATTGTTAGTTTTATTTAAGAACCCGAAAAGACAAACTTTACAGTGGTATTCAGGTGTGGACTAATTAATAAATAATAAACTAAGTAGACAATTAAGTGTTAATTAAGTATTCGTTTAAATAAATATACAGTGCGGTAAGACGTTATTTTAAATATCGTGATGGCCAACAGAATGAAACTGACCGAATTAAAAGTGTCCGAGTTAAAACGAGAATTAGAAGAGAGGGATGAGGATACAACTGGCAAAAAGTCAATCCTCCAGCAACGGCTTCGCAATGTGTTGATCCAAGAAGGCGAGGATCCAGAGGATTATGTCTTTCAAGTTCCAGGCGGAGATGCTGACGTGAATTCGCTGTTGACGAAAATGGAACAACGATTAATAGAGAATGCGCAAATTCAAATGCAACAAATGGAGCAGAAGAACCTGGAAACTTCTGGAAACTTAGCGAAAACTCTAGAACAAATGGAACAGAAAAATCTGGATAGTGCGAAAAATATGGAACAACGATTAATAGAGAATGCACAAACTCAAATGCAACAAATGGAGCAGAAGAATCTGGACAGTGTGAAAAGTTTGGAACAACGATTAATAGACAATTCGCAAACTTTGGAAACGCGTCTAATAGATTCACAAGCACAGATGGAAGAAAGAAACCTAGAAACCGCTAGAATTCTTGAGAAAAATCTGGAAAAGAAATTACTAGAAAATTCTAGAAACTTCGAAAAAAGTCTGGAACAAGTGGAGAAAGTTCTAGAACAGCGATTAGCGGAAAAATCAGAAGCGTTAAAAGAAGAGGTTTTCATAGCTGTAGAAAAGAAAATTGGAGAACATTCTAGACTTTTAGAGGCAATAATGATTGAGATGAAATTACCCGCTACCACGAGTCATTCTGATCCCAGGCAGGTCAACAAAGAAGTCATACCGCGGCCCATCGAAATAAAAGAAGAACTTGTGGCTATTTCAAAGACCAGAATCAAGCCACCAACCTTTGATGGAAAGACGTCATGGGCAACTTACCTGACGCAATTCGAAGCGGCCGCAGAAGCAAACGCATGGTCTTCTGCTGAGAAGGCGACTGCTTTAGTCATAGCATTGAGGGGTGATGCTAGTGATATTTTGCAGACATTACCTCCTGAGGAACGTAAAGATTATTCTCAACTCATTAAACGCTTGGAGATGAGATATGGCCATGCGCATTTGGAGCAAGTATACCAAACCCAACTGAAGAATCGATCACAGAAGAAAGGCGAAAATCTTCAGGAATTTGAGGCAGATATTGCTCGTCTAGTTCGACTTGCATATCCGATGGCACCAGATAATTTCATGGAACACCTAGCGGTCCAGACATTCATAGATGGTCTCCGGGATATTGATACGCAGCAAGCATTAAGGTTGGCAAGACCGAAAACCTTGATCGATGCTTTGGCACACGCGCTTGAATTTGAGACTGCAAAGCAAGCCTCTCGGAACAATGCTCGTGTCTGCACTGTTGACAAGCAGGAAAATGAGGAGTTCATGGAGCAGGTGGTTAGTAGAGTTCTAAACCAGATCAAATCAAATAAAAGAGTACTGCGATGCTGGAATTGTGGAGAGATTGGTCACGTTCGGAGTAAATGTGGTAAGGTGACCAAGAAAGCATCGTCTGAGCAGCAGGAAAACTAAAGCGGGTCGATGAGCGAGGGCAATCATCGATCCAGCATCAGGAAGCCCCAAAGACGCCTGGCCAAGTCGCATCCCTGCAACATCAAACCAACGGCCTGTATGTGGACGCTGTTATGGAAAGAAGAACCTATGCTTGCTTGCTAGATACTGGATCGACGAAAACCATTGTACGACCCGATTTAATATCCAGGAATAAAGAATTACTTTCTAGCAAATGGAGACTAAGGACAGCTACTGGAGAAGCAGCTTCTGTGGAAGGTGAAGTAGATGTCAATTTTGTCATAGGACCAACATCAATCCGACATCGTGTTCTCGTAGCCGACATAGAAGAACAGATAATCTTGGGATTAGACATCATGAACACCTACGGCTTCCAGTTAAACATGAAGGAAGGCACTTTAAAAATAAATAATGAGGAATTGTTTCTTCATGGGAAAAATTGTGGGAGTGTACAAGTAATTACAGCAGAGAATGTTGTTCTGGATGCAAGAAGTGAGACATTTATGACGGCGTGTACGGAAGGTGATTATTTGGACGGAAATGTTGCAATGTTGGAACCAAAGGCTGATGATGACGAGGTGGGTCGAGGAATAGTAGTTGCCAAAATGCTGGTTAAGACTCAGAAGACTGTACCGATAAGGGTAATGAATGTGAACCATTACCCTGTTTCATTGAAGAAGGGTACTATTTTGGGGTGGTGTTCACCAGTGTCGGCCGTCGTTCATCATATAGAGGCGAAGAAGAATGGATTCGTGCAGGTTTCTGAGAAATTGTCCAAGATAATCGATTCCGCCTGCCAAGGATTGAGCAAGAAGGAACAAAGTCAAGTTAAGGACCTAATCAAACATTATGAAGACGTCTTTGAAACTGAAACTGGTACGAAAGGCAGAACAAATATTGTAATGCACAAAATAAATACCGGCGATGCAAGTCCAATTCGACAAGGACCAAGAAGGTTACCACTGGCAAAACGTGAGGAAGCCAAGCAAATTATACAAGATATGGAAGGCCAAGAAGTAATTGAACCATCGAATAGTCCATGGGCTTCACCAGTGGTCCTTGTCAGGAAGAAGGATGGATCTACCAGATTCTGTGTGGACTATCGTCGTTTAAATAGTGTGACCAAAAAGGACAGCTATCCTCTCCCAAGAATAGACGATACGCTAGACACGTTGGCAGGAGCAAAATGGTTCTCCACTCTCGACTTAAAGAGCGGTTATTGGCAAGTGGGAATGGATCCCAATGACAAAGAGAAGACTGCCTTCAGTTTAGGTACAGGTCTCTGGCAATTTACAGTCATGCCATTTGGACTGTGTAACGCCCCAGCTACTTTTGAGCGACTCATGGACACTGTACTGAGGGGACTGTCTTGGAACACCTGCCTGGTATATCTCGATGATGTGATTGTGGTAGGGAAGACCTTTGAAGATCACATGAAAAATTTGGAAGTAGTATTCCAGAGGTTGCGAGATGCCAACCTGAGATTAAGTCCAAAGAAGTGTCACCTTTTCCGCAAGGAGGTAAATTACCTTGGACATGTGGTTTCCAGAAAAGGAGTTGCTGTGGATCCCGAAAAAGTAAAAGCTGTGGAAAAATGGCCGGTACCCAAAGACAAACATCAGCTAAGAAGCTTTTTAGGGTTATGCACATATTATCGACGCTACGTTCCTGGATTCTCCAACATTGCAAAACCACTTACTCGCCTAACAGAAAATCGAGCATTCATTTGGAACAACGAATGCCAAGCGGCCTTTGAGTTGTTAAAAGGTACGTTGATCAGTGCACCTGTTTTAAACTATCCACTGCCATCTGGGAGGTTTGTTTTGGATACGGATGCCAGTAACGTCGGGATTGGTGGCGTGCTCTCTCAAATCCAAGATGGACAAGAAAAGGTCATTGGATACTTCAGTAAGACCCTGTCCAAACCGGAGAGGAACTACTGCGTAACCAGGAGAGAACTATTGGCAGTAGTTAAGACCATTGAGCACTTTTACAAGTACCTGTATGGGCAGAAGTTCCTGATCCGCACTGATCATGCCGCCTTAAAGTGGCTCTTGCAATTTAAGAATCCAGAGGGTCAAGTAGCTAGATGGATTGAGAGGCTACAGGAGTATGACTTTGTCATTGAACACAGAGCAGGCCTCAAACATCAAAATGCAGATGCCCTTTCCAGAAGGCCCTGTCCAGAAGACTGTCGATACTGCAACAAAATCGAAGACAAATCGGCCAACGCTCTTCGAACCACCGTTGTTGATGACCAATGGCAACCTGACAATTTGCGCGCAGATCAAGAAGCTGATCCGGATCTTGCAGTCCTCAGGGCTTGGAAAAGAAATAGGCAAAGACCGACCTGGCAAGAAATTGCTCCCCATTCACGAGAATTGAAGTCATACTGGGCACAATGGGATTCCATAACCATGGATGACGATCTCCTGAGACGTGAGGTCGAAAATCACGATGGAAGTGAGCGCAAGATACAAATGGTGGTTCCCAAGAAAAGAATACCAGAGGTATTGCGAGAACTCCATAATGGTGCTTCTGGGGGACATTTTGGAGTCCATAAAACACTGGAGAAGGTGCGCCAGAGATTTTACTGGGTGAATTGTTCACGAGATGTGAAAGAATGGTGCCGAAAGTGTGCAAATTGCGCCGGAAGCAATGGTCCCCAGAGGCGTCGACGTGCACCCATGCGGCAATACAATGTAGGAAGCCCATTTGAAAGGATCGCCATAGACGCCGCCGGTCCTTTTCCAGAAAGCGACAAAGGAAATAAATACATAATAGTGGTCATGGATTACTTTACCAAATGGGTTGAAGCATATGCTCTACCAAATCAAGAAGCTGGAACTGTAGCAGACGTGATTGTGAAGGAGTTAGTCAGCCGTTTTGGTGTACCCTTGGAACTTCATTCCGATCAAGGGCGGAATTTTGAGTCCAGTCTATTCGAAAAGATGTGTGGACTTTTGGGCATACGGAAGACGAGAACAACTCCCTTGCATCCACAATCAGATGGGATGGTAGAGCGAATGAACAAGACCATGATCAGACACTTATCCAAAGTGGTCTCCGAACACCAGAGAGATTGGGACGAACATTTACCATTATTTCTAATGGCGTATCGGGCCTCCGTTCAAGAGACAACTGGCCAATCACCAGCAAACGTGCTATTCGGGAGGGAACTCCGATTGCCCTGTGATTTAAAGTTTGGGAGCAAGCCTGGTGAAGATCTTGCCGGAGAAGATTATGTCAGCACGCTCAGACGACGACTAGATAATATACATGAACAAGTCAGACACAATATCCAAGATGCTAGTGACAGAATGAAGGAGAGCTATGACATCAACGCCGAGAAGAGTGGTTACCATGAAGGCGATCGGGTTTGGCTATATAATCCACAACGCCGACGGGGCCTTTCCCCAAAACTTCAAAAGAATTGGGAGGGGCCATACGAGGTGTTGAAGCGGATCAACGATGTAATATACCGCATCAGGCGAACACCTCACACTAAGCCAAGAGTCGTACATTTTAATCGATTAGCCCCATACTCTGGAGACAATGACGAAACCGTTGACTTGCGCCGATTGGATAGCCAATACCATGAACTAACCTTCGAAGACTTTATGCAAGAGTATTCTGGTTCGAGAAAAGCTCGATTTGGGGTAACCATCGAGGAACAGCAGGATTTGTTCACGGTGCCGCCAGACTACGCGCTTGCTCATTGCGTAGCCCGAGATCTACGAATGGCCAAGGGAATTGCCTGGGAATTTAAAGAGAGATTTGGCAGTATCGAAAAGCTAAGGCAGCAGGGACCAGCAATTGGGAAGAGTCTCCAAATAATAAATGAAGGACAGCCCATATTTTATTTGGTCACGAAAGAACTGTCGAGCCTAAAGCCAACCTATCGAGCCTTATGGGAGGCCCTGACCCACTTACGCGAACAAATGTTACAGCAAGACATTCTGAAATTAGCAGTTCCAAAATTGGGTTGTGGATTGGATCGCCTGGACTGGAGAATTGTAAGGAGCATGTTGGAAGTAATCTTCCGACATACTGGTATGGAAATTCTGGTATGCAGTTACCAGCTTGAATATTCCTGTCCATCCAGGCAAGATAAGACCGTGGACTGTTATTTCGATATGACGTCGCAATGTAACAAAGGCCCTACCTGTCGATTTCGTCACCGTTTGAGGAGACCAAAGCATGACATGTTTCGGGACGAAACTTCATTTTTAAGAAGGGGGCAATGTAATGACTCATCCGCTGACGCGAGGTGCGTCATCCCTCTGGATGTTTTCGCGAGGCCTACGTGAACACTATAGAAAAAGTATTCACCAGATATAAAAGCCGCGTCGAAGAAGGGACATACATTCAATACCCAAGTCTCGCAAAGTATACATAAATATAGTTACATAAATATAAAATACATAAATGTACTTATTGTTGTTAATAGTTAGTTATACGTTTTAATATTAATATAGTGTGTGTGTCTAAAGTTATTGTTAGTTTTATTTAAGAACCCGAAAAGACAAACTTTACAATATCTAACTGTTGATTTTTTAATGTCTAAATAATGCGCAACTGCAGCAAATGATTTAACTTTAGCAAGCATATCCAATATTTAGATTTTTTCGTGTAACGTTTTCACCTTTTTCTGTCTCTTACAAACACTTCCAGGAGCATTAGAACACCGATTAATGCTCATCGTATACACGTTTAAAATTTGTTTTGGTATAAAACTTACGGGAAACAAGCGTTAACACCATACGCCGTAATAATAAATATGTAGTTGACTAACGTTTGTAATTGCTAGTAAGAACGGGATTGCCCCGAGCAGCAGCCACGGTAAGTGCAAGGCAGGCTTACAGTAAATACCGCGAATGTGAAGGGCCAACTGTGAAGCACAGATGGATCTTTAAACCAGTAGAAAGACCTTCAACAAATGCTTGCCTTGGATTAAGTACCATTGTATCTTTCCATATTTTTGCTTTTGTGTAACCTGCATTCACCCATGTTTCATCTAAACAATAGATTTTTCTCCCTTCTGCACGAAACTTTCTTATACTTGTCAAATAACGACCTCTCGATAAGATAATATCATTTCGTTAAATTAATATGTTATTTCGTGTGCGTTTTTCCCACTTGAATCCTAGTTTTTTTTAGGATTTTCCAAAGTGATGTTCGTTTTAAAGGAGGTAAAAACCGGCATCCCCTTTAATAGCTTCACATATTTTTGCGCAAGTTGGTAACTCATTTTTAAAGAAAAATTAATGCACGTGCCTTCTAATCGTACTTTTTGATACTTCATCTAATTTATTGTAAGAATCTCGACAATTTCGTTTTCTTAAAAGAGAATGTGTAACTCCAGACATTTCAATTTCCTTAATAATGTCAAACATAGTTGTTTCTTCCTCCTGGTTTGAAGGAAGTCGGTATGTGTAGACCGAAGTATGTGTTGAAATAATACAATATTTTTTGTATTACACTAATATATTTACAAGTTTAATCTTGGAGTTCCGTTAAATAAATGCAGTATCTGGTCTTAATACTAAAGACCGAGAAAAACTGGCTAATAAATAATATTTGCTCCTATTTAGATCACTGAGATCTTAGTAGGAGCTGTTTGTTAGGTCACTGAGACCTAAGCTTTAACTCGAAGAGATCGTACTTGTAACTGTAGTGAGCTCTAAGAGATCTTGTTTGCAACTGTTTCTTCATTCCCTTATTTTTCGGCAAGAAAATTTTGTCCCCGCCAGTCAAAGAGAGGGAGAAAACAATGAATAGAGTATACGGAAATTTCCATAACATTATTTTTACCTTTCTTCCAAGAAAAGTATATGCTGTAGTTTCCAACGTCATAAATGCATTAAAATAAACAATATACGCCGGAAACCCTTAATTATGGAAAATAAAATACCTCTTAGAGTAATAAATATACAATGCAAGAGATAACAATATACTTCGCAGAATCGCCTCGAACTAAATTATTCAACCTATTATAATAATATATAACAGGAAATATGTACAATAAAACTTATTCTATTATATTTATGCTTATTCAAATACATTATTTACATAATGGATGGATTAACCAGAGGGTTTTGCCTGTAATAAAATAAATAGTTTTTATGACTTTAGAAAATAAGACAATGAAGAAATGTAATATCTGACCAGTCCTAAAGTAATTAACAATATTAAATATATCTGAACTCCAAGACCTTTTCTATATACAATATATAATATTTACAATTTAAAACTAGGATTAAATATATAAACATAAATATACCTACATCTAAATAAAACTAAAAATACAAAATTAAATCTATTTTGCCCGAACAATAGTATTGCTACCAATCCCTACTTCCCTTGAAGTTTGACGAACAGCAGCTGTTTTGGACATATTAGCTTTGCTCTTAAAATACACATCATAAGCCATCTACCTCTGTCCACTTTTCACATATTTTCCTTTACGATTTTTTGATGGACCTGGTAAGGCTGCTTAATCCATGCTCTAAAACGATCGCGATTAAATAAATGAAATAAATTAATGAGTGATCAAATATTTTTAGAAAATGAGGTTTTCACTTTATAATCTCTATAAAGAACTATCTTTAACGAATATTAATAATAAGTGGCACAATAAACAACAAGTAAAACACGAAATTGACAGAACTGACAGAAATACCGGGGAGTACTGACAGCAAAACGCTAATTTGAGAGAACTAAATAAACATAATTTTGCCTGCACAAAAGCGGCCTCTATTTTAGCTAAGCACAAGCTTTTATTTTAAGCCCTATCTTTCCCAACGGTTTATTCTTATTTAGAATGCCGTATAGGTTTTGTGAAA
Organism: Melolontha melolontha; assembly: GCA_935421215.2. NCBI lineage: Eukaryota > Metazoa > Arthropoda > Insecta > Coleoptera > Scarabaeidae > Melolontha > Melolontha melolontha. The sequence goes on from OW285235.1 coordinate 205,938,972, forward strand.
GTATTAGATTAAAATGGAGGAAGAGGCTAAATAACGAAATTAAGGATTTCTACGAACAAGTCAAGTTATTTGGTAGTAAACTAAAGCCAAGGTAGTTAAACATTGTATATAATACTTAAACTAAAATATCTACATACTTAAAAATTTGCAAAGGTATAAGAACTCTTCTGGATCGAGTTCAATAGATTCTCATCATTTTGTGAAAGGATCATTACTAAAAATCAGTGTTTGTGAGTCACAAACGTACCCAGATCACAAGCTAGCCGCTAAATGCGTAAGCGAAGTCTCACATCAACAAGATCGCCTTTGAATCTCATTCCTATCACTGTTGATATCTCAAAAACATATCGTTCATTGTTTTTTATTTACGCAATGCATTTATAAAGTAAAAAGAAAAATGATTCAATTACAAATAACTATTTTTAAACTTAATCTATGTTTGTTAAATCGCAAATAATTTAATTTTGCCAACTAAAGATTACAAAAATGCAAAATTAATTTGTCACTTGCATATTGTTTCTTTTTAAACCGAACGGTTTAAAAATATTTATTGAATACTTTATTCAAATAAAAATTCAAAATATTTATTTTAGTTCACGATTAAGATAATGATGCACTTCTTGCAGGGGATAGCCCCTACGATGTATTTAAAGAACATAATTACTTTACGGCCTTGTAAGTTTAAATTGAAACAAATTGAAGCAAGCTCTATCCTAGTTCAACGGTTATGTATAATGATAATAATTTCTTGCCAATTGCATTAGATAAACTAGTTATTTCTACAGACTTTAATGAACTGTTTATGTTATTTGAAATTGGTTTACATAACTGTCTCGTCAAGCTAATCTCGAAGGCCAGCTATTTTTTTCCTTGTTTTATTTGAAAATACTGATTCTTATAATAGAACATTAAGAAACTTTTAAAACTATAATCTTAACAGAAGTACAATAATAAAAGCGAACGATTATTTTTGCACTTTCGAATGTTTAGAAACTATTCACAACCAGTGGCGTACATAAAGCGTCCGAAGAGCCCGCATGGCGGAGGGGGGAGCAACGGTTCGGGTCCCACGCTAATAAAGAAATTTACAAGAATATTTCTGCTTTGTCCATTATGTACAAAAAAGTGTATACTATATAAAGGAAAATATCAATGAAGCCCCTTTTTTCCCTTATAATTGATACTACGCAAGACATATCCAATAAAATTAAGTATCGTTATAAGGTACACAAACATGAACCAAAATCCAAATAAACAAAACACTCTAGAAATAAAGGAATCATTTATTGGATTTATAGAGCTAACAGAACAAAACACACATAGCTTAGAAGCTGTTTTTCTAAGTACTTTGGAAAATCTTCAAATTAAAATAGGGCCAGCGCCCTATTGTCCCTAGTGTCCAGGGCAAGGATACGACGGGGCAGCTAATATGTCTGAAAAATATAGTGATTTACAAGCCAGAATTAAGAATCGAGTTTCTACAGCTGATTATATTCATTGCTCAGCTCATAATTTGAATCTAGTTTTAAATGATTCTGTTAGAAATATCATTAAACTACAAAATTTGTATGCTCTTTTACAAAGTGTTTATGTGTTTTGTTAGTGAAAGTTTGCCGCGTTGACAAGCCCGTCAACAAACGACATTACATAGAAGTAAAATTAAATATACACTGAAAATGCTGTGCGTAACAAGATGGTCTTCAAGATTAGATTGCATACTCTCAATAAAATATAATTATCAGTCTGTAATTTTATCAAATTTATAAAATTTTATGCTGGTATATAAAAAGCAAAGTGACAAAACTGAAGCAGTCCTTACAAAATAAAATAGACGATTATGAATTCATTCTATTGCTAATTTTCCAGAGTAAAATCCTTGAAATTGTTTACCTATTTTCTAAACAACTACAGTGTCTCTCATATGGCTGGGAAGAGGTGTACAAATTGCTCAATAATGGGCAAGAAAACTTAAAAAACTGCGACATGATTTTGTTAAATTAGAAGCAGAGGCTAAAAATCTAGCAGAATCTTGGAATATTCAACCAATGCTGAAACATAAACGCCACAAAAGAATTACATTTTTTTAAATTTCGTTAAAAAAATCAATTTATTAATGGTGGAAAATGCATGTTTAGCAACTAGCCTTCCATATCTATGTACACTATTTCAATTATATTTAACGTAACTGGTAACATCAGCAACAGCAGCAAGATGGTTTTCGAAATTAAAATTAATTAAAACCTATTTACGCAGCACCATTAAACGAATTAATCAGCCAAGTGCCTTGGTTGTTACAAGTATTGAAAATGAACTAAGTAGGTCCGTCGATTTGGAAGAACTAGTTGAAAATTTCATACTATTCAAAACAAGACGTTTTGTTATTTTGTTTTCGTTATGAACTCACTATGTAACCCAAAACAGTATCGAAATAAGCTTCATTTCAATACGCTTTTTTTCATTTTTCAATGTTGGCGTTGTTCGAACACAGAAATAAATATCGTTGCTGTCATTTGATTTTAAGAACTTAAGTACATTTGACAGATATTATATATGTACGTAGGCTCCACGGACAAAGTGCTATATGCCCCCACGAGCACTAGACTTGCGCCGACAAATATCTTCCTAAACTTACCCAACTTACGTACAACTCATGGTTGCCCCGGAGATCTTTTGGCTAAAGGGCTAACTCAGTTAAGAGGCGAGTTGCGGGGAGGTTCTTACATAAAAAAGGGCGCCACCATGTTTACCTTTAGCCAACAGAGAACACAGACTCTGCCGTAGTTATAAGTTGACAATCAATTTAAAAAAAGAAAATAAAACAGAGTTCATAACAGTAACAACTATATTTATTATTTAAGCAAACAAAAAATATATATATTATACCAGAGAGGTATATTTATGGATCAAACAAAATATTTTGAAATAGTTGGAATATCATTGATCATATTAATATCGTATCTAAACTATAGGATATTGCATCGGTAATCCATTAAAGCTTTAATGAACCTTACACTGGTTCGATACACTCAGTATATGCAATACGTACTTCGGTGGTACACACAAACAGAAATTAATAATGCAATAAATTATTAAACCACAATGTATTCACATAATCGGATACTCCAATCAAAATATATGTTTAGGATTAAAAAAAAAATGTAACTAGGATTTTATTCTATAATTGTGAAAGTTTACGAATTAAATGGAAAATATATTATTTAAACAAAATTAAATATAAAATTACATAGGATTCCTTTACTGATAAAAAAAATATTAAATTTATTTCACTCAAATTTCTTTACTTTAAAACAAATCTGATATGTGAGATTGATACTATAAAAAAAATACTACTAAAATTTGAATTAGAAAACTGATTAAGCGATTAATATATGAAATGAACTTAGTTAAATTTTATATTGAGGCAAGAGGAAAAAAAATAAAATAAAATGGTGAGTCGAACACCATGTTTTATAACGCCATGCGTTCCTCCAAAATCACTATTATCTTGTTTTTCCGGGACTCTGTCACAAAAATGTTATTCTCTACACACTACCTTGCGTGAAAGATGACCCTTAGATCCAATTGCGTTGATTTCCGGTGTCCGGGTAATTAGATGTCTGCGGATGAAATCAATCTCTCGTCTAATTAGGTGGATTTCACATTAGCCGATAATAACATAGCAGCTTTTCTTAGCAGATAATAACACAGCAAATTTTCCTAGCAGATAATAACACAGCAGCTTTTCTTAGCAGATACTAACATAGCAGCTTTTCTTATCAGATACTAACAGCCCTAAATAAATGAGAAAAAAAAGAATATGTGGAAGATTCCAGAGTAATATAATAAAATGGAGAACAATGCCGTGATATAATTACAACCGTCCCCTTATCTCAGAACTCACCTGAAGGAAACACGTGGTCGTAAAACTTTCAAATCCGGGGAAAAAAATATCCTCGACCAAATAACACTACGCTAGTGAATTTATATGAAATAAAGTCAATTTGTCAATTCCTGCATGCCGCAGAATAGTAACACTGTTTCAATTCAAAATGACTTTTAGTTTTAACACTCGTCGACTTACTTCAAAGCGGAATTATTAAGAAGAGAACGTCAAGAATGATTGTCCGTGAATTTAAACAGAAAGATGAATACGTCATTAGTAACAAAAAAAGGCACTAACCCCAGACGGAATATTGAAATAAAAGATAGATAATTACTCGGATATCCTGACATGATTAAAAAGCAATTGAGGAAGCCAACATAAAAAATTCATTAATTAATTCGCAGTAATTAAGGGTAAGTAAAATTATACAGAACATTACAGCGATCTACAACCAAAAGTTTAAAAGAGTCTCGCTTAGATGGCTCTCCAAGCAAACCAAAAATGTAAAGACCAGAATTAATTGAAAAATGGTTATTCGATAAATTAAATCATCCTAATAGATTTACAAAATTCTAATAAAAAATATAACGATGTCCTGTTTACCTTAAATTGCCTAAGAGGAACAATAATTAAAATATAAATTCAAATATACCAACCATGACTTCGCATAAAATTTCAAAATGTCAAACTTGCACTCAAGTAGATTCAAAGCTCCGGATTAAAAATAGTTATAGGGACATCCAAAATATTTTAACATACAAACTTACATGAAGATATTAAAGTTTATTAAACGATAATATTGAATTTTGAACAGCCTATGATGACTTAGAATTAGCAATTAATTTAAATAAATTATTAAAAATGCCCAAACGGTATAAGGATCATTTTTAAAGTGTAACAAACGTGTATTGTATACAATTAACAAGAATATATATTAGTTTCTGTCACTCATGTTTATTATTATTATATATAATGATTATTATATATAATGATATATATATGATGATATATATAATATATATATAATGATATATATATAATGATATATATAATGATAATTATAATAATATATAATATAATATACTTCGCGGACACCAAGATTTAAATTTGAAAATATCAAGTATCAATGTGACCAACTACATACTTTATATAAAAATAAAACTCTGAACTTTCAAATTAAATAATTTCAATTTATTAATAAAAAAAAATGCAAAATAGAAAAAAATAGTATAAAAAACTCGTTTCATAAGGCCTTTTCCCGCACTCGTTCTTTAGAAAACTCCCCGATATCACTGCTCGTTTTCTAAACTGATCTTGTGCGGCAAAATGGTGCCTTATGAAACTCGTGTTTTAATATACTTTTTATACTATTTACTATTACATTTATACTATTTAATATTATGTGTTTTGTCTTCTAATGAATTTTGTTATCGTATTGTATTATTAAAAAACAAATAACTCTTAGATTTCTTTTATTATAAAATAAAATAATTTATTTAAGTAGAGATGTTTTTCAAAACTTACAAATGACTTAAAATCTGCAAAAGAAATTGAATTATTACAATATTCGCGACTTGTGCTATTTATTCTAAACAGGCATTTTGGAAGGGCCCCCTAAACATTTTTCGAGGGGCAGCTGGGCGCAATTTTTTTTATCTACGCCACTGATCACAACTAAAAGTAAAAATGTATACATATTTTCTGTATTATTTCTTAAAAGATATAAAACCAAAACATGTGGGTGTAATAACCTCACCAGCGTTACCATTTGTAATAATCCCAACCACTACGTTAACGCCACCAATTTATAACATTACTACCATTTGTAACATATTCCATTCTCTGCCATGGGAACGTTGGTTTCGATTATAATTTGAATTTAATCTGCCTATACTGCGAATCGTTAATGTTTGTATTGTAATGCTTAAACCATTGACTGGTTAAAACAATAACGGTTTTGTTTTCGCTGCCACCAGCAATTAAAGGCCTGATTGCATCGACCGCTGTAGGGCTAAATAAAAGGAATCTTAGTTTCTAGTAGCGATCACTTCGAAAGCATAGTGGGTCCGGGTGTAAACGCAATTAAAACTCGTAACAAATTTTACTTAACTCTAAATGAACAATTCTATTTACAATGAGTTGGTTCTACTTAACACATAAATCTGTATGAAATTCCTATCAGAAAGGCGAGGGTTCTTGCCAATAAAATCTCAAATAAAAATTTACCGACCCACCGGACTTTGTATCCTTTCCACACTCGTTCGCCTTGTTTTACGCATGACGATATTTCCCAAATAATTTTAAAATAAAATTAAACTCTCAAGTTATACAAACACCACAATAAAATAAAATAATATTTAAGTTAAAACTCTATTTCTAATTTAGCGTTAACCAAAAAAATTATATGTATCCGAAGATATATATTTATTTATTTGGGGAGAAAACTCCCTCGAATAGCACTCTTGGCTGTTTTCGTAGTTCCGACGAATCTACTACTTCTCACTGACTTCTGTCTGACTCTTATTGACTTGACTTGACTCGATTAACTGACGCTTGTCCTCTGTTTTCCAAGACTTTTTATCAACTTCAATATCACAGAACACACCTTTCCAAAATTGTCGTTATCAAACGCAATACATCGATTGGTTCTTGGTTTTTTCTTTCATACGTAATGTACTATCCCTTTCCTGGAATTCAAACTCATATTTCTTATTACTAACTGTTCAGTATGTCATCTTTTACAATTTCGTTTCGCAAATGTGCCAACTTACGATCCGTGACTAAACGATTAAATTTTGAAGTAGTCGCGAACTCACAAAGGCAATGAGTCTAAGAATCAATCTACTATTGTTGAAAAGCGTCTATAACATGTACTGCATGTCAACTCTTCAGTGATGGTTACGTATGCTGTACATTCAAACAAAGGGGTTCTACCGACCTGTGTATATGGCCTTTACACATTAAGTAAATTCTCGAGACATTTATGTAACCATCTCTTTACAGATACTCGGCCTCTATTTTGTTCCGCTTTACACAATCGACGATGTGCGACGATCGACTTCTTGCGAGTCTTAGTACTTGCATGTTTGGGTAACAATATTTCAATTTATTAGCTTTCTACTTGTTCAAAGTTAATTACCGGTATCCGGTCTGTCACACTAAATCTATCGACAATATTTCTCTGTTGTTTAGTGCGCCACTCTTAATGGCTTATTCTTAAAAAAGGACTTTGCATTTGGTGTATCTTTAACTACCCCTCGCCAATAGAAACTACATATTTTTTTAAAGTTATATTTACATAAAAGAGAAAAAAGGAGGAGTGGAATATTTCTATCGCGCGTTTCTAAATCTAACTAAATTTTGAATGAAATTAAAATAAAAGACAAACAACATCTAAAATAAAACTCTTAATAAAACGAAAATTAAGTATGGATTTTCTAAATAGATTTACGTTTTATTACAAGGGCAAATGTGTTTGATTTCAAAATTAACATAACCAAGCGATTATCATATATTTATAAATTAAGAATCATAGTTTTCTTAAAAAATGGTTCCTACACCCTCGAATTAGCTGGCATCAGCTAATATTTATTTATTAGTAATTCTAACCATATATGTCATCCATATTCATATAAAATATTCTAGCGAAGGCAAGTCAATTTCTGATAGTTGCCAAATTAAATTTTTTCTTCAATCATTTATGGTCACTCGGTATAACTATTACCAAAGAAGATTTAATACTTTATATATTATTTTCAATTACGAGCCTTAAATAGATGAAAATGTTTCAGATACAATGCACTTAGTCTGCTAATTCTTATTTTATCAATATATAAATGGATGCACACCCCTGATTTATAATAGGAGTATTATTTATCTGACAATCTTAACAGTTACAAATTATTATTTAAATATATGGAACCCGCATGATTTTATTAATCTATCACATCATTTATTACTCTTGCAAGTCAGGCAAATCGAACGTTCTTTCTTAAACTGCAGTCTGAATTTTTAGAATTTCTGTCGAATGCAATGCAAGAACTGTTATATCTACTGTAATTAAACTCATTTCGTTGTAATTGCAACTGGTTTTACTAGGTTGCTTATGCGAAGTAGAAAATACGATGAATTTTTTTATGTATCGTCTTCTGTGTTTTCGTTTTCTTTCGTTTCTTTTATTTCTTAATTATTTTAGCCTTATTCTATATAATATATCATCGTAATAAAATATATATGAATGTATAGTTCCTATCAAAATGATTACTATTATTATATATAAACACGCATCATTTTTTACTTGATTGATGAGGTGTATTTCGTGTGAATAATAGTGATATATGAGATAAACTCTTAATGAAAACTAATGACATTAAGTAGTTTTGATTACGTGCCACATTATCACGTCATAAGTTAAACGAAAACCATTAACTGTTCCCCATTGTAATCTCTAAAAAGACAATGTTCTTTCTTATAATGCAATAAAAAATCGATTGCCGTAATATTTAGTGAATGTAATTTTAGAGATTTTCTTCACTTCCGGAACTAAAGTTATTTGTAGGTTAAATGGTCATTTAAATCAGATAATTGACGATTTTTCTTCCTTTAACTAAAAACCGATTTAAAACAAGTTTTTAAGCTAAATCGTAATTATGATACGAAATATTTCACTAAAAGCACTTTAAAAGGCCGTTTAAATATATTATGAAACCAGCTGTAAGACCACTCAAAAAAAAATTTAAAAAAAATGGATGAAAAAAAAGGAGATCGTAAAGGTTCTAAGTTACTAGGGATCTGCAGTCAGGGGTACATCCCAGGAGAGGACTTAAATGAATTTGTAGCAGGTCTATTTATTGCTTAGTTTTATTAGTTGCTTGAATTCTATTGCGTATATATGTGATGGACAGCGAGACGGCAATATATACATCTATAGTTTATTTCAAATTATAAGAATATAACTTTGAACGGCTCTAATGCTTTTATTGTACCACCTTCTGTGATGATAATTATTATACCTGGTCTCCTTATTGAACGGGTATGGTTTACCTATTTGCAACGTATGACTATAAATTAGGGCCCTATAATATAATAATAAAACGCAGTTAATTTCAAGTATATAAAAAAATATCTGTACATTGGGTTTGTATACAAAGAAAAAATTACAAATCGTGTGGCAACATGTGTAGTGGATACATATAGATATATAAAGCTAATTTATTTGTAATACACATTAAAATTTTTATGTGTCACCACATTTCATAAATCATCTGTGATTGAGTCGTCTTGCAAATCGGTGTCTGTGTTGAATCGTATTGCAAATTTATAATCAAAGGTGCTACTATTTTGTTCATGCGCATATATTCGTCCTCTTTTGCTATTGCGTGTTTAGCAGCATTTTTCCAATTTACAGCAGTTATATGTTCCATAACATTTTTTATGTGTGTTACACTGCTTTCACTAAATTTCGGTGTTTGATTTGTTCGTCTTATGGTATTTTTCAGTTGGGCCCATATCAACTCAATGGGATTGAAAATACAATGGTATGGTGGTAAACGCAAAATTGTATGACCTGCTTCTTTGGCTCTGTTATCCACATAATCATCCTTTAAATATTCTTTTGTCTTCATCACCTCTATTAATTGGTTTTTTGTATAATGATCCTCAAAATATAAATCATTTGTTTCTAAGAATGTTTTAATATCTTTCTTATTATTACATTTTGTAGGAACTTTGGTTTGCTGTCGAGAATGATACGGAGCGTTGTCCATCACTATCACACTATCTTTTGGTAAATTTGGCAGCAAAGTGTCACAAAACCATTCTTCAAATAAAAATGAGGTCATATCTTCATGGTAATATAAACTTGAGGATTTAACATTTTTAGCAGATAATAGCGTCTGTCCGATCCATCCTTTTTCTGACCCAGCATAAAGAATGATTATTCTCTTCCCTCTCGAAACAGGCACGTCCAACTGACACATACTTGAGCTATCCACCCAACCTTTGCAAATTGTTTCATGGGTGTCATACCACGTTTCCTCTAAATAACATATTAATCGTCATTCCTGTATATACCTTCTAATTGCCGTTAAGTATTCACATCGAAGTTTCTGTAACCTCGGGCTTTCCATAATTGTGCGACGTTTGTCTATAGTGCCAAACTTAAAATGAGCTTTCTTTAGCGTCCGCCACAAGGTTGCTTTAGAACACTGAATATTTATAGGCTCATCAATGATTCTTTTATGTAAGCAGTCAAGTGTAGATACACCATTTCCTCTATAGAAGGAGTATACTTACTGCCTAATAGTGTCAATTTCATACTCTTCAATTTTTCTCGGTGCTCCTTTGTCACTTCTTTGCATTCGAGGCCCTGTGTTATTCTTAATTATTTTATATATTGTTCCAAAAGGCACCTTAGTTAATTGCGACGTTCGTTGAATGTTCTGGGTTTGTAGTTCGTTATTTTCTTCCTCAGGGTATGATAGACATTGAAAATTATCTGTTTTGCATCTTCTGATATATGCTTTCTCTGTCGTGCTCCAACAGTATTATCATTATCCGCATCATAATCACACACTTTCAGCAAAAGGTCGCCACATGTTCGTTAAGTAAAGAGAGAAAAATCAAATATGTATACAGCAGTAAAGATTAACAATAAATGATAAAGAGACTCAATATTAGATGTAATATATACCAACTCTCCTAACTATATTTACTTAAATTTTGTTTAATAAATATATGCACTTATTTCATCTAAATTGTAATTTAATGACTATTTAACTATATATAATAACTATATATTCAAGTTAACAACTGTTGATACTTATATGATTATTAAATTTTATTTCATCTAAATTGTAATTTAATGACTATTTAACTATATATAATAACTATATATTCAAATTAACTACTGTTGGTACTTATATTATTATTAAATTTTATTTCATCTAAATTGCAGTAATTACAATTTACTTAAATTTTGTCATTACGGACCTCAGCAGTTTGTTTGCGTAAAAGATAATCGTATTGAGCGGCCAGGTAGTTATTGCCGCAGGTGGTGCAATAAAAGCATTAGAGCCGTTCAAAGTTATATTCTTATAATTTGAAATAAACTATACTTGCATCTAAGACAACCGAAACAATTAATGCAGAATTTATATCATGTAACTTATCTTCATGTTTGAAATCGCTATGTGCTGAAGTTATTATTTTTAACAGAAGAAACTGTATATATGAAGGCGTCTGGTCGGCTTTTACAATATATACAGTAGTATGACGCATATCACTTGTTTAGCACATGCTCTTCATCGAGTATTAGAGGAAGTCAGAAAATTCTACCTGAGTGCAGATAAATTGATATTTTCTGTTAAGAAGGTTTTTGTGAAGGCACCTGCACGCAAGAATTTGCATTTGGATAGAAACAGCATCCTATTATCATATGCATTTTGACGATGTTTATAATATATTATAGTTGTAAAGAATAAAAACATGTTGTTTCTGTTATAATTATTGTTATGCCTTTCTTACTATTTTTTTTTTTATAAGTTCACGTGCGTTGGAATGAACAATGTTGTTTTCAGAACCGCCATTTGTTGTTTTATTTAAAAAAAAGTAAATATAGATTAATGTGATGGCGAGTGTAACATCTTGAATAACAACTGCCTTAACCTAACATGTTGCTGTCGACACTTTGGCAGGCATGTAATTCTGATAAAATCGGCTTAGCAGCCGATTTTATTCACTTTAACACCTGGAATGCCCTTTCTGGATTTGGTGGATCTTAAACAACTTAGCTCTGGTATACAAGCAATTAATTTTTCTTTGTGTGTGTTTTTTGGATCTAGATTGTCGTCGGCATTTGCTGACTTTCTCTGGGGCGCGAATTCTGGGACACCTGTATAGAAAATCGATAAAACAATCCTAAAACGAATATCGACTAATCTTCTTAAAGTGCTATTTTTGCTTAGTTAGATGGGACTCCCATCTATCATCGATATAAATGTAATGATCTTTCCCAGCTTTTTGTCACATTCGTCTTTCTTTGCTTGAGTCCAGCTGAGGTCTTTTTTCTTTAATATCCTCGTAATACTGTCTCTTAGTTAAATTTCGATCTTCTTGTTTTACTTTTCTAAGACATCTACAAAATAACCCTATTTGTTTCTCACAGTGTCCAAACCACCTCGGTTTTTTTTCAAGTTCAATAGGGTTTTACTAGTATTCAGGGGTCGATTTCCCCCGACTATGATTTTTTGTGACGATTGAGCTACTTTTATTAAGTTAGCTTTGACAACCTGTATATACTAAGTAATACTAAGTACTCGATAATTAAAATTACTTAATTATGCCCATCACTAGTTAAAATGTTTTGTGTTTTGAAATGTCCTTCTTGTATTTTTTAAATGCAGTCATTTTCACTCTAACATTTTGTGTTGTCAACTTTCACTTAATATTAACAAACTGCAGTTTGGTTAAAGTTACCCAGATGCAACATTATGAAACGCAGTTACTTTAAATTATTTTTAAAAAGATAAAGTTACTTCAGTTATAGGAATTTTTAAGTGAGTATTATGAACCCGGGCGTAAGTACCACAAGCAATACATTTTATTAACTTTTGGATGTTCTGTTACAAAAGGAACCTGTTTAAATTCAAATATATTACAAACTGAAGCAAGTAACTAAAGACTAAATTATACAATTTTATAGTGGGTACATATTTGGTTTTGTTATGTTGCATGTATCAGTTGAGAGGTTTTATCAATCAGGTCTTGATAAAGTTGATTCTTCAAAGCATATTTGAACGTGGTAAAAAATCAGGAAAAGCGTAAAGCATTTTAAAATAGAAATATATAAAACTAATGGTTAAAATCTTCACTTTATTTAATACGTAATCGTAAAACGAGGACAATTGTTTCGCCAGCATAGTGGCTTCATAAGATATTTACAGCTAAAGAGCACGTTACAAACTATATTAAAAATATAAAATCAGCAAGGTTGGTATTATTTTACGTGTTTTAAAAAATCAAACTTTGTAAAATAATACTAACCTTGTTGTTTGTAACATGCTCATTAGCTGTAAGTACCCGATGAAACCACTTTGTTGACGAAACAATTGTCGTTTTACGATTAGGTACGTACATTAGGGTGGAGTGAAAATTGACAAAAAAATTTTTTTTTTAAATTTTGAAAACTCCTGTATTGTTAATTGATGGCCCTATTAGAAAGCACTATTTATGCAAAATAACAAGACTCTGCGAATTTATTTCGAGGTGGCGCATGAAGGGTGAAGTTTGAAAAATAACCTAATTTACATAAAGGCAGAAAAGTACAATTTAAAAATCTTTTTTATCTACCATTAAATAAAACTGTTGGCAACACTTAAGTTTATTGCTCAAAAACAAAGTTAGGGGATTCCCATCCATAAAATAAAATATCATTTTAAACAGTTTCTTTCAGTTTCTTCATAGTATTTAGAAGTGCAACGTGTTAAAAAAGTTTATAAAACTTAATCAAACGTAAAATTTTCGTTACCAAAAGTTAAAACGTGATTGCTGAGGAAAGATTTAAAATGCCTAAAACTAGGAAAGATTTGTGTTGCTCTGTATTTGGGAAACCAATTACATTAAGAGCTAATGTGTTGCCTACGCATTGTGATATTATTAAATATTACCTGTAGCTAAAAAATGATATGCTTGAATTGAACAACCGAAAAGATCCTTCAATGAAGTGCATATTTGAAATAATTGCTACTGATATTGAACAAATATGGAAAAAGGCATCGATTCCTATAATAAGTCATCAACAAATCTTAGCAAGATTGATTTCCTATTACAACAAATACAAAAATATGAAGAAACTACGCAGTGAAGTAAAAAAACAAAATTTCTTAAAGGAATCTCAAAAACAATTATTTTACATCGCAACCTGTAAGTGCGCGTCCAGAAACATATGTAAATGTGTGACAAAAATACCTCCAGCAGAGGAAAAGTTTTTAAAGGACCAACGAAATGAGCGTAGAATGTATATTGGCTGTGTGGATAGGTTGACAACAAAATCTATACGACGCAATGAAGTTCGAAAGAGAAAATATGATCAATTCGTTCAAAAAAACATGACTTCAAGTACTTCTTGGTCATGTCAGAATTACATCGGTCATGCAGTAGCACTTCAAGTGAAACATCAGAATCAGAGCAAGATGATTTTTGCTTTAATGAAGGAAAAAGAAAAGTTCACAAAAGAGAAAATCAAAAGGGAAATAAGCAGATGAGACAAAAGTTGCAAACCCTTGCTACAGCTTGTGACAGGACTGGAGTTTCAGATCGATCTGCAGCATTTGCTGTAAACGCAGTAATTGTTGATTTAAACATTATAGATGCGGAAAACTCATCAAGCGTAATAGATCGTAGTAAAATACGTCGACAAAAGGAAAAAAGTTCGAAAGCAGTTGAGCTCTATTAGAGATGAAAAACCTCTGACTTCTATTTATTTTGATGGTCGTAAAGACAAAACTTTAATTATAACTTCAAAAGAAAATAAGTCACAGCGTAAGACTATTACCGAATAACATATTTCAATGGTATCTGAGCCAAATTCTGAATATATTGGACATTTCACAATAGATTCAGGAAAAGCAGCTAATATTATGAGAAATATTGTCGCCTTATTAGATAAAAAGTATAAATGTAATTCATCTTTGGTGGCAATCGAATGTGATGGAACGGCTGTCAACACAGGGTATAGAAATGGAGTCATTGCCTTATTGGAAACACATTTAAAAAGACCATTGCAATGGTTTGTGTGCTTATTACACGCAAATGAATTGCCACTGCGCCATTTGTTTTTAAGTCTTGATGGAAACACAGCCGGTCCTAATAGCTTTTCTGGAGCTATAGGTAAAAACCTCCTCAAGTGCCTTGATTTTAAGTTACAAGCTTTTGAAGCGATTCCTGCAGAATTGCCGGATATTGATATAAAGTTGCTAAGCACTGATCAAAAATATCTTTACGAGATTTGTTCTTCCATTTCGTCTGGTTTAGTTTCACCAAGTTTAGCTGAAAGAGACCCTGGGAAATTAGCACACTCTCGCTGGCTAACTTGCGCCAATAGGATTCTTCGCTTATACATTGGAATGGCTACACCACCAGAAAACCTTAAGCAACTAGCACTTTTCATTATGAAAGTATACGCGCCAACATGGTTTGACATAAAGTCTAAGCCATTTTGTAACCATGGTCCAGTTCATGTTTTCAACATGGTCAAGAGAAGTTTATATTTAAGAGATGACCTTAAGAGTATTGTTTTAAAAACTATAAACAGAAATTCATTCTTCGCACACCCAGAAAATATGCTGTTGGCCATGCTTCAAGATGATACTTCAAAAATTAGAGAATTGACTCTCCGAAGTGTATTAGAAGCAGGAAAAGAAAATGTGTGTATTAAAAGCAAGAAAGTTCGCGAGTTCCGCCTTCCACAACTTCAAGTAAATGCGACGAATTACTGTGAGTTAATAAATTGGTCGAATGTGAGAATAACTGAACCACCAATGACTATGAAATATTCTAATACAGAAATTTCAAACCTGATTCGTTCGGGAAATAATTTCAGTCAATTTGGGATGTTTCCTTGTCATACCCAAGCAGTAGAGAGGTGTGTCAAGCTCGTCACTGAAGCTTCAATATCTGTTTGTGGATCAGAAGCAAAAGACGGTTTCATTCGCTCTAGAATTAAAGCAAGGCAAGACATACCACTGTTTGAGTCGAAATCTCAATTTTTTCAACAACGAGATCCTTTACAATTTGCTAACGAATGATTTTTGTTTTTGTATTAAATATGCTTTATGTGAGTAAATAAAACACTGTAACTGTTTGAATTTATTGAATAAAAAGAAATTTAAACCACACTGTTTACTTTTTTATAAATGATAAAGTTCCACAAATTAAAGTCTTGTGCGCCACCTCAAGACGTTGACCTAGGAAGATAAGACTTTTTTTCTGCACTTTTAAGTACTTAGAGCATCGATGTTTAGTACAGGAAAAACTAAATTTAAAAAAAAAAGTTTTCGTTCCACCCTAACGTACATGGATGTAGTATACATATATGGATAACGCACATCACAGTCAATTGAATGCATTGCTTTGGTTAGCAATGCATTCAATTAACTCCAACATTAGGAGAGAAACTACCGAGTGAGATAGAGCTAGTACTGGCAAGAAGACGCGCGTTCCCTATTAAAATACATGGGCGATCGACCGGGACAGGTAAATATACATGCGGCATATACTTACCTGGCTGTTTAACTGTAATACATTTATCATGTTACTTTAAAATATATTCGTGGATTTGTTTGTATCTTTATAAAATAAATATTTTGTTACTGAATTACAATTTTAATTTAATTTAAAGATGCGGTATACGGAATATACAGAGTATAGCTTTAAAAAATCCGAACGAGTATGAATTAAATGCACATGTTTTTATATACTTAGTAATAGATGGCAATAGAAAACACTTGGGTAGTAAAACACAACTAGATTTAATAACGATTTAATTTTATTTTTCATTCTTCTTGTTTTTGTTTCAAAGTATTTAACTTTGCGTTTCAGTTGCAAATTAATTGCATTTTTGCAAAGTAATGTAAATGTAAATATTACTTTCTACATTTTACGACGCCAATTAATCGAATTTTTTAATAGAAAAATTTCGCCCGGGCGAATTTTTTCAATTAAAAATTCGAATAATTAGTGTCGTAAAATGTAGAAATCAATATTTACATTTATGTTTCAGTGTTTTAACTAGTTTCTGAGATGCTAACCAATATTGTTTTCTTTTTATTAGATCCTCTAAATGTTGTGTCCCTCAAAATCTATAAAGTAGTGTCGTTCTGTTCTTTTCCTACAATATAAGGTTTATATTTTGTATAATTGATAATATATTTACTTGTTACCTTTTCCTCTCATTAAAATTTTTCGTTTACATAAATTGGGAGCTTGCAGCCTCAACAACCAATTCTTCCACAGGTGCTTAAAATCTTGTATTTTGTGTTTCTTCAATTTCTCTATTGTTAAACTCTTGAATTTCGTTTCCGCTTTTTGTATTTGAAGTGCGTACAATAACTCGTCTAGATTTAAAATTTGTTGGTATAGAACTTTTCTTCAAGATACTATTGCCATGGACATTTATATCGTAATCATTTGCACTAAAATGGTTACTACAACTACAAATTACTGCTGTTTATTGAAGGTTCAAAATTGTTTCTTGTTAATGCTATAATTTACTTTTTCCGTAACTGTGGATTACAAGGGAATCCACAAATTTAAAATATATGCTAATATGATAGAAAAATGTAAAAATAAGTACACTTACCTATGGTATTTTATGTTACTATTTTTAACAAAACGGTTTGTGCAACCGTAAACGGAACACGAAATAATCATCTTTTACACAAACTATAACGCAAAATAAAACTACTACTGTTTATGTTCTGAACTTACTGCAAATGAGAATTAATGAATATTAAATCTCATTTTTACATGTAAATGTCGCCCTATGTGATGCGTTAATAACTACAATCCGACAAACCAAGTCTATACCAGTATGTAGAACACACCACGCCGCGACGATGTAAAAACGAGATTTAATATTCATTAATTCTCATTTGCAGTAAGTTCAGAATGTTAACTATATATACACAAAGTATAGAAGTGAAAAGCAATATCCGTCTTCTAGATACCATACATTGACAAGCTCCAATAAGAGCGAAACGCGTCTGTACGTTCCGTTGATGGACGTGACTTTTCAGCAATTTTTAATTATCTTACTACTGTTTATATTAATGATAGATACAAACAGTTGTAACTTTACTTAATGCAATTTCACCACGTGCTTAAAATAAAACTGATTTAATTATTCAAAATAATTCACTATCAGAATACGAACTCGGAATGTTTTGCCAGTACTAGCTCTATCTCGCTTACAATTTTCTCTCTCTCTAATGTTGGAGTCAATTCGTAATACGCATAGGCAATCCATATATACTACATCCATGGGTACGTATTAAAAAAGTGAAGATTTTAACCATTAGTTTTATTTCTATTTTAAATTATATAAAGCACTTTTTTAAATGTTCAATTACCACAAATAGTCAACACAAAGACACATAGTTGTTTCCATATTAGTAATAAAACCAGCTTATATATTGAATCATGATTATTGGATAAGATCAAATGCTATTTTCAATGTTTCCTCGAATTTTCTCACACGTATTTATAACATTTTCCTTGTACTTTTTTATGAATGAATTAATGAATTTTTATGATAAATCCTTGTAGTTCACCCGAATAACATTCCATGATTAAATCACAGTGTATGTAAATGACAAATGACAAACATCAAAGTCAGTCACGACTATTTTGTTTAAAATTACAATTCAGAATCATTAGCGAAAGGAAAGGTTTTAGACAAAAAATTATTATGTAAGATGTATGCATTTTATACATCAGTTCCGTATCTTATAAACTCATTAAAGGGCTTTAAAATTAATTTAAATATTATTTATAATTTAAATAACAGTATAAAGAAACTAAATATAAAAAAATCTATTAATAAAAACAAATAATTTTAACAGTACAAACTCCTTAATGTTCTTTGTTTTTATTAATAGATTTTTTAGATTTACTTTCTTTTCACTGTTTATTAATAGATCGCCCAGACTTTGCAAGTACAACATTTTCTTCATGGGGACTTGGTTTGTATACGTGGCTTGAGTGTCATTTATCACTTTTCTATTTATCTACAGTCTACTATGTTCTGGATCATTGCCTTTTTATAGAAATCTGCTTCTCTTTAGAAGAGTTTAATCCTGTTGGACATGCTTAAATTTCTAGCCAAAAGTCTCCTATACCGCATGTGTCAAATATCATTAGGTATAGGGAATATGTATGAGTACATACGATGTATATGTATATGGAAAAGCCGATCCAATGCCGTCGAAGACCGCGACGGCCGGCAACGATTGTCTCCGATTGTTTCGCAAATACAACAAAAGCGTAATTCTAATAAAATTAAAGAATAATCCTAATAAAATAAATAAAATAGGATTCTAAAAATTATAATAAATTATACAAGAGGTTCAAAAATTCCTCCTTGCACAGCAAGACATTGTCCTAGGTGGTCGTAGAAATTACCTCTTACGTTTGCTAACATGTCGGCAGTTAATGAATTCGCAGCCTCAGTTATTTTTTTTCTCAAGGCAACTATATTTTCTGCTCTACCAGCTTCATGAGTATAAACAACATTTTTTAGATATCCCCACAAAAAGAAATCATTTGGAGATAGATCAGGAGATCGCGGGGGCCATTTAATGTTTCCTGTTCCAGTAATAAGACGGTCAGGCAAAGTATTTCCTAGAAATTCCTTTACCCTCACTGCATTATGTGCTGGACAGCCATCATGTTGAAACCAAATGATTTCCTGATTTATTTCAACGTTTTGAATGGCGGGAAGTATTTGGTTTTTCAGTAATTCGAGATACTTGTCGGCATTTAATATACCATCAATAAAATAGGGGCCTATAGAATGGTCACCTAAAATACCTGCCCAAACGTTTAGTTTTTGAGGATACTGAGTGCGATTTGCAAAATGCCGGTGTTGATTTTCCGAAGCCCAATATCGAGGAACAGAGAGATTGTGCTTTCCGTGTAATGGAAAAACTGATTCATCGGTGAAGAGAATATTTTTAACGAAATTTTCATCTCGATGTATCTTTTCCATAACGTCTTGACAAAACTCCATTCTCCGGAAATTGTCCTCGGGAAATATTTTTTGAGTTTTCAAATATTTGAAACATTTTAAACCATTACGTTTCCAAATACGTGAAATAGTTGTGTTACTTGTACGCAATTCCTCGGCAGCACTTGCAGTAGATCTCGTGTTATCAATTTCCACAATGCTACAATTAATACATCCCGCCGTTCTCTTTCCTCAATTTTTTGTGGTGATACCTCTCTTGATTTGCATTTCGTACAGTTATTGAGACAGAAACAAGTTTCAAATTTATTTATAATATTATAAATTGTTTGTCTGCAAGGTACAGAACGGTCTGCAAAAGTAATCGCAAACAAATTCATGCATTCTATTGCAGACTTGCCAGCATAAAACCATTTTATTAACTGAAGCTTTTAAGTGGGTGTATAAAGAGCCATTATACATTAATTTTATTGTACGCTTTCAAACTTTAACCGCCGCAGCTAGACTGAATGCAAAATTTCCAGTCAATCGGTATCGGAGACAATCGTCAGTCGTCGCGGTCTTCGCTGGCATTGGACTGGCTTTATCATGTACGTATACATTGTATGTACCCATACGTTGATTCTCTATGCCTAATGATATTTAACACATACGGTATACAGTGATGTCTACAAGTAGAGAAATACATGCTATTTTGTAGTTGTTGATAAGCGTGTGTTGAGGATACCATTTTCATATATAAATAGTGACACAGTTTGAAAAGCAAAACAAATTATTATTTTAGAATGCATAGGTAGCAAAAGTACTTGAAAATTTTATTATTTAATATAGGTACATGGCCAGAAGTAAAAAAACAAATAAACAAACAATATTTTCAAAAGTATTTTCATTTTAATATTTTCCTCAAATCTTCTTCTCATTCATAACATCAAATTGTCAAGGTATTCCCGAGGTATAGTCCTCCACGTTTTTTCGATTACAGTAAGTAATGCTGCTCTATTTTTACACTTTTCTGGAGTTCGCAACCTAATTTTCCATTCACTATAGTCCCAGATACTCTCTATAAGGTTCAAGCTAGGGATATTTTCAAATGCTAATAATGATAAACAAATTTATTTACCCAACACTAAAAAATAACTATACCAAAAGCCAAATTCGCAAGAATTACAAGCGGTCAGGCAAACACATATCTAGCATCACGAAGCTATTCGGATGTTAATCTTCACCAGCAGTAAATTTATTAGATAAACGTGCCATAAAAGCAATAAATGCGTCTTCGCAAACTGCAGAAAGACCAAAGGATAGTAGAGCTCTAAACTCACTGTGCAGAATCAACGACAAATTATTAAGATAGATATCAGAACACATCCGCAAGCAGCTGCATCTGCAATATCCTACATTTTAGAAGGCAAAATTTTGCTTTCTGCATCGTATATTCATCGTTTTCGCCTCGAAGCACGTCCAGAATTCTTCCCGCCTCTGACCTTCTTCCAAATATGAGAAGAGTTCATGTTTAGACTAAATATGAGAAGAGAAGATATCTATTGATATAAATCATGGCATTATAAATGAAAAATACATGTATGCGCGAAGTGTTGCTGTCCTCTCTTTGTTTGGTAATCACAGCATCAATGCTACAGACACAGCATGTTCATTGAATCAGCCCAAAGAAAAAATATTATTCCAACCAAGGAAAGTTACTATACTGTCGTAGAGTTGTGACCGATAAAGTTACTGACAGATTTAAGGCTAATATTACTGCAAATGTGGTAGGCTTTTCTTAGTTACCAAGTGGTGAACTATTTCAAAACTGCCAGATAGTATAGTTAATTGAAAAACTGTTATTTTCTGAATCTGCAAAATTTGTGACCAAGTTAACAGAAGGACAAAGAGCCTATGAAAATTGACCTGCCGTTGGAAAAAAATAGATTAACAACAAATAAATTTAGTTCAATTTCGAAGGCTTACACAGGGAATAAGTGTTCACCATCATTTTACAGTTATCTGATTGACACAGATGTGTCTGTTCATGTAATTCAATTGAAAAGAAACAAAATGATAAAGTAGAAATAATAAATATTGTGTAAAATTGCGATGGAGTTTTTACTTCTTTTTGTTGGATAATAAAAATGCACTTTTAACTCTGATAAATTAACTCCTATATAAAAATGTCCATTTGCGGGTGACATTTTTGTCACATTGACAGCGATAAAAACCTACATATAGCTTTTTATCACCGATAAAAGTGCTTCTTCCTCCGATAAAAATGCTTCTTCCTGTTACATATCTAGTAGCCCTGCATCACTTAATTTATTTTGGCAGCTGACAGGTAATAACTATTAAGTATCGTTGAACGTAAAATGTACGAGTCGGTTTGGGGAAATTTCAACAAATATCAAAAGATCAATACCGCAATACACAAGAAATACAAAATCGTCAATATGGAGACAATTTAAAAAGTTTTATTCATGTCGTTAATTTATCTTGCCAAAAAACACTCGAGCTTTTCTTTCAATCGGATAAATGTCTTTTTAACTCAATATTTTTCCAATCAGTAATTTCGCTCGAAAAACTTACATTAGAAAAAAACGCTCGACCTTTCGGTCTCGCGATTTTTTCATGTAAGTTTTTCTCGTTAAATTACTGATTGGCAAAATAATTTCGTTACAAAGAGAAATTTATCCGATAAAAAAAAAGCTCTTGTGTTTTTACTTATGATAATTTATCATTGAATCCAATGTTCGATGTACATATTTAATTTTGATTTGTATTAGTGTTTGGATTCTTGCTTGCTGATGTGTTGTGGTTCGAATGAATGTTTCTTACTTATTGTTCAGTTAAGACTCTGGCTCTTACTGTTAAAAAACTACAAGCAGGCAAAATTTTTCATTACCCCCACAAACTATTATATAACTATTAATGCGAACCGTATCCATTGTACAGCAAGATGATGACATAATTCGAGGGAATTTTGAAGGTCTTGGTGGATGGTACCTGCTAGCAATAGTATCCGGTAATATACTTTTAAACTATGCTAATTAAGTCTTAATCTTAAACCTAAATACAAAGTTTAGAGTAAACTCTATTCATCTTAATAAAATTTATTGCACCTCATTTAAGAAACGTGAAATTATGAATAGAAAAGGAGATTAAAAACTGGGTATTTAATAGGTTTAAAAATTGAATCATAAATAAAGGTAGAAATAGTCTAATGAAAAGGGCAATAAACTTGTAAATACAACAGATATCGATTCTTAGAATAGAGGAAAAGTTTTAAAATTTAAATAAGATAATTAAAATTTTGCTATACAGGGTATCAATTTGAAGCGAACATTATTTAATTATAAATAACTAAACTATACATATATTTAAGAAAAATAAACAAAAACAGACAAAAATGATTGTTTTCGCGCTTAACAAATAGTATGTCATTTTTATTTTTTCCTTTTTATAATTGTATGTTAGAACAAATATGTTAGCACAACTAATTTTGAGCATTGTAAAGAAAATTAGTAATTGGATATCTATAAATATGTTACTTTTCTTAAAGATACATTTATTATAAATTGTAAAAAATATGTACATTAAATAGTGGATTCACAAAATGTGTTCCTTTTCTTTCTGAACTCATAAAGGTACATAGACGATTTTACATAACCCAACAAGAAAGAATCGTTTGGCATTAAACCAGGTGACCTAGCAGGCCAACCAATAGCGCTTCAATCAGTTATCAATCTAATATCAAATATACTGTTTTAAATATTGTCTCACAATTGCATCATTATAAGTAGGGGAAATATCTAGTATACTTTGCGCCACAAAGTACGATATTATTCTGCAAGAGAAATAAATTTGTTTCAGTAACAAAGCGTCCCCTGAAAATCTCAACCTTTTGCGGATATTACGTTCGTGCGTCATAAATTATAGATCTATTTTCCTTAGACCAATACCGCACAATAGCAGAATTATCATGACTATTGTAGAGGGAAGCTGGGTTCTTCAGTAAGTAATATATTTTTAACAAAATTTTCGTAATTTTTGCAACGTTCTAAAATTGCTTAACAAAAATATTTCAATTGATTTTCTTAAATTGTAAGAACAGTATTTATTTATTTTTTAGCCCAACGAATGGTATTGTCTGAGACGGTAAGTTCCTCACCAATTATTCTGATATATAATCGAGGTTGTCCTTCTACTGCATCACAAATGATAATATCTCGTTCTTCATTGTGCAAATTTCTTTTCTGTTTATTTAATCCCAAAGTTAGGTATCAAATCAGTATCAACGGAAGTAATAATAAATATCCCGAAAAGAGAAACAAGCTACCGTTAAAAAAAGAAAATACTAGATAACTGCAAACAGTAAATAGAATTACGATGAAATGTAATTCTATAACAGATGCGTTCTACTCGGCAACCGTATGTATTTAGCAACTAGCGCTAGCGTATTTTATCTCCGCATATTACCAACTACTATAGATGACTATAGGACGCTCACTCATATATAAAATGAGCTACTTATCGGATGAACGTCTTCAAAATTCATTTTTATCTTCGCACTCGTTAGTAAATAACGCGTCCGTATTCGAAGGAAAAGTATGATTAACTTATTCTGCCTATCCATGCATGCAGACACTCCCTTCTATAAATTAATGTAATTTATGTCGTGTATATTATCACTTCCACCGACTTAGTATGACAAGTTATAGCCCGCATACAATCGTATCAAAACTTTTGTAATATCGAATTAGTGCAGATTTGTCGAATTCGGATAATTCTATCCAAAAGTTATTACAAAGGAAAAACCCTAATGTAATATCTCGTATTAGCGAAATCGTTCAAATAAATATGAATAATATTTATTAAATATTTACTTCCAAATTAAATGGTAACTTAACAAATATTCTCTAAATAATATGGTAAATATTGAAATATCACTACTTCTTAAAAAATACTTCGCAGTAAATCTTCGAAATGTCCTCCATTGGAATCTAAATATAAATTAACTCTTTTTTTAACATTTTCAAATATTCGTTTGCGTGTCGATCAATATATCTATTTCATCTGTGATAGCCTCTTGTAGTTCTGCTAAAATATAAAGTCGATTTTGAAAAACTCTAGTTTTTAGATAACCAAATAGGCAGAAATCTAATGGTGCCAAGTCAAGTGAACGTGATGACCAACGATCCTTACTAATTATCAAAATATCCTCGGAGATTCTAAAGTATTATTAGCAACATGAGGTGGTGCTCTGTCTTATTCCCTTTGTAATACATCGTCATGTAATTGATCTATAAAAATCGGCAATACGAGTATATTAGTGCGATATCGTTCTCCAGTGATGGTGTCATTAAAAAGTATTGGAACGATAATTTGACGTCTTGACATTGCTGCCCAAACACCAGCTTTCAGTGTGTATTTTTAATGGCCTACATTCTGTAGTTTTGGCTATGGATGTACCCCGGTAAATAAAACCAAGTCTTATCTTACGTAAATGTAACATTTAGAATATAATTATTTAAGTTTCCGTACTATTGAACTTTTCTTTGATAATTGATATCCAATCATTGCTGTGTAACATTTATTTTGTACGGATGCACATGTAAATTTTGAAATGTGAACACTTCTGGACTTATCAAATCTCTTTCTACGTCATTCGAAATTATTTTCAGCATATGTTTTTAAACGTTTCTCTGTGGTTTGCCTCAATCTTTTCCGTTAACAACCTTTATTATATTAATTTCCACACTAGTAAGAATTAGGAATTCCTGTCCCATCAAACTTAGTAATAGGTGCAAGTACTACTAGTTGTTATATTCAACAAGAGTAGACATGCGATGCGATGCTTCTTAATCGTGATGGAAAATAAAACCAATTCACATAAAAATAAGCTCCCAGTATATAACACAGTTTTTAAACCATTGTTCGGTCGTGAATTTCAATAATTCGAATTCAGAAAAACATTCTTGTTTTTGCATAAATTAGCCTTAAATCCACACATTGTTCAATTTCATAATTACTAAAAGTTATTATTGGCTTGATGAGTATGAAACTTAAAATCTGATCAACAAAAATCAAAACTATTTAGTTAATATGAAACAATTTTTTTTTATGGATGTAATTTTCATATTTTTGAATTCCCACCAAAAAATCTGAACTTTTTGAACTTATGAAGGGTTTGATGGGATCTTCAACCTCTTCTTAATTAAAAATAATTTTTCTTTGTATAATGCATCAAGATGTTCAAAGAAATAATCTGTTAGAGGTAAAATTGGTAAACATGATAGATGCTGAAGAGTTCCATAGCAAAAGATCTTTAAATTTCAAATATTTTGTTCGTTCTTATATGTGCGA
Source organism: Melolontha melolontha (assembly GCA_935421215.2). Classification (NCBI taxonomy): domain Eukaryota; kingdom Metazoa; phylum Arthropoda; class Insecta; order Coleoptera; family Scarabaeidae; genus Melolontha; species Melolontha melolontha. Next base: position 205,964,948 of record OW285235.1, read on the forward strand.
TCATGTATTATGGTGTAGCAAAATATGTACTGGCCTATTTATCAGAGCTGGATGCTTATTTTTCAATTTATCACTAATTTCTTGAAAATATTGGCGATCACCTAGTCGATGCTAAGAAGGACCAGTCTAATATATCGTTTACTAAACTTTTATTAGAATTTTATGCTGAAAAAGTAGAGGTTCTAAAGCATATTCTGGAGCTTCTTGTTTATTTAAACCATATTGTCTGCAATTATAGTGAACAGCATCGAAATCTAACATATTCATTATTGAGAGGTTCGAGTCCAATGTACCGCGTGCAATGTGCGTCGCCAATAAAAAAATTGAACAGTTATCTAGAAGTGCCTAGAGTCAATGAAGTGTTAGTGGAGTGCAGAGAAAAGTATATCACGTGCTTAAAAAGTCGCCCAAATGTGCTAGCAATCATGCTTTAAGACAATAGACATATAACTAGGCGCTTAAAACGAATGTTACCGCGGGATCTGAGATTCAATTAGTAAGTATGTGCTAAAAATCAATATTTAAAACTCTTTACATTCCACTCAAAATACTATTGTATGTAAATATATAACTTCTTCACTTTGTCAAATAGCAAATAGGCTTATTTTTATTGTAGAGTGATAGATCGCATAGTAAACATATAACAACAAACATCACATCATTCCACCTTCAAGTAATTATTTAGAATATCCAAAACTCTAAATCCCATCTTCACAAAACTTTCTCCTTCTAAGCTTCTCGAAAAGAATAATAAAGGTAGAATTAATTAATGTATTATCTTTAAAGTGTAATCTCCTTCAAATTGATTGTTTCCTTGCGATTTTGATCCTCTCCAAAAAATTCGATATTCCAATGAAATGGATTCTTTTTTTAAACAAAATTATCTCTTCAAATTATGTTGATAAATTACATAATTTATACATTTTTCATTCACTACCATAACTGTCTATACGTTTTTGGATTCTTGCAAACATGATTTATTTTTTAAAAATTCTTTTCAATAAATTCAGAACTGCCACTACAACTTGTGTTAATTGACCATACCATGTAGTAAGAGCCTATGCTCTTAGCGTGTCAAACTCGACGTGTGTTTAGCGGTTATACCACAATTTCAAGGTATTTCGCAGGTAACAATATTAGTCGGCTTCTTTTGTTGTTGACTTAAGGAATATAAAACCGTTCTGTTTGTGAAATCGTCTACATTTTGTGTGTATGTTATTTATGCGACGTGCAAACATTTACTTCTTCTCAATCAGATTTCGTGTATAACTTTACAATGGGTACAAAATTATTTTGAGACATCAGTATTTCTATGTATTGATGTCTAGTATTAATTTTGTTAGTTAATAATTATACACAACCTCACAGGGAAAGAATATATTACTGAGGTATATATTTTGAGGCAAATATTTAGGCGTATATACTACTGAAATGCATTCAGTAATCTCAGTATGTTGTAAGAGTTAAGAACCTTCGGTATTTCATAACTGGGAGGGAATTATAAAAACATTATTATTCTAATGATCTTTTTCAGCAGTAGTTTAATGATCTACCTGTTATCTGAAATATTGGGTTATTTAATAGTAAGTTCTCATTTTCAACCCATCATAACATTGGAAAATCTTTATATTCTGATAAAATAAAAACGTAAATTAATTTTTTTAAGAAATGGGATTCTATTTTAATTAGGATGGGCAAAAAGAAGTTAAAAATGACTACCACCATAAAGAATGCAAATAATGTTTTCAATGATATTACAAGGGTTGTCTATTATATTTTGCATATAGAGCTGTGTTTCGTCTTATAAACGAAACGAATTTATATATCGTATAGTAAACATAAATATTATTAATTTTGTATTATATATTAAAATATAAGTATTATTCAGTTTAATATTACACATTAAAATATAAAGAAATCATAGATTATAGTATTTAAATATAAGAGTCAGAAACAAAATTAAAACCTTCTGTATAATTATATTTTCTTATTGTATTAAGATGCAAACGTTTCATAAATTTATGATACCGCGTATTACGTATTTGTCAACAGATATTCATGCCGGCACTATTTATTGCCGCATACATATTTGTCGACCGTTGTTTATGCCGGCACTTATTTATTGCCGCATTTTTTAGATACGTTTCAAATTATATTATTTTTAGATACGTTTCAAATTATATTATTTTATTTAGTGAACGTGCCGCCACATATATACAGTTAGATTCAAAAACTAGATGCAACGTTTGCCGGTTTTGTAGGCACAATTTACACAAACAAGGCGTTTCTTTGTAACTTGCCGACCTTTTGTTCGTCATTTAGCCGCATGTGGCCTATTTTGTTAATTGAAGGGAAGGGTAAATTTTGCTTACAATGTTTAAAAAGTTTTTAAATAGTTCAGCGCGCGATTACAACAGAAGCAAGTCGCGAACGCAAGTCGTAAGACAAGTCGCCAGTAGCAATTCGCCACAGAACAACGTTCTTACAATACTCGTAAGAACAATGTTCAAGACAACAGTCTACATAAATTACTAACAGTCGCAAGTCTTAACATAATAACGTTCTAGACAAACAGTCGTAAGAACAATGTTCAAGACAGCAATCGACTTTTAATATCAAGAGACACCAGTCTCATATTTTATCAAAAGACAACCGTCTTTCATTATACAACAAATTTTATGTATGAAGTAATGTAAATATGTAAATAAAGGTGTTATATTGGATGTGCCGCATTTCATTAATAACTGTCACGGAAGAGTAAAAAATTAGTGCGTATACGGCCTTACAACCCGTGCGCGGTTAGTCAACATAGGAGCGACGATAAAATACACTAGTTGCCCCAACAAGCTGGAATAAAACAGTAAAGACTTAAAGACTTTTTTGTTTTTCGAAGTATTCTCCACAAAGATTAATGCACTTTACATACGTTCGAACCAACTTTAGCAGTTACTCCACTCGTTTGTTGGTACAGTCAAAATTGCGTTTTTAAAGACATCGACTACTCCTTCTGACAACTGGAACCTTTGACCACGTAGTCCGTCCTTAATTTTCGGAAAGGTAAAAAAATCTTTGGGACTTAGGTCGGGACTGTACGGAGGATGTTCTAACAATTCGACGTTTTGTTGCGTTAAAAATTCAATTGCCTTGCGAGCTGTGTGCGAACTTGCATTGTCTTGGAGAAGGATGATTCGTCGTTGTGGATTGGTTTCTCGGAACTCAGCGATGACTTGCGGCAAACAAATGGTTGTATACCAATCGGCAGTAACAGTTCTTTGATCTTCTAGAGAAATTATTGCTACATGATTTGCTTTCGAGATAAATGTCGCGACCATCTTTTTGGAGACACTTCGAGAACGGAGCTTGGGCCTAGCATCGACGTTTTCCTGAGTGACTGCCGGTTTTGGTGCACCTGCCCTTGGATCGTCGCTAAGACTATTCTGTACACGTTTGAATTCTCCATACCAACGAGAAATTGTTGGCTGATGTGGTGCTTTATTATCGAAAACAAAAACCAACTCGGCGAGGCATTTCTGTTGAGATAATTGTCTTTGAAAATAAAAAAAAAACAGTTTTTCAATTAACTATACTATCTGGCAGTTTTGAAATAGTTCACCACTTGGTAACTAAGAAAAGCCTACCACATTTGCAGTAATATTAGCCATAAATCTGTCAGTAACTTTATCGGTCACAACTCTACGACAGTATAGTAACTTTCCTTGGTTGGAAAAATATTTTTTCTTTGGGCTGATTCAATGAACATGCTGTGTCTGTAGCATTGATGCTGTGATTACCAAACAAAGAGAGGACAGCAACACTTCGCGCATACATGTATTTTCCATTTATAATGCCATGATTTATATCAATAGATATCTAAAATTAAAAACCATACAAATGCAAATACGGTTATACCGGGCGTCCTTGAAATAAAAGGACAACGTATGAAAAATAGAAAAGCGTAATTATATAGAATATAAGTCCAAAATATTTTCCCAAAATTCCCTCTCATAAGCGAGAAAAAAAGGAATGCCAAAGATATTTTAAAAAATTTTGTCGCGCCACTGTACAATCGACTATATTATAAAAGACGATATCTTAAAGTTGACAGACAATAACAAAAAGAATAGTTTTGATATTGTCCATCTCATCCAGGTATTACGTGTGTGAGATATTTATTATTTATACACATTCTGAATATTTTGAATTTATAGGCGTCATGTAATACAATTTTCAGGGTGTTCTTAACTTCAAGGTCCGCGCCGTAATTAACTCACAATATTTTAGATTTATGTTCTATATAATTATATCTTTTCATTTATCATATATTGTCTCTTTATTTCAACGACAACCTGTATCAACAAAGTATTAATAAATTTATCTCTACTTTATATGAGTTTTTTTCATATTGGCATGCACATTTCCACAAATCACGGGCTGGATTAATCCTAGCATCAAATTTTGTGTTTTTAACATGTCTGCTAGTATAATCATTTTCCACACGCTGCAGTTGATTAATATAATTTTCAACAAAGTCTGCTACCATGCTGAATGAGATAATATATTTTGTACTCACTAAAACAAGTATTCAAAACATTGCCAATTGCATAGTGAGGCTTTGCTATATTGGTATTATTATTGTTATTCCTCCTGGTTTGAAGGAATTTTCGGAATGTGTTTGACCCAAGTATATGTTTTAAATAATACACTAGTTTGAATTAACACTAATATATTTACAAGATAATTATTAATAAATTGAATCTTGGTGTTCCATTCGACTTTATATAAATGTATGAATTTGGTCTAAATAGTAAAGACCGAGAAACTGGCTAATATTTTATATTTTTGAAGTGAGATCGCTGAGATCTGGGTTGGAACTGACTATTGTTTTTACTTATTTTTACAATGAATATTTTGTCCCCGCCAGTTACAAGGGAGGGAGAAAACAACTAAATAATTATAGTGAAATTTCGATGCAAATATTTTACCCTTCTTCAAGAAAAGGTATGTTATGCAGTTTACCAACGTCATAAATGGGTTAAAATGAACAATATGCACATGAACCCTTAATTGTAATACTGGCAAATAAAATAAATATTAAATACTAAATTGTACAGGGTTATTCATTATAAATGTCCCAGCCCTTACCATAGTTATTATTGCATAAAAGAAAAAAATTTTGAAATAAAAGTTGTATGGTTATAGACTAATTTTATTATATCGTTAACAAAAGTACAGTGGCGTGCGTAGTTTAGGGGACACAAAAAATAATTGTTTTTTTTTAAATGAGACACCCTGTATATTATAAAATTTTTGTAAAGATCTTTTTCTTCTGATTTCAAAAATATACCATATCATACCCCTGTCTTACACCGTTCTTATGTTATTAAAGGATAAATATAGCAAATTAAACCAGTTACTATAAATATTGATTTAATTAAATGTTGATCAAAACTCATTCGTAGATACAAAACTTTTATTTAATAACTTAAGAACGGTGTAAGACAGGGGTATGATATGGTATATTTTTGAAATCTGAAGGAAAAGATCTTTTCAAAAATTTAATAATATACAGGGTGTCTCATTAAAAAAAAACAATTATTTTTTGTGTCCCCTAAACTACGCACGCCACTGTACTTTTGTTAACGTTATAATAAAATTAGTTTATAACCACACAACTTTTATTTCAATTTTTTTTTAATTTATGCAATAATAACTATGGTAAGGGCTGGGACATTTATAATGAATAACCCTGTACAAACAATACAATTGTTACAGGTATTTAATGGCAATATACCGAGTACGTAAATTACAATAAACAGGAAGTGGGAACAGTATTCTAAGAAAACAGAAAAAATGCAATTAAACCGTAATCTCTAAACCTTATCGTAAAAATATGAATACATTGTAACATTCAATACAATAAATACAATAAATGAAATATAACAATAAAACTTATGCTATTATGTAGGATTATACAGGATTATATACCGTAGGAAACAAGACAAATTCATAAGCAATATAATAACTGTCCACTTACGAAATTAACAAATTATATATTTGGGAAACTCCAAGACCTTTCTATACACTTTACATTTACAAATAGTATAAAATTAAAATCTATGATTGAATACGTAAAATAAATGCAACTAAATCTATTTGATTTTAGGCAAATAAAATTGAAATACAAGTTAAATCTATATGGACCAAACAATTATTGTAATTACTTCAAATTTTTTGAAACTTACTAATGAAAATAATGCTATAATGAATAATACAATATATAAACTTACTTATATCAGTCATAAAACACAACAATTTTTAAATAAACACAAATAAATTTTCGGTAATGTGTCAAACACATGTAAAAAAAATGTTTGGATAATTGACACTAACCTTTCTCAATGTGACGTCAGAGTAATGCAGCGTACTTGTCTTCAGTAAATGCAGAGAAACATGATTTTTCAAGTTTAGATGAAGAAAGTAAAATTTAGCTAATATTTGCTTATTGTTAACTCTCTGTTTTATTAATACTCCAATTTCACTTCAGTATACTACAGTTTGTTTTATTTCATCCTATGTTGCATTTTTTAGTTTTCCGGACTCATTTCAGTCCGGAAAATGAAACTTTACAGCACTAAAATACTTTACCTGACTACAATTTTTACAAGATTTATTCAGATTTATACAAACAAAAATACATTAAATATGAATGGTAATATGTGCAATTAAAATTCCCTTAAATTATAATTGGAAAAGGAACAGTTTTATTTTGAATTGCAGAAGTCGTTAAAACCTCTTTTTTTTTCCTGTTGCACCACGATGATGTTTGTGACATGATATTTGTGACATTATATTTGTAACATTTAAAAAATAAGTTTGCGACATTTAAAAAATAATTCCAAGTTTTTCAAATTAAATTGCTCACAGGATGAAATAAAACGTTGTACGATATACCTTATGGAACTATTGTGAGAGAACCGTGGAGAGGTAAACGATCCCCCATCGGTACACTAGATAAAAGAGAAGAGACGGTTATAGCACCAGGCGCCAGGCGTGTCTGTGGCCTGTCTGATCAGATACGTCAACGATAGATGTGCAGAGTAATTATACGTAGAACATCGATTGTAATGGCAAAGTATACACAACCAGATAAAAATTATTTAACTCATATTTTTATTCTTTATCATACCATAAAATTGCGTTTTTATTTTGTTACGTTAGCAAACTATGCGTCCATTTTCTCAAAATATTTTTAATTTTCTCTTCAAGTGCAGCATTTTATTTAGTTACGTTGGCATAGTTTTATTTTTTTTTTCATTTCTTTATATTTTCTTTGACGTAGCGTATGTACATCACCGGATTTAATTATGTACGCAATCACAGGTTTGTGCTATTTATAAATACACAGATTTTTCTTTCGCTTTGGTGGAATTACGCGTTTGTTTTCTCTGAATATTTTTATTTTTTTTATTGTACAGCATTTGTACATTTTTATCACTATTATCTGCGGTGCAAAACCTCTCATCTTTCAAATACGTTCCGTATACATATACGCAATACGTATGTGTATACCACACCTACTCCTGACGTATCATTGCTTATCCAATCATATGTACGTGTATACCACACCTACATCTGACCTATCCCTATGCTGACCTATCCTTATCCAATCAAATGCTACACTATACATTCAATAAGTATATCGGAGAAGTAAAGCGGCGGGGACGCGTCTTGCGCAGCGGTGTCGTTTTCTTACCTCATTTACACACGGTATGTCGGAGAAAAGATTTTCCACAGTACTCATTTCGAAATTCTTGACTCGGCTCCTCCAGAAACATCTTACTCGTAACTATAAAATCACATTTGCTGGACTTATAATGTAAATAACTAAAAACGCCGTCCAGTAAATGTCAATGCTTTTTTGTAGATTATGAGTAGAGAACGGACACGCTTACCACATGACGCAAAACCCAGTGCAGTACTGGCGAAAAGCTGTATTTCTAAAATATTTAATTTTATTTATATAATTGGAAAACGAACGGGTGGTGATCTATAAAATTACGCAATACATATTTATTTGTTGAAAAGTTGTATTTATAAAGTTTTTAATTTTATTTATATAATTGGAAAACATACGGGTGGTGATCTATCTATCTAAAATTACGAAATGCATATTTATTAATTAATTTTATTTATATAATTGGAAAACAAACGGGTGGTGATCTATAAAATTACGAAATACATATGTATTTGTTGAAAAGTTGTATTTTTAAAGTTTTTAATTTTATTTCTATAATTGGAACATTTTTATTTGTTCATTTTGTCGTTCAAGTTGAGTAAAGGAGTATTAATATTGACTAGCAATAGTTTCTCAAGGTTTTCTTCTGTCAATTTTGTTCTCTTTGAATTAAGTACATCCTTATAAATAGAAAACGTCCTTTCTACATCGCAACTGGTTATAGGTGCATACTGGAAATATTCTTTTATTTCTTCATATTTCGCCGTTAGATTTTGTGGAATTGTCTCCATATAATTGTTGCAATGTAATTAAATCTGGATTTCTATTAAGAATTGCTTCAAACTTTTGCCGAAGGCCACATCCGAAGTCACTTGGAATACTTTTCAAATTATTAACAGCCACATCTAATGTGGTTAATCCGTCATTTAATTTGAGATTTCGATTTTCAAAATAAGTGATTAGTTTTGGCAATTTTTCAAAGTGTTCGTGAAGAAAGTACAACTGATTTGTTAAATTTGGGATTTGTGTGAGCTCCTTGCACTCACCAATACTTCTAGCATCCTCCTTTAGCAGTGTTACGAAATGATTTAGAATATCGAAATTCTCAGCATAATAACTAGTAGCTTCCAGCCATGTTCTCCATCTAGTTATTACTGGAGTGGGAGGCAGTGACAGAGATGGAAATTTTTCCCTGAAAAGAGCTACTCTCAATGGTGCTTTTCTGAAAACTTTTTTAAAAGCTGATACAAGTCTATCAACTTCCGGAAAAGTGTCTCTGATATATTCACCGATTCTGCGGAGAGCATGTGCTACACAAGTAATATGCAGCATATTAGGATATGTTTTCTTCAATAGTCTCTCTGTTTTTAACATATACGCAGCACTATCACTGACAAATAAATGTATTTTTTCTTTGTACGTGGCGTCCGAATGAAGCATTTTTTGCATATTCTCGTTAATGGTTTCAGCAACTGTTTCCGCATCAACTCTATTTTTAACACTTGTCCCTATTACATATGAGTTATAGGGAATAGTTGGAGGTAGTACACCAGCTACAACATTTGCCACACAGCTTCCTAACATATCCACCGTTTCGTCGGCGCTTATCCATATGTATTTATTTAAAAGATGGCTTCTAATGCGTTCTACTGTTCTCGTATAGCACCTAGAAACATAATATTTGCGTAAAGTTGATTCATCAGGAACATTTCGACCAGTATATTTTTTCAGAAATGTCTTCAAAATTGGATTGTTCAATTTAAATAATGGAATATTAGCTGCCATAAAAGTTTCACAGAGTTCTTCGTTAAAATTGTCAGATTCCAAGGGGTTCAATTTTTTTTCGTGCTTTAACGATCCTACGTGACGTTTTACGGTTGATTTATTGCAATTTTTCAATAACGTTTCACACACTTCACAATAAATTTTGGAATAACTGGCAATGTACATACAATCAATATGGCCCTCAATCCAACTCGCCATTGTTTCACGATGCCATTCTCGACGCTCTTCCATTGTCTGAAAAAAGTAAGAATATTCTAGATCCAAATAAACGAAATTAAATAACGAAATTTTATGCACACTTACGCGAAAATAATTGGAAGATGTTGCTTAAATGAAAAGAGAAGGAATGTACGTGCTATTTCTCTTACGAAATACGATAAACTTATTTATTTTATCTACGTACACGACACCACTGAAAACACTATATTCTCCGAATAGAATAGCTGGGTTGTCCATTGTTATCGCTGCGAGACCAGGTGGCCGAGTAAGTCAAACAAATACTTCATTGAATTACGCCGGGATGTACTGAGCGACGTTATACACAATTCCAATTGCCGATTGCGTTTTATGGAAATTGCATCCGTTCTCTAATTATGAGTCTCTTAATTAGAAACTCTAAATACGTTAATGTCGTTAGCAAACGTTGAATTTTTGGTAAGATAATTATAATAAGAAATCGTTAATAAATAAACAGTCTATGGTTTGCCGGAAGTTGAACATCATCAAACGCCATTGAAAAAAAAAGATAGAGAGATATTTTGCTACAAAGAATCGTTTGTGAATTCCAAAAAAATAACGATATTCTATATAATTATATTTTAATTAATGAATAGTTACCAAAAATATTTTAATCAAAAGTATCAGTTGAAGTAAACTGTGTTTATGATAAGTATGATAACTATTGGAAGTATGTTATTTAATTTAATTTCCTTTAACAAATGATAGCGATTGACAGTGTTTTGTAAAATATTTTCGACCTCAATTCATTAAAGGAACATTAAAGAAAGACCTATTAGTTTCTAACATTGTAATTCCTTTCCACAGCAACTTAAGTCATTGTCAAGCTGAAGAACATGACCACGATAAACTTGTGTTTGAATTAATTATACATATATGCTTGTCGATTAGGAATACCGACACGTTCAATTTTAAACTCTTTAGTAGATGCTAACAATTTTATGAGCGCTTGTTGCAATAATAATATTACATTACGTTTTTACTACTTTAGTCCTTTAAAAAAATTAAAAATCAAATCGAACGTTGTTCAATTAATAGTCGATGCTTGTACTGCAGCTAGATACCGAAGTAGACACATTTGTATAATGTATCATAAAATATAACTGTACTGTTATTCATTATAAATTACCCCCCTCTGCCATCAGTATTATTGCATATACAAAAAAAAATGTTTGAAATAAAAGTTGTATGGCTGTGACAGAATTTTCCTTTACATGCCATCAAAAATACAGTGGCGTGCAGATTTAAGGGGATATAAAAAACATATCTTTTTAAATAGAATGACGTATATATTTATTAAATTTTTGCAATTATCCTTTTTCTTTCTGATTTCAAAAATATACCGTATATATCTTTATCTACCGTTTTCTAATTATTAAATGTCGAATATCGTAGGTACTGTAATTATGGAAAAGTTAGCATATGCAGTAAATTAAATGTGAATTAAGTAAATAAAATAATGTCTACAGAACAGTACAGAGTTACCTTGAAAACATGTCGCAGTCGGACATGTCGTGGAAACAATGAAGGCCGGACGGCGTGTTATATGCTGAACAGCACTTGGCGTAAGATGTTTTTCTTACGAAGGCTTGGAACAAAAGAAAGGAATTTGTGTAGAAGAGAACAATGGTTTGCTTTACAGCCCAGAGTGGAGAGAGAGAGAGAGATGCAGCTAACGATGTTTTGAATTAAGAACTAATCAAAAGCGCAAGCTAAGAGTTGTGCTATCGACGACATAAATATATTAAAATGACATAATTATAAGAGAACGTAATTAATTAAATAACGGAATTTTAAAATGAAATGTATTGTAGCAATTGTAACCGAACGTTAGATACTTGGTGATCGTTCTCAGTGAGATAGATGTCCAAGGGTTGGCTGTAGTTCGATGACAAAAGAAAGACTTTCTATGATATACACAGAAAAGTCCAAGTTTGAATTAATATTTTAAATTCGAAATATATTTGCGAAGAAATATAATTTAAAATTAATTAAAACATTCTTATTATACACAAAGTGTAACAATTTGTATATGCAATAATAACGATGATAAAGTATGAGTAATTTATAATGAATAACCCCGTGCAATGAATAACAAGAAAAAACTATTATTGATACTACAAAGAAGGTTTCATTTTTCTATATAATCATCTTTCAACTTTATACACTTAGACCAGCGATATTCTAACTTTGTATATCTTTCAAAAAGCTAAGCCGTTTCTTCAGCTTCGGGAACGAAAAAAAAAACAGGGGGACAGATCAGGCAAATATAGGGAATGAAACAGCTATTCGAAATGTAATTCTACCAATTTAGTGGTTACAATTGGAGACGAATAAGTGGGTATATTATCATGGTGAAACAACATTTATTTTCGCCCAATGCGATCGATTTTTCTTTATTTCTACATTTATGCAACGGTCCAATAAATAAGCATAATACGGTCCTGCGGCCGTTCTTCATTATACCGCGCAAATTCTAAAACATCGTAACCACTTCTGCCTTCTTTTGAGTTTATTTGCCAATAAAAGTCTATTATTTCGACTGTGATGGATTCATGATCTGTCCACAGTTACATAACTCTGCAACAACTCACTTTGATTGCGCTTTTACATATTCAAATATTGCTTTGAAATTGTCGCGTTATTTCGTTTTTGATTGTCAGGCAGTAAAACCCATCTTGTCGGTACCTTTTTCATGCCCAAATATTCGTGCAAAATATTGAATATAAGTTCAGTAGAAATGCTTACAACCTGAGCTATTTAACGCACACCTTCAATCGTCGACCTTTCAACACCATAATTGACTGAATTATCAACTATTTCCTCAGTAATCTCTGTAAATGAAGGACCTGGGCGCTTTCTTATGTGACCACAACGAAGTTAAATATTTCATTCGAAGAAGTTGAATACTTTTTTAACTTTTTTTTATGGGTTCTCAATAGTTTTTCAACATACGAAACCCATTTTTTTATTGCATTAACATTGATGGCTGATATGTTTTCTGATTAAATCTCATCCATTCAGCAAGTAGGCGATAGATTGTGAGGGCTATTTTCTCTATATCTTGTTTTTTATTGGGTAACTATTTATGCATATCTACAACTCCCTAACAAGTCATCATATATTTAATTGACAACATTAATAATATTTTTTATATTATTAAAAATACTTTTGTATTATATATTTAATTGTAATAATAATAATTATTATTATTAATGCCCTACCATCCCTCAACAGCTTAACGCCAATAACTGGGGATCTATCATTGGCAGGCTATGAGTTATTATTACCCCATTACCACCCGTGATTTAACATATTTGGCTGTCGGAATTCACTTTAAATGAGAAGGAAAACAACGAAAATATTATCGAACACCAAGTCCCGAATTTGAGCCTGCTACACCCGGCTCGATAGGCCAGTCACTTACCATCACCACATCGACCGGTACTTAAAATCTACTGTAGGTTAGAATACTATTATCATTCTTTGAGACTATTCACAAAAACCAAAACATATCATGCCTTGTTATATCTCACGATTGATTAATTTGCCTATAATTTATGAATTATTATTTCGTTCTTTTATAAACTAATTTAGGTATTGAATACAGCATCGTTATTTCTAATTTGTTAGTTTAAAAATGATTCATTTACGGACGTAGCTGTATTAAGATATTTTGTCCAGACTCAAATTAGATGTTTCTAAAGTTAATTTGGTGAATAATAACCGGAGTACCCAGTATATTGTACTTTTTTTCTTATATCACTTATTTAATCCTTAATATCATTCTGTTTTTTTTGGGTGTGAAACTGGAACAGTTAGTAGACACTCCAAGAGATAATTAATAATAAGATGTGCGTGACTGAAATCATACATTTTATTTCCATCTAGTGGCGGCGTTATAATCTGCACACCTAAATTTTCGTTATTTAGTAAGAGTGGGCTCCTATATTTAATTTATCGATATTTTCACTTTTCATTTCCTATTTGCGTCATTACTAATATATTTTATAGATTTCAAGTTCGCCTAGATTTATTTAATTTAAGTTAGATTTCATCAAATACAGTCGTTACATTGCAGCTATTAAATTAAGACCGTAAAGAAGTTTTAAATTCTAAATGAAGCTGTTAATTAAAAAACCCTTTCTTAAAGATTATTTTATTTAAAAGTATACAAATATGGAAGATCTAAACATTTAAAATATTCAGTATGCCTCTTTATCCTATCCTACAGCAACTATATACCGCATGTGTCAAATATCATTAGGCATAGAGAATACGTATGAGTACATACGATGTATATGTATATGGAAAAGCCGATCCAATGCCGGCGAAGACCGCAACGACCGGCGACGATTGTCTCCGATAGCTTCGCAAATACAAGTTAGCAGTAATCATTTGACCATCGACATAGCTACTTGTAATGTGTTCTAAAATAACATTTACGAATTGCAAGGGATTTGCTTTTCTTATTTCTTTCAGTAGATCAGTAGATGCAGGAAATTTTTAAGCTGCGGTGCGTCGCATAGACAAAAGCGTAATTCTAATAAAATTAAAGAATAATCCTAATAAAATAAATAAAAAAGGATTCTAAAAATTATAGTAAATTATAAAAGAGGTTCAAAAATTCCTCCTTGCACAGCAAGACATTGTCCTAGGCGGTCGTAGAAATTAGCTCTTACATTTGCTAACATGTCGGCAGTTAATGAATTCGCAGCCTCAGTTATTTTTTCTCTCAAGGCAACTAGATTTTCTGCTCTACCAGCTTCATGAGTATAAACAATATTTTTTAGATATCCCTACAAAAAGAAATCATTTGGAGATAGATCAGGAGATCGCGGGGGCCATTTAATGTTTCCTGTTCCAGTAATAAGACGGTCAGGAAAAGTATTTCCTGGAAATTCCTTTACCCTCACTCCATTATGTGCTGGACAGCCATCATGTTGAAACCAAACGATTTCATGATTTATTCCAATGTTTTGAATGGCGGGAAGTATTTGATTTTTCAGTAATTCGAGATACTTGTCGGCATTTAATATACCATCAATAATATAGGGGCCTATAGAATGGTCACCTAAAATACCTGCCCAAACGTTTTTGGAGTTTTTGAGGATACTGACTGCGATTTGCAAAATGCCTGTGTTGATTTTCCTAAGCCCAATATCGAAGAACAGAGGGATTGTGCTTTCCGTGTAATGGAAAAGTTGATTCACCGGCGAAGAGAATATTTTTAACGAAATTTTCATCTCGATGTATCTTTTCCATAACGTCTTGACAAAACTGCATTCTCCGGAAATTGTCCTCGGGAAATATTTCTTTAGTTTTCGAATATTTGAAACATTTTAAACCATTACGTTTCCAAATACGTGAAATAGTTGTGTTACTTGTACCCAATTCCTCGGCAGCACTTCTAGTAGATCTCGTGTTATCAATTTCCACAATACTACAAATTAATACATCCCGCCGTTCTCTTTCCGCAATTTTTTGTGGTAATATCTCTCGTGGTTTACATTTGGTACAGTTATTGAGACAGAAACAAGTTCCAAATTTATTTATAATATTATAAATTGTTTGTCTACAAGGTACAGAACGGTCTGCAAAAGTCAGCGCAAACAAATGCACTCCATTGCAGACTTGCCAACATAAAACCATTTTACTAACTGAAGCTTTCCAGTGGGTGTATAAAGAGCCATCATACATTAATTTTATTGTACGCTTTCAAACTGTAACGACCGCAGCTAGACTGAATGTAAAATTTCCAGTCAATCGGTATCGGAGACAATCGTCAGTCGTCGCGGTCTTCGCTGGCATTGGACTGGCTTTTTCATGTACGTATACATTGTATGTACTCATACGTTGATTCTCTATGCCTAATGATATTTAACACATACGGTACCTATAGTAGACTTCAAATTAAGTTGGGTATGGCTCATCGCAATACCAGTGTAGAATACACCGGTTTCAATATTCTATCTAACACAGCATGTAGGAACTGATTTGCATAAAAGAAATATCACAAGATTTAAAATGCACCACAAGCTACTGTGAATCAATCGTTTACTTCAACAAGTAAAAATATAGAACAGACTAGTTTCCATTATGACTTGTGAAACGCCTCCTTAAGTACAGACATTCCACTTTCGAAGTTGGATAATTCGACGTTTAAATTTTTTTAGAGAAGTACACGTCAGTTCCTAGTCACTCAACTACAAGAAAAAATTAAATTAATCTATTGTTTAAAGAAATTATGATGAAAATTAAGGAAACAATAGGTGAAAATTATATTTATTTCGTAGTCCATGAGACAACGTCATATTGCCAACTTATTGATTGGCATTTTAAATGAAAATTGCGCCAGACAATCCTTTTTACTTGGTACAGAAGAGTCAGAGAAAACAACTATAACAAGATTTATAAACAATAGTTTAACGGGGTTTGATTTGCCGAATGCCGTTCTAAGTAATAAGGTATTACTGATGTTATCGGATGCTGCGACATATAAAGTGCAGTCAGCACATAATTTGAAGATTTTTTACCTGAATCTGATGCACATAACATGCTTTTAACAGGGTAGCAGAAGAAATATGTTACACATTTCCAGATATTAATTCATTGACAATAAAAGTATTTATTAAACCACCGCTGAGGGTTCAAGCATACAAAGGATAAGTTACCTGGCCTGGCATTGCCACCATAACCCATAATAACAAGATGGGGCACGTGGCTTGATGCAGCTGTATTTTATGTAGATACGTGTGAACAGATAATAGAATTCATTCTCTCTTTTTCAAATGACTCGATAACAATTGCAGATTGCTAAGATATACTAAATAAACCGCAAATGTGCCAAGAGTTAGCTTTTATCAAAGCAAACTATGGATTTATTAGTGAACACTACGAAAACTTGAAACTCAAGGTGTTGAACTCAGTGAATCGATAGAATTGATTCAAAGTTTCAATAACAAAATTTATAATGTGAGAGGCATCATAGGAGAGTGGTTCAAAATTAAATTAACAAAAGTTCTAGAGAAAAACAAAGGCCTGCTTAGTAGAATATCCAGTGTGTTTCAAGGAAACTACGATGGAACTATTGAGATGAGTCCATCAATTATCTGCAAATATAAGTATGCGCCAATTACATCAATTGACGTTGAGCTAAGCTTTTCAGAATACAAGCTATTATTGACGGATCGCAGAAGATAATTTTTAGTTGAGAATTTAGAAAAGCATTCAATTGTAAATGTTTACAATACTATACAAAGGCAAATGTAAATACAAAGAGTTACATTGTTTAGCTTACTTATTTTTATTATTATTATTAGAGACCGAACACGAGAGGTTGGTCCATCGCCCACGAGCGTACTATTATATTTTTAAAGTTTTTAATTTTATTTACATAATTATACTTATAATAATAAAACGGGTATATATACGGCCACAAAATACATTTTTATTTGTTCATTTTGTAGTTCAAATTGAGTAAAGGAGTATTAATATTTACTAGCAATACTTTCTCAAGCTTCTCTTCTGTAAAATTTGTTCTCTTTGAATGAAATACATCCTCGTAAATAGAAAACGTCCTTTCTATATCGCAACCGGTTATAGGTGCATACTGGAAATATTCTTTTATTTCTGCGTATTCTGCAGTTAGATGTTGTGACATTGTTACCATACACAATTGCCGCAATGTTATTAAATCTGGATTTCCATTAAACATTGCGTCTAATTTTTGCCGAAGGCCACATCCGAAGTCACTTGGAATACTTTTCAAATTATTAATAGCCACATCTAATGTCGTTAAACCATAATTTAATTTCATATTTCGATTTTCAAAATAAGTGATTAGTTTTGGCAAATTTCCAACGTGTTCCTGAAGAAAGTACAACTGATTTTTTAAATGTGGAATTTGTGTTAGTTCCTCGCACTCAGAAATACTTCGAGCATCGTCATTTAAATATGTAACGAAATTTTGTAAACTATCGAAATTCTCTGCATAAAAACCAGTAGCTTCCAACCATGTCCACCATCTAGTTATTACTGGAGAAGGCAGCTGTGACAAAGATAGCAGTTTTTCCCTGTAAAGAGCTACCCTCAATGGTGCTTTTCTGAAAACTTTTTTAATAGCGGATACAAGTTTATCAACTTCTGGAAAGGCGTCTCTGATATATTCACAGATTCTGTGGAGAGCATGTGCTACACAAGTAATACGTAGCATATTACGATATGTTTCCTTTAATAATCTGCCTGTTTTTAACATATATGCAGCATTGTCACTTACAAATAAAAGTACTTTTTCTTTGTACCTATCGGTCGAATGAAGTATTTTTTGAATATTCTTATTAATGGTTTTAGCAACTGTTTCCGTATCAACTGTATTTATAACTTTTGTTGCTATTACACATGCGTTATATGGAATAGTTGGATGTAGTACACCAGCCAGAACATTTACCACACAGCGTCCTAATATATCGACAGTTTCGTCGGCACTTATCCAGAGGTACTGATTTGAAAGATGGCTTCTAATGCGTTCTACTGCTTTCGTGTAGCACTTAGAAACATAATATCTGCGTAAGGTGGATTCATCAGGAACATTTCGACCAGTATATTTTTGGAGAAAAGTTTTTAAAGTGGGATTGTTAAGTTTATTTAATGGAAAATTAGCCGCCATAAAAGTTGCACAGAATTCTTCGTTAAAATTGTAAGATTCCAACGGTTCCAATTTCTGTGCATGTGTTTACGATGCTAAGTGACGTTATACGTAGGATTTCATGGAATTTTTTAACGATATTTTACATATTTTGCAATAAATTTCGGAATCACTAACAATGGACATATAATCAGTATGACCGTTAATCCAACTCGCCATTGTTTTACGATGCCGTTCTCGACGTTCTTCCATATCATATCTGAAAAAGTAACTTAGACAATGCTCTAGATCTAAATAAATGAAAACTAAAAATGTATGAGTAAGTTATTGAAACTGAACGAAATTCAATGCATACTTACGTCGAAATAATTGGGAGAAGTAGATTCAATCAAGCGATATTAAACAGGATCTATCACAAAAATTACGATGTAATTAACAATTAAAACTATGAAAACAAGAAACTAACTCACAGCACCTTATTTATCTTACGAAATATAATCTAAATAGACCAAATTATTAAAACCCCACACGCTTCTATCTACGCCCATGAAAGGGAATTTTAACTGTAAATATCAAACAAAAAACGTCTCAATTCTCAATGAAAACAGATGTGCGGGCTAGCCAGATCAATAGTGCGTTCAATAACTGCGTGATTTACTTACAGATGTAGACTATTTATATCGTCTGTCGTAATGACGACGTCATTTCAACCCGATGTTTCCGGTCTCTGATTATTATACATGTATTTTGTAAAATTTCGAATAAAATATTGATATAGCACATATTTGTGGTATTTCTAAATTTATATTGACATTATTTAATATTTGACAATCATTTAGTTGTGTAACTATCACTTAAACTTGACATATTTTTGCATATTAATAAAAGTTCTGCATATTTTCATCGAATTTTGGAAATATATATGCGCATATAATACAGTTTCCCTGTGCATATAATTCCCAGCTTTAGTCATAATTAGAGCAGACCAATTTCCGTGCGCGCCATGAGCGCCGGTATGAGAGTGTAATTCGTAATATATTAGAATATGCGATAGAATAGGGACGCAACATGAGCTTGTTACCGATATAAGTATAGAAGTAGAGACATTTATTCTATCAGAAATAATTAAATATACATTTGGTTTTCTGCTATTAAAGTAATATGCATAAACACACTAAAAATAAGAATAGTACATATTATAGCAGCGTTGTATGTACCTATAAATAAAATGGAAAATGTATGAAATCAGTGATTGTGTGCAAGACACTTTATTACGTATGCTTACACTTACATGCAGTCTAAGCAAGTACCAAACACATACTGAAATCTTTTTATTAGTTCTGATGCAATACAATCATCCTCACACCGGCGCACATGACGCGCACAGAAATTGGTCTGCTCTAGTCATAATGATAGCTAACCTTCGAAGAAGCGAAAGCAGCACACGCTTAATTAGTTGTTGGTGACAATTATTGCATGTAGTTTTCCTGAAACTTTATTGTATTACACTGGGGGTTTCTAGAAATATGCTTCAATTATTTGAACGAATTGTTTTCTAGAATGTTCAGAAATCTACGCGCATCTACGTTGAGAGTTCATCTTAGCAACATTCGGAAAGTTAATTTCTCAAATGCTGCTAACATTTTATTGCCTTTTTTTTTAATAAAAACTTGTATATATTTTCAAAAACAATATAAAATTTGACTATCTACCAGCAACAAAATGTCATTTCCCTTTGTCATTCTTGATTCTAACTATTATCGTGTATTGTGTCAAGCACTTCAACTTTTACATGTACTTCTATATACTATGCTATACTTTGAAGAACAAATGCAAAGTAATACTGCTAAAAATTAGCCAATTCAAATAGAACAAATATTCAATTAAAATAATTAATTCGTTTATTTAGGCCAACTGTGTCCAACCTTTTTGGGCGACGGCTTATATTAAAGAAATAGCTTTGCTTTCCAGGTTGCAGACCAAAGTGTTGTGACCTACATATACAGGATGGTTTAAGTTTCTTGTCATTGATTTAAATTTTGGTAATTTTTAATTTTATATCTTAGGGGAAGGCTTGCGGACCATGAACTAATGCTTAACGAGCAACAAGTTTGCCACTAGCCTGCAGTAAATATAGAAATACTCGAGAATAATACAATATAGTCATTGAAGTTAAGTCTGAAATCTCAGTTTTAACATTGGGAAGTTTGATTGATAGTACGAATTTATAGTATGTAATTGCAAATGAAATATCTGTCTATTATCCTACTTCAAATTAATATAAATGCCCTAGTAATTCTTAACTTGTACGTAATTTTCACTATTCTCAGATACTATTAATTATTTTATGCAATCATTTTCTGCAAGGTTAATCCACGAAATTGATCGCATATACATAGTATATTTCTGATTTTAGGTGATTACGTAACCTGAAAATTTGCCAAAATATCTCAGTATATAATGTGAAACTGATTTATCTTCCTTTCATGCAAATATCTAATAACATTTCACGAAACTACGAAACGTGTCAAAACCTACACTTTTCAAAATGTATGGTTTAACAACTTGAATATAAATATACGTGCACAGGAAAAAAGTAAAGCATTTATGTATAAAAATAAATGAAGGTCATATCACTAGTTATAATAATAACGTCTGGTCAATAACCTAACGCAAATTATACTGTGCATGTAACGTGTAATTAAATATAGAACAGATTGTTAACTTATTTTTTTGGATATCAAATTTCACATAGATTAAATTACATCTAAACTATTCTATGCTGGTGGCAGTTATTCATATAAGTATTGTGGGTGGTTTCAGTATAAACTTTTATAATAAAATGTTTTATATTTTTTTCCTATTCAATTACATAGTTGTAAAATTTGAGCATTTTTTCGAATTCGTTCTATAAATTTTAACAATCTTACAGTATAACACCTTTAAACTATGGATACCTAACAAACAATATTTGTTTGGATTTATTATTTTCATAATTCTGTATTAATTTAACAATATTTGATCGGTAAAGATACAACGATGGAATAATGTGGCAGGGGAACCATGGAGTTTTGGCGTGAAAACTAACAAAGATAGGAAAGTGGGATTTTCTGTACGTATATAGTATATCACAGCAGATATGGTAAAATTATTTACGAATGTACAGGGTGTTACAAATTCCCGCATCCACCTTCAGATTTTTCAGTTTATATTTTTTAGTAATTATTTGGATAGCCACCTAAATTAACTTTGCAGTGATATATGGTTATGTGCACTTCCGATAACTAGTTTTGCTTACATTGGAATTTTTGTCAAAAATTTTACAGTTGCAGCGTCTGACGTTTTAAGACGTAGGCTGAATATGGGTATCGTGCAGCGAATTATTCTTTGGATATTAATTTGGGATCTAATACTTTATATGTTTAAATATGGTATAATGTAAGGATATATACAGGATGTTCAATAGGTCGTGCGCATTTATAGAAATTCGAATGCTTCTCCCTCGATTTTTTAAATGGAACCTATATTTTTCGATATTGTCAGCAAATTCCCTGTAAAATTACCTTCAAAATGGTACCAATAATTTAATACTTATTTCCAGTATTTTCAACGACCATTGATTCACAAAACTCTTGCCTCCTCTCGAAATCATCATCAGAGAGTTCTTGAACGAGGCAAATTTTATAAGGATTCACATTAGTATATACTATTTGTAATATTTTCTGTTTCACTTGCTTATATTTATGTTTTATTATAGAGTAACCCACATATTTCTATTACAAGTTTCGTTGCCTAGTATTTCATTAAATAAAATGCATAATGATTTTATTATCGTATTAATGTTAAAAAGATATAGCTTTCCTTTTAAGAGCAATTTATTTAACTAGAATTAATGTTTAATATCGTTGGAACATGTTAAAGCAGGACGTAATAAATAACTTGACCAATAAATATTGGCACAACACATTTTTTTTATTTGTGTTGCGTAAAGTTAACGCAGGTGACGGCAAATAGTTTCATATGCATTTATAATATGTACATACAAAGCCACGAATGGTTTCTTTTTGCGTCAGAACTTCTTAAGCAAATATGTACCAGCTAATTGAGCCTCTATTTCATCTATTTAACTTTTCCGTGTGCTTAATATCCCTACAAATATTAAATTACCGTTGTTTGCTGTATAAAAACTTTTTCCATATTCAATTCACAAATATGTTATTATTTTCTACTTTACAATTTAAAAAAGTATAGTTCTATTTTTACAGATTCGAAATTATGTAGGTCTATTTTTCTACACGTTTTTATCTGCATATCCAATAATTTTAATTTTTAATTTAAAAAGGTATAAAACCCCTTACCTACCACAATTAAGACTGGTATCCTAAACATGTATTTCCACGACTAAGTTGTCTTCCTCAGTAGATAAAGTCACTAATTACTAAAGGCCGGATTATATGCAAAAAAAAAATATACGCATAAATATGCAGATGTTTTAGCCTAAATATGCACTTCCTTATGAAAAATATGCAGGTAACAAAATACGGGGAATGTTAGAAAATGGAATACTGTAGAAAAAAATATTCTATTATGTCTACTACAAGTTTATTTAGAACATTTTATAACATAATTAACTATGAAAACAATTTACACATATTTCTCAAAGTTTTTAACAGAAAAATTGTGACGTTTGTCTGAAAACATGTATTTATATATTGAAAAGCTTCATTCTACATCGACGCTTGTTATAGGAGCATATTTCAAATTAGAAATATCTCTATTGTCAACTCAATATTTTCTACTGAATCACCACACAAGATTTTAGCAATGTATTTTAACTTTTTAAAACTCTCATTTTTTCTTATCACACTTAAAAATGTTTCATACACGGACTGTCTCACTCCTCCTTTCACATCAAAACATAACTTTTCAAATTTGTTCATTATTTCAACCCTCTCGATCAGCGACATAAATTATTTTTCCAACTGCGATATAGAATCTGTAACTGTACCCATGGACAATACACCTCGTATTTTCAGCATTTACTTCTGCTTAAGACACGTGTTTCTGCCATTTACTATTAGGCGTCATCAGTTAAGCTGGTGAAGTAATTAAAGCTTAAATCGCCTATAAGGTATAGCAAATTTTATCCTATCAGGTAGCACCATATAATATAGTGACATCTGACGCACGAAAGAGACTATGCCGAAAATGGCAACCCTTCCCTTGACCGGCTATGCCGGTACAGAAGGGAAGAAAATACGTATATAGGTGTAAGTCCATTAACACGATGCCAGATGGCAGTAAATATACAAAAAAGGTATACTTAAACCTTTTTTGTATTCGAAATCGATATTTCCAATGACAATAGGGGTTCATCACCGCGGATTCAAACCATAGTTTCCAACAAAAAATGGCATCTTTCAATATTCTAGCTAACTGTATTCTCTTATTTATTTCTTCTCTTCTTTCTGTGTGCTGTCAATTATACTGTCTAAATACGTATAGCTGGTGACCAATTCTATAATTTCATTTGCTATTCTTAAGTTTACATCTAATTCTTTCTTACTTATTACCACTGATTTTGTTTTCTTCTAAATTGATTTCTAGATTTAGCATCTCAAGCATTTCCCTCCAAATTCACAGTTTCTTTAGAAAACTTTTTTCTGAGTTTGCAGATATGGGTATGCCATCTGAAAAAACATATGCCCCAATATATAGGAGCTGCAGACGAGTATACTCTACTACAAATTTAGCCATCTGTTCCTGGCTATATTTTATTGTCTTATCCTTTGCCTAAATGAACAATAAGGAGCTCAACAGACTGCCTTGTTGGCAGTGGCGGCTCTTGATGACGTACGATGTGCGCTGCTGCACGGATGAGACTGCTTCGTTTAAGCTTTCATATACCTATACAGAGAAGCAAGTAACCGTACCGAAATCTTCCGAAATAGTTCGAAGTAGTCTCATCCGTGCAGCAGCGCACATCGTACGTCATCAAGAGCCGCCACTGCTTGTTGGACACTTTTTGCAGCCTTAATAAACTGTTAATCTAGGCGGCTCTAAACTAGTCCTCGAGCGGGTACTATCCAAAGTCGGCTACATTAATTCGCCCCCATACTAATCCCTTACCTTAATTTGTCCCCGGACAAGAGATTCAGAAATTTATACTTTCTTGAAAATATAAATACAAAGTTGGCCTGCCTATTAAATATAAATTAAATTCAAATTTATCTAAATTTAAAATTTACTCTAATCTACCATATATACTATATACTTATAATTGGTCAGTCTGAAATAACATTCCTGGCTAAGAAGTGCTTTTTATTTGTGAGAAAGTATGGAAAGCTTCGTCAGTTTGAGTGAACGTGGAAATCAAGTGCTAATTATAGACTCTGTAAAATTTACCAAACACAAATCCTTAAAAAGTGGTGAAATATGTTGGCCATGTTCGAATTGCTCTTGTACGGCAAAAGTTTATACTGTGGGTGCAGAAAATTTAATTGTGCGCAATGAAGTAGAACATAATCATGAAAAGAATCTGAAGAAACTAAACAGACAGATAGTAAGTGCTAGTGTTAAACGTAGAGCAACTGATGACATTTGTGAGAAGCCTTCAAAAATAATACATTCAGCTCTAAAAGAAAATAATGGTCATTTCAGTACAATCACCGTTCAATACATTGATTACATCCGCAACAATCTATATATAATAACAGAAGAAAAACTCTACCGTCCTTACCGAAAAATAGGGCAGAAGTTATTAAATGCTATTAAGATAAAATAAAACAAATTTTATGAATTTCACTTTTTAATTATCACTGTAACGAGTCGTTTCGCACCAACCTGGGCTTCGTCAGACATATTGCAGTGGAATGTGCTTTTAAATTGCTTATTGATTTTTTTATTCACACTACAACTTATGTTGCCGGCTGTACAGTCTAGTAGAATCCACAAACTCCCATCTCACGGATCGTTCTTCTCAGAATAGGTCCAGGTTATGTTAGAAGGAAAACAATAAATGTCAATAAAAGTCACAATTAGCTAATTTACAATTTTTAATTAAAAAAAAATCAAAAAAAAAATCCCTTTACCGAATGTATAAGGTGCTAAAGCAACATTAACAGTAGCATTAGGAGGAAACACTCTTTGTGAATATGACTCGCACACAGAGAAAAACCCCCTGTGACTCTCGAACAAATATAAAACTAATAAATACTGGAGAAATTTGTCAAGTTTGACCTCTACTTTAACCCCTACAATATCAAATGTCAAAAACAACAAAGTTTTCAAAATCCGCGTAAATTGGCTTACAGTCATGCGCAAATAAAACACGACAAAATTCAACCCACATAAAAAAAAATCCAACCTTGAATTTAAAACGTTCTAGAATATTATTTTTGAAGAAAAACTCCACTAAAAAAAAACATGACAATTTTCTCTAATACCCATATACTAACTTCAAATATCAAAATTATTACAAGGAATACATGAAATTATAATAAGCAAAATAATCGTAGTATCAAGTATATAAATAAAATATTTTTATCGAACTTACATAGATCTATGCACTGATAACAAAAAAAAAAACTACGTGAGAGATATCATACTTATTAGATCACACCAAGATCACAAATTCACGCAAAAATCGAAATAACATAACATGCACCCGAATAAAATGCATAAACAAAATAAAACCCGATTTTACTAAAACAGAGAATAAAATTGAATATCTTATTCTCTAACAACCGGTCACTTTAGAAGTCTAGATATCTCTGTCAAAATGAAGTTCCAACATCCGCACGGATATCCCCACCAACTATAAAATCAAAAATATACAGAAAAATATATATATCTTATAACAATATGATATCCGGAGTAGCGGCAGCTTTAAACATCTGACCAACCTAAATCTACGAGGATGGATCAAAATTTCAAACATAATAAAATTCATCACTTAAAATTAAATATATGTATATATAACGATCCCCGTCTGAAATAAAATAAACATCAAAAATGAAATAGATAAGTTTAATAAATGTACTACACAAAAAAGTTTAATATCGTTCAATCATTTTCCTTTCTTGTCCAAGGAAAAATCCATTACAATATGTCATATGTCTGACGAAGCCCAGGTTGGTGCGAAACGACTCGTTACAGTGATAATTAAAAAGTGAAATTCATAAAATATGTTTTATTTTATCCTAATAGTTATAATGGAATTTCATCAAGTAAAGGCCGAAACAATCATATATAGTTATTTAATGTGTTACAACATTGAATATTACGACACTGAAAAAAGAGAATTTTATCTTTATCGTCGACGAAGTTGAGGAAATTGTCGTATTCACGTGCCTAACAAATGTGTTTTATGCCATAGTGAAAAAGTATATGTCGACGGTACATTCAGTTACCATCCCGATCATTTTCTGCTGTTATTTATACTGCATATACGAGTATTACAAAATGCGTACTATATCCCACTAGCATTTTGCTTACAGCCGAATAAAAAGTGTCATAGTTTGGGTTTAAATCTGAGCCCAAAAGTCATCGTAGCGGATTTTTAAATTGCAATCTACAATGTCATAAAGGCGGACTTTCCAGATTCCAAAGTTATAGGCTGCAGATTTTATTTAGCACAAGCATGGTTCCGCAAAATTCAAAATCTGGGCCTTGTTCCTTATTATAAGAACGAAACCAGTGAAATTGGAAAGTGGCTGCGCTATATATTTGGTTTACCATTTTTAAATCTATCGGAAGCAGGTGAACTAGGAACAAGGTCAATAATAGGGTTAGAGAGATCAAGGAAGAATACTGGCAGGAATTCAGTAACGAAATGGAAGCAGACATGTATGGAGCACAAAAACGAATTTGGAAACTAGTAAGAGGCATGAAACGGGAAACGAATGAAACAATACAACTCAGAACAATTACAGAAGAAACTTGGGAGAAGTATTTCAGAAATCTTTACGCAGACATAGAGAACCCTGTAGAAACACAAGAAGAAGACATACAAAACGGCCCACCAGAGTGCACGCAAATCACCGAAGAGCAAGTAAGAGAGACAACGAGGAAACTTAAGAATAGGAAAACTCCAAACCAAGACAAAATACCAAATGAGCTAATAAAAAATGGAGGAACTGCCACCATAAAAGAATACACAAAACTGTTTAATATCATACTACAACATAGAAGAATACCTGAAGAATGGAAGAACAGCGTAACAATACCCATCTTCAAAAAAGGAGACAAAACCGATCCAGCAAACTACCGAGGGATAACATTGTTGAGCACCTCGCTAAAACTCCTAACTAAGATCATTGCGGACAAAATAACCCCAACAATGCCAATAAGCGAAGAACAACAAGGATTTCGAAGAAGTCGATCCACCACTGACGCTCTATTCATACTCAGACAACTGATAGAAAAATCATTAGAGTACAACACCCCTGCCTATCTTTGCTTTGTAGATCTAACTAAGGCCTTCGACAGAGTACAACTAAAAGACGTCATCACGATCCTGGAAAACAATAATACGAAGAAAGAATACGTAGAACTCATTAAGGACCTAAACACGAACACAAGAACGCAAATACGCACAAACCTCACCCTAACGCAACACCTACGAACCACAACAGGCATCCGTCAAGGCGATAGTCTCAGTCCTTTATTATTCAACGCAATCATGGATGAGCTGGTGAAAGCTGTAAAGAACACCGGATTAGGATATCGGATGGGCATACACAACATAAATATAATATGCTATGCTGATGACGCAGTACTTATTGCGGAATCAGAGGACGACCTACAAAGAATGTTACATGCTTTCAACAAACAGGCAGGAAAACACAACATGGAAATTTCCATAGACAAGACCAAATGCATGACCATAGCAAAAGAACCTGTACGCTGCAAATTGGTAATAGAAAATAAGACCGTCGACCAAACCATGTCAATCGAATACCTTGGGTGCAAAATTACAAGCGCAGGGTTTTTGGGTGATGAGGTGAGGAAACAAGTAAACAAAGCAGCAGCAATATCGGGACATCTTAGGTATCCAATCTGGAGAAACAAACACCTAAGTACGGAATGCAAATCAAGGATATACAAAACATGCGTACGACCGGTGATGACATATGGTGCGGAGACGAGAGCGGAAACAACGATAACAAAGAGGATACTAAGAACAACCGAAATGAAGACTCTAAGAACGATAACAGGATACACATTACATGATAGGCAAAGAAATACAGATATAAGGGAGAAGTGTCAAACGGATGACGTAGTCAGGTGGATACGGAAAAGAAGAAGAGAATGGAACCACCATGTCAGCCGAATGACTCCCGACAGAATGGCCAGAATAGTACGAAACAACATACCTCACGGAAGAAGACCCATAGGACGACCACCAAAACGCTGGCGAGACAGCTGGCAATCAAATTCACAAGAACTGCCGCCACAAAGAAACCGGAACTAAACAGGCGATACGCCTATTGAAAGAAGAAGAAGAAGAAGAAGAAGAAGAAGAAGAAGAAGAAGAAGAAGAAGAAGAAGAAGAAGAAGGCAGGTGATTGTTATGCTTTTGATTTTTCGGAAATACAACCTCAAAATGAACGTTTATCGCGCTTTTCCGATTAGTTGGTTGACAATTATATTTCAGAAGAAGCCGTTTTTCCACCTAGTTTGTGGACAGAACTCAGCGATAGCAGTGAAAGAAGCGCAAACGCTTGCGAATCTTTCCACATTAAATTTAATGCCACTTTGTATTCTACGCATCCATCAATTTTTCATTTTATTGAAATTTGGAGCAGTTTCAAACAAAGAGTATAGCTTATTTTTATAAACGTTAAATGTAAATGTTAATATGTATGTGTTAGCCCTTGTATAAAACACGCGCAGGCATTTCTATTCAATTCTTAATTAATAAAATATGTTTTGTGGCACTTACTGAGTTTTTCTTTTCTTGCATAAATAAATATGTTATCTATAGATTTTAAATAAGTATATGGGTGATTCATACTGCGATAAAGTCGGGGACGAATTCAAGAAGCTATTTTTGTGGACCTACTCTTCTCGGGGACAAGCTTATGTATATTTTTTTTTAGTTTTTGTTCTTTAAGCTTTCCCAGATTCTATTTCCTTTTATGATGTCGAACGATTATGATCTGTACGTAAATTCTATAACTATTGGCCAATATCAAAGAAACAGTACCTACATATCAATTTAAAAAAATCGCCAATTACTCGAGTGTAAATTTCAAATATCCTTGTTCGAAAATTATGTTAAACTTCGCGCTTTTGAGAAATTAAACAGATCATTACACAAAATGGCAACCCAAACTCTAATACATCTGTTACTCTATTAACGACCCGCAGAGAAGACACCGCAAAATTTACAACAGAATTAATTTATGACCCGTTACAATGTATCATTTACGCAAAATTTGAACGGACAATTCTAAGTTAATGCAACCACCATACCGTAAACAAA
Source organism: Melolontha melolontha (assembly GCA_935421215.2). Taxonomy (NCBI): domain Eukaryota; kingdom Metazoa; phylum Arthropoda; class Insecta; order Coleoptera; family Scarabaeidae; genus Melolontha; species Melolontha melolontha. The sequence goes on from OW285235.1 coordinate 205,994,840, forward strand.
TAAAACGGAAGTAGGCCATGTATAATAAGAAACGCTCTCAATGGTACACAATGCATCGGATATAAGTAGTGCAAACATATGTATATCATTGTTAAGGACGGGGTGCAACCTTATAAATTTGTATGATATATAAAAGAATGCCAACGTGTGACATTTTACGATATATTTAGTTCTCCGTAATAATGAGGTCCTTTCTTAAAATGGTACATTTAACTCCATCATTAGGAAAATACGAATGTAAAACGAGCCACAGAAAAGTACTTACGGTTCTACAGACAATGAATATACTTATATGTTAATATATGCCACATGTTAAGCAATAAGAGTCTATCTTATACGCATAATCATAATTACACAATCTGTAAATGTTACGTTTTCAAGGGCAATACAAAGTACTATGAACGGATTATTTTTAATTTTGTTTAATATTCAAGGTATTCAACTATCATTGAAAACAAAATTTGATGAGCATCTGCATTTAAAAATTACGTAATTCCATTTGATTGTAAATGAAGTATATCAGTATACAGGATGTCCTTCCGCTACTATGAGATCCGACTATATCATAAAGACTATCCGAGACGATATGTTAAAGCTGGCGGTCAATACAAGAGTAGCTTTGTTATTGTCGGCTCGCTTTAATTTTTTTTATTTTTCACTTAAGTATTATTTCTTCATTTCACCTTGGATACGGTTACCATAAACACGGTCATAATCGCCCGTGGGCATTATAACGGGCGATATGGCCCATACGCCCGGCAATTTATTCACAGTTTTTAATGTTATCTGAGTATAAATAAGACCCGAGAAGAAAGGATATACATTTTACAGAACTAATAATTTGAATTTTTAAGAAAATTTAAAGCAAGAAGCAAAACTTTAACATTCTTTACTAAAATTAACAGAATCTAAACATTGACAACTTTAAAACTTCAAAGTGTCAACAACTGTCATTTAAAACAAAATTAATGTTAAATCGTTGTTTCAAGGGGTCCTGTTAGATGCCTAATGATTCGTAACGACTGTCAACGACATGACAGTTGACAGAAATCTCGGAACATTTCCAATGCAATTTGAGTTTTCCGCTTAAGAAATTACTTCCTCGTGAAAAATAAAATCTTGTATGAACCACTAGCGTTATGGCAATTATATTGCCCTTGATCAGAGGCCCTTGGGCTGAATTAACGTCGACCTCGGAGCAATACAATACCAATAACGCCCTCGGTGCATAAATAATTATTATAGCTGACTTTCCTGGAACCCTTAGCATACAAAACTGTCTAAATAATGTTATCTTCAAGAGTTTTTATAAATATAAACGTTCCATACTTGTTTTGGCGTGTAAATATTTTTTATAGACATTCAGAATCCATATTAATATTTTAAATTTGTTACTTTTCGTTAACAAAAAACACTAGGGCTGGGCGAAGTATCGATAGATCGTCCAATACCCAATACCATAACTGGTATCGATCCCCCGATACCTCAGATAACAATGGTATCGATTCCCCGATATCTCAGATAGCGAAGGTCGATTCTAAGGTATCGATACCTAGGAATTTAACCTAAGACCTATTTTTTGTCTTTGATAGGCCAAGTTTCATTTCCATGAATCTCACTGAACATTTTTCCATTACAGACACAGGCACTTTCGACATTTTCTTCGATCATCATTTCATCGTCCTGAATGTTTACAATCATTCAAAATTATATAAGTTCAAATAATTAACGAAGTTAATGTTAATGGTGTTGTTTTGCATCATGATTACATTATATGCCTGCAATCACTGGATTCAACTGTTCTTAACACCTCAATACTGTTTCCTTTCAAAATTATTTTTAAACAGTTTTAAAGGTACTTAAATGAAGTGAATACGTGGTAGGAGAATGAGGTGTTTATATTCATTAAGTCATTTCACTATGTAATTAAAACTTGAAAATGAAAAATACAGGCTAAAAAAATTCTAATTCTTTTTTTCCCGAAAGTTTCAGCCGTACATCTTCGAACATAAACTTATGAAACACTATGTGGCTGTAATATGTAGGTACTTCTGCAAATAAAGCCATACTTAAAGAAATGTTTAGTAAAGTATTTTATGTAGATAATTTTATACTATCAAATAATCATTCACTAGTAAACACTTGTCTTCGACTGCTTAAGAAGTTTAGATACTTAATATTCTACATATATTACATTGGGCTGTCATTATAGCCAAAGCTTTTAACGATTATATCTTAACATGCATCGAAGTAGTTGTTAACAGATAAATATCTTGTAATAGCTTTTGTTATAAAGGTATATGTATATATACAGACACTTTCTTATTAGTTATACAGACAACCCACCAAGGTGGGTATCTGTAAATTGTGTTGCCTAGACTAAAAAATGTACATCCGTATAATATAAATTTAAGTTTTATTTTTATTTATCTCTTTTTGTATTATATATTTAATATTGAGAATTTTGTATGCGAACAATACGACATCAAAATTTTAGCATTAGTATATCTAATAGAGCCTTTATTAACTCATTACTCATTACATAATCTTTAATATAATTAATTACTATAAAACATAATACATTTATTCTGCTTTATAACAAAAAATATTCATTATTAGTTAATAACTATTAAAGTTTAATACTTAATAATCTACATAAATAAAAATGTAAATGTTCGTTTGTTAAATCTCCGAAAGTTCTTCACCGATGGCTTTGAAATTTTGACACAACGTTGCATTCGAATACGCGCGTGTTTTTATATAAAGACCTATTACAAAGATGTCACACCTTTGACAGGTAAAAGTATGTCACACCTGTCACTGGGAAAAACATGTTTTTCTTTAAACAGTGCCATCTACTGGACGTAACAGCAACACACGTAATACCAAACATTGCTCATGTCCACAGATCAGTAATAATAGAGATGTGTAACTTAATAGTAAAATAGATCCCTATGTAAGCTTGTGGACTGGGATCCATGCTTGGAAAGGGGATAATTGTGTATGCAACCAACATAGCTGTAGTTAAATTACTATTGGGGTTATTCAAATTTTATGTATGAAGGAAAAATAATATTTCATTTTGCAATTTTCAATATATGTGTTACAATATATGTAATTTAGAACCCATTACATAAACTTCTTAGACATATTCAATGCAGAATTTAATCGAACGAAACATTATTTTTCTCCGTACTCTATTTAATTCTTTTCCACCTTCTTGAATATCTTCGAAATATATCATAAAATGTAAATTCAAATGAAAATTACAAACAAACGTAATTCGTATAAAAATATACTTAGGATCTATACCAACTCTTATGCCACATGAATTTAAAGAAATACAATAGTATTTTCAAAAATTGTCTAGTTTGACGTTTCAGAATATGACATTATCCAGTTAATATTAATTTAAAAAATCTACAACTAATAATATCGAAAAAATGGTAAAACTCTACACTATTATCCATAGTCCTAAATACTACTTACACAAACAAACAATAAATCCAACGAAAGTTTATAACATATAACACGGGCACAAGATCACAAAATTTAAATACGGCGAATACTAATCGACCAAGATAGCCAACATTAAATTTTCGTTAATATATGAAATTCCTATCCCAGAACAACTTCTAAATGCAATACCCTTGTGATGTTTAAGTTGCATAACTAATTTCCTTCCCCTCACCTTGTTTGGATGCCTTTCCCGCAAAATTATACACGGATAGCCTACATATCTAAATATATTTATTTGTTCAAAATTATACAAGTGTATAGAACTCGTCAAGTATATGTATACAAGTACATGTAAATATATAAAAACAAAATGAAGCGTGACATAGACAACACATTAAAATTTTTTTGAATAAAATTCATCCAAAGAATAGAAAGATTGTATACCTACATAAAAAAACTTCTAATGTTTTTTTGAAGCACTTTTTCTTGCTCAAGTCGTTAATGTACTTTGGGATATGATTATAAATATTTAAGGCCTGACTAGTTGCGTTCTTTTGTACTCCAAAATAGATAGTGTATATGGGACCAATTCAGTTGTGAATCGACCCTTATGCCGAGAAACATTACTTCGGACGACGAGGCTAGTACATCGTCTTCAAAGTTTACAATAAGATCTTGCCGCTGAGAAACAGCGAAATCGATGATTTGGGTCTTGCCCACATTCAATTCAAGTTCGTTCGCTCTGAACCATGCGCTCACAGAGGAGAATGCCTGTGCAATGGTTTCCCTCAAGACGTTTGTTTCCGTTGATCTTATTGTCAATGAAACATCATCCGCAAATAAGGCCATATGATAATTAAATACTAGTGGTAACCCATTTATGTAAATTAAAAATAAAAGAGGCCCCTGCACGAATCCCTGTGGTACACCCCTGGTAATAGCGAGCCACTCAGACCCTATCCTGGTTCCCTCCCCATTCACTACCACACTTTGTCTTCTGTTTTCTAGATAGGATTTAATAAGGCTCTAACAATATCCCCTAAATCCCAAGTTCTCCAATTTCTCCAAAAGGATTTTGTGATTAACGCTATCAAAAGCCTTGGACAAGTCCATAAAAATTCCTGCTACTTGCTCTTTGTTCGACCAGGCATCAAGTATTTCTCAAATCACCTGAAATACGACTGAATATATCGATTTTTCTGTTTGATAACCATTCTGTATATCTGTGATAAGTTCATGTTTGTCAAGAAACCATTCATTTTTCTATATATCAGTTTTTCAAACACCTTGGCCACATTCGAAATTAGTGCTATAGGTCTATAATTTGTGCTGTCATGAACATCTCCTTTCTTGTACACCGGACACACAACAGCCATCTTCAAAGCATCCGGAAAGGTGGACGCCTCGAAACATCTATTGACAATATGACACAGTGGGTCAGCCAGATGCTCTGCGACAGCCTTAAGTACGGGAACAGATATTTCGTCATGTCCCGCAGACATGGTGTTCTTCAGTTCCATTATGGTGTTGAAGACCTCTAACGGTTCCATAAAACACGTCTCCTTACAGGACATTTCTTCAAAATGTGCCGAAAAAAAAATAGCAGCCATAATCTTATTGACCGCAGAAACGGTTTTTGTCTTCTTTGGGGGACGTCCATCAGAAGAAATTTATTATTCTGGCCTTATTTTTGTCTCCAGAATATAGTAATGTAGGTACCTAGGTTTCACCCTCGGTGACACAAAAATTTCTTGGAATTTTGTTTGAACTTAGCCATATGATATGCCTGTTTTCTACAATCTAGCGCACTTTCAATCTCCAATCGGACAAAATTATATCGTGGAGTTTTGATGTGAAACATTTCAGGGCGCGCCATGGTGGTAAAATCGGCGCTTGAATGCCATCATGCGACAACCGCTCAATCAGTACTCCCCTCTCTTCGCCATACCGCTGGCGCTCCCCCCTCTCTGCAGCGCGTATACTATGTATGCGTGTATATCGGTGAATGCTATAACCTGTGTGTATGCTGGCGCCCCCTCTCTCCGCTAACCCTGCAAGCTGTACAGTAGGCGTTCGCTGATTTTACGTGTGTGTATGTGTGTTTATTGATGCGCGCTATACTCGCTTTACTTGCGTACACTGCTCAACATATAGGTTCGGTCTACAATCATCTTGCATGCGGCTTCCCATACATAAGGCGTGAGAAGTTGCCAAACCGTACCTATCTAACAAATATACATACGAGAGCCGGCAAGTAGACCTTTAGAGAAATAAAAATGTTCTTCTAGATTAGTGGTTTGCCGAAGCAGATGTGATAGACAACGTACTTTAATTTTACCAGTACTTTTGTTGGAGAATTGACAATTGAATATGAATGTATTCCGTAATAGTGATATACTATACAGCTATGAACATGTACAATATTGTTAACAACGAGCGCAATAAACATAATTCGAGAATCTTTTAGGTAAATAGTCATTAAATACTAGCTGTAAAAAATAGTAAATGCATAACACTACCAAAGTAGACGTATTGAAGTAAGAGAAAAAAAAATGCTCTTCTAAAGGCAATAAATTTTAAAATAAAATAGATAAAAAAATAAAGAAAATTCTTGGAAAACAAAATGAAAAAATTCAATAAATATCATTTCTGGGGAAACAGGAAGAGTACGATAAACTAAAATAATAATTCTAAATAATGGAAATTGAAATATACTTCTAAAATAAACGGAATTCTTGAAAAACCAAATTAAAACTTCTCAATTAATCAAATGTTCGAATAATCCACCTCTTTGCTCCTGACAGTACGCAAGTCTATGATAAAAATTATTTCGTACATTCGAAAACATTTCCGGGGTTATCGTATTTGCACAATCAACAATTTTTTGTTGTAGTTCCCCAAGGTTACGTGCTCGATTGTGCTGATGACTATACAGGGTTTGTTTTACATACCCCCAAAAAAAGAAATCCAGGGGCGTTAGGTCGGGGGATCGTGGCGGCCAAACAATTGTACCAACGGAACTTATTAGACGTTCATGAAATGTTTCCCTTAAAAATGCTTGAACTAGACGAGCAGTATGGACAGGACAGTTATCCTGCTGGAGCCAAATATCGTCAAAATTAACCTTAAGGGCACGAAGAGCTGGTATAATTTAATTTTGCAGCATTTGCAAATATTTAGCTGCTGTTAAGGTGCCGTCAATAATAAAAGGACCAATGATGTGATCCCCCAAAATGCCGGTCCACACGTTCAATTTTTGGGGATACTGGGTACGCAGAGGTAGATAGATATGACAATTTGCTTTAGACCAATATCTTGTAGCCATTGGATTATGACGCCCATGTAAATAAAAGGATGATTCGTCCGTAAACAAAATATTTGCAATAAAATTGTTATTGGCAATGACCTTCTCCATAACCTGTTTGCAAAATGCAATGCGTTTTGATTCATCGTGAGGAAATATTTCTTGATGTTTTTGAATTTTAAAGCTACGGTATCCTTGCTTATTCAAGATTTTTCTTACAGTTCTCGCTGGTATATTGACTTGTTCGGCAATTTGGCGCGATGAGCATGGTTCATTATGTCCAACCGCGCTACATACTAAAACTTCCCGTTCTTCTCTTCCTTCATTCAATACGCGCATTCTAGGTACCTTCTTTATACATTTTCGACAATTTTGCACACATCCAGTAGCTTCAAACTTATGAACAATACTCATTATTGTTGGTATTGTAGGCACAGGTCTATTTTGGAAAGAAAAAATAAATCGCCCTACTACCTCTTGAGCAGTACTACCAGAGTAGTACCACTTAATAATTTGTACCCTTTCCTCGTTTGTATAAACCAACATATTGAATAAAAACTATACAAACAGGCCAAAATCAAATAATACAAAATATAACTGCCAATTAGAAACAAATTAAATTCAACAATAAAATTAATAAATGTGAAGTAGGTAATTCTTATAATATTAACTTCAGATACTTATTAAGAATATCACGAACGTGAATAATAATATAAAAATTAAGAAAACAACCACCAACATGCACAATATTGGTCTCTTATGATCGAAATGATCGTATCGACCTGTCTTTAAGGGTTCCCACTACTTTTCTCGAACAGTACTTGCGCACTTGTGTATTTAACTTGGCAACTACGTTCGTTTATATACATGGACTTGTAGCTCGCATTTAAGGTAAAAACGGGCCAAACGTGTATAAAATCCGCATAACTCTTATGAGCATAAAATCAGAGTTTTTTATTTGCGTAAACAGGATATAATATATTCACAGTCACTTATAGACTTCATAGGATACATACATTGCGCATTGCTAATACATACTTGTAAAACTTAAGTCAAATAAGACATGTCAAATTTGATAAGCCTGGCTTACGTTGATAATATGTTAGTATACGGGGCCGTCCTTTCGAGCATAACTAACCGAATACGTTGAAACTTTTTATTAATTTTAAACATGAGTAATAGTGAAGGTAACAATGACAGTGACAATCTAAATATTTCTTTACTTTACTTTATATTCCCTTCTTTAAATAACAATCGATTTCGATGTTTCACATTTGCCAGGCGTTCCGCGATGGCTATTTTTTTTTTAGTTTTAATAATAAGCAAAGAGGATTTTGTTAATTAAAACCCTAAAATGTACCATCTTAGAGTAACCCCTTGTCCAATTTTTTTTTATGTAGAAGAATTTTCTCGGTTTCACCGTTTCTGGGTTTAAAATTTTTATAATTAGTTCATAGACTATCCATAACATGCCAATATTGAAATTATACTTTATTGTGTGAAAATTTATGGAAAAGCATTTTCTAAATTATTAAGAATATTTACATTTTATTTTGTATTGATTAATGTAATGTTATGCAATTTCTTTTCAAAAAATACGTATCGAACGTTCATTTGTCAAGATTCCAATGTTAACTAGCTCACTAATGGGAAGCAGACATATTGATAGTGTTTTATACGCCCAAATATCTGCATTATTTACTTTTAGAATCATAGCAGATTAATTAAGTAATTAACTTAATTTTATTCGGATTCATTCACGTTATCCAAAAGAAATAGTAAAGGTAACTCCCTGATTTATGTACCTATTATCTAGGTATATAAATCAGGCCTATTTTCTAGAGTAAAATATTTCCTTTTAAAACCAACACGCCTGAGTTGATAAATTTATTCAACTGAAACGAAGGCTTGGCAGCAATAGTAATCACTAATCACTAAAGCTAGGATTATATGAAAATGCATATTTTTTGTTTATAATATGTTTACCAAAATTCTTACAGATCTATACGGATCACGTAAAAAAAAACATTTGCGACTACTTTTGTTTTACATATCTTGCATGTAAATACTGCTTTCAGCGTATTTCATATAAAATTGCATATTTGTTCATATTTAATAATTTATTTCTGAACTGCACCGTAAAAAATATATAAAACCATTTATTCATAATACATTACAATACAGTAGCAGTCCGCATGCAGCGGGAATTCCCAGATTTGTGCTTATCAAGTTAGGGAAGTTCCAGTGAATCTACGAACAATAAAATTTACCTATAGGTCAATCATATCGAAATTTGTGCTTAGTTAATTCTCGAAAGTTATATGTATACGTAATTTTACCTTGTTATTTTTGATATGTTGAAATCATATTCACGTGTGTCGATCTGGATAAAAGATTATCCTGAATTTTGTATATAATGGTAGAGTATTTAGTAGGTATTGCAGTAAAATTGTAAGTTTATATTTATTGATGTTTAATTTCATATTTTAATACCTGCAATTAATTATTGTAGATTCGATGAGACAAAAAATTTCAATTAACGCAGCATGTCGGAATTGATTTGTATAAAAGACTCTGAAGACTCTACTCTGAATCAATCGTTTACTTCAACAAGTAAAAATAAGAACAGAATAGTTTCCATTATGACTTGTGTAACGCCTTCTTAAGTGCAAACATACCATTTTCAAAGTTTGGTAATTTAACGATTAAAATTTTTTTAGAGAAGTATGCGAAACTGTCAGTTCCTAGTTGCTCAACTATTGTTTGAAGAAACAGTGATAAAAATTAAGGAAACAATAGGTGAGAATTATACTTATTTCGTAGTCGATGAGACAATAGACAGTTGTGGACACTATATTGCCAACTTATTGATTGGCATTTTAAATGAAAATTGCGCCGACCAATCTTTTTTAATTGGTACAGAAGAATTTGAGAAAACAAATAACTTAACCGTAACAAGATTTATAAACGATGGTTTAACGAGGTTTTATTTGCCGAATGCCATTCCAAGTGACAAGGTATTACTGATGTTATCGGATGCTGCGACATATATGGTGAAGTCAGCACAGAATTTGAAGATTTTCTACCCAAATCTGATGCACGTAACATGTTTGGCCCATTCTGTTAACAGGGTAGCAGAAGAAATAAGTTAGATTTCCAGATATTAATTCATTGATCAATTTGACAAAAAAAAGTATTTATTAAAACACCGCTGAGGGTTCAAGCATACAAAATAAGTTACCTAGTCTGGCACTGCCACCGCAACCCATAATAACAACACGTGGCATTGGGCATTGGTTTGAGTCCGATCCAAAACATTTTATATCAACAGTTAGACGTAGGAGAATTTGGTTATCGATGGATTCCACATCGTCACATAAAGCAATACTAACAACTGAGTATCTGAACATCCCAAACGTCAGCATCATGGTCGATCCACCATACAGCCCTGACCTAGCACCTTATGATTTCTTTTTATTTCCACAAATTAAAGATAAAATGCGTGAAATTACTTTTACGTCATCAGATGAAGCAGAGGAAATGAAAACCTGGTTTCTGAAGTATCTCAGAAATAGTGGTATCATTACTTAAAGGACTGGTTTCATCAAATGTAAAAATGTATTAATGTTAAATGAGAATATTTTTAAAAACAGTAAAATCATTTAATTTTTCGAAACTAATCCTTGTTTGATTTATTAAAAATTTTCAGTGCATGTACCGTGTGTTTCACAAAAATTTCCAAAGGCTATAACGTCTTTATTTATTATCTAATTTTAATGATCTATACATCAAATTAAACGATTTCGGAAAGACTACATACAGCAATGCGAATTATATTTTTGTCACATATTGCAGTGGAATGTGCTTTTGATTGCTTATTAATTTTTTTGTTCACACTACAACTTATGCTTCCGGCTGTTCAGTCTAGTAGATTCCTCGAGCTCACTTCTCACGGGTCGATCTTCTCAGATGAGGGCCAGGTTATGTTTGAAGTAAAACAATAAACATTAATAAAAGACTCATTTAGCTAGTTTACAATATTTAATAAAAGAAAAAAAAAATTCCTTTACCGAATGTACAGGGAGCTAAAGCAAAATTAACAGTAGCTTAGGAGGAAAGACTCTTTATGAATATGACTCGCGCAAAGAGAGAAACCCCCTGTGACTCTCGAACAAACATAAAATAAATAAATAATTGAGAAATTTGTCAAGTTTGACCTCTACTTTAACCCCTCCAATTTTAAATGTCAACAATTACAAAGTTATTGAAACCGCGTAACAGTCTTACAGTCATGCGCAAATAAAACACGACAAAAATCAACCCACAACTAAAAAAATCCAACCTGAATTTAAAACGTTCTAGAATATTATCTTGAAGAAAAAACTCCACTAAAAAAGAAACATGACAATTTTCTCTAGTATTCATATACTACTTTAAATATCAAAATTATCACAAATTATACACAAAATTAATTATAAGCAAAATAATCGTAGTATCAATTATATAAATTAAATATTTTTATCAAACTTACATCGATCTAGCACTGATAACACAAAAACTACGTGAGAGATACCATACTTTATTTACTTCAACCACGAGATCATCAACTCTCGTAAAAATCGAAATAACGTTACATGCACAGTAATAAATGCATAAACTAAAATAAAAACCCGACTTTACTTAAAACAGAGAATAAAAATTGAACTTCTTATACTCTGCAACCAGTCACTTTGCAAGTCTTGATATCTCTAACTAAATTTACCGCGAAAAATTCCTACATCTAATTCAATAGTACCACAACTGTCCGCATCCATACGTTTAAACTAATAAACATACAGAGTCAGTCAAAAATATAATTACAAATATAATAAATATCAATAAAATTCAAATGTTATTCAAAATTTAAATCTTCCATCTTTTTCTCTCTCTCTCTGGATAGAAAAATCCACGACACAATCCCCAAATTTATCCGAGAACAAAGTCAGAACATTCCTGATCTTTTTTCAAGGATAAATTTCAGCGCTACCACTTGAGACAGTGTCGCACCCTGTCTTAGTTCCCCGCACTAACATGTTGCATTGTTGTTGAACAGGATCATCCTCGTTCTGATGCTGTAGTGTGACAAACGGATTCAACATCTCAATATACATTCTGTATATAATTTTTTATGAATATAAATGTCTTATTTGACTTAAGACATGTTATCTGTTATGTCGTTTTGCTTGACATAATTTATTTATGTCATCTTTGACTAGACATAATTTATTAATGTCATATTGCTTGACATTCTCGAATGGGCTTCGTTACATACATCGTAGACGATGGAACACGCCGAAGTAACAGTCATCATCGTCGAATATTCGAGCACTCTCTCGATCTCCTGGACATGAACATCTCCAATGAATTTTCATAGATAAAAGAAAAACATAGCATTACCAACTCATATACCAACTCATTATAACAATCAAATTCATAACACCATTAATTCCCAAGCAATAACAATAATAATAATAATAATTATAACAATAATATCATAAGCTCAATTTCTTCTTCCTATATTTATATAATTTTAATTTTTTCTTACAACGCAATTCCCATAATCACCAATTTTTTTATATTCGTAAATAATTTTATTTCATAATTTTTTTTTCGTAGATAATTCTAATTAATTTTAATTATATCAACAATAATTTTATCATAACTCATCCTGTATATATCCATTTACTTAATCCTATTCATTACCATGTCAATTAAATCAGCAATTCGTATACCATCATAATCAAATATATTTATTCATTTACCTTTTCACATGCCAATAATTCTTTTTTTATAAATTCATAATTACCATACTTTTATTTCAACAATATATATATATATCTGTATTTCTATCATAATAATTTTTTTCATATACCGACGAAATTTTAGTTAAATATACCGACGAAAATTTTTTTCATATAAATATACTTTCATTTTCCTTCAAATATTTATTTCATATATCCTCGACGAAATTTTGTAAATTTTTTCATATTCAAAATATCCTATAACTTTTTATCACGACGAAATTCTGTAAACACCTTTTTATTTTACCTCTAATTCCTCTTCTTATACTAATAATTTAATTCTAATTATCCTTTACGTTAAGTTTATTTCAATATCCTATATCAACTCCTATAACATTTCCAAATTTTATATATATATATCCTTTAGTACATCACATTCCAATTAATTAACTCAAAAGCAAAAATCCTTATACCTCGCATATTAATCTTAATAGTTTACAACAAAATTTTCTCATTAAGTTGGGCCTATCTGAAATATCCGACTGTAAATAATTTGTAGTTTCATTTTTACTTTTACCTTAATATAAAATGTGGGTCTAATAATTTTAAATTTAGTACCCTTATATTTCTTAATTTTCAAAGTATTGTTTTTAAAAACTTTATTGTTGACATGCATCTGATTTATATTATTTAAAAAGCAATTGTATTTTAAAATAGAATTACAGGAATTATTGCGTTTACTTCCTATATAATTATTCAAATTATATTTATAAATGTCATTTTTAGAAACCAATTTCATTTTTATCTTAGTTTGTTTATCATTAATATCATTAATGACAACTGCTTGTTTATTTAATTCATTGACCATTTTCTCGTGATTACTTTCATCCATCCTACATTCTAACTTTGCATTTGTTTTAATTATATTAAATTCTCTTATCTCGTTAGCTTTAAAATTAATTTTATTTAATATATTTTCTTCGCTTACCCTAATTTGATTATTTCTTCTTCCAATTTCTGTATCCAAATGATTTCCATCGTCCTGTGGCTTAGATTCTTCCCCAGGCACGTCCTCTAAACTTTCCTTTGTAATTGTTGATTCCTTTTCTTCTTGTTGCATTATTATCGATTCCTTTTCTTCTTGTTGCATTATTATCGATTCCTTTTCTTCTTGTTCCATTATTATTAATTCCTTTTCTTCTATTGCTTGTTTTTCCTCGACGTGTGCTATTTTACTTTCACTTCTTATGTTTTCTTTATTTATTGGATTGTTACTTTTTCTTGGTGCCATTTGATCCATTATCTCTTCTACTTTACTATCCATATCCTCTTGTCGTTGTACTATCCTACTCATCATCATTTCTCTTTCCATATCATTATAGTTTTGTTTTATTTCTATCAGCATTTGCATCATTGTGTGCATCATGTCCAACATCTGTTGACTGCTTACTCCGTCGCCCCCTCCTTCATGCATGTAACTAGCATTACCCATTCTTTGTTTCAAATTCATTATATTTTCCATATTTATTGTAGTTGCTTTCTATTTCTTCAATATAACTCTTTTAACTTTGTTATATTCACGTCACACTTTGGGCTCGCCAACTTTATAAATTAGCGTGTATTTCCAAATTATTTGCTTATAATTTCATTAATAATTCCTTTTCTCATTCGCCGACACGTTGGGCTGCCAAAATTATGCAGTGGAATGTGCTTTTGATTGCTTATTAATTTTTTTGTTCACACTACAACTTATGCTTCCGGCTGTTCAGTCTAGTAGATTCCTCGAGCTCACTTCTCACGGGTCGATCTTCTCAGATGAGGGCCAGGTTATGTTTGAAGTAAAACAATAAACATTAATAAAAGACTCATTTAGCTAGTTTACAATATTTAATAAAAGAAAAAAAAAATCCCTTTACCGAATGTACAGGGAGCTAAAGCAAAATTAACAGTAGCTTAGGAGGAAAGACTCTTTATGAATATGACTCGCACAAAGAGAAAAACCCCCTGTGACTCTCGAACAAACATAAAATTAATAAATAATTGAGAAATTTGTCAAGTTTGACCTCTACTTTAACCCCTCCAATTTTAAATGTCAACAACTACAAAGTTATTGAAACCGCGTAACAGTCTTACAGTCATGCGCAAATAAAACACGACAAAAATCAACCCACAACTAAAAAAATCCAACCTGAATTTAAAACGTTCTAGAATATTATCTTGAAGAAAAAACTCCACTAAAAAAGAAACATGACAATTTTCTCTAGTATTCATATACTACTTTAAATATCAAAATTATCACAAATTATACACAAAATTAATTATAAGCAAAATAATCGTAGTATCAATTATATAAATTAAATATTTTTATCAAACTTACATCGATCTAAGCACTGATAACACAAAAACTACGTGAGAGATACCATACTTTATTTACTTCTACCACGAGATCATCAACTCTCGTAAAAATCGAAATAACGTTACATGCACAGTAATAAATGCATAAACTAAAATAAAAACCCGACTTTACTTAAAACAGAGAATAAAAATTGAACTTCTTATACTCTGCAACCAGTCACTTTGCAAGTCTTGATATCTCTAACTAAATTTACCGCGAAAAATTCCTACATCTAATTCAATAGTACCACAACTATCCGCATCCATACGTTTAAACTAATAAACATACAGAGTCAGTCAAAAATATAATTACAAATATAATAAATATCAATAAAATTCAAATGTTATTCAAAATTTAAATCTTCCATCTTTTTCTCTCTCTCTCTGGATAGAAAAATCCACGACAATATGTATACCAGAAACGTTGAGTCAATTTTTCCCTCTCAAATCGAACGTTTTTCTTAATTTTTACAAAAGAAAATTTTCTACAGATTCCAGTAACCTAATCAAAAGAAACAAAGATAAAGAAAAATCCAAGAAAATCGAAAAAATAATTTTCTTGCAAATTTTTTTCTGTTACAGTAGACCATGAGTTGATGTAGGCAGTTGCACACTGACAACGTTATAATTGATTTTACATTATTTTCATAAAAAGCATAACTAGACTTTTGCTTATGTTACCCATGTATTATCGCGGCATTTGAAATTCGAACGATTATATATTTATTTTCACTATAATTAAGCGTTGTAATTCGGTATGTGTCCAATTGAGTTGTGTAGGTGAAAGCATAGTGACATCCTTCTAAAACCTCTCACGCAAAATTATGTTATCAAATTATGTTATTGAGTGAACAAACGAAAAAGAAGGATTTATTAATCAAAGAACTACAAATATTTGGTTTTAATTTTTAATACTTTTATTGCAGCACCATTTCTATCTAGCAACTCCTGTAAACGTTTAGGAATCGATGTTATAATAGTATATTAAAAAACAAGTTTCATATGGCATCATTTTGCCGCACGAGATCAGTTTAGAAAACGAGCCGCGATAGCGGCGAGTTTTCTAAAGAACTAAGATACTATTTTTTCTATTTCGCGTTTTTTACATTAATAAATTGGAATTATTTAATTTGAAAGTTAAGAGATTTATTTTTATATAAAGCATGCAGTTGGTCACATTGATACTTGACATTTTCAAATTTCAATCTTGCTATCCGCCAAGTATATTATATTACATATTATTTATTAATTTTCGTTAACATTACTTGATATTTCATTTAAAAATATAAACATGAGTGACATAGAAACATATATATGTTGTTGTCAATTGTATACAACATACGTTGTTTGTGTAAAATACGGACATATATCATATCTGTCAAATGTACATAAATTCTTAAAATCAAAAGACAGCGATGATATTTATTTCTGTATTCGAACAACGCCAACGTTTAAAAATGAAAAAAGTTATCGAAATGAAACTCATTTCGATACTGTTTTGGGTTTCATAATGAGTTCATTTCGAACGCAAAATAGAAAAAATTATGTATAAATTCTGGCGACAAATCATTATCCACACATGTTCTCGATGAGGTTCAGATCTGGACTTCTAGAACACCACGGCAGACACTCTATATTATTTTCGTTAAATCACTGAAAACAACTCTTGCCGTGTGGACTGGACAATTGTCGTGTTGAAAGATGAAATTTCTGTCAGAATATATAATTTCTGCCGAAGGAAGAAAAACATTTTCTAATATTCTAATATAATTGTTACTATTATCAGGATAAAATAAAACAAATTTTAATGGATTTCACATTTAAATTTACACCGTAACGATCGTTTCGCTCTAACCTGAGCTTCATCAGACATATAACTAACTTATGTACAAATTTTAACACAAATCTACCGTAACAAACACATCTTTTGTTTTAAATAGTTGAAGGAATGGGTACTTTTTATTACTAAAATTTGTTTTATTTTATCCTGATAATAGTTATAATGGAATTTCATCAACTATAGGCTGAAACAATCATATATAATTGTTACTATTAAATCTTTTCCCTATAATCCAACAAACAGCTGACCCATGTGCGGAAATCCAGGCCAGATGTTTACTAAAAATCTTCCGCTCGTTTATGATTTTTGAGTATATTTTTCGTGAAATTGTGAATTAGGTAGTCTATAAGTATAGAGTCGGCCATTATGAGACGACTGACAAACTTTTTCATCTGAGAAAATTACATTTTTCCAAAAATTAAAATTGTGCGGCATACATTCCAACGCAAAACCAATCCCTACTTCTTTATTCTGTGCATTAAGAAATGTTTTTTTCACAGACGCCCAATTTCTTAAGTCTGAAATTTGTCTCAATCGTTTTCTTGCTGTGGGAACAAACCCGGGGAAATATGTTGCGGTCACTGCATTTACTATTGCTCCGAACGGATCGTTTTTTATAAAATTAATAAGATTTTCATTCTATTTGGGAGTTGATACACGTATAACACATGTAAAACAGTTTTAATAAAAAAAAAGTAAGAAAAGTAAAAGAAAACAATGCTAACTGCAGAACAGGTCCAGATCCAAGGTGTTACAATTCCGCATCATGTGTACCAGAAAACGTTAGATCTGGCCGTTGGCAATAGAAACGTGGCACATGAACGCGGACGGTAAGCCGGCATAAGAAAATCAACCTGAGACAGCAGACCAGATGCATCCATGGAGTTGTTGACCAGTTTCAAAAGAAAGGTGGCACTTACTTCTTCTTAGAGAGCGAAAACCATGTCTATAGACCAAAGCGTTATAGTTAAAGACGGCAGACTATGTGCCCGGTGCATGGTGACAAGAATCATTTCACCATCTGTACTAAATATTATTTTTCATTCCTCTCGCTTTGTTTACATATCGGAGCAGAAAAACATATATTTAGTAGTTATAGTTTATATTTAGTTTCCTAAATATTTCCATACATGCATTTATCAAAGAGATACAGAATTTGAACATATATTTTACAGTTCTAAATCAAAATAAAAATAAAACATTATTTTGTATTTCTAACAATGAACGAAACATTTATTCTAAAGAAAAAGTGGTATTATTGGCAATAACAGATGCACCTTCAAAACATATTTATATTATAGTATCCAAAACAATATTTAGTACACATGGTGAAATGATTCTTGTTTGTCTGGCACATAGTCTGCCGTCTTTAGACTTATAGTGCTCATGGAATTATAGAAGTATTTCATACAGTAGGAGACAAGATTGTCTAAAAGAGTAATCATTCTATAAACTAATAGTCTACTCGTCATTTAATTATAGTTAGTGTCTTTTATAATAAATCTTGAAAAATTAAAATTTTCGGTTTATGTGCACCGAATAATAATTATTATCAAAAAGAATTAATATATTATTGCTTCTTAAAAGGAAGATATACATAGGTTTCATTATTTTTTTTTTGTATTTTGTTACAGTTAGAGCACAATCCTCGACGAGCAGTCCAAGCTTAGATGATCCATTTGATTATTACGATAATTCAGATGAAAACCGCCAAGCAGAAGATCACCGTGTCGTAGAGCCTCCTCTCCCACCAACATTTATTTCTAAGCCCGAAAAAATAGTAGTGAAAGACGGAGAAAACGTGACTTTGCACTGTAAAGCGGCGGACGCAGGTAATTAGTATAAATCAATAAGTATTTTTAATGTGTATTTTATCGAGATTAGCTGATGTACCTACCCTGATTTGTGTGATTAACATCAGCCATAGAATATAAACTTTTAAATCGTGATTGACGAAGGAGATACTTGTTGAAACTTCATTATAACGATAAGAAATAAGTACTAAACTTCTAGTTTCAAAAATTTTATAACCAAATTATACGGTTTAATTAAATTGCATAAAGACAATACACCTATACGACCAGTAGTATCGTACATAAAAGCACCTTGTAGTATATGTGTCTCAACACTTAATTGACTAATTCTTACACATACTAAATTCAAATCTAAGTTCTCCGTTAAGAATTCCCATGAATCAATTAACAACATTTCAAACTTGGAAATACCAAACAAATGTAAACCCATTTCTTTTGATGTCTCGAATCTGTTCACTAGTATCCCATCCCAGGAGGTAATAGATTTAATCACTTTACAACTAGAACGTAATAACACGAACATTGTCACAAAGACCGACATTTTACAGCTTTTAGAAACGTGCCTGGAACAAAATTATTTTCAATTTAAAAAGAAATTTTATAAACAAGCAGAAAATCTAGCAATGGGAACCCACTAAGCCTCTTATTAACCGAAATTTTCGTGAACAATTAAGGAATTAAAATAAGTACGCATTCCTTGTTTAGTAATTGTGTCTATTGGTTTAGGTATATTGATGACATATTAATTTGCTTTAATGGTTCAGATAGACAATTAAAAAGTTTACATAATTATATCAACACTATTCACCCCAAAATAACATTTACAATAGAAACAGAAATATATAAAAGCATTAATTTTCTATACTTAACAATACAACACAAAACTAATAAACACGAGTTTGCTATATACCATAAACCAACACAAACGACACCACAATACACGCTAATTAATTTCATCCTATAACACAATAATTATCAGCATACCAATCAATGGTATATAGATTAATTACGTACCTATAAGTAAAAGTAATTTCGATAGCACTAAACAATGGTTACTCCATAAATATTATCAATAGTATCCTGAATAGTCAACAAAAATCTAAAACCCTTTCTTTAGTTTACCCAAAATTAAAAAAACAATATAACTAATCCCTACAATTCAATCACTTACTTAGGAAAAATTTCATAAAAATCGGTATTTTCATTAAAAAACTTAATAATGAACATAACGTGTGTTCATTTGAAAAGTCAATCTAGTAGCATGTGATTTACTGAGAACATTTTGAAGTATGTCGTAAATTGAAATTTACTACTTAACCTACGAAGTCGTATATTTTGACAGTTTCATACATACAAACACATATTAAAATTTACTACTTAACCTACGAAGTCGTATATTTTGACAGTTTCATACATACAAACACATATTAAAATTTACTACTTAACCTACGAAGTCGTATATTTTGACAGTTTCATACATACAAACACATACAGTTCATAAAGTATAAGTTTTCAGTTCGTACTGCCCAACTGTGAACCGCAAATTGTGCTTTATCTCTTTCTAACACACATGAACACGCACTGTAATACTACAGACGTTTGTCATTTTGAGTTAAGACGTACGTCTTTGAAATATTATATTAAATAAAAAGGATAGGTTGTCTAGGAGATAGTCTTATGATATTCGACTTGTCAAATTATGTCAATATTGTTGTTTATTGACTTTGTTTCCGGTATTCTGACTTCTAGGTTAAGCATTCTTCCAATTTGAATATTTAGTTTATCAAAAATTACAAAATCTGTTTTTTTGAGAACAATACTGATAATAAATAGTAATATCAATTAGTGGCAATAAGTACGAAATTGTTTGATTATTACTTTGACATTTCTAACCTATTTATTTTACAGAATATTTCTTAGATGCCAAGTAAACCTCTTGGTTCTCAAGCGAAACAGCTTGTATTAAATCTTACAGCCTATTAACAGGTAAAGGAGAATGGTGGACCATTTATGTCCATCGACCGCGTTCATGAGGTAATTCACATAATCAGTTAGATAAGGCGGTATTATGAAATAAGTTTTATTTTAGAGGGTAGCAGAAGCCCTTAATATTTCTAGTAGAACGGTCTACACTATTAAACATCGTAACATTCAGAATCCAGTCTTATCGTCTCCTAGCAAAAAAAGGTCTTGTAAGAAGGCAAAAACTAAGGACTTAGCAGAAGCAACTAAAATGGAAGTTCGAAATACTGTTTATGACATGTATAAAGAAAGTATGTTTTTAATATATTGTAAATATTTATTACATGTTAAAATTTTTCAGAAAAACATCTTACCTTAAAAAATTTTAAGCAATGTTTTGGCTATGAAAGAATTTGTTCATACATGTACAACTACTTTAGCAATATTGCTTAAAGATATTGGTTTTAAATATAAGAAAGAGTGTAACAGGAGAGCGCTCACAGAGAAATTAAATATAGTCTGAATGAGAAATGTATTTTTAAGGGAATATATGAATAACTTAAATTCAACTTTATGTCAGGTTATGTTCCTTGATGAAATTTGAATCTTTTCGAAAGAGAATAGAATGAAATCCTGGCAAAATGATAATATAAAAAGTGTTAGGAAACCTAAAGACTATGATGGTAAACGGTTTATTATTATACATATTGGCACAGAAAATGGCTTCATTAAAGGAGTTAGTCTGATTTTTCCATAAAAAACAATCACTGGTGATTACCATGGAGAAATGACTGGTGACTCCTTTAAGCAATGGGTAAATGATCAGCTTATACCAAATCTTGAGGTACCATCACTTATAATAATAGATAATGCTCCTTATCATAGCGCTAGTGAAAATAAACATCCAAATACCACCTCAAAAAAACAGAAATTATGGAATACTGCCATAAAAACCATCAATGTGTATCATTTGCATGCACATAATATAAAGCAGCGAAGAAATTACTGCCACTGGTTCAACGAAACATTACATGATAAAGATCTCGTGGCAAAGTTTTATATGAATGAAGTTTGTTTTTTTCTTATTGGTAGTGTACTAACCTGCAAAATTATCAAATGTAGTTATCAGAAAATCCTCATGTGTTTGTTAAATATTATCTTCATCTAATAAAGGATAATATGGATTTGGATTGTATTATTATACCATTATTTTCTTAAGAAACAATAAAATATTAAATGTAGACTATATAAATGTTTCTTTTATGTATAATTTTATAAATGTAATTTGACAACATATATTTACAACTTTCAAAAGGTTTTAATTCTTTTTCAAAGAGTTACGAACATAACTTTTACATTCTTTTCCAATATATTTAAATTTATTTAAAATATAAACAATATATAAGTTAAGTAGAAATCTAAATTATTCATCAAATTAATACATTCCCAATCTTCTTAACCCAGATATAGTGCAAGAAAATGATTTTGGTAGGTATGTCGTTCTTAATAATGCAAACATTTTTAACACCAAAGATCTTTTCAATACCTCATTTCACTATTGATATCTGACTTGAAATATTTCTTTTTAAATAAATTTTTGATCGAATATTTTCGTGAGTTTATAATTATAAATAATATTTAAAATAATTTGTTCAAATATTAAAGTAATAATTTCGGCATAGTTTTCTTGGATAGAATATATTTATACAGAACTAGAAAAGAAACAATACTTTTGAACTATTAATGTTCCCACTTTATTCATTATTATTATTTTGACATGTAGGTTATGTATATGCTTTCTTTGGTTATATTGCAAGTAACATACTAAAATTTTGTCAATATTGAAAAATGACGTTTATATTTTATGATGACAAACGGTTGTTTCCGCGATTGAATACTGACTTCATTTGACTCTGCAGTACTGATTTGAATCATATGCTTCGAATTTGACCTTGAACTGAAAACTTATACTTTATGAACTATACTAATATATTTGCGTCTTATTCTATCAAAATTTCAAAGTAACCTAGATTGACTTTTCAAATGAACACTTGTTATATCATTTATAACAGACAATACTCCACAGAACATTATTAAAACCAACAAAGATAAAATAGACAAAGAATCAAACTCTGGTGTATATAAGTTAACATGTGAAGATTGTAATAAGGGCTACATAGGACAAATGGGGAGGATATTCAAAGTTTTGGATGAAAGAACACAAAAGAAGTCATAAAGAAAAGAAAGCAGATTCACCTTTCGCAAATCATTGTTTAGAAATTAATCATGATTTAATATAGATTTTAAAATTTTAAATATTCAAGATAAAAGCAAAAAACATAACTTGTTAGAAAACCTAGAAATTAATAGATATAATAATTTAGCTTCAAATGATCAATTAGATTTAAGCAACTCCCCTTTATTAAATTTAAGATTGTAGAAATGTTCCAACCACCATTTTTCTCAATAATTTGTACATGAATATTCAAACTTGTATTTTAAATATTCAGTATTTCATCTACCTGATGTAGCCATTTTATGGCGAAACAATATTGCAGTGGATTTACAATAAAAATTTTTAAACTAGAAGTTTAATACTTATTTCTTATCGATATAAATTTTTAATTAATCCTAAAACAGAGTAAATATAATTGGACAATGATCATTTCAAATCGATTAGAAAATCTTGAATTAACATACCAAAATACCATTTACCTTTTACTAAAAAAAATTGGTAATACTTACTTCCGCGACAAGAATTTTTCTAAGCAGTTTGGTGATTATGTATGTCACAGTGTAATTAAAAAAGAATGATCCCATTTGCATTAAATTGTATGCTTAAATAACACTGGTCAACACAGTTTGGTTTTCTTATACACCAATACGTGTCATTTGGCTGATTCTGAATCTGTTTTAAAATTTGCTCCATCACGTCAGGATTTTGAGATATTTTCTTAAATAGTTTTTACAAAAAAAACGCATTTAATTTTAAAAAATATCAAAGTTATTTTTATATAAGAAAGACACTACTGAAAATATTCTTCTGTCGAACATTGAGTGAGTTTGATCATGTCCTTGCATGTTTCCTACTTCAGAGCCCATAAACCACGCCCATTTTAGCTCTGCAACCAATCAAATTAAGAATTTGTAGATATCTGGCTCTGTGGGTACATAAAAACCTACATACGGATCTTTCGATCTAATGTAAGTCAGTTTGTGATAGCTGAATGTCTTTTTATTTCGTATGTAGCACCTCTTACGTAAGAGCTTATTGTACTGTATTGTTTTAGTAGTTCGAAACTTAAACATTTAACATATAACAATTGTATTTTTAGTCCTTAAATGTAGCTATACAATTTTATCCTAAACTCGTGCTAAGTTTAAGTGCAAAATTGATTAATTAAAATTAATTACCAATTTCCTCATTATTGTCTGATGCAGAAACAATATTTTTTAATATGCTCGTAAACAAAAAAATACTGAACCGAAGTAAATGTCTGTTAGTACGAGAATTCTTTTTGTTTTCTTGTAACAAGACATGAAACATTATCTACAAAGTAAGAATGAGAAATAAAAAAAGGGGTTTAACAATTTATTCAACAAGAAAATGTCACGAAAGAGTAAATTGTGCAAAGTTAACAATTCATTGGTCTTATCGACTACGTTTTATATCTACGTTTTACACAATTTAAGCAATTAATAGTGCGTACTACATCCACGAACTCTAATGACTTCTGCCACAGGGCGTGGTAAACTTTGAATTCAGATAGTGACCTCTTCTTGTGCAATGTTTTCCCATTTCTCGCGAAGAGCTATTCGAAGATCCCGAATGGTTACAGGTATGAATTGTCAGTGCCGAACACCTTGCCCTAACCAATCCCAGAGATTTTCGATAGGATTCAAGTCCGGGCTTCGAGCTGGTCATTGCAAACGGCGAAAGTTAACCGCATCCAAACATTACTCAACCACGCGTGCGGTATGAGGTCGCGCGTTATCGTGCATAGAGTAATGTTCTCACCAACTAATGGAGCAAATGGTAGGACGTGATCAGCTAAACACTCGTTGATGTACCTAACAGCCGTCATGGTACCATTTTCAATTAGAACAAGCTCAGTTTTCACGTACAGTGAAATGCTAGCCCAAACCATTCTACCGCCTGCTTCAAATGCCATTCTCGCAGATATACAACATGCTGAAAATCGTTCACCAGGCCTTCTCCATGCATGTTCTCGTCCATCTGGTGAACGCAGACAAAAACGAGACTCATCGTGAACAATACGGAGCTCCATTGATGCATGGTCCAATGTCTGTGTTCACAGACAAATCGTAGTGCCTAAACACAATAACCTGGAAGCAAAGGTGGACAAGCAGCAGGTTTCCTTGACATCAATCTGTATTCCTTTAATCTTCGGCCAACGGTTCGTCTTGGATGGTACTTCTGGGAATATTCAAGACAACAGCGATGTATCGAACTTTACTACATTTTCTGCTTGCATTTTATCAACCAATAAGTGTCAGTACTGACAGTTCAAATGACCTTTCAACACAACAGGTCAAAGTTGAATAAAGAACACACCAAGATTTTTTGGGTTCGTCATTATGGCTGTTTCGTTGAATTAAATGTTTTGTATCTTATTTAATTTCCAATTCTTATTTCATAGATAATATTTCATATCTTGAGAAAATAAAGGCAAAAAAAAGGAATTTTAATTATAACAGACATTTACTTCAGTGTCCGGAATTTTTTGTACAATAGTCTATAATGTATAAAATAAAAATTCATATATTTTAAAGATTTCTTATTAAATGTTTATTTTAATATTTGCAGACCAGTACACTTTCATGTGGAGAAGAGGCAGCGAAACAATATCTCTGGGAAAATACGTTTATAACCCTAGTTTATATAAACTGCTGGAGGACAACTCGTTATTTATTAAAAACGTGAAACCTTTGTTAACTGGGCAATATAGTTGTGAAATTCAAGTATCGAATGACTTAAAACCAACACTAACACATCAATTAAAATTAGAAGATGATGTCGAAATATTATCTTTGGAGGCAGCAAATAACGCTACGCAGGTATTGTTCAAAATTTTATGTATATATAACCCATTCAATCTAAAAACAGAGCAGATAGAGCTATTATAATCTGAGAGAAATTTACACATGATAAATTTTATAGTTTAGAACAAGTTAAACACATCTTTGGCTGTCACATGTTTGGGTTGTATCCTTCTCCGCTAGAAAGTTTATAAATGTAAGCAGTGTCATCGCACGCAAACCGTTTATAAACTTTTGAACGACACTGTATATTCTGCATTTTTGTATTATTTTTGAATAATTTGTAAATATGCTAATATGTAGATATGCTTTGCAAGGAACCCCACTTCTTTCTTCCAATTATTTTACCATTTAAACTCAGAATCTAGTGCGCTGCCCCCCTGCTAGAATTTTCCGTTTTTCTTGAAGAAGTCACCACTATTAAAAAGGCCCGATTTCACTGTTAAAGACATTTATTAGCTGCTGGCCATCTTACTATCATCTAGTCAAGCTCGAGATAATCTCTTCTTCGCCAACCAACATATATGCGTTACATCTTCCTGAAATATTAAAAGTAACTAGGAATCTACACGTTTAATTGTTTTTCTGTTTTCAATATCGTAATCAGCGGAAAAAACAATACAACTTTCCTAATTTAACCAATGACGAAGATAGCAATGGTGAACACGTAATTTTGATCAGCTTGTATATACATTATACATATCTCGTAAAATATTGTTATTTTTTACTTTTATGTTGTTTATTTATTTACATATTTATTATTAAGAAAGCTTAAATACTCTTCGGTATTGGACAGGTATAAAATATTTCATTCAATATCTTATAAATAGATATTTATTTTTTGAAGGTGTTGCATCTACAACTTTGTGCGTATAAACAATGAGAATGTGATGAATGTGTTGAAATTAGCTTTACAGAAATACATATCTACCTGACTTTGATTTTACTAACGAACAAAACTATTGTACAAAATCACAGAAAATACATGTAACTGATAAATTAATATTATGGCTTCTATTTATTACAATACCTAAGCATCTTAATAATTTTTTTGCCTGATAGAGCAATTAATAATCATTGTAGTATTCATCTGATGATTATGCACACAGACGACGTAAAACTAATAAATATAACGGATTAATAGTGACAGAATTATCATAACATTTATGTATATTATAACATTAGTACTTGCTTAACAAATGTAACATTTTACAAAACACAGTTATTTTAGTGTCTATAATGAGAGAGCGAAATTCATTTAACAGTGCATCATTTCATATTTTTTTGATAAAAATTTTTCTAAACCTATAAAATATACCTATTTATTTAAAAATGTTTGTTATATTTTATTTATATTGTAATTTAAATTATATTTTGGACTATTATTAGAGTAATATGTCGTATATATTAAAAATTACTCATTTTTACAATCAGCGCCTAAATCTAATGGACGATTCAGTATTTATAGTTTATTTCAAATTATAAGAATATAACTTTGAACGGCTCTAATGCTTTTATTTCACCACCTGCGGCAATAACTATCTGGCCGCTTAATACGATTATCTTTTACGCAAACAAACTGCTAAGGTTCGTAATGACAAAAGTTAAGTAAATTGTAATTACTGCAATTGAGATGAAATAAAATTTAATAATAATATAAGTACCAACAGTTGTTAATTTGAATATATAGTTATTATATATAGTTATATATAGTCATTAAATTACAATTTAGATGAAATAAGTGCTTATATTTATTACACAAAATTTAAGTAAATATAGTTAGGAGAGTTGATATATATTACATCTAATATTGAGTCTCTTTATCATTTATTGTTAATCTTTACTGCTGTATACATATTTGATTTTTCTCTCTTTACTTAACGAACATGTGGCGACCTTTTGCTAAAAGTGTTAGCGATTATGATGTGGATAGTGATAATACTGTTGGAGCACGACAGAGAAAGCATATATCAGAAGATGCAAAACAGATCATTTTCAATGTCTATCATACCCTGATGAAAGAAAATAACGAACTACAAACCCAGAACATTCAACGAACTTCGCAATTAACCAAGGTGCCTTTTGGAACAATATATAAAATAATTAAGAATAACGCAGGGCCTCGAAAGCAAAGAAGTGACAAAGGAGCGACGAGAAAAATTGAAGAGTATGAAATTGATACTATTAGGCAGCAAATATACTCCTTCTACAGAGGAAATGTTGTATCTACACTTGACTGCTTACATAAAAGAATCAGTGATGAGCCTATAAATATTCAGTGTTCTAAAGCAACCTTGTCGCGGACGTTAAAGAAAGCTGGTTTTAAGTTTGGCACTATAGACAAACGTCGCACAATTATGGAAAGTCCGAGGTTACAGAAACTTTGATATGAATATTTAACGAATAGTGCGAATAGTGATGGACAATGCTCCGTATCATTCTCGACAGCAAACCAAAGTTCCTACAAAATGTAATAATAAGAAAGATATTAAAACATTTTTAGAAGCAAATGATTTATATTTTGAGGATCATTATACAAAAAAAAAAACAATTAATAGAGGTGATGAAGACAAAAGAATATTTAAAGGATTATTATGTGGATAACAGAGCCAAAGAAGCAGGACATACAATTTTGCGTTTACCACCATACCATTGCATTTTCAATCCCATTGAGTTGATATGGGCCTCACTGAAAAATACCATAAGACGAACAAATCAAACACCGAAATTTAGTGAAAGCAGTGTAACACACATAAAAAATGCTATGGAACATATAACTGCTGTAAATTGGAAAAATGCTGTTAAACACGCAATAGCAAAAGAGGACGAATATATGCGCATGAACAAAATAGTAGCACCTTTGATTATAAATTTGCAATACGATTCAACACAGACACCGATTTGCAAGACGACTCAATCACAGATGATTTGTGAAATGCGGTGACATATAGAAATTTTATTGTGTATTACAAATAAATTAGCTTTATATATCTATATGTATCCACTACACATGTTGCCACACGATTTGTAATTTTTTCTTTGTATATAAACCCAATGTACAGATATTTTTTATTAAATACTTGAAATTAACAGCGTTTTATTATTATATTATAGGGCCCTAATTTATAGTCAATACGGCCCCTAGATTCATACGTTGCAAATAGGTAAACCGTACCCGTTCAATAAGGAGACCAGGTATAATAATTATCATCACAAAAGGTGGTGCAATAAAAGCATTAGAGCCGTTCAAAGTTATATTCTTATAATTTGAAATAAACTATACAGTAAAAGTGAAATTGTATAGCATATCGTCAACAATATTATCTAAATCATACATTTTGGTCTTCTTCCGTGATGACGTCATGAATGTTATTTTTCTGTGTATCAGCATCAACCATGTCTAATCTAACAATATTTTTTTTTACTTCGTCCAATTTAAATGATTTTTCATTTGTCGCAACATGCTGCTCACAACTTGAGCCCATACATGTTTGATGGGATTCAGATTACAGTGATATGGTGGTAAACGTAAAACTGTACGACTTTCTCTAGCTATTTCATCAATCATGTACAAAACTGGATGACAAGATGCTACAAGCCAAAGCAATTCAACTTTTATCGTAGTGTTATCAACTAAAATTGCTTTTGTTAAAAGCCATTCAATTAATGGCTTCTTTTTCCACGATGAAGTAGGTGACTTTTCTGTTTAATAGGATGGCAAGGCGCATTATTCATTACTATAACACAACTAGGCCCAAGAGAAGATAATATATTTCGTATCCATTTCATATCTTCATAACAATCTCCCGCTTTCTTAGATTCAAATAACCACAATTCACAAAACCAATTTAATCACTTTCTTTTGCCAGATGGATCTTTTAAACAAATAAAAAGACCTTCGACAAGTGTTTGCCTTAGATTAAGCTCTTGTATCTTTCTATATTTTTGCTTTTGTACCCATACTTCATATAAATAATAGTTTTTTTTTGCTTTTTGCACGAAACCTTGTTATATTTACAAATTACAACAATAGCAAAACGCATCAACCAATCCACGTTCATCATAAACCAAAAACAATGACGTCTGTATTGCTATTCTCACAACAACGAAAATAATTGTCTTATATATTACTGAAGTTATAATTTTATTAATCTGGAATATATTATATACATATAACAGTAATTGTAAGATTATTTCGATGAACAATATTAATTAAAAATTATATTATAAATTTAACGTAATTTCAACTCGTTTTACTAAGGATATTAACATAAGATATTAGCGATCATGAAAAATCGTTTGCATTGTCGAATTATTTTTTTAAATTTTGAACAATTTTAAATAATGAAGAATCATTGCAAGAGATTATATCTTTGAATATGCACATGTATCTAATCATTGTTTCAATTGTCATCATGCAGGATCCATAAATTCTTGCGCCATTTGGCAAGCCGCTTGCATCGAATATTTTCTCTTAGTCGCCGAAAAACATCGCAATAAAATCGTCCATTTTATTCACCTGGTAGGATAAATTCCTTGTACACGATACCATCAGCGTCAAAGAAGCAAATTAACATCGACTTAACGTTGCTCGAACTTGCCGTGCTTTCTTCGGTCGTGGTGACGATGGCATTTTCCACAGCGATGAATGTTGCTTTGTTCGGGATATACCCGTACACCCACGATTCCTTGCCAATAATGATTTTGGTACTAGAGGTCGCATTCCTTTCAGCAGTTTCTTTCGGCTCTGTGCACATATGAGCACGGTGCCAAATACGCCGCATGTTGAGTTCACCGAATAGAATATGCTGACAAGCGCCGTACAACAATGTTACAAATGTCATGGATTATTCTCCTTCGGTCTTGCAGGATAGCACCATGCACTTTTGTCACATATTGTAGCGTGTTCTACGTTGATGGACGACCAGAACGCTCGTCATCATCAACCGATACACTTCTATTTTTAAAACGGCTGTAACACTCATAAGTTTGCCCTGGTCTAAAGCATCCTCACCTAATGCTTGTTTAAGCATTTCAGAGTTTTCGCTGCCGTTTTGGAAAATTGCGTCAGAATTCGATGCGCGTTCTTTGCTTTTTCACATCAGACGTTTTAGTGTCGCAAAATAACTCAAACGCAACTCAAGAAATATTAATAGAAAAACTGTTTGTCACCACCAAAATATAGTTTAACAGACTGATTTAATGTAACCGTAGCTCACACCAACTGTACGCCACATTCTATTCCAAGAATTTCTTGGTAGCACCTCGTATTACTTTTGATCGTAACCGGCTTAACTGCTTACGCATCTTCTAAACAATTCGTAATAGTGTATGCATATTTCAACAGACGTTTCTTTTGGCAAAAACAAAATAAACATACGATCTAATTTTTTATAGTTTCACATTAAACACTCCGCATAAACATTTTCGCGTGTGCTTCAGATATAGAAACGAGATACATCGAAATCAAATATTAACTCATGGTAGAAGATGAAACAATCAAAATTACATAATAATTGCTTGCTTACCGCCAGCAAATTTCCGCTCCTTCTTTTAAACTATATTTTGTCGAAAATAAATCTATGTGACCTACAATTTGCTATTTATGTTACATGTAACAAAATACAAAAACATAAATGACTTTGAAGGTTAAGTACCTAGTTTATAACAAAGAAATTTGAGTATATCAATACGTACGCATTTGTTACAAATGAAACAAATATGCATTACGCACATCTGTATCTGTAGACATGGACATACACCTCGTATTTTCCAATATTTACTTCTGACAAAGATACGCGTTTCTGTCCAAACAAAATTATCTGGTGATGCGAAAATCG
This sequence comes from Melolontha melolontha, assembly GCA_935421215.2. Classification (NCBI taxonomy): domain Eukaryota; kingdom Metazoa; phylum Arthropoda; class Insecta; order Coleoptera; family Scarabaeidae; genus Melolontha; species Melolontha melolontha. The sequence goes on from OW285235.1 coordinate 206,026,294, forward strand.
CTATTTTCGGCAGTCTCTTTTGTCTGTCAGATGTCACCAAATTATCTGGTGCCACCTGATAGGACAAAATTTGCTATATCTATTAGGCGTTCCATCAAACTTTACTTCAGTAACCAAACTGACGAAGTCTATTGATGTGACAGAAACATATTGCAATGGATTGTGATATTGATTGCTTATTTAATTTTAATTCACTAATGCACAGTAGATTCCCTGCTAAACTCAGTCGGGTACGCCTTCCTCGAGCTTCTTAATCTTCAGAGTTTATCCTCGCGGATATGTGTAATAGAAGTAAAACAAGAGGTATTAGGAATTTAAACAAGAATCTTTCCCTTACTATTTTAATCCCATAAAAAATAAAAAAAATAAAAAAATCGACTTTATAGAGCATAAAGTCGAACTGAAACATATACAATGAAACAGCTGGTGAGAAAAACTTTGATACTAAATGACTGTAAAAGCGAAAAAAACTCAGCTAAATGACCGCGAACAAAATTCATAAATTAAATATAAACAAAAATTATCAGATGTCAACAACTACGTTAACCCAACAAATCAAACGTCAAAATAGAAAATTATCTATTTTCGCACGCAACCAAACTTAAATTCATGCGCACAAGTAACATGAAGCAAAAATAAGTTTTCGCGCCTTCTATCCTTCTAAAATATTTTATTTGAACAAAAACCACTCTCAAAAAAAAACAATCTGATAACTTTTCTTGATATTTCTCTGATTACAAAAATATTATCAACTAAAATCTAATGATTTTACTGAGCTCATCACTAATATAATTATTTTAAAATACATAAATATAATATTAATAGAAATATACATACATTAATTAATGTACCCACTTCACAAAAAATGAGAGATTTACAGATAGGTCAATTTGAATTAAATTACAAGTTTAAAAGACTCGTAAAAACTCGAGAATGAATTTAATCACATCAAAACACTTCAAAAACACAAACCGACTTTATCCAAAATTTAAATTGAATAAAATTAAGTTCTATTCAATAGTAATAAAAAAAAACACAACCTATCTGCTCAAAACTATTAAATCTCTGCCAGCATGAGGCTCCTGGAAACAGCATGATACCCCTACCTAACATAAAATAAAAATCAAAACAGCTACAATATATATATATATTATCATAACTTCCAAATTGGCGGGAACTGCAAATATCCCACAGACCCGTACGTTCTACAGTTGTGGACAAAAATACACATTATAATAAATTTTTACATACACTATCCAATCTTTATAATTATCTTTCTGAAATAAAAAGTACATAAATATATAGTCTTTTATAGTTTCTTTTAATTTCTTTCTTCGGGGAAAAATCCATGGCAATATGTCTTTGGCCGAAGTAAATGTAGGAAAATACGAGGTATATGTCCATGTGTACAGATACAGATCTGTGCAATGCATATTTGGTTCATTTGTACCTAGTTTAGTTTAATTTAAGATTGAAAATGTTCAAAGTAACCAAAAACAACTAAATGAACTTTTTCATTGAACACATGAAATAAACGAGGTCTGCCGGGCACATTTCTAGAAACAATTTAACATCTACACTCCTGCATACGTTCGAACCAACATGCCCAGCATTTTACGACTCTGAAGCATACTTCGGAAACCACCGTCCGAAATCTTTCAACAACTGCATTAGGCGACGAAATTCGCACACCACGAATTACATTTCTCAGGTTTGAGAACAAATCGAAATCACAACATATTTTTTATTGGCTAAAATATCAAAGAATTGAGGAGCTAAGTAAGAGAAAGCTTTGTCATTGAGAAGAATAGTTAACTAATTTAAATTACTTCTTATTTCATCGATGACGTCTAACAAACAAATTGTGATCTATTAATAAGCGTTTACGATTCTTCGATTCTCTAGAGTTATGTTTGCCATATATCCTGCAAAACCGAAGAAACAAGCGATTATTTATTTCACAGCACTGTGTAAAGGAACAATTTGCGTAGATTTCGGCTCGCTTTGAAAGACATCAATGTTGGAATACTGTTTGCCTTCAGAATCGTACGAATAAATCATAGTAATGATCTTGCAGACTATAGCAAGTGTTCATTTGAAAAGTCAATCTAGGTTACTTTGAAATTTTCATAGAATAAGACGCAAATATATTAATATGTTTGTTGTTCCGTAAACGTAAATCTAAATGACATTTGATAATGTCAATCACAAATATCAGTTAGTGCATAAAATAATCGTGCGTCGATTCTGGTTTGAATAAATTGCTTCTCAGTTTTAAAATGGCTTTCACTTTAGAACATAAAATTTTTTTAGTCCAGGTTTATTTTCGAAGTGGTAATAAAATTGATGGTTTATGGGTTTATTCAGTTCAAGATTGCATGGTAGAATTTCAAGTTGAGTTTCCACATTTTGTAATACATAGATTATATACAATTTAAGAATACTTTGGATAGAACTTTAAAACTTTTTTCTAAAACTGGTAGTCTCTTAAGAAAATCAGGCAGCGGAGCAGTTAAGAAACGTACACCTCAAGTTGTCAATCGTGTTGAAGAAATAATGGAAAATGAACCACAAACATCTGTTCGACCTTTGAGTCAACAAATAAACCTTTCTGTTGGTACAACTCACAAGTTATTAAAAAAAGATATGCAACTTTATCCATACCGTGTCACAGCACTACAAGAACTGTTAGAAATTGATTACCCACGTAGACTACAGTTTTGTAATTGGTTTGTAGATATGAACAATAATGGAGAACTTTCGCAAAGAGTCATCTTTACTGATGAAGCATTGTTTTATAAAACGGGATACCTAAATTCACAAAATACAAGAATTTGGAGTAGTGAAAATCCACATGTAATTAATGAAGAATCGCTACATCCAGACAAAATTGGTGTTTGGGCAGCGATAAGCCAAAGGCGAATCATTGGACCAATATTTTTTCTGGGAACGTTAACTGCTCAAAGGTACCGTATGGAAATTTTACAACCATTTGTCAATCAGTTGCATGATGATGAACTACAATATGCATATTTCCAACAAGACGGAGCACCTTGTCGCGGTACTGCAGAATCTTTGGATTATTTTAGAGAATTTTTTGATGAGCGTATAATTAGTCGAAATACTGAAATTGCCTGGCCTGCACGTTCATGCGATTTAACACCTTGCGACTTCTTTTTGTGGCCTTATCTAAAAAATAACATATTTCGAACACCTATATTGAATTTGAATGAAATGCTACAGAGAATCGAACAGAAATGCATGGAAATTAATAACAATCCAGTAATGTTCCAGAATATCATTAGAAATTTTGATCGGAGGATTTTAAAGTGCATTGATCTTGAAGGACAACATTTTCAACATTTGTTGTAGTTTTCAATAAATACCTATTATTTGTTATTTATTCGTATGTATGAAACTGTCAAAATATACGACTTCGTAGGTTAAGTAGTAAATTTTAATTTACGACATACTTCAAAATGTTCTCAGTAAATCACATGCTACTAGATTGACTTTTCAAATGAATACTTGTTATATAAAACGATCTCGTCTAAATTTTTTTAGTACTAGGGCGATTCGTAAAGTAAGTTTCGTTTTATTATAAAAAAACACCAATACATGAAGAGATTTTTATTAGTATTAGCTGTAAGTTGTATAATGCTACTACTTTCAGCTATTTTCCTACATAGTTGCCATTAAGATTGAGACATTTGTCATAGCGATGAACCAGCTTTTTAATACCCTCTTCATAGAACTCTGCCACATGTGAATTAAGCCATGCTGTAACACTGTCTCGCAGCTCTTCATTGGTCTTAAACCGTTGGTTCCCAAGCCATTTCTTCATATTAGGGAAACGATGATAGTCGCTTGGGCTGTAGGGAGGATGCTCAAATACTTCCCACTTAAAATTGTCCAGTGGACCTACCGTGCGAGCGGCGGTATGGAAGCAGGCGTTGCCATTAAAAAATTGATACCCGAACTTAATAATCCACATCGCTTATTCTGAATTGCTCTTCTGAGCATCTTCAAAGTTTCACAGTAGACTACAGTGTTCATTGTGGTACGTCGTTCCATAAAGTCTTCAAGAAGGACGCCTTTCTTGTCCCAAAAGACAGTGATCATGACTTTTCTCATAGAAAAAGTTTGACGGCACTTTAAAGGTTTCCTCGTAGGCGAGCTAGAGCGACCACACTGCATTTTGTCTCAACGTTGACACTGGCGACCCAAGTTTCATCATCTGTTCCAATTGCCGGAGGAAATCTTCACCTACAACATCGTGTGTCAGAAGAGTTAGTGCCGATCCCATTCTCTTTGTCTGCTGGTCTTCGGTAAAAAGTTTTGGCACTCATCGTGAACAAAATTTGTGGTAACCTAAATATATATTCGGTAACAACCTAGTACAAAAATATACCTGTACTTGAAATTTGCGGGAAAAGGGCACTCAGTTCTGTGATTGTGAATCGCCGATTTTCACGAATTTTTTCTTCGACATTACCCACAAGTTCGTTCTTCACAACAGCTAGTCTTCCATTCCGTTCTTCATCATGGACATTAGTTCCTCTTTCTCGAAAGATACGGCACCATTACCAGAAATCGGATAATAACACACAATTCACAGTCGGCGGAATATTTCTAAAAACAATAGAGCCATTTATTTTCGTCATTGCTGTTACCAAAATTTTCCGACTGTCCCTCGTATATCTCAAAACTTTCACTCGATCTACAGAAAATTCAGATAACAGGTAATTGTTGGAATTGAGTATTTCTTTTTACTTAAGAGCAAAGGCGCAATAGTAAATAAAAAATTTCTTTAAAAAAACAATAGTAAAAAATGGGTCGCATCAAGCCTCCCACAGCCATTTAAACTTCAGATATTATCAAAAGATTTAGATTTTTTTTCATTGGTTACCCCTATTTGGGCAGAAGTGTATTCAGTTATATAGAAATTATTTAATTAAAATAAAATATGTTTTCTTTAAGTTTTACTAATCATATTCAGTCAATTCAATAAATTCGAAAAATAAAATGCACTTATTAATATTTTTGTGTTAAAAGAAGTTTAGAAAAATTATTTGTATCTTGCATATTACAATGGCAATAAAATAAGGCGGTAAATAAATCTAGTAACATTGACACTCTCTTATCATCCGAAATACAAAAACCTATCCAAAAGCCAGAATTTTCTTACATTTGCCTAAAATCTTTCAAAGCTACTAAACTTCCCTTAATTAAGAGATTTTAAATATGTTATTGCTTACTTATTGGTGTAAATAACATTATCATACAGTATAGAAGATGATTTTACCAGTTATAGTAAATTTATATTAATATTTTGTCATTATTTTAGTTGTATCCTGGAGATGATCTTTCCCTAACATGTGAAGCAGAAGGTAATCCTTTACCTACTATTAAATGGTATTTCGAAGGAGATGGACACAGTGGTTTGATTGAAGTGCAAAATAACAAAGTACAGACATCACAGCGAAGTGATGTACTCCTAATAGAAAAAGTTGATATCAAGAATAATGGAACATACCAATGCATAGCAGAAAATGATAAAAGCTACGATAAAAAGTCTATAGTTATAGAAGTTTTCGGTAAGTTATTGTTTATTTAGTATATATATGTTTCATAATTGTTTTCAAATTTATATCATAGATATCCATATTCTATGTTTTATTAATTATGACTTGCTTACTAATAATTGTTTCTGTGCTAAGAAATTCCTTTTTACTTATATATATATATATATATATATATATATATATATATATATATATATATATCAAAAATTATTTAAATTCGGGTAAGCGGTCAATTAAAAAACTCCATTATTAAATTACCCTATATTTCGCAACACTTTGTCGCTTCTTCTGGGGTAAAAAATGTAGAGTTAAAAAATAATAAAAAATAAAATAATAAAAAAAAAACGTACAAAATAAAAATTTGGTAATTTTTTACCCCAGAAGAAGCGACAAAGTGTTGCGAAATATAGGGTAATTTAATAAAGGAGTTTTTTAATTGACCGCTTACCCGAATTTAAATAATTTTTGATAATATATCACGGTCGATCATTTCTTTTCAATTATATATATATATATATATATATATATATATATATATATATATATATATATATATATATATATATATATATATATATACAGGATGTTCACACTTAAACCCGCACCATTGGTAACTCCGTTATTATTGGAGCTACGAAGTCGTCCAAATTAGCAAACTAGTAGGATTTTTCCTGGCGGTTACGACGATAAAAACAAAAAAAAACAATTGAACGTCGCGCTTTTCAGATATTTGACAAAATGTAATTTTTAAAATGGAACATCCTGTATATTTTTATGCGGTTGAATAAAGAATTTAGTTCTGAATAAAAATGTTTCAATACATTATCTCAAAAAAAATTGAAAATAAAAAGTTACCACGTGATTTCTTTAAAGGGGCATATTCCCGAGATAATCAGAAAAGTACCCATTTTAAAATGGGACACAGTATAATTTAAAACTACACTCAGAAAAAAGGGAAAAGAGAAAATGAAATTAGCCTACATTACAATAGTTGTTACAATTTAGATCAAGTAGGGACCAATCAAAAAAAAAAAAAATATTCAATAACAATCCGTCAAATTAATCTGTCAGTGTTTTAAAATTCGCATTGTTATTTTGCTTTTTTCTTCGTGTTTTCTTCTAATAAAAATGGTTTTCACACATGAGGAAAAATGTGATATTATGGAAGCTTACATATTTCAGAGAAAAAACACTATTAGAGCTCGCGAACATTATAGTGCAATGTTTCCCGAGCGCGCGATTCCTCAAAGAAGATATTTCTTGGAATTATACAGACAATTTCGGCGAAACGAAGAGGTTTTCAAGAAGAATATAACGAAGAAGCAATTTGTGGTTAGTGAGGAGGTAGAGATAAATGTACTGGAATATTTTGAGGCGCATCCTAACAATTCAATTAGAGAATTGGCAAGAGAAATTTCATTGGGAACGATTCATAAAATTTTGAAAAAATATAATTTTGAGCCATACAAATATCGGCCAGTACAAACTTTGCATCTTAATGATGATATAAGAAGAATGGAATTTTGTGAATGGTTCCTACATAAATGTGAAGAAGATCCAAATTTTCCTCGATATGTTTTATGGTCGGGTGAGAGTAACTTCTCTAATAAGGGAATGTTTAATCGAAAAAACTATCATTTTTGGAGTCGGGAAAATCCTTTTTTGGTTCATCCCACTAATCCACAACATCGGTTCAGCCTTAATGTTTGGTGTGGTATGATTGGATCTAAAATTGTGGGTCCTTTTTTTTACCGCGGCTCATTGACGGGAGAGAGATATGAGGACTTTATGTCTCATGTATTGGAAGATTTCGTGGACAACGTGAACTTGATGGATGGTTATTGGTACGAATAATAATTATTATTATAATAGTAATAAGAAAGTCAAAATACATAAAAATAACAAATAATAAATTCAATATATTTGCGTGTGAGCAACCGAACTCATAAATTGTCGAAAAAAATTAAATATTCGGAAAATATGGGATTTGGATTTATTCACTCAATTGCTTATAACTTTGTCATTTTTCGGTCGATTTTCTTCTGGTTGGTCTTAGTTCTTACGTAAAAGTATCATCTTTACGTACATGAACAGAAACCAGACGTTTTTTAAACGATTTGTACTTTTCTGTCGGCACAGAATCACTGTAAAATATGATTTTTTTGAAAATGTGCCCTATTTTCATGGATATATTTTGAACCGCTTTACCAATCAAAGATCCGATTATAGATATTTGTTCGTCATCTCAATACTCAATTTGGGTACCAAGAACGACCCAATCGGACATTTCTAGCTCGAGATATGATTTGTCAAGTGAAAAAAGGTCGAAGAAATGAAAAAATTACAATATCTCAAAAACTGTTCCATAAAAGAAAATTTAACCTTGATTTTCGAATTCAGCGGAAGAAAATACATAAGGAAATCTATCTATCATCAAATGTACATTTTCGGTGTAAACTAGTGTAATTGACGATATTTAATATAATTGAATATTAATGTATGTTTTGACAAAGTGTGAATAATAAATATATTAAACTTAACATGCTATCGTATTATTTCTCTACTTATTACATTAGATGCTAAAATGTGCTATATGTGCTAAAATGCTAAATATGTGTGTATGATGATTCTTGTTTATTAATTAACGATTCATATTCAAATATTTGGCGCCCATTTTAAAAATCAAAGTGCACAGCAATATGTAACATAAGCAAAAGTCTAGTTATGCTTTTGATGATAAGAATGTAAAATCAATTATAACTCAGAAACGACTGGTTTGAGGACCTGGGTTTACTAAGACTTTCTCTTTATCTTAATGAGAGCCATTAGTATGTAAACCATCCGAAGAACTATTTTTAACACCTTGTGTATTTCTGATCTTCGTACACATGTACAAAGAGCACCACAAAAGTTTTACAATTTGGTGTAAGCGATTGTGACAAGTTGACGACGCCTTCCCTTTATGTTAATTGCTCACGAACTGTGACAGTATACGAGAGTGACACTGAAATTAGTGAGATGCGACAACATCATGACATTTATTGCGCATGCCTTAAACTTAAAACATGAATAAACTTATATGCTAACGTGAGATCAGTGCTATTACAACGTTAGTAGAGGATGTTTAAATACATGTAGTCAACCCGAGATCATTTCATACTGTATGATTTTAAAGTGAGCCTAAATAAAGAACAACACATGCAATGCTTGCATGCGGCTTTTGTCACAGTCACGGTCACAGTTATTTGCATGACGAGGATCATACAGGTAGGCCCAGGTCAGCAGTCACATCTGAAAATGTGTCCTGTGTCCATAAAATGTTGCAAGAAGATAGAAGGTGCACCTACACGATGATAGAGGCTACCCTTGGTATTGAATCTGCTGCAGTAAGGCAAATTCTGCATGAAGAATTATATGTGAGAAAGCTTATTGCTACAACACCATGACAATGCTTCAACCCATAAAACTAGTGTTATTGCAACTTTTATGAAGAAAACATCACCAGGGTAATCGAACAACCCCCTTATTCGCCGGATCTAGCGATTGCTGGCTATTTTTTTATCTTTTGCTTGATCGTGCTTTTTTTAAATTTGGTTGATCGTCGCTTTTCATCAGAAGAGGATATTGACTTCGCCGTCCACGAATATTTTCAGTCAATTTCGAAAAATGCCCGACGTGAGGCTTTTGAACTATGGCAACCTTTGAACCTTTGTCTTGCTTCGTTTCCCTATATCTCATTGGTTTCGGCGTCACCCTTGTAAATGTCTATGAGGGAAGATGGAATACTGGGCAATGCTACGCTATAACTTTGCCCGTGAATTAAATACTGATCAGTGTATGGGCACAATAGCTGGCTACGTTGAAAATGATTGTTTACATCGTATTCAGGAGATATATGGAGATTGCAGAGGAAATTTCGGCGTGGAAGATGCATCGAGGTCATAGCACGCCGCCTCGTCCGTTACCGAAAAGAACATTGATGCTGTGAATCCCCGACCGTATCTGTACGGAAATTGAGCTGCTTTTGTACCATGAGAAAAGTTGTGGAGCGCGTGGTGCTGGAAACACAAAGAGCAGTCCCACAAAGTGACACCCCAAAGAGTGCTTACCCAGAGTTATTGGAGTTCTCAAAAACATTCGTCCTCGCTCAAAACCAGGCACTTGGTTTCCCCACCATGACAGCGCTCCAAATATCACTATCACTCCAACGTTTGTGCGCAGTATTTAGTAAGAACTGGGATGAAACTGCTGGAATATCTATCCCACAGCCCAGATCTCGCTCCATACGATTTTGCACTGTTTCCCTATGTGAAGGATGATCTGAAAGGGAGAAAGTTCTTAAAGTGTGCGATTACAAGTGGGCCCAACTTTCAGAAAAGATATGGAAGGGTTGATATGATGACTGGTTTCGAAAACTAACTGTGATGGATATTATTTTAAAAAATTGCGAAAATTAAATCTTTATTGAAAACTTTTATAGTTCCCTTTGTATATACGAATAATTGAAAAGGTATTATAACTGTTCTTTAAGTTAATTATTAAGTCAAAATGAAAAATGGAAGGCTGTAATCAGAAAAAAATAAGATAAATTCTAGCTGTTTTCGAAACTGAAAATGACAATGAAGGGATAGCAATTAAATAAAGGATAACATGACGAAATACTGATGGCAAAATTCGTAAACATGCGCATGAAAGATGATATGATGGATTCTCTTTCAAAAAAAGCATCACAGACTTCGTTTCAAGTTATAGTGCGATGTCATAAATAAAACCATTAAGGATCTATTACGCTAATTTCCTCATAATCCGGCGATGGTATACACAAACTTTAAGTACCTGCAAACTATCCCGGCCAGCTTAAGGGTATTTAATAAATGAAGTAACTAATATATGTATAAATCTATAATTTCAATATTTTAATATTGTAGTTACTTACTTATATGTTATAGTTAAATAAAGTTTTTAATTCAGTTTTTCTTTAACAACTAAAGTGATCCGGCGTTATAAATTCAAAAGTGTACAATGTTCAGACCTACAATATACATAATAAATTAGCGTGCTAAATGAATTCCACATAGCGTAAGGGACATTTTGAATAAATATATATTCATATTTATAATACACGTATACTTTTATTATTTATAATCTAATATTGGCAATACGGCTCTGTCAAGCAACTGTAGAAGCTTGCCATTTGCACTATAATTTGAAACAGAGTATATGTACATTTAGTTGAACAGTGTACACCTTAAACAAAATGTGTGCATATTTATGTATAGATAACATGCTTTTTTGTAGCAATATTAATTGTATTTATTGACCAAACGTGGTATAAATCCTAGATATAAAAATAACGATTTTTATTATAATTGTAGCAGGAGATCAGCTTTCGCAACAACTATATTAATTTTATAGTTATTTTCCCTATTATTTCTAATAAAATTGTACAGTAATATAGTATTTTTTCAAACGATTAATTCTTCTAGAAGTCCTATGTGTAATAATTTAGTCTCGACTACGTATTTTTTTCTCTTAATTCAATACAAATGAATGCTGTCTTACATGGACTTCAATATTAATTATTTTTACTTTTTAATATATGTGAATAACAATTGGCTAAAAAGTAAATACAATTGGGATTTATTTTAATAAGAGCGAAACAAACGTTCTTCTTCTCGAATCATTTCTGCCCTTATCTGGTGTCAGGTATCTACTCTTTTCGTACTGTAACGCATTTCTCACATCGTCTAAAGTTTCTTTTCCTTCCGATCCCCCCCCCCCCCCCCCCCTTACTTGTTTTCATTATTTTTTTCTAATCTATCACTCTTTTAACCAGTGGCGGCTCGAGGTGGTTCACATAGTGAGTGTATAATTTCAAAATTAAAAAGTCTAATACAAAAACGCTTACCCAATCCTTCTAAATTTCACCGACGTACTGTTCCAGACAGGTACTGTTCATTGTAGAGTTTGTTTTGGGGGAATAGTAAATATTACACTACACAGTTTAATTACATCTGACGATAAACGAAGTCCATTTTACGTGTCTTTGACTTGCAGAACAGTTCTATCACTTTTTCATTAAAGTTTGGGTAATCATTTATACATTCTTTTTCACAAGATAACATAGTAAGGGCATTTAATCTCTCTTCTTTCATTGTATTTCTCAGGAAAGTTTTTATTCTCTTCAACCGTGAAAACTGGCGTTCCGCTTCGGACGTTGTCATTGGGATTGTAATAACAATTTTTGAAAGTGTAACAACTTCATTAAAGGCGTCGCTTAATCCATCCAGCAGAAGACCTAGCAGACCTACAGCACCGACTTCTATATTTTGCCTAAATTCTTCTCTAGAATATAGAACGCTTAATTCAGTTCGTAGTCTGCTTTCATTGAGGCATGGATAAAAATTTTACTGCTTCTTTAAGGCAATCTTCCGGAAATTTTTTTTGAAAAGAGGAGAACTGTCTAAAAGAAATTAAGCTTGCTAATATTAAGTGCCCTGTATACCGAAATCTAGTTTTTATTTCTAGCAAAATAATATCGCACACTTCAATAGTTTCTCTCCTTCTTTGGCTACCATCAGTTATTCTTCGCCGCTTTGATGGTCGAGGAGTCAGTTCTGGGTCCTTTTGTTTAACCAACTGATTATCTGTGTCAGCGATTTCGGTTCGAATTTTTCCAATAGCACGTTCAAAATTATCTAAATTATTCTTGAGTTTTAATGCATCTGTATTGACATTTTGTAATTGATTAAACAATATGTCCACATGTGGCATAATTTTATGAAATAGATAAAATTTTCCTCCTCTAAAATTCGCAAATTGGCACCAGCTTGATGAATGGTGGTTTGTAAACTAGCTTCTCCCTCGATTTGTTCTAGAGCTTCAATTATTTCTTCTCGGTGCTCATATATTGTATTCACTGTCCTAGAATTGAAGTTCCATTTTATTTTTGAAGAACGAGGTAAGCTTTTTCTCTGAAGGAATTCTTCCAATCTTGCAGCTCGTTGTGGTGAAGTGGAGAAAAATGTACATAATCCCGTCATGTAGCATGTGACATAATTAGATTCGTCTGATGTGCATAACAATGTACAAAATTAGCCCTTGGATACTGGTCTTGGACATGTCTTTGCACGCCGTTAATAGCACCACTCATGACTGCTGCCCCAGTGCAGCAGTTTTTCTGGGTCATCAACAAGCAAACTAATTTCGTTAAGGATGGAGGCAGATAAAGAATTAGCATCATGTCCATTAGGCAGAAGAAATTTCCAAAATCTTTCGACCGGTCTCGCGTTCACAATATATCTTAAAACAACCACCAACTGAAACTGATTGGACACATCTGTGGTTTCATCAGCTATCACATATATGAAGTCGGTTGCTTTAATTTCACTGGCAACTTGTTCATGATACACGTTCAACATTGCATCAAGCAGCTCATTCTGTATCGTTTTTGATAATCCCTTAAAAACCGGTGCTGCTTCGATGTGATCTCTGAGCGATTTATCCAATTCTGCCGTAAAATTTATCAATTCCCGAAAAATGCCCTTGTTATTCGACGTTTGCTGTTCATCATGACCCCGAAGTGCCAGTTCAAACGCGCCACAAAATCTAATGCAATTTATTATTAAATTTAACACATGCTTTTGTTACCTTTTCATTGTGTTGTTGAATTGCTTTTCTATATGATGAATCTAAAACATTCTGAATGTTATTTTCTCCTAACATTCTTAGACTAAATATATTTTCAAATGCCCTTTCTGAATTTTCATGTTTACTAATTTTAGAACTAAGATGAATTAAGTCTCTTATTCCGTTCTTTGACCAAGATGGTTCACCACCAAACAAAGACACGGAAAACAAAACAAAGTATTTTTAATTTCACACCCACAAATCCAGTCATTTTTCTGATAAATATTCATTTTGAATTTTCTTATAACGTCTTTACCTTTAACAGATTGTTTATTTTCTAAACATAATTGAGGCATCGGCCGTTTAGGACTTTTTACTGCGATTTTTTCATTATACGTTAAACGCGAAACCGCGTTGTTTTCTAAAAAAGACACGGAGTTCATCGCAATAACGCCCGAGAGCAGTTTGGTTTAGTTGCTCCAACGTTATGTATTATACGACATTGAAGTACGGGAAAATACAGTTCTCCCCACCATCAATGTAGTGTTAATGCCTTAACAGAGCAACGGTAGGGCTTTGCTCAGTATATCTGTGACGACGCTCGGTGTATGTACGTTGTTAGCGTGCCACGTTCCTCGTCAATAACTATGAATACATAATATACATAATAAATAAATACTTTCAGTTAGTCGCCGCTTGGTTTGTTTTGTTTCATAATTCCAGGGGGTGCAATTGCTCACTTGCTCTCATTAAAGAGCCGCCACTGCTTTTAACTATACTTTTACTGTTCATTCTTACTGTACGAGGGCAGTTTCACGGAAGAGTGACTTTTCAAAGGTTGACCACACTTTCACTACTGCGATTATGGTATTTAGTTGCACATGTTTCCGACGTCTACTGCTATAGGTTTTGTTTTATACTCATTTAATCTGAGGGGTGTAGAACTGTACCCCAAACAGTTATTTTTCCTTGTTTTTGTGGATTAGCGTTTTAATTTGGACTAATCCAACTGAATTATCTTTATTTGTAATGTTTACCAACATTATATGCGTATTACATCGTATTTTCATATTCTGTATACCCAAAATTGAATAAAATTATGCATGGGGAATAACTGTATCCTCCTCCGGTATTCAAGTTCCAAATGGAAATCTGGTAACTTTGCTAACTTATTAGACCACATGTGGTTAGAAGACTGGAAAATCCAAAACAATTCCACAAATGTGTTGTGGACGCCATGTACGAATTGGTTCCCCCACCACAGACACCACAGACACAAATTAGCAACACACAAGACCAACTGAAATCTTCTGGACGGTGTGTTTTATGTCCACGTAATAAGATCGCAAAAATAGAAAAACATGTCATTTGTGTAATAACATTGTGCCGAACACCAAACAACTGTACAAACAATAACATGTTCTAAATGCCAATTGCATCAAATAGAATAAAGGAGCCATATTGTTTTTAGAAAAAATATTGCCTTATTTATTCCCTTTCACTTTCATGAGCGGCTGTATGGGCATTTTTGTGAGGTACATAATATAGCCCCTTCGTCAAGCGCGTCTTTTTTACAATCTTCGGTATCTAAAGGTTCAAGAAAACTGTTTACGTTGTTATATAAATATGAAGAAAAAGAAATTCCTTATGCAAATTAAACATTATTTTTTACATGAAAAACAATTAAAGAAACTTCTGCTTCTGCTTTTAAAAGTGGCCATATGAGCACGAATAATGCAGAATGTCCCGGACCGTCACTTCCTGTAACTTCTCCAGAACTGGTTAATAAAGCCCGTGCCCTTGTAAGTAGCCATCGTCGATTGAAGGTACATGAAATAGCTAATGAAGTAAACATTTCAACCAAACGGGTATGCAGTACTCTGCATGAACATTTAAATATGAAGAAGCTTTCCGCGAGATTGGTGCCACATTTGCTTAATGCTGATCAAATGCACGCTCGCATCCAAATATCAGGGGAATGTTGGACTATCTTCAAGTGTAATCCAAGGGAATTCTTTTGTCGATATGTCACAGTAGATGAAACTTGAATAAATCATTATATTCCAGAAACGAAAATACAATCGAAACAACGGATTTTTCCCGGGGAACGTGCACCAAAGAAAGCCAAAAACCGTTTTTTCGGCCAATAAGGTCATAACCACAATTTTTGGAATTTGATTATATAAAGAAAAGGGAAAAACAATTGGGCACAGTTTATTTTTTGGTTTATTGATTATATAAAAAAGGAAAAAGCTATTACTAACCAATATTATGGTGATTTGCTGACACATTTTGATACAGAACTGAAGAAAAAACGACCGCTTTTGTCGAGGAAAGTGCGATATTCCATCACAATAAGGCGTGTTCTCATTCGGCCACTGTTGCTACGACAAAATTTGTCAAATTGCGTTACGAATTACCGTGTCATCCACCATATTCGCCAGATCTGGCTCCCAGTGATTTTTTTTATTTCTGAATTTAAAAAAATGGTTCGGTGGAAAGAGATTTCGTACATATGAAAAGGTGATATCCGAGATAAATGCATATTTTGCAGAGTTGCCGAAAGATTACTTTTTGAATAGTTTGAAAAAATTGGAAACTCGCTGGACTAGGCGTAGACTTGCAAAGGGATTACGTCGAAAACTAAAATTTATTTTTTACCATAAAATAAATATTTCATTGAAAAGTTACTCTTCCGTCAAACCGCTCTCGTATGTTCATTATTATATCTTCATGTTAATGAAGTTATTGCGTTTAATCTGCCATTCGTCGTATTATTTCATTTCGGTGTTATACAGGGTGTTACAAAAAAGTAGGTTAATCCGTTAACCATATATTCTTTGAGCTTATATAATGGGACTTTCGTTATGTCACTTTGTATTTGAATTTTTTTTAATATACAGGGTCTTAAAGTTAACTTTTTAGAAGTAGCCCGATCAACACAAAAATTATACTCCGAGAAATCGACCCCGTAGAATCCGAATCTGGCATCAGAATTTACTTTCAAAAATATCAAAAATGTAAAAAATTAAAATATTTGAATAGAAGTTTTCTCCACGATTTTAGTTTGTTACAACGAAATGTATTAAGCGACGTAAGGATGATATTTTATTAATTAATAACGTGGAGGTAATAAAGAATTGCATAGTTTAGTTGGAGACTAATAATGAACTGTAAGTACTTGCTACTGCTACCACTGCTAACGTTTTTAGTTCTTGTCTGCGCGAGACAATATCATTAACAAACGATTGGAAAACGGCTTGTAAAACTGAAAATGTAACTTTACTAGTAGTAATAGCAGCAGTGTTAAAAGACACGGTTTCAGATAGAAAACGACGACACCATGAATATATGTACTAATTATTAATTTACTAAAGAAAACACGCGGTATGTTTTGTTTCACAAAATATATTTAATTTAATCTCTAACATATGTTTCGCCTTTTCAGGCATTATCAAAGAGTTATTTTTTAAAAACTAAAATGGAAAGTACACTTCCACCACTATTTATGAGTTTTTAAGGGACTTTATTATGGCATCAATGGTCGGAATGTTGACAAAATCCAGCTGTGCGTTTGTTACATGTCTATTAAGGTTTATGGCTTTTTTAATTTCTAATATTTCGAGGAGGTCTAGTCTCTTTCCTTTATTGCAAGTATGTAACAGTTTAAAATTACTGGTATTGAACAAGTGTGTCTTTTCAATGCAGTGTTCGGAGAATCCGGTATTCATTTTTCCATAAAGAATAGAACTTCTATGCTCTTTGATCCGTTCTTTTATTGAGCGTCCTGATTGGCCGATATATATCGCATCACAATCACTGCACCTTCATTCGTACACACCTGACTTATCGCACAATTCTGTTTTTTCTTTATTATTAACTAAAATATTTCCTAGATTTAGTTTATTCACTTGGATGACATTTAACCCTAATTGATTCAATTTATTAGAAACTTTATTGCTAACCCCAGGTATATAGTTGAGTGTGTGAAATGTTTTATTCGTTTTTGTATATGTGTGCCCGTAGTAAAAATTCTTCATAAGGATAGTGCGTTGTTTTTTGATACTACGGGCACACATATACAAAAACGAATAAAACATTTCACACACTCAACCATATACCTGGGGTTAGCAATAAAGTTTCTAATAAATTGAATCAATTAGGGTTAAATGTCATCCAAGTGAATAAAGTAAATCTAGGAAATATTTTAGTTAATAATAAAGAAAAAACAGAATTGTGTGATAGGTCAGGTGTGTACGAATTAAGGTGCAGTGATTGTGATGCGATATATATCGGCCAATCAGGACGCTCAATAAAAGAACGGATCAAAGAGCATAGAAGTTCTATTTTTTATGGAAAAATGAATACCGGATTCTCCGAACACTGCATTGAAAAGACACACTTGTTCAATACCAGTAATTTTAAACTGTTACATACTTGCAATAAAGGAAAGAGACTAGACCTCCTCGAAATATTAGAAATTAAAAAAGCCAGAAACCTTATTAGAAATGTAACAAACGCACAGCTGAATTTTGTCAACACTCCGACCATTGATGCCATAATAAAGTCCCTTAAAAACTCATAAATAGTGGTGGAAGTGTACTTTCTATTTTAGTTTTTAAAAAATAACTCTTTGATAATGCCTGAAAAGGCGAAACATATGTTAGAGATTAAATTAAATATATTTTGTGAAACAAAACATACCGAGTGTTTTCTTTAGTAAATTATTCATTATGTTTCACCAAGAGCCAACCGTGGATTCTATACATTATGTACTAATTATATTACCTAAACACGAAACCACAATAAAACTTACCAAAGAGAGTATTGCAAAAATGAGAAATATTATTATAATATATTAGACCGCTAATATATTAAACCATTCATCGAATTTTATAGACAAACCTCGTATAGTAGGCCAAGTAGTAATCAATACCCCCTCTTTTTTCTGTATACCGGGTTTTTCTTTTGTCATTACACATAGGTATAATGCATTGACTGACTTATTTTCATTTCCAATTACACATAGGCATAAATATATTGTGTCGCAGGCAACCAGTTATACACCAAAATCTACGTAAAAACAATACATTAATTCTTAAATAGATTGCCATGGAGAGTAAATAAAAATTTTTTAATGTCACATATTTCTCAATTTTTATTCATTACAAAAATCTTAAATTAAATATATTTTATTGAATGGATACGTATAGCAAAGACGAAAAAGTTTCAATGGTAATGTGGTATCAGAAGAATAACAGTTTAAGGACGGTCAGAGACATATTTGCCGTTAATTATCCTAACAGGCCTATACCTTGTGCAAAGATAATTTTAAATATTTACAATAGATTCAAAGAAGATGGTTGCCTTCTAGATTCACACAAAAAAAAATAATAAAATCAATCGTGTGTTAACAGAAGACATGAAGCTGAATATCCTCTGTTATGTAGAAGAATCTTACAGTTCAGTGTAAAGAACCCTGAAAGAATTTGAATATAAGCCATACAAGGTATCAAACCATCAGGAGCTTTTCGAGGAAGATAAAGTAAAACGAATTGATTTTTGTGAAAAAATCTTTAATATGTTAAATTAAAACCAAGCAATTTTAAATAAAATAATTTTTACTGATGAAGCTACATTTACCATAAACGGTGAAATCAACTCTCAGAATTTCCGGTTTGTATCTTACATTTATCCATTGAAAAATACTAAATTAAACCAATACCTAATGGATTAATGGAAAGGATTCCATTAATCCATTATGTATTACCCAGAACCTAACCCGAACACAGTACCCTCAAAAAGTCAATGTCTGGATTGGAATAATAAACGATAGACTTATTGGCCCATTTTTTATTGACGGTAACCTCACTGCAGAAAAATATTTAAATCTTTTACGAAACCACATCATTCCAACAATTGATATACTAAATGTTGATAAACTTTGGTTCCAAATGGATGGGGCTCCGGCACATTCTACTCACGCCGTCAGGAATTTTTTAAGTAACACATTTCAAAGACGGTGGATTGGCAGGTTTGGCCCCATACCATGGCCCCCAAGATCAGCTGATTTATCTCCAAATGATTTCTTTCTTTGGGTTTACCTAAAAAGTAAAATTTATAATAACGTGCAAATTCATAACTTGAATGAATTGAAAGAACGTATACTTACTACATGTGATGGAATAAATCCAGAATTTCTACCCTGCGTTGCTTTCAAAATCGCCTTGCTTATTGCCTTGAAAGACAAGGAGGACATTTCGAAAATTTGTTATAAACGCTTTTGTTATATTGTTTTGTTTATCTTAATTAATCGTTAGAATAAATTAGTTTTTTCATTCAAAGTGGGATTTTCTTTCTTTTCTAAAAACATAACCTAATTCTTTGTGGCTTTATTTTCTTTAGTATTACCCACTGTTGCCAGTATATTATTGCCACACTAGATTCTAGAATACTTTCGCGATAAATTTTAAGTTTTGAAATAGATTTAAAGAGTTTCATTTACATTCTGTATGGCAATCTGAATAATTTCCCTTTAAATGCTTAAACATTCATATCTTTAATAGTTAGAAAGTGTAGTAAGATGAAACTCATTGTGTTATATCTTTAGCTAATAGGAAAAGGTTGAGTGTAATTTTAATAAAATAAATACTTAGTTTACTTATTAATATTTTTATTTAGGAACAATATTATATTCAGATTTTTCGGTTTTAGTCTTGCACACCTTTGTTCTATTATTAAACGAGCTGTACTATACACTCTCACTTTGTGCTGAACTCGCTCGAATACAGAAGTATTTCCTAGCGCATTGTTTTAAGGATTTCAGCTCTATTCCTGTTACCTAAAAGAAAATTCAAATAAAAAATGTATTTACCCTTTTTTGTTAAAATTTACCTTCCAAAATAAAAGAGGATCTACGTCCTGATTTGAATTTGGCCTTTCGAAGTATTGCCCTATAGTTATTAGTTATTATTACATCAGCCGTAATTTATTTTACTTTCTCTTATTCTTTTCTGCAAAAATCCAAATAATGAAAGTGACTTTGATGGGACTAATGTCTGTTTAGATTACAGGCATTTGTTCTTTATTTTCAGGATCTACTTTCTTCATAATATCAAACATTTCTTGATCTAGAAAAGAAGTAACCCCGGTAGCATTTTCAGTACAACGAAAACTTTCTCTTTAAATCGAGGTTCTCAAACAGTTACTACTCTAGTAACTGATCCTCCTTCATATGAAAATAGCCTTGCTTTCCTCCCTCAATCTTTAATTCTAGTAGTGATGCTGTCAAATAATTGTACAGTCCAAATGTTATTGTGATTATTAAAGAAACAGAACATATTTATTACCTACAAGAATTTTTGTTATATTTTATACCTTTTTTGATACACTAATTTTACTATCTTAGATCTCAGGTATTTCAACCATAAAGAAAAACTTTTTATCTTCTTTGAATTTGTTAAAAATATTTAAAATTGTCTTCGCACAAGTTATACACATGTTGGGATAATTAACTGTTTTAAATTATGTATTTTTCAATCAAATGTATTTAATTTAAGATTTAAGTATGAACGAAAAACAGAAATTTTTGACAGTTTGAAAATGTGTATAACTGGTTGCCTACGCCACCATATATTTTTTCGTATGTGTAATTGGAAATGAAAATAAGTCATTCAAATCCATTATACCTATGTGTAATAAGTAATAGCAAAAGAAAAACCCGGTGTACAAAGAAATTTTGGTACACTATATCTTACATGTATATTTTCTTTTGTAGATATTATTTGTTTAAAAATTAGAAAAGTGTATAATGACAAAAAGCTTAGCAGTTTGGAGTGTAGTGTAAAACAAAGTAAATCACAAGTTAATTCTTTATTCTGGCGTAGTGAAAATAACTTTAATTTAGAAAATTTTAAAGACACCCAAAATAACTGCGTAAAATTAGTTTTCTATGACATTAATGCTTTTATCTCTGGGAAGTTCATTTGCATTGCTGAAAGTAGAGATGGCGTTGTTGAAAAAAGTATAGTTATTCAAAAACCCTCTAAGCCAATTATTGAAAGAGTAATAAGACCTAGAAATGATGAGTTTAATGCAACGTTAATATGGAAAACATATTCGTCTAATCCAATTATTAACTGCCTAATATTCGACGTTGTAGAAAATGAACATTTGGTAAGTTCAGGAATGATTTCTATACGGTGTGATATATAATATAATGTAATGTTTGTAATCTTCAACGCATGTTTATAGAGTGTGATTATTTTTTAAGTAGTATAACATATGTCCTACAATTTTTGGCACTAAATATGAAATTTTTCAACGTTCAAATTTATAAATTTATTCAAGCACTTATTTGTTATTATAAAGTACAACTTAATATTTAACTAAACTGCATTATTAAATTATGTTAAGTGGCCATTTTCCTCTACTGGACGTAAATCTCTGCCGATGTCTCTCATCAGGCGCTGGACGGACTCCAAATCAATTTCTCTCAGTTTTTCGTAAATTAGCCGTCGTACTTGTCCCTCAATTTTTGGCTTCCCACCCTCCATATAAATCTTCCTCGACAGTAAAACCTGAAAATCTTCTATTGGGCGAGCCTAAGGCAAGTTTGGAGGCTTATCATTTTTAGGAAAAATGTTGTCGAAACCAGTTTTTGGTATCTCTAGAGTAACGTCACCATTCCAAGCCTTTCCAAAACGCGATATTATCATCACCATGGTGTTCATTGATGAATTGAAAAAATTTCGAAAAGCAGTTATTAATACATCTGTGATTATTCAAAGCTTCGCCTCCTACTCTTCCCACAAAAGCTCGGGATGTAACCCTCGTAGAAATTGCGCATCAGACAAGGATTTTATGGGCAAATTTCGCTTTATGTTTGTACTTAACATCGTCAGGACATTTCACTATATTGACCATATTATAACTCATCGTTTCCTTTCACTTCAGAGTTACTCAAAGTGAAATACTTTTCGTCATCTACAATAATGATTTTTTCACCGGCAAAATGCACTCGCCTCAGTTGACAGCAGCATCTTGATATACGTAGTAGTTGACCGTAGGTGTATTTCGGACACTTACATCTTTTTCGATATTTTAGACCATTTCTTTTCAATTCCAACTTCGAACTCCCGTATCGACGATCCAATCTCGTCACTGACATTCTAACTTGCTTTCTGCACTTCTCAATAGCCTCTCTGCCCTCTCTGCGGTAAGAAGACCCGTGGTCTTTCACTTTTTGGGAGGTCAAGACATGCAATTCACTCGTATTCATCTATTGTCTCATAAATCGTTTTACGTGAAATATTTTCATTCTCTAAGATTCCGAATAGTTCAGCATTGGACAGCCACCCAACCAAGTTGTGGATACTTTTTCGGAGTTCTAATTTGTACGACATTATGAAGCAACAACTTCAATTTAATTAACTGTTAACTTACAGTAAACAATGTAAACAAACTTTTGTTTATATTGTTTACAACAATTTGATATTATTTCATTTTTATTTAATTTTAATTTCATTGAATTCTATGCCAAAATTTTTAGGATACGTTATTTTATTGAAATTTTTTCAACATGATCACAAGATGTGACCGATAGGGTTGCAAACTGAAAGCTCTGATTCTGCGATAAGCGGTTCAAAGTGTCACAGGACGACTATACTTCATTATCTAACCGTAGATCAGCAATTGATCTAGTACTGGAGAATCGGTCTCTTAGTGCCATTAGATGAAGGTGGCGGTCCTGCACCTCATTAGTTTTTCGTCGGCACACGGTTCGTCTTTGAAGTCTTTCCTGGTTAACCTTAGTCCATGACTAAAAACAGTACATGGTTTTGGATTGGCTTCGGTTAAGCCGATTTGCAATTTCCCTGAAAAAAACACCTTTCGAGCAAGCCAACAATTCGACCTCTGTCAAATTCGCTCAACTGGCGGAAACTTCTGCGTCGCCGCGCTATAAACATAATAAAACCCTTGAAAGACGTTAAACAAAAGTATAACAAAAGAAAACAGTGAAACTTGAATTAAAATTCACAAAACATACGCCTTACATTAATATCAGACAAAATTGTATAAAGCGAAATCCAAATCTTTCTTTAAACGCAATATCTTTTGTTGACAAACTACACAGTTCATCCATCAATAAATCTCATTTGTTTTGGCAAAGAAAATTTCCTTCGAGTATGCTTTTTTATATGGCAGTTATTATCAATTTTGATGAATTTTTGTAGATTTAACTCTGAAAATACGATGTTTTTGACATTAAGCATGTTCATACTTTCAAATAGATTGGAAATGTAATTATTTCTTAAATACAATTTATTTACTAATTGCATGTCTATCTCAAAATTGGTATTATATAGATTGATTTATATACATAAAGATATTTTTATGGAAAAGTTTTGCATGAAACTACATAAATACTTACTTAATCTTTAGCTTTACGGTGTCTAAAAATATATTATTACTTCGTGTATATTGTATAAATACAAATAATGTAATGTGAAATATTTTTAGCCACAACCATTACCTCTTTCTATTCTTAAAGATGGATATGATCAATATTCTATTCTATATCAAGCATTTGTACCTTTTGATGGAGTCTATGCATTTAAGATTACATGTCAAAATACAGCTGGTTGGTCAGAAAAATCCGATGTATTCGAACTTACAGGTTTGATTACATATTTTAGAAAGACTAAAATGTAGTGATGTAGATGTTAATGTTTACTTTTACTAATTTCTCAGATTAACCACTTTATCAGATAAATACTATCTAAACCAAAACAAACAAAAACCGATAAATGTATCTGTTTGAATATACCAAACGTGTAAGATACCTACATTCGCGAAACATTGGAAACAAATATTTAATGAATATAGATCTCGGGAAACTGCTAATAATTAAGTAGGCAAAAAGACCGACGTACAAGTAACTTTACACTAAATAAGCTGGAATATTTTAATGTAATTTACTGAAAATCAAAAGATTACAATAGTAATTCTTTTAATTTTCATTGTCGATCCAGGATTTACACCTTATTTTCACGAATCATTATTATACAATGAAATTTGTGAGAATCTACGAAGGTACTATCTCAAAATATAACGGGACTGGTGCTGTAACTTCGTTCACAACTATAATTTTATAACGCAAAGAATAGAACATGAAACCCCCATCTCTAACGAACTTATCCTTTGATTTAACTTTTAACGTTTATTACAAATTAATTACTGAATTGTCAGTGCTTGATGTACCCATCGAAAAAATGAGGTGGAGCAAAGATATGCGATAAAGTTTTGTGTTCGCTTGGGTGAAACTCCAAGTGAAACTCTTAAAATGATTAAAACTGCATACCCAGATGATAGTTTATCACGATGTAGACAGTTTGAGTGGTACAAGAAGTTCGAAGACGGTTGTGAATCAGTGCAAGATGAACCTCGACGCAGGAGATCACCAACTGCACTACTCGATCCAAAATAATTGTCGGATTAGCATACATCGAATTTCTGATATTGTTAATTTGTCTTATGGTTCCACTAAAATTTTTACTCTTTCAAAGATTTAGGATGAACCTCGACGCAGCAGATCACCAACTGCACGACTCAATCCAAAATAATTGTCGGATTAGCATACAGCGAATTTCTGATATTGTTAATTTGTCTTATGGTTCCACTAAAATTTTTACTCTTTCAAAGATTTAGGGTACCGAAAGGTCGCGGCAAAATGGATTCCAAAAGTGATGACCGATGAACAAAAACCTAATCGAGTGACAATTTGTCGGTAGTGGAAAAGGCAACTACAACATAATCCAGTTTTTAAACAATGTTCTTACATATGACGAGAGTTGGCTTTATCATTACGAAAAGCGCCGGTGAAGTGATGCACTTATTTTTTTTTTATAAATGGGGCGTTATTTATAAGCACTTTGTACCTAGAAAACATACAGTAACTGTAACGCTAAAGAAGACTGTACAAACGTTGGGGCGCCGAAATTTGGCGTTTTCGAGGTGCCCACAGTTTTTCGCGAATATCTCAAAAACTAAAAGAGATAGGCGGACGCGGTTGTGTTTATCGGAATCAGCGGTTCAAAATACATAAAATAAAAGTATCGCAACGCCGAAAATCGAAACTTTTTGATTTTTTGAAATTTTCAAATTTCTACCGCCTGAGGTTAAAAAAAATGCGAAATTTTCAAAATGCTGTAACTCCCTCATTTATTGTCCGATCGACATGAACTTTGCGGCGAAGGAAAGTATTGGTCGAAACGATTAAAACTAGCCCAAGAACGTCCACATAGGGCGATCCGTTTGGTCGCTACAGCGGTCAGAACTTTCGCAAAATTTCCGGATTTTTCCGGGAAAATTACGATTTTTCAGGCATAACTCCGAAACCGGGCGTCGTAGAGCGTTCCGGTTTCCAGCAATCGATTCGGCGCGTCGATCCGCATCCGTGGACGTAGGAATGACCGTCCTGCGTGGTTTAGTTTCAGAGACACGGTGGTGGCCCAAAATCGCAATTATTTTAGCGCGATTTTCGCGAGTTCGAAAATTTTTTTGTCGAATTTCGTCTCAAAAACCACTCCGGGGTTTTCTAAGGCGCTAAAAAAGACTGTACAAACGTTGGGGCGCCGAAATTTGGGGTTTTCGAGGTGCACACAGTTTTTCGCGAATATCTCAAAAACTAAAAGAGATAGGCGGACGCGGTTGTGTTTATCGGAATCAGCGGTTCAAAATACATAAAATAAAAGTATCGCAACGCCGAAAATCGAAACTTTTTGATTTTTTGAAATTTTCAAATTTCTACCGCCTGAGGTTAAAAAAAATTGCGAAATTTTCAAAATGCTGTAACTCCCTCATTTATTGTCCGATCGACATGAACTTTGCGGCGAAGGAGAGTATTGGTCGAAACGATTAAAACTAGCTTAAGAACGTCCGCATAGGGCGATCCGTTTGGTCGCTACAGCGGTCAGAACTTTCGCAAAATTTCCGGATTTTTCCGGGAAAATTACGTCTTTTCAGGCATAACTCCGAAACCGGACGTGTAGAGTGTTTCGGTTTCCAGCAATCGATTCGGCGCGTCGATCCGCATCCATGGACGTCGGAATGACCGTCCTGCGTGGTTTAGTTTTGGAGATACGGTGGTGGCCCAAAATCGCAATTTCAATTTTAGTTCGATTTTGGCAAGTTCGAAAATTTTTTTTGTCGAATTTCGACTCAAAAACCACTCCGTGGTTTTCTAAGGCGCTAAAGAAGACTATACAAACGTTGGGGCTCCGAAATTTGGCGTTTTCGAGGTGCCCACAGTTTTTCGCGAATATCTCAAAAACTAAAATAGATAGGCGGGCGCGGTTGTGTTTATCGGAATCAGCGGCTCAAAATACATAAAATAAAAGTATCGGAAATACTTTAATTACTTTAAATTTTCAAATTTCTACCGTCTGAGATTAAAAAAAAATTGCGAAATTTTCAAAATGCCGTAACTTTTATTATTATTTTTTTAATTTATAATCACATTGTACCTAGAAAACATACAGTAACTGAATAGTACTATTCTAATGTATTTCGAGCAAACCTAAAGGAAAAATTAAAGAAAAAATGGCTCCTTGATCAAGACATCGGTTGGATCCTGCATCACGACAATGCTCCGGTCACAGATCATGCACTTGTCAACGAACACTTGAAGAATTGGGGGTGGAAATTATGGTTCACCCTTCCTACTCTCCATGTGACTTCTATTTGGGCTTACACGGATGACTTAAAACTATATATGGGGTTGCGAGCATTGAAAATTGTTACGAGCTCGATAACAACTTGAAGTTTGTGCACAATTGGTGGAATAAAAACATCTCTTTAAATATTGGCAAATGTGCCATTGTTACGTATTCAAGGATTGCGAATTCATATAACTTTCAATACAGTGTAGACCAAATGGTGATACCTCGTAGATCTGAAGTTAAAGACTTGGGAATTTTGTTTGATGTGTCGCTTCAATTTACCGACCATATCTTTTCTGTTTGTAACGCTGCTTCAAGGTCTTTGGGCTTCCTGATACGTGCTTGTCGTGACTTAAGTAATCCGTCGACTTTGAAGTGTCTGTTCTTTGCTTATGTGCGGAGTGTATTGGAGTATGGTGCATTTGTGTCGTATCCATACTACGTCTACCAACAGGTCCCTTTGGAGAGAATTCAGAAGCGTTTCCTTAAATACCTCACCTTCAAGTGCGATGGAATTTATCCAATGCGTGGGACGGACTATAACTCTTTGGTCAATAAACATGGTTTTCGCTCTCTAACTAACAGAAGGGAAGAAGCAAGTGCCACCTTTCTTTTGAAACTAGTCAACAACTTCATGGATGCATCTGGTCTGCTGTCTCAGGTTGATTTTCTTGTGCCGGCTTACCGTACGCGTTCGTATTCCACGTTTCTATTGCCAACGGCCAGATCTAACGTTTTAAAAAAGGCACCTCTGGTACACATGATGCGGAATTGCAACACCTTTGATCTGGACCCGTTCTGCAGTTAGCATTCTTTTCTTTTACTCTTACTTTTCTTTGTTAAAGTTGTTTTCATAACATAACTTTCAATTTTTATATAAACATATTTTGTATTAATTTTGAATTTCCTTTTGTTTTGTGTATCGCTAATTCTTCGTTTTTTTATTTTGAAATTGTTTTAAATTTATGTATACATATATATAACAAGTGTTCATTTGAAAAGTCAATGTAGTAGCATGTGATTTACTGAGAACATTTTCAAGTATGTCGTAAATTAAAATTTACTACTTAACCTACGAAGTCGTATATTTTGACAGTTTCATACATACAAATAAATAACAAGTAATAGGTATTTATTGAAAACTATAACAAATGTTGAAAATGTTGTCCTTCAAGATCAATGCACTTTAAAATCCTCCGATCAAAATTTCCAATGATATTCTGGAACATTACTGGATTGTTATTAATTTCCATGCATTTCTGTTCGATTCTCTGTAGCATATCATTCAAATTCAATATAGGTGTTCGAAATATGTTATTTTTTAGATAAGGCCACAAAAAGAAGTCGCAAGGTGTTAAATCGCATGAACGTGCAGGCCAGGCAATTTCAGTATTTCGACTAATAATACGCTCATCAAAAAATTCTCTTAAATAATCCAAATATTCTGCAGTACAGTGACAAGGTGCTCCGTCTTGTTGGAAATATGCATATTGAAGTTCATCATCATGCAACTGATTGACAAATGGTTGTAAAATTTCCGTACGGTACCTTTGTGCAGTTAACGTTCCCTGAAAAAATATTGGTCCAATGATTCGCCTTTGGTTTATCGCTGCCCAAATACCAATTTTCTCTGGATGTAGCGATTCTTCATTAATTACGTGTGGATTTTCACTACTCCAAATTCTTGTACTTTGTGAATTTAGGTATCCCGTTTTATAAAACCATGCTTCATCAGTAAAGATGACTCTTTGTGAAAGTTCTCCATTATTGTTCATATTTACAAACCAATTACAAAACTGTAGTCTACGTGGGTAATCAATTTCTAACAATTCTTGTACTGCTGTGACACGGTATGGATAAAGTTGCATATCTTTTTTTAATAACTTGTGAGTTGTACCAACAGAAAGGTTTATTTGTTGACTCAAGTGTCGACCAGATGTTTGTGGTTCATTTTCCATTATTTCACGATTGACAACTTGAGGTGTACGTTTCTTAACTGCTCCACTGCCTGATTTTCTTAAATGACTACCAGTTTCAGAAAAAGTTTTAAAGTTCTATCTAAAGTATTCTTAAATTGTACGTAATCTATTACAAAATGTGGAAACTCAACTTGAAATTCTACCATGCAATCTTGAACTGAATAAACCCATAAACCATCAATTTTATTACCGCTTCGAAAATAATCCTGGACTAAAAAAATTTTATTTTCTAAAGTGAAAGCCATTTTAAAACTGAGAAGCAATTTATTTAAACCAGAATCGACGCACGATTGTTTTATGCACTAACTGATATTTGTGATTGACATTATCAAATGTCATTTGGATGTACGTTTACGGAACAACAAACACATATTAATATATTTGCGTCTTATTCTATCAAAATTTCAAAGTAACCTAGATTGACTTTTCAAATGAACACTTGTTATATACTATTGTAGCTAGCAACCGTTTATAATTATCGTTAATTATTATCCTGTAAATGGCTTGCTGTTGGATAATAAAGATTATTATTATTATTATTAATTGTTTCGTGAAGTCAAAAAAGAATTGAGAAGTCGAAAATTTGAGTCGAATTTCAACAAAGCGGAAGTATACTAAATAGACTCTCAAAAAATGTTTTTTCAGATTTTTGTGACAAGTGGACAAAACAATGGGACAAGTATATTGCAGAGAATGAAGAGTACTTTGAAGTAAATGTTTCATTTTTGTACTATAGCACCAGTCTCGTTATTTTCTATTTCCTCGTATAAATAGCTTGTCCATCATTCTAATTTTATATTTATAACGATCCTTTACAAAATTAATTATTTACATACTTTTCAATGATAAAATAATTATTAAGTAAAATTTTACAGCAAAATTCGAGCAATGTTTTAAATGTTATATTTTCAAATAGTTACTAAAATATTAAAATTAAAAAAATGTAAAATTGTGAAGATTTCAGTGTTTAATTGGGCTTATTACAAACTGATAAATATCCGCAGGAATATATATTATGTAGTAAACAGTTGTTTCATAACTAGAATAAATTGGAATAACAATATATAATCCACCTGAAATAAAATTAATTAAATGTGACGCCTAGATTTGAATGAAATTTTAGTTATAGTTAAAGGAACTATTAAATTTAATTTGGAATGTGTAAATTTAGAAAATTTCCCTTGAACTGAATTAATCAGTAACTAAGATTTTACTTCAAAATGGGAAAATCAGCTATTGATTTTCATTTATTATTGAATTAGATATTTCTACAAATAAGATGTAGTTTATTAGAACAAAGCAAAAAAGAAAAACTGACGGAACTGTATTAACTGTATAACAAGTATTCATTTGAAAAGTCAATCTAGGTCACTTTGAAATTTTGATAGAATAAGACTCAAATATATTAATATGTGTTTTTTGTTCCGTAAACGTAAATCCAAATGACATTTGATAATGTCAATCACAAATATCAGTTAGTGCATAAAATAATCGTGCGTCGATTCTGGTTTAAATAAATTGCTTCTCTGTTTTAAAATGGCTTTCACTTTAGAACATAAAATTTTTTTAGTTCAGGCTTATTTTCGAAGTGGTAATAAAATTGATGGTTTATGAGTTTATTTATTTCAAGATTGCATGATAGAATTTCAAGTTGAGTTTCCACATTTTGTAATAGATTATATACAATTTAAGAATACTTTGGATAGAACTTCAAAACTTTTTTCTGAAACTGGTAGTCTCTTAAGAAAATCAGTTAAGAAACGTACACCTCAAGTTGTCAATTGCGTTGAAGAAATAATGGAAAATGAACGACAAACATCTGTCCGACATTTGAGTCAACAAATAAACCTTTCTGTTGGTACAACTCACAAGTTATTAAAAAAAAGATATGCAACTTTCTCCATACCGTGTCACAGCAGTACAAGAATTGCTAGAAATTGATTACCCACGTAGACTACAGTTTATTAATTGGTTTGTAAATATGAACAATAATGGAGAACTTTCGCAAAGAGTCATCTTTACTGATGAAGCATGGTTTTATAAAACGGGATACCTAAATTCACAAAATACAAGAATTTGGAGTAGTGAAAATTCACATCTAATTAATGAAGAATGGCTACATCCAGAGAAAATTGGTGTTTGGGCAGCGATAAGCCAAAGGCGAATCATTGGACCAATATTTTTTCAGGGAACGTTAACTGCTCAAAGGTACCGTACGGAAATTTTACAACCATTTGTCAATCAGTTGCATGATGATTAACTTCAAAATGCATATTTCCAACAAGACGGAGAACCTTGTCACTGTACTGCAGAATCTTTGGATTATTTAAGAGAATGTTTTGATGAGCGTATAATTAGTCGAAATACTGAAATTGCCTGGCCTGCACGTTCATGAGATTTAACACCTTGCGACTTCTTTTTGTGGCCTTATCTAAAAAATAACATAGTTCGAACACCTATATTGAATTTGAATGATATGCTACAGAGAATCGAACAGAAATGCATGGAAATTAATAACAATCCAGTCATGTTGGAGAATATCATCAGAAATTTTGAACGGAGGATTTTAAAGTGCATTGATCTTGAAGGACAACATTTTCAACATTTGTTATAGTTTTCAATAAATACCTATTATTTGTTATTTATTAGTATGTATGAAACTGTCAAAATATACGACTTCGTAGGTTAAGTAGTAAATCTTAATTTACGACATACTTCAATATGTTCTCAGTAAATCACATGCTACTAAATTGACTTTTCAAATAAACACTTGTTATAATTTATTACACTGTGGCTCGGATAATTACTCTTTTAAATCTGCTAAAAATCGATATGCAATTGTATTAAAATTTTTAAAGTTTCTTCTTCTAAATTAAAAAGTATGCATAACATGTTTATGTTTTTTGCATGACTTCGAATGTTGGTTTCATACTAATACCTGTTTTGTATGAAACAACTTGGGCCATAACATCCAAATGTATCTCTGACACTTGTTTTTCGAATATCTGACTTTAAAAAGATATTGCTCTAGTAAAGAACTTTTCATGTTTAAAGAAAAAGGCTTGTCGGCAGTTAACTTTAAAAGACTTGATATATGTATTTGTCGAAAATCAGATAGAGAAAAGAGAGAGAGAGAAAGAAGGGAGGAGATGAGAGGAAAAGAGAGAGAGAGAGAGAAGGGAGGAGATGCGAGGAAAAGAGAGAAAGAAATAAACATTTTTAACGGAAATGCTATATCGAATCGAAATTCACTGTGCTTAGGTTAACTTTTTATTGTAGAAAAGAACAGAAGAAGAAGTTCATCTTAATAAAATATTTGAAGCTAGTTTAAGTGAAACCGATAAATTTAAAATAGAGTAGCTTCAACTTTCTGAAGTTCAAAATTTACTCTCTTGACTTATTGTAAGTATCTACACAAGCATTAGAATTTCCTAAAAAACCGTCTTGTTCAAACGTCGTCACTCGATAGAAAATAACTAGATAAAAGTTAAATCGCTTCATGTTCAATATATTCGTTAATCCCCAACACTAGGATAAGGATACTGGAAGTAATCTGGGTATTAAGATAGTTGGCTTCAAGTAATTACACTGAAAAGGAAATTAGTGATGTCAACGATGATTATTGCGGTATTTAATTATTAATTTTGTAAATGTTCTTCTTCCTTTTTTTTAAAATACTCGTTCCAGACCGTAATGTAAATTGTCGTTCAGAGGTGTCAAAATTAATCTCAACCTTATGTTATCCGGAATCTAAAGTTTCAGTTAAGATACAGCAAGTGATTTAGTCACAGTGCATTTTTTAATTTTATAAGTTGGCCGAAAAATGGAATTGAGTCGAGAAAATTTAATCCCAATAATTTTTGACAACTTTCGAAGAGGACTAACTCAATAACAATATCTTGCTGAATTGGTTTCTGTTTTTGGAGATGAAACGACATATCAATCGACAATTTCACGTTGGTATTGTGCATTCCAACGTGGGGCACCCATCAGCAACGATGCTAGGACAGATCCGCCAAGAATAAAAGTCACCTAGAAAAACACCGATTGTGTGCGCCGCCTGATTAAGCAAGAAAGACATGTGACATATTGTGAAATCAAGACATCCATGTGTATTTCGAAGACCTCAATCCAAACGATCCTACATTTTGGAATCCGCATCTTTTAACCGAAGAGCAAAAATCGGCGTTAATTGGTGCCAAAAAACTTTGAGTCGGTTCAATAACAGAAACTTAAAAAATGTCTATAGCATCGTGAGTGGGCAATGAATCATGAATTTATTTCTATGAACTCGAAAATAAATGTTAGTCCGCTGTTCTCATGTTTCAAGGTGAAGAGAATCCGACAAAAGTTATCCTCTCAAAGTGGGTCGAAAAAGATGGTCGCAACGTTTGTCTAAAAATCAGGTCATGTAGCTACAATTCTTTTGCAAAATCGAAGAACGGTTAATTCGGAAACTTACACAACCGATTTGTTTGCCAGAAGTAATCGTCGTGTTCCGACAAACCAACTTACAACAACGAATCATCCTGCATCATGACAACGCAAGTTCGCACACAACTCGTAAGACAATTGAGTTTTTGGAGTTTGGAAATCGAATTATTAGATCATCCTTCGTATAGTCCCGACTTAAGCCTCAACGATTTTTTTTACGTTCAAAAAGATCAAGAAAGGAATGCGTGGTCTACGATTTCAGTCACCGGAAGAGGCAATAGATGACCTCAAAACGACAATTTTGACTGTCCGAACTAAGGACTGGAATAACTGCTTTAATAGTTGGTTTGAACGAATGCAGAAGTGTATCAATTTTTCTGGAACATATTTTGAAAAGCAATAAAACACTTCGTGTCGATCCACTGTTTTATTTTATGGCTATAAGCAGCAGTAAAAAGACATCCCTTGTATAAAAGATATATTGTATATTTGAGATGTCCCGAGATTTCAATCGACAAACATGATCATTTTATATGTAAGTTTCTGATTTCGTAAAATATTTTTCGTCACACCTACTGCGTAAGTAAACAATTATGACACCTTTTTTTGAAACGTAAGTGACACTTTACATACCGTATTGACAGTTGCTATGGTAGCGGGCTGTAATATTTATTACGACCCTAGGGAAATAATAGCAATATTAGAAAATTTATGACAAATTTATTTCAAACATGATTAATTAACATAACTAGGAAAAATAGAATGTTGTACAAAAACTTATGATTTTGTAATATTAAATGTAAACGAACAATTAGAACAATTAGCTATCTGAACAATAGAGTCCTTCTTTCTTACTAGGCAAGTTTATATTTTCAATAATGTCAACATTATTAATGGTTGGATTCCTAATGGAATCATCAACTTTCTTCTCATTTTTCTGTATCACAGTTGAGCAAACAGCCTCTGTAATATTTTGTTTATATAAAATTCGGTCAGCTATCTGTACTTTATTTATCATTGAATCAGAAACATAGCTTTCTGCCACGGTAGAAGATTTCCAGCCGCCGTGTCTTTTCAGACCAAGAACATCAATTCCTGAATCGGCTAATAATGTTGCCGAGGTCCTTCGAAAGGAATGTCCGGTGTAGGTAGTGGGGTTCTCCAACGACAAGTATTTTGCTATTTGGCTAGGAATTTTTGCGAGAGTGTTTTTTCCTACAGGCTGATTTCGACATTTACCAAAACTGTACTTTAAGAAAAATCTATCATTGGTAATATTTTCTAATCTCAGACCAATGTATTTTTTAATAATTAGCATAAAATTAATTGGATATTCTTCCTTCGCAATAATTGTAAAAGAACGTTTTAATCCATTTTTAGTATCCGGTATTTTAATTATTATTACATCACTTTTATTTTCCACATCTTGAATTTTCATTTTAACTAGTTCATCTTTCCTACAAGCCCCAGCAATTCCCATAATCATAACAACCTGCAAAAAATTAGTATAGAATGAACACGAATTAAAAAGAATCATTCTGCAAACTTACCTTCATCAACAAATATGTATCGTCGGAAGCTTCAATAAGAAATTTATTCATTTCCTCTCTTGTAAAGATACTAGACTTTTTAGTCTTAAAACCATCATTTTTACGCTTCAAAAATCCTTTCAATTTAGGATATTTTGAAATATCTTCATTTTTGTTAATAAATATGGTAGTTTTTAACATGGAGTTTTCACACCATAAACTGTTTGGTGATTTTAACTTCATAGATCTATCACGAAAATATGCCAGCATTACACTTTCTGAAATACTCTCCACATACCTCTGGTGACACCAATCTTTGAACATTTTATAGGTGTCATTGTATCTGTTTTTAGATTTCTCCGGCAAAATCTCAGTACAAGCTATAATAGCATCCATCTCTATTTGATTCATGTTTATAAATTTTATTTAGAAAGAAAAACTTTTGAAAATCTATTGCATATACTTTGACATTTATCAAAAATATAAATTTATATCGACACAAACATGGTTACCATAGATACGACAAATATTCCTGACTTTATGTTACTAATGTGTATACATATAGTAAAAGTAAAGTGGAAAATCATTCAAATTCGTCTATTTAAAAAAAAAACGTAGGTATGACGAAAAATCTCATATGCACCACGGTTCGTACAGTACACTTTCATGGTCTCGAATACATGCAAACCTCGACCCTACGGGTCTCGGTTTGCAATCGTATTCTCGACCATAAAACTGTACTTACAAACCTAGGTACATAAATAACTATTATCGTGCATCGCATGCATCTACTATAATTCTTAGTTATCAACTTTAATTGATTAGTATACAGTCGTGACCAGTTTTAAACTTAAAAGCTTAAAAGAAATTACTTAATATTGGTTAAAATAGTAGGTGTAATATTGCATGGTTAATTGATTATGAATTTCTTTGGTTAAGCAGTTATATTTGTCTCTAATTTTCTTCCCTATTTGAAGTTGTTAAGACTATACTACTCATTTTCTATCAAATTAATTTTTGCCATAACGTCTGCACATTTGTAGATGATCCTATTTATATAGAAATCCAGAAACTTTACAGACACGATAGTATTGTCGCTTTGGACTGTGTTCTTATATATAACGAATCCAAAATAAGTTTGTTTTGGGAAAAGGATGAAAAAGTATCACGTCAAGAATATTCAGATACAGAAAATTACGTAGAATTCACAAATAGATCAGTTACATTAATTTTTAAAGATAACGAAATTTCGAATTCTGGAAAATATGTTTGCATAGCAAGGTCTAATTATGGAGTAGCAACAAGGTACATATATCTTAATCCTCCAGCTGAACCTATAAATTTAGAAGGCTCTAGGGCAAATATACAATGGAGAGTACATTCTGTTTATCCAATTATTGAATGCAAAATGCAATATGGAAAAATATTTGGGGTGAGTACTGTACTTCGTTTAAATTATTTTTATTAAATAAGCATGAAATCTCGGATATGATGAGTAGCATTTAAAAACTATTTGATATCTACAAAATTAATTTTTATTAATCAAAATAATTTCTACTTGTTTGAACACACTTTGACTAACAAGGACATAAATACCATTTAGACAAAACTCTGAAACTGATGAAAGTTTTAACTGAATCTTTAGCCTTTTCTTGTTTAAGATATCATTTTTCTTTTTAAGAAAACGTTCAAAAAAACAGTTGGAGACAATTCTAATGAATGTGTTGGATGCTGTACTTAAGTCGCTAAATTTCTTTACTATGCGTGTAGTGTTACAAAATAGGTTCCTGCAGATTTTGTTAATTTATCGCGCATTTTTTCAGTATATTAAAAGCATCCATTCTGTTTTATACTTTCACTATTGGGTAAGAATGAATAGTCACTATACCCTGTGTTCTGTAAAAGAAGTGAAGGTTTCCGGGTATGTCTTAAAGTTCTGTGATTCTCTAGCTACTGAGATGTCGTGTCACTTCTTTTTCCAACGCAAGTCACTAATTTATCTAGAAAAATTTCACGATTATTTCTTCTTAAATGCTAAGAACACGCATTTTTATTCAAAGCAATTAAACGAATACTTTGGTGGTGTGGTACACCTTGTAACCACTTACTTGTTGATATGAATTTACATTAGAGACTCTTTTTACCGTGTGCATATGATGAATGTTCTCTTAATGTTGAGCCTAGCACTACCGATAATATTAGCACATACGAGGTGCTTCCCATAAATTCCAGAAATATGAAAAAAAGCACAAGAAATTGTTCCTACAACTTATTCACTACCACCCCCTTCAAAATACTCTCCTTTCGCATGAGTGCACAAATCCCAACGACTTGTCCATGGCTGGAAGCAGTGCTGGAAGTCACCGTGTATTAACTTGCTCAGCACTGCCTGCGATTCGGTCTGGATCTTCTCACTCGTCTCAAAATGTCGCCCCTTGAGTTTCAGTTTCAACTTCAGAAACAGGAAGAAGTTGCAAGAGACAAGATCTGGGAAGTAGGGATGGTGGTGGGGTAGTACTGCCGTCTTCGTTGAGGCTAGAAACTGGAGTACAACAAGTGACGTGTGAATTGGTTCATTATCGTGGTGAAAGATTCACGAATTGGTGCGCCACTTGCGTCGAATGTTTTCTCCATTAACTGTTTCACCTGGTGGGAAAAATTCTTTGCGCACGATGCCATCAGCGTCAAAGAAGCAAATCAACATTGACTTGACGTTGCTTCGAACTTGCCAGACTTTCTTCGGTCATGGTGACGATGGCGTCTTCCACTGCGAGATTATCTCCGTACAACCATGATTCGTCGTCAGTAATGATTCTGGTACTGAAGTTTGCATCTCTTTCGGTAGTTTCTTGCAACTCTGTGCACACATAAACATGGTGCCGTTTTTGTTCAATGATTTAATGCCTTGGCACCTTGGCACAAATTTCGCAGCAATAAGCCGCATGCTGACTTCTGGCGATAATATTAGCACATACGAGGTGCTTCCCAGAAATTCCAGAAATATGAAAAAAAGCACAAGGAATTGTTCCTACAACTTATTAACTACCACCCCCTTCAAAATACTCTCCTTCCGCATGAGTGTACAAATCCCAACGACTTGTCCATGGCTGGAAGCAGTGCTGGAAGTCATCGCGTGTTAACTTGCTCAGCACTGCCTGCGATTCGGTCTGGATCTTCTCACTCGTCTCAAAATGTCGCCCCTTGAGTTTCAGTTTCAACTTCAGAAACAGGAAGAAGTCGCAAGAGACAAGATCTGGGAAGTAGGGATGGTGGTGGGGTAGTACTGCCGCCTTCTTTGAGGCTAGAAACTGGAGTACAACAAGTGATGTGTGAGTTGGTTCATTATCGTGGTAAAATATCCACGAATTGGTGGGCCACTTGCATCGAATGTTTTCTCCATTTACTGTTTCACCTGGTGGGAAAAATTCTTTGCGCACGATGCCATCAGCGTCAAAGAAGCAAATCAACATTGACTTGACGTTGCTTCGAACTTGCTATACTTTCTTCGGTCGTGGTGACGATGGCGTCTTCTACTGCGACATTATCCCCGTACACCCATGATTCGTCGCCAGTAATGATTCTGGTACTGAAGTTTGCATCTCTTTCGGTAGTTTCTTGCAACTCTGTGCACACATAAACATGGTGCCGTTTTTGTTCAATGATTTAATGCCTTGGCACCTTGGTACAAATTTCGCAGCAATACGCCGCATGTTGACTTCGGCCGATAAAATACATCGACAATGCCGTACAGCAAAACGACAATGTTACAAATCTCATGGATTGTTCTCCTTCGACCTTGCAGGATAGCTCAAGCACACATTTTTTTGTCACATTTAGGGGTTCACATTTTCGTGCACTGCAGCAATGTTTTCACCCGAACAAGTACGAGTATGCATTGGTGTTTTCACATTTGCTACCGACCCAGTTTTTTGGAATTTTTTCGCCATTTTGGCAATTACACTCTCGGTTCATCGATTATGTAGACAAAAAATTCACGACGTCCGCGTTATGCTTTTTTATTTGAACGCCTATTTTCATAATAGCCTTGAATGATCCTAACACGTTGTTCTACTATATATCTATCCATAACTAAAATTACCAAAGACTAAACATAAAAAATGACAAAAATACAAATAAACCTACATATAGAACGTGTGTATAAATTGTCGCAAAAGCTACACGCAGCGACGTTCTTCGTTTGGTTCTGAATAAAAAATCTTAATGTTAAAATGTCGTATCATGCTTCGTTTGTTTTCACGGGGTTCTTGAAATTCAGACTTTTAGTGGGTAACTAACCTTTGCTCTTCGATATCTGTTAATAGAGATAGATGCAATTTAGTTTAAAGAAAAAATGTTTACTAGTATTATTTCGTAAACGTTTTCTTTTTGATTTAAAAGCTTGTCTTAAACATTTATTCATTAACGTACTTCCACGAAAAACACATTTGGCAACGTTGTAGAACAATAAGTTTGTATTTCAAAGTAAGTTCAATCAAAATCATTACTGTCAAATTTTGACATTTCCGAATTTACGAAGCATGATACGACATTTTAACATTAAGATTTTTTATTCAGAACCGAACGAAGAATGTCGCTACGTGTAGCTTTTGCGACAATTTCTACACACCTTGTATAATGCCCTTTGCTATCACGAAATGTAAAAAATTGTTATATATTCAATATTTGTAGCCATTAGACAACTTAGAAAGAAGAGTAAATATACGAAGAAACGAATTCGATAGTTATATAATTTCGTATTTACCCCCGAATATCTTAAGAGGAATGTATGAATTTATCATCTCATGTAGAAATGAAGATGGCTGGTCTACAAGATCTAAAATACAAGCACGTCAATTAAGAGGTCAGTTTAATTGAAAGGACGTCCGAAAATGTACTTATTTTGTTGGCTTATTCTTCAAAGCGCAATAATATACGGTGTGGTGATAAAGTTTGGAACAAAATTCATATAAGCGTTCTATAATGTTTTTAAGAAAATCGCTCGGACAGGTCGATTTTTGTTTTTAAAATGCTGTCTTTTGGGAAATTTTTTTAAATGACATCATTGGTTTTTGCACAATGACGTCATCATCCTTTTTTTAAATGACAATCTCCTTTTTTTCTATTTTTGTTAAACCTTCTTACTAACTAAAAAATAATTTAACAAAAATCTTAATTAAAATCAACTCGACTGGGAAAAGTTTGACAGTTATCTGTATTGTAAAAAGGCAATCTAAATTTTGAAGTTAAGAACAAAAAAGTAACACATTTAACTGAACGGGAAAGAATTGAGATTTTAATAATAGTTGAATACGGCGATGGACTAAGAACTCATGCCAAAGCTTGTGAGTTATTCAATCAAGTACATCCTAATAGACTTCCAATTGCAAGATCTACAGTAAGTAAATTGGTTGCCAAATTTACGGAAACTGGAAGTGTAAAAGATTTATTTCGAGAAGGTCGACCATGAATAAGCAATGAAACAAATTTGAAATTTATTACTTGAAGCAGAGCAACATCATCATATTTCTACAAGGCAACTTGCCCTAGATAACGTGGACCACAGTTTAGTTGTAAAAATATTTAAAAAAGAAAAGTATGATCCGTACAAAGTGCACCTAATTCAGGAGTTAAACGAAGATGATCCCGACCGTAGATTACAATTTTGTGAAGAATTAATGTTACGATATGATCAAACACCAATTTTTTAAAAAAACATTATTTTTTCGATGAAGCCACTTTTTACGTCAACGGATCAGTACATCGACATAACTGTTGGTATTAGTCACTGGACAAATCTCACTGGATACAGGAATCACACATTCAACGTCAAGAGAAATTAAATGTATTGATGGAAGTGATAGGACGGCATATTTAGGATCTTACTTTTTTTAAGGAAATCTGACTGCTGCCCAATATTTAATTTTTTTACAATTTGATTTGATGCCAGCAGTGGCAGCTCTTTTTCCTAATAAAGAACCTCATCAGAATATTCGGTTTCAGTAAGATGGGCCGCTTCCTCATACTGGCATAGAGGTCCGTCAATACCTTGCTACATTTACAGAAAGATGGACAGGGCGGCGGTGACCAATTCAGTGACCAGCGCGTTCCCCTGACCTAACGCCCTTAAATTTTTATCTATGGGGTTACTTGAAATCAAGAGTTTTACAACAAAGAATTCGTGATGCAATGCATCAAATTAGGCCAGATATTATTGAGCGCAGTATAGTGTTTACTATCGTATTGGTCAATGCCAAATGGTTGGAGAGGGCACTTTAAGCATTTGCGTTAAGTTTTGTTGATTAATTTGTTTAATATTTTTTGTATGTTTTGTTTTTTGATTATTATTTTTACTAAATTATAACCATTGAAGT
This sequence comes from Melolontha melolontha, assembly GCA_935421215.2. Classification (NCBI taxonomy): domain Eukaryota; kingdom Metazoa; phylum Arthropoda; class Insecta; order Coleoptera; family Scarabaeidae; genus Melolontha; species Melolontha melolontha. The sequence goes on from OW285235.1 coordinate 206,067,542, forward strand.
TTTGAAGTAAATGTGTCATTTATTAAAAAAAATTCTTGTGTAAAGTACCAATTCTTTTACATCGCCGTTTAAACAGTCTAACAAAAGGTCTAACAAAAATAGAAAAAAGTGAAGGTTGTAACTACAAAAAAAGATGATGACGTCATTGTGCAAAAACCAATGATATCATTCAAAAAAAATCTCCAAAAGACGGCATTTTAAAAACAAAAGTTGACCTGTTCGAGCGATTTTCTTAGAAACATTATAGAGCGCTTTTATGAATTTTGTTTCAAACTTTATCACTTTATACATATACAAAATATGGGCATTTGCCATAAGCCAATAACCCTTGCCAATAACCATTTCTTGAAAATCTTACTGAATGCAAAACAGTTACCGTAGTAAAAGATTGAAGAAGTTTTAACTGGACAAACCTATATTTTGATAGACTTTCGTTCCGTACTTAGAAACAGTAATTACAGAAGATGTAACTACTAAATCTAATTGTTTTTGCTGTTCTTTGTCGCTTAACTTTTTCTTTTTGCTATGCTTTGTTCTCCTTTTACACACATATAATAATAACGGGTGTTCAAAACGGCTTACATCCTGGACAGCCATGGACTGCAAAACGCATTTCTGTACTTAAATCTATGCAACGTAACCTTATTAAAACGAAATTCAAAGTCACACAGATTGTAACTTATACCAAGAAAATATGGATCTATTATAGACATTTATTTCCCAGTTTATAACCGCCTGGATCGTAAAAACTTTTTGAACATTCGTTATGTTACCATAATATACAAACACACAGAAAATTATGACATGAGGTTGTCAATGTAAAAAGAATAAACAAGTAGCTGGTTATTTGGAATATAATATTGATAGCAACATGAAAAAAGATTGAGAAGTTGAAAAATTGGGTAAAGAATTATATAGTTATTTAATCATCAAAAGTGGTAAGGGTTGTTTACTGGTCGAAGACGGAGGGTACCGAAACTACCAATTTTGCCTGAGACCGGTTATCCTTAACGCTTGTGGTGCTTATTACGTTCTTTGTACGGTCAATGCAATAACCAAATTAATTTATTTGAATGATTTTAAATTTAAATTGGTTTAATGTCAAAGTGACAATTCTGCTATAAATCTGTGACAACTATCACAGACAAAAAAATAACTTTTTCTTAGTAACGCGCAATGGAAAAGTCACCAATCAAGTAATGTGCAGACATACAATAGGAAGTTGGCTTTCAAAGATCGCAAAATGCTTGAATTTGGTGGATCCACACCTTTATACTGGACATGGGTTTAACTTCAGCTACCTTGTTGGTGAATAAAGGTGTTGATATTTTGGGCTTTAAAAGACACAGTGGTGACGTTCTTCATTTGCTGAATAAGGTAACGTAGCTGATTCGTTGGTGAATAAATTAGATTGTTCATAAAAAATTTTGCATGGAGGAATCTATCCTTTCTAGTGGCATAACGACTACACGAAATATTGTTGTAGAGAAGAAGACAGGAAGCAATTCCACACTAAATGCTCTAAAATATTCAACCTTTTCTGAAACCATAAGAAGTTTATTTACCAAATGCACTGATTGTACTTTTAATGTTGTAGTTAAAAATTCTTTTAAATAAAATTACAAAACTTTCATATTTTATTACTTACTGCCTTCCAATCGGTAAGTGAGAGTTCTTACCGATCTGAGATTTGTAAACACAACTTACTATTCTTTAAATCCAATCAGTAAATACGTTAAATTGACTGATCGCGCAAAAAAAATTATTATTTTATAATATTTAAAGCATTTAGTGTGGAAAATGGGAAAAATCTCATTATCAATATGTCCATACTTCATATTGCTATTAAAATGTTTGTCAATACATATATTGCTACGAAAAATGTATAAATTGGAAATATGTACAAAGTTTTGGTAGATAAATATAATTTCAAATGAATGAACTCTTTATAAGAGTCGAAAAAGACAATTGTAGTAAATGAATAGTTAACGAAAGTTTAACAAAAATCAAGTTATATAAAATTCATTATTAAAGCACACGCAGTAATACTATAAAAACACCATTGAAGGTTAAATATATTGAAGAGGAAAAGGCGTATATAATATTCGAATGTGAAGGAAAATTAAAGTATAAAAAAGGTGATATAACAAACTTGACAGGAAGGTGATAAAGGATTTAGGACAAGAACATTGATTATTAGTTTTTATACAGGTTTCTAAAAATTATATTTTATGTAATTATCTTTTAATTAAAAACAGATTATTTGAAGCTATTAATAAAGATATAAATTAGTAAATTTAGAAGAAGTTTAGATTTTATTTTTATAAGATTCAACTTTCGTGACAAGAACGATAATCCTAAGATAGATCAGCTTTGAAATGGGTTATGTAATGACATTTGTATGAAGTTTCATTATATGTACTTTTGATAACTAATAAAGGTATTTTGTAATTTGTGGTGTAATCATTATTTAATATAAACATATCTGTTACAATATATATTGACTTTCAAAACCATCCGAACACCCAGTAGTAGTCAATTTTGAAAGAATTTGTACATAATGTTTATTTAATCAAACTTAAGAAATGATTACATTTTCAAACTAAAATATTTAAAAAAAAACAATGTTATTTAATAATGAGTGGCTCCGCGGAGGTTTCTTATGCATTCGATAACTCTTCAAGACATGAAATTAAGTGATTATACTATGGAATGTGATCCCAGTCTTCTTGAATTTGGTGATGATGGTCAAGTAGGTTATTCGGTGGTTGGGGTAATTGGCCAACTGTAAATTCAATAGGTGTTAGAAGCTTCGTTAAAGATTTCTAGCTAATACGGCTAAGTTAATCTAGGAGGGCTATCCAGGAATTAGATTACGTTTTCATCTGTAGCAGTAAGGGGCGAGACTAGCGCGATCATCTTGATGTCTGAGCGTTCTTCCGTTCAGGCGACATCCAGCCGTGGTAGTACGACATTCGTTTCGTTTCTCGTTATTTCACAATAATAGTTTGAAATGTACGCAGCAATTGAAAATCCCGCGAGTTGTTAGGTGCGATCAGTAATTAGATTTTTGTTGGCGAAAAGTCATAAGTGTGTGTGAAGTGTACGGAAACAATGTAATCACTGAAAGTTGAGTGCGCCAATGGTGCATTAGGTTTAAAAATGGACGAAGTAATGTTCACGATAAAGTGGACGACCAAATATTGTGATTGGTGAACTGATTACAAAAGTCGATGAGAAGATTGAAGAATTGTTTTTTTCAACGCCCGAATACACTCGGCAAATCACACTCGAGATATCCTAGATGCTTTCAAGTTGGAGGTGTTTCCTCATCCGCCATATAGTCCGGGTCTTGTATCCAGCGACTACCACCTGTTTCCAACGACGAAGAGCTGGCTCGCAACGTAGCGCTTTGACGACGACGTGGAATTGTGGGAGGGCGTGACTAACTGGTTAAAGTCTCAAGCGGCAGAATTTGATGACGATTAATTTCAAAACTTGTTCGCCGCTATGATAAGTGTCTAAATTTGTATAGAGACTATGTTGAAAAGTGGTATTTAAATATCGCTTTCAAATGAATATAACATAATTTTTTTCCTATACTTTGTTTTTTTTAATACCAAAACGTAGTCTAATTCCTGGATAGCCCTCGTAAACCAGATTCTTTATTATTAACATCTAAATTTTGGAAAATAATAATATTTTATCTGTAAATTACCACCGATTATTGGGATCTAGTTTAGGCATAGTTGAATTCAAGTTTCATTTAAAAGACTCCAATCTATCTGATTAAATCGAAAACTGTGGTTTATGTTGTCAATGCTGATTGAAAATAACCCTTACCACAAAGTAGCTTTAATCCAGGATATGTATTTCGATAACTAAATTGTCACCATAAGCAGTAGGAGAAAGTATTACATTTGAAGCACTAGCGCATACTTTACACAAGCGAAGCACATGATTACACCACAAATGTATTACAATATAGTCATGTTAATACTATGGTGGTATAGTGATATACCGTGCTTTTGTAAAGTAACATACCTTCAAAAACTATCCTCATTATAGACGGTCATGCTTTTTGATAAGGGTTAGTGACAGTGCACGTAATCTGTCACAAACGTATAATTTTACATAAGCATAGCCGTCTCTAATGAGGAAAGTTTTTGAAGGCACGTTATGTCAAAATGCGTACCCAGGATTGTAAACATTATCTTAAATTAACTTTTCGCCCAATTTAGTTTGAAAAATTGTAAAAATTTGCATAAACTATGAACAGAAATAGGAAAAACGCCCTAACCACAATATATATCAATAAATACTATATACGTGTTTCGGCAACTAAGTTGCCATCTTCAGTAGAATAACCTTAAAAACTGAAAAATGTTAAACGTAGCGTTTTTTTTTGCTAAGGAAAGCTACACCTTAGCCAAAAACGCTAAGTTTAACATTTTTCAGTTTTTAAGGTTATTCTACTGAAGATGGCAACTTAGTTGCCGAAATACGTATATAGTATTTATTGATATATATTGTGGTTAGGGTGTTTTTCTTATTTCTGTTTCAGATTACAAGCCACAGTCTCCACCAATTTCGGGTGCATAAACTATATTTCGCAAAAGTAAACAAAGAAATCAAATCTATTTCTTGTATATTTCCCGAAAGCGCCTGTATTTATTGTATTTAAGTTTTAGATATTTTTATTTACTTAATTATGAAATTTATAATAAAATAAATAAAAAGTTTATTGTGGTTTCGTTGTTTTGTTTTCACTTCATCCCCTCATTTATTAAATAATTTTACCGCTAAAAATATATTTCGTAGAGTGTTCCTTGTTTCGTTGTTGCAGCTGTACCACTCATGCGTATTGATAAAACTTACTCTCAAGGAAAACAACTTACTGACTTAAATTGCGTTGTACTAGCCCATCCGTTGGCAAACATAATTTGGAAGAAGGACGATGAAATTTTGAATTCAAGCTATGCAGCACACAAAACTAAAAATTCAGTTAAAATAAGCTTTAATAATGTCGTTGATACTGATTTTGGTATATATACTTGCATAGCAAAAAATTTTTTGGGTAGCACAAGAAAAGAGGTGATTTTTAAGAGACCTCTTCGCCCAATATTTAAAGAATTAATTTCATCGGAAAAGGATGTAATAATATGGACAGTATCCTCTCATGAACCCTTAAAATACTGTTATGTATACTACAATATTGAAAATGTAAGTACGTATAATATCTATGTAATAATACAAAATTGTAACAGATGGCATATCTGAACACGAGAAAATAAAATACTGAAATAAAATCGTTGTTTCCCGAGTTCTTCTCCGCGTTTGAGATATGTCCTGAAAAGGACTCTTTTCTCGACATTTCAACGAGATCGCAGTCGTCATCTTCTGATGCTGGTTGGAGTTGGCAACGAATGCTGTTGTTGTCAGGTGCTTTTGTTTATATACTGTCGCGTCGGAGGGAGGTGTAACCCTGTCGGTGTCGCCCGGGAACGGCTTCATGTGATTGGTCCGGATTTTAATATGTTTTGTGCGCATTTGTATCGTGCCTCTAATCATTCTTGCGAATAAGTTTTCACTCTTAGCTAAAATCTTAGTATTATCGAAGTCGATTAACGTTATTAATAGTTGTCCTTTCCCCGTGTTTGTGATCTTCGTCTGTTAATGTTTTGGATCGTGGTACTAATATTTTAGCCACAGAGGTCAGTTGTGACGGATGGTGATGTGACTGAACTTTCGGATATCTATCTGTGTGTAGATTTCCGATAAACAGTGCATTCTAGCGAGCCGTTTTCTTTCTTTATTATCAACACGTCTAGAAGATGTAGTTTCCCTTATTCTTCTACCTCCATTGTAAACTGAATTTTTCAATGTTCGCCGTTCAGGTGGTGTAAAAAGTCGTTTAGTTTTTCCTTATCATGTAGCCAGATTACGAACGTGTCCTCGACATAGCGTAGCCACAGTTTCGGCTTGTCCGTGCAAGAGTTTAGTGCCTTTGTTTCAAAATTCTCTATAAAAATGTTGGCAATTATCGATGAGAGAGATAATCCCGTCTGTTTTTCGGGGCTTCTGATAATTATATGTAAAATATGTGTTCACCAGACAGTGTTCTATGAAGTTTTAATTGTGGCTTTAGTCACTTGATAATTATTTTATAAGATGAAGATGGTTTGTGCGATCGGTACCTGCGTAAATAGAGATGTCACATCGAAACTGACTAACAAATGTGTTGGCTCTACTCGGAGGTCTTTTATTAAATCAATGAAGTGATCTGCATTTTTCACATAGGATGCCATTTGTTCTGCGTGTGTCAGGTAGCGTGCTAACGTTTGTGTTGGTGATTCTATAGAACTGACTATCGGACAGAGTAACACTCCCATTTTGTATATTTTTTGAGAGCCCGTAGAGTCGTCGTGATACGGACTCTCAAAAATACACATAAATAGTCTCATTATTTTCTGAGGAATTTTAGATTCTTTTACATCTGTTGAATAATAAACTATTTTGATATACTGTGTTATTCTTTAATAAGTGTCAGAGAATTTAATTTTAGATTAAACACATTAATTAATATTTAATTTTAAAAAATATCTAAAAAGTCCGCTGCGTATTTTTTTTTTATTTTAAAATATTTTATAAAACCATTTTGAGACCATACGAACTACTCATCTGTTGTATTGAGAATTCAATGAGCCTTACTAAATCATAGATATCGCAAATGTGTAACTTACTTATGTATAAACCCAATCATTGTAAAGAAACCGTATGTAAACAAATACGTCTGCAAATCTACAAGCGGCACGGAATCTACTGACAGCATATACACAGCGGTATTCGACACTTTTCTGATTAAATTAATTTTTTTCACTTTTTTAAATTAAAAACAACACAATTTATAAGTACAATCTAATAATTTAATTAATGACATTGTTTCAGAATAATCCTGTATATGATAGTACGAGAGTAATAATCTCACATCGTTCCTAAAGCTATATTGATAGTTCCCTTGTATTTTTTCTGTATTTATTTCTAAACTTATCTTATTGAGTACTTACTTTATATACGATATCCGAAAAGACTATTCCTCCGTTTTTCATGAAATTCTTTGTAGCTCATTTTATGTATAGATGAAATAATGACTTTGTTTCACACTTTTGGCATAATTTCTATAAAAAAGTCTCGCAGAATATATAAAATATGGAGATCGAGCAGTAAAATACAAAATAATCTGTAAGTTTTAAGGTTTATTAGTGGAAGCTCATTTTTCTATACTGCTGTATTCCAATATGTTCCCAAATTTTTAGTTTAGTAATTCATAAGCATTTCAGTTTAGTTGATAACATAACATCGAATAAGAATAAAGTTATCTTCCATTCTTATAAATTAATTAATTGAGCAATGGAAGGTAAAAAATTTAAACAGCTTTTATGTGTGATTATAATATTTTTAGGAAGAGAGAAAGTTTATAGCAGACACACAAATAACACTACAAGAAAATGTATATGTAGTCTTACATACACCGTTATTGCCATATGATGGAACATATCGTTTCAAAGTTAAATGCTTTAGTGGTTCGGGCTGGTCTGATGAATCCGAAGAAAAAAGTTTGACAATAAGAGGTCAGTTTTCCTGGGATTGCATCTAACGTTTTATTCTTTATTAACCATTAGCATTAAAATTCGTATTTCACATAAAAATCATTTTATTTTTTATTAATTATTTAATATTAAATTTTAATTTGCACAAATATTTCTATGTAAAGGGTGGGGCGCAAAAAAACTTACTTTTTTAAGGCGCATTGAGAAGAGAGGGAAAGTAATATCCATTGTTTAGTAGCATGTTTCGTCTGTTCCGCATTTCCTTATATTTTCCTGTTGAATCTCTGCAACACCGGTTCCATTGTAACTTTATATAATCTTTACTTTTCGTTGTCTTATATATTCAGCTGTTATTCACTATCAATTTATACAGGTATCCTTGAAAAAAGAGACAACGTATAGAAAATAAGAAGACGTAATTATGTAGAATATAAATCCAAAATTTTCCCAAAATTCTTTCTCATACGCGAAAAAATTTACAAAGATTTTTATAAAATGTTTGTCACGCCACTGTGCGACAGACTATATGATAAATAGTAGGTGCCCCTACTCTCATTATTATTGTTATTGTCGGTCAGCTTTAAGTATCGAAATAATTGTGTCTCCGATTCAATCAGTTGTCGATTGTTACATGTGTAGGTACATGTGTACGTTCGATATGATTTACATTTACGTCTTCGATTAAAGGTAGATTATTACCAAATTTGACGTGAAATATCCCATCTTACATCTTCTTTTAATACATCTTCTTTTAAAAATTCATATGTAAGTATAAATTTTTAACAGCTGACTTTTCGTACCAGATTATCGAATAGCATACAAAGCTGTCTAAACAATATTATCTTCTAGAGTTTTTGTAAATATAAACATTGTTGGGTGTGTTTGCGTGTAAATTCAATAACGGTATTTTTTATAGACATTCTGATTCCATGAGCGACACCTAATACAATTTTCGGAGGAGGGGGGGGGGTTAATTTTGGGGCTCGCAATTTCTTGAATTCATATTTTATATAATTGCATCTTTACATTTTTCATACGTTGTCTCTATCTTTCACGGAGATTTTGTAGATGAAATATGTTTTATATACATTTTATATCTGAAAAAATTAAAGTGAGGATGAAATCAGCCAATGTTGCAGTTCCGAAAGTTTCTGTCCCGTGCCCCTCAGGCACCATAAATAGAAAACATAAGGTGAGCGAGAGAGCAGCGTACATTTGCGGTCGCAGCCTATATTTTGAATAACCGCTTCTATCTCACTAGAGGTCCGGTTCTTGATAAAAAATCGATTGTTTTGTGAGTAGAGACTTTTAAGACAACCGGTAGTGTGGTGAAAAAGTCCTCAGAATGACGCGGAGCCGTTCCGCTCGCAAACATGCAGTCGCCCTAGAAATATCCAATTGTTCAATGCGCCTTATTCTTCACGTACCTTCATTTCCATCCCTACGAACTGGTTGTTGTGCAAGATTTGTCATTACGTAATTTTCAGAACCGAATAACGACGTGCGAAAGTCTATCTGAAATTTTATCCCTTTACGCACTTTTCTTTGCAACGCAACGAGGCACACTTTCACCTATCTGTATGTATGAATAAACAGAATATGTGTTATTAGAGTAGTAACAAAGAGAGAGCTCCATGTGAATACACTTCACAGTATGGTGTGTGTTGTCGATAGTTGAAATGAGACAATCATACCGTTACTGTCAATTCAATTCACAGCGGTATGTCATCATGATTCAAAACTCTTTCGAACCAGTTCTTGAATAAATATATCTAGGAAATATTTGGTTTCAACATGATGGTGTCATGACCCACACGGCCCCAGTTTCGATGGCAAATTTGAGGGCAATGTTCCTCTGTCTATTTGAGGACTTTTCTGTAAAACTACATAATTTTAAACTTATTCAAATTATTTTCGTACATTGCCAAAAAGTAAATTTTGTCTATCGCCAATCCTTTTTCTTATTCGCCTTCAAAAGCAGGACGTTTCTGAGCTCCACCTTGACATTCTTAAGATTAAATTAAGATTAAATGTTCTAGAACGTGGACGCCTCATAACAAAAAATTGATGTATATGAAAAATATAATTTATTTTTAATGTTTTACATTTTTGCATTCGCTGCCTAAACACGAATAAACGTTCAGATATTCAGATTAGACAGTTATCCAAAAATTGGCTTACACCATTTATTTCATGTACAATTGGCCAATTTTGAAACACCACAGTATAGGAGGTTGCTTTTTTTTATAAGTTTAGAAATTCCAGTAAATTATTAACTTGTTTAAAACTGCTATTAATCAGCACGAACATTGATATGTATTATGACCTTATGATCTTGACGGTTACTAGTCTTTATTATTTTAATTATTGACGGATGAGTATACTGTAACGGGTATACTCTGTGCGGTGCTTATTAAAAGGAAACACAGATCTTCCTATCTCGATAGAGTTATATTTGATCTAGGTAGACTGATTGATTTAATTATGTACGTTGCATCTACTGATGTGACGAACTAAATGATACTAAATTATCTAACCCTTGCCCCAATTAGACTTGAATAAAAAAAGTAACGCTTCCAAAACTGCTGACAGTACTGTTTCTTTTCTGCGTATAACTTGATTAGGATCGTTATCGTCATTAAGGCATTTTTCGTAACGGGGAATTAATTTATGTATAACCTCCTCGTATCCCTAGTTCTCAGACAATCTTATATACAGGTTTTCAGATTCTCATTAGTACTGAGCCGCTGTTTTTCCAACCACACGCTCAGAGTTGTAGAATAGGAGATCAAACAGCTTCCATCTACAATTCTTATTATTATCATGAAGAAGGACCATTTCTGATCACAGCATACTTCTCTTTTTATTCAGTATTGCTCTCCGCAGACGTGTAAGGGTTTCAGCCTATGTTGTTGCAGTGATTGTAGTCCCAGGTTTATTGAACTCCAGGAAAATGCCTCTACTGTCTCAAAACACAGAAACCCTAAGCTTTCTGATGTACGAGATTCGTTTGAACTTCTTTGGATTTGTTGGGAGAGTTCGTATGTATTCTTTACTAGCAGATATGCGGCTCACCATGGCAACTGAGTATCTGTTACCAGCCTAACGAAACTTGAAAAAAAATAGCCCTTGTACCAGTGGCGGCTCTTTAATGAGAGCAAGTGAGTAATTGCACCCCCTGGAATTATGAAACAAAACAAACCAAGCGGCGACTAATTGTGAAAGTATTTATTTATTATGTATTCATACTTTCATAGTTATTGACGAGGAACGTGGCACGCTACCAACGTACATACACCAATCGTCGTCACAGATATACTGAGCAAAACCCAACTGTTGCTCTCGTAAGGCATTGACATTACATTGATGGTGGGGAGAACTGTATTTGGCCGTACTTCAATGTCGTATAATACATAGCGTTGGAGCAACTGAACCAGACTGCTCTCGAGCGTTGTTACAATAATTCCATGTCTTTTTTAGAGAACAACGCGTTTTCGCGTTAACGTATAATGAAAAAATCGCAGTAAAAAATCTTAAACGGCCGATGCCTCAATTATGTTTAGAAAATAAACAATCTGTTAAAGGTAAAGACGTTATAAGAAAATTCAAAATGGATATTTATCAGAAAAATGACTGGATTTGTGGGTGTGAAAATAAAAATACTTTGTTTTGTTTTCCGTGTCTTTTGTTTGATGGTGAACCATCTTGGTCAAAGAACGGAATAAGAGACTTAATTCATCTTAGTGCTAAAATTATTAAACATGAAAATTCCGAAGGGCATTTGAAAAATATATTTAGTCTAAGAATGTTAGGAAAAAATAACATTCAGAATGTTTTAGATTCATCATATAGAAAAGCAATTCAACAACACAATGAAAAGGTAACAAAAAATAGGCATGTGTTAAATTTAATAATAAATTGCATTAGATTTTGTGGCGCGTTTGAACTGGCACTTCGGGGTCATGATGAACAGCAAACGTCGAATAACAAGGGCATTTTTCGGTAATTGATCAATTTTACGGCAGAATTGGATAAATCGCTCAGAGATCACATCGAAGCAGCACCGGTTTTTAAGGGATTATCAATAACGATACAGACAATGTTGAACGTGTATCATGAACAAGTTGCCAGTGAAATTAAAGCAACCGACTTGATATCTGTGATAGCTGATGAAACCACAGATGTGTCCAATCAGTTTCAGTTGGTGGTTGTTTTAAGATATATTGGGAACGCGAGACCGGTCGAAAGATTTTGGAAATGTCTTCTTCCTAGTGAACATGATGCTAATTCTTTATCTGCCTCCATCCTTAACGAAATTAGTTTGCTTGTTGATGACCCAGAAAAACTGATTGCACAGAGCTATGATGGGGCAGCAGTCAGGAGTGGTGCTATTAACGGCGTGCAAAGACATGTCCAAGACCAGTATCCAAGGGCTAATTTTGTACATTGTTATGCACATCAGACAAATCTAATTATGTCACATGCTACATCGAGCAGTAGTAATTGCAGAATTTTTTTGCCAATCTCACGGGATTATGTACATTTTTCTCCAGTTCACCACAACGAGCTGCAAGATTGGAAGAATTCCTTCAGAGAAAAAGCTTACCTCGTTCTTCAAACAGATGGAACTTCAGGACAGTGAATACAATATATGAGCACCGAGAAGAAATAATTGAAGCTCTAGAACAAATCGAGGGAGAAGCTAGTTTACAAACTACCATTCATCAAGCTAGGGCCAATTTGCGAATTTTAGAGGAGGGAAATTTTATCTATTGGTTAACTTTCTTTCATAAAATTATGCCACATGTGGACATATTGTTTAATCAATTACAAAATGTCAATACAGATGCATTAAAAATCAAGAATAATTTAGATAATTTTGAACGCGCTATTGGAAAAATTCGAACCGAAATCGCTGACACAGATAATCAGTTGGTTAAACAAAATGACCCAGAACTGACTCCTCGACCATCAAAGCGGCGAAGAGTAACTGATGGTAGCCAAAGAAGGAGGGAAACTATTGAAGTGTGCGATATTATTTTGCTAGAAATAAAAACTAGATTTCGGTATACAGGGCACTTAATATTAGCAAACTTAATTTCTTTTCAACAGTTTCTCCTCTTTTCAAAAAAAATTTCCGGAAGATTGCCTTAAAGAAGCAGTAAAATTTTATCCATGCCTCAATAAAAGCAGACTACGAACTGAATTAAGCGTTATATATTCTAGAGAAGAATTTAGGCAAAATATAGAAGTCGGTGCTGTAGGTCTGCTAGGTTTTTACAATCCCAATGACAACGTCCGAAGCGGAACGCCAGTTTTCACGGCTGAAGAGAATGAAAACTTTCCTGAGAAATACAATGAAAGAAGAGAGATTAAATGCCCTTACTATGTTATCTTGTGAAAAAGAATGTATAAATTATTTCCCAAACTTTAATGAAAAAGTGATAGAACTGTTCTGCAAGTCAAAGACACATAAAATGGACTTCGTTTATCGTCAGATGTAATTAAACTGTGTAGTGTAATATTTACTATTCCCTCAAAACAAACTCTACAATGAACAGTACCTGTCTGGAACAGTACGTCGACGAAAATTTATAAGGATTGGGTAAGCGTTTTTGTATTACACTTTTTAATTTTGAAATTATGCACTCCCTATGTGAACCACCCCGAGCCGCCACTGCCTTGTACTATATACGAGGACTACTGGAGATATTTCAGGAAACGATGATTGATTTATATATTATATTCTTTTTCAAAGTATTTGCCTTTGACTTCCATACACTTTTGCATACACTCGAGCATAATTCTTCATTCCCGAATATATAAAGTCATATAAAGTCGATCGATGCATTTTTTCGGCGTTAAATCACACTTTGAATTATGAAAAATCTTGGTACAAAAATTTTCACGCGAAAGTTCCTATTTTGACGTAAAACTACTTTCATTTAAATACTGTGTCAATAAAACTAACTTAAGTATCGACTGTCAACTGAATTAGCTGGAAATATCAAATTTTACTAATGTGACAGTTGATAAACGCTAGTAGAGGCCAGCGTAAGTAATGTAACGTGGATAGAATTTTTTGCTGATTATTGCAGATATTGCTTGGAATGATATAATAATATTTCTTATGTAATTATATAACTCTATACATTAAATTTTCTCTTAATATACCCCGTTTTATGTTATGCACATAAAAAATATTAAATAAATTTTATTCGCAAAGGTCATAAAACAATTTAAATTACTAATAAACTTGTTGACATAATGTTGATGTAAAATATTTAAAATTTGTGCCAAAAAGAAGAAGAATCATGTACATAATTATAATCATATACAACGAATGCAAAATAACAAAATTAAGAATGATCAATTTTTCGAACACAATCTAACATCATAATTAAAGACCGCCATTCTCGGTGGGCTCACAGAGGTGTGGACAAGCGAGAGGTTCGGGAGACTCACTTTATCAGCGTGCTATATGCATGTACTACATGAAAACAGTTATCAGTTGTGAAGTTGTTTCTAGATATATTTTTGAATACGCGTAGGTGTAATTCAAACGGAAAGTATTTTTCTAAGTAACGCACTCTTTCATTTCAGTAAAGGTAACACAGTAACACCGCTGCTTGCCACCTAAGTGGGGGTCTTTAAATTTTCATAATGTTATATTAACATATACATGAAAACGTTTCAAAAATCATCATAGTTTCTTAGAATTTAAAATAATTTATTATTGTTTTCATGTTTATATAGGCATTCGTGGACCCATGAACGAAGGTCAGTCTCAGAACTAAATGTGTGTTAGCTTCTTACTAAGTTTACCAATGTTGCTTATAGAAACAATAATATTTAGTTTTAGTAGATATATATATATATATATATATATATATATATATATATATGAACTTCATGTGTATGAGAATCAATAATTATTAAATCTCATTTTACATGCGATTGTCGCTATAATTTGTTGCATTGTTGCGACAATCGCATGTAAAATGAGATTTAATAATTATTGATTCTCATACACATGAAGTTCATTACAGTTCGTATATATACACGTAGTATAGAAGTGAATAACATGTCTGTCTTCGGTAAGGTGCACTGATGATCTGTAAAAAACAGTGAAATATCGATATATGCACATTCCGCGCAGATAAGTTTTTCACAAAATTTTTCATATATATATATATATATATATATATTGCTATAGTACAGCTCATGCCCGCGGTTTATAAACAATTTAATTAATTTATATTGTTCCAAGAATGTAATGTCTAGGAAATAATGGTAATGAAAACGTTAATGATATGTAAACACGATCTAAGATCAAAATTAGTTTATATTTATTTATCACGTTACCGAACTAATTGAATATTTTTATTTGCCTATTTATTTTATTTGGTAATTTTTTAATTTATCATAACTTAATATCGCGTGAAATCAAGAATTTTAAAGCTAATTATGATTAAAATATTTATGTACAAATATTTGTGAACATCATTGTTAATTTGACTTTCTGTATTATAGTTGAATAAAAATAGGCTCTTATAAAAATAACCAATGTTGACATATGAACAAGAAACACACAGAAATATCCGGAAAATTAATTTATTAAAATTGACAAAATTACTTTACCTATATTATTTGAAGATATAGCAGAATTTTAGAAAAATATAATCAGTTATCACTAACTAGTCATGACAACAAAACAAAAGTTGTTTACGAGGAGATTTTTGCACAACTTGTAATAAAAACCACGTTTTTTTCGACGCATCATTTTTAAAATTGATTAAAAACCAACATATAAGCCTAATTTAATTATAAATGTCGCTTTAAAAAAATAGTAAAGGTAAATACCCTAATTGAAGACTGTCACCGATAGAAAAAGCAACATCTTTTCTATAATAACCATTATCAAAAATTTTACTGTTTCAAAGCCTGTTAATTTTGGAAGCATTGGCATAAAAGAATTACATAAACTATATTTGGAACACCAAGAACCATCTAAAAGTGTGAAATTAATTAAACCGGGTTAATTACTACAAGAACTTATTTCGAAAGCAGCCCTACGTAAAAGAAATTCTCCAGCCCTACGTAAAGAGTGCCACAACAACCAACCTTTCCAGAACCAGCTTGGTATTTCATGAACTCCTATCAACCTTTTATATATAAGGTCTGAAAACTTCATGCTCTCCGTTAATAACAGGTACTCCAGGTGGAAATAGATATGCTTATTTTCTAAAAAATAATACCTCATTTGTTAAATCATATTATTAAATATCATTAAACTCACGTTATCTTGGGGCAAAATACCATTTTCAAACAACATATATTCATAGTATTTCATTGTCTCAAATATAACCTTAATTTTGTTATTTGATTACTTTTCGAGCCATATGATTATTGTGTATGCAACCATATATAATTAGTAAAACGGGGCAACCCAGCATTGTTTAATGCTTTTGACATAGTGTATTAAGTGCATGTTTTTATCTTGTAGAAAGAGAAATTAATAATTGTTTTAATTATATTTATTTTTTTACTCTATGAAATCGTTTTTGTTTTATGTATGTTTGTGAAGTGTTTGGGTATCTAGAACCTACCACATAGCCTGAGATTAAGAAGCGCTCTTGTTTTAAATATTGGCTTATTTAAGGCTTACGCAATTGAGCGAGTTATATTGATATTTCTTTAAATTATAAACACTAACAATGAGTGAGAGTGGCTCATTATAACATATGACGCCTGAAACGTGAGACCATTATAACAATATATATGGTAAATTCAATCTGTCGGCGATTTAAGTAAGGTCTGGTTTTACTTCAAAATATATATATTTAAAACTGTCATTTATATTTTATATTCCTTGAAAAAGAAATCATTTGCCGAAACATGTAGGACTGTTTTAAATATATATATTTTGAAGTAAAACCTGACTTAAATAAATAAATAAACCGTTAAATAAACCGGCTTAAATCGCCGACAGATTGAATTTACCATAACATACGAAGGTCACGAAATAATTATCTATATATATATATATATATATATATATATATATATATACATATATATATATATATATATATACATATATATATATATACATATATATATATATATATATACATATATATATATATATATTTAGTGTTTAAAGAATTTTGTTTTTCTTTTTTATTTTATTGGCCGTGTTTTAATATTAAAAATAATAGATTTTTATTGGTTTTAGCGACCTTTTATTGAATTTAGATGTTTGTTTGCGACGTTTCGACTTTTATCAATTCAGTCTCTTTCAAGCATCTGGAAACAAGAATCATTACAATGAACATGAGAACTGTGTTTGTTTTGTGTGATATAACAATTGAATTAACCATTTTAAATTTAACATTATATTAAGAAATGAATTACGGATTAGGTTAGTGTTTTATGTTGAAAATTAAATAACATTAAATTAAAATAGCTTAGAATGGTAGGGGGAAATTTATGTGATTAATATCTGTATGAATTAATTGGAGACTTAACAAATATTAACAATTTTTAAGTCCCTTTGATTCCGAGCCTACATTTGAAACAGCTGCAACGGCCTGCGCACCGAGGTTGCGTTAAAAAGTAGCAATACATTTAACATCACGGAGTTCAGTGGTTAGTGGACTTTGTGCGTTTAGATAGAGATCGTCTGTTCATAAAAAAAGTGAGGATCAATATTTCATGTAAAATTGAAACGAGAAATCGCATTATAATTTTCTTAATAAAACATGACAGGCAGATTGTTGGTGTTAAACTGCCATCAAATAGACAGATATTTACTGCACCGAATCCTATTGAAACCCCACGCTAAGACTTCGAATTTTTCAAAAATAAAAAAATTTTCAATGCTACCAATTAACGTTAGAAATCATATAAACAAGGGATTCGAGCAGTTCATTCAACCCACGTCAAAGAATTTTTTAAGAGATCAACATCGACACACAATTTCTGGTGAAGGATACTTCGACATGGAAAAATGATAATTGCTTCAATACGGGATTGGACATCGTAAAACGTTTGAGAGTCGTCAACGATGTGCAGAGCAGGGTGTCAAATTAATGGAGGATTTTAACAATCTATTTACAAAAAATGACACTCAAAAGTAGTTTGTGTTACAAGTAGTCTCGGACTACCGGCGTAAATAGACTCTAAAAGAACTACGTTATCAAAAGATTTTTGAAGATGATATTTTTATTCTTATTTTATACAACGTGAATTTTATTGTTTAATATTGCATCTGTACGTATGTGATTTTCAAATAAATGACATTTATTTCATTTTATTATTATTTTTCAAATTTCAACAATTCTGCGGCACGTGTTTCTTTTATTTGAATGAACTGAGGTTATATAAAGGTATCCTGGAATGTTTTCCGCTTTTGAAAACGGTATAACTCGGCTAATAAAAAACATATTCATTTGAAATCAATTTTATCTTAAAATTTAAAAAATGTAAAATTATTTCTGGAGAATAACGTTATCAAGATGTCGTCCTTCGCGCTACAATGCGAAAATGCGCAATGACTCGTCTACATAAGTCTAGTTTGATTTCTTGAATTTCATCACGGATTCGTTGTTTTAACTGATTCAAATTTCTTGGTACCGTACTGTATACCTTTTCCTTAAGAAAACTCCACAGAAAAAAATTCATTGGGGTTGAATCAGTACTCCTGTGTGACCAGTTAATATCCCACAGCTTAGAGATCACTCTTTACGGGAACTTGACCTCGACGATTTCCATCGAAAGGTTTGCAGTATATGAGGCGGTGCCATCTTTTTGAAACCAAGTGTTCTCATTGAATCCAGCAAAATTATCTAGTTTTGGTCTGAAAAAATTGTCTAACATGTGTCTGTATCGCTGAGCAGTAACCGTGCGAGCATTTTCATAAAAATAAGGGCCAATGATTCCATTTCCGCTCATTGCAGCCCATACCGTAACTTTGGGAAAGTGAAGTGGTCTTTGATGCTTCTTCTTAGGATTCTCAAACGAGCAGTAGCGGCCGTTTTTCGTCTATTTACAAACCCATCTAAATGAAAGTGAGCCTCGTCGGTGAGTAAGATATCGTCGAAGGTTGCAAAATTGTAATTGTAGTTGAAGTAATGTGTCCGGGAAAGCAGATCGAACTGGATAATCCTCAACTTTCGAAAAAGCCGGTATCACTTGAATTTTGTATGGGTGGAATTTTAGCTCTTTAATCAGTATGTTATGAGCAACCGTTTTTGATAAATTCAATGGCGCCGCATGTTTCCAGATCGAACGCCGAGAATTGCGCGTAACTACAACACGAACACGTTCGATGTTTTCAGGATTTCTCGCGGTCCTGTGTCGACCTGTGGGCTTTCTTTTGGTGCACTCTTTCAAATTTCTGAACACAAAATCTAATTAATCTGGGCGAAGGTGCTTGATTTAAGTCATGATATAAACACATCGAACTGTCATGAAAGAATTATTGTTCTCGTAGTACGCTTTGACACATATAACACGTTCTTCACCGAGGAACCGCTCCATGGTAATTAATTTTCCAAGTCGTGACCGTCATTTACAACTTGTGCAGCGACTGTTAGCCATACTACTTAGCAGTGACGCGCCGTCCATATGGGCAAGGTCGTGCAGCGCACAACGGCGCCAAGGCCTTAAAGGCGCCTACGGCCACTTGTGATAAGTTAAATTTTAAAAATATTAAAAACATTTTTTGAAAGTTTACAACAAATCAACAAATTTACATAAAACAATTATTACAATTATTTTAGCATTGACAGCAATAATTTTATTGTTACTTCAAAGAGTGTACTTGATATTTGCATCTACACTGTTTTTTGTATAAATTTAACTTAATTAATATTATTTAATAATTAAAAAAGATGAAAGGGGTATCTTAAGCATTTTAATAGAAGCTAATAATAATCTGTAACATTACAATAAATAACTTAACCCACTCATTCCCAAACATTACAATTGCATTACGTATATTGTTAACTATACCAATTTCTGTAGCTACAGCCGAAAGATCATTTTCTAAATTAAAGTTAATTAAGGATTACTTACGATCTAGAATGGGCCAGGAGCGGCTAGAAAATCTTGCTATCATTTCTATAGAGTCTGACTTTTTAAAGCAGCTGAATATTGAAAATCTTATTAATGAATTTGCCAAAAGTAAAGCTAGAAAAGTCCAATTTCTATAAGACATTTCCGTTGTTTTCCTTCATGTTTATCTATTTAAAAACACGGGCACTCTAAAAATATTTTATTTGACCTTTTGTTTTTTAATAATTTGGAATACTGTTTTTTATTTTGTTACTGTTGTTTCAGTGTGCAATAAAAATTTTAATAATATTTTTTTGTATGTGAACCTATTGTTTGCCTCAAATAAAAAATACCTACCAGTACTAACAAGTCTAAAGAGTTCGTCATAAATTTCAATGTTGAACTGTGGGAGAGTGGCTGGTAATTTTGGCTCAATACATATAGGGTAAAGGCGCCTATCAGTCTTTCGCACGACGGCGCCGAAGATACTTGGCGCGTTACTGCTACTTAGCAAAGTATTCGACAAATAAATGGGGAAAACTTTCCGGGAGACCATGTATAAACTATTTTATCATCAAGTGGAACTAATATATGCGGTGTCCTAAAAAAAATAAAAGAAAAATTACCATATGTAGCTAAGGGCCACCCTATATATATATATATATATATATATATATATATATATATATATATATAATAACTTCGTGACCTTGGTATGATATGGTAAACCTAATCAGTAGGCGATTAAAGGTCTGTATATTACTTCAAAATATATGTATTTAAAAAACTCTACATGTTTCGGCAGTATCGCCTTTATCAAGAGAATACAAAATATAAATGACAGAATATAAATGTCAAGACTTGACATTTATATTCTGTCATTTATATTTTGTATTCTCTTGATAAAGGCGATACTGCCGAAACATGTACTGCATTATATAATATATTTACATATGCGGACATATGATAACACATTTTAACGAAGAAAACTAACGGCAACCGTGTTAACGCAAACGTTTTCCATTAGTAGTGGTAAGTAAACTAACATTAAATATACAGTATTTTACAAATTGTTAAAGTCCTACGAAAACAACATTTTCTTGCTAATATAGTGCCAAACATTTTACTATAAACTCTTTCAAATAATTTTATGTTATGAGAGTATGATTTGACGAAATCTAAAATAAAAGTGACATAGTATAAACTTTATGATCATCAGCATCAAGGTCGTCCAAATACTGCTTTACTTCTGCAATAACTTCGTCGTTTGTCCGAATTTCCTTCTGATGAGAAAGAGCTTGAGTTTTGGGAATAAGGAATGTTTTAAGGAGTTAGATCGGGTGAATTGGGGCACAACCCGGAATCGTAATTCATTCTTTTTTTCCAGAACAATGCAACAGGTGTGTGATGGTACATTGTCATGATCGAATAGCACTTTCTTCCGAACCATTGCACGTCTTTCTTCTGTAATGGCAACTTCCACTATGTCCACAAATGCAGCATAATGTATCTTGTAAATAGTTTGGCCTTTTGCGAGATAGTTGATAAAAGTATCCTCTTCGAATTCCAAAATATCGTGGTCATTATCTTTTAATCTGCAAGAAACGGGGCTTATTTAAAGTATATAAAGTTTTTTTAGTGATGGTGCATCTATCACCGGTTCGGAGAAATCTACTTCTTTACCATCAAACAAGTGCAACAATTCGGCGTACAATTCCAAATCCAGGGTTGTTATTTAGAACTGCTTCAAACTTTCTTTTTACATTATCAGCAACAGCTCCATGTAATTGGGAAAGAAATTGATGAAAAGCATATACAATTTTCATGGTATAGAATATCGAGTGTTGGTCGGAGCCTCTAGATGGCAGATGGCTACAGGTATTCTGGAATAATGGCCATGAATATTGGCTAAATCTATCTGAATAGTTGGGTCTATAAATACTTCTTGAGCGTGTAAAATTGAAACAACAGCGTTCGGATCCAGTAGCCGTTATACATCTAACGTCATCAGAATTGTGATAATAGTGCGTTATAACAAGTTCTGATAGTAGTGGCACATACGGTAGTTTTTCACGAAATAAATTCTTGCGTGCAAGTACCTCCACAATAAACTTTCTAGACAGAAGATATCAATTTATCTGCATTCCGGTAGCAGTATCATACTTCCTCTGATACTCGATGAAGAACATGAAAAATTTCGAATTACATTATTCATTTAAGTCCCCTACTGGAATGTACCCCTGATTGCCTATCCCTAGTCATTACACATTGCTAGCGGTTTCCAAATCTGCCTAGTAATTTACAAATAATATCAATGAACGAAATAAAACGCATTTCCGCAACTTATCTTTGACACAGGGGAATAAAAATAAATCGTTGGATGCCAAGCGGACTATATCATATAATTTAATATCTCATTTGCTTAAATAATCTACTTTTCAAATGTCTTTATATGTTACTATAATAGGATATTCTTTTAGTCAATTATTACGGGTCTCGTGAAGGTTGAGCAAGGTCACCATAACGTATAATTCAAAATTACGGTGCTATAAGTTTTTAAGATTATAATTACAATATGCTCAATGATACCGAAGTTATTGGTGACCACGTTCATGTTCTATTTGAGAGTGATATGAATAAATCTAACTTTCGCAATCTGATACGGTCCGAATCAGATAACGGAAATCGCAGACAAAACCTGTTAGACTCATCTGCACTAATTGACAGAATTTGTCATTTGGACTTTTGCTAAATTATTAGGTATTCAAAGAACACAGTTTTTGAACACCCAAGCGATCGTGAAAGATGATATTAATAGCTTTCATACTCTGATGCCCAGTGTTATTTCAGTCGAACGAACAGTAACATATCGATATTGTTTTATCATGTTCTGTACAATAACAATGGTTTTCCTGATGGTAAATATTTCAAAAGTCATTTGTACACATATGAATCGTAAAATTTTATGCAAATCTAACATTCATCAACAAATAAATGTTGTCATCCGTTTTCGTCAAAAATCCTTCCAGCTCTAAGTTTGTAAATACAGCAGATTACTTTAAAGTCGGACTTACCTTCCTTTGATGACTGCTATCTGCCTTAAATAGTTTTTTAGTTTCAATGCTCTTGTTCACATTAAGCATAGAAGTCATAGCATTGAATAGATACATGATAATTAGAACCTTTGAAAATTCTTTCTGTACATAGCATGACCATAATACCTCTTGGTTTATATCTTTAACCAACGAAATACTTCACAAATTGGAAGAAATATAAAATTGTTACTTACATAACAACGAAATATTTCATTGACACAAAAAGAATATGCCATTAAAGTGATGAAAAAAATGTTCTTTTCCATTCTTTTCCATTCTCGACATTTTTTTTTTATTTTGGCTTGGCCTCGATAAAAAATTTCACGTCTAGAATGAAAAAAATTCACTTTTCCTATATCGTTTTACAAGTAGCTATTTATCAATAAGTCATCGCCTATTTGCTTCTTGAATCTAATGGCTTTCTCATTCAGAAATGGAAACAGGTTACGATCAACATTAAGAAGCTACAAATATTTTTGAACGTTTAGTCCGTTCGATAGTCTTATATTTTCATAGTCCTTTTCACTGACAGTGTGATAAAAAATATACAGTAGAATACAATACTGCTAGTTTTTTCTATTTTTATGTGAATAATTTATAAGTTTCTTTGTAAACATTTGCAAACAAGTAAACAGCGGCATAAAATATAACTTATTACTAGAGCTGAGGATGTTTGCGGTATAACCATGGTTATATCATGTAACCATAGTAAATTACTATGGTTACATGATATAACCATGGTTATACCGCAAACATCCTCAGCTCTACTTATTACAATAACAAGTGTTCATTTGAAAAGTCAATCTAGGTTACTTTGAAATTTTGATAGAATAAGACGCAAATATATTAGTATGCGTTTGTTGTTCCGTAAACGTAAATCCAAATGACATTTGATAATGTCAATCACAAATATCAGTTAGTGCATAAAATAATCGTGCGTCGATTCTGGTTTAAATAAATTGCTTCTCAGTTTTAAAATGGCTTTCACTTTAGAACATAAAATTTTTTTAGTCCAGGCTTATTTTCGAAGTGGTAATAAAATTGATGGTTTATGGGTTTATTCAGTTCAAGATTGCATGGTAGAATTTCAAGTTGAGTTTCCACATTTTGTATTTTTTGTATTATATACAATTTAAGAATACTTTGGATAGAACTTTAAAACTTTTTTCTGAAATTGGTAGTCTCTTAAGAAAATCAGGCAGCGGAGCAGTTAAGAAACGTACACCTCAAGTTGTCAATCGTGTTGAAGAAATAATGGAAAATGAACCACAAACATCTGTTCGACATTTGAGTCAACAAATAAACCTTTCTGTTGGTACAACTCACAAGTTACTAAAAAAAGATATGCAACTTTATCCATACCGTGTCACAGCTGTACAAGAATTGTTAAAAATTGATTACCCACGTAGACTACAGTTTTGTAATTGGTTTGTAAATATGAACAATAATGGAGAACTTTCGCAAAGAGTCATCTTTACTGATGAAGCATGGTTTTATAAAACGGGATACCTAATTTCACAAAATACAAGAATTTGGAGTAGTGAAAATCCACATGTAATTAATGAAGAATCGCTACATCCATAGAAAATTGGGGTTTGGGCAGCGATAAGCCAAAGGCGAATCATTGGACCAATATTTTTTCAGGGAACGTTAACTGCTCAAAGGTACCGTACGGAAATTTTACAACCATTTGTCAATCAGTTGCATGATGATGAACTTCAAAATGCATATTTCCAACAAGACGGAGCACCTTGTCACTGTACTGCAGAATCTTTGGATTATTTAAGAGAATTTTTTGATGAGCGTATAATTAGTCGAAATACTGAAATTGCCTGGCCTGCACGTTCATGCGATTTAACACCTTGCGACTTCTTTTTGTGGCCTTATCTAAAAAATAACATATTTCGAACACCTATATTGAATTTGAATGATATGCTACAGAGAATCGAACAGAAATGCATGGAAATTAATAACAATCCAGTAATGTTGCAGAATATCATCAGAAATTTTGAACGGGGGATTTTAAAGTGCATTGATCTTGAAGGACAACATTTTCAACATTTGTTATAGTTTTCAATAAATACCTATTATTTGTTATTTATTTGTATGTATGAAACTGTCAAAATATACGACTTCGTAGGTTAAGTAGTAAATTTTAATTTACGACATACTTCAAAATGTTCTCAGTAATCACACGCTACTAGATTGACTGTTCAAATGAACACTTGTTACTTTGTCCGTACCTTAGAAGACAGTATGTGCTCTTATGGAATATTGTCCTCTGTTACGCACTTGCCATATGTATATATACACGTCTCTGTCTATCGTAGGCGATGTAAGATTTGTTCCGTATAATTCATAGTAATTTTAAGCATCATTGGTTGGTAGGTGGCGCATGAGTAAATTACTGTCATTCATGAATGTCACTTTGGTTTATTGTTTATGTTAGGTTGTTGTCGCATTTTCAATATATAGAAACTTGTAACCAATAAAAATAGGTGGGGAAAAGCCAACAGATATGATAAATATTCATTTGACACAAAAACAACTGTTAATTTTTAGAATTAAAATTATTGATGTACTATATAAATCTAGTATAAACCATTTTTTAATTTTTGTTTTGTTGTAATTCATTCTTGTAACGTCAAAATGACATTTGTCGCTTTTTGATATACAAAATGGCAAGAAAACTGACTCCGGCAGACAAAGTACAAATTTTGTTAGATTTGGATAGTCGCATCATTAAACAAGTCACAGAAGAATTTCATTTGAACAAATCTACAGTAATACAAGTTTAAAAAAGATGGGTAAATGAAGGCATTATATGTCGGAAACGAGGAACTGTTCTTAAAAGAATATTAACTGATATAGAAGACCACAATTTGTTTGAATATTTGAGAGAAAATTTAAAAAATTACAAAGTAAATTCATAGATTTCGTATAAGATTTACTAATAGGGAACAACTATGGGAATCTATTGAAAATACCTGGGAAAACATTGTTGAAAAATCTAATTTTTTAAGAAGTCTCATTGATTCTGTACCTAGAAGGTTACGAGCAGTAATTGATGCGAATGGTGGATCAATTAAGTATTAGTTTATTTGTGTTTTCTAAATTGTATTAAAAAATTACTTGACATTTGACTTGTCTTTCAAAGATAGATTAATGAACACTAAGCAATATTTTGACAATTTTGACAAGTTAGGTTATACTCGATTTATGTGAGCTTAACTGTACAAATTTTTTGAAACGACTGTCAGTGAGTTTATGTGATTATCTATCAAAACATTAATATTACCAACAATAAACACTAAGACAATTTTCACTATTCTGTTTATAAATTATTCCATTGTATTTTATAACATTGTTTGTTTGACTTACGTTTTAACGCGAAATAGAACGTAAATAAAACAATTATATTTTATTTCCGTTTATATCTTAATTTAAAATTTTCTGCAACGAAACATGACAACGTTGCATCATATTTCCATAAGGCCAGTACTGTCTTCTAAGGTGTGAACAAAGTATACAGTTGCGTTATTTTGTCCGTTTAACAGAGACGGACTAGGCGTCTCGTTTACGGCTTCGGAAAATTTAATACTAAGCAGCTAATTATGCATTATACCGATAGGTCCAGCTCGGAACGGGCCATAGTCAGCAATGAGTGGCAACAGCGAATCCCCTCTACGCGCAGCTGCTTCAATTGCAGCACATTGCAGTTAAGAATTTAGTAAGACTTAAACCGCGCAAGGATATAGTCGTTTGCATATTCGTTCTGTATACGTAATTTGCCCATTTGTTTCAGACATAATAAGGTCCAATTTATTATTATTATTGTATTCTTAGCTGCTACGGAAAAGTAATTTTAAGTAATAAAAAAACAATAACGTTTTCTAAAAGATAAAAGTAAAAAAATCAATAATTCTGCAAAATAAATTTAAATTTTAAGAAAGTCACTCAATATAGGATTCGAAAATACGGCCCTCTCTTCCCAAACAATAGCCGAGCCTATTGTAAAACTCCCGCCTCACTCCCTCGAGATTTCTAGGGGTTATTGTCTCGAAAATTCTAAACAGTTTAACTTGCAACTGTTGCAAGTTCGGTATTGTTAGAAGACCGTAAAGATTTTCTTTGACATAACCCTACAGAAAAAAATCGCAGGGATTGAGGTCGGGTGATCGAGGTGGCCATATTATCGTACCCCTCCCGGAAATAACACGATTAGGAAAAGTGTTTTCTAAAAACCCTCTTACTAATCTGCTGTTATGCGCGGGACAACCGTCTTGCATAAACCAAATTGCATCAAAATCGACGTTTAGTTGACGGACAGCAGGAATAATTCGTGTTCGCAGCAAATCTAAATATTTTATTGCGCTCAAATTGCCGTCGATAACAAATGGCCCTATAATGTTATCACCCAAGATACCCGCCCAAACGTTAAGTTTTTCGGGGTATTGAGTTTTAACATTACGAGCAAGATGTTTATTTTCTCGAGACCAATATCGCACTACTGAGGGATTATGCTTGCCATGACGTGTAAAAGAAGACTCGTCGGTAAACAGAATATTTTTTATAAAATATTCGTCCCTGTTAGCCTTTTCCATCACGGACTCACAAAACTCCATTCTGGCAAAATTGTCCTCGGGAAAAATCTCCTGGCACTTTCGAACTTTGTAACTTTTATATTTGTTGCGTTTTTGAATCCGCTTTACTGTACTTCTACTAACACCGATTTCGTCTGCAATTTGCCGTGTACACTTAAAGTCGCCCATTTCAACTAACGAACAAACCCTCACGTCTCTCTCCTCCCGATCGGCAGGTATTAGAGGGATATGAGGCTGTTCGTCAATTTGTTGGCATTTGCGGCAATTTCCGACTTCACAGCCATATTTCCTAAACGCATTTACGATCCTTTCAATCGTCGAATGCGAAGGAATAGGCCGATTTACGTACTCTACAGCAAATAAATCAGCGGTTGTGCGACAGGAATTGCCGGCAAGATACCACGAAACTATTTGTACCTTCTCTGCGGTTGTATACACGGACATGATAACTACCTTTACGTATGCACAGCTAAATACGAATGACGGGCAATCTGTTGCGCTCGACCATCGGACTTATGTTGCGAACGCGGAGTGGCATCGTACACACGTTGCCACATCGCATTACGTCCCATACGTATATTATTGCCTATGGCCCGTAGCCGGCTGGACCTATCGGTATACTTTATAAGTAGAGAATGTATTTATATAATACACAGGGAAGAATGAAAGCCTGTTTTAAACAAATGCCGTAGATTAAGTTATATGCACATTCACGTAGCGGTGGGCGCGCTCGACTCTGTTGAACGGACAAGATCCGACACTCTTATACTAAATTTATAAACAGAAATACTGAAATTGATTCATATTGTATATTTACTTAAATATACAAGGAAATTCAATTATATATATTCTAGTAATTGGTAAGTATTTGTTTTATGTTATTTTAATGTTTTGGGTGTATTAAAAAAACTCATTCATTTTATTAAAATCATGTTGTTAATTTAAATGGATTTAGTTTCTGTTTCAGGTATGGAAACAAGAAAAATTAGATTAACGTATTAATTCATAAATAGTGCGAACTTTACTCAAGCACATTTCTCGAGATATTCGAATTTAGTTTATCTTCACTTTTAATTAATTGGGCTTTAAAGCATTGACAGAAAAATAAAACTAAATTATAAAATGAGCAAATCTCTTGTGTAGACATACAAGCTATTATTAAGAAATAGAAAATCCAAAGAATTATATTGTTCATTTAGAATTAATTACGTACGTTGAATCTGTAATTTAATCGTAAATTTATTATTATAGTCGGTAGACTGATGCATTATTGTCTACTATTAAATTTAATTTTAATGCTTTAAACAGTATTATTTATTTGTATTTTTTGTTTCAGATAAGGGTAGGGACGTTGCATCACATACAGGTAAGAATTATAAACTCATGTTCAAAACTTACGTACCACTCAATGTCTCTGATATATTTTCTATAATTTTTGTATTTTCTAAAAATTGTTTATTCGATCTAAACGTAATCTAGTAGCTTTATCTCACTGCAAAGTAATTTTCACATTTCTGGCGAAAAAACTACGAAAGTTAATCTCAAATTTTACTAAAAAAATTTTCTTGGTTCGTTGAAGTTACAGTTCAAGCATAATTTAAGTTTTACTTACGAGTTTGTTAATTTTTTTGAAAGTTAATAAAGTTTAAATTCAAAATCACGAACTGACCACATCATTTAACTAATGATGAATGTGTATGAGCTTCAACTTTGTTAGAAGAAGGACGTACAATGCGTTATGTAGCTAATTTCCTGGACGTTAATCATTCAACAGTCAAGCGAATGGTTAGAAGATCTAAGGAAACCGGATCACAATCGAGAAGACATGGTCAAGGCAGAAAACGACTCACAAGTGCGCGAGATGATCGTTTTTTGCAACTGCAACCTTTCAGAAATAGCCAGCTTGAAGAAGTCAGAAATGTCAGAGTTTTTGCTTTAGCTGTAAGGAGAAGGTTGAAGAAAGTAAGATTGAATAATAGGAGGCCTAAAGTTGGACCATTACTTACCGCAGCACATATAGTATAACATTCGAAATTTGCCAAAAATCATGCAGATTGGATAGTAGAAGATTGGAAGTAAGTTTTGTTTTCGGACGAGACTAGAGTAAGTTTAAAATCACCGAAGCTTGCGAAAGAGTATGGCGAAGATCTCAAGAAAGACATCATAACTGCACAATCTCTTTAGTGGTGGATCAAGAATGTTCTGCGGAGATATTTGCTTTGACGCCTGCACAGAGTTAGGTCAGTGACTATGTATTCGCCAAAGGCCAGTGACAATGTAATGCCTATGGCATCATTTATAGTGAACAATTTCATTTTCTTACAGGATAATGCGACGCTCCACATCGCTAGACGAGTTTTGGATTACTTATAATAGGACTTGGACTGGCCACAATAAAGCCCAGATTTAAAGCCAATATAGCACGTATGGGAAACTCTAGAAAGATCATTAAGGAGACATTTACCAGCTCCTATTAATCTCCAGGAATTGTAACAAGCTGTTCTTTTCGAGTGGGATAATATTCCCCCAGAAGTAATGCAAAATTTTATAGGGAGCTTACCACGGCAAATACAAGCACCTATCAGAGATAGGGGAGGTGTCACGCATTATTAGTTTTTATTGTTTCGTTCCATTTTTTTGGTTTTTAGAATTTTTTAAGATTTACAATAATATCGTGTTGTTTCTGAATTTGTAATTGAATGTAATTTCAGAAAGATATACTTATCTCCAGTTTAATTGCTTTTTGATGATTCATCAATCAAACAATTTGGTAAAAATTATATCGAATTATTTTAGTGATGCGTTAATTTTGAACATAAGTTTATATACAGCTGTCCCAGCTGACGCGGTTTCTTTGATAATTTGTTTATTTTACAGTATAGAGAAAAAAGTTTCAAATAAAAGTTGTCCCTATTTAAACGACGCATTGCTAGAAAATATTTTCAAATGTACAGGGTGTCCCAGTTA
The DNA here is from genome assembly GCA_935421215.2 of Melolontha melolontha. Lineage (NCBI taxonomy): Eukaryota > Metazoa > Arthropoda > Insecta > Coleoptera > Scarabaeidae > Melolontha > Melolontha melolontha. The sequence continues at coordinate 206,097,878 of OW285235.1, forward strand.
TAGAAAAAGCGTATGTAACTTTATTATTTTAAGTGGATCATCCTATATATTATATTTTTTTTTAGATTCTACATGATATTTCAAGTAACTTTTATTAAGACCTGCCTATACCTATGTGCTTTTGTTTTCGAGAAAATAAATATTTTATCAAAAATATTGCAAATGCAGCGCTCTCGTTAATGAGCTGTAGGATCAGAACTAAAAACGGTAGAAAATTTTGGTTTGCACAAATTGATACGTCTTGAATTGCTTTACTATTTCCAATATTAACATGTACGGATCCTTTTGTTGACATACAGTTACTGGCGCCAACATATGGAAACATTTAAATGCCAGTAACTATGTTTTTTTTTAAATAGGACAGCCTATATCTGTTTACAGGGTTGGATGTAAAATTTAATTCTCTTTCTTTTGATATAAGAATGTACCCATTTATCTTCAACCGTTTTAGAGAAAAATGTATATTTCTTCTGCTACTGGAAACAGACCACTTCAATTTGCACGAAGTAGGCTACGTAACAATAATATTATGGCAGATATTATATTTAATAACCATTTGAACCATTTATAATAATACACAAGTAATAAGCTTAATTTAAATTTGTATAATAAACAATTTTAACAAAACAGGACTTCTCAACAAATAAAAACATAACATAAACATAAAACGCAACAAAAACAGTATTAAAAGGACATAAGGAAATGCGTGAAATAGGAAACGCACATTACAAATGTAGTGTTCATTAATTTATTTTTCGAAATGTCTTCCGTTTTGGTCGAAACAATTACGAACACGTTTTTTAAACGATTGTTCAACATTTCTCAACATGATTGGGCTGATTTCTTGAAATGCCAGGGTAATCCGCTGACACATATCTGCCGGTGTAGTCGGTGGCGTAACATAGACTTTGTCTTTAATGAAACCCCATAAAAGGAAATCACAACTTGTCAAGTCTGGTGATCTCGCGGGCCAGCTTACTGGACCTCCACGTCCAATCCATCTATTGGGGAACGTTTCGGTCAAGAACCGGCGCACTTCTACAGCATTATGTGGAGGTGCTCCATCCTGCTGCATCCACATCCTACGTAGAACTGCTAGAGGAACGTCTTCTAATAAATTATCCAACTCATTTTGTAAAAAGTTCAAATATATGGCTCCAGTCAGATGTTGGTTAAAAAAAAATGGTCCAATTATGCGAGTACCTAATATACCTGCCCACACATTTAGGGACCATCTTTGTTGGCTACCAGTTGTCTGGAATTGATGGGGATTGACGGTGTCATAATAATGATAATTGTGACGATTAACAAAACCGTTTTTGTGAAAAGTTGCTTCATCCGAAAACATAACAAAACTAAAAAAATGTTCATCGTTGTCAATTTTGTCAATGGCCCACTGGCAGAAGTTCTGTCAATGTTCAAAATCAGTTGGAAGTAATTCTTGATGAAGTTGAATGTGGTAGGGATGAAATTTATACTTTTTTATAATTCTATGCACAGATGTTTTACTAATTTCTGTGGTTCTGCTTACTAGTCGCACACTGGTATGAGGATTTTCTTGAATGCAGCCCAACACTAAGAATTCATTTTCTTCCGTTATCGCCATACTAATACGGATTGGTTTTTTATAATTAATACTGCCTGAATTTTCAAATCTTTCTCGCAACAACTCAAACGCTGTACTTCGCGGATGCCTGCGTTCCGGATATTGCTGGGCATAACATCTCGACGCTAACAGGGGATGATTACGGTTGCATTCTCCCAAAACAAATATCATGTCAATCATTTCTTCTCGAGTCAACGACATTTTAAATTGGCGAAAACGTTTAATTTTTAAAGAAAAATTGGTATTTCGTATCCCCTTCAGGAAAAATGCTCCAAAATACAAAATGTCTGTTGGATTGTAGTACTCTTACTACTATATGTGTTTGACATTTACAAACGTCATTTGTATGATTTTGTAACTTTTGTTTTTTTGATAGTATTATGTCAGCCTACTCAGTTGTATTTTGTCACAAAATAGAAAGTAATTACATTTTTTATAAAAGGATTGTGAACAAATGTTATCCTTAGAAATTGCTTTATAATACAAATTTAAATTAAGCTTATTACTTGTGTATAATTATAAATGGTTCAAATGGTTATTAAATATAATATCTGCCACAATATTATTGTTACGTAGCCTACTTCGTGCAAATTGAAGTGGTCTGTTTCGACAGTAGCAGAAGAAATATACATTTTTCTCTAAAACCGTTGAAGATAAATGGGTACATTCTCATATCAAAAGAAAGAGAATTTAATTTTACAACCAACCCTGTAAACAGATATAGGGTGTCCTATTTAAAAAAACACAGTTACTGAACACTCACTTACTGGCATTTAAATGTTTCCAAATGTTGGCGCCAGTAACTGTATGTCAACAAAAGGATCCGTACATGTTAATATTGGAAATAGTAAAGCAATTCAAGACGTATCAATCTGCGCAAACCAAAATTTTCTACCTTTTTTAGTTTTGATCCTACAGTTCAATAACAAGAGCGCTGCAATTGCAAAATTTTTGACAAAATATTTATTTTCTCGAAAACAAAAGCACATAGGTATAGGTAGGTCTTAATAAAAGTTACTTAAAATATCATGTAGAATCTAAAAAAAATATAATATATAGGGTGATCCATTTAAAATAATAAACTACATTTTTATTGCTATAGTCTAGGTTTTCGTTTACTTTAGAACATCATTTACATATGATCCTCGGACAATTCCAAAATATACAAGGTGTCCTTGAAACGTATGAAAAATAGAAAGATGTAATTATATAGAATATAAATCCAAAATATCTTCCCAAAATTCCCTCTCATACGCGCGGAAAAAAATTACGAAGATATTTATAAAATATTTGTGCCGCCACTGTACGAGCGACTATAAGTATCAAAGCAATTGTTTCCCCGACTCTATTAGTTATCGAGCGTTACATGTGTACATGTGAACGTTCGATATAATTTATATTTACGTCTGCGATTAAAGATAGATTGTTACCAAATTGGACGTGAAATGCCCCGTAGAGCACACATCTTACATCTATTTTGAGGGAGACCAGTTTAATATCTCGTACTAGAAAGGTGGCTTTGAATAAAATATAATTAAATATATTTAATTACCGGTTAATTGTTTTGAAATGTGTTTTGATTGATGTAGTAGAGTTGTAGAGATAATTCTCGTTATTGTTTTTGATATAAAAGCACCTTCTTCTTTGTTTTTTGTCTCCAGTAAAAATTTTGTAAGTAGAGATATTTTTTTTATGAATTCATAAAATTTTTATTAAAATTATAAGAATATTTTTATTGTATTCAAGATTGTTATTTAAGAGATTTATTATTAGAAAGAAAAATAATAAAGAGTATTATTAACATTTCTATAGCAATAATTATAATTGTAAAATTTTGCTGGTTTGGAAGTCAAGGGTATTTTTTGTTACATGTTATTGCGCATGTGTAAAAATTTTGAACGTGTTTCAATATATTATATACTGTGGTTTTCTGGGGAGAAATTAAAAATATACTTTATTATTTTAGATATAAGATTGTTCGGAAGTCATTAGAGGAAGTTTTTTAATCCACTTAGCTGTCTATTTACAGTGGATATATTTTACCTCAGGAAGTATTAAAAGATACTATATCTTTATACTTTATAAAGATAGTTTTTTTTTCTTTTTTGATTTTTTTGTATTAAAGATTCAGTTTAAATTTTATTCTGTTTTATTCTTGTTATAACTTTACTGCTCATTTATTAAAATATAAGTAACAGAGAAAATATATAAACAAATTAGTGATTTATTCACTGGCGCCTAGTATTTTATACAGAACACGGATTTCCTTATTGGAACCCTGAGAAGTAAGAAGTCTCATATTTGGAAATCAATTGGCTGAGTATCCTAGTTGGGAAGTATAGTTGTGGATGGTGGCACAATAATTCTACAAACCACTATTCATAGCATATTTTTTTCTTACATCTACTTTTAATAAATCTCCTTTTTGTGTGTGTGTGTGTATGTAAATTCAATAGATAAGATATTCTGAATTCATAGGCGGAACATAGTATGTACAATTTTCAGCGTGTTTTTAATTTCGGAGTTCGCGTCGTAATTGACTCACAATTTTTTGGACTCGTTTTCTTTATGATTGCATATTTCCATTTTTCATATGTTGTCTGTTTCTTTCAAGGACACCTGTGTCGCTATATTTCATTCGGCATTTCTTTGATCAAAATTAATTCAACTCCATCTGATAGTTAAATCTCTCTTTTAACGTATAACGTGCCCTTATACACTGTAAATCAGACTGATAATGACTTTTCTTTTCATTAACATTTACTTATTTTTTTCATTAAATTTTAAGTAAAAATAATACAGTAGACGCTCACAAATTTGAATTTGCACAAATTCGAATACCAATTTTAAGTATCGACATTTTCGTTACTTAAAAATTGCTAGCGAAATACTTTCTAGTGATGTTCGCGCGAACTTCGAGCCAAGATAGCTGAAATGGGGCTTATGGAGATACAGATATACGATGTCGATGAAAGTGGTTTATTTTTCCGTTGCCTACCAGATAAAAAAAATTGTTGCTACACCTGGATACAAAATACAAGAAGAACGCATTTCAATTTTACTAGGAGCACATTCTGATGGTTCACATAAAAAAAAGCAGCCATTAGTTATCGGAAAAGCAAAAAGGCCATTAAGCTGGCCAAAAGCTGTTTTAAAGGATTTAATAACCCACTTCATTACCATTTTTCAAAAAATACTTGTATGACTTCGCGGATCGTTGATGAATGGTTTCACAAAAATTAAAGAAGTGAGCGAAAAAATCTTGCGAATAATTTGCCTGCGAATGCCTTTTTACTTATTGATAATTGCACATGCTCGAGGAACTTCAAAGTGGCGATGGAAACAGTTGCATATTTCTTTCTACTAAATGTGGTACCAGCCGTGCAACTAGTGGATCAAAATCCCATAAAGATAACAAAGTTAACTTACAGAAGTGAACATCTTGATCAAATAATAGCTTGAAGGTGGTGAAATGAATACCGTTTTGAAACGCCATTCAATTCAACAAACTTTTTTGAACGAAGCTTGGGATGAGTTACCACAAAACGTACTAGAGAAATCTTGGCCCAAATTGTTAAATTGGGACTCTGTTCAATACGAAGTTCTCGAAAGAAACCTACGTTCCTTAGAAGAAATTCACCCAAACAATTCCAATGGTGTAGACGAAATCGAAGAATGGAATGAAAATGTTAAAAACGGACTTGAAGATAAACTCAACGACGACGTAGTTACGGATGACACACCAATAATTCCTTTTTCTACAGCCACTGAAAACGTTAATAACTTGATAAAATGGTGTAAAAATAAGGAGTTAAATTCCACCAAGCACATGCCCAATCTTTTGTCCCTCCGTAACGACATAGTTCTTTCTGTTATAAAACTAAAAAAACAAACTCACATTACAGACTATTTATGTACAAGTAAACACTAATAAAAAACCCTTTGTGTGCAAATAATTATTTTTTATCCTCGGTGTTATTTTTAGTTTTTTTGGGTGAATTATAAAAGCGTTCGCAATTAAGAACAATTCGAGAATTAGAATTGCACCGGGAACAAAGTGCTTCTAATTTGTGAGCGTCTATCCTATTTTGATTTAAGGCTTTTAATTTTATTTAATTTCAATTTGAACGACTTGAAACTTAACAAAACTTCCTTGACAAAATCTTAAACCATGTGCAAATTTTTTGACAATTTTAATGGTCGCAATTATCTTATTTATAATTCAAAATCGTTATAGTAATGATATAGTAAGGATTTTTTTTTATTCGCACAATTTGAAACTATTAACATAAATATTATTTTCAGATTCCAGAATATCCGGAGGTCTGCAGCTAGCTCCATCACTAATAGTGCTTCTAATCACGATGATATTAACGAATCCATGAACGCTACGTTAAATATAAATATTTCCATTTCTTGATAGCTTAAATTGCAGAAATAAACCAAAGTATTTCGATAACTAGAACTAAGTGTATATTTTTTTTAATAGATTGTATCTGTAAATATACTTATTTTTTTATTTAATACTATCAAAATGTTAAAGAAACAACATTCTTACTTCCCGTAATGGTGCTAATTCAAAAAATATCTTTCTTGTGACGTATTTTATACATGTATATGTGTTAGGTATATTTTTTACTGGTTATAATTGTATTACTTATATACCTACATTATTTTAATTTATTTCCACTGTGTATTGTTTTCATCACTTACATGTTATGTGTAAATTTATTTAAAAGGTCAACTTTATTTATGTGTTGACCGAAACAATAAATTATTTTAAAACCTAGTCAGATAAGTGCGAATAATTATTGTAAGTTCTCCTTCAGTTATTGATGTAAAAGAATTGATTTAAAATGTTTGACAAGTTATAGAGAACTTTATAAAACATACTGCCTTAAGAAGAACTACACACAATTGTTCTTACAACATCTATTAAATTTATACTAATAAAACATTACATTAATAAACACTTATAATCTAGTAACGGAAACAATCTTGATGAAATTCTTTCGAACCTGTAGTTATTCTAATCCACAGGTTTCAAAAGTTTCAGTAATTTTACGTAATTTATGTGAATAGTGAATTTTTTCTTTAAAATGTTACTTTGAAAATATACAAATTGTTTATAATATACTATTATATAAATAATTAGATTTATTATAGTTTTAAATGTAAATATCGTTATTTATATCTCTGTATGATGTGTATATTTTAAATTTATATTCATTGTGTATATTCATTTTAATGCGAATTGAATTATTACGAATTATATTCTCTTAAATTAATGGTTAATAATTTTTTCGTATTGTGCCAAAATTATAGGTGCATACACACGGTATATTTTGTAATTAAACGCTTTATTTATACAGCTTGAATTATTAAGCTTTGTGTATACATGTATTACTGGCACAAAAATATTTCCAATAAGCGCACAAGAAATGAGAATATAAAGCTCATTAACCAAACTGTACTGCTTATTTTCTCATAACCATACTTGTAAGTTATCTACTAAATGTTAGAAAAAATATTTTTTGATTAATGATCCAACAATACATACAAAAATTTAAGTACCTAACTGTTATAACATCAAGAGGTGGAATCTAAATTTTATAGTTGTTATGACATTCAAAATATATACATATAATATTATTAAATGAAATACGTATATTAAAAAAGGCCTTCCAAATGAAACAATCTGTTATTCATAACATGGGGACTACCTAGATGCCTTATTGTTATATCACATTTTAAGAACTTTATAGCTTCATACAGATAAAATTTGATTTTTGGACATTGTACAAAACTTTAAACGATCGATATTTGCATATCTAATAAAAATATATTTATTAGAATCTATGTAATTGAAAATTCATGTATAGAAAATAAATGCAACTGTACTAAATTAATTTTTTCTTTTATTATACCTTTTTTTACGTCAGTTTGATGGCACCGTAACTTTTCTATAGATGGCGCTAAGTTGATCTAAATCATTGATTCCCAAAGTGGTCCAGGTGGACCCCCAGGGGTCCACGGGAGATTCCACGGGGAGATTCTACGTTGGCGTGACAAAAAAATGGGGGTTCACAATTCCTAAGTGGGGGTCCACGAAAATTTATCTGGTTTCGATAGTGAAGAACTAAAATGTTGGCTTGAGTTCACCTATCAATGTAGGCAGATAATATTTTAAGAAGCTCAGCGACTGTTACTTGTAAAAACTTGCATATTCCATATTCAGTATAACGTGTCGAGATTTGCAAAGCGCTGCCGCTGCCGCCGTCCGCAATGCTTATTCAGACGTGCAAAGGGACGAAGTACGACTTGTGGTGTGTGTGCTTGTAATCTTGCATGAACTTGTTTGATTCTTCACCAATATAAATACGAATGCCACGGATAAACGTTTCCCGAATTTCGAAAAGAAAAGTAAAGTAAAGTGAATCGATGTTAGTGTTTGCCACTGTCGGAAAATTAAGTGCTTACCTGCCTATTTGTTGTACATACTTTTATTTTATTTATTATTTATCTAATTATTTTACAATTTATTGTACACGTAAGTAAACAAAAAATGGACAAATTACAAAAAATACCTAGGTACAAAAGGTGAGGCTTATTCCTAAAAGAAATTTCTTCCAACCCACCTGGGATAGGAGATATATTTATGTTGTAATAAGTATATTTGTAATGTTTGCGTGTAGTAGGTACGTATTAAAAATTAAATACTGAACAGAGCCATTATTAGATACTTCCATAAAAGAACAGAAAGCCGAGAAAGATTGAACTTCTTGTCCCTACTTTATTAGTAATTTTTTTATTACCCGACTGTGTGGTGGTTCACTAATAATTAAATATATTTTCATAAATTGTACGTGTCTTTATATACTACATACTCGTAACGTGCATCAAAGTAATAAATAAATAATTAAAATCGCGAAGTTTTGATATCAAAATATTATTTACAAGTATTTTCTATCGAATTTACAGAAATATGTATATCAAAATATAATGAATGAAAAAATGTTTTACATTACATTAAAATCGGTTCAGCCGTTTTCATAAAACTCAATTATTGATCTTAGCGATTTATTGTTTTTAATAATTAGAATCAGTTTTCCGCCGGTACTTTGTTTATTTCATTGCAATAATCAATTAATCCTGTTAAAATAGCCATATCCTGTTAAGTAAGACCGCCTTAAGATTACTACAACAAAGTTTTTTTTTTATTTACAGGTAGGTAACTGATACGAAACATGGCTGAATCTAAGAAGAAATGTCGACAGTACAGTGTTGATTATTTAAAATTTGGTTTTCTTCCATCAAAGGCAGACAAGCGATTGCCCATATGCCTTTTATGCTTTTATGCAACAAAGTTTTGAGCAATGACTCTATGAAACCATCGAAGCTCGAAGATCATCTAAGAAGGTGTCATCCTGAAAAATAGGTAAAGATTTGAAATATTTTCAAACATTGAAGGAAAAATATGAAAAGAGACCCACCGTGCACAGTATGTTCGCTTCAACGTCGGAAAGTAACGATGATGGCTTGCGGGCATCTTACAATATCTCATTACTTATAGCGAAATCTGGAAAATCGCACACCATTGGAGAACAGTTAATTTTACCCGCTGTTTGAAGAGGTTTTAAAAACTTTTCTGCACAAATCTCCAATTGACATACGCAAAAGAATTATTTTGAGTAACAACACTGTACAAAGACGTATTGACGAAATGAGCTCTGATATTGAAAGTTTCTTGTGTAATTATCTGCAAACAACTCATTCTTCTATTCAACTGGACGAGTCAACTTTACCTGGTAATGAAGCATTATTATTGGCATATGTTCGATTTGTTATGGACGAAGAAATTCATGAAGAGCTACTTTCGCGAAAACTTTGGAGACGGACACTAAAGGTGAATCAATAATTTAATGTCCTGAGTGATTTTTTTAAGGAAAAATCGATTCCATTCACAAATGTTATTTCGGTGGCAACAGATGGAGCTCCTGCCATGGCCGGGCGGTGTCGTGGGTTTATAAGCCATCTTAAAAGAATTATACCAGAGGTAACTGCAATTCACTGTGTCATCCACCGACAACACCTAGTAGCGAAAAATTTGAGTGCTAAATTGCACCAATCGCTTCAATTTGTGATTAATGCAGTTAACTAAATAAGAAGCAATGCATTGAATACGCGTTTATTTGCACAATTGTGCGATGAAAATGATGAAGACTTCCAACGATTGATCTTACATACTGAAGTACGCTGGTTGTCGAAAGGTGCATGTTTAACAAGATTTTTCTCACTTTTTGAATCAGTTTTAGAGTTTCTGGAAAGTAAAGATCCAGATTTAAAAGAAAACCTGATCAATTTGAAAGCAGACATCGCGTATTTGACAGATTTGTTCAAAAAATTTAATGACATTAACTTTCAATTACAAGGGGACAGCCTCAATTTAATAAAAACAAAGGGTGTAATTTCAGCTTTTCTTGGAAAATTGAAATTTATGAAGCAAAATATTAGTCGGCGCGAATTTTCTCAGTTTCCAAACTTGTCACAGGTAGAATGCCTTGATGAGGATATTCACACATACGTTCAACATTTAATTGCCCTGCATGATGACTTTAAAATCAGATTTAAAGATATTCTGACGATGGAAATACCACCATGGATCATAAATTCACTCGATGAAACGGAAGTGGAGAATGAGGAACTGAAGGTGAAATTTAAAAGAGGATATCAAACATTTTGGCTGCAGGCAGAAATACCCGAAAAATATCCTGGACCGTGGGGAATTGCGAGAAAGCTTTTGATAGCGTTTCCCTCGTCATATCTTGTCGAGAAAAGTTTTAGTGTCGTTACAAACCTTTTAACAAAAAAAAGGAGCAGATTAAATATCACAGAACGGGGAGATTTGCGGTTATTTCTAACAAAACTGAAGCCAAATATTTATAATTTGCTGTCAATCCATCAAGTACATCCCTCCTACTAAAATTATGACTATTTTATGATTGTCATTGCAGAAGTTACGTTACGTTATTAATATTTAATTTTAATTGTATTACGACTGTTATCATATTACAATGTAATATGATAACAATAATAATTAATAGTGTAATAATTACATGTTTGAATAAATACAACACAAGGAAATATACTATTTTTATTTTTATTTTTACCACTCCGAATGGGGAGTTTTCTAAATAAAATATGTGAGAATTGATTGGTTTCTTGTGCTGTGAGTAGATGTCAAAGGAGTAAAGTTGGATGGAATCACTTTTTTTATTGGCTAACTACTTTTTTGACATCCACTCACAGCACAATCAATTAATTAATTAACCAATAACTCAGCCGCAACGCAAATTTCCATAGTTAGATCTTATCTTCACATTTTTTGTCGAGTTTTGGGAATATGGTAGAAATGTAGCTGCAGGGCGTCCACCGGAACCAGCAAAACTTTCAAAGTGGTATATGAGAAAAAAAAGTTTGGGAGCCTCTGATCTAAATTAATACGTTTTTATCAAAGTTACCAGAGACAACCCCAAACGGGCAACTACGTACTAAATTTTACTCCTGAATATTGAATTGGTCGACTGCAATGAAAGGCGAAAGTAGATAGCGCAATAATATTTAACGCGAGAAATTTCAATCTCCTCTTCTGGATATTTTTAAAATGTTTTAATAATAATTAAATTTCTAATAAAAATAAGCTTTAACATTGTGATTGAACTTGGCAGATTGAAATGGCAGATTGTTATCTCATTATAAAATAGAATCACATTGCTAATGCCTTTTTTATCAAAAATTTTATATTTTAATTATAATCTATCTTAGGAAATACAAGTACTATTGTATTTAGTTTAACTATTATCAGGATAAAATAATACAAATTTTAATGAATTTCACTTTTTAATTGACACTGCAACGATCGTTTCGCTCCAACCTGAGCTTCATCAGACATATGACTAACTTATTTACAAATTTTTTAACACAAGTATACGGTAACAAACACATGTTTTATTTTAAATATTTGAAGGAATGGGTACTTTTTATTACTAAAATGTCTATTCACAAACTTTCACTTCGGTTTATACAATACTGTTTTTAAGTAATAAAAACTAGGGGTTTACATTATATTACAGGGAAGTAAAGAAATTCTATGGAAAAATACAATATGTGACTGTCTGAGTATCAAATAAATAAATTAAGTAAGGGTGAATTATTTGTTTCTAATTGATCATTTAATATCTTGTCGGTTTTCTTTAATTTATTGATTTCAAGTGACTCTAATAAATTAAGTTTTTTGCCCTTATTTTCTACGTGTAATATTTTAAATTCTCTGTTAAAATTGTGGTTCGTTGAATTAATATGAGACGCATATGAAGAGTCACTTTTACTATTTCTAAATGAAGAAAAATGCTCTTTGATGCGTATTTCAAATGATCTACCTGTCTGTCCGATATAGGTACGTCATAGGGCAACTACCGCAGGTTAACTCATAGACTCCTGACTTTTTATTGTTGTTTGTTAAATCTTTATTGTTTTTTATAAATTTGGATAAATTGTTGTTAGTTCTATACGCTGTATTAATGTCAAACTTTCTTAAATATTTACAAATTTTTGTGCTTGAAGAGCCTATAAACGTGATCATTTTAAATTTTTGGTTGTTATTATTTAATATTGGGTAAACTTGTGATATGGCTTTTGTAAGGAGTTTTTTATTTAAAATGTAATCTATTATATTACTTTTATATCCATTGTTGATAGCTATTTGTTTAATTAAATTTAACTCTTTCTCAAAATTTGTTTGGTTCAACGGAGTATTGATTAATCTATGTATAAATTAGCGGCTTATCACAGTCTTATACATAGATTAATCAATACTCCGTTGAACCAAACAAATTTTGAGAAAGAGTTAAATTTAATTAAACAAATAGCTATCAACAATGGATATAAAAGTAATATAATAGATAACATTATAATATAATGGAATTTCATCAAGTAAAGGCTGAATCAATTATATATTATGTATTTAGTTTACACAGCAATTACCTTTTCGCTCTAATTACAGTTACTATGGGAAGGAAGAATTGCTGTTAAAAACCCATGCATTTTTAAAAGGTTCTCAATATCAAATATATAAAACATAAAAAATAATTCCTACTACTTTTTGTTAATATTGTGTATATATATTCTAAGATAATCGCGAGTACAATATCTTGTTAAAAAACAAAGTAATTTGTTGTTCTAACTAAAAATACGTATTTACTAGAATAATCCTCTGTTTTTCAATAATTCAACAAATAATATTTCATTAAATTTGCTTCGTCAGGATTTTTATTTTTTTACTGTCTTCTACCCCTCGAAATATTGAAGAGTATGGCAATAAGTACGAAGTACTTGGAATAGATTCTGTTGTATCAACAGCAACTGAAACAGGTAAAACAATATTAGATAATATTTCATAAATATGTAACCTTAATTATCATTAAATAATATTGGCGTGTTATAATGAGCATATTACGTAGAATACTCAAAAATAAAGTCTAAATGTATAAAACAAATAATATACCTATCATACAAAGGTGTTTTTAATAATATAAAATATTATTAAAAATCTGGTGTGAAGAACACAAATGCAGGTTCACTATTAATATTTTTTGTGAACATGTCCGAATATATCCTATCCCCAGAGCCGTAGATACGTATTTCACCTTTCTACAGGCTCATCGGTACGCCCCTGCTGGAGAAAGGATATTCCCAGACACATTCACAAAAAAGAACCACATCGCCCTATCACCGTAATTATCCAGACCGGGCGCAGAAGTAAATTCGGCGCTGCCTGTTGTCAGACAGCCGAAGTACCTCGCATACCGTCCACATAATTAATGTGAAGTAACGACGTCCTTCCAAAGGTTACGGTGATAGGGCGATGTGGTTCTTTTTTGTGAATGTGTCTGGGAATATCCTTTCTCCAGCAGGGGCGTACCGATGAGCCTGTAGAAAGGTGAAATACGTAACTACGTCTCTGGGGATAGGATATATTCGGACATGTTCACAAAAAATATTAATAGTGAACCTGCATTTGTGTTCTTCACACCAGATTTTTAATAATATTTTATATTATTAAAAATACCTTTGTATTATACAAAACTGGTGGGGTTTACCTACTCATGTATGTTTCAATTATTCTGATATACCTATCATATTTCCAAAGTGAAGTTCAGTTTCAGGGCGAGATTGCAGTGAATGGCAAGGAAAAAATGAAGGGACAGCACTATAATTCAGATGATCCATATAATCATCAGTAGAGCAGACCAATTTCCGTGCGCGTCATGAGCGCCGGCATGGGAGTGTAATTCGTAATATATTAGAATATGCGATAGAATAGGGACACTTATTCTATCAGAAATAATTAAATATACATTTGGTTTTCTGCTATTAAAGTAATATGCATAAACACACGAAAAATAAGAATAGTACATATTCTAGCAGCGTTGTATGTACCTATAAATAAAATAATAAAAATAAATAAAATTAAAAATAATTTATTTAACATTTAATTTACGCAAACAATATGAAAATGACTTTTATGATAAATTGAAAAAAAGTTTGTTTTTATTTATAATTCTTAAACTTTTTAATAAATGTTCGAAATGTCCACCTTCACATTTCATACAATATGCGAGTCGTTTATGAAATTCCTGCAAAAAGTGTGTTAAAAAGTCCGATTTGGTTTGTAATTCGCCGCAGGCTGTACTTATGCGTGCTTTTAAATCTTCAATGTTAGTGAAAATTACATTATTATAAATTTTAGATTTAAGGTATTCCCAAAGAAAAAATTTGGCGATAAATCTGGCGAACGCGTCACACTATTGGACCACACCTCCATATTCATCGACCAATAGAACTTGAATTTAGAAAATTTGTAATTGCTGCAGTTGAATGAAATGGGGCTCCATCTATTTGACACCAGGAATCTTCAATGGCTAAATTTTCAATTCGAGGAACAAATACGTCTTCGAAGTAATTCCAAGAATTTAAATTTATGTCAATAAAGTATGGTCCTACAAGTTCAGTGCTAATTATACCTGCCCATACATCTAGCGTTTTATTATATGTGTTAAATTTTGAATACGATCATTCGTCCATGACCAGTGTAAAACACAAGTAAAACGGTAAAATTATGTTAAGGATTTAATGAAATAAGGAGCTTTTATTACATACTGATAAGCAAGGCCAAATTGCTTTCAACCAATGAGATTTCACTGTCAAAGTGGTCTGTTCAGAAATTCGTCTCTCTACTTTAAAAATAGAGTATAAGTAGAATTGATTGCACTCACATGAGAAAACAATCTCCTGGTGGTAATAATGCTGAGCTGTACTGAAACAGAAAAGGATATTTTTCATGGAATATTCAGGTAATAGGAGATACTCAATCAAGAATTTGTGACATCGTAGCTAGATGGCCAGGATCTACACATGACCAAACAATTTTGAATGGATTGGCAATAAAAAGAAGCTAAGAAAATGAACATTTCAATAACTCAGTTATACATTGTGATAGTGGTTACAATATTACAAAATATTTAATAACCTCTTTAGCAAATCCTCAAAGTGGAGCTGAACAATTGAACGATGAATCCCATATTAGAACCAGAAACTGGATTGAAAGATTTTTCGGTGTCTTAAAAAGATTTCCAATCTTATTACATATATGGTATGAGAGTTAATGTGGAACTCTCAAAAGCAATAATAGTAGCAGTAACAGTATTACACAATGTTGTGAATGGGTCATTTATGAGGACATAAAATTCCACAAAGAGCAGGCAGAAGCAAATATGCAAAATGAAAATAATGCATTTGTAAATGTTAATTTTGCAAATTTATTCTAATATCGACTATTATACTATCTTCTAAATATTTTTTATATTTCCTTTTTTTTGTATATATACTCATGATAATTTTATTATTAAACAAATAATAAGGCAATTTTCTTAAATGATTTCATATGTACCTATATTAACTTATTAAACAATTATAATTCCCCGTTACATTGACAATGTAATATATTGAAGTTTTTTTTTAATTGGCTCCTTTTTCTTACTGCATATTCTTTTTCGTTCTCATTTTTATATTTGGAGTTAAAAATACAATGCGTATAAAAAAATGTATGTCCAATTAAATACATTTGAATGTATTTTCATCTTTTTGTAGCAAGTTTTTGCAAGATACACTAGTGAAATGTGGTTCGACTGCCTTATTTGATTTGGTGTCCATTGGCTCTAATCTTCTGGTGTTAACTTAAAAATTTTTAATATACACAAAACAAATTCATACAATTTGTTGAAGACAATAAATAAAATAACTATTGTTTGTATATATTATATGTTTCTTATAATAAATCTCTAACTTATTGCAAGTAAAATTTCTTGTTTGCTCTAATTTAATTTTTGGAAGTTCAATTACTAAACTTTTTTTTCTTGCTCCATTTCATGTTCCTTTTTCAAAATTTCTTTCTGCAATCGTACAAGTTCTAATTTACTAGCAGTCAACAAATAATTTCGAACCAAAAAAAACATTTTACAGCAAATAAGTTTGTATAAATATGTTTTGTTTATAATGTATACTGCAATTTCAAATATTTATACCGACCTTTGTGCAAAACTCTATCTATTATGGCAGTGTTAAGTTATACTGCAATATATTCCAAATTTTATTTAAAATTAGGCACTGTAGAACATTTAACTAGAGATATCTAGGGTTATTCGATGATATAATTGGGTTAGTGTATTGTAGAACTGTCCCTTAAAAATTTAAAATTGTATTGAAATATATTTGATGTAACTAAATTGTTTATTTTTTTAAAACAAATATACATTTTTTATAAGATAATGTTTATAAAACTGTCATAACAGTGAATATGTAATTACAGTTATACAAGTAGATACTCTGGTCTATTGTATGATTTCAATTCCAGTAATAATTCCTTTACAACTAACTTGAAACTCATTCATTAAAATGATTAAAGAATTACATAATCCATGTATGTGTCCATGTATATACAGATACAAATTTGCTTTTATACAGATTTGTATTATTTTGTATAATCTTATATGTTGACATAAATGTTGTAAATTCTTGATAGTTCATTTTATTTTTCATGTGGTGTTATAGTTTAATTTGATTTGCTGTTTACGCAGCTTTGTTCAATTTATAGTAATTTTAATATAACTTAAGATGTAATTCGATTATATATGTTCATATAACCTACAAATTCGACCGACTGTCAAATATATTTGGCCCGGAAACGAAGTTATAGTTCCATATTCATTTTGCAATTTACAGTATTTAATATGACGCCGAAGTACTGATTTGAGTGTACACATGAATATTTTTAAGGGGGCGCTTAAAAAAGTGGGGACTTTCAACAAACAAAATAGGTACGATGCCTCTGCATTGTGCTGGTATCTATGTTTGAAAAGTAGCATCAGGCAAATGGTAGCTCCAAATCAAGTACTTGGTGAATGGGTTGCCTATTGTGTAACATCAACCAAATGTAGAATTTAAATATATTATTTGGGATCCGATCCGATGTTTACTGTAGTTTTCACAAGATACCGGATGCGTTGCGTCAGCTGCGGCTTTGTGTTGTAACTTGTGTCTTTGGTGTTACCTGAATCTCTTGCGTATATTAGTTATTGTATATTTATATATATTTTTTTTTTGTATTTTGTATTTGTTATTATTTTTGTGTGTTTTGTTGTTTATTTTAGATATTGTGGTGATAGTGTTTAATTTTGCATATTTGTATGGTGAGTAATTTGAGTATTGCAATATCCACATGGTTTTATTTTTTGTTGTAGTGTAGTTGTTTGACTTATCACACGTGTACGTTTGGTTCGATTTGTGTGGTACAAAAGAAGCCCATTTCACGGTGATAGACACTGTCTATTGTGAGTACAGTAGATCATACATCTGTAATTAGCAATATTTCTATTATTTTTGGTAGAACTTAACTACGTCTGCATTGGATTCATAGTTATAGACACTTTTTAGAATGAGTAAAAAAGAAAAATGTAACAGTTTTGCAATTATTGCATGCATTTGTTTAGGATTTTAAGTTTCCAATTTGCTGCTTTTACCACAATGTGTATTAAATTAATACTGTACAATTAATTCTGTACAAAAATTTTCTCTATGTTATTTTTTCTACGAATCATCATTTCAGAGATATCGCAATTTCAAACATCGAAAATACTCATATTTACTCTTATGCGACTTGTAATGCTTCAGCGACTGTTCCGCATTAGTAAAATATGAAAGTATTTATATCATTAAAATATAATATTTATTATTATTTCGTATAGTTTTTAAAATGTTTATAATACAAAGAAATATAATATTCCGAATATTATCAGATTTCCACACCACCTCTGAGGTAGTGGACTTAGCGCTTTTTTTTTTACCTGTTTTCCCCAGTAGGCATACTCCACCGTCAATCTTGAAAAAAATTTAATTAGACAGTGCAAATATGAAATGAAAATTCAAACTATTGCATTGAATTGAAAAAATTGAACTATTGCGAATGATTATAATGAAATTAATAATTGTATATTTATGGAAATTGTAATCTTATTGAGAATCTTCAAGTGCTACTTCTATTATAATGTCTTCGTCGCTTCCTTCTTCTTCTTCTTCCTGTATCTCTATAGATTCTTCTAAGAGAAGAGACTCACTGAAATGCTATTTTGACTGGGCTATATCTGATTTGTAATAATTATAAAATGTCAACTGTTGTCTGTCCAAAATCAATCTATCTCAGACATGACTTCATATTTTAAAGGACTGCTTTGACTTCGAATGTTTCTGAACACCAGTTATATCATTTTCCACATGACAGCCATGTAGTAGGAAGGAGTTTTTTTTTTTTATTTGAATATATATGTAGGTTTGTTTAATCCGTTGTCTAGGGTTGGTTGATTAATTAGGCCTGAACACTTCTTATATTATTTATTTTGTCAATAACAAGTATTTAACTAATTCATTATAATCATATAAGTATCAGTAATATCGCAGGGTATGTCTACTATTGATGTTTCTATTACGATCGTTGATGACTGACTGCCTGAGGCTGTCGCATCGATGTATTGCGCAACTAAAATCCTACATTCGGCCATCCGACTCTGAATCGGACTCCGATTCATCAAGGCCTTCTACCCATGCCTTCATGTATTCTGCGCATGTGGTGGTTTTGATCGGTCCCTCGTGTATTCCCACTGCTAAAACATTATATCTTTCATTTGCTTTGACGTTTGTCACTTCGTATGGTCCTAAATATATCTTGTGAATTTTTAAACCAGATCCAAATTTAGTTCTTTTAATAGCTACTAAGTCTCCTCATTTGTAGTTCTTCGGTTTCCTCCGGCGCAAATTATATCTTTCTCTATTGTCACGTAGCACTTTCAAAATTTGTTCTCGGCATTCTTCTCTCAGTTCCTCTCTTGTTTCATGGCTTCATCCTCCAAGATTTCTTTTAGCAGTATGTCTTCCTTATTTCTCATCTTGACTCCAGTTGTAAGAACGTAAATTTGCATAGTTTTTTGGTAAGCGGAGCTTTCGGTTACAATTTCGAACTTCGTTCCTAACAAATAAACGCGGAACTTCTTGACTGCCTGAAGGATTGCAAGGACTTCGAGCTCATAGCTAAACCATTATTAATTCTCGGTCCGTCGTTTTTCTCGTGCTGTTCTTCCTCTTCCACCGCAGGGTAAACCTTTTCGTCTTCTTAATCTTCGTCTTCTGCCGACTTCAGGTTCGTCGAGAAAGAACAAATGCGGTCTGCCACGTCGTCAACCGTTCCAGATGAATTCAAATTGAGAATCTGGCACACAGCGATAAGGTCGGCTAGTTCTAGCTTTTGTGTGACTTCTTCCCTTTTCTAGAAATATTCGTCTGAATTCTTCTCGAATCCAAAACCAGTAAATGATCGCAGAGCCTTTCTGACTCTCCGCGGTTGGCCCTCATCTCCAAAAGAAATACAATGTCATGCCTTCATTGCCTTCAAATTACCATGCGTAATGTGATATTCGATTTCCGCAATGTCACCCAACGTTGCAGACATTTTGTAAATGTGCCAAACAAAATTGAATAAACCCTGTATATTACGTTTGAAATATTCGTCAAATAAATACGTTTCGTTTTGTTTTTTTTTTATTTTCAAATAGTTTGCGTCTTACAATAATGTTTATTGTGTCTATTCTCTTTTTTCAACGTCGACAGTCAATCATCCAAATGTTACAAAATGAGGAAATAGTTAATTCAACAAATAATAAATAAAATATCTTCCTGCCAAGTTACTTTACATAAACGTTACAATATTATTGTATATATTTCCTCAATGAATCAAATCTAACATATAAATTTAAAATGAGTATTTTACTTAGATTTATACCAATTTACTTCAAATACAAAAAAAATATAACATTTGTCGGTCAAGACTCAAGCCGTATATAAAAAAAAGGTTGAATCTACCTGTCGCCCTTCCGTCGCTTCCTATATGAACAGCGTGTATTCAACGTCCCTTTCCCCGCAGCTCCAACGATGTCTTCTTTCTCCGTCTTCGTCTTACATTCGCTCATTCTTTATAATCATAAAAGTTTCAGTCATATCGCAGGGTATGTCTACTTTCCATGTTTCTCTTATGATCGTTGATGACTGACTGCCTGACGCTGTCGCATCGATGTATTGCGCAACTAAAATCCTACATATATAACTTATTTATTCTTCATCACATCACCAAACTAAAGATACACAATAAAGTTAACTTGTTGCTTACATATATACAATCATTCTTCATAAATCATATTTACTTAGTATTGGATACCAACGTAGATATCAAACTATAACGAATGTAGGAACACTTTCTCTCAATTGTTACTGTGGTATCAGAGGTACACATAAGAATACTTATTGAACTTGTTATGTGCAGCAAAATGTTGAAAAAGCCTGCACCAAGTAGGTCCAGGAAACGTACCAAGCAATCTGTAGCTGGACGTGCAGTTTGGAAAAGGAAGAAAGCAACAGAGTATGTGCTCACAGAAGAAAATATTAATTTTCAAACTAATTGTTTTTGTAGAATCATTTGTGAACAGCCGTGTGAACAACAACCCCAAAGTGATAATGTTCCGGCAGATATGAATATGATAAATGTAATGCATGACTATTGGTAAGTCATAATACTACTGTAATTGTATAATGAATGTTACTACACGTCACCATACCAGCAGTAAAGCAAAATATTTAAAATGTAGCCAAATTTCACCCGGGCTTACAACAGCTTTTTGTACTTTCAGTGCTGCATTAGGCACAGCAACATGTGAAAGTTCCCAGTCTCACGAAGAAATTATTGATCCATGGGACCCAAGCAATGAGTATGAAAGGTATTACATTTCATTACAGCATATTTGTAATAGTTTTTAACGTACATAAAAATAAATATTACTTTAGTGTACATATATTTTGTAGCATAATGCATCATAAACTGGAAGAGGCCATAGATAAATCTGAAGAGCCTGTTGCTGCTATAACAGGAAATAGGATTGTTAACATTGGTTTTTTGCTGCAAAATGTATTACAAGTGCAATATGATCATGCCAAAAAATGTACATTTGGGCGCCTTGCTGTTCACAACGAGAAACGCTTTGGTTTGTTTTCGATTTTTACTTTGAAGTGTACATTTTGCAATAAGCTCTTTGGAGTTACCAGTGAGGAATCCGTCGATCCAGCTAATAATACCTTAGTTGCAATGGTTAATGTTTCGTATGTGTGGGGTACATTAGCAAATGGAAGTACTTTCACTCAAACAAATGATGTCGTGAGTGCTTTAGATATACCCTGTATGGCATATCCTACATTTCGGACAATAGAGAATGCACTTGGCGATCACTGGAAAGAAAGTTTGTGGAAATCTATGAAGAAGGCGGGAGATGAAGAAAGAAACCTAGCTATTGAAAATAAACAAGTGTGTGATGGGACAGCATGGATCTATGTCTGTTGCGATGGTGGCTGGAGTAAAAGATCTTATGGACATTCATATAATGCATTATCAGGAGCGGTAAGAGCTATTTATATTTTGTGTACGATGTTATAATTATCTTTTTTCTAGGCTGTTGTGATTGGCAAAGAAACCGGAAAAGTGTTGTTTCTTGGAATTCGTAATAAATACTGTTGTATTTGCACACATGCAAAAAATAGGAACGTAGCTCCTGGCAAACATAAATGTTTTATGAATTGGAATTCTTCATCAACAGCAATGGAAGCAGATATCATTACAGAAGCCTTTAATAGCAGCATTTCCATGCATCGGCTTAAGTATTTAAAAATGATTGCGGATGGTGACTCTAGTGTGTTCAGCAGAGTTAAACGTGATGTAAGTTATGGCGCAGAAGTGGAAAAAGTTGAATGCATCAACCATTTAATTAAAAACTATGGCAAGGCATTATATAATGTAAAGAAGAACACAAACGTTCCATTGGCAGCGAGAAAGACACTGACAAATGAAAAAATTAAAAAACTCCAGCAAGTAGTAATGTATGTTGCTAAAATAAATGAGGATCCAGAGGATTTAAAGATGGATATGGAGAATTCAGTGTACCATGTATATGGAGACCATTTGAATTGCAGCAGCCGTTACTGCAATATTATTGGCCATCTTGATGTAATTCAAAAAACGAGGCTTTTAGAATCTGGATTATTATTCTACTTAAATGGTCTGTATAATTTAATTTGTATATAAATTTTTTCTATAGGCCTTCTCCTACCAGGTGCCCTGGAACCTCTAATGACTAAAGCTCATAAACTAATAGCTTATGAAAATAATAATAAGGCCGAATCATTTATGTCATTGCTTGCCAAATATAATTGCGGAAAACGAATTAATTTAATACAAAGAAGATCTTTTGAAATCAGAAGTATATTAGCTGCATTACAATATAATATGGGTAATATCTTTTGGCCAGACAGTACAAGTTATCATTTCCTTCTATTTAGGGCCACAATGGCAAACTGATGCCCTGCAAGAGCTGGTAGGTATCAGTCCTGGTCATTATTTCTTGAAAAGGTTGAAACATCATGAGAAGAGAAGATGTAACAAACCCAAACAAGGGAGGAAGAAACAACATCTTCTTTTTAGTGCGGATGAGGAGTATGGTCCAAATGCCGCGGAAGCACTTCTAAGTGAAGAGGAATTTAAGTCTGAATACCGAAGGAAAATGAAAACATTACAGGTTTCTTGTTTTTATAAGTTTTAGCTCATCTGTAAAACTTTTATTTTATTTATAGGATATATGACATGATCTAGAGAATATTTCTATCAAAAACTTAGTTTTACTAAGAATTTAGTTCGTAGGAATGATGGGAAATTTTTATTTATTTTTATTGACCGTAAGTCAAGACTACAGATTTAATCATAACGACCGCTGAGATACGGTCTTGCAATCTATAATTCTTTTACGTCTTTGGTTGGGGGTTACGGTGAAATATTTCAACTTTCCCAATGCCTTGCTCACATGTTCTTCTTCTTCTTACAAAGTATACGGAGTTATTGTGTATGCGCTTGATCTTGCTATAGTTACCCACTATTTTCTTTTATAAATAGCTCAAAACTATGTAGAAAGCTTTACAAGAAGTTTGTCTGGCATTTTTCCTTTTTATTTAGTTGCATGCTGCATCGATTGCATTATATTTACATGAATTAATAATTTTTACAAGTGCTTTGTTTAATTAGGTTACGCAAGAACAGCAATGGCAACTCGCCATTGCC
Organism: Melolontha melolontha; assembly: GCA_935421215.2. Lineage (NCBI taxonomy): Eukaryota > Metazoa > Arthropoda > Insecta > Coleoptera > Scarabaeidae > Melolontha > Melolontha melolontha. Next base: position 206,121,298 of record OW285235.1, read on the forward strand.
ACCATTGGGCAATTTAATAATGATTTGTATAAGCAAGAAAGGGCTTGCCGCTTGACTGCATCTAACTTTGGGTCTGTGATTAAAAGAAAAGAAAATACATCTTGCTCGCCATTACTAAAGAGAATGATGTATTCACATTTTACCAACACTGCGATGGAGTACGGCAGAAGGTGTGAAAAAATAGTAAGACACAGATTTGAGGAGTTGTTGCAAGTACTTGTACATGATGCTGGTTTATTTGTTGATGTTGATCATGGCTACTTGGCGGCTTCACCTGATGGTACAAATACTTTTGCAAATATTATTGTGTATTATTCTAATTATCATGTTTTGAAGGGCTGATTGGTGAAGATGCTATTATTGAAATAAAGTGTGCATATAATTTGCATCTTAAAAAGCAGACAATTGATGAGGCAATAAGAACAAACAGGAATTTTTATTTGAAATTTAATGCACATGAGACACCAATTCTAAAGGAAAATCACAATTACTTTTATCAGGTAGCCGAAATTCCCATACTATAGCATTATCAGTTATAAAGTCGTTTATTATTATATTACTATGCCTATAATACTTTCACTATTTTTTAGATACAAGGGCAGCTCAATATAACTAGACGAAACTTTTGTTATTTTGTCGTTTACATAGATGATGATTTTCCCATTTTTATCCAAAAGATATATCGTAATGAACAGTTATGGAAGGAAAAAATGCTGCCCAAATTAAAGAGCTTTTACTTTGGATGCTTTTTGCCAGAACAAATTCAACACTATACAAAGACAAACATACAGTGCACACATGAAGTTGCAAGTTTTTAGAGAGAAAGGACAAATATGAAGATGACAATAGGACCGCTGACCAGTCATTGCAGGCTGACGAACACATTGCTATAAACTTTTCCCCATGATTATTTTCAAAAATTTATGAACTTTTGATTCAACTATTAATTTGTAGGCAACTTTAGATTTTTTACATTTTAAAAAATTGTTAAACTTTTTGTATATTGTATTATGAATGAATTTATGTTTTGACTAGCGCAGTTCGAGGGAGCCGTTGGGGAACCTACTGGGTAATATGATTTATAACTGTTATTATTGTTATTATTTCTTTATTGAATGCATTTAGGCTTTTGTTTAGATTGTCAGATTTTCTATATATATATATATTTTTATTAGTTCATATATAAATGACAAAGATAGTTTTTACGTTTCAAGTAAATTTTTGGTTACGTTACATTCTGGAACGTTTTGGATTTCAAGGTTTTTTTTTACATGTGGTATCGCGCATGTGTTAGACATTTGTTCGGTCTGACAGATTTGTCTGTTTACATTAGAGGTTGTTTATCAGGGGTGAAAGTGAAAAGCATCTTTGCAATTTATTAGATATAATTTAGTCCGCGAGTCATTAGAGGACGTTTGCATTTGCTTTGCGGTCAATACCAGCAAATTATTTTACCTCTTTGTGTAAGTTTGTTTTGCACAGTTCTTTATACTTAATTAAGAATAATTTTTTTTTTTTTTTTATTAAACATTTTATTGACAATTGAGATTTTTATTTATAATAAACACTTTCGCCTTTACTCTTTTACTGGCGCTGTATAAATGTAGGAGTATTACTACCGCGTTTTCCCATTGGAAAACCGGAGAATAAGTTAACCGACTGAGCATCAAAGTTGGACAATGTTGTGGTGAATAGTGGTTCATCTTCATTCTAACCCACTATTCATAGAAACATGTACACGATCGTCCTGTCACAGTGTGTGTAGACGAAGAGGAGACTGCACTCCACAGTCTCTGCAATTGTGGTGCCTTAGCAAGGACAAGGTTTGTACTACTATTATTCAACGACTACTTCGAGAAAGTTCTAGCAATGGTAGCAGGAGATATAAATATTGCGCTGTTATCGGTCACTCGAAGTTAGATGATTCGCGATAGCGAAGCCAGTCAAATCGAAACATTTAAAATTAAGGAGTTTAAGTGCTTTCTTTTGACTTTTCTTTGTATTTGTATATACTGAAGTCTGTAAATAAATCAAGTTAATTTGTCAATTATGTTGTTTCTGTAAACCTGAACTTTCTTTTTAATCCTCGAAAAACGTTACAATAATATTGCGATAATGGCTTCTGCGATTCAAGTGGCACTTATGTACATGGTACACTAAATTCTCCAATAGCAATCATTAAATCTTCTGGATCTTTGTTTATTTTTGCATATTTTGTAAACTGAGTATTGGAAAAGACGATGTTGTGTGCTCTGTTTTTTAACTGTAAAACAAGTTGAACTAAAAAGGTAAATGAGATAGCAGGACGTGTTTGTACATTTATTAATTTCCTTTTGTGCCATTCTTACTTCCAAAATGTTTATATACATATGCTTCTATTGTTTACTTCTACCTGCATATATTTAATTGGATAGTATACATACATTTGATTCCATTGTAGTCAACATTTTCTTTCTCCTTTTTGTCTACTTCATATTTTATAAGACCGGCTTTGGACATTTTATAAAAGAAAAGGGAATACATTTTTATGTAAAATAAAAGTAAAGTCACAGCATTCTTTGCTTGTATTCTATATTGCACAATGTAGAATTAAAGGATTCGGTCAGCACAAGAACGAGCTAGGTGACAATTCGGCATTAAATAACATAGTTTTTAAAAACACTTGCAGTAGACAACTTACGATACATTACATCAAAGATCATTTTTAAATTTAAGCGTTAAATTTTCCAGCGCCATCTTTTGGGAAGATGCTAAAGGTTACTTGCTTTGCTCTTTCCATATGTTCTTTACAGATTGCTTCTTTATCCCCAAAATATTATTTCATGGGTTTTGTAAAAATTAAGATTACTTTGGAGTTTCTGAAAACTTTATATTAATAGCCTAGGTCCTACAATTGGCCTAAGACTAATCTTTTTATTTTTTTCAAATTGTGCAAATTGTGGATGAAATTAAAAAAGGTAAAATAGCTTAGGATAATTGTGACAACAGTTGGATTGTTTTCGGTTTTGAAAACATTACTTTTTCTATTTCTATAGGTCAAAACCCATGAATTTGTATTTCGTACCGACTTCGTGCTCTCTACTTTATCATAGCGCCCCCTTAACACTTAAAATAAAGAAACATATATATACTGACATCTATGTACTGAATTAATTATAAAAAAAGTAGACGAAGTTTTACTTTTCTTGGTAGGTAATACAGATATTTTATGCTGGTGTTGTAAATAACTTACTTTTGAATATCCAAATATTTAATAAAGAAATAGTTCTTTTATGGTAAAAAAATTACGTATTTCTATAAAAGACAAGATTTAATATAGTAACAACTTTTTCGACTTGATTCTTCAGTTTAATGTTCAACTACGTAGGTTATTTTTTTGTTAATTTTTTAGGTTATTTTAGTTCACTTAGACGTATTATTTGTAGACGATTGCATAGCGTTTTAAATGTAAAATGCCTTCCTCGGTACGTCCCACTAAAGGTTACTCTGGAGGAAGTAGATCTCTGCCTGTGACACCTATGTCAGAACGGCAACAGTTAGCTCTATTAATGCAAATGACTTCTGCAAGTAATGATGCTGGCAATAGAAGTCCAAGTACAGTTGCTAACTTTAGATCAAGAGATAGAAATGAACGTGGAGAAACACCTTTGCATTTAGCAGCAATTAAAGGAGATGTAGAACAAGTTTGCAAATTATTAGCCCATAGAGCAGATCCAAATGTTGCTGATTTTGCAGGTGCATATTCATATTATTTTCAAATGAGCTTGATATAAAATGCTGTATTATAGGTTGGACACCTTTACATGAAGCATGTAATCATGGTTGGTATGAAGTAGCATTTCGGTTAGTGCAAGCTGGTGCAAATGTGAACTCAAAAGGTTTAGACAACGAAACACCTCTGCATGATGCAGCAATAAATGGCCATTTGAAATTAGTCAAACTATTAGTTGAGAAAGGTGCAGACATATATGCAAAAAATTCTAAAGGAAAAACTCCAGTTGACATAGCCGCTCCAGGTGTAACACCAATACTGCTAAATCCAAGCTTGCCAATATCAGGTAAGTTTTTATAATAATTTAATCATAATATCAGAATCATAAATTTTTTTCATGTGGAAGTGATTTTTTCTTTTTATTTGATATGTATTCATTACACTATTTTCTATGAATTACATTTTATCAAAAGTATTGTTGCAAGAACTGATAAAATTTATATCATATTTTTATCTTATAAAATAATTTAATAGGCACATCTATATCGCGATAAATATCCTAAAATATTTGCAATTTTTTTCGTCGGTGTTTAAATTTACCGCTATGTTATCAGCTCCCTCTAGTATGGATTACAGCTCGACCATTACGATAAATATGTGTTTATTTGGAATGCAGTTTAATTATGCTCTGACTGTTTTGTTGTAAAATTGTAACTTCAAAGGTCAATATAGTATATTTAAACGTTTATTTAAATTTAACTTAATGTAAATCTATACAAAAAATAATGTGCGAGGTATAGGTTAGTTTTCATTGTTTTAATAACCTATTAAAATTTGTTATGCATCAAAAGTTCATAATATAGCGAAATCTATTTATATAGTAAATAAATTTTATCAAGATTCTATTACTTTATTGTCGTGGTGGTACTATATCCTGAGTAAGGATTTGATTATACAGTTTGCAAGGATTGGATTGGTTTAATATACTTTGTGACCAATAGCCGATAGTGGTCGTACAAGTGCATTGTAAGTACAAGTTCTACCGGCTTCCAACCTGAGATGCGACGTGCATCACAGATTCACAAAGGTATGTTGTAAATGTGACCGCATTAATTAGTTTTTCCTTGTAAATGAACGTTACTGTGTATTTTCTGAGTGCACAATGTTTGCAGTTGACAGCAAGGTATGTCGCAAAGAACCATTTTGTCGATTTTGCAATGAAACCAAATTCAAATGCAAATATTTTGCCCGTTACTCTTTCGTTGCGATTTTACTGTTTATATTTGCATTCTAAACTATCATAATTTAATTTGTAATAAAACAAATGTTTAGCTTGAGCAGCTTTTAAAGATAGTTTTCTTATATTTTTCTTACAATTAGATTAATGTTTATCAATGTACAACTAATAATTAAATTAGAATTGCATTATAAATATACATATATATTTGTATTTTTTACGAAATTTAATTTTTTCATAAAAATGATTATTTTTTAAATATATAAATGCATTATTTTTTTAACATTTTTAATTTCCTGTAAGTATGTACATTATATTATTTTTATATAATTGTATAGGTAGGTACGATTTACAAATTTTTGTAGCGTGCCATTAGCTGCAATTTCAAACACCATAAATATTGTTTTCATTTTACTTATTTTGTATTCAAGAAAGTGTAAATAAATACGAATGCATGGGTTATGTTTTGCTATTAAACATTTTGAATGTGTTATTATTTAATCTTTTACTCAGTAAGCAGTACTTCTATAAACGTTTATCTTTCAAAATGTACAGAAGAATGCATTTCTTAATCTGTTTACAGTGAATAAAAATCAATACAATTTAAAGAAATTTGAAACGTGTGTTTTCTTCAAAATATATAATAATTACAACAAAGAGAAGATGCATAAGATAATATTTATATATTTAGCACAAGGACATTGTAAACTATAGGAAAATATCATTAGCTTTCATATTAATATTTTTAATATTGTGGGAAATATTAGTGTTAAAATATTTTTTAGTTAATTACATACTGTATTATTGTTTTATTTATTTTTTAGATTTCATGTATATTTTAAATAATTCAAGGTTTAGCTAGTGTTATTACTTTAGGTGAAACACATTTGCTTGAAAAATCATAAATAAAATGTAATTTAATGCTTTTATTGACTAGTTTAGTGAGATAGCAAGTGTAAACCCATTACAGTTTTGAAGAATTCCAAAGGGAAGTGATGTATTCTAAATGTGGGTTTCCTTAAATTCGAGATTCGTTTTTATCCTCAGAAATGAAGCTAGAAATTAGTTAGAGCCCCCTTTTTTGACACATTTAATGTTCAATTAATTATGTTGAGTATGTGAAAATAAATTGTAATTGTTCATAGCTCATAAGAGATAGATTGCAATTGCACATAAAATAATGTCATTTAATAAAATTCTTTGTGGAATTATTTAGTTATTATTTATTTATTATTTAATTATTAATACGCAGTCAAAAGTAGTGATGATATTCCATGATGGTATTGAATCTTGTGCATTTTAATCAGCAGAACTTAATTAGTATACAAAACAATTATATCATCATTTTGGTCACATTTTCGTTAGTTTTCAAATTACTTTTTCTATATACCGAAGTTGAAATTTACTCACAAATTAAAAGTACTGTTGAAGCATTTTACTTCAAAGTCGGGCTTTTTGATGATAAATTGTTAGAATACATTAAATTGTTAGAATACATTAGGATTCGTGTACGACAAAATAAGTTTGTGGTTCGTGGTTGTAGTCATGATAGAAATACATGCATATACATACATATAAGGTATACTATAAACAAAAATTATGAACGGTAGATACACAAACGTAAAAAAAAATACAAAGAAGAAAATATTGTATTGTTTTCAGTATTGAATTCCACTGTCATTCATTACCAATTACATAATGATTTCATTCTCAACGTAACTGAAATTAATTACGAGTTTTAAAATTAAATTTATGAACGAATATTTGATCTAAATAGACATCACATTCTTTAATATAAAATTTCACACGACTATTATTCATGTACGTTGCCTTGTACTAATGAAATGTGTTAAGTGATTATAGCTGCGGAAGCAATTTTAAACTCTAAATCATTGTAAATCTTGTTTAACCACTTGTAAATCGTCATTTTTATTCCAATCTGCAAGTTGTGCTATATCATTTGAATTATATAAAATTAATGAACATCTGATTATTTCCAAAGTACGTTTCCAAAGTACGTTTCCATTTCACATATTTTTATCTTCTTTATTTCGTTCAATTAATTTTATGATATATGCAATATATTGAACCGTTATTGACCGCTATGTAAATCTAATCTTGTGAAATATTGAAATAGGGAAGCGGCAAAGCAATAAAAACTATAATATCTTTTAATACATTATTTGTGTTTGTCATCATAATTTTTTCAAAAATTTCAGCTGAAATGAAAGATTTCGTATCCATCATCTCCGTCAATTTCTTAAGTGCGCGTTCAGATTATTCAGTGACGATGTTAAACTATTTAATTCTGAACCTAATTGTATTTATATTAGGTACACATTAACTATTTTCAAATTTTAAACAATATAAAATCTCTCTTATTAGTCAGAGAGGAAGCCTTAAGTTTTTATTTAGGTCATCATTACTACTTTTACCCCACTTCAGACTTCCCTCAAGGTAACTTAGGACCGTTGCTATCCTTAATTTTCATTAATGGTCACAACCTGTGTTTCCATGTGTATATTTACAAAGTAATTGACGTTGGAGAGGCGATTTTCTTCAAAATCTGATCATATAATTGGTGTGGTAAGAATGAAGTTGACATTAATATCTGTAAATATAGAGCACTTACATTTCCTAGGAAATTAAACACCATATTTTATTACTTATTACTCTGATACGTATTCCTTACCGCGATGCGCAAATATGATGGATGATGTTACCTTTGGTTTCAGATTGCCATTTTCTAACCATATCGCAATATCTCTGTCCCAAACCATTGGTTTTAATATTAGAAATACAGGCCATTTTAATTCGCTTCAATTTGGTACAATAGTCAAAGTCGACTTGTAATAGTGAAATAGCGATTAAATGCCAAACATGTTAAAGGAGAATTTATTACTTTTGTATTTTAATAAAACATTAAATAATGAAGTATTGGTTTAATTTGCTGTTCATATGGAAACAAGAAAGCGTAACTCAAAGACTACTATGGTCCATTCAAAGTCTGGATGTGAATTCTATTGAATACGTTTGGAACAATATGCATTAAAAATTAAGAAAATGTATTTTCCTTTGTGTCCAAATAGGAAGTTTACAACGATATTTAATAGAAATATTAGAAAATATCTTATCATATTTACTGCCTATAATGCATTCCAATTAAGAAAGGACCAGATGGCGCGGCAATCTGAGTATAATTTACACGGAATTTCAAAAAAGTAGATAATTTGTATGTGAGATTATATACCTACTAACCTATATAAAATATTATTTTTTTGATGTTCGTTAACATACTTATTATTAAGAAAGCTTAGACTTTAATAATTTTATTCAAGCAAGAAGCGGCAAATATATACCAATGCAAGGTATTAGACTTATATAAAATATTTCAATCGATATCTTACAATCTGTTATTTATTGTTTGAAGGTGTTGCATCCACAATAAATTTGTGCGTAAATACAGTGAGAATGTGTTAAAATTACCATAGGAGAAATATTTACATCTTACTTTGATTTTACTACAGAACAAAACTATTGTGTAGATGTGAAACTAATAAATTTAAAGGTTTGATGGTGATAATGTATTATAATTATGATATTTGTGTATCGTTTCATATTAGTGATTAACAAATATAGCAGTTTACAAAATACGATTATTTCAATAGTATCTATAATGAGAGAGCAATAAGGAAATTCATTTAGCTGCACATCATTTCACATAATTTTGTTAAAGAAGTTTATACATCTAAAAAAGGTATTTATTTAAAAATAATTAATTAAATAATTAATTAAAAATAAAAGTATGTACATATTAAAAAGGGTAAAATATCAGTTTAAGGCCCAAAGATAGGTAAAACGTAAGCATTTTCCCAGCTTCAGTATTTGGCTAAATGTGTATGGGATAAATTGCTGCTATCGTACAATTAATTTTTTTTTGCCTTTAGCATAAATGTGGTTTGATTAAAGTTTCAGATTTATATTTTTCTCAATGTAATCGCTTTAGTGCCAAATAAACTTGATGTATAATGTGTGTTTAATATATTTTAAATAAATAATATAATTTTTTTATTATTAATAAGAAAAAAAATGAAGAACAAGAATAAATAAAAAGAAGCTTCGTGTGTTCAGTAAAAGCAATCTTTTTTTGTAAATGTCTGACACCATAAGTGTAAAACCTTCTTTTATTAGCATAATCTACATTAAATCTTTTACCTACACTTACATAATTACATTAAAAATATTATATAGTCATTTCACACTTAGAAATTTCATTAATATTTTGCGAGTATCACAATATCTGGTAGATACTTGACACTCAGATTGTCAAACAATTTCTGAGGACTTGAAACAACTTATAATCCCATGAATTTATATGGTAAACATTATTATATATGTAAATATATTTCATTTACACTTTATTCACAATATTCACTATATTTACTAAACTATACAATTTGTAAGTATAATTATATCTAACACATCACATACACATTTAACTAAATCTAACTAAACTTAATAAACCACAGTTCATTATATTGCATATTGTTCACAAATATATATTGAGAACTACTCATCTTCAAGAACCTGAATCTAATGAAAACACATTTTCAACAATATTATCTAAATCATACATCTTGTTTTCTTCTGTTGTAACGTGGATGAATGCTATTTTTCCATACGTCAGCATCAACCATGTCTAATCCTTCTAATAATAAATTTCTTACTTCATCCAATTTAAATGTCTTATTATTGTTTGCAACATGATGCTTAACTTGAGCCCATACAAGTTCAAAGGGGTTCAGATTACAGTGATGTGGAGGGAAACGTAAAACTGTATGACCACTTTCTTTAGCTATTTCATCGACCACGTCTGAAACTGGATGACAGGATACGTAATTTTTTACAAGCTCAAACAATTCAATCTTTAGCATAGTATTATCAGCTAAAATTCCTTTTATTAAAAGCCATTCAATAAGTGCCTCCTTTTTCCATGATGAAGTAGGTGATTTTTCTGTTTTAGTAGAATGATACGGCCTCTTGTCCATTACTATAACACAATTGGGCTCAAGAGACGGTAATATATTTTGCATCCATGCAATAAACACCTTACTATTCATATCTTCATGATAATCTCCAGTTTTCTTGGATTCAAATAATAATAAACCCCTATTGATAAAACCAGTTTCGTTGCCAATGTGAAGTACAATTAGTCGCTTTCCTTTGCCAGATGGATCTTTTAAACCAATAGAAAGACCTTCAACAAAAGCTTACCTTGGATTGTACCATTGCATCTTTCCATATTTTTGCTTTTATGTAACCTGCATTCAACCATGTTTCATCTAAATAATAGATTTTTCTCCCTTGTGTACTAAACTTTGTTGTACTTGTCAAATAACGACGTCTCCATAAGATATCATTTTGTTCAATTAATTAGTTGTTTTGGGTGTGTTTTCCCCACTTGAATCCTAGTTTTTTTTAGGATTCTCAAAAGTGATGTTCGTTTTAAAGGAGGTAAACTGGTATCCTCTTTAATAGCTTCACATATTTTGGTGCAAGTCGGTAATTCATTTTTAAAGAAAAATGAATGAACGTGCCTTCTAATCATACTTTTTGATACTTTATCCAATTTATTGTAAGCATCTCGGCAACTTCGTTTTCTTAAAGAAGAATGTGTAACTTCAGACATTTCTATTTCCATGACAATGTCAAACATAGTATTCCTACTAATCCCTACTTGAAGTTATATTAGCTTTATTCTTAAAATGTAGCTTTGTTCTTAAAATACACATTATAAGCCAACTGCCTCTGTTCACATTTTACATATTTTCCATAAGGATTTTTCGATCGACCTGATAAAGCTGCGTCATACATGCTCTAAAACGTTTGCGATTATATAAATTAAAGAAATTAATGAAAGTGATAAAATATCCTTAGAAAATGAGTTTTTCACTTTATAATCTCTATAAAGAACTATTTATAACGAATGTTAATTAATAAACAGCACAATAAACATCTACCAAAATACGCAATTGACTAGCAGTGACAGAAATACTGATTGGTACTGACAGCAAAAAGAAAATTTGACAGAACAAAATAAACTTGATTTTGCCTGCATAAAAGCGGCCTCTATTTTAGCCAATCACAAACTCTTATTTTAAGCCCTATCTTTCCCAGCGGTTTATTCTTATTTGGAATGCATAATAGACGTGTTGAAGAATTACATAAATTGCGCAGATACCACACGAAATATCGAAATAGGAAAAGTAAAATTTATTAAAACGTTCGATGTGAAATATTATATAAGAATTAAAAAAAAAAAAGGTTTGGATTAATAGGCAATGGATTAAAAAAAACGAATACCGAAGGAACCGCTTGGAAACATTTATATCTCTGGCATGAAAAGCTTGTTTTAAATCTAACAGACGAAGCTTTCTGAATATTATATGCATTTTCTGTTAGATAGCAAATTAGGGTACATACATGTTACCAAAACAAGTTACCGTGTTACATCAGAAATTGGGAGAACTCAAAAGAAAAAGCAAATTAGACAGCATGGATTTGTAATGAAATAAAAACTTTTTACGTGCTCAATATTCCAACAAGAAAGTCACAAAGCCAAGTATTCAAATTAATTAGTCCAAGAGAACGGTCGTAGGAAAACTGCTTTTTAGAAAAATGTCAATATAAGACTGTTATATATGATTGAATTCTATCAGAATAATTGAAACATACATGAGTAGGTAAACCCCACCAGTTTTGTATAATACAAAGGTATTTTTAATAATATAAAATATTATTAAAAATCTGGTGTGAAGAACACCAGATATCCTTTCTCCAGCAGGGGCGTACCGATGAGCATGTAGAAAGGCGAAATACGTATCTACGTCTCTGGGGAGGGATATGTTAGGACACGTTCACAAAAATATTAATAGTGAACCTGTATTTGTGTTCTTCACACCAGATTTTTTAAAATATTTTATATTATTAAAAATACCTTTGTATTATACAAAACTGGTGAGGTTTACCTACTAATGTATGTTTCAATTATTCTGATACATTACACATGCGGTTAGTCCGTAGTATGAGTGAAGACACAAACAAAATGCAGTTTCTAGAGAGATGGCTGTGCCACCTTTGGAAGGGCGTCGTTACTTCACATTGGTTATGCGGACGGGGCGAAGTACTTCGGCTGTCTGACAACAGGCAGCGCTGAATTTACTTCTACGCTCGGTCTGGATAATTTCTGTGATGTGGCGATGTGGTTCTTTTTTGTGAATGTGTCTGAGGATATCCTTTCTCCAGCAGGGGCGTACCGATGAACCTGTAGAAAGGCGAAATACGTATCTACGTCTCTGGGGAGGGATATATGTAATCGTAAAACGACGACAATTGTTTCGCCGACACAGTGGCTTGCTTCATCAGGTACTTACAGCTAAAGAAAAAGATACAAACTAAATTAAAATATAAAATCAACAAGGTTTATTTTACGTTTTTCAAAAATCCAAGAATTTACAAAAATATTGTAGGTAGTGAGAAAATGTGGCCCATCTGGTCGGTCCTAACTGTTATGCTATACGGTACTAAACATGTTTACGTATAAAATTTGTTTTAATAAATTAAATGTTCATTTCTATTATCGTCTAAACAGTTTTTAAATGAATAAATTTAACAACGGCGAGTTATTTAAATCTAATTGATTATTAAGTAAAACTTGTGTTTGTTTTAATTTATTGATTTCTAAACTTTCCAGTAAATTTAATTTCTTGCCTTTATTTTCCAAATGTAGAATTTGAAAATCCTTATTGAAAGTGTGGTTTTCTTCTAATAGATGATTAGCAGAATCTTGTTTTTTTATTTCTAAGCGAAGAGCAATGCACGTTTTTCAAAGGATCTTCCTGGTTGACCAACATACCTTACCACATCCAAAGTTTATAAGTTAATATTTGGATGCGGTAAGATATAGGTTGGTCAAATAGGAAGATCGTTTGAAAAACGCATTGCTGAACATTGTTGTTCGTTTAGAAACAAAAAACAAGACTCCACGTTTGCTAATCATCTATAAGAAGACTACCACACTTTCAATAAGGATTTTCAAATTCTACATTAAGAAAATAAAGGCAATAAATTAAATTTACTGGAAAGTTTAGAAATCAATAAGTTAAACAATCACAAATTTTACTTAACGATCAATTAGATTTAAATAATTCGCCTTTCTTAAATTTATTCATTTAAAAACTGTTTAGGCGATAGTAGAAATGTACATTTAGTTTATTAAAACAAATTTTATGCGTAAACATGTTTAGTACTCTATAGTATAACAGTTAGGGCCGACCAGCACCTACAATATTTTTAATAACGTTTTTAAAAACGTTGTAAGGTAATACTAACCCTATTGATTTTATATTTTAATTTAGTTTTTAACGTGCTCTTTAGCTATTGACCACTGTGCTGGCGAAACAATTATCGTCGTTTTACGATTACGTATTTAAAAACTGAAGATTTTAACCATTAGTTTTATTTCTATTGTAATATATGATGTATGTACCTGATTGTACCTGCTTATGACTACTTCACAGGTAATTGCAAGAAGTTACAGTATCACGTTCTGTCACTCTTTTCCACTATTTTAGGTTTATGGGGCGGTGAATTTTACATATCACTCGTAAAAAAGTTTTTCGGTATTGTTATTATTACAAGAGTGCAATAACTTGTGGTAGGATGTTTGCGTTTTTGCTTTTTTATCTTGATGTATTTGTTGTATACATACATTGTTTCCATATTATCTAAAAGTGGTCGACAAGATATTGTGTAGACGATATTAATTATACCAGATACGGATCAATCAAACCTGTATTCAGTATATCTATTTACGGTAGCTACCGGGATATCATAAAGTTTCTAGGACGAAAATGGCATTGAAATAGAAAATATATGTCTAACTTAAGCTATATTATCATACTCGTAACTCAACCATAACTTTTTTAAATTATTTTGACAGTGTCATCGTGACATCAATAAATATGTCATTTAAGTTAAAGAGACAATAAAACAACAAGCTGAACTGGTATTCAAGATTTTATTAAATAAAAAAAGAGCGAAATTAAAGCAAGTGTTGAAATGGTTGTCCATTATTTTCACTTCCCGAGTTTATACGCCTTCTCGTGCTGTTAAAGGCATTTTGCAGCATTATGGACGTTATTAATGCACATTCTTCAATAATTCTTTGCTGCAGATCTTGCAAATTAGCAACAGGAGTTTTAAATATTCTATTCTTTATATAAGGAAATACGAAAAAGTCCATCATTGTCAAACCAGGTGATCGTGGTGGAAATTCAACTTCAGTATGTAAGTTTAAAATCCAATCGCCAAAAACTCACGAATAAAAGCAATATTTTCATGTGTTGTGTGTGTCGTTTCCATTGAACTATATAGTACTACTGGAACGAGCACGCAGACGTACGGACTGGCCGAAATCTGTGACCACTGTGTTAGAACGAGCGCGCTGCTAGAAAGGGGGTACTTCTCTCTCATACTCTTTAGAGAGTAAATGCGCGTTTCCTTACGTCCGTTTAATTTTCGTTAAAATACTTTATTTTAAAGTTAAAATGGTAGTGTATTGTTGTGCATATGGATGCAAAAATGAACGTGTACATGGAAAATACATTCGTTTTCATAAGTAGGTAACCGTAAGTACATAATAGTAGGTTTATAATTGGATCGAGATGTCTATTTCCAATGAATGAAGTTTATATAGCTCAATTTTTTTAAAAATCATTAATTTATTAAAATAAAAGGAAACGAAAACAATTTAACATATAAAAAAATTATTAATTAAATAAATAAAGGGCTTTAAAACAAATGAAAGGAAATTTTTTTAAAGTTTTTGTAATTTGACTAATTAAGCAATAACATCGTTCTTTCTATCACTCTATTTATTATTTTTGGTAGATTTCCACTGTTAAGACCTGCAGTTTTAGAATTATGGATAAAGGCACTACATTTGGAAAATTTAAAACCTAATGCTCATACTGTTATATGCAGTGCTCATTTTACAGAGAATAGTTATCTAGAGTCTTCTTTAAATAAGAAATTATTAAAGAAAGATGCGGTTCCTTCTATTTTTAATTTTCCCCAATACTTGTTGGAGAACCCCACAGGTATACAAGAAGACAAACAAGAAAACGTTCATGTATTGATACCGTCAATAATATTGGAATTCAAACTCACGCCAAAAAAAAAACATTGCAGTTCCTAGGGGAGAAGGCAACATTGAGGCATAAGTTGAATAAAACAATATTGTTTTATCACATTTAATATTAGTGTATAGATATTTTTAAATGTAAAAATATAATATAACCTTTTTTTAGATTTAACTTTTATAGTTTATTTTGTAACTATATATTTATTAAAAATTCACTTTCAACTTGTTCTTTTATTTCCAAAAACTTGATAATTATTGTGGGTTGCGCTTTCTACCTGTTATAGATCGCACCTGGACCAAATTCAGTGGAAGGTAGCATTTGTATCATATAAGCGCTTGAGTGGAATAAAGATAGGTATCCCCTCCGTGCAGCCGCACTCGTCTAACAGTCGATCCTCATTCTCCGAGTACAGCGTGCGCGTTCCAGTATTACTATATAGTTCAATGGTCGTTGCACATCTTGCTGGAAGTAATCATATTGTAATTCATCTTCGTGCAACTGTTCAATAAATTCATTCAAAATGTTTCTATACCTCTCGCCATTAATTGTAAAATTAAAAAAATAGGTTCAACAATTTTGCGGCGTGAAACTGCTAGCCAAACACCAAATTTCGCAGTATGCAGAAACGATTCAATAAAAATATGAGGATTTTCACTACTCCACATCCGAGTATTTTGGGAATTGACGCACCCCGAAAGATGAAACCACGCTTCATCAGAGAAAAACGTCAAATTTCGCAAGTGATTATCTTGCATTAAATTATTTGTAAACCATAGGCAGCAAGCAAGATGTCTAAGGTAGTCCACCAGCAAAATAGCTTGATGTGATTGCATCTTATACAGATGCATGTGTAAGTTTTTCTTTACAACTTTCTGGGATGTTCTATAAGACAGTCCATTTTCTTGAGAAAGACGTTTCAAAAGTTTTGTGGGTTCATTTTCCATACGTTGACGAACATCTATAACTTCTTCCTAACGAACAGTTGGTCTACCAGTACATGATTTATGGCCCACAGAATCACTCTCTCGAAATACACCAACACAATTGGAAAGGCAATTATAAAAATTCTCTCTAAAATCATCCAAACATGCACGCAAAATTTTATTATTTCACTCCATGGCCACTATTGACCAAGTTAATTTTTGATATCTCGGTATATACTGAACTATAAACTCATGATGTTCTCTAATCTTAACTCTTCTACTCCCACTACGTTGTTTTTGAAGAATGTTTTGATCTTTAACTTACCTATACGCAGTTGATTTTTTTACTCCAAGTGCATTAGCCAGTTCTCTCCAGTTACCGTTGTTATTAAAAACTACACAAATCTGTTTACTAATATTTCTTTTTAATGTAAGACGACATGATGTGATTGCATCTTATACAGATGCATGTGAACGTATTTATTCTCAATTTGAAGTTGGTATAGAATAAGGTCTAAGTAATTGTCAGTGGTGAACAGTAGTGAACATCTAAAAAATTTATCATGCAACTACTTATTAATTGTTTTGGTGTTTCCGCTTACAATTACTTACCTTGAATATAACGAGCCATCGAAAAAATTCATAATTGGAGTAGACTGTGAAATTGGGTTGGTACTTTAGCCACTTCCACATAATGACATTAATGACACATTACTTGATGCTTTACAGTTTCATTTGGTTTCATTGTAAAAATAGGTTACGGCATTTAAATGATACTATAACAAAAAAGAAAACAAATAATTTATTTAATATCGAAATCATAGTCAAAATTTACATATAGCTACAGAAGTTGTTGAAAATGTTGTCCATTTACATCTAAACACAAACCAACTCTTCTCCGCAATCCAGCAAAAACTTTATGCAGCATTTGCGGTGAGTTGTTGATCTCTTCACACTTTTCTGTTATGCGAATTCTCAGTTGTTCCAGATTATGAATTGGCGTTGAATAAATCGAACCCCTTACCACAATTATTAATTGTATCCTAAATATGTATTTCGACAACTAAGTTGTCATAATCAGTAGGTAAAAACTACTAATTAAAAAGTCGCACATGGGGCACAGTAAAGCTAGAAAACCGCTTACGCAACAACTACTTTACACCGCGTCCACGTATAGACTAATTTTAACATGCGTATATAAACTACGAAAAGAACGAAAAGCACTTACCTCTTAGGGAAAAAGGCATTCACATATGTTTATTCTCCGAGTTGAAAAATATCGAACGAAAGAACGACAAACATTCCTTTCTTAAGGGCGGCACTCAACATGTCCTAATAACTTCAATTTTAAAACGACGATGACACAATTGTCGTAATAAAAATGAAAAGAGACAACTGAAAGGAATCGGTGATCTATCGCTATTCATAGAATATTGTTTATTTTTCGCGATATGTATACTTTCATAAGCATCAAGTTCGCGGGGTTTATTAATTCCGTTGACCAGCTTCAACCCTGTGATCGACACATTGTGTAGTGTGCTTAAAGCGTGGTTGGCAACGTTAGATTTTTCCGGTCTATTGTATTTAATATGTGATATGTGTTCTTTAAAACGGGTTATTATTGGTCGTTTGGTTGGCCTATATATTTCAAATTACAATCCTCGCAACTAATTTCGTATATACCTGATTTCGAATTCAAATTAACTCTATCTTTAGTATTCCCTAGGAGACTTTTGATAGTATTTTCGGACCGAAAGGCAACCTGGAGACCTCTTTCTTTCACAACTTTATTAATGTTTTTCGTGACGGGGTGGTATGGTAAACACATGTACTTATTCTCCTGGTTACTTTGAGATATCAAACTTGTGGATTCGCGGATTGAATTTTTTATTTTTGTTTTTCTAATTAATTTATTGATTATTTCTATGTCAAAGCCATTGTATGTCGCGATATTTTTAATGAAATCCAGTTCTATTTCATATCTCTCTTTTGTTAACGGAAAATTACTAAATTTTCCGTTAACAAAAGAGAGATATGAAATAGAACTGGTCCTAAAATTGGTGTTTGGGTTGCAATGTCCCGTAGACGGGTAATAGGGCCAATATTTTTTCAAGATACATAAACGCTGAAAGATATATAAATCAAATACTTGATCCTTTTATCAATTAATTGCACGATGATGAACTTCATAATGGATACTTTCAGCAAGATAACGCGAGACCGCATGTTGCTCGAGTAACCATGGAATATTTACGTCAATTTTATGATGAAAGGTTAATATCAGACGGACGTTACCCACCTAGGTCTTGTGATTTGAGTCCTTTAGACTACTTATTCCCATTGCTTAAGAATAACATTTTTAAAACTCCAGTTCACACTTTAGATGAATTACAAGAACGTATTGTTGAAAACTGTCTCACAGTAACACCTGATCTTTTAATTAAGGTTTTTAATAACATGGGCCAACGTGTTAACAGGTGTATTCAAGAACAGGGAAGACATTTTCAACATCTTTTATAATTTTTTATTGTAAAAGTGTACCTACCTGAATGTTATTGTTTCATTGTGGGAGTTCTTTTCTTAACTGTAATGAGCCTTATTTTTTTTTTATTAGTTATTAAAACTTCGTTTATTTATAAATGCATTCTGTAATCTCTATAAATGTTATTAAATATAACATACATAAAATGTAAATAAATACCATAACCTGAAATCTATTTTATTTGTGACTTATGCGTAGTTCAAGATAATGAATCACAGAAGTAAATAATTTTATAGATAGCTTTACGTTTCATGGCTATCACGATCCAAAGACTTTTTGATCATACGTTAGTAACAAGTTTGGCTTTATCAGTTTTCGAAAGACGAGGCATTTTCAATTTTGAATTAGCAACTATGCTAGATAATTTGACGTACAGTTTGAAAATTAATGAAATATCGCGAAAATTACAACGCTAAAAAATAAAGGAAATTGACATAACGATTTTGAAATTGCCCCGATTTTTTTGCTCACGATAGTAAGCTTCAATACAGAATTAGAGATTTTCTGAAGAAAAAAATATATACAGACAAATACAATTTAACATAGTAGTCGACAAGTCCTTGAAAGACACAATTCTTCTAAAAAGAATACGTATTGGGTGGGAACCCATAGGGGTTTTGAAGGGATCTGTCGCGTATAGAGTTTTATTTAACGATTTGGTACTGTAATTCTTTAATTTTTAATAAATATATTCTTAGTCATTCCTCTTATATTCAAACAAACGATTATTAATAAAAATGAATGTATATGAAAATTTTATTTCTTTATTTGCTAGTAAAAAGCAATCATTCTATTTTAATTTAAAGTTGTATAACACAAAATCATATTTAACGTTTCCTATATTTTAAACGACCTTTGAAATATGTCAAGTTTTTAATAACATAAATAGGTAACTAAGTTACAGTAAAACATTGTCTTTAATTATATTTTTATCAATAGTTGTTGCCTTATACTTAAATATTATTACTTTACGACTTAAGTAATTACGTACGAATCTTGTTGTGCAACAAAAAACATGAAATTATGTATATCGCTTTGACATTGAAAATTAGAATTCATTTAGAAAATATTAAATTTTATGTGTCTTGGGTTTTATTTATGCTAACGTACGTGTTGCAATTATTTTCTTGTATGTTTGTAGGCGTTGTAAACTTAACATTTTTATAGTTTTATCAATTTACAATGTATTAAATCTGCTTGTAATAACCTTTCAAGAAAATCTATTAATAAATAGACTCTCTCCTGTGTTCTTTGATTAATTGGTAATTAAGAGTTGATGACAAAATTGATCACGTATGTTATTTACAATATTTCAATTTCAGGGTCTTTTTTCCGTGAGGCTGTGAATAATAAAATATATAACATAAAATGAACAATAAAACATACATGTTCTAAGAATAAATAATTAATCGAAACATCATTAAATGAAATATATTTTTTCGGCTCATGAATTATTTTTATATTTAAACTTGGAATATTGAATTTTTTTCCTAATAATAATAATAATAATCACGAGGCTTTACATGCTAGCCAATATTTTCAATTATATGTAGAATTAGAACACACCAATGGCACACACCATTATAAATCAAAGATAATCTTCTACCTTGAAATAATACGTTCCATAATCTCCAAACATTGTACATTGCTAGGTACGTACTTTATACACAAACAGTAAATTTTGGATAAATTAAACCGAAAAAGTACGAAATTTATATGTGCATGTTTAGGACGCTTGAAAATAAAATCTACGTATGTGTATCATGTCTGACAAAAAATCGATTATAAGATATAGTGGCAAATATTTATTTATGTTCGGTACAAAGTAACTCCATATTTAAAAGATTTTTTGGTCCTTCGATGTACAGTGTATATAACCTGCCGTCTCCCATGTCGTAGAGTACCTTAAGCAACGGCTGTTGTGTTTTGGAGTGAGGGCCAGAAAGAAGATCCTTTATCTTAGAAATAGAGTTTAAGTCGCATGATTATTCGAGGAATATGATGGATGTCGAAGCACTTCCAAGCGTCATCTATCGAACATAACAGCAACGGTTTGGCGCCCAACTATTTTGTAAAAAATTGGTGGATATTAAGAAAACCGTTCCTGTTTTGAAGCCAGTCGTAATACTGTTTATTCATTTGTCTTTGGAGTACGGTTATTTTAGGCTATCCCAGTTCTACTGAGTCACAATAACTTTCACATTGAAGCAGGTCGGTTGAAGTTTTGATTTTCATAGAGACCCATAGTGACGTTTCATTCGATTAGTATCGTAAACTTTTTCTATTGTAATCAGCTAATGCGGAACTCATTGTGATACAAGTTTTCATCAAGAACACCAGAGTCATCTGGCTGAGACATGTCTGTCCTGTTTTGGCTCTGGCGAAGGACTTATTTATAATGCCACTGTCTTAATGCGTATTCCTCCGACACTTTTGAAGACTTTTTTAAAAAGATTCTGAAAATACTAAATTAGACAAGCTAATATGAAGCTCTCTTAACACTGTGCATACGCGGTACGTGGCCAAGGTAGCTATATAACTAACACATTGTATATTGGTTATTATCTAACGTGCCTTCAAAACCTTTCCTCATTAGAGACGACCATGCTTTTCATGCTTTTTTTTTTAATGGTTGGTGATGGTGCACGTAATTTGTCGCGAACGTGTAATTTTGATAGTTTGGTTATGTCATGTAAATGTGTGTCATAATTAGTAATTTAGTTTTTGTAAAAATATTTATTTAATTTATCAAAACTAAAAGAAAATAATGGAAATATTGACCATTATTTTGAAGACCAAGTTGAACTCTACGATTCATACTTTCAAAGCTATTTATAAAGATTTATTGGATTGTGTCAGCACAAGAATTCACAATTTCATTACGAAGCTCTTCGATTGTGTAATATCTGGTCTTAAAAATGGTATTCTTTAAACATGAAAAAATAAAATAGTCTAAAAATTGTTAAATCTGGAGATCTTGGAGGAAATTAATAATTCTTGCGAAAAACCTATTGTTTCTCCAGATTTGTGCACTGGTGCATTATCTTGCTAGAAATATCCTTCCGTAAGTTCATCAGCGAAGTCCATTAATAAACGGCTCTAATTCATTTCGATATCTTTCAGTAGTTATGGTTTGATTAAAAAATATAGGCCCAATAATTTTTGTCTTCTTGAAACTGCTAGCTAGACGCCTATTTTTTGTGAATGCAGCGTAGCTTCCACAAATTCATGAGGGTTTTCTGCAGACCAAATTCTCCTATTTTGCTTGTTTAAATATCCTTAAAGATGGAACCAAGCCTCATCCGAAAAGAAGCATTTGTCGAGAATGTCATTATGTTATTCAAAAACTATAGACGATACTGTGTTGTAACAAAATCTACCTGTTTGAGTTCCGAAACTGCTTGAATTTTATATGGAAACAATTTTATGTCCTTTTTTAAAATAATATGACATGTTCCCACTGACAAAATAAACTTCAGTTTTGCGATTGATTTTTTGGGCGAGTTGTCCATTCGACGTCGAATACCCTCTATACAATTTGCACCTCCAGGTTTACGAGTTATTGTCCGTTTCACCAAATTTAATAACAAACTTGAATATGTTTTTGCAGTTGTGCGTAAGTAACTGGCAGATTAGGATACTGTTGCCGGAAATCCTGTAAGCACTGATTAGTGGAATAAACCCAATCTTAATTTTCTAATTTTTGGCCAGCTCTATAGTAACTTTGAATAATAAACATTTTATGTTGTAACTCTAACATTATAATAAAATAATTTAAAAAATATAAGCGTTTATAATTTGATTTTATGCATGATAACGGATAACTATTAGAATTTGAAGTTTTCTAAAGCTTCGCATGTGCACCAATCTTTGATTCTTTATTTACTTAAAAAACAGCCTAATATAATGAGGAAAGTTTTTGAAGGCACGTTAGTTCCATAACTACAGTGTGCCTGCAGCAATGCTCCCACTATTAAAGCGGTAGTCATCGCACTAAGTAAATCATGCAAATTTATAGTGTATGTGGAGTTAACGCATTATTTCTGATTAATTTAGAAATCTAATTAAATATTACAAAGATTCTACTAGAATAAAGGCAGTTTTAAATTTTTGTACATTATCTTATCGTTGCTGTTTGAACCTTGACACAAATAAACTGCAAGGCAAAATATAGATGTAAAGATTTATTATTGGACAAGAATACTTCTACAATCTGATTTGTCCTTAAATAATGTTTTTAGTGTGCATGAAATAATAAACTAAATGAATTAATAGGTTAGGAAAAACGCCTGCATAACACGAAAATTTATTGAACTGTTTTCATCCATAAACTTGGCAAGCGTAGTCTTGCTTTTAAATTCGAAAATTATTTAGGAAAAGCAGTAATAACATAGATTTGCGTTTTAAATAAGTACGAGGGATGTCATTCTAGTGTTGCATATAGCCATAAAATCAAAGTGGTTTATTGCTTTCCAAAATATTTTCTACAAAAATTGATACACTTGTATATCAATTTTTATTATTCCAGTTCTTTTGCAGTTATTCCAGTCGTCAGTTAGGCAGTCAAAATTGCCGTTTGGAAGGCATCTATTGCTTTTTTCGGCGAAGAAAATCGTCTACCTCACATTCCATTCATAATCTTTGGGAACGTAAAAAAATTGTTGGCACTTTACGAAGGATGATCTAATAATTCGATATTTTACTACTCTAAAAACTCAAGCTGTGTGCGAACTCGCATTCTTATGATGCAGGATGATTCGCCGTTGTGGATTGGTTTTTTGTAGCATAGCACCACGATTATTTCTGACCCGATTTTGAGTCGAACGTTGCGACCATCTTTGTCGACACACTTCGCGAGCGGATAACTGTCGGATTCGCTTCATCTTGAAATACCTAAGCAGCGGATTGACGTTTACTTTCGGGTTCATAGGAATAAATCCATGATTCAAAAACAGAAACTAACTCAGCAAAACACTGTTGATAAGTTTATCCTCTCCGAATGTTGTAAAAAATTATTACGCGAAAATTTTTAACTTTAAAAGTTCACTACGACTAATCACTTGCCATATCTTAATAAAGCTTTTGATTTTGGTTAACGGAAGATTGACACACCTGACGTTTTGTTACTGGCGCCCTCTATGAGGCTACACTAAAAAAATATGCCTCGTAATAGTGAGACATTAAATGATAAAGTGTCAAGTATTTTAGAATATTGATATGATTAACACACTGAATAATATTGCTATTTTGTGAAAACTATGAAATGCGTCTAAGAATTCGATTATTAAAATACAAAACAGTTCTCGTTGATTAATAATATTAATAAAATTTCGCATTATGTCTTTAGTACTTGATATATTCAAAATTACAAAAGTTGTGTCTATGTACGTCTTTACAGTAATTAAAAGAGGTCGATTTCTTAGCAGTACTAAAGGTTGGGTGGTCGGATGGGAATGGAACAGATAGATTTTTGTATTACTCTAAGACGTTGAAGATGGCTGCGTAGATAGACAGTCCAGTATCTTTATATGTCCCAAGGATTTATAAATCTGCATAAAATATTACAAAGTGATAAAAACAGATAGTATCGCAGGTCGAGGTGAAGATTACGACAAACGTCTAGGCTTGACAAAGTAATGTTCAGCTTCTTTCAAAGATAATCTTACTTATAGGCTTCGCCTCCTTGGCACTGCCTCCTTTTTGGCCAAGAAACCTACGAAGGATGTGCAGTATTTATTGTCCTTAGTATATAAAACACGGTTATTTTTCTGTATAATCACTCTGCACTTAAAGACACTTATTCCGCCTATGTACTAGCACAGAGACACCTTTTTCAAAAAGGTCCGGGTCTTTGTCACAGAAAACGTCATCGTCTCAAATCTTGTTCCTGAATACCTTCTTTAGCTTCGGAAATAAATTCTTTTTTCTTTAATGCACTCACGAAGTTTATTTACTAAGTTTGCATAATACTGGCCCGTGGTTGTGCGGCCACGTTTCAGGTAGTTAATTTATTAGCATTCCCTCAGCACCCAAAATTGTAGCCATAATCTTACTCGCTGAGAGTTGAAGCCTAAATTTGCGAGGTGGTAGAGATCCTCTATGTTGCCCTTCCTTGCTCGGGATCGTAATTATGAACCCATGTTTCACCAACCCTAACAAAACGGGCCAGAAAACTTTTCGGGTTACCTTTAAACTATGCCAAATTCACTTGTGAAGTTCGCTTTTGTTCGGGCGTCAACATTCGGGGCACCCATCGTGCAGAGACCTTATGAAGTCCCAAATAGTCGTTGAATATGATTCAAATTATACCATTTGAAATGTCTGTTATCTCTGCTAAACGTCTAGTAATTAACTGACGATCTTGTCTAATCAATCAAGTCACATACACGATCAACATTATCTTGTGTACAAACAGTTTTATTTAAAAAGAATAAACCTTTGCAGAGATACTTAAGAGGTTTCATACATTTTGCAAACACTGTATACAAGCTGTCCCGTATTGTTATGTTCAAAATTTAGGAATGTAAAGTAGACTTCATTTCAAGTAACAAATACGCAAAACTTGTATATCCATTTTTATTTGTTTCAAAGTTACAGATCTATGAATGTATGAATGTGATTGTCGGATCATGAAAAAAAATGTAATCCTAAAGTCAATACAAACTGATTTTATTTAAAAAAAGTTATACGATTCGATAACAGGCTTGTGATTGTTAACGTCGCATAATAAAATGTTATCCTAAAATAAATAAACACGTGTCGCAGTGTATACAGTAATTTCTTGAAGATCTACAAAAAAGAGTACTGGAAATTAATTTATGATAAAGAAGGCTCTTACTTATTTCGTAAGTGCTAAACCATGAATATCATACAATAAACAAATGTTCAGATGACTGTTAACGTTGCATTTTTTAATAAAGGATTACATTACGTTTCAGTTCATACAACAGCTTATTAGTAAGTGATCACGTTTTCTTTAATAAAATGCCTTACCGATTTTCTTCTCAAGAGTATGCGGACATGCATTTAGTGTATCTATGGTTACTGTAACGGCAGTGCATTCCTCATTACAGAACGTTCCTGGAAGTACACAGACAATTTCGGGAATGCGGACTACGTGATTATCTTTTCGACCGAGGAGTAAATTTGCCAGCAGACTTAGAGGAAGAAGCAGTAGGTAGCTATTGTTACAAGGGATCCAACTCTCAGTGTACGTCGAATCGCTAGACCACTAGGAGTGCCACGAACGACTGTTTGGCGAATTTTAAAACGTGAGGGCTTATATCCAAATCACTATCGCAGGGGACACGGTTTGCTTGAGGCAGACCACTATGCTCGTATAGTTCATTCTACCTGGATATTAAGACAGTCACGGCTTCATTTTAATTTCTGCAGAACAGTCCTCTGGACAGATGAATATACGTTCACGAGAAATGGTGTTACAAATCTGAGAAACCTGCACAGGTGGTCATCAGAAAATCCCAAAGCTATACGCTATTTCAACATGAATTTTCTATTAACGTTTGGGCGGCCCTAATTGATGATTTGTTGATTGGTCCTGTCGTTCTTCCTGGGAGGTTAAATGCGGACAATTACTTTCAATTTCTTATTGACGAACTGCCAGGTCTTTTAGAGGTTGTCCCACTGAATGTTCGGCGAGATATGTGGTTTTACATGGATGGGGCACCACCACATTTCGGAATTGCTGTCCGAAATTGGGTTAACGTCAATTATCCAAGATAGATTGGTCGAGGTGGTCCTGTCGCATGGCCACCCAGATCACCCGATCTTAATCCCCTTGACTTTTATTTATGGGGGTACATGAAAAATTTAGTCTACGCGCAAGTTTCGAACATAAGAGAGGAGTTGTTGGATCGTATTCACCTGGCTGCCGAGCAAATCCGACAAAACAAGTACATATGAAATTCGGCTAAGTATTTCTTCTGTTGGCTTACGGACACAAGCCTGCATTCAACAAGGGGGCGGGCATTTCGAAGATATTATTAATTGAACTTTTTTAAATAGAATCAGTTTTTATTGACTTTAGGATTACATTTTTTTTCATGATCTGACAATCACATTCATAGATCTGTAACTTTGAAACAAATAAAAGTGGATATACAAGTTTTGCGTTTTTGATACTTGAAATGAAGTCTACTTTACACTCCTAAAATTTGAACATAACGATACGGGACATCTTGTATACGTATATCAAACGTGCACGGTTAATTATTACTAAGTGGAAATCATTACAAATTCAAGAAAATAATATTTATCTTCTAAAATGTTATCTGAAAATCTCGACACTAAACCGTAGAATAAATAACTAGTCTGTGTCATCAAGCGATACCAATTTATATTTCATAACAAGGGCATCAAGATACCTGTAAGTAAAAAAGTCGCAGGAAGTAGTATTATTTTCCTCTTTAAAAAAATCACTAAATATGCGTTTCATATTATTGATGCGCATTTTTATGTATAGATATTAGTAATTTTTTCATTAAAGGAATAACTCATTTAATTACAACAGAGCGAATTTTTGTCACGTTTCTCATTTATGTAAAGTACTGTGTTATTCAGCAGTGTTATTCAATTGAATTAAAATGTTCGTAATTTGAAAATGGTATTTTATATTATAGACATTTACATTGAATTCTATCTACACTTTTCTAAGAGGTTTGAGATCAACCTCGATAAATTTAAAATCGTTTACGAATAACTAAGGCGAATTTATGTAATTTAGAATGTTTAAAGATGAATAGAGTTTGCCCAGTAATTGGAATCATTACTGGGAGAAGACCGCCCTGAACACTTATTCAAAAATAAATTTCTTGCACATAATTAAATGTTAAAAAAATAGAAAATAAACAATCTAGAGTCTAGACTATTTTGTTAATATGTTATTATATTACTCTATTAATAAATTCAAATTCTTACCCAAACGTAAGAGTTACTACTAGTTTAAAATTCGAGTATCGATCTCACTGACTGACTTTAGAATTCCTTCTTTTTTATTTTGA
Organism: Melolontha melolontha; assembly: GCA_935421215.2. Taxonomy (NCBI): domain Eukaryota; kingdom Metazoa; phylum Arthropoda; class Insecta; order Coleoptera; family Scarabaeidae; genus Melolontha; species Melolontha melolontha. The sequence continues at coordinate 206,148,937 of OW285235.1, forward strand.
AGTATTACTTTTGCTTATTTTTGATTTCGTATTTGATTATTAATATAAATACAAGCGATTTTAATAGTCATCATAACCCCTGGGATTATCCAACAAACAACTAGAATGGAATGGGACTCCTTAACTGAGTAGAAGCTGTTACTGTACGATGGTAAAGATCATAAGACTGTTCGTTCTGCTCCCTAGAATATTAATCCTGATCTCACCCTTATGACTGGTGAAGAACACTAGCAAAACTCCTTGCTACATCACGCAGGGTTCTGAATGTTTTCCCCCATAGCCAACATAGACCGTCTTTTATAATTCTGGAAACGGCCATACCATATATGAATCCACACAGGTACCGAGATGGGACTTCCAAAAGGCAAACTGGAGTACCTTTAAGCAAAAGGTCGATCAGCGTATACAGGATCTTAATTCCTTCGATAATTAAAAACTATTCTAAATTCGTATCAATACTGATTGATGCTGTTAAAAACTCCATTCCTCATGTCTACAGGCTGATTCATTTTCGGCCCTCACCATGGGGATCTCTCTTATTATTGGAGATAGAGTATAGGTTTAAATTTGGCAAAGTTGTTAAATTTTGTGTTTGTTATAAATCCGTAAAGAAAATAGACCTGTGACAAATAACCTTCGTTATTAAAAAAAAAAACGCGAAAACCCCATTTTCTTCTTTTACCTGTGGCACCGACATTTGGCCTTGTAGAGAAAAAATAAAAACACATCCTTGTGGCCATTTCTAAACCTCTATCCAGTGGTGTACTCCAAATTTTTATGCGACGTTTCGTTTCTTTCTGGCCAACATCAACTATCTAATTTCTTATAGGCGCCATATTGGATTTAGACATCTTAAGAAAGAGTTTTTTTTTCTGATTTCAACCATGTACCACATGCTGACTATAATTTTTGACATTAGGTTTTATTTGAAAGAATAAATTATAAGATTAAATAAGGTAGCCTTTGGAATTTCAATCTGTCAAACATTTCATTTATTGTTCATTAATAATACAAAAATGTCATACACTAACGAAGAGAAACGTAAAAGAGTAAATCTTCAATTATCTGGCCATCTTCGGTAATGCACAATTGGGCACGCCTTCTGGCATTTTGTACTGCCCTTTGTATAGTTCTTCTAGGAACTGCATCGAAGGCATTCTGAAGTCTGTCTCGTAATTCTTCAATGTTTTGTGGCGCATCTACTTTATAAATATTATTTCTAACATATCCCCATAAAAAAAAATCTAGCGGATTTAAATCAGGTGATCTCGCAGGCCATTCAACAACTCCCCTATTTCCAATCCAACGGTTTGCAAACTCTTGGTTTAAGAAATTTCTAACAACAGCTGCATTGTGCGCTGGTGCGCCATCTTGTTGCCACCATAAATATTGTAATTAATTTAATGGGATATTGTCGGCAAGATAGTCAGATACGTATGTACGTAAAATGTTTAAATATCTTTCTCCATTTAAATGTTCTTCATACATAACTGGTCCTAAGAGACGATTTGCCAAAATACCCATCCAAACGTTTATTCCAAAACGATGTTGTGGTCTTCTAGCTCTGTTTTGTCGGGGATTTTGTACTGCCCAATAGTGCTCCGTATTTCTGTTGAACATTCCAGAATTTGTAAATTTTGTTTCATATGACCAGATGATTTTGCTTAAAAAAATTTTTGTCATTTTCTATCCTTCCCATTAACCAATTACAATATTCTAGCCTTCTCAAATTGTCTCCAGGCAGTAAAGAGTGACTAACATGGATCCTGTATGGTTTAAACCTCCTTTTATGTAAAGTTCTCCAAACTCTGGACTGGCGCAAATTTAATTCTGACGCTACTTCGCGTGTAGAAATTGATGGATTATTATTTATCTATAAAAATACAAGATTAACATGAAATTTGAAAACACGCTTTTAATTTACCATTTGTAAAATATCTTGTCGATTTTCATTTAAATTCCTGTTGTCTTGACCATTACGCGGCTTAGTAAGCGATCCACTCTCGTTCTGGATATAATTGTAGGTATCTTGTACTCGCTACTGTTGAATTTCGGTTCGAAGAATAAAAAATACTTATCATATCTCGTTTCTCTTCGTTAGTGTATGACATTTTTGTATTATTAATGAACAATAAATGAAACGTTTGACAGATTGAAATTCCATGGCTACCTTATTTAATCTTATAATTTATTCTTTCAAATAAAACCTAATGTCAAAAATTATAGTCAGCATGTGGTACATGGTTGAAATCAGAAAAAAAAACTTTCTTAAGATGCCTAAATCCAATATGGCGCCTATAAGAAATTAGATAGTTGATGTTGGCCAGAAAGAAACGAAACGTCGCATAAAAATTTGGAGTACACCACTGGATAGAGGTTTAGAAATGGCCACAAGGATGTGTTTTTATTTTTTCTCTACAAGGCCAAATGTCGGTGCCACAGGTAAAAGAAGAAAATGGGGTTTTCGCGTTTTTTTTTTTAATAACGAAGGTTATTTGTCACAGGTCTATTTTCTTTACGGATTTATAACAAACACAAAATTTAACAACTTTGCCAAATTTAAACCTATACTCTATCTCCAATAATAAGAGAGATCCCCATGGTGAGGGCCGAAAATGAATCAGCCTGTATAGAAAACAGTATATCCCGGGTGGTCAAATAAACTAAAACTTTACAAACGATATCCTGAGAGTGGCGGCAATTAACTAACAGATCAAATTTTTAGTCAACTAAATGAGACTCGGAAAACTAAATGGAGGAAAATAACTGAAAACATTGAATTTTCACTTTAGTATGAAAAGCTGGTTGTGGTTTTGAAAATTAGTTTCGATAGCATTACCTCCCAAACAAACATCACCAATGTATCTCAACCTTATAGCTGAATGACTCCGAAATATTTCAAATGTACCTATCGACAGAGCTTTTACTAGAGATACTAAAGCAACAATTAAGGAAGCCTCTTCTGGTCTCCCTCAGAATTCAGAATGATCATCTCTTTTTACTGAAGGAATTAATTCGGTCATTGCTAGGTTCAAGTTAAAAAAGTCGCCTAGTGGCAATGTCTTTCCTGAGAGGTGATCAAAAATCTTGGAATGTATAGTTTGCCTATCTTTCCTCACAAGTTTTTGACCGCTTTCAGTAAACTTATCACTAAATCATCTGTATCACTAACTTCCTCTTCGGAATTTGTATCGTGGTCACTTTCTTCAATAACTTTGTCTTCCGAAATACCTGATTCCACTGGTAACTCATCTTTGGAATCCGTATCGCATATAGTTTGAGCAATGGTTTCTAACTCTGCGTCAGTCAGTTTAGGTTTTTACACGATCTCTGTAAAATGTAAAATTTAATTGCACAAAATTCAATAAACAGAATATTTAAAACATAAAATGTTCAAAATTTATAGAATCATTTAACAAAATTAAAAAATAAAACATTTTATAAATATTTACATAATTACTGACTTCGTGTATTTTATCAAGTCAATTCATTTGAAATTAATGAGATTGGAGTTTCAATGTAATTTTGCAAGAAATTCTTGCTTCAAGTAATTTAATTTCTTGGAAAACCATGAAATTATATATTTAGTTTGGAAATTTTTTTCCTTTTATGAATAGAATAATTTCTTTATAACCGGTTTTTTCAAAGGAGATAGTGTCCTTCCTATCTTTGAACTGTCATATTGCCAATTTTTGTTATTCTCTCTGACTGCGTGTTTTCAGAAAGGTTTGAGAAACCATCATGAATCGTTACACAGGTCAACAACGATTACAAGTCGTTCAAATTTATTACGCAAATCAACGATCAGTTCGTAAAACTTATAGAGCACTTCGTGAATTTTACGGTGTTCATAATTTACCAAGTGAACGTGCTATTGGTCAAGTTATTCAAAGATTCGAACGTAATTTATTTCTTACTGATGTGTCGGTGTCGGTGAGAGACAAAAATGCCAGAAACGAAGCCAATATTGCTGCCGTTGAGTAGAACGTTCGCGATGATCCAAATTTCTCGATTCCACGCCGTTCTCAGGAATTAGGTCTATCTGTCACCATAATTTGGCGCATTGGTCCAAGAACTGGAACCAAATGATCATCGTTTGCACCATGAGTTCGCGGATTAGGCTATCAAACTGTTGGAAACTGATCAGCATTTTTATAGAAAAATTGTATTTTCTGACGAAGCTTATTTTTGGTTAAACGGGTATGTCAATAAATAAAATTGTCGGATTTAGAGTGAAAATATCCCACAGGAATATCTACAGATTTCACTTCATCCACATAAATTGACTGTTTGATGTGGATTAGATGCTGGTGAGAGCGTCGGACCTTTCTTCTTACAAAATGTGTCCGGAGAGCACGTAACGGTCAATGGAGCACTCACTTTCAGCGTAATAACACTCTTATAAGAGCGTAATAACCAGAGACCGGACACATCGGGCTGAAACGGACGTCATTATGACGGACGATATAAATAGTCTACAGCATCTGTAAGTACACCACGCAGTTGTTGAATAGCACTATTCATTCGGTTAACTGCACATCTATTTTTTGTGTGCGGTTAACCGAATGAATAGTACTATTAAATAACTGCGTGATGTATAGTTTATTTCAAATTATAAGAATATAACTTTGAACGGCTCTAATGCTTTTATTGCACCACCTTCTGTGATGATAATTATTATACCTGGTCTCCTTATTGAACGGGTAGGGTTTACCTATTTGCAACGTATGAATATAGGGGCCGTATTGACTAGAAATTAGGGCCCTATAATATAATAATAATAAAAAAACGCTGTTAATTTCAAGTATATAATAAAAAATATCTGGGTTTATATACAAAGAAAAAATTACAAATCGTGTGGCAACATGTGTAGTGGATACATAGAGATATATTAGTTAAAATTTTTATGTGTCACCGCATTTCATAAATCATCTGTGATTGCGTCGTCTTGCAAATCGGTGTCTGTGTCTGAATCATATTGCAAATTTATAATCAAAGGTGCTACTATTTTGTACATGCGTATATATTCGTCCTCTTTTGCTATTGCGTGTTTACAGCATCTTTCAATTTACAGCAGTTATATGTTCCATAGCATTTGTTATGTGTGTTACACTGCTTTCACTAAATTTCGGTGTTTGATTTGTTCGTCTTATGGTATTTTTCAGTTGGGCCCATATCAATTCAATGGGATTGAAAATGCAATGGTATGGTGGTAAACGCAAAATTGTATGTCCTGCTTCTTTGGCTCTGTTATCCACATAATAATCCTTTAAATATTCTTTTGTCTTCATCACCTCTAGTAATTGGTTTTTTGTATAATGATCCTCAAAATATAAATCATTTGCTTCTAAAAATGTTTTAATATCTTTCTTATTATTACATTATGTAGGAACTTTGGTTTGCTGTCGAGAATGATACGGAGCGTTGTCCATCACTATCACACTATCTTTTGGTAAATTTGGCAGCAAAGTGTCACAAAACCATTCTTCAAATAAAGATGAGGTCATATCTTCATGGTAATCTAAACTTGAGGATTTAACATTTTTAGCAGATAATAGCGGCTGTCCGATCCATCTTTTTTCTGACTCAGCATGAAGAATGATTATTCTCTTTCCTCTCGAAACCGACGCGTCCAACTGACACATACTTGAACTATCCACCAAACCTTTGCAAATTGTGTCATGGGTGTCATACCACGTCTTGTCTAAATAACATATGAATCGTCCTTCCTGTCTATACCTTCTAATTGCCGTTAAGTATTCATATCGAAGTTTCTGTAACCTCGGGCTTTCCATAATTGTGCGACGTTTGTCTATAGTGCCAAACTTAAAACCAGCTTTCTTTAGCGCCCGCCACAAGGTTGCTTTAGAACACTGAATATTTATAGGCTCATCACTGATTCTTTTATGTAAGCAGTCAAGTGTAGATACATTTCCTCTGTAGAAGGAGTATACTTGCTGCCTAATAGTATCAATTTCATACTCTTCAATTTTTCTCGGTGCTTCTTTGTCACTTCTTTGCTTTCGAGGCCCTTCGTTATTCTTAATTATTTTATATATTGTTCCAAAAGGCACCTTGGTTAATTGCGACGTTCGTTGAATATTCTGGGTTTGTAGTTCGTTATTTTCTTCCATCAGGGTATGATAGACATTGAAAATTATCTGTTTTACATCTTCTGATATATGCTTTCTCTGTCGTTCTCCAACAGTATTATCATTATCCGCATCATAATCACACACTTTCAGCAAAAGGTCGCCACATGTTCGTTAAGTAAAGAGAGAAAAATCAAATATGCATACAGCTGTAAAGATTAACAATAAATGATAAATATACTCAGTATTAGATGTAATATATACTAACTCTCCTAACTATATTTACTTAAATTTCGATTAATAAATATAAGCACTTATTTCATCTAAATTGTAATTTAATGACTATTTAACTATATATAACAACTATATATTCAAATTAACAACTGTTGGTACTTATATTATTATTAAATTTTATTTCATTTAAATTGCAGTAATTACAATTTACTTAAATTTTGTCATTACGGACCTCAGCAGTTTGTTTGCGTAAAAGATAATCGTTTTGAGCGGCCAGGTAGTTATTGCCGCAGGTGGTGAAATAAAAGCATTAGAGCCATTCAAAGTTATATTCTTATAATTTGAAATAAACTATACTTACAGATGTTGTAGACTATTTATATCGTCCGTCGTAATGACGTTATTTCAGCCCGATGTGCGCGGTCTTTAGTAATAACACTCTTACAAGAGTGTTATTACTGTGAAAGTATCTCTCCAGTGGTGCACACTGAAGATTATGTAGTAAAATGAAACACGTATCTGGAGAGATACTTTCACACAAATATGAACTTTTATTGTGTTCTTCACACCAAATTCTTAATAATATTTTATATTAAAAGTGTTTTTATTTTGTAAAAATTTGGTGAGGTTGTTAACCTACTCAAGTATGTTTGAAATTACTGTGTTATAAAACTTAGTGATTTCTATTTAGAACGCTTTCTTTATCTAAGTCAAAACTTATTTCTACTAAGTGAATATGTACTTTCAAGCAAAAGAGGTTCTGCGTACAAAATGGTGCAAAATTAAATGTTAATGGTTCAAAATCTTGTGTACAATGAAGGTAGCTGGAATTAATTTTTTTGTTTAGATCCTGTAATAAATACAATAATCAGTCTTTCATAAATCTTATGTACAGTGCCACTGAAACTAAACCAATTTGAGTTGAATATTGTCATTTGTTTAGTGATCAGTGATCACTAGATCTATAAAAACATGCTTGTATAATAGTTATTTATGTATTAAGGGAATAAACGATAGTTATATTCCTGAGGCAGTAACTAATGTCTGAGCAATCGTAGGAAGGGAGGGAGGGAGGGATTACTGAAGTTTATTCCCGAATTGCATACAAAACTTTTCTCACGACCTTAAATGTAATTATTTATTTCATTTTTAGTTTAAGATTGATTGATGTGATCTCAGTGAATCAAGCCGTTTTGTTATGAAAATGTGTATAGTTTCTGGTTTTTAAGGAAAAATGAGTTTGATTGTGTCATAAACTTCAAATCGCAAGAAAAGTTTTACAAGGAAAGGAAAACGAACCTTGCATAAGCACTACTATAAGGAACCGGCAAGTGAAGATATCAGATGATTGTGTATATATAAATATTGTAAACTCATCTAATGTTAATATTACGATTACAAAATAAATAAACTAAAAGTTATTTACTCGAATATTTACTTTATTCCTTAGGGAATAAAGTGAATATTTTAATCCTTAGAGAATAATATAGTCTAATATGTGCAAATTGTCACATGTATAAAATGATGGTTTATATTCGGTCCGTAGAAAATGTATGTACAAGGACGGTCTGATATATTTCCGACTTTAATGTGAAGATGGCAGCACTCGTCAATAAAATCTGGAGAATGCGGTTGCACATCTATTGACAGGTACTCACCAAAATTTCAGCTATTTTGGACGCGCAGCTGTTGTTTGACAATCGTTTGAGTGAGTCGATGTTTTTGTGAAAATGGAAAAAATCGAGTATGGAACCGTCATTAAATATCTGTTTTTAAAAGGCAATACGCCAATGTAAATTAAAGATGAGTTGGACGCTGTGTACAGGGACTCCACACCATCATTTACCACGGTGAAATTTTGGGCAGCTGAGTTTAAACGTGGCCGTACCAGCTTGGGAGACAATGAGCGTTCGAGACGTCCAAAAACTGTAACCACTGACGATAACATCGCCAAAGTTCACCAAATGGTGCTAGACGACCGCTGAATTAAAGTGAGACAGATAACAGAGGTTATGAATATGTCCAAAGAATGTGTTTGTCACATATTGAATCAATATTTAGGCATGAGAAAGCTGTCCGCGCTGCTAACGTTAGACCAAAAACGTCTTGGAATGAACATTTCCAACGCTCTGTTGGTGCAATTGAGGGACAATAAATCAGAGTTTTGGCGCCGATTAATTACTGTAGATGAAACTTGGATACACCATTATACGCCCGAAACAAAAACACAGTCAAAACAGTGAACTGCGAATGGGGAATCGGCTCCAAAAAAAAAGCAAAAACTGTTTTCTCGGCTGGGAAAGTTTTTTTTTTCTTACTCGATTATCTTAAAACAGGAAAAACCATTACAGGAGCATACTACGCGCATTACTTGACAAGCTGATAGCAGAAATTGCAGAAAAGTGGTAACATTAGCAGAAAAAAATTTGTTTCACCAAGACAATGCGCCGTCTCACCTCAGCGGTTGCCATGGCGAAAACCCACGAATTAAGGTTTGAACCCCCCCCCCCCACCAGATCTAGCCCCAAGTGACTTCTTTTTGTTCCCGAATCTCAAAATTGCGGTCGGAGAGGACAAAGATTTTGGTCAAATGAGGAAGCCATCACTTTCGTGAACAATTATTTTGCAGAAAAAGGCGCCGAGTACTATTTGGACGGGTTGAACAGATGGGAGCATGGCTGGGAGAATTGTGTAGATTTACAAGACTATGTAAAAAAAAATAAAAATAAATTTTATGAGAAAATGTCTTGTATCTTTGTTAGGTCGGAAACATTTCAGACCACCCTCGTATATTAAGACTTTGGGGCACTATTGCTTTTCTGGTTCCTATTTATCAATCATAAATCTGAGTTATGTTAAAAAATATATTAATTAAATATACACAAATTAGGTCGCTTAACTTGACGTACTATAGCTATTGGCGACAGTAACTTTTTCACAATTTCCTGCTATAAATATCATTTAGGTCAAGTTCTACTACTGTTATTAATTAAATCTTTATAGATTCTCATTTAGTGCTAATTTATTTTAGGGATATCTTTTTACTTATGCAATTTTAATCGTTTCGATATTTAAACACTCTATTAACTTTAAGGGACTTAAAGGCATATTATTTAAAGGATTAGCACTAAATGCATTATAATTCAAACATATGCATGTGTATATATATGTAATGTCATAGGAGGTATACCTACGTTAACAGACAGACTGTACGTAGGTTCGTAGTAAAATTTCGTAGATACAAAACATCCAACTATTTTTTCATGTTCTCATCCTTATTTTTATAATTTTTATGTTTCATGAATGTTATTTTTTTGGTATGGCTATTATGAATTTAGTAGACTTGATTTTTTTCTATTTAATATGTATTTTACGAAGGAATGGATTTAGATCAACGAATTTTTATTCAAAGTTATTTCACGAATATATAAATATACATATAAAGGCGGCTTTACACGGTCAACGAAATTCATGAATTTTGTGACCTTGAATTTAGTCATGCATGTAATATATGAAATTCTGAATTTATTGAGCTCTAATCTTTCATCAAGTTTTTGTGTGATTCTGGATACATTTTACGGTTTAAAAGTCTTTGCCAACCTTGGCATCGTTAAATGATGCTAATGTGAAACTTAACTGTTTGAGTTATTAGAGGTTTTCGTTTTCATAGATCAAGTTAACAATTGTGAACGTTTGTGAAAAATATAACGTGCCTTTGAAAACTTTCCTCATTATAGTAGGCTTTTTTAAGTAATTAAGTAATCAAAGATTGGTGCATATGCGAAGCTTTAGAAAACTTCAAATTCTGACAGTTGTACATAAATTCAAATTATACACGCTTATATGTATTTTTTAAATTATTTTATTATAATAGTTACAACATAAAATATTTATAATTCAAAGTTACTATAGAATTGGCCCAAAATTAGAAAATGGGGATTGGGTTTATTCCACTAATCAGAGCTTGCAGGATTTCCGGCAACTGTATCCTAATCTGCCAGTTACTTGCGCACAACTGCAAAAACATATTCAAGCTTGTGTTATTGTTATTAAATTTGGTGAAATAGGGACAATAACTCGTGGAGCACCTAGACAACGAACAGCAAATTACATAGAGGATATTCGACGTCGAATGGACAACTCACCCAAAAAATCAATTATTATTTAAAAAAAAGACAAAGTTGTTTCCATATAAAATTCAAGTAGTTTAGGAACTCAAACAGGTAGATTTTGTTATGAGAACACAGTATTGTCTATGGTTTTTGAATAACATAAATAATAATGACATTCTCGAGAAATGCTTCTTTTCGGATGAGAATTGTTTCCATCATTCAGGATATTTAAACAAGCAAACTATGAGAATTTTCTCTGCAAACCCTCATGAATTTGTGGAAATTACGCTACATCCACAAAAAATAGGCCGTAGCAGTTTCAAGAAGACGAATTATTGGGCCTATATTTTTTAATCAAACCATAACTGTTGAAAGATATCGAAATGAATTATATTAGAGCCGTTTATTAATGTACAGTTCTGTGCCATAAATTGGCGTACACTTAATATACGATAATTTAAATCAGTTTTTGTTTCCATAATTACGGGATAAATATAAATGTATATAGGCTTTGACACTTCCACTTGTCATATCGCGTCAAATCAATTTGTCATACTTGACTGACAGATATAGATCGAAATATGCCCGCGCATTTAGATTTGTTAAGTAAGACTCGCATTATAGAGAAATTTGAAGATAACTGGTCAATTAGAGCAGTAGCACAGCAATTTGACATCAATGAATCTACTGTGTTAAAAATTAAGAAACGTTAGTAGGAGGAAGGAACATTTTCAAGAAGACGTGGTTCTGCTCGTCCACGAATATCGACACACAAAGAAGACGCGCTGCTTTTGCGGCATTTGAGGGAAATCTCTTAATACCGTTAAAAATACTAAAATTGCAGTAAATTTTCCTGGATTACGATCCACAGCTAATTGGAGAATTTAAGAATCAGACTTGAAAAGTTGTGTGGCGGTTAAAGAATTATCGCTGACAAAAGTTCACAAACAAGATCGATTATTATTTTCCTTAAATTATGGTTATAGGGAATTGCATTTTTGGCAAAATGTTATATTCACCGATGAAAAGCTATTTCAGTTTACGTATAATGGTCGTATACGTGTGTATAGACCGCCGCATGAACGATTTAATGAACAGTATATATTATATATATCCAGTACAACTACAAAGAAGTGGACGGTTCAACGTAAATGGATGGGGTTGGTGCAAGTTATAAAGGGCTAGGAGTTTTTTACAAAGTAGACGGGCGTTCAATGCTAACAACTATAGCCATATATTAGAAAATGTAATGCTACCGTCTGTTCGACAATTATATCCGGAAAATTTTATTTACCAACATGACAGTTGTCCTGTAATACGGCTAATGTTGTTAGAACATGGCTATATAACAATAACATTGAAACGTTACCGTGGCCCGCTAACGGCCCAGATTTGAACCCCATTGAGAATATCGGGTTTATATTAACTAATTATTATATATTATATATAGTTAAATAGTCATTAAATTACAATTTAGATGAAATAAGTGCTTATATTTATTAAACAAAATTTTAAGTAAATATAGTTAGGAGAGTTGGTATATATTACATCTAATATTGAGTATATTTATCATTTACATATTGTTAATCTTTACTGCTGTATACATATTTGATTTTTCTCTCTTTACTTAACGAACATGTGGCGACATTTTGCTGAAAGTGTTAGTGATTATGATGCGGATAGTGATAATACTGTTGGAGCACGACAGAGAGAGCATATATCAGAAGATGCAAAACAGATAATTTTCAATGTCTATCATACCCTGATGGAAGAAAATAACGAACTACAAACCCAGAACATTCAACGAACGTCGCAATTAACCAAGGTGCCTTTTGGAACAATATATAAAATAATTAAGAATAACGCAGGGCCTCGAAAGCAAAGAAGTGACAAAGGAGCACCGAGAAAAATTGAAGAGTATGAAATTGATACTATTAGTCAGCAAGTATACTCCTTCTACAAAGGAAATGTTGTATCTACACTTGACTGCTTACATAAAAGAATCACTGATGAGCCTATAAATATTCAGTGTTCTAAAGCAACCTTGTGGCGGACGCTAAAGATAGCTGGTTTTAAGTTTGGCACTATAGACAAACGTCGCACAATTATGGCAAGCCCGAGGTTACAGAAACTTCGATATGAATACTTAACGGCAATTAGAAGGTATAGACAGGAAGGACGATTCATATGTTATTTAGACAAGACGTGGTATGACACCCATGACACAATTTGCAAAGGTTTGGTGGATAGTTCAAGTATGTGTCAGTTGGACGCGTCGGTTTCGAGAGGAAAGAGAATAATCATTCTTCATGCTGAGTCAGAAAAAGGATGGATCGGACAGCCGCTATTATCTGCTAAAAATGTTAAATCCTCAAGTTTAGATTACCGTGAAGATATGACTTCATCTTTATTTGAAGAATGGTTTTCTGACACTTTGCTGCCAAATTTACCAAAAGATAGTGTGATAGTGATGGACAACGCTCCGTATCATTCTCGACAGCAAACCAAAGTTCCTACATAATGTAATAATAAGAAAGATATTAAAACATTTTTAGAAGCAAATGATTTATATTTTGAGGATCATTATACAAAAAAACAATTAATAGAGGTGATGAAGACAAAAGAATATTTAAAGGATTATTATGTGGATAACAGAGCCAAAGAAGCAGGACATACAATTTTGCGTTTACCACCATACCATTGCATTTTCAATCCCATTGAATTGATATGGGTCCAACTGAAAAATACCATAAGACGAACATATCAAACACCGAAATTTAGTGAAAGCAGTGTAACGCACATAACAAATGCTATGGAACATATAACTGCTGTAAATTGAAAAATGCTGTAAACACGCAATAGCAAAAGAGGACGAATATATACGCATGTACAAAATAGTAGCACCTTTGATTATAAATTTGCAATACGATTCAGGCACAGACACCCATTTGCAAGACGACTCAATCACAGATGATTTATGAAATACGGTGACACATAAAAATTTTAACTAATATATCTATATGTATCCACTACACATGATGCCACACGATTTGTAATTTTTTCTTTGTATATAAACCCAGATATTTTTTATTATATACTTGAAATTAACAGCGTTTTTTTATTATTATTATATTATAGGGCCCTAATTTCTAGTCAATACGGCCCCTAGATTCATTACGTTGAAATCTGTAAACCTTACCCGTTCAATAAGGAGACCAGGTATAATAATTATCACAGAAGGTGGTGCAATAAAAGCATTAGAGCCGTTCGAAGTTATATTCTTATAATTTGAAAAAAACTATACCTTGCCATTCAATACCTGTAATAATTGTATTGTTTGTACCTAGTATTTATTTTATTTGCCAGTATTATAATTAAAGGTTCATGGGCATATTGTTTATTTTAATTCGTTTATCCGTAAACTGCATCATCTACCTTTCCTTGAAGAAGGGTAAAATCTTTGGAAAGCAATTTCATTATAATTATTTTAGTTTGTTTTCTCCCTCCCTTGTAATTGACGGGGACAAAATATTCTTCGTAAAAATAAGTTAGAACAAAAATCACTTCCACCTTCAAAAATATAAAGTATTAGCCAGTTTCTCGGTCTTTACTATTAAGGCCAGATCCATACATTTATATTAAATTACTGGAACTCCCAAGATTCAATTTATTAATAATTATCTTGTAAATATATTAGTGTTATGAAAAGTATTTATAGTGTTATCTCAAAACTATTGCTATTATTTTAACTTATATTTCGGTCAAAGAAATTCCGAAAATTCCTTCAAGCCAGGAGAAATAACAAGAATTATTAATTTTCCTCCAAGATCTCCAGATTTAACAATTTTAAAATTTTTTGAAAAACTAAATTATTAATTATTACACACATTTACATGACATAACCGAACTATAAAAATTATACATTTGTAATAGATTACGTACACTGTCACCAACTATTAAAAAAAAAGGCATGGCCGTCTCTAATGAGGAAAGTTTTTGAGGGCACGTTACTTTAAAACACTGTCATACATTTGTCATAGCCTACTAAATTTATGACTACAAACACAAACAGGTTGGTAGTAAGTAAAAGTCGCTATTTTAGAGTTGGCGTTAACTGAATAACTTTCAATAAACTCATGAATAAATTCTCGAATTTCTTTGACCATGTAAAGCCGCCTCAAGGTTTGTTCCAACTCGCTAGAGAAATTGTACAGTGACCGTACCATACATGCGCACTGCAGAAAATGCGTTCCAACTTCATTTTGGACCGCACATAGAACGATACCAAAAGTGTTTGAACCAAATTTTGATCATACACAAATCAGTTACTGAACGGTCAAAATAGTTCGCAGATTGATGCAGGTACCGTTTGTACTGACATGCGCATTACATACTTCATCCTGTGAGAACTATAGTTTGCAATAGCAATAGCCTCACAATATCATAGAACAGAACAAAGTTGATTATTAAAAATATCACTTTTGTTAATACTACAAAATAGATTGATAACCAAATGATCAGAAATACGTTACAACTTTAATTTGTCACTGGTCCACAAGCAGTGCACAACTAACTTATGTGCAAAATTATCACCAAACAATACGCGAACCGTTACTAAACCGGTAGTTGGAACAAATCTATAATTTCGCTAATGAAAGCAGTAAGACTACCAAATAACTAATTTGAAAACTTTGTAGTTTTGAAGCCGAATAAATGTATATTTGTATTAGTATTCTTTAATAATTTACGAAAATGATTAACAGCGACTATAAATCCAAAAATTATCTACATTTCAATTTATGATTTTATAAAACATGAAATCTAACCGCAATATCATTAAAAAAAAATAACTTAATTTTGCGCGAATGTAATTCCTTTGTAAATTCAAATATTCATCTTCATCTGTATGTGTGTATTGTTTTTACTGCATTATTTCTTTATATAAATATTCAAATATTAACTTAATTTTAGAATCAAGTGTAACAACAAGATTGCAGCCTCGTTCGAGGGATGATAAGAAGGTTACAGACACAAGTAAACAGAAAAACGTTTCGAGTGAAGAAATTATGGATACTACAAAAGGTAATGCTGATGATGTGTATGAATTTAAATCAGTGAAAGAGTCAGATTCATCACCAGATCATAAAAGCACAGATCCACTAGATACGGAGAACGAAGACGTTGACCCCCTAAATGTCCCCGCATCGCAGATTGACGAAGGAAGCAAAAGAAATTTTTCGGACATGGCGGATTCCCTTGAAGAAATTGGAAATGATGACGAGTCGAGGAGGAAGAAGAGGAAAGACGAAAATGGAAAAGATACGAAAATAACCACGCCTCAGCGGAATGCGGGACAAGGAAAATTACAGGCCAGCAAACTGTCTGGTAGTGTTCAAGGAAAATCTGGTAATATGGGAACTGCTAAAGGTAATTTAGACAAAAAGAGTCCTTGCACCAGTCCTAAACCAGGAAATACGAGTGAAGGTGAAGTTGAAGATGGTAAAACAGATTTAAAAGTGCCACCTTTAAAAATCGTGATACCTCAGAGTTCTGCAAATGAACAAGAAACTGGTCAAAGTAGGAATGGAAAGAATAGTTCGCAGAGGTCACAAGCATTGCCATACGTAGTCCCCAGTTCAAATAGCAGCGATAATAGCGAAAAGGAAAATTCAGGCGGAACGACCAGTCCTATTGAAAATATTGGGAAAACAGAGGATAAAAAGGATACTTCCGCAAACAGTGGCGATGATCAGGTTAGTTGATTGTTGCTTAAGAACTAGATTGCTTCATGCTTTCTTTATTGTGTTCCTTTAAAAAAAAATTAATTATTAATGACATCGTTATAAAATTAAAACCGCTTGTATCAGTGAGACATGAAGGTATGTAGTTCTATTGGGTAAGATAATAACAAATCTTAATGTTATATTAGAAGGAGATTATTTTATTTAAAACGTTTTAAAAAATAAACAATTATATAATGAATTTTTTTAGAATTGCAGTTTGTGAATCGATATTCACTTTTTATATAGATTCTTGTGAAATTCAAAATATTAAGTGAACATACCAAATAAATGATATATTTGATCATTAAATACATAAAAAATAATAAAAAACAAAATTATTAATACATCAATTTTGGACTGCATTTCTAGGAACTTTTCATTTCTTTTTGATAATAGTTACTAAATTGCTTAACAGTGTTTTTAGCCAACAGATTTTAAAATGGTATTTGAACTAACAAAAAGATACTGATATTACAGAGAGTTAATTCAGGTCATCAAAGAGTATTACGCAGTACACATCGTTCAGGTGGTCCTCAAAGCAGTGTAGACAGAAACAGTAATAATTCTTCACCTCAATTGCAACGGTCGCATTCTCCTTCACCCTCTGTTTCTTCCCCTGCAACTCCTTCAGTACAATCTGACATTCCTGCCTCCTGTGTACAAACTTCTACTGGTACAACTTCTAAAGCAACAGATTTGCAGGTATTTGCAATCATCATCAATATGCATTATATATTCGTTAATTTTCATCCGTTTCCATTCATGTCTTTATTTGGCTTCATTGAATGTTTAGAGTTGAGGCAGTGTTTCAACATTTTGTTTTTGCATGTAGCAAACATCATTCACGAATTTACTAGATGTTCACTTCAGCGATGGTTGGGCATTTTGATTCATAGCTTACGGACAAGTTTCATTATTTTCTCTATACATAGTTTCACATAATAGTTACTGTATTGGCTGCTACATTATGTTTGTACATTATGTTCGTATATTATGATTAATTATTATTACTAAATTTTTATAATCTGTTACATTTCATTGTTTTTCATTATTAAAGATACCAGATTTGGTGAATGTTCAAAATAATCTATTTCGATTAAAAATTTTTGAAACCTTTATATATCAATATTATTAAAGATATTAGATATATTCTATTCTGGTTTAATAATTTAAAAAAATGTTATTAAAGTAGAAAATAGTTAAGTTGTAAGATGTTTGAAAGTGCGTAAATTTATATACATATTGGGTGTAAAAGTCTTGATATTTTGTGGCAAGTAAATATAAATAAAATACGAGGGTATATCGAAATATAACAAGACTGGTGCTCTACGCCGTTCACGATTCGAAGACGTGCACGTCATCAATGATGGCAAAACAATGTTGCAAACCATCATTTGCAAAATCCATTGGAAAAATCGATTTGTTTACATTTTAGGTTAGTAAACACTTATGTCAAACTTGCAATATTTAGGTTATAAGTGCGAGTTATGTCAAACTTGCAATATTTAGGTTATAAGTGCAATATATAATATGAAATTGTAGTAGAATACAAATACGATTTTACTTCTGTCACAGCTGATAAAGGCAGCGCCAGTCCATCATTATCGCGTTCTGGTTCACAGTTTGCAATCGCATATGCAACAAGTCACTTAACATTGGCTGCAAAACGCTTTTGGAATTGCAAACCAAAAGTAAAAAGACGCAAAATGTGACAGAACGATATGTGTCAACACTGAACTTTCGCACCAACATAAATATGCAGTCGTAGTAGAGATGATATAACCTACTCCTTGAGCGGAGTAGGTGCACCTACCTGGATTCCAGTTCCGAACTAGGTGTGGCAAACTAGGTGCACAAATCAGTTCCGGCACCGACCGATTGTGAGTCATATTTTGCGTCCGATCAGTCAGGGTAATCTTTATGTTTACTTAGGCACACAGCTTGGATATACAAATAGCAGTTAAATTATTACATTTTAAATGAGGTGTCAGATTGAAATTTATAGATTGTTTTTTTAAATTAAATTGCATACGATATACATACATACATAGGTTTAAAATAATTTTTGTATGCTTTTCAATGCAACACTAGAAAATCCCATGTCATTCTAATATGCAACGTGTTGAATGTATTTAATTTATTGACGGCGGCGGTTAGAAAGAATGTTTAAAGTTAGACAAAAAGAAACATTCGTTAAACTAATCACAAAAATAATACCATAAATATAGTATTATCGCCTATTTCTTATACAAAAAATATAAAGTCTAGTCGACATAATGTTACTGTTCAAAAAAGTGAAGACTAGAAATGTATGATGTATTAAAAGAAACACATCACTTGGTTTATTTGTATTTTCTCTACCTTCCTTTACCAAATAGGATATATTTCGATTAGTTGCATAATAAGTATTGTCGTTGTCGGTTGTAGTTTTGTGGAATATAATTTAAATTTTATAAATATTTAAGAATGAGTTCTAATAGGCAAACCAGTATTGTATGGTATTGTTTTTCTGTAGTTGATAAAGACTTTGCTAAATGTAATTTATGTGGCCAAAGAATGTGTTACAAAAGTTCTACTTCGAATATGAAAAGACATATTAACCGCAAACATCCAACAGTCAATATAATTATAGGACAAGAAAATATTGAAACACAAAGTATACCATCGATCCCTCACCAACATGTAAGTTATATATTTTAAAAATTTTCTAAGTTTCTACTATTATATTATTAATAGGATAGTCAAGAACAAACTCCTATAAAAGTAAGAGAAACATCTGCGAAGGATCTTTCAAAAGCGAGTTCAGCATTAGTTA
This sequence comes from Melolontha melolontha, assembly GCA_935421215.2. Lineage (NCBI taxonomy): Eukaryota > Metazoa > Arthropoda > Insecta > Coleoptera > Scarabaeidae > Melolontha > Melolontha melolontha. The sequence continues at coordinate 206,167,973 of OW285235.1, forward strand.
CTTCTGATGCCATTAGTACTACTTCATATGCCGATGAATGTGAAAAAAATCATAGATGATCAATTGTTCAAACTCTTTACTCTCGATTATCAACCGTTTCGAATCATAGAAGACAAAGGTTTTCGTCAATTTGTGAACGCCTTAAATCCTGCGTATAACTTGCCAAATAGGCAAACTATTTCAAAAACTCTAATTCCTGCTTTGTACGAGAGATGTTTAAAAAAATGCAAAGCTGAAATAAAAACTGTATCAAGTGTTTGTATAACAACCGATTGCTGGACTTCAGTAAATAATGATAGTTTTATGGGTATCACAGCTCATTATTTAAGTAAAAATTTTGAGATGAAGTCCATGCTTTTACAATGTGCTCCTTTTAATGAAAGTCACACAAGCAAGAATTTGTCAGAAAATTTGAAAAAATGTATATTAGAGTGGGATTTAGAAAAAAAAAATTAGCTGTAAGCGATAATGCAGCTAATGGGTTAAGAGCAATAACACAAGAGTTACAATGGAGCCACTTTAGTTGTTATGCCCATTCTCTCAAGTTAACTGTTCAAAATTCTTTAAAAGAAGATACAATAGCAAATATTATAACAAAAGTTAAACAAATCGTTAGCCATTTTAAAAGAAGCTCTGTTGCAACTTCGAAATTAATTTCTCAACAAAAAAGTGCTGGTATCGAAACACCGAAAAAAGTTATACAAAACGTAGAGACTCGTTGGAATTCCACATTTTATATGTTACAACGATTTGTTGAATTGGAAGATTCAATACGGATGACAATTGCACTTTTAAATACATCCTTACCACAAATATGTTTAGATGAATGGGACCTTATAAAAGATTTAATTAAAATTTTATTTCCATTTGAAAATATCACAAAAGCTGTGAGTGGTGAGCGTTACATGACTGCTTCTCAGGTTATTGTATTTACTGCTAGTTTGTTGAATATTATGGACGACTTATTGAAAAACAAGGAAACCATATTAAGAAGTAAGCAGTCACTGCAAGTTATACGTAGTTTAAAGGAGGGACTAGAATTCAGATTTAAGAATATCGAATTTAATGCAATATTATCAGCTTGCACTTTTTTGGATCCGAGATATAAAATATATGCCTTTAAGGAGGAGTTAAGAAACAATTGATAAATAAAATTTCAGTGTTAATATTGGAAAAATCAAAAACATCCACTGCTCTTCAACCCATGCCATCAACCTCAAAGGCAGAAGATTTCTTTAATATATGGACCTCAATAGATAAAATGTTATCTAATGTTGAAGTCCCAGGGTCTGCAAATTCTCGCGCAATAATGGAAGTGCAACGATATTTAGAATGTGAAATGGCTGATCGAAATCAGAATCCATTTCAGTGGTGGAAGGACAGTGAATATTTATTCCCGAATCTAAGTATCATTGTAAAGGAAATATGTTGTGCAATGGCTACTTCAGTTCCATGCGAGAGACTTTTTTCTAAAGCGGGGTATATTTTAAATGAAAGAAGAACACGGTTAAGTGCGAGTAAAGTAGAAAAACTAGTTTTCCTGAATATGAACGATGACTTCATTTAGATTTAAATACATAAATTAAAACTATTTTTTATGTATTAGTTCTTATTATTTTTACTTTTTATTATATATTTTTGTGTAGCTAAAAATTTAGTTTTTCTTATGACTAGAAATTATACTAATTATTTAAAAATAAATATACATATTTGGTTGCACAATTCTATATACAATTATTCGGAATCGCAGCAACTACAATTGCCAGTTGTATTTATTTATACATATAGGAGTAGTTGCTTCGTTTATTTCTCACATTTCGCTTCGCTTTATCGGACTCGTTCCAGGCGGACCTACTCTTTTACATAATACGATGCGAATATGTAGGTGCAACTGCGAGATCAACTCTCGGACGCTCCGACTTGAACGATCGGAATCAGAATTGTACGACTCGGAATCGTTTCAATCGGATCTACTCTTTTGGAAAATGCGAAATACGTGCACCTGCTCCGGCACGCGAACTAGGTTCAAAGGAACAGATTCGGTTCAGAGCAACCACCTCTAAGTCGTAGTGATGTTGATATAAATATTATACTTCGTTCATTGTTTTTGTGTTGATGATTCCGAAAATTCTGTTGATGACGTGCACGTCTTCGAATCGTAAACTGCGTACACAACTAGAATTTTATAACAAAGAATAGAACATGAAACTCCCGTCTCTAATGTACTTTTCCTTAAGTAGGCTTTAATTTAGACGTTTATTACGAATTAATTACTGAATTGTCAGTGTTTGATGTACCTATCGAAAAAATGAGAGTGGACCAAAGATGTGCAATAAATTTTTTTGTTCGGTTGGGTAAGACTACAACTGAAACTTTTGAAATGATTAAAACTGCATACCCAGATGATAGTTTATGACAATATAGAGTGTTTGAGTGGCACAAGACATTCAAACACGGTTGTGAATCAGAGGAAGATGAACTTCGACGCGGGCGACCACCAACTGGATTTATTCAAAAATTGCAGAATTGCATATATCGTATTTCTGACATTGTTAATTTGTCTTATGGTTCCACTCTCGGTATCTTTAATCTTCATCAATAATTTTTTTATTTATGAAGATTAAGGATGCCGAAAGGTGGCGGCAAAATGGATTCCAAAAGTGATGACCGACGAACAAAACCAATCGAGTGACAATTAGTCGGCAGTGGAAAAGGCAGCTGCAGCATATCATTTTTTAAAACATTTACATGGGATGAGAGTTAATTTTATCATTACGACCCTGAATTAAAGTCGCAAAGTATGCAATGGAAACACAAAGGCAGTCCAAGGCCGCAGCCGGCGAAAACTGAAAAGTGCCGGTAAAAGTGATGCACTTAATTTTTTTTAATAAATGGGACATTATTTATGATCACATTGTACCTAGAGAACATACAGTAACTAAAGAGTACTATTCTAATGTACATCGAAGAACCCTAATGGCAAAATTAAAGAAAAAGCGGCCGCTTTATCAAAACATCGGTTGGAGCCTGCATTACTACAATGCTCCGGCTCACAGATAAGCGATTTGTCAACGGACACTTGAAGACCTGGTGGTGTAAATGATGGTTCACCCTTTCTACTCACCTGACATTGCTCCATTTGACTTCCATGTGACTTTGTTTCCTGAAGTCAAAATAGAATTGAGAGGTCGAAAATTTGAGTCGAATTTAGAGTTCAACCCGGTGATGGGTATACTAAATCGACTTTTAAAAATTATTTCTCAGATGTTTATAACAAGTGGACAAAACGATGGGACAAGTATATTGCATAGAATGGAGAGTATTTTGAAGAAAACTTCAATAACTATAGTTGAAGTTTTCTGAATAAATGTTTCATTTTTGTACTACAGCACCAGTCTCGCTATTTTCTGATATTTCTTCGTAATTTATTCAATTATATAATTTTCATAATGCTCAGAATCCTTTCCTTCAATAATTGGGCAGCATTTGAATACTTTTGTTATAACCATTGTCTGATTTATTATCAAAAAGTGAGTCTTTTACATGTTCTAAATACAGAACAAACATATAGGAAGAGTAACTACAAATAAATTTTTAGTCAAATATTCTCTAGTGGATTACGATATACGGAAGTTTGAATATAAATAAATAAAAATCAACTGATTATTGTTTATTATTATATTACTGATACAACAATCCATAAGCACTCCGTAAAAATGTTTTCTTAGATGGTACAGAAAATATTTAACTGCTTAACAAAAGCTCTAATATTTGTGGGTGCCTTCGGCCTCTAGGATCTCAACTTTTTGGTTTTACCTCAGCTTGAATAAAATGCTACATTGTGAGATGCTGTTGCTCAGTAAATTCTTCTTGTATAATTTTTTGATGTATTCTTTTTTGTTAATACAGTACTTTTCTTTTTGCATTTTTTTCGCTGATAATAATTTAAAATATTGGACATGTTGATGAAGTGACCTTCATTTTGGAGATGTATGTTTATTCTTGTTATTGCAAAATGTAGGGAATTTAAGTGGAAAAATTTATTTGTAAAAACATACTTATACAAAGTCAAAGATATACTGAATGCAGGCAGTAAAATATGTACCTTGTATTTTTATTCAAAACTTCAGTCAATTTACTAAAAATTATTTCACCTGAAGCGCCATGTGCTTTTGAAGTAGCATTCTTAAAATGCTCAATTATTTGCATAGCTTCTACTAGGGTCAAATCCTTTTCTTCAAGTTTCGTGATAACTTTGCTTGTAAAGCTCTTTATTTTTACAAATGCTAAATTTTGTTTAACTGCCTCATTTTTTTTTCCAATCCTTACTATTGCTTAGGAGGCGGGTCCAAAAAGTTCTAATACAATCTTGAAAGACTCGCAATGATCATAATAGCAAGCAGCATCTAGCCACGTACCTCATCTTGTAATAACGGGTTTAGGAGGAAGTGGTACATCCGCCATTCTACAGTGCATTATGTTGGATGGTTTGTTGCCATTGTATAGTGAGATTTTCATGCGATGAATTTACGATATCCAGCTTTTACTTTCGCGCCATTGATAAAGTGGCGCCCAGACAGAAAGTTCTTTATTAAATAGATTAGTAATACGCTAGAGGAATATTCTATACAGAAAGTGGTAGCAACTCTTCTAGTCCATCGAAATCTAGTTTAACGCCAGGCCTGGCGTTATCCTGCTGGAAAACGACACGATTTCTGTTGACTAGTGCAGGATAGGATATCTTGTCAAATTATGTAAAAATGTTGTTCAAAGTACAATTAGCGTTATCGCTACACCTTCAGATACTATCTCAAAATGGATAGTATCCTCGTAATTGCATCAAACGCTGAGAATCATCTTCGTTTCAAAGCTTTTGCGTTTTAGAACAGACTGGCCCGAGTTAACCCACTGGTTGGATCTATTAGGATTACAAAGATAAATCCATTTTTCATCGCATGTTACTGTTTTTTTTGGGGCACTTGTCTGTATCGCCTGTTTATTTTTCCTAACATTCGAGATAACGAACATCAGTCCATCATGAGGGTCCAAGCTCTTGCCATAATTGCCGCATACTGATAGTTGGAGTTGTCTCAGAACTTTTACGAAGAATATTTTTATTTACAGTCGACAATTTCCATGATTGCTCTTGACGATAGATTTGTCCATTTTTGAATTCTTGGTAGCGCTTTTGTGAGGTACGACGAGAGTTGACATTCGTGCTTTCTACTTCAGCTAATATAAGAGCAGCATCAACAGTACTTCCCCCAATTTCCAATAATGACGCAATATTGCTAAAATCTCTATCTACATCGTGACAAGAAGTTGTTGATGATGGATGATTAATTGAGCTATTTCCATCCTTTATAGGATTTGAATAATCCGACGTTTCGGCAGTCAATCTACTGTCATTTTCAGCGTAGCCCTGAAAAGGGCAGATTTTAGCCAAACCCATGTCTGACATATTATGTCTTCCCAATTTTTTTAAATTGTGAAATGTGAGATTCGAACCAGGTCTGAAATTCGAAAGTTTTAACTCAGTCAAGCACACTAACTACTGGACAGAATATTAAAAACCTCTTAAAACCTCTATTTAAGCTACAAAGCTGTAGTTTTTATGTTCTACATTACTGCACCGTGTTGGGTGCACCTTGGGTAATCTTGTCTATTTTGTATCTGGTTCCGTGGTTGTAGGTCTCCTCTGTACATTTTCCTTATAACTGATACCCAGACTTCTTTAATCTCAGGCTTGGTGTACTTACGGCGTTTGGTGTTCTATGGTGCCTCTTACAGCTTTCTTTCCCAGGATTATTACATTTTCCCATGTAATCATGTGTTCCTCTTCCCATACATGTGGAGCCAGACGTGATTTATCGGTATCTTCCAGCCGGGCCTGATGAGCGACTGAGAGAGCCCTTTCTGATGTTCTTTGATCTTGACTTGTAGAGGCCTGCCTGTTTCTCCGATATATTTTCTTCCACTTTCGCATGATACTTCCTATGTACAGTCTTTGGTTCTCTGATTTTCATTGTCTGGTTTTGTTTTTGTCAGGGTGGGTATCATGGTATTTGTTGTCGTCATGGCTGTTTTGATCCCATAGTCGTTGCCTATTCTTATTTTTTTTTCTTTCTGATAGACCTTTAATTTACAGGATTACCGTGGAGCACACGCTGAGTTGCTGTTCTTGTGCTACTTTATTCTCCCATGTTTTTGACAACATCTTTTCTGTATATCTATTTTGCTTTAATATGTTTGTTACGTTCTTCAGCTCCTCTTTTCTATCCCTTTCATCTGAGCAGATGTTATTTGCTATGTCGTATAAGCACCTGGCTACTCCAGCTTTAATATTTTGGATGGTTGGATTCATAGTGGATACGTTTTATTGACGAATAATATAAACTAACCATTAACGAAGTTCGTAACTAGACATCGTATAATATTTGTTAGTATGACGTATAACATTTAAAACATCCGAATTGTTATAGATAATTTATCTTTACTAAAGTTTACTAATGCACCAAAATGAAAAAAAACTTTCACTACCCTAATTTATAAACAGATGGGAAAACAGCAAACCTGCAACATTCCATTGCTATTGCTTTAATGCTAATGAGATCTTATGTCACTATTATGCTAAACTATATGTCCAAATATCTTTATTTTAAATGGATTTATACTCATTTCTAACTAATATTTTGACATTAAAAGTAATTATTCATTCGTTTTGAACAGAAAGATGGGAAAATAAGAGTGCTCTTCATACAACCATAGCATTAATTCAAAAAAATTATTAATAAGGAAATTATTGAACATACAGTGTGGCCCAAAAGTCGCGCAACCGAATGAAAAAAAAAGAAATGAAATTGTGTAGTACAAATACAAAATTTATTCTTCTATAATAAAAATAATACAAATATGTTTGAACAAAAACTGACTCTTTGGGATCACAGCTTATGTTCGAAGTGTCCTCCACCTTCTTCAATGCATCTCAGACATCGCTTTTTAACCGCGTTACAAATGCGCCGAAGTAATTGTTTGTCATCATTGAGTTTGGCGACTTCTTCGGTTATAACATTTTTCATGGTCTCAATATCCGGCAACTGATGATGGAATACCTTATCCTTTAAAATACCCCACACAGCGAAATCTAGTGGGGTTACGTCCGGAGATCTCGGAGGCCATTCGACTTGACCTCTTCTTCCAATCCATCCGGGAAAAAATTCATCGAGAAATTCGCGAACAATTAAAGCGTAATGTGCTGGAGCACCATCTTGTTGAAGAGTAAACATTGACCAGCAAACACTGGGTTATTGGCAAGTTTTTCACGTAGTTCCATCAACAAATCGAGGTATGCAACACCTGTTACAGTATTGTCGAAGAAATAGGGGCCGACGATTCCGAAGGCGCAAACACCAAGCCATACCGTTACTCCAGGCACGTTTAATTTTTCTTGAATGGTGATATGCGGATTTTCAGTGGACCAGTACACACAATTGTGTCTATTGATGCGCCCATTTAATTTAAATTGAGCTTCGTCCGACCACAAAATTGTTTTGAAGAAATTTTGAAAGGCTTCACATTGAATGACATACCATTCTGCGAACTGTAGCCGACGATCCGGATCATCTTCTGTCAATGCTTGTAAGAGGCGTGGTCTGTAAACCTTCAAACCTAGTTCCTTCATTATTCGCTGTAGGGTAGAACGAGAAATATCCAGTTCATTTGCGGTTTTTCGGACAGATCGCGCAGGCGATTCAATAAAACTCTGAGCTACAGTTTGTAAGTTATCATCTGTCCTCAGACTACGCGGCCGGCCTGTACGCTTGGAATCATCCACAGAACCGTTTTTTTCGAATCTTTTTATCAAGCGATAAACAGTCTCACGCCTCGGAACTTGACAGTCAGGGAATTTTACCGCGAAATCAGAAAAAATGTGTTCATAATCAGCATGGTAACGATAGTACGAAGACACCAAGAATACCCGTTGCGCTACACACTTACAAACTCCGACAAGATATTGCTTCACACACAGACAACCGCTGTACTGCCGACAGACCAGCCGTCAACCTTGCATTAGGGGGAGAATGGCGCATGTGTATTTCATTTTGACGTTGCGCCACGTGGTATATCGCTTCAAATAATGACTATCCTATTATCAAAATAATTTGTATAATACAAAGGTATTTTTAATAATATAAAATATTATTAAAAATCTGGTGTGAAGAACACAAATACAGGTTCACTATTAATATTTTTGTGAACGTGTCCGAAAGTATCTCTCCCCAGAGACGTAGATACGTATTTCACCTTTCTACAGGCTCATCGGTACGCCCCTGCGGGAGAAATAATATTTCCAGACACATTCACAAAAAAGAACCACATCACAGAAATTATCCAGATCGGGCGTAGAAGTAAATTCAGCGCTGCCTGTTGTCAGACAGCCGAAGTACCTCGCCCCGTCCACATAACCAATGTGAAGTAACGACGCCCTTCCAAAGGTGGCACAGTCATTGGAAGGGCGTCGTTACTTCACATTGGTTATGTGGACGGGGCGAGGTACTTCGGCTGTCTGGATAATTTCTGTGATGTGGTTCTTTTTTGTGAATGTGTCTGGAAATATTCTTTCGCCAGCAGGGGCGTACCGATGAGCCTGTAGAAAGGTGAAATACGTATCTACGTCTCTGGGGAGAGATATTTTCGGACACGTTCACAAAAATATTAATAGTGAACCTGTATTTGTGTTCTTCACACCAGATTTTTAATAATATTTTATATTATTAAAAATACCTTTGTAATATCCTATTAGCTTTTTTTGATTTGGTATTTTTATGACTATAATTTGCATTAATTTCTACCTTTTTTTTTAGAGCTCTAAAGATATTTTTTAACACATTCCAATATTCTTGAATTTATTGTCTATGCTTAAACCAATAAAAAAATGATTTACTTCTACAAGATTTCTTTTCATGTTACAATGATACATATCGTGACCAGTTTCAACTGACCGTAGTTGATTATATTAAAATCCTTAGATTAGAATATTTTAATATTCGTAGATTGCCAGCATTTTTTGTTTTTGTATATGTGCTTCTTCTTTTTCTGTCATTATTGTTTGTTGTCGATCGTTGTGTGGTATTTTTGTTGCTCTTCTCTCTGTATATTCTTGCATTCTAATTAAAAATAACATTAATTTGATCACCATCAGCGAGAAATGAGACATACCAAGAAGGCTAAACTTTATAGCCAATGTTACATTGCCGTCAATCTAAATATTTTATTGCCAACTGCCGACACTTGAGATCGCTCATGTTATTCTGAATAAGTGTCAGAGAATTTAATTTTAGGTTAAACATGTCGATTAATATTTTATCTAAAAAGTCCACTGTGTAATTTTATTTTTAATTTTAAATAATCCAATAAAAGCGTTTTGGGACCGCACGAAATACTCAGCTGTTGTATCGGGAGTACGATGAACCTTACTAAATCGTATATATCGCATGTTCATAACTTATACAGGCTGGTCCTTAAGTTCGTCGAGAAATTTTAGGGTGCGATTCCTTGGGTTATCTCGAGAGAAATAGTTCCTATAAACATTTAATTTTTCAAAAAAAAAAATTTTATTTCAAAAATTTAAGAAACGGTTACAATAAACCCTAAAAGTACTGTTGAAAATGACCACCAACAGATGGTATGCAGGCTTCTATTCTCTTATTCAATTGCATACTCACACGCTGAAGAAGTCCGGGAGTGTATCGTATTGTTTCGCATCCAACAATTATGCGATTTCTTAGGTCATCGAGATCTTGAATTGGCGAAGTATAAACAAGGGATTTTAAATGTCCCCACAGAAAGAAGTCTAGAGGGTTCAAATCAGGTGACCTTGGAGGCCGCGGCTGGTTCGGAACTTCCACTCCTCGACCTATCCATCTATGCTGATATGTCCTATTTAAAAATTGCCTAGCTTGTAAACTAAAGTGTACTGGAGCGCCGTCATGCATAAACCAAAGTTCATTTCGGATCAAAAGTGGAATATCTTCTAAAAGGCCAGGCAACTCGTTTTCAAGAAATAGCCGATATGATGCACCATTAAGTCGTATAGGAAGGAAAAAGGTACCAATTAAATAATTATTAATTATCCCCGCCCATACATTTAAGGAAAATTGCTCTTGAAAGTGCATCTCCCTTATGGCATGCGGATTTTCATCTGACCATAAATGGTTGTTGTGGAAATTCCTAATACCATTTCTGGAGAAGTTCGCCTCGTCAGTAAATAAGAATGTAGGTTAGAAATTGTGCATTTTGGGCAATTTTTTGTCGGAACCAATCACAAAGGACTAAGCGGAAGAAGAGCCTGAACTCTCTGAATATGGAAAGGATATAATTGTTGATCGTGTAATATCCTTAAGATGGTTTGATGGCTGGCGTTTACCGTTACACCAATCTTTCTTGTACTGGTTTCTGGATGTTCATCGATTATCTGCAGAACAGCTTCCTCTAAATCGGGTGTTCTTTTAGTTTGAGGTCTTCCCGGAGTATTTTTGTTTCTCTCAAATGTACCAGTTTCTGCTAGACGACGGTGAATATTACTGAAGGTTTCCGCACAAGGTACAAGTCGTCGAGGATATTTTTGTTGGTAAATACGCCTTGCTTCATAACTATTTCCATTAGCTAGACCGTACACAAAATGCATATCTCCCATTTCAGCATTTGTATAACTCACCATAATTACAAAAAAAGATTTGTAGATACGAACTTTCAAATTAATTATTGTTTGACAATACTTATGACAGTTACGTAAGTACAAATAAATGCTGTAAACATGACAACCAACACAACAGTTCCCTAAATCGATTTCTAAATTTTTGAAATAAAAATTTTTTTGGTGAAAAATTAAACAGCCTGTATCTCTACAACGGAAAACTTTAGGAAAAATGTTTATAGGAACTATTTCTCTCGAGATAACCCAAGGAATCGCACCCTAAAATTTCTCGAAGAAATTAAGGACCACCCTGTATGTAAATCCATTCATTGTAAACAAATACGTCTGCGTATCTGCAAGCGACACGGAATATACGGACGGCACATATCGGTTGAGCCAGGACGGGCAGCGGTACTCAAAATTTATCCGTTATAAAATTTTTTTTTCGCAATTTTTTTTAAATTAAAAGTAACAATTGGCATGTATTTTAGTAGTATAATTATGACACTTATTCGTAATAACCTGGTATAGTAATCCGTATACTATTAGGTGGTATCAGATTCTGCACGTTTTTTTTAATTGTTGTCAAGCTTAAAAATAAAAAATTAATTGCAATAAATATATTTTGAGCTTATAAATTATAATACAATTACAAATATATATTTCTAAGTCTATGCTATACTAAGCATATTCATAAACCGGTTGTCCGTTATTGTTTGAAGCTGACAGCATGTGTCAAATTTATGTTAAGATTGCACCACTGCACTTGATTTCGACCGCAACAATTAACGTTAGCGTCCCATGCGGTAATCACTTTTAACGTAAATATAAAAATTGTTTGACGAAATCAAACACAATATCATTACTTTTCAAAATGTTTATTACCAATATTTACTAATTATAATTATTTAAGCAAAAGGGATAGGTTGTCCTGCATTCCAAACAAAAAATTGCGCGGTATTGTTTAACGTGTAGCCAAATGCCACAAATACTTTTACCTTTTTTTTTTTAAGGTAAATACATTTATGTTTGATACAGATGTGAACAGCTTATGGCTAAAACAAATTTTTATGCGGAAACAGCTTTGTGTTTAAAAGCTAAACCAAAATATAATGAGGTTATGTATACTTTTGTTGGAAATAGTTTCATATTAATAATAATTTAAGAACCAACAAAATATCTGTCTCATTTTATTCACCACTGTTTTGCCGATAATATTGATTGTGTATTAACATGTTTCTACTAATTTCAACAGGCCGATAATGGCTGTAATACAGCACATGCAGTACACCGATTTTCATGTGGCCGGTTAGAAGTACCGCCCTCGAGATGCGCATGAAATTCATAGGTAGGGGAACCTCTAGTTTTACTTAATCCTAAGCCTTTCTACCGTTAAGTGTAGCTAGCAAAGAGTTTGCATTTCATTTTTCCGAATACTGTCTCTATCTAACACTGACCCTTACTTAACGCACGTACAAATTCTCCCACCGGCCACATGAAAATCGGTGTACTGTACTAAGGTTTAGCTCTATTGCTAATTGTTTTTTAAAGCTGACGAACGAAAATTAATAGGCAAATATTTTTAAACATAACCTGGCATTTAATATCCAATGTTACTTATGTAAATTTGATCATTTTAGGAGTTATGTAAATTAAAAAATAATTCATAGAGGAATAAATAGTGAACGAAAAAAATATAATAAAAAACTATAATATCCCTAATGTTAATTGTTGCGGTCGAACTCAAATGCAGTAATTCTAATTTAACCAAAATGTAACACAAACTGTCAGATTCAGCAGTAAAGGGACGCCCGTTATACTGTTAGGCGGCACAAGATTGGTAATGTCTCTACTTAACTACTGAGGCAGGGTCTTATCTTTCATAACAGCAGTATTTGCGATTACATTTTGCTGTATCATATTGTTTTATTTTTACTATGCATATACAATGTGTCTGTAAATGATCGTACGTCAATTGTGTTGGCACACCCACATTATCTCTCAACTTGTGGCTACACTGTCGCTTATGTCAATTTTAACAGAGCCCATTGACGTTTGTTTTGTGTATTATTTGGCGTCGATTTATTGATATCTATTAAAATGTTTACGACTGAACATGATGCATTTATTCTTATGGCTCACTTTCGGAGTGCATCTCGAAACCACAATGGGACGTGGTCATATAATTTGCGGAAAAAATGTCAATTATAAAGTTTTTGGTCGCCACAAACGTGAAATTGTAAAACGATTTGAGACAAAAAAAAACTGTATTTGCAAAGGTAAAACAGGGCGACCAACAGTATTAACGGAACCTGTTGTTAATGATCTTCGAAAACGAATGAATCGAAGTCCACAAAAATCATTACGAAAGTTATGAGCACACTCACAGTATATAGGTTACATATTTAAAGCAAAGCAAGTCCTTTACGTGTTTTTTGAAGGTATTACTAGGGCTAGTTGCACAAAAGCGCTACATAAAAATTTTCGCATGCATCCCTTACCGAGTTTCTGTTGTTCAACAGTTGTACCCTCGCGACTATAAACAACGAGTAGTATATTGCCTGTGGTTTAACAAGCAACTAAATAATAATGATTTACTCGATTTAACCTTTTTCACTGATGAAGTATGGTTTCATTTAACCGGGTATGTAAATAGTCAAAATTACCGAACATGGGCTACGGAAAATCCACACATACTTGTCGAAAAAGATCTGCATCCCATAAAAGTTCGAGTCTGGGGTTACAATATCAAGACGAAAGAAGGATAATAAGGCCAGTTTTCTCTAATGAAACAATTAACGCAGAGAGATACCAAACTGTTATTTTGACAGAATTTATTAATTAGCTACATGATGAAATAACATTGGGTTATTTCTAACAGGACGGAGCCACTGCTCATACTGCAGGTGCCAGCATAGCATATTTGCAGGAGTTTTATGATGATCGTATTATCAGCCAAAGCCTGTGGCCACCAAGAAATCCAGACTTTACACCACCAGATTATTTCCTTTTCGGACATATAAAGAATAGTGTTTTTAAAAACCGCTTACACACATTAGAGGAACTTAAACACGCAATTAGACGTGGAATTGAAAACATCACTCAGGAAGAGCTTTGTCGTGTATTTGAAAGTATGAAACGACGAGTAAACTTGTGTTTACAAAATAATGATGGACATTTTCAACAGTTTTTGTAAAAATGAAGTATTTTTCTACTCATGAGTGTTCTTTTCATTAAATAAAGCATTTCTTGCATACTCAGTTAACAAATTCACATAAACATAACCTTAGTCTTTATTATTAATATTGCCACCAACGGTACAAAAATAAAATCCATCTTACCAACATAATTGATGTTCGATCATTTACAGGTACACGATAATTTGTGTATTTACCACAAATCTATATATATAAAAATGAATGTTTGTCTGTATGTCCTTTATAGAATCGTAAACTATGCATTTGATCATGTGATGATCTTTAGCAAAGTTGTTGTGCATGAGCCCACGAAGGTTTCTAAGTTGGTACGACCAATTTTCGACAGATGGCGCCACTGTCATTCCAATGAATTTCATATATTGCCGTGACAGTTCATGCTGATTTGAATTGAAACGAAAACAGCGAACGAATGATGACGTTTCGAGTTGTGGGTGACATAAAAATTTATGTAAATTGTGAAATTCATGTCCGACTCACATTGAACAGACAATATTGTGCGTATATTTTTATTTGGGAGCGTTTTTCGAATAGTTGGATTAAATATGGAGAATCCATGCTTCTCACATAGGCAGCTCTATGTGGCCTGCTCACGCGTCGGAAAACCTTCTAATTTATTCGTTTACGCACCAGATGGAAAAACAAGAAATATTGTGTATCCCACAGCACTTCAATAAATATCGAATTGAAACGAAACGCTGCAATGTCACAATTTTTTCAAAATGAACAAAATCAATAAAATGACTCAAAATGAATTGAATATTTGTGTAGTGTCTTTACTTCAAATTTTAGTTGGTGGCGTAGCAACGCGCGCAGGGTACAGCTAGTATTTTATAAAAATTGAGTTAAAAATACATATGATTATACTCTATTTTTAAAGTAGAGAGACGAATTTCTGAACAGACCACTTTGACAGTGAAATCTCATTGGTTGAAAGCAATTTGGCCTTGCTTTCAACCAATGAGATTTCACTGTCAAAGTGGTCTGTTCAGAAATTCGTCTCTCTATTTTAAAAATAGAGTATAGTTTGTTTTTTTTTTCAAAATATGTTTTAAGAAATGTGATTTTCCAAAATATTAAGAATAATAAATAAATATTATTTATATTATTTGAGAATAGTTTTAAATTATAATCCAGGGTAGGGGAAATTTCGGCGGGAAAAAAATAATTCTTATATGTATAATAAAAAGTCTTTCTTTCTTTGGGGGCTGTGGTTATGTAAAACCTCAAAAAAGGTATAAAACCCTTTACCACAATTAATAATTGTATCCTAAATATATATTTCGACAACTAAGTTGTCATCATCAGTAGGTAAAACCACTAGTCGTCGAACATGGGGCGCAGTAAAGCTAACAGATAGAAGCGCGCATAACTTTACACGGCGTCCACGTATACACGAACAGTGATTTTACCTACTGATTATGACAACTTAGTTGTTTAGGATAGAATTATGAATTGTGGCAAGGGATTTCATACCTTCTTTGAATATGTATAATAATTGATGCGGGGAATAAGTTATTAAAAGTACATTAATAATCACTAGACTATTTCCATTAGCTTGTTTGTACGCGATCTTTATAAATTTATGTTTGTACCGCTCGGTGTGCAACACATACCGAGTGACTATAAGTGATTGAAGCAAATATTTAAACTTGGTAACTTTCAGAAATTGACTTGCCTGATCATTTGCTTTAAATTTATCTTTTTTAGTTAGAACATTTTGTATAAATATAGATGACATATGGTTAAATTTTGTTGTTTGACGTTCATTTCATCAAATTTTTGAAATATTGAATTTAGAAATCGGGCATGTCAACATAAATTTGCATAATTGTTGTAATCTTAATGAAAGTTTCAATCATTTATAGTCAACCGTTATATTTTTATTATGTCGATTTACACAGATAATTTCATCATCAATTATATAAAGAAACCGAAACTTGCTGACCTATAAATCATATCTTTGCCACTAGTAATTAAAAGGTATACTCTTCATGCTTTTATTCTTTTGCGTTTGCTTTTTTCATAAAAATATATAATAAATTTTAGTCATATGCTTATTGACAAAATTTTAAATATAATCTTGTTTAGACGAAATATATTTCTTTTCTTATTGTCAGAGGTTACTGCAAGTACATTGTTTTAGGCCACAAATTCAAATGACATGGAACCATCGACATCATCGTCCACATCTAATTCATCAACAGGTACTCCTGCTCCTGTGGAATTACATCCACGTAAAAGAAAAATGAAACCTAACAAAGATATGTCAGCAACGCCATCAGATGCCCCTGAACAACCTGCAGTTTCGGAAATGCACCCACATGAACAACCCATAACAAATTGTTACCAACTGTTTTTAAATATACGAAAACAGGTTAGTAGAAATTGTTACTTTTTTTAATTGTTTTATACTTGTGTAATTTACAGATTGAGAAGAGGAGAAAATCTTTATTTCCTGTACAACCAAAACCTCCACAGGGTTTCAAGGATTACTTGATGAACAGGTGTACTTACGTCCTTGCTGGTAATTCACCAACAACACCAAATATAACATACCCCTCTACGTTACCATCACCAATGAAGGACATTTTTACAGATCAAGAGAAAGAAAGATACAGGTTGCGAATGCAGGTTTGATAAAATGAATTCATACTTAATAGTTACATAATTAATCCACTTATTTTTAGCACGTAATTGAGAAAGAAAAGTTAGTTTTGTCTGTAGAACAAGAAATATTGCGGGTACATGGAAAAGCAGCTAGAGCATTAGCTAATCAATCTTTACCATTTTCAGTTTGTACAATTCTAAGAGATGAAGAAGTATATAACCTGATAACACCAGAACAAGAAGAGAAAGATAGAAATGCAAGATCTAGATATAATGGCAAGTTGAAACATTTATTAAGTCATTATTAGAGTTGTTATTTTTCCCCAAATTCCAGAGTCCTACCCAGTACAAGTTAATATGTACAAATGTTTTAAAGATACATCGCGTACTGATATACATATATCGACATATTGATATATGTGTTTATAACATGACAAGGTCAACTGTCTCGCGTCGAGATCTACGCTTAACTAAAATATAAACATCTGGCCGGCACACAATGCATACAATGAATCTGCTTATCTTCAAATTCGCAATCTTTCTTTTGTAACTGGGAGCGTCTCGTAAAAAAAAAACAAAACTTTTCGCAAACATCTCACAATAAGTATTTTTTTTGTTAATACTTAAATCTTATCGAGCTGTATATATTAACAAAAATGCTGAGTTGTAATTTTATACGAATACGCGCTCTTTATAAAACCCGATGTTTTAAAAACGTTCGCACCATTGGGAGCATGGAAATTAGAACGATAACATTTTTCTATTGTATAATAAACTTTTATACAGTCGTTATTGGTCGTGATAAAGTTGGCATATTAATAACATGCATTTAAACTGTAACGTACTTTTAAAATTTAAGTCCAAAAATTGTGCATCTTATGGTTATGCAGAAAAAGCAAAATAACTTGTAAGATGTGTATAGGAGTCGTTCAATTTTCCATACTCTCGGTGGTACGTATATATTAACTTATACTGAGTAGGACTCTGGAATGTGGAGAAAATCTGACAACTCTAGTCATTATATTCATTCTAAGTCACTTTTTACTTTCCGAATTGTTTATGTCTACTGTTTCAGAAAAAAACTAATTTAACTAACATTTAATTATATAAATTATATCATATACGAGGGGAGTTATGAAAACAATATGCTATAATGATGTCTTACGTCAGGTTTCGGTGACATTTTATATTGTCATTTCCAAGTTTGGTTCGAATTGCTTAACATTTGTTACTTTTACATTCTTTTAATGTGGAGAAAATGAGTGATTTTAAACTTGAACACAGAAGCGTCATGAAATATTTATGAAATGAAGGCAGTAGCCCAAAAAATATTCATGAGAGAATGGTGACAGTGTATGGTGAAAATAGCTCGTCTTATTTCTAAGTCAAATTTTCGTCTAAACATTTCAAATAGGGCAGAGAAGCCATTCATGATGATTCAAAGTGCGGAAGATGTCTGGAAGCACGAACTGAAGAAATCATCAACAAAATTAAAGAATTGGTGTTGACTGACCCTTGAGTAAAAGCTTCAGTTATTGCTAGAGAAATGGGAATATCAGAAATAAGAGTTCTAAAAATTCTACACGAATATTTGAGAATGAGCAAACTGTTAGCGCGATGGATTCCTATGCTGCTCAGCCCTTAACAAAAATTATGTAGATGACAAATTTGTGAAAAGAATTTGACTGTTTTATCTCAAGATGAAGACTTCTTAAGTAGCATTATAACTGAGGATGAAACTTGGGTACACCACTGGAACACTCCCACGAAGCAAGAAGGCAAAAACGCAATTTTCTGCGGAAAAGTGTTGACCATAGTTTTATGGTACGCAAAGGGGATTCTCTTAATTGAGTATATGCCAAAAGGAACTGCCTACAGACATAATTAAGAACTTGAACACGGCTGTACGCGAAAAAGGACCCCAGGATTTTGCTCAGAAAACTCTGCTACTGCACGACAACTGCAGTGTGCATAAGGCACGAATTATTCAGCAGTAATCAATGAATGCGGCTTTGAGGAATTACGACATCCACCTTACAGTCAAAACCTCGCTCCATGTGACTATTATATCTTTCCAAAACTCAAGAAACACTTAAGAGAACGTCAATTTTTATTGAATAACGATGTGGAAAACGCTGTGATGTTGTATTTTGCGGAATTACCAAAATATTTTTCGTTATTAAAGAAACGTTGGAATAAGGGTGTTAGTGTTAAAGGTTCTTACGTTAAAATTTTAGTTTGTTTTTTATTTTCGCAGACCACCAAGCAAAGCCATTTGAAAACTATGCAATATTTATATTTGACAAATTTATGTTATAGATTATGTACATTATGTTATGTGTATACACACTGTTTAATATTTTTACAATCAAGATTCATAAATTCATATATTTTCAGTAAATTGCAGTTATTTTGGAAAATTTATATTAAAATATGGCAACGATATTTGCATTTTGGTCAAGTAGTTAGTTATGTATATGATACGTAAAAATAATACAAGTGATTTACTTAATATTTTATTATTTCTTCATGTTTACAGACTGCACTGAAGAATATATTGCTAAATAATAACACAAAAAGTAAAGTATATTTTCAAATGTACAACAACTTTAACAATACGTATACATTCCTTGATTAATATTTTAACTAACAAAACTTCAAATTATGCACACGTCTAATTATTCACTGTTAGAAATGTCACCAATAAGTAATTCACTATCTGTATCACTATCATTTGCGGTTAATATAATAAATATTAATCTTTAATTACATGTTCTATACACTTTCTCCATTTACCACTATTAAAATTGAACCCTTGTATTTGTCTTCACCTTTTCAATTCTCAGTTTTTATAAGTATTGAGAACTATTTCCTTTTCAGTAAGAGACAAGTGATCAAAACGTCCGCGTTTCCTCAGTGGAGAAATAGGTAGATTTCTACTTGTACTCCACATTTAGTTCCATGATATATATTATGGTAGAAACTAAATAAAGGGTCTAATAACTATTTTTGTTGTATAAATACAAGAACAGAATGAACACAACAGAAAACGAAGTAGAAAAAAAGCGAAGAAACTATACAAAATACAACTGTCAAATGTCTAGAAATGTCAATGAAATTATGTGTGCTCAATTTGGACACGGAAAGAACCAATCGAATTATCGATTGTTGGCGCGAAATTTTAAAGGTGGTCCGCGGAATTAAAAAATAGACTATAGGGGTAGATAACATAAAAAAAACTCCCCTCGTATATATGCAATATTAAAAATGTTAACTTTACTAACGTTTAATTCTAGGGCGGTTATTTTTAAGTTGGTTACAAGATGTGGACGACAAGTGGGAGAAAATCAAAGAAAACATGTTACTCCGACATCATAATGAAGCAGAATCTCTACATGCAGTACAAAAAATGGACTGGGAATGGAAATTGAAAGAACTTAATTTATGTGATGCAAAATCTACACCTAATATAGAAGAAGTACATGTTCCTATGGTCCACGTTAGCGATGATTTTGATCTCTTGCCAGCGTAATTTCCTGTGTTTAGAATTGCATTGTGTGCAATACTCTATGTAAATGTATCTATAATAGTGTACTGTGTACATTCACAAATCAATATAAATATATGTTTTTTTAAAGAAAATGAGACGTTTTATATTTTATAATAAATGCAGATTTACAAAAACCTTGTTTCGCATTAGGTACTTTAAACTTCAATGAGGTTAAAATTGCACACCTTTATTTAAGTTTAAGTTTGTTTTGTAGATAACATTGTAAAATATTTGTATTTCTGGGTTCTTAAATAAAACTAACTGTAATTTAAACACTATATTAACAATAAAAACGAAAGACTAAATAATTTAAAAGCTAATAACTAATAAGATTTAATTCACAATGTATATTTATTTATAGTCCTTTTACGATAACAGACGAGGCACGTCATCAACATACGTCATGTTTGCGTCACGCACTCTTGCCAAATCTTTTGTTTACATCTATCACAGAGGTTATGTATTAAAAATCACTTGACATGTAATCCGCGTTGACAGTTAGGAAATAACGATAATTTACATACTTTTAAAACAATTAGATAAACCTAACGCCTCTCATTCTAACCATAGTTTTATGTACGTGGTAAATTATAACTGACAATTAGCATAATTGAGACATGTTATTAACAGCAATTAAGCTATCGAAATAAAATAGATTCTTTCTCGAAATACGAGATTAAAGACTCAATGAGCGCTTTTGATTGCCTGCTTAGTGGCTTAGGCATGTTTTATTGGTTATTAAAGGAACCGTTTTAATACAATACGAATAATACGACGAAACTGGATAAAAGGGACACGAAAACTAAAGAACAAACTGCGAACTAATGAAATGCAAATAATAACACAAAACTGAATAAAAGGGACACGAAAAATACAGAACAACAAATGGCGCACAAGTGACAGATACGAATGACAGTAGCGAAAATAGAAGTTGGCAACGTTACGCAGGATAGGAACGTTTGCAAAGAAGAAATCTCTAGATATACGATTGTGAAAGACAGTTCTTTTTGGGTTTAGTATTGTATAGGTAGGTAATTCTGAAGTTTCCGGTTATGACGTGCCTCGTCTGTTATCGTAAAAGGACTTATATATAATATCACTCGACGACGGTTACTCGTGTTAACTTGTCTCCCTCCATTTCCAAACCTTTTGTAGGTCTATAGACCTTCGAGAATATCCCCGGAGTTCCTAGGCCTTTCCAGAGATGGGGGTATGTAAGTTCTCGCCTGACTTAGTGCGTTGTATCGAAAAAAGAGTTTGCGACCTCAATGTTAGATTAAATTTAATTTCTGGGTATTTGCAACGACGCATGTTTCATGTTAATGCAATATTTTATTGTGGTGTTTTGTATAATGCCGCAAGATTTTCAATGCCACCATGTTTTATTTCACATTAAACATTTACATTGCTGCAGGGCTATATTTCACATGTAGTGTTTCAGGTCATACGGCAACATTCTCGCTACCACTGTTATAATTTATTAGTCAAGGATTAGTTCTTTTCTTGATATATTTAATGGGTACAAATATTGCGTAATGGTTTGAATAGAATTATGTTATGTAATCCACCATGACGATGTAGTACGCTTCCCACAAAAAAAATGGAAATTGACGTACAGTACTGTTCAATCAAATCTGGGAGAAACATATTTAAATTATGTAATTAAAGTCTCATACTCATGAAATTCGACCACGTCTGAAACTGGATGACAGGATACGTAATTTTTTACAAGCTCAAACAATTCAATCTTTAGCATAGTATCAGCTAAAATTATTTTTATTAAAAGCCATTCAATAAGTGCCTCCTTTTTCCATGATGAAGTAGGTGATTTTTCTGTTTTAGTAGAATGATAGGGCCTCTTGTCCATTACTATAACACAATTGGGCTCAAGAGACGGTAATATATTTTGCATCCAATGTGATGAACGCCACTATTCATATCTTCATGATAATCGCCAGTTTTCTTGGATTCAAATAATAATAAACCCCTATTCACAAAACCAGTTTCGCTGCCAATGTGAAGTACAATTATATAGTCGCTTTCCTTTACCAGATGGATCTTTTAAACCAGTAGAAAGACCTTCAAGAAATGCTTACCTTGGATTAAGTACCATTGTATCTTTCCATATTTTTGCTTTTATGTAACCTGCATTCAACCATGTTTCATCTAAATAATAGATTTTTCTCACTTCTGTACTAAACATTCTTATACTTGTCAAATAACGACGTCTCCATAAGATATCATTTTGTTCAATTAATTAGTTGTTTTGGGTGCGTTTTTCCCACTTGAATCCTAGGCTTTTTAGGATTGTCCAAAGTGATGTTCGTTTTAAAGGTGGTAAACTGGTATCCTCTTTAATAGCTTCACATATTTTTGTGCAAGTTGGTAACTCATTTTTAAAGAAATATGAATGCACACGTGCCTTCTAATCATACTTTTTGATACTTCACCCAATTTATTGTAACCATCTCGGCAACTTCGTTTTCTTAAAGGAGAGTGTGTAACTTCAGACATTTCAATTTCCATGATGTCAAACATAGTATTCCTACTAAACACTACTTCTCTTGAAGTTTGACAAACAGCAACTGTTTTCGATATATTAGCTTTGTTCTTAAAATACACATTATAAACCAACTGCCTCTGTTCACATTTTGGCTAAGGTAAAGCATACATCTGCCACCGATTTTCGCAAAAATTATTATTGGGGAGTAAAATAATTAAGGGGGGGGGGGGGCGTTTAGAGGACTTTGCTTTTAGGGAAGCAATTTATACCTATAAAGTTTACAAAGTTTTAGGAAGAAAGACACCCTTAAGCTACAAAAAAATCAAATACGCTCAAATGTCCTTTTTACAGTGGAATTTTCCATAGCGTTTATTTACGAAATATACGCTAATCAAAGTTAATATACAGAAAATATAAACGCCAATGGCTTTAGTATAAATGAAGCATACTATATAATGCCAAGAAATTAAATGATGTGTATATTTGGATGTAAACGTAACGTTCGAGGTTAGTTGTCATTTTGAATGTATTTGATTTTTTGATAGCTTAGGGGTACCTTTCCTCGTAAAACTTTGTATACTTCATTAGGATAAATTACTTCCCTAAAGATCCTCGAAACGCCCCCCCTTAATTATTTTACTCCCCCCCCCCCCGCCCTTAATTATTTTACCCCCCCACTCCCTTAATTATTTTACTCCCCAATAATTATTTTTGCGAAAATCGGTGGCAGATGTATGCTTTACCTTAGCCCTATTATGCATTCCAAATAAGAATAAACCGTTGGGAAAGATAGGACTTAAAATAAGAGCTTGTGATTGGTTAAAATAGAGGCCGCTTTTATGCAGGCAAAATCAAGTTTATTTTGTTCTGTCAAATTTTCTTTTTGCTGTCAGTACTAATCAGTACTTTTGTCAATGCCAGTCAATTGCGTATTTTGGTAGTTGTTTATTATTAATATTGGTTAAAAATAGTTCTTTATAGAGATTATAAAGTGAAAAACTCATTTTTAAAGATATTTTATCACTTTTATTAATTTCTTTAATTTATACCATAATAGGTATGGTATATTCCAAAAAGAGAGAGAAAAATTTCTGAACAGACCCAAGTGACAGTTGTTTGAAGTTGTTTCTTATTGGTCCAGAGCAAGGCAAAATAACACGGTAGAACATTCGCTTTTTGCCATCAATTCTCAAATATTTTGACAGCTTTATATTACGTGTCTAGAGTTTTGTTATCATATTATTAAATTGTTATTATATTACTTTAACTATTTTGTGGTGTAGATTAGTTCTTTTTATAGCTTCGATTTGGAGATTAATAGATTATGTAAGTAATAAGAGAATTTCACTTCTTGTAATATTATAATTTTGTAGCTGTTGATTTCAAATATGGATGCAGAACCCAGCACCAGAGCTGCTAAAAGCACAAATATGTGGTCTCCTCCAAGGAAATGAGAGAAACAGCAATAAATGCTTATAAACAACTTGTGACGGACACACCCGACATGAGAAAAGGTGACATGATTAAGAAGTTTTCTCAAGTACTAGGTAACTTTATAGAGTGCAACATCTAATATGTGGCATGTTATATATGTTACATATATAACATATCCCCGCCTTACAAGATATGATTGTAGGAATTTCAATATCGACAGTATAACAGGTTATCAACGAAAACGGAAAACTTTAGAGCCAAAAAAAATAACTGGTAGACATTCTGTACTGGAATCTTTTGATGAGGCTGTCAAAACTGCTGTTTGTCAAATTGTTTACAACATGTTTCGACAAATTGAACTGCCCACGCTAGATAAAGTGTTGGCTCAATCAAAATTACAGTGAACTGCCAAATATGAGTCACTCAACATTGTACCGCTTAATGAAGCAACTAAATTTTAAGTGCGAATATTTATAGTAGGTATATTTATATATATCTAAATATTACAGATACCTTAAACGTGGCAGAAACAGTGTTCTTACTGAGAGAGATGATATCGTAAGATGGAGACGACATTTTCTGAAAGGTATTTCATTATACAGATCCCACAATAGACCAATTACAGTGCAGAAGATGTGGATGGACACAAGTATTTTAAGCCATATAGAAGGACTTACAACAGGATTAAAAAATCCGCCTGGTAAGGGACGTCGCCTTATAATATTACATATTGGCAGTACGGATGGTTTCATAAAAAATGGTTTATTACTGTTTGAGGGGAAGAAAACCTCTGATTATCATGAGGAAATAAATGCTACAGTGTTTGAGGATTGGTTCTCTAATATATTACCTTATCTACCAGAGAATGTTGTCCTAGTGATGAATAATGTACCGTATCATTGCCGCAAGGCTGAAAAGACACCAACAACATTGTGGAGAAAAGAAGACATACAAAATTGGTTATGAAATAAGGGGATAGAGTATGAGAAGGATATGGTTAGAGCAGAATTGTTGAACTTAGTAAATATGGTCAAAAGTAAATACAATTCATATGTAATCGATAAAATTGTGAAGTCAAAAAACAAGACTGTTCTTCGCTTACCTCTATACCACTGCGAGTTGAATCCTATTGAACTTGTGTGAGCACAAATAAAAAATGAGGTAACTGCAAAAAATAGAACTTTTAAATTAAATGAAGTTAAGTAACTTTTACATAATGCTATCAATAATGTAACTGCAATAACTTGGCAAAAATGCATAAAACATGTTAGTAAATTAGAAGCTCGGACGAAAGATATTAACGGAATTATCGATGAAGTTATAGAACCATTCATAATTTCTCTTAGAGATGACAGTGGTAGTGATGTTTCCATTTCTTCCCTAACGTCAGACTGGATTCGACAATCTTCAAACAGTTTATAAAATAAGATATTTTTGTTATTAACTTGTTAATCTGTTTTAATTGGAATTAATTGTCATACACTGTTACAGTCGTAGAATTTAAGCTATTGCATATTATGTATTACATACAACATTTATCAGTAAGGACATGTACTATCTGACCTTTTTTTTCCAACAAATAAATGAAATAACATGTGATTTTAGGCAAATTTACTTATTTTCATGTGCTGTAATATTTCCCTGAACAATCCATATACAATTTAATTTGCTACAAATTTCATATTTCAGACAGATTTTCAAATCTAAATTTACCGCGTAAAATTAATGTACATATTATGTTTCATTATGAAACAGACATGTAAATAATTTACACATCTGTAACTGTATCCTGGACAATACACCTCGTATTTTCGGCATTAACTTCTGCTTAAGATAAAGTCACTAGATATATATATTAGATATAGTGACTTTACTTAAGACATATGTTTCTGCCATCTATAATAGGCGTCGTCAGTTAAGCTAGTGAAGCAATGTATACAAATGATACAAATCTATATAAATAGATCTGTATAATATCTGCATATAATATTAAGCCGGAATCCCTATTAGATAAAGCAAATTTCATCCTGTAAGCATCACTAGCTTAACTGACGACGCCTATTATAGATGGCAGAAACATATGTCTTAAGCAGAAGTTAATGTCGAAAATACGAGGTGTATTGTCCAGGATACAGCACATGTCTGTTTCATAATGAAATAAAAGCATTATACGTGCATTAACGTATAGAAATATTTAAAACCTTTTTGTATATTAATGTATTAGTTGTATTTAGGGCTAGGGGGTCTATTCAGAAATTTGTCTCCCTTTTAGGAATATACCAAGATATCAAAAATTATCTTGGTCAACGGTGGCCATGGGGTGAAAAACGTCTGTCTTAATTTATATCATCCTTTTGAGAAAATTCGGATGAAATTTTCAGGTGTCATGCTGACGTTAAAATTTGTCAATATATTAATCTTAATGTCAGTATGACACATAACCTGAAAATTTTATCAGATTTTTCTCAAAAGGATGATATAAATTAAGACAGACGTTTTTCACCCCATGGCCACCGTTGACCAAGATAATTTTTGATATCTCGGTACCATAGGTGTAAGTGTCAAAAATGAGTTTTGCACGTTACTACGATACCTTAGCAACCTTAGTACCTTAGCAACGTCACAATACTAAAATGTTTAAAAATTGACTTTACATGTAACTTCACTACTGTAGGTACCACTTTTTTCTTAATTCGATAGTACATAGCAACAATGTGTTATTCTAATCTAAATTAAAAGTATTATATTTATTTAAATTATCTACTACATATGCAGAACGTATGTTTATTTCTTTATTTGTAGTTAATTTAAGAATATTTTCAAAATCTATATTTCACAATTGATTTACCATCACAACCGGCATAATACGGACTACTTCTATTTGCTTATGTTTACAATTATGACATTGTGGATACTGGATTTGAAAGTTAAAAATCTTAAAACCGATATGTGTGTCAAAGAACAGGGCGAACAGGCAATGTTCTGAATCTGATTTAGAATTAAATATTCGATACATTTTGTACATCTCTTTGTAATCACCGATATAATTTTAACTCACCATTGTACTTTTGAGTCAAAGCAGCAGTTGAGAAAATAAACTTAGTGTGATTTTCGAAGAAGGTAAATGCATCCATAAGATCATAATGTACTATTGAATGAAAAAAAAAGAGGTACAGTAGTGAATTATATGTAAAGTCAATTTTTAAACATTTTAGTATTGTGACGTTGCTAAGGTACCTAAGATCGTAGTAACGAGCAAAAGTCATTTTTGGCACTTACACCTATGGTATATTCCAAAAAGAGAGACAAATTTCTAAATAGACCCCCAGCCCTGCATATCAACGTATGTATATGTTATTTGACACTTCTAGAGGTTCTTTGAATATTTAAATTTGACGCCTACATTTAATATACCTATACCTACATTCACGCAGCCTAATTTAAACTGTTTAAAATATGACTGTACCACTTTTTTTTTTGCATTCGATAGTACAATAGACCACGCAAGCGTGACGTCAAATCGCCATTTTCTGTACGGTAGGTCAGGGTCTACGTTCCAAACAAATTTAAAGCGCCATTTGAAACGTATAGTCACTCTTGGTAAAACGATTTTTAATTAATCTTCCTATATTAATATAATTTGTTACTTGGTAAGTATGTAAGCAAAATATCAATATACATATTATAGTTATTAAAAACAAAATATTTGGCAATGGTGTTTTTTATTTGAAAAAAAATATTAGCAATGACTGCAAAAAAGCTTTTTCCACCTCGATAATTCTGCCTTTTCTGTAGGAAAAGTAAAAATAGTGCATCCCTTTTTTTCACTTAATGCTTGCAAGTAAGAGCAAAACACATCACCATTATGTATATCTATCTAACCTCACTTTTGTACTTTAGTTACTCAAGTATAACTGTGCTATAAAACAATTAATATTATTAATATCAGTTTTAAACAACGTCGTTCATACTTACATGAAATAACAATTAAAATTAACTTATAAATAACAACTTTTCACTTCAAATTTGCAACGCGTTCCAAATACAATACATGAAAAAAATTTAAATGCCGGTTGTTTGGAACGCGATCCCTGACCTTCCGCAAAAATGACGACAGCACTTGCGTGGTCTATTTGTGAAGTTACAATGAAATGGTAAAATTATAATTACGCAATATTTAAATATTTTCCACTCTTTTTTCGATATAATTTAAAATTTCCCGCACATAAGAGATGGTATTTAAATTTTCCAAATTAATATAATTATAGATTGTAATGCTTTACAGTTTCAAAATATGATATCTTTATAGAAGAAAGTGGTACTATATGCTATGGCTTGTCTATGTTGGATATTTTTACAAAATTTGTACTGATTGCATTTAATAATTGATTTTTTGGTACACTTCTTATAGTTTTTATGCATATATAAATCCTCTATTGTCTTGCTATTGGTTAGTTGTGTTCATATTTTACATATTATTATGTGGGTTTTTTTTCTTCAAACAAAGTGTTTTGTAAAAGTTGTAAATTTGGTAGTTTTTTTCGATTGCTATTGGGAATATTTATTATCATTGATATGTTTGTTTTTGTATTTACTGTTCAAAATATTGTAATATATGTGTTATAAAGTATTATAATTAAATAACAATTTTTGTTTTGTATACATTTAAGTAAGAAATTAATTGTGATGGATATAGTAAAGCTGTTCTATAGACAACCAGGAATACAATTAATGAACGACATAGTTTTCCTCCCCTCCATTTACAGTGTTTTGAATTTTTTCAAAATGTCAAAAGAAATTTGATTTGAGTATTTGAACGAAATTTGTTTTTAATTGATGTTTTAAAATGGCGGGTAAGTCATTCATCTTTTGATTATGATTGTAAATTTTACATTTATACTTTTGTAGGCAACAATATGGATTCTTTAAATTCAAATGAATTTTCCAGTGAAATATCGAAAAGCAATGGGGGTGCAGAGGATCCTCCATCTCCTATTTTAAGTAGTAGTAAAATTAATCGTCGAATAATCATGAGTAAAAAATTAAAGAGACGGAGAAGTAAAATAAAACTTAACCAGCAATTTATGGATGACGAATTTGATTTTAACCTTAATCCAGATAATCATTTACCAGAATTTCGTTTGAAAGCTATAGAACAATTGAAAACTGAAAGAAGAAAGTATTATGATTTATTGTGCAATACTAAAATTCACCCTGAGGTGGATAATGTAGATATACATAAGCAGACTTACAAGAAACCTTCACATTCACAGGAAAGTCACAAT
This sequence comes from Melolontha melolontha, assembly GCA_935421215.2. Classification (NCBI taxonomy): domain Eukaryota; kingdom Metazoa; phylum Arthropoda; class Insecta; order Coleoptera; family Scarabaeidae; genus Melolontha; species Melolontha melolontha. The sequence goes on from OW285235.1 coordinate 206,197,266, forward strand.
GTTTTTGAAAGTGGTAAAAAAATTTATAATTACAATACAGATCAAAACAAGGATACATTAAATTTGAAGACAGCGTTTGGCAAAAATATTACAATTCCTCAGCAAGTTGTTAATAAATGTAAATATATATTTAAAGATATTTTCAACGATCACCTACTTAATTCTTCTATATTAAAATGTCCAGTACAATCAAAACAGCAAAAAACATCTAAAATCCCTGTGTTGAATCGTAATATTAAACCAAAACTAAATATAAAAAATGTGAAAAATATTGAACAGTCTCAAACATGTAAAGCCAATTCACAGTTAAAATCATATAAAGAAACAGTTATTAATAATTCATTTGGCATTCCTCAAGGTCAAGAAGCTGCTGATCATAAAACATTAGATGAGGATTTTGCAATTACTAAAAGTTTTATAGAAGCAGCACAGAATATAATAGAAGAGGATAATGAAAGACAAAGTGTAATGTGTAATTTTCAATGTATAGATCCAAAGGAAAATTTAAATAGCATGAGCAAACTATATTCAAATCCGAAATTCCAAGAGTGTTCTAGTTCAACAAATTCATTGGAAAGCCTGAAACATTCACTTGCAGTTCATACAATCAGTGAAATTAGTATTCATTCTTCAGAAGTACATACAGAATCAATACCTTCTAGATTTCCTAAAGCCAATGGTAATAAGAACTTCATAAGGCCGTCAACTGAATGTGAAGAGTTATCAGTTATGGATATTGTGAATGATGATTGGAGTGATACAATGCATGTTCTGAAAGATAGTGGTATTAAAAAAGATTTTTTTTCAAGAGCACAAAACAAAAGTTGTCTTGGAAATGAAATGAGTGATGGAAAATATGTGCTACACAATATAGTTAAGAAAGATGGTGACATACGGAAAACTGAGGAAAGAAGTACCATTGGAAATTTAGAAAAGACATCTCAACAAAGTAAAACTAATAGTAACATTATGTCTTATCAAGTCGACAATGATAAAAATACCCAGAATAATGCAATATCTGAAGGTATTGATGATATACAAAATGTAAAACGATTTGAAAATAATGATTTAAAACAAGTCAGTAATCTAGAATCATTATTTGAAACAAACGATAAATCTAGTGATATACAAAATAATGTTATCAGTTCAAAAAGTGTAATTCATGTTAATATTCCTGCAAACGTGTTTGATTGCAGTATGAAACCTTTGTATTCAAAAAATTTGATTGAATTGCATAGAAATAGAAATTTTTTAGGTAATTCAGAAGATTCAGTATCAAATATAGATTATAAATTATCAGAGCACAATATTCAAGTAAGACAAAAAATTGTAAAAACACATAGAAAAATTATAGATGATGAAATACTTGGTTTTGATAAAAGTGCACAAGAATCAGCAAATCAGAAAGCAATAATATTATTTAATAATATAAAAAAGATCGAAGAGGAGATTAATGATAAAGAATTATTAGCACGATTAAAAAATAAAGAAGAAAAGAAACCAAAAGGTAAAAAAAGTAAAAAGCATAAATCTGAGAATGGTGATGAGAAGGAAAAAGATAATAATGTCTGTTTAAAGGAACCTAATGTAAAACATGAGAGGAAGAACAAAGAGAAAAAGCATGATAAATTGTCTGCTGGCAATACTAAACCTAATGGCACATTTGAACAAATTGCAACGAATGAAGAAATTAATAGAACTGTAACCTATGATCATATATCAATTATTTCAGAGCAGTCTTGCAAGAAATATAAAGGCCATAAGAGGAGGAAAAGTGTTACAACAGCTAAAGAAGTTATTTGTCAAAAAAATAATAATAACAATCAAGTTATTCAAATTAGTCCCAATCAGAAAAAATTCAAGATAGAAATTGATTGTAATAATAAATTTCACATTAATATTTGTTGTAATGGTTTACAAAATACATCAGATAAAGAAATTGTTAATGATGTAGAAGATACTAAGCTTAATTGCAAAGCTATAGAAGATTCCAGTATGAAAAGTATGTTTAAATGTGCTTCAGGTAAAGACATTATTTTAAGTAAGAAACATTTAAATGATGCTGAAAAGAAATTTGAAGAAGAAAACTGTCTTACTAATAAAACTGATAATAATACACAAGCAAAACACAATTCAGATGTGGGCGGCAATAGCAAGAATTCTGAAAGGGATGATCTGAAATGTGATAAAGGTAAATGTTTTTTAAATGAATCTGATAAAGGTAACTTGGTTAAGAAAACTTTAAATGGGGCTTGTAAATTATATCAAGATATTGTAAAATCTGATACACTGTCAAATTCACAATCAGACATCTCAAAAAGAACAGATTTTTATATTAATTCGATGTCAAAATTAAAAGATAAAAATTTTACTTCAAACGAATGCCAAATAATTTCAAGTTCAGGCAAGAAAGAAAATCTTGAAACAAAACTCAAACAAAAAGTTGACACAAATACACATGACTTTACAGCTGGTAACTTCTGTGGTTTTAAGTCTGCATCAGGGAAAAATTTTAAAGTTTCTGAAAGGGCTATCAAACGAGCACAAGCAATATATAAATGTGTAGATGAAAAATTGAACGAACAAACGGAAAAAATAGATCATAGTGAGACAATTCTGAGTACAACCAATGACAAAAAAATAGTAGAAGATGAATCATCGAAACAAAGAACTCGGATATTGTATACAGATATTGATAATAACGATCCTTGTTTAAACATTAAGGTACCACTTGGACATAAACTTATCGACCGTAAATTAGTGAGAGATGAAGTTGTAAATGAGAGTGTCCAGTCGCCATTAAATGAGGAACACAATAATCAAAATAAAGTTTCCATACAAAGTGGACAAAGCAATTCCACTAGTAGGTTTTCCTGTGGTTTTCAAAGTGCATCAGGAAAAGATATTAATATCTCTTCTGATAGTTTGGAAAAGGCAAAACATTTTTTTGATGAAAGTGGTTTCCCAGCTGGAGATTCTTCTAATCCATTAGTGCATGGTTTCAATAGTGCCTCTGATACAAAAATAGATATATCTGACAAATCAGTTCTAGAAGCTAAATGTGAATATGAAATGTTTGATAATGTTAAATTATGCATGGGTGATTTTAATGAAAATATGCCTTTAAATAATAGCATTTCAAAGAAAGCATTTGAACTATTAGAAGATGTAGTAGAAACAGTAGATAGTGCCATAGAAAAAATTCGAAAGGGTAAAGTTAGCAGACCAATTAACCCTAGAAAAAGGTTAGGCATCTCCAGATGTAAACAAATAAATATATCTAGAGAAAAAGTTGATAAAGCTAAAAGATTATTTAGTAACGAAAGTTTTAGTGAAAGTATACGAGATTTATCAGTACTAGGGACACCTAAAATGTCACAAATTGGTTTTAATTCAACACCACTTAAGGGCAACATGAGTTCAATGAAAGACGTCCAATTTACAAAAGCTACTATTGAATCTGAAATAACACCAATTAAAGGTACTACTTGCGATAATATTAATTGTGAAACTACAAATCAAGAAAATTCTGCTATAACAATGCAGAAAAAAACACCAGGTACAATAGATGATTGGCATGGAACTATATTGAAACAAATAAATTCGGTGAGAGAAACGTTAACAAAATTAGAAGAGAAAAAATATCTTTTAGAAAAGCAGATGAGCTTTATACATTATAGTAATAAAGAACATAGAAGGTAAAATACTAATATTGATTCATTTTGCATGTCAAAACTAGAAAAACCTATTTTTTAAATTAAATCGTTTTATTTTAAGGAAAAGATCTGGCGTTTTGTATAATAATAAAATGACAAATGATAAAAAAATATCCTTGGAGTCTTTACAATTTAAGAATGAAAACTGTAATATAGAGAATGTTATTTCGAATGTTATTCTAGAAAATGCTGACATGATCCATTTCAATTTTTCAAGGTAGTTCCATATTAACCTCACAATTTGTAAAATTAATGCATTATATTCAGTTTAGATAATGAAAGTACTACAGAAGATGGAGCGATTATAATACCGAATTCCGAAAATCTAGTCGGTCTATCTGAAATTGATACAGCATTTCGAACAATGATTGGTGTAGAGCCAGACCTTATACCAAAGTCATGGATTGCAAATCATTATCGTTTAATAGTTTGGAAATTAGCCAGTTATGAAAGAGTCTTTCCACAACAAATGAAAGGCAGCTTGTCAATAGAAAATATAGTCCAGCAATTAAAATATAGGTATAAAAAGTGTCTTTATCAGTAGTATTTTATAAACATATTTTTTAAGATATGATCGAGAAATTGATAGAGCTCAAAGACCAGCGATTAGAAAAATTTTGGAGAAAGATGATATATCCCAAAAACGAATTATTCTATGTGTATCTGATATCATACAGGTATTTACATACTATTTTATATATGGTGAGCCACAAAATTTGTTTCCTAGGTAGGCCGTGAACGACTGAGATATATAAGGCACACCTGAGCTTAGAGAATTGACGAAGTGACATTTGTAAATAACCATAAATCAAATTGACAAGTTATGAATTAATCATAAGTCAAATTGACAAGTTACGAATTAACCTATTACTAATAGTACGACATGTAGGTTAGATCACTTAATCAATCTAAGACATAACTGATTTAATCCATGGCATACTCTGAAAACTTTTTTTGTGGCTCACTCATTATATTTTCTGGTTTAACATGTTCTTTTAGGTTCCAAATAATAGAATAGAATTAGAATTAACAGATGGTTGGTATTGCATTAGAACAATAATAGATAATCCTTTAATTTGGCAAGTACAAAGGAAACAAATTAAAATTGGTACAAAACTTGTCATTTACGGAGCGCAATTACTAAATTGTGACGGATGTCATCCATTAGAGGTGTGTGTTTACAAAATTAGGAGAATAAACGAATACTTTCAATATTCATTTTTAAAAATTAAAATGAGTTAGCCATTTTATATTTTAATTTGCACCATTTAAACAGAACTAATTTAGTTTCCAGTAGCATAAAATACCTAAATATGAGAGTTATTATTAATATTTTTTCAAGCAATTGTTACTTATAATTAGAGAGGCTCATTCGAGTAATATTGTACCGGCGGCTCGACCTCGCGCGTGTTTATATTTTGTCAGTCACTGTTCAGCGCAGAGAATACGAAACTTGGCACGGCATTTTACTCGAAATGGAACCCTGATGGAACGCTGCGACGCGCACTGAATGTGCTCTTTAATCATGTGGCATAATGATGTATTCCCTTTCTCAACTTATTCCCGCAGAGCTCTATATATCTTAAAATTTGTAATAAAACGCATAACCTGCGTGATTTTACGTTTTTGTACGGCATCGGCTATCTGTAAGGAACTTATCTGTGCTGTAACATGTTTCCCAACATGTAAGAATCGACTGTGATGGTTTAGGAATATCGGATGTTTACGAATAATTTCTGCAACCATATGTAAAGCATGGATTTAACACGTAAGATGTAACAAATAGTAAGTAACAATCCTTTTTAAGAGCCCAGCCTACAGAGAGCATGTTTGCAGCACCATCACTAATAAACATTAACTTGGTTTGTTGATTTAAATGGTACATTATACAATATAAAAGTTACACTTAAATGAAACAAAGTCTCGCCAGTTTTTTTTGCGATTATGCATTACACTGTTTACTTGTCTTTCGCAGTGAAATTTCCTTGAACACATTAGCGGTATATCACACTTTACACTTTATTATACTGCCATTGTTCATTAAATCCGGAAATTCCTTTATCAATTTATGAGCTAATTGTAAAGCGGTATCATTTTGGCTATTTGTGACTTAAAATTATTATTTATCACTGTAAACCAGCGAAGGGCACTGAACGGCGTTCGGACGGCGACTGACAAAATATTTATGTGCGCTTGGACCAACCGTCGGCGGAATGTTACTCGAACGAGCCACACTACCTATAATATTGATAAAAGACAGTGTGTGCTAGCGGGCGTGTGCTCATTCGGATGCAGTGATTCGCTGGCTATTTCCGCACTTTTTCATGAACGGTATTTGTAGGCTTCGATGTATTGTTTGGTTTGTAATATAATAAGAATCTTCAATAAGTCTTAATTCCTATATCGTAATGTTTTAAGTATTTCCCATATCTTACAGTGTTGTAAGATAATGATAGAAATGGGGGGTAATGATCTAATTTTTATTAGTAATAACTTAAATGCATCTGTACACACCTATAGACGTAAAGTAAATGTATGAACAGGCATTATAGGAAATTAAATAATGGGTTTCTTTTTCATAAAGAGAAAATAGGATAGCTCTCTTTATTTGTATTTATTGCTCATGCAGAACATCTGTGATGCACATAATGATCAAGATAAAGTGGACTATTTACGTCAAGTATTTCTACATATATAAGGGCGGGTTGATTAATTCGCGCGATCGTACAGAAACAAAAGAATAATTTAAATAAACAAACTTTATTTTTCTACGTAATCTCCTCTTAATTTGATACATTCGCAGCACCCACTTCGAAAGCTTTTTCATATTAAGTTCTTCGTGCTAAATATAAAGCACCCGCTCCTTTGAAATGCCCACTGCCTCTGCTATTTCTAACGCTTTCAATCGTCGGTCAATTAGCAACAAATCATTAACTTTATCTACCATTTCTGGACTTGTAGCCGTTTTCGGCCGTCCACTGCGGAGATAATCTTCTAGGCTGCTTCTTCCACGCTTCATTCATTTTCCCATTTTCTGACGGCTGTATACATTTGGTCCATTTGTGTTCAAGCTTTATTTTTGCGTCTCGAAAGTGATTTTCTTCTAACCCTGCAAAATAATCGTCCAATGTTGAAGTTAGCTCTTCATTTATGCAGAATCTTCTGCTTCCGAGAAAATCTTTTAAATTAGGGAATAGATGAAAGTCAGATGGTGCTAGGTCTGGTAGGGGTGCGGTACTAATTCAAATCTTAATTCTTCATGGGATTGCGCAGGTGCATTATCATGGCGATAGGGCACTTTCTTCGAAGTCATTCTTTGACGCTTTTCAGCGATAGCTGTCTGCACACGTTCTCAGGTTCTTCAAGCAAAATATGAAGCACCCGTTTCTTTGAAATGCTTACTGCCGCAGAGGCAGTAAGCATTTCAAGTAACGCTTTCAATCGTCGGTCACTTAGCAACAAATCATAGACTTTAGCCACCATTTCTGGACTTGTACCCGTTTTCGGCCGTCCAGTGCGAGGATTATTTTCTAAGATGCTCCTGCCACAGTTAAATTCATTTCCCTATTTTCTGACGGTTGTTTACGAAGGACAACCCTTACCCAGTGTATCTCGTATATCATCATGGATTTCGGTAAAGAACATGCATTTCTTTAAAAGATTATCCATTTACACTTAATTAGTAGCATGGCAAAATTTAAAAAATTGCTTACGAAACACGCTTTATCACAAATTTATCAAACATTAACAGTAAACTGACAAGGCATTGGTTGTCAAAATGTGATGTGTATTTTTTTTTATTTCAAGGCCTACTCTAGGCGATCGCGCGAATAAATTAACCCGTCCTGGTATTATGGCTCCCTAGATGACTTGATTCGGCAATTATAAATTTTTTGTTGTAAATAGTAAAAAAAAAATATTCGGTTTTTTTTTTTTTAGTTTAAGTGAATTCAAAAATAAAATATTAAAGGTTTCTGAAACCTTCAGACATTAGAAAATTGTCCATTCAAAGTTATATGATCATGTTTAGCAACATATGAAGGCATGGGTTTAAAGATTTGCTTTCAACAAAATATTTCGAATATTTCAGCAGAAACTAACGAAGATAAATTACTTGGATATACGACTAATATATGCATATATTAATATATTAATTTTTTTTCTCTGCATATATTAAGTAAGGGCATTTACATACGTACAACTTTTACAAGATTTCATCACGAATAAATTGTCTAGAATGTAATATTTCTTCTTTTATTAGAAGGAATTCATATTTTTATTTTTTATTTTCACTATTTTATACTAATTGTAAGTCAACAATCTCATTGATAATTTTACGAATAAGGAATAATTGATGAAGAAATTTATGTCCTAATGTTTATTAATTTTCCTTCTATTATCTTGTATCTGTCTAATAAATGCTTACTGCCGCAGAGGCAGTAAGCATTTCAAGTAACGCTTTCAATCGTCGGTCACTTAGCAACAAATCATAGACTTTAGCCACCATTTCTGGACTTGTACCCGTTTTCGGCCGTCCAGTGCGAGGATTATTTTCTAAGATGCTCCTGCCACAGTTAAATTCATTTCCCTATTTTCTGACGGTTGTTTACGAAGGACAACCCTTACCCAGTGTATCTCGTATATCATCATGGATTTCGGTAAAGAACATGCATTTCTTTAAAAGATTATCCATTTACACTTAATTAGTAGCATGGCAAAATTTAAAAAATTGCTTACGAAACACGCTTTATCACAAATTTATCAAACATTAACAGTAAACTGACAAGGCATTGGTTGTCAAAATGTGATGTGTATTTTTTTTTTATTTCAAGGCCTACTCTAGGCGATCGCGCGAATAAATTAACCCGTCCTGGTATTATGGCTCCCTAGATGACTTGATTCGGCAATTATAAATTTTTTGTTGTAAATAGTAAAAAAAAAATATTCGGTTTTTTTTTTTTTAGTTTAAGTGAATTCAAAAATAAAATATTAAAGGTTTCTGAAACCTTCAGACATTAGAAAATTGTCCATTCAAAGTTATATGATCATGTTTAGCAACATATGAAGGCATGGGTTTAAAGATTTGCTTTCAACAAAATATTTCGAATATTTCAGCAGAAACTAACGAAGATAAATTACTTGGATATACGACTAATATATGCATATATTAATATATTAATTTTTTTTCTCTGCATATATTAAGTAAGGGCATTTACATACGTACAACTTTTACAAGATTTCATCACGAATAAATTGTCTAGAATGTAATATTTCTTCTTTTATTAGAAGGAATTCATATTTTTATTTTTTATTTTCACTATTTTATACTAATTGTAAGTCAACAATCTCATTGATAATTTTACGAATAAGGAATAATTGATGAAGAAATTTATGTCCTAATGTTTATTAATTTTCCTTCTATTATCTTGTATCTGTCTAATAAAACCAACTCATATGTTTTATGTGCCTGTGTATATGGCTGCTTCTATTATTGGAGGATTAAAGTTACTTAAAGTTGATTAATAGATTAATATTGTCTTGACATTGTGTATATTCATATTATTTCTAAAATCTGTTGTGATGATAATAATGATTTTAGGTAACGGATTTAGTAAAACTTAAAGTAAGTTATAATTGCACTAGACGAGCTCTTTGGTATGCGAAATTGGGATACCAGAAATTCCCTGAGCCATTTATAATACCTTTATCATCAGTTCATCCGGATGGGGGAATGATTGGCTGTATTAAAGTACATATTGTTCGTGTTTATCCAATAAGATACATGGAACAGATTGACAACAAAAAAGGTAATGCTTTGTTATGCTTGTTTGCTGTTCTGCTTTTGTTGAAATATATTTGTTATTAACCCAGTTTGGAGAAACAGTAAAGCTGAAGAGAAGTATTCAAACACTTTTGAGAACGAGAGGTTAGAAAAGATTGAAAAAATACATTATTCTGTACAGGAAAAGTTTGAAAGAGACCTATGTTTGGACATGAAGAATATGTTTATGGAAGGCTCCAAATTAAATAAGACAGAAATTTTAAAAATAACATGTCCGAAAATTTTACTTGGATTATTGGAAAGCTCCAGTGACCCTGAGAACTTAATAGAGACTCTTTCACCTTCACAGAGAGTTAGTATATTGGAGTATCGTCAGCATATGTGCCTTCAGCGAGAACAAGAAATTTCTAAAAGAATATCTAAGGAGATGGATAGACTAAAATTAACAAAACGAAAAGTTGTTCCTATATTAAAATTGTTGGTATTAGATGATTACTTCAAGTCAGAAAAACCTCAGCAGTTTTGTATATGGAACCCAAAAGAAGATGATATATCTCTTTTAAAAGAGGGTATTTCACTTACTGTATATAATGTTGTTCCTAGGTATGTAAATATAGATTTTTAAAATTTTAAACTACAGAAAGTTAGATCTTTTTAAATATTTTTGTTATTAAATATTTAGGATAAGATGTTTGTGTGAACAAATTTCTTATCAGAACAATTTTTTTTATCACTAGTGTTATACATATTTCTATATATTATTAAAGCAGAATTCGATTATAATATACAGTGTGTCCTTGAAATAAAGAGACAACATATGATAACTGGAAAGATGTAATTATGTAGAATATAAATCCAAAATATTGTGACTCAATTACGACGAACTCCGAAATTAAAAACCCCTAGAAATTATATTACGCCACGCCTATGAATTCAAAATATTCAGAATGTGTATAAATAATAAATACCTCACATACACATACGCTGTAGCGTATATTTACATACGTAACAGCTGGATGAGATGGACAATAACAAAACTGTTGTTTTTGTTATTGTCGGTCAATTTTAAGATATCGTCTCTGATACTTTTTATAATCGCACAGTGGCGTGACAAAATTTTTTTAAATATCTTATTGTTTTTCTCGCTTATGAGAGGGGATTTTGGGAAAATATTTTGGATTTATATTCTACTATCTGTTTAATAGAAATGGATCTTAGGATAAACGTCATTAATTTTTATCTATCTGAAGCAAATTAATACTTCTTGCTTAACTCAAATACTGTAAAAGCCATACATATGGAATAAGCGTACTTAATATGTTATTTTTGCGGTAAAATTTAAATGCCTCGTAACACATGTTTAATAATGGTAACAATTTAAATAAATTTCAGAAGAAAAAAGCTGCGCAGTAGATATATTGTCATAATATACCGTATGTGTTAAAATATCATTAGGCATAGAGAATCAACGTATGAGTACATACAATGTATACGTACATGAGAAAGCCATTCCAATGCCAGCGAAGACCGCGACGACTGACGATTGTCTCCGATACCGATTGACTGGAAATTTTGCATTCAGTCTAGCTGCGGCCGTTACAGTTTGAAAGCGTACAATAAAATTAATGTATAATGGCTCTTTACACACCCACTGAAAAGCTTCAGTTAGTAAAATGGTTTTATGCTGGCAAGTCTGCAATGGAGTGCATGAATTTGTTTGCGCTGACTTTTGCAGACCGTTCTGTACCTTGCAGACAAACAATTTATAATATTATAAATAAATTTGAAACTTGTTTCTGTCTCAATGACTGTAAGAAATGAAAACCAAGAGAGGTATCACCACAAAAATTTGAGGAAAGAGAACGGCGGGATGTATTAATTTGTAGTATTGTGGAAATTGATAACACGAAATCTACTAGAAGTGCTGTCGAGGAATTGGGTACAAGTAACACAACTATTTCACGTATTTGGAAAATATTCGAAAACCCAAGAAATACTTCCCGAGGACAATTTCCGGAGAATGGAGTTTTGTCCAGATGTTATGGAAAAGATACATCGAGATCAAAATTTCGTTAAAAATATTCTCTTCACCGATGAATCAACTTTTCCATTACACGGAAAGCACAATCCCTCTGTTCCTCGATATTGGGCTTCGGAAAATCGACACCGGCATTTTGCAAATCGCACTCAGTATCCTCAAAAACTAAACGTTTGGGCAGGTATTTTAGGTGACCATTCTATAGGCCCCTATTTTATTGATGGTATATTAAATGCCGACAAGTATCTCGAATTACTGAAAAATCAAATACTTCCCGCCATTCAAAACATTGGAATAAATCAGGAAATCGTTTGGTTTCAACATGATGGCTGTCCAGCACATAATGCAGTGAGGGCAAAGGAATTTCTAGGAAATACTTTTCCTGACCGTCTTATTACTGGAACAGGAAACATTAAATGGTTCCCGCGATCTCCTGATCTATCTCCAAATGATTTCTTTTTGTGTGGATATCTAAAAAATATTGTTTATACTCATAAAGCTGGTAGAGCAGAAAATCTAGTTGCCTTGAGAGAAAAAATAACTGAGGCTGCGAATTCATTAATTGCCGACATGCTAACAAATGTAAGAGCTAATTTCTACGGCCGCCTAGGACAATGTCTTGCTGTGCAAGGAGGAATTTTTGAACCTCTTGTATAATTTATTATAATTTTTAGAATGCTTTTTTATTTATTTTATTAGGATTATTCTTTAATTTTATTAGAATTACGCTTTTGTTTATGCGACGCACCGCAGCTTAAAAATTTCCTGCATCTACTGAAAGAAATAAGAAAAGCAAATCCCTTGCAATTCGTAAATGTAATTTTAGAACGCATTACAAGTATAGCGCCAATTAAGTTGGCGCGAGGAGGGAGTGCGCAGAAGCCGTTTTTAAAAACGTCCACCCCCACTACTCAAGTAATTGTCAGAATACATTTGTCATTGGCGTTTGACGGTACATAATATCTTTGCTAGGGGATCATAAAGTGATACACGCTCAGAGGTTAGAATTATCTGACATTTGATGTAAAACCAAATACAAATCTCCCCACTACTTTTAATCCTGCGCGAACTTACCCCTCCTCGCGCCAACTTAATTGGCGTTTGCTATACCTATGTCGATGGTCAAATGATTACTGCTAACTTGTATTTGCGAAACAATCGGAGACAATCGTTGCCGGCCGTCGCGGTCTTCGCCGGCATTGGATCGGCTTTTCCATATACATATACATCGTATGTACTCATACGTATTCCCTATGCCTAATGATATTTAACACATGCGGTATAGCGAAGTAGGTTATGTATTTGTCAAATTAAGTATTTTGAATTTATGTAATATTAATAATACCAGAATAATACTTGTGCATTTTATTAAAGTTTCAGATTTTATTCTATATAAGAAGAAAATAAATAAATACCCTTAAAGCATCCATTTTGGGTACGTTATCCATGCTTTTCTATCTTGCAATAGGGTTTCTGCTTTTCTCCAGTGAATATTTCTTTCGTGCAGTCTTTTCCACCTTAGTTTCCAAGTTCTGGCAGGCCTATCTCAGTTGCGGCGATTGTCGATAATTTTTCATATGATTTATGTAGCTTAACCATTGCAATTACTTTTTTCAATTCTTTATTACAGTGGGAGTGCACTTAATTGTTTCTGTATGTCATAGGTTCTGACATGGTCTTTTCTGATTACCTCCACTGTTACTTTGAGGCACCGTATTTCACAGGCTTGTAGATTGCTTTTCCGCATTTCATATAAAAATCGGGCCTCATTTCTATGTAATATTTGACACATACACACTATTAAATATTTTAACTTTGGTTCTAGATGTTACTTCTTTCTTTCGTATAAATCCTTTGTGGTATATTTGTAAATATCACATGACATCATCTGCATTACAAACATTGGATTTAGTTATGCGAAATTCAAAAATTAAAATTAATCCAAATTTAATCCGTTATACAAGGCCTATGTAAGCTCCAAACTTGAATACGCAAGTTTAGTTTGAGGTCCTTTCTATAAGACGCATGCATTGCTTCTAGAGAAAATACAACGCAGATTTCTGAAATACCACGTGGCCCAAAAGTCGCGCAACGTCAAAATGAAATACACATGCGCCATTCTCCCCCTAATGCAAGGTTGACGGCTGGTCTGTCAGCAGTACAGCGGTTGTCTGTGTGTGAAGCAATATCTTGTCGGAGTTTGTAAGTGTGTGAACGCGTTATCATGGCAACAAGCCCACATTATCGGTATACCGTAGCGCAACGGGTATTCTTGGTGTCTTCGTACTATCGTTACCATGCTGATTATGAACACATTTTTTCTGATTTCGCGGTAAAACTCCCTGACTGTCAAGTTCCGAGGCGTCAGACTGTTTATTGCTTGATAAAAAGATTCGAAAAAAACGGTTCTGTGGATGATTCCAAGCGTACAGGCCGGCCACGTAGTCTGAGGACAGATGATAACCTACAAACTGTAGCTCAGAGTTTATTGAATCGCCTGCGCGATCTGTCCGAAAAACCGTAAAAGAACTGGATATTTCTCGTTCTACCCTACAGCGAATAATGAAGGAACTAGGTTTGAAGGTTTACAGACCACGCCTCTTACAAGCATTGACAGAAGATGATCCGGATCGTCGGCTACAGTTTGCAGAATGGTATGTCATTCAATGTGAAGCCTTTCAAAATTTTTTCAAAACAATTTTGTGGTCGGACGAAGCTCAATTTAAATTAAATGGGCGCATCAATAGACACAATTGTGTATACTGGTCCACTGAAAATCCGCATATCACCATTCAAGAAGAATTAAACGTGCCTGGAGTAACGGTATGGCTTGGTGTTTGCGCCTTCGGAATCGTCGGCCCCTATTTCTTCGACAATACTGTAACAGGTGTTGCATACCTCGATTTGTTGATGGAACTACGTGAAGAACTTGCCAATAACCCAGTGTTTGCTGGTCAATGTTTAACTCTTCAACAAGATGGTGCTCCAGCACATTACGCTTTAATTGTTCGCGAATTTCTCGATGAATTTTTCCCCGGATGGATTGGAAGAAGAGGTCAAGTCGAATGTCCTTCGAGATCTCCGGACGTAACCCCACTAGATTTCGCTGTGTGGGGTATTTTAAAGGATAAGGTATTCCATCATCAGTTGCCGGATATTGAGACCATGAAAAATGTTATAACCGAAGAAGTCGCCAAACTCAATGATGACAAACAATTACTTCGGCGCATTTGTAACGCGGTTAAAAAGCGATGTCTGAGATGCATTGAAGAAGGTGGAGGACACTTCGAACATAAGCTGTGATCCCAAAGAGTCAGTTTTTGTTCAAACATATTTGTATTATTTTTATTATAGAAGAATAAATTTTGTATTTGTACAACACAATTTCATTTCTTTTTTTTCATTCGGTTGCGCGACTTTTGGGCCACACTGTATATGTATATAGTATAGAATGGATGAATTCATTCACCGTTAGGCATTGATTACACCGGGGGTCTCCAAACTACTGCCCGCGGGCCAAATCCGGCCCGCCAGTGCCATCAATCCGGCTCGCGACAGCTTAAGACTAGTGTCATCAATCTGGCCCGCGACAGCATTGCTGTGATAACTTGAAGAAGAAAACACAGAATGATAATTACTCGGTTTTATGTACTTGCAAGGTAAAACTTAACGACAGAAATGATGACGCAGAAAACTTAACTTAAGTATCTAAGCTTAAGCATATTAATAACTAACAAATAAATGAAATGAATCCCACTAATCACAGTAAAACAAAAAACACTAATAAGATTTATGTAATTGTGATTTTCCACCGACAATAGTTTGTAGTTGTGGATCAATTTTACTTGTACCAATTATTAAAAGAGATTTAAGATGCTCATCGGTTAATTTAGATCTGTAAACATTCTTTGTGTACTTCATCTTGGAAAACGTTTTCTCACACAAGTAAGTACAAGTACCAAAAACAGAGAACAACCCACGAACAAATTTATGCAAATTATCAAATTGTACCAGTGGAAGATAAAATTCCGACAAAGATGAATTTTGATATTTGATCTTAATCATATCACTGCACTGTAAATCAATCATTTCCATTTGGACTTCCGGAGCCAGGGTCAATGTCAGAATCAAAAGGATTTTGAAAAAGCTTAATTTCATTCGCAATGACATCAAAGTTTGAGAAACGAGTATCAAAATGTATCTTTAAAGCACTCAAAGTTTCACTTGCAAAATCGACCGGAAATTCAGTCTCTGTACTGTTGCTGAATATTTCACATGTTTTAAAATGTGTGAAACATTTTTTAAGTAATTGCGATTGAAATAGTATTATTTTCGGCCTGAAGGATTTGATATTGGTGTATAAATCAGGGAGAAGCAGATTTTCTCCTTGCAATCTCAAATTCAGTTCGTTCATATGATTTGTCAAATCGACATAGAATGCTAACTTCCACAGCCATTCACTATTTTCTAAATCGGCAAAAGGGGGATGCTTCTCATTCAAAAAAATGTCGATCTCTGCTCGAAGTTCAAAAAAGCGCTTAAGGACTTTACCGCAACTAAGCCAGCGTACGGCAGTATGATATGGTAAGTCATTTTCTCCAATCTCTTCAATAAACTCGCGGAATTGTCGATGATTCAGCCCAGTGGATCTGATGAAATTAACAACTGATATGACTGGTTTTAGAACTTCAGACATATCCAAACATTTTCCGCACAAGGACTGTTGATGAATGATACAATGTAAGACTAATGGTTTTGAACCACCATCATTTTCTACAGCCTTTGACACAAGTGCAACCACTCCATTATTTTTCCCACACATGTTTTTGCCTCCATCAGTTGTAATAGATTTCAAGTCTTTCCATCGAAGGTTCTTTTTATTAATGGCATTTTCAACTCCCTTAAAAATATCTGCCCCAGTTGTCGTGCCGTGAATACTATCAATATCAAGAAGTTCTTCATACACTTCATAGCTTTTATCTACTCCGCGAATAAAAATCAACACCTGAGCAGTATCTGACACATTCGTTGACTCATCCAAGGCTAGGGAAAACCACTCAAGATGTCCATTTTTGTCATACAGTTGAGATGATATATTTTCTGCGATGTCTTGCACCCTCCAAGCCACGGTGTTTGGTGACAAACTGACACTTTTAAATAAATTTACCTTTTCGAGGCATATTTCTTCGGCTACTGCAATCAAGCATTCTTTTATCATTTCTCCATCGGTCAATGGTTTTCCACGTTTTCCGATTTCAAGAGCCACACGAAAGCTGGCGCGAGGTGCAGACTCTTGTTCAGTATTCTCTTTGGTAAGCAAGGATTGCTGCGATTTCAGTCCGCGCTTCAAAGCTTCAAATTTTTCCGTCCGCAAACTTCCTGTATATTTGGAGTAATTTTGAAGATGTTTCGATTCATAGTGTCGTTTAATGATATATTCTTTGAGAACAGCTATGGTTTCACTACAAATTAAACATAGCGCCTTATTACTGGACTTAATCACAAAATACTGAAAGTTCCATTTATCTTTGAACGTTCTGCATTCACAGTCTATTTTTCGCTTCTTTTCCATACTAATAAATCACACATAAAAACAATAAGTTAAATCAAAATACTGTTATGCACGGGTGTTACTTTAGTTCACAATAGACAGTTTCGCTTCCTTCGCCTTTCCTACGCAGACTGACTCGCGGTTACGCCGCTAGCCTTTTTATATGCAATTACTGCCATCTCGAAGTGATCGGAATACACTAGCCAGAACCAGAACTTTCTCGAACCAACGCGATAATTCCCAAATATTTAATTACAACTAATGTCACCTGTTAGCTGTTAGCGGGTAGCTGAAATAGATAGTACAAAGTACAATATATAGTACTACTACTCGCTACTAGATGTCGTTAAGTGTCACAATACGCAATAGTAATTGAAATGCAAAAAAAAGCGTATGTTTGCTTAGGTCGCGCACTTTGCGACTAGTCTGGAAATATAGTTAAGGGCATAAAAATGAAAACTGTTTTGGCCCTTGAAACATACTGAAAAAATCATTATGGCCCTAAGGCTTCAAAGTTTGGAGACCCCTGGATTACACCATTCTCCTGCAAATATTCTATATGGCATCTTTGGAATCAAAACTAATGGTGTAAAGTTTTTGTTCAATATCACAAATAATAATGTCGATTGTTTACACCTGCTGGAACCACTAGAATCTCTTATATTTACAACAGTGACGCCAAACGATGAATTTTTAGATCTCAAGAACAAAAATTCCGGACATGAAATATTATATATAAAATAAGAATTGGAAATTAATGAAGATACAAAACATTTAATGTATCAAAACAGCCAAAAGAAAAACAAAAATAATGACGAACCTAAAAAATCCAACCCAACCGAAAAATATTGGTGTGTTCTTTATTCGGCTTTTATATGTTATATGTAAAGACCGGATTATATGCAAAATATAATTTTTTTAATTGCCTTTATTTATTCAGAAAACATTAAATAAACCTAGAAAACTCATCATTTTGTTGCTAACAATAAAATTATGAGCTTCCTGTGTTTATCTAATGTTTTTTAAAAATAAAATAAGGCAATTATAAAATGCATATTTTGCATATAATCCGGTCTTTAATTATATTTGTTGAAATGTCATTTGAACTGTCAGTACTGACACTTATTGGTTAACAAAATGCAAGCAGAAAATGTAGCCCGATACATCGCTGCTGTCTTGAATATTCTCAGGAGTATCGTCCAAGACGCAATACAGCGACATCGTCAAACTGTGGAATACACAAGAAGGCCAGGATCAGGAGACCTCACACCACAAACCGACGAGAAGATTGTTTTATGGTGTTATGTACACTACGCAATCGTGGTTTACCATTTTACAAATTCTACATACTTTCATCCACATTTCTACATAATTTCCATTTTTCTTAAAACATTTGTCATGCCGTTTAACAAGTTTTTGAATTCCGATATCAAAGAAATCTGCCGCCTGATTAGACTTTGGGTTTGTGCAGAAACATGTGGCTTTGCATTATCACGAAGCAAGATCACATCAGAAAATAGTAGGCTAAACTGCTTGTTTTGTACGGTATCCCGGAGTTTTCTCAACGTCCCACACTATTCATTAGAATCGATTGTTGCGCCTCTTGGCATAAAATCCACTAGCAAAATCTCTTTCCTGTCTCAAAACACAGTTGCTATGATCTTTCGTGTTGAAAGCCTCTGTTGGGCTTTCACTCTGGTTGGCGATAATGTGTGTGACGACACACATTATCGCCATTATCAATTACACATTATCAATGGAATGGCGATTCCATTGACTGTTGCTTGGACTCAGGAGTCATGTGAGACACTCAAGTCTCATCTCCTATAACCATGTGGTTCAAAAATTCATCGCCTTCCTATTCGTATAGAGTAAAAAATGATAAAACACTGCCCAATTTTTTTGTTTTGTAATCGTCAGAGAGCAATATTGGAACCTACCAACAACACCATTTTCGATATTTCAGTTTCTCCGAGCAATGGTGTACAAAACTGACCTTAAAACTTGTGGAAAATCAATTGATAACTTTGAAATCGTGAATCGTCAGTTCTCTCGAATTTTTCAGATCATCAGGAATCAGAGAACGTTGGTCAGGGCATGACTCATCATGCACATTAACCCGTCCATCCTTGAATATTTTCTACTCACTTTCGAACTTTACTGTCACTGATAGCATTATCATCGTAAAATTCACAATCTGACGGCGATTTTCTGCTGCAGTCAAATTTCTTGCACTCAAGAATCGAATTACACAATGTATCTCACAAACGGATCTTATTTAAAAATATCCCTCGTAATAGAAATTCATCTTTTATACTTTTGTAAGCATTAAAGTGTTTTTCGTTTGTTTTTCTAGTTTTTTGGGTTGCCTTTTAAATGAATAATCCTGTAGCATATCGTAACGATAATGTCTTTTTCTGTTTTTTTTTTAAATATGTTACAACAGCATTAAAAATCATATCAAATGATGTCTCTTGTTATATCATAAGATGAAAATAAAGATGTTTCTATTATAAAGCAATTTTTAATAAATTGAGTTTTCTCTTTTTGGATTTCTTTCTTTATGAATTTCGTCTTAAAGCTAATTTAGGAACAAAATCATTTAAATTTCCCATTTGGTATAGGTTTTTTCTGGATTTCTACTAAGTGTTTGTAATGTATATTTTAGGAGCAATGGAGATTTGTTCTCAAATTCAAAAACCTATTTTAAGGTGAATAATGCACTGACAAAAACATCCCATACAAAATTTAAGCGGAACTTGTTCCCAATATCTATGACTTTGGACTCTTACTATCAGCCGATATTCAACGAATTTGATACCATAGGTTTAGTAGTACAATTGGAAATAAATACTCATGATCAAAATTTGTGGATAACGGATTCTACAGGAAGGTTAGTGAATATGTTTATTGTATTTCATAATTGATTTAATTCATATATTATTGAAGGATGTTATTGATCAAGATTAAGGACGGTCCTGAAGTATGCAGTCTATTAGACGGTATAGTTAGAGGGCATGTGATTTCTCTACTAAATCTTATATATTGTAAACCTCAAAAAGATTTTGGACAAGCATTTGCTAACCAATTTACCATTATATCAAGTTTTTCACAGCACAATTATCTAGAAGAACAATTTGAACTATTCAAAATGAAATTACCTGAGGTAAAGATACCGCTTTTTTTTATTATATTTGTTACAGGAATAACATGAAATATATGTGCTTTAGGATACATCACAGTTATTAGAAGAATGTGATAAAAATATTGAAAAGTACAAGATAAAAATTGATCTCAAGCAAAGCTGTTTTATTACGTCTTTTATGGAAAATTCGCCAAAATCGTTTGGTAGTACTTTCGATATATCTGATGACAGTACTTTAATTCCCTCAAGACTCACAGCGACAGATGTAGCAATGTCCCTAATTGATACTGATACATTAACTTAAAATTGTATATACATAGTGAAAGCAATAAATGCTCAAAAAATTGTTTTATTTTCAATTTATTTCTGCTCTACTTTCAGTAAAATAAATGTTACAAAACTATTGTTATTTATTTAAAGATATATTTTTTAATTTGATTGTTTTAATGACCGTATTTGGTTATATATATATAAATAATTGAAGCATAATTTTGTTACATATATGAAGATGGTTATATTAAATATTGATATATTTGAAATTGTGATAATATATTATAAGTATTTCAATAAATCAATTATTTTTTTTAATTCCTTTTATTCCATATCTTATTTTCTCATCTCATTAAGAATTGAATAAATTCTATTTTGTCTCTTATTTAAATTATAGGTATTTTTGTGAATTAGTTTCAAAGATAATTAAAGCGAAGATATTGACAGTATGCAATGAAGAGCGAGCGCAGCTAGTTCGGCTGTCTCTGGCTAGACAAGGTCGTCAGCAACGTTTATCGGGCGTCTTATAAAATGTACTAAGTTTATTTATGTACGGGTTTTGCGTTGATATCGATTAATATTTGATATATCTAGTAATGTAGCGTAATTATGAGTGCAAACAAAATCTATTTTAGACACATAAATACAGAACGACACAAACAGAAAATGTCATTCGAAATCTCAGAAGGAGTTTGTGTTACAATTTATATGCTAATGGTTTGTAAATCTACCGATTAGAGTAGTAGACAAAGAACCATTCCGTGAGTTTTGGAGTAAATTGTTACAATATTTTGATGATCGGTCCCTGTATACTCTCAGCGGCTTTGATAACACCTTATCAGTCACGCGTTCCGGGATGTTTGAGTGGGGCGAAAACGATTGCGCGTGTCCGTCGTCACTTTTGGTGGAAGTATTATTTCACCAACATTTGGACGACGTCTTTTTAGTTTTGAATTGACCGTTATCGTTTTGATATTGTTGGAAAAAATAAGCGCTCTCTGGAGGTGGATATAACGTCGTGATAATTGTCAAATTAAATTTCCGTTTTTGGGCGATTAACGCTAGCTGCAATAGAATCACAAGATGTCTACTTGGTAAGTCTCGCGTAAGTCACCAACGTTTGTCGGGCGTCTTGTAAAATGTACTAAGTTCAGTTACGGGTTTTCATTGCGTTGATAAAGATCAATATTTGATGTAGCATTGTAACGCAATTATGAGTGCAAACGAAATAATAGCAAGCTGCTGTACGCGGGCAGTGTAAGTAAATTTATCGGACAATTCCCAGACATAAAATCCGTTGGTGCTAAAGTAATTAGCTTAGTGCGCCATGCATCGATCTTCTGCCGGAATAAAAGAGACTACTTTAGACACGTAAATACAGAAGGACACAAACAGAAAATGTCACCCCAAATATCAGAAGGAGTTTGTGTTACATACAATTTATATGCTGACAGCTTGTAAATTTACCAATTAGAATAGTGGGCAAGGAACTGTTCCTTGTTGGATTAAATTGTTACAATATTTTGATGATCGGTCCCTGTATACTCTTAGTGTCTTTGATAACACCTTATCGGTCATGTATTCCGGAATCTTGGAGTAGGGACGAAAACGATTGCAGATGTTTTTCGTCACATTTGATGAAAGTCTTATTTCACAAACATTTAGACGTTTTTTTAGTTATGAATTGACAGTTATCATTTTGATATTGTTTGAAAAAATAATCACTCTCTGGGGTGGGTATAACGTGCTAATTTTTAAATTAAATTTCCGTTTTTGGGCGAATAACTTAATGCTGGCTGCAATAGAATCACAAGATTTCCACTTAGTAAGTTTCGCTATCTTTTTCATTACTATTAACTCCCTTGGTTGTCTTTTTTTATCGCCAAGACTTGTAACTTTTTCTATAGAGTGTCGAGAATACCCCTAATTAAATCTGAAACTCTGAAAGGATATGCTGATGCAAGGAGATTAAATTTTCGATATCCAGGCCACGTGTTTGCCCGAGCCTGACGGCTTGAAGTAAATATCTGCATCTCTTCGGTAACAGATAAGCGCAATCTGTAAACTTATGGTATTCAAAAAATATATAATCTGATCTTTTAATTGCTAAGGCGCGAAACTCAAAGAAAGACAATATGCGACGGCCATGTTGAGTACTCAAACGTGTCCTTTTAGTTGTAGTTGCCGTGTGGGTAGTTTTCCTGTATAAAATCGTTAATTAAATATTGTAATTTTGCTTTTGTAATTTTCAAGTACCGATTTTGTAATTAGAATTATATTATTTTAATCATTCCTGTTATATTGATTAGATTAAGTTATGTTAAAATTTGGATTGCTATTTCTTTTCCTTGTTCTTCTATTTGCTTCGCAAGATTAAAGTTCACATAAGTTGAAACTCATTTCTTTTTTTTAGCAACGCTAGTTAATCGTATTAACCTGTGATTCTTGGTTTCCTTTTCTATGAAGTAAATACCTTTTGCGTAAGAAATTTAAATTTAGTTTAGACTTTGCGATAAACTATACTCTGTTTTTTAATAAGAGACACAAAATTGAAAATGGTCCCCCAAAATGTAGACTTATGATTGGCTAATTGCCGGTCATGTTTACCCTGTCCATATTTGGTAATTTAGTGCCGCTATTTTGTGGCACAGTAGATCGAGTAAATATTTTTGTTAAGTATTTGGTTTTGTAGCCTATGATTTATGTTATACCGTATGACATTTTATTTCACGTCAATTCGATAAAATTCTTACATAATTGTAAGGGGAAATTGAGAGATCTCTAGAGTTTCATATATTTTTCTTTTAGTAGATGCTGTTTAATATACTTATTTCCTTTTTCTTATTTTGTATGATCGTCACTGTTTAAAAAGAATTTGACTTATGATGTTCATGGGCGTTTCTTTTAAATTTATTAAATTGACATAGTTTAATTATCTGTTTTCTTTGCTGACTTTGTTTACGAAAGCAACTAGAATAAATTTAGTAGCTTACTTCTCAAACCATCTTTCTTTTAATATCATCTGGTGGGTTTTTATATCCTCTATGAGTTTCGTGTGGCGTAGATCATTGCATACAAACCTACAAAGTTATAAAATACGCGGTGGCACTCTTTTATTAATTTTTGAGCTAAATAATGTCAACGTTTCGAAAGGAATCGCACAACCATCTTCGCTGTCTGGGTCTCGTTCGTTGGTTTGGTATTTGGCTACAACATCTTGGCCACTAAAGTAAGTTCCAGGAGTGCTACTAAGTTTTGTAAAATTTAATAGCCAGTTTCCTTTGTTAAATAGAGTTACAATTTTGGTAGCAAAATACAATATAGACTACAAATTACCAAGCGCTCTCGAACGTTAATAATAATACGCTCGAGGAAATGGAGACAAGTATTAAATTAGCTCTAAGAAATAGAAAACTGGTTAAGTTGTGTTGAGGCTACAGATTGTAAAAAAAAAATTAATAGTGCTGGTGTTCACACGGATTTACAAACTATTCATACGAATTACAGTATACTAGCAAATGCCATAACGGCCTTGCAAAATACTTTATTGGCATTAGAAGATCAATTGAAAGTAGTGTATTATGTGCAAAGTGTTTTGTGTATTAGAAAAATTTTGTAGTGTATTACGAAAAAAAAATAGTTTTTACCAAATTAAGAAGCATTTACAGTAATACTTCTTTCATAGATACTGTAATATACTTGTCTTTCCGGGTTCTTAAATAAAACTAATTGTAATTTAAACACACACTATATTAACAATAAAAACAATACACTAAATAACAACTTAAAACTAATAACATTTATTTTCAGAAGTATTTATTTGTTGAATTAATTAAAATCCCTCTTGAGTGCTATTTATATTCACAGGAAAACTTCTGGCATATTCGATGTTCTCGATCCTTCCGCATCGACATCTTTCGAGACGGTGTCAGGCCTTACGCATCGGATGACTCATCACTAAAGGCCGGATTATATGCAGTTTTCATAAATTTTCATATTTGCATAATATATGCATTTTGTATATTATTTGCATATTTTGTAGTAATTCAGCATTTTTGCATATTTTAAGTATCCGAGTTTTATTTATTTACTAAATCAAATTTATTATAGGCATTACTAAAAATATGTCATGAATGTAACAAACAAACAAAACTTAAACAGCCCTCTTTAAATTAAAAATAGCATTTTATTAAGCCTCTTCCCATTACTTTTCCGATAAGCCTCTCCAAGAATTTATTACTGCTCTTTCCATCCATCCAGCCGAGACAAAATTCCAGGAAAAGCTAATAGCTTAAAACTTCTAAATAAATAAAAAAATGCATTTTACCAGAAAATTAGGAGTAGGTATATGTGTTTCTTTGCCATTCGGAGATATTTATTCCCATATTCGAAAGTAATTTTATTTTAAACGTCATCTTACGTTTGCTTTTCGAAGTGTAAACTTGTGAGTTGTGATATACCTATAATAGCAAAAATGCCGAAAATAGGAACTGTGTTCGGATGGATTGCACCTTATTCAGAATTGCGTTTGGATGGAGAAAAAGTGTTTTGCGTAGCATGGTGCAAGATCGTGAGTAAAATTTAAAGTTTGTTTCCTCTTATTAATTGATTAAGTTTTTAATTATTCCTTTATCTTTTACTAACATTTATTTTATAAGAAAACAACCGATGATGTGATATTTTTTTTTGCAGATTACAAGTGAGATCGACCAACATATGAAAACTCCATCTCATGATGCAAAACTAACAAAGATGAAATTGGCGAAGAAGAGTCAGCAAACATTACCGCAATGTTTGCCATCAACTTTTAAAAAATTGGGACAAGAACAATTTAATAAAGATTTGTGTCAAATCTTTGTGTCGGCAGATATTCCACTACATAAATTAAATAATTTAAATGTCAAGTTATTTTTGCAAAAATATATCAGCAAATATAACACTCCCGAACACGTTAAGAAAAAAATATATTCGCTGTATCTATGCAGAAACATTGAATAGCATTAAGAAGGTTGTTGCAAACAATTATCTTTATATATGCGTAGATGAAACTACTGAGTGTGGGCCGACACATAGTTCATTTAATGATTGGTATCCTTAAAGCAAAATCTCATTTCATTTCATCCAAACAGTCGGAAAAGGCAAATAAAATAATTTTACAATAACAAGGTTTATACAGGAAGAACTGGCAACTTTCTTTTTACCGGCATCGATTCCAACAGTGAAAATTCTATTGTTTTTGATCATTGCTGCACGGCAGCTTTCAACTTGAAAGTCTTTTACCCGAATTTAATTCGTACAACTTTCTTGGCGCACGGACTAAATCCTGTTGCAAAAGAAGTCAGAAACTATTTTCCCTTAGTAAATACTATAATTAGTAGTGTTAAGAAAGTATTTTTAAAGGCCTCATTACGAGTTCACTTTTACAAACATCTACCCGGTGTTCCGCTTCCTTCTCAATCAGTAATCACACGATGGGAAACGTGGTTGGTGGCTGTTATTTTTCATGCAAATCATTATGAAGGAATAAAGACAATTATTATGGATCTTGATAGGATGCACAATATATGATGGATGCCCAAAAGGTGTATTAGAGTAAAGAAATACCTCAACAGTTGGCGTTTATAAAGCCAATTACAGTTTTATTTCCACTTCTATATTGCAGTTGGAAAAACAATTTATGTCGCTAATCGAGAGCGTTGAAATAATAAACAAATTTGAAAAGTTATGTTTTGATGTTAAAGGAGGAGTGGGACAGTCCGTGGATGAAAATTTTTTAAGTGTAATAAGAAAAAATGAGGGTTTTAAAAAGCTAAAGGACATTGCTAAAATCTTGTGTGGTGATTCAATAGAAAATATTGTGTTGACAATAGATGATATTTCTAATTTGAAATATGCTCCTATAATAAGCGTCGACGTAGAACGAACCTTCTCAATATATAAATACATGTTTTCACACAAGCGTCACAATTTTTCGGTTGGAAACTGAGAAATATTGATTGTAAATTGTTTTCATAGTTAATTATGCTGTTAATTATGTTAATTATAAACTTGTGGTAAACATAATAGAATATTTTTTTCTACAGTATTCCATTTTCTAACATTCCTCGTATTTTTTTACCTTCATATTTTTCATAAGGAAGTGCATATTTAGGCTAAAACATCTGCATATTTATGCGCATATTTTCAGCTTTTTTTTGCATATAATTCGGTCTTTACTCATCACAATACGTTAAGTCAATTAGAAAACATTAATTACGCAATTATTACATCACCAGAATAATCATCCTTTCTATACAAGAACATTTTTACACCGCGACGAACGAGAAGAATCTGGAGCCTTGCATGTGGCAGATGTTCCACGAAAGTTCAGATGTCAATACCTCTTTCGTAGGTAAGCATTTGACAGCAATAATAACATAAAATAGCGTGCTTTCCTGCTTAGCGACGGCCATGCTTTTTGATAATAGTTGGTAATGTAATATGTCACTAACGTACAATTTTGAATGAGCATGGCCATCTCTAATAGCGAAAGTTTTAGAAGGCACGTTATATTAGTATTACTATTTATTCATACCGTATTGCGGTATTTATTGTACACCTTTCTCCTTCTATTACACCTTTTATTGAAATGTCTGCTGGCAAGTCCATTATAAATTTCCTATACTGAAATAGATTTTCCACATATCCTCTCAAAAGTTCATAGTCGTTGTCGAACTATGATGGTTGAGGACTGGGAAAAACATTTGGATATGTATATACAAGCTGGTCAGAAATACGAATAAATCCAAGTTTCGTCACCAGTAACGATGCTATAGTCTAAATATGAACGACCTCGGTTGATATCTTTAAGATATCCTTGCAAAATTTAGCACGGCCTTAATCTTGAGCTTCTGTAGAGATTGTGTGAGATTCTACGATAGCAAAGCTTCCATAGGTTTAAATGTCGTGTGCGCCAATGCCTAAGTATGTTTCAAACTCACGGTATGTGGTATGTTGATTCTTTTCAATGATATCACGCCCAGCAACAATATTAGTCGATCTTCACGAAATTCATCTCTGAGAATGGTGTGCCCACACTGAAGTTCGATAAATTAACTGTAAACAGTACTCTTGTGCTTTACGCCAAAAATACAAATAAAAGCGATTGGCTCTCGTTTAAATGTTGTTTAAGAAAAACTAATTTACTTAAGAATTGTCAACCGAAGTATTGATTAGAGTACTAGATTTTATAGCAGCTCTCGTAGCATAAACATGTCTAAGAGGGTTAGTAATATAATAAGTGTTCATTTGAAAAGTCAATCTAGTAGCATGTGATTTACTGAGAACATTTTGATATATGTCGTAAATTAAAATTTACTACTTAACCTACGAAGCCGTATATTTTGACAGTTTCATACATACAAATAAATAACAAATAATAGGTATTTATTGAAAACTATAACAAATGTTGAAAATGTTGTCCTTCAAGATCAATGCACTTTAAAATTCTCCGTTCAAAATTTCTGATGATATTCTGCAACATTACTGGATTGTTATTAATTTCCATGCATTTCTGTTCGATTCTCTGTAGCATGTCATTCAAATTTAATATAGGTGTTCGAAATATGTTATTTTTTAGATAAGGCCACAAAAAGAAGTCTCAAGGTGTTAAATCGCATGAACGTGCAGGCCAGGCAATTTCAGTATTTCGACTAATTATACGCTCATCAAAAAATTCTCTTAAATAATCCAAAGATTCTGCAGTACAGTGACAAGGTGCTCCGTCTTGTTGGAAATATGCATTTTGAAGTTCATCATCATGCAACTGATTGACAAATGGCTGTAAAATTTCCGCCGGTACCTTTGAGCATTTAACGTTCCCTGAAAAAATATTGGTCTCATGATTCGCCTTTGGCTTATCGCTGCCCAAACACCAATTTTCTCTGGATGTAGCGATTCTTCATTAATTACATGTGGATTTTCACTACTCCAAATTCTTGTATTTTATGAATTTAGGTATCCCGTATTATAAAACCATGCTTCATCAGTAAAGATGACTCTTTGCGAAAGTTCTTCATTATTGTTCATATTTACAAACCAATTACAAAACTGTAGTCTACTACTTGGGTAATCAATTTCTAACAATTCTTGTACTGCTGTAACACGGTATGGATAAAGTTGCATATCTTTTTTTAATAACTTGTGAGTTGTACCAACAGAAAGGTTTATTTGTTGACTCAAATGTCGAACAGATGTTTGTGGTTCATTTTCCATTATTTCCTCAACACGATTGACAAGTTGAGGTGTACGTTTCTTAACTGCTCCGCTGCCTGATTTTCTTAAGAGACTACCAGTTTCAGAAAAAAAGTTTTAAAGTTCTATCCAAAGTATTCTTAAATTGTATATAATCTATTACAAAATGTGGAAACTCAACTTGAAATTCTACCATGCAATCTTGAACTGAATAAACCCATAAACCAGCAATTTTATTACCACTTCGAAAATAAGCCTGAACTAAAAACAATTTATGTTCTAAAGTGAAAGCCATTTTAAAACTGAGAAGCAATTTGTTTAAACCAGAATCGACGCACGATTATTTTATGTACTAACTGATATTTATGATTGACATTATCAAATGTCATTTGGATTTACGTTTACGGAACAACAAACACATACTACCTAATATATTTGCATCTTATTCTATCAAAATTTCAAAGTAACCTAGATTGACTTTTCAGATGAACACACGTTATTGATAGAGCTAAAGTTTGCAGGAAACTAAGACGAAAGTGAAAATACACATTTACAAATTTGACCAATTTTTCCATTGACCAATAAAAAGAATTACAATATATTTTATTTTACAGCACAAAATAAATTTACACCTGTAGAACTAGATGAGTTTACAATATTACATTTTAAACTATCAAGATTTAGGGAAGATGGTATCAAAGAAAATCAAAATAAAACGTTGTGATCGCGTGAAACTGTCGACAGGTTCATGAAAGCTTTATAAAAATGCTTGTTTGTATACAATAAAAAACCGGGTATCTAAAAATAAACATTCCCGAATCTTTTCGTGGATTTTGCTATGCGTTCCAATGTTAGCGATATCGACAGTGGGCGCATACCGGATCGTTTTGATCTTAAAATATTTTGTCAGAAAGTGAGATTACCTAATCCCTTGAAACCATTTTTTATGATATATTCCCTTTTATTTTCTTGTTAACCTTATTCTTTAATAAGCGCTTTGATTCATTGAAAATATTTATATTATTGGTTTTTATATGCAGTTACTTAAAAAAAAATTGTTCAAATGTATACTGGGCGTTCGCGAAAGTTCGATAAAGTGAGGGAAATTTGCGAAGTGAATGGATGGATATTTGTTTAAATAGTCATATTAAATGGTTTAGTAGCTAATTTTTTTGTTAAATAGGTTTTATACCTATCTTCAATAGTTTCTCTATATATTAAAAATCATAACAGCTTTGAAAAAAATGATATTGCATATTGTGGGACTGTCAAAATCAGTGGCGGCTAGTGAGTTATGAAAAAGGGTGGGCACAAAAAAAACTTACCAATTTTTTGTACATAAAATCCATTTTCCTATTTTTCATGCTTTGAAAGAATCCTGGTGTTCAAATAATGTGTTCACAGTTCGACTTTTAAAAATCCAGCGTGTAGGAGCAGCGCGTGGTAATCTACGTTTGACTATTTCATCAAGAAATAGCCTTCATTTTGGCGATCGAGAAAAAAAACTTAAATAACTACAAATTTGCTAAGAAAATTTTTACATTTTTATTGCACAGCGCCGCTCGTTCAATAATTAAATTAAATTGATGCGCGTAACAGTGAATATAATGTGCATGTGGAAATGTTCTTTTGATAATAGCTTGGACACCATTTGTTTTACCACTCATCACAGACGCCCCATCGTAACGATTAGTTTATTGTTATCAGACTCAGAAGGAGAATTTAAAATAGTTTGCAATTCATTCAGCAATGTTTTCGCTAATACATCAGCATTATGTCCACCGGGCTTAAAAAAGACCAAAAGCGTTCAAAAATTTGTCCGTTAAACACGTATCGAATTCTAACAACCATTTGCTGATTACTAGCGGTGTCTGTAGTTTCATAGGCCACCAAAGCAATGAAATTTGCAGATTTAATTTCTTTTAATATTTCTTGCTTGTAAATTTGCCACATTGCATCTAGCAATGCGTTCTGAATAGTTTTTGAGGAGTCTTTAAACACTAGTGGTAGTTTTTTTTCACATCTTCGTTGTACTTAATTTTATGTCCACTTTGACTACAACACGCATGCATGCAAATCCACGCATGCATTCATGTGAGAAACGGAATTTTCGTGTTTCTTTGTCCTGTCTGCGATATGCTTTAAATCATTCAACCCTTGTTTATTCCACGCACTAACCTCTTTCTTAAAAAATAAGCAGATAAAACAAAATAGTTTATTTGTTAGTGAACGTCCGCAAATCTACTCATATTTTTCATATATATTTTTATTGAATACTCTATTGTAAGTTCGAGTTTTACTTGTTGAAGTATAGTTTATTTGAAGATCAGGGATAGGTCTTCCTTTCTTCTTAATTAAAAGTTTTTCCTCAAATGATTTCTTTTTAAAGATTTTGCACACTATTAACTTCCGGCATTAATAATAAACACGTGCAGTAAGCGCCGAAAACAATACTATCACAAAACGACGTATAAAAACATATGGCGAAGATAAGCGGAACCGACCGATCCATATTCGGAATAGGTACATCTGAAATCGAGCACCGGAACATAGTTTTGAGCGTTTATGCGCTAGTGTCTGTGGCGCGGAAGGAAACTTTGATACCATTGTTCTAAAAATACGTAAAAATAATAAAATACAATAATGCAGTGAATTACATGCGAATTTCTTTCTGTGTTTATCTTGGTGGTTGGGTGGGCACGTGCCCTTGTGCCCCTTAGTACCAGCCGCCACTGGTCAAAATACTCAGAAAGGTGTAAAGTTACGATTGTTGATCTCTAATACATTATTGTTGTTATTGTTGCTGTTATTGTTCGGGTCTTATTATTCGTTTTTGCGATTAATTCTTGTTTCATTTATCAAGTTATTCTAATTATAATGCATTTCTCAAAGGAAGAGATAATTGGCATGGTATACATCTTGGGAGAAGCACAGAAATTGTTTATTTTCGTTACGCATTTATTCGAAGAGACGTCAGCTGCCGAAGAGAACCTTTGAAAATCTCAAACATAGATTTGATAGTAATGGTAGTGTTTAGTATAGTAAAACATCCGTCATAAATAAATACACCGCTACAGAGGACAAAAAGTTGGAAATTCTTCTGCGGCTTGTTTATGTAGATCCTGATAACCCCATAAAAATAAGTCGGTCTCCGTCCGGAGGCTTGCAGTCCCTTTTCGAAATTATTCATTCTTCGAAAGTGTTCCTTAGAATCTGCCTTGTGGTTTCACCAGTGCGGCAGGTACCTCCATTTTGCCGAAGTCACATTTAAGGTCTTTTATCCACGTAAGGGCGGATTAAATTTTCCATAATTTCTCGATGTCGTTGTCCAGTTACAAGACCATTTGCATTTTCGAAGATTGATCCAATAATTTCATGTGAGGTTACACGATACCAGTCTGTCGCTTATTTTGGGACTAATTGATGCTGGCAAATTGGATTCTGAATACTTTAAATTCTGCAATTTTGCTTATTAACTAATCCGTTAAGACGTAATTAAACTTCATCAATCATGATCAAACGGTGGATGAATTCATTTTCTTTTTAGGTTAATTGTTGGTATCGAGCTGGAATCTTATCCGATAATCACCTGGTTTCAGTATCTGTACCAATTGAATCTTGTATGGAAAAAGGTGCGAATCATGTAAAATACATTGCAGTGGTGTGCGTTTTAGGTTCAATTGATATGATCGTCCGCGAGTCGATGTTGTTCGTTCTTCGATATTGTCACGCACCCGTTGAAAGTTTACTTCTGTCCTAGATGAACATCGTCGGCTAGCACGTGCACCTTGTTATCTAAAATATTGTATTAAACAACGAATTGTTGATTCTGAAGGAGATTCTCGCACTCTGTAATGTAGACTATATGGCCGTTGAATGTTAATGATTATTACAAACGGCGGCTTTGCAGGTTATTGGGTGTGGCTGCCGTGCTAATAATAATGAAATTATTTTGATAATAAAATAATTGTGGTGCTGGTGAAGTATCCTCAAAGGTCCAGGACGTGTGTGATAATGGTTAATTAAATAAATATACTACATCTTACTTACTAAATAAAACATAAGAGCATTGTCCTTAAAGTTTGTATTTATTTGTACATAAGAAAGAAATTGAACTTGGTATATTTAAAAGTAATTAAACAAAAGTAATATGAGATGCTATGTTCTGTCTATACTATACTATGGGATGGAGGCCTGGACGCTGAAGGTAACCGACATGAGGAGACTGGAGGCATTTGAGATGTGGGTATACCGGAGAATATTGAAGATCTCATGGGTAGAGAGAAAAACCAACGTAGAAGTGATGAGACGTATGCATAAGGAGAGAGAAGTGATTCCAACAATTAAGAGAAGAAAACTGCTGTACATGGGACATGTCATGAGGGGAGAAAAATATCAAATACTACAAATAATTATGCAGGGAAAAATCCCGGGCAAGAGATGTATAGGAAGAAGACGGAATTCATGGCTGAAGAACCTTAGGGACTGGTTTGGATGTAATAATAATGAACTGTTTAGAGCTGCGGTTTCAAAAGTAAGAATTGCTATGATAATTGCCAACCTTCGAAGCGGAGACGGCACTTAAAGAAGAAGAATATGTACACGAGGTGCGGTAAATACGTAATTAAAAATTAACCCAAAATATACTGAAACGAACGTTCTCTCTCTGTATAGAACAATACAGAGTTACCTTTGGGTTGCTAAGGTGGTCGGCCACGTGGTCTGCGAAGATATATTTGGTCAAGTATCTTCTAATTTCAGAGATGTAAGGGCATGTGCATGATGCCAGTACTTGACCAGTACGGCTGGTAAGATGTTTCACTTACGAAGATTCTAACGAGAAGAAGTCTGATAGTTTGTGTCGATAGAGCACTGGTTTAGAAAAAGGTCTGTTTTATGACCTAAGTCGAAGAGAGGGTCAATATCTTGAATAATAATTAATAAGAAGCGCGACCTGAAGAGGTGTTCTATCGATGGCATAAATATTATTAAAATACCACTTGTGAAATAAGCTTTCTAATGATATGAAACACCATAGGAGATGTACGTAATTAAATTAAAACAATTTATTGAAATGTATATAGAAATTCCCCGTGAACGTTAGGTTGTTGACGGGTCAGGTAGAAGACCAAGGGCCTCCTGATTAGGAATATAACAAAAGAAATGCTTTCTCTTTGCAAATGAATATGTACAGAAAAAATGTCTTAAGTTAAGTTTTAATATTTTCGAGATATTTAAAGAAGAAATATAATTTAAAAATAAATTAATATATTCTTATATGCGAAGCGTAACAATTCGCCCACCCTTTGAAAGGCATTCTTATGTCTATGAGTGTTTTGCATAAGAAATTTCTAATTAGTTGTAAAGTTTTATTTTAAGGACAAAATATAAAAAAAAAGCGCACCAGGAGCGGCTTGTGCATACTGTACCTACACCATGTTACATATGGCGTACGGGGAAACCTGGAAACCCGTACTAGGCAAGTTTGCGTTTCTTCAAAATCAGAGGTACAGTTTGAATTAATTGACTTGAGTAATTAATTAGAGTTCGATTAATTAAATGCAAAAGAAAAAAACTGATCTGATTAGTAAGTCGCTTAGGTGTTAGTCGCGATACAATGCAGTATAAAATATGTAATATCGAAACGGAAAAAGGAGAATGGGCCCTAATCTAACATTACATATCTAAGTAACTGGATTAAATTATTATTTCAAATATTTAATTGAAATACCCGTTCGCGCACTATTCACACTGTAGCGGCGATTTTGCTGTTGATATTTGGCGTCGGTTCTTGGGTTTTCGATGGCGGCTTCTGACTGTTGTCGGCCGGTTGCTGTTGACTGTCCCCGGTCTTGCAAATCGATGGCGGTCAAGAGAGGTATGTAGCGGCGGCGTCGCTCGAAGCTGACCGTTTCTACCTGCTCTGCGTCCCTTCGTTGATGCGTTGGACTTTGATGTCGATTCGGAGAATTCTGTCGCTGTAGCTGCGTTGACCTAGTTAATTTTGGCGATTTGAATTTCTGTAAAAAACAAACAGACTCGATTGTGCGTGGTGGTGGGATAGGGTTAATTGTAGGATTACATTTGGTTTCATGGTAAGATTCGGGAGCTGTAAAGAATTTAATTGTATTACAGTTTCTCTTACCAAAATGTAAACAAAGTCGTCCTACATTTAATACCGCTTCTTGCGTTTCGAAGAATGGCATTCCCAAGATTAGATTTTCACGCAAATCCGGTGCAATTAGAACAGGGACTTCTATTATTTGATTCTGGATGCGTGCACTTACGATTCCAGTTCCGGTAATAGTCATGTGTGCAAATTTGTGTCCTAATGATGCTGTACTGACCTTGTTTGAAGTTGTGCGTCGAACAATTGCAGGAGCGGCAAAGTTATGCGTCGCTGCGGTGTCCAAGATGGCGTTGACAGAGCGTCCTGTGACTGTCACACATATGTTTTTCGGTGTTTTCGATGATGAATTATGCTGTATATAATTCAACGATGGTTCTTGTTTCTTTCGCAGAACTGGGCAGTTGCGATGCCAGTGATTATCAGAACAGTAATCACATGGCGGTAATCCTTTCGTTGTTAATTCATTCACTTTTTTGCCTGAAATTGATTTAGAGGATAAAGACGATATCTTATGTGTAAATTTCTGTTGAATTGCCATGGATGTGGTTGTCTATTTCCATGCATGGTTCTCTTAGCGCTTTCGATGTTTCTAGAGGCTTCGGTCCTAACATCACTTTGTATTCGGATCGTAATTGCCTCTTGATTAAGGCTGCGATCTTCGTATCGTCCCAATTCGGATATAAACAATTGCACAATCGTTTTTTCTTTAAGAGAAAAGGAACTGCGCGTTCGTCCTCTTGCTGAAAATGTCCGTATAAAATTTCATGAAGTTTGTCTTTACGTTCGTCCGACTTGTAACGTTCAAGAAATAATTTGCTAAAACATTCAATAGAATCAATTTGATTATCGAATTGCTCAAACCATAATTGCCTGCGGGCCGCATGCGGCCCACTGTCGATATTTATGCGGCCCGCCAACGAATTTTAAAAATTGTTGGAAAAACTATAAAAGTAGGTAAAAATCCATTCAAATCAATATTTCTTAACTTTTTGTTTTGTTCTAACTTTTGTAATTCTTAGTAAGATATGTATCTTTAAGTATCTACTACTTTCTTGTTCAGGTTTACTACGTAGGACAGGTACGCTCCTCGTCGTTCCAAGCATATTGTTACGAGACTAGAAATCTGTCGAACCAACTAGATTACTCCAAGATTCACGAAACACGTCGGTATTATCCCCGAACAATGTGGTAGGTTCTCGATGTTAGGTCACTCGTATAAATACAACGCATCGCCCGCTATCGGGGCAGTTAAGTTTTAACTACGGACAAGCGAACGTTATATTGTTTGAATTGTAATCTGTGAAGAATAAATACCTACGCAACAATATAATATCATTTTGATATGGATAAACCAGGCCCAAGTAAAAAACGTAGTCGTAAGGTTGAAGATGATAATCAACAGTTTCAAGATATTTGGACCGAAAAATACCTTTTTATTTCATCGCATAACAAAAGTGTCTGTTTAATATGCAAGAGTAGTGTTTCTATTCCGAAGGAAGATAATGTGAAAAGGCATTATGAAACCCAGCATCATACTTTTACCAAATTAATCGGCGAAAATCGAACGCAAAAAATTTCCACTTTACAAAGGGAACTAATAGGCCAGCAAGCTATGTTTACAAAACCAATTCAAGATGCTGAAACAGCTACTGAAGTTAGCTTTGAAATATCTCGAATAATAGCGAAAACTTGTCGGCCTTTTAAAGATGGTGAGTTTGTTAAGCAGTGTTTAGATATCGCCGCAAAAAAGATGTGTCCGAAAGATGCAAAGAGGTTTGAGAAAATTCAGCTAAATCGGATGACTGTTCAAAGAAGACTTACCACATTAGCAGCTAATATAGAAGAGCAATTAGCTACGAAATCGAAAAGTTTTGAGTATTTTTCTATAGCACTCGACGAATCTACAGATATAAGTTCCACTGCTCAACTCTTAATATTTTTACGAGGTGTAACGCAAAATGTTGAAGTGAGTGAAGAACTGATTGGTATGAGTTCTTTGACAAGTCAAACCAACGGGAGTGACATGCTCAAAACTCTTCTGGAAAAATGTTCTATAATGGATTTGGATTTAGCGAAATTATCTGGAATTACGACTGACGGAGCACCTTGAATGGTTGGAAGTAAATCTGGGATAATAACTATGGTAAAAGAGTATTTATAAACTAAAAACTGAGGTACCAAGGAATTAATGCAGATTCATTGCATTATACATCAAGAGGCCCTCTGTTCAAAATTATTGGGATTTGAAAATTGTGATGAAAGTTGTAGTACCTACTGTAAACTTTATAAAATCACGAGGTCTCAATCACCGACAATTCACACAATTTTTCGAGGATATTGAAAGCGAATATGGTGATCTTCTGTTTTACGCTGAAGTAAGGTGGCTAAGTCGTGGGTTGTCACTAGAGCGGTTTCTTAACTTGATTGAAGAAATCAAAATATTCCTAGCGGAAAAGAAAAAGGATGTCTCCGAACTCGACAACCCTGATTGGCTGTGTGACTGTGTGCGTTTTTTGTAGACATCACAAATCACTTGAATGTCTGCAATACGCGACTCCAAGGCAAAGATCAATTGATTTCGCAGTTATACTCTGATGTTTCCGTCCTTTCAATGCAAATTGAGTCGTTTCAGGACACAAATCAATTCAGCCAATTACAGCTATTTTCCGAACTACAAAAATATTATGGAGAAATTCAATAAAACTGATGTCAATTTCGCTTATGTTGAAAAAATTGATATTTTAATACAAGCTTTTCATTATCGTTTTCTAGACTTCAAAAAAGTTAAACCTCTATTAGACATTTTCAGCAATCCTTTCAACATTTCACCCGAAAATGCACCGGAATCAATACAGCTGGAATTGATAGACATGCAAAATGATGATAATTTACGAAACAAGTTTAATGAAGGTAATTTACTCAACTTTTACCGTTGCGTTGACAAAACCGCTTATATGCGCTTGAAATGCGCAAGCTTATTTGGATCGACGTATATTTGTGAGCA
Organism: Melolontha melolontha; assembly: GCA_935421215.2. NCBI lineage: Eukaryota > Metazoa > Arthropoda > Insecta > Coleoptera > Scarabaeidae > Melolontha > Melolontha melolontha. The sequence continues at coordinate 206,235,134 of OW285235.1, forward strand.
AATGTTTTCAGTGATTAAACTTAACAAAACAAAAAATCGAAACCGTCTGGCAAATGAAAATCTGGAAGCAATTTTACGTCTGGCGACAAGTAATGTAGAGCCAAACATATACAAAATTGTTAGGTCAATGCAATGTCATGCATCAAAATAATAAAACATGAAATATTACATTGTACTGATTAGATTACATTACGATTACATAATTACAACAAACATTTTTGAATGTTCTTTTATTTTTATCATTTGTAGTAATTCATACTATTTAAAAATAAAAATATTTGTGTTAATAAGTATTCTTTGTAGTGGCCCGTCCTTGGCTTATAATTTTCCCGAGTGGCCCCTGTTCCCTATAAGTCTGTGCATCCCTCGTCTAATGGAAGCACCATTTTCAGTACAGGCAATTGAATTTTGTTGATTTACTGTCCAAGACCCCTTTTCAGTTTTTCAAAGGTATTTACGTGGCATCTGTAACAATTAAAATACGAATTATAATTGGCGGAGTAGTTGTCAGGGAATTATACGCAATGTGCGTAAAATTTCATCCACTGACTGAGTTTAAACAAATTTCGTTCTAATAAGTTTAAAAAAATAAACAGTATTTCATTAACATACAAATGCAAAAAGAATCATGTTAGAGTTCCATTAATCATGTTTTTCAAAAGAACAAGAATTGGTTATCTTACCTCTTATTTTCTATACATAAAATATCATTTGCCGCACAGGAATTTTGGCTTTTCAACGACTACAATTTAAACGTGAAAGAAAACAGAAATCTTTAATCACACATTGTAAGTAGTAATGTTCTTTAAGCGTACATTTACCCGCCTCTCCCCTATATTGCATTTGTTTTAATATTTTATTGAAACGTCTTCACAATAAAATCAAGCTGCGCTGTACGGTATTTCCATAAAGTATGGTTTACACTTACGAGTAAATCGTATACGAACATCAGAAATCGTAAATGTAAACGTGAAATCGTAACCCGTATACTGTTGTCAAATTGAATAGAGCGTAATCCGATTAGACGTACGGATTTAGTATAGTTTATTTCAAATTATAAGAATATAACTTTAAACGGCTCTAATGCTTTTATTGCACCAGCTTCTGTGATGATAATTATTACACCTGGTCTCCTTATTGAACGGGTACGGTTTACCTATTTGCAACATATGAATCTAGGGGCCGTATTGACTATAAATTAGGGCCCTATAATATAATAATAAAACGCTGTTAATTTCAAGTTATAATAAAAAATATCTGTACATTGGGTTTATATACAAAGAAAAAATTACAAATCGTGTGGCAACATGTGTAGTGGATACATATAGATATATAAAGCTAATTTATTTGTAATACACAATAAAATTTTTATGTGTCACCGCATTTCATAAATCATCTGTGATTGAGTCGTCTTGCAAATCGGTATCTGTGTCTGAATCGTATTGCAAATTTATAATCAAAGGTGCTACTATTTTGTACATGGGCATATATTCGTCCTCTATTGCTATTGCGTGTTTAACAGCATTTTTCCAATTTACAGCAGTTATATGTTCCATAGCATGTTTTATGTGTGTTACACTGCTTTCACTAAATTTCGGTGTTTGATCTGTTCGTCTGATGCTATTTTTCAGTTGGGCCCATATCAATTCAATGGGATTGAAAATGCAATGGTAAGGTGGTAAACGCAAAATTGTATGTCCTGCTTCTTTGGCTCTGTTATCCACATAATAATCCTTTAAATATTCTTTTGTCTTCATCACCTCTATTAATTGTTTTTTTGTATAATGATCCTCAAAATATAAATCATTTGTTTCTAAAAATGTTTCAATATCTTTCTTATTATTACATTTTGTAGGAACTTTGGTTTGCTGTCGAGAATGATACGGAGCGTTGTCCATCACTATCACACTATCTTTTGGTAAATTTGGCAGCAAAGTGTCACAAAACCATTCTTCAAATAAAGATGAGGTCATATCTTCATGGTAATCTAAACTTGAGGATTTAAAATTTTTAGCAGATAATAGCGGCTGTCCGATCCATCCTTTTTCTGACCCAGCATGAAGAATGATTATTCTCTTCCCTCTCGAAACCGGCGCGTCCAACTGACACATACTTGAACTATCCACCCAACCTTTGCAAATTGTGTCATGTGTGTCATACCACGTCTCGTCTAAATAACATATGAATCGTCCTTCCTGTCTATATCTTCTAATTGCCGTTAAGTATTCATATCGAAGTTTCTGTAACCTCGGGCTTTCCATAATTGTGCGACGTTTGTCTATAGTGCCAAACTTAAAACCAACTTTCTTTAGCGTCCGCCACGAGGTTGTTTTAGAACACTGAATATTTATAGGCTCATAACTGATTCTTTTATGTAAGCAGTCAAGTGTAGATACAACATTTCCTCTGTAGAAGGAGTATACTTGCTGCCTAATAGTATTAATTTCATAGTCTTCAATTTTTCTCGGTGCTCCTTTGTCATTTCTTTGCTTTCGAGGCCCTGCGTTATTCTTAATTATTTTATATATTGTTCCAAAAGGCACCTTGGTTAATTGCGACGTTCGGGTTTGTAGTTCGTTATTTTCTTCCATCAGGGTATGATAGACATTGAAAATGATCTGTTTTGCATCTTCTGATATATGCTTTCTCTGTCGTGCTCCAACAGTATTATCACTTTCCACATCATAATCACTAACACTTTCAGCAAAAGGTCGCCACATGTTCGTTAAGTAAAGAGAGAAAAATCAAATATGTATACAGCAGTAAAGATTAACAATAAATGATAAATAGACTCAATATTAGATGTAATATAATACCAACCTCCTAACTATATTTACTTATATTTTGTTTAATAAATATAAGCACTTATTTCATCTAAATTGTAATTTAATGAATATTTAACTATATATAATAACTATATATTCAAATTAACAACTGTTGTTACTTATATTATTATTAAATTTTATTTCATCTAAATTGCAGTAATTACAAGTTACTTAAATTTTGTTATTACGGACCTCAGCAGTTTGTTTGCGTAAAAGATAATCGTATTGAGCGGCCAGGTAGTTATTGCCGCAGGTGGTGAAATAAAAGCGTTAGAGCCGTTCAAAGTTATATTCTTATAATTTGAAATAAACTATACATTGAAAATGGCGGAAAGTAAATTTTCAGCAACCGAGACGGAGGAACTTATTAACCTTTATGAATCTTTGGAGTGTTTATGGAATGTAAAAATCAAAGAGTACCGTGACATTAATGCCTGCAATAAAGGGTACGAATTAATTGCCGATATAACGAATATTTCAGTGGATACGGTACAGAATAAGATAAATAATTTCCGATCTATGTATAATCAGGAGATCTAAGTTAGATATTTTGCTTAGCTATGGTATTTCCAACTTAAAAGGAAGCGTTGTTATATTGCTCAATAAACTTTTTTTTTGTGTATGTTTGCCATATCATGCAAAGTACAAAATGTATGGTAGTTCACTCTTGTGAAATTTTTGTATCCACCTTAATTTTCAGATAACAGGTCTTTCAACAAACCTTCTTCAATTCCAAAAATTTGTCTCTTTTGTAGTGTTTCTTGTACCGAAATTTTCCTCTTTTTCCTCATCAATCTTCTACGGCAAATAGTATTGCGCTTTTCATTATTATTAACCCTTTCGCTCACTGCGTCCCCAATTGAGGACAAACATTTCCAAGACTTCTAATGCAAGAAATGTGTATATTATCCGATATTTCAGTGTCCACGTATGTGAACTTACATACCATACAATAGAGTATGGTGCTGAGTTTCAGCAGCTGTGGCAACGTTTTTGTAATTGTGTTTTTATGCCTATTCGAACTTGTTGTGCGCATAAGTCAAATACATAAGACAATTTTAGTTTATTATAGACATTTGATAAAGTTTGATCATTGTAAGTGACTTGTAATAATTTATAGTTTTGATATATTGCTGTAGTAAAACGTAAATATTTTCAGGTCGAGAATTTTTTTTTTGCGAAAATTGTGTGCACACTTGAAGACAGTGTGTGTTACAGGTTCATAAGCACGAATGAGTGGCGATATATAAAATGAGTAAATATCATAGTAGAAAACGGCCACTAACGAACCAAGAGCTGTTGCAAATAATCGAAAATGGATTGTTGATATAGAATATCTTAGTGATAATGATCAGAGCGACGATGGGTGGGAAAACTGTCAGACAATTCTTCTGGTGAGGTTTTACGATCTTTTTACGTTTTTAGAGCATTTTTTCTCAACACAGAAAAAAAACCTAAAATGAGAAAATAATATGAATATTTCTTTTTATTTGGTTTTGAAACAATAAAATAAGAAAAAACATTTTTCTTTTAGAAGACAATCATCAACTAAATCACATTGGTGAAGAACAGCAACTTATCGAAGATCAGCAATCAGTTGATAGTTTATCTAGTGTATAAATTTTACCTGAAACATACCACGTAACAGCTGAATCCAAACAACAGAATAGTGAAAAAAGAATTGAAGTGTCCGAATATAAAGTGAATATAAAGTGGCGCAAAGATATTACATATATAACTCCAAACATAAATTGGTATACTCCTAAAAATTCTTCAAATTTTGTAGAATTGCAAAGTCCTGTATATTTTTTTTCGAAATACTTTACTGACGATCTATTTGAAAAAATGGCATATTGGACAAATCTTTTCACTGTTCAAGAACACGTAAAATTTCAACCCACAAGTGCTGAGGAGTTAACGTACATTTGTTGGTATCCATATAGTAATGGGTAACTTGCATTACCCCAGAGTAAAGTTTTATTGGGAACCAAAACTATGTGTCTCACAAATAAAAGATAATATGCCAATTAATCGCTTTTACAAGCTTCGACAAAATGCACATTTTGGAAGGTTCGGCCTTTATATGACACAATTCGTGCTTGAATGTTGTCTTTGGAGCTGGTGACACATTTATCCGTAGATGAGGAAATGGTTCCTTTCAAGGGCTCACTTAATGTCAAGCAATACGTAAAGAACAAACCGAAGTCTTGAGGAATAAAAATATTTGCGCCGTGTGGCTCCAGTGGTCAAATGTTTGACTTTGTTATTTACGAAGGTTCTAAAACCTAACTAAATGAAGAACATTAATTGTTTTCGGCCACGGAGCTGCAGTAGTCCTAAAACTGACGGAAAGAATTTCGGAATCAAATGTAAATCTCTTCTTTGATAATTACTTTTCAAATTACAACTTACTACTGTTTTTGCGTCGAAAACAAATGTACTGAATAGATTCGTAAATTCGCCATTTTCAGCTGACAAAGTAAATAAAAAATTTAGGACGCGGATCTTTTGAAGAGGTTGTCTGTGAGTGGTGACGGCGAAATAATTTTGACCAAATAGTTCGACAACAAGGCGGTTATTATGGCTTCCAATTATATATATATAGGGGTTGGATACCAAGACTTCTGCAAAAGATGGGATAAGAAGGAGAACAGATATTTAGAAGTTCAACTACCCGAAGTTATTAGATCCTACAATCAGCATATAGGTGGAGTAGATAAAATGGATTTTTCGATTACGGCATATCGTACGTTTATTCGATCTCGAAAATGGACACTACGCATGTTCACACATGCTATTGATATTTTGTTTGTAAATTCGTGGATTGAATATACACAGCAAGCAAGGCATTTGGGATACCAAAAAAGAAAGTATTAGATTTAGTACACTTTCGAGCATCAATTTCCGATTCACTCATAAACGCTAATAAGACAATATGTAAAAGGAGAGGCAGACCATCTTCGTCTACCCAAGAGGATGATAAAGAAGTCGTAGTGCGACGAATAAAAGTAGGCGCTGAAATCTGACCACAAAAAGATATTCGACTTGACAATATTGGTCACTTACCAAAAATACAGAAAAGCAATTTGCCATGCGTTGTAAATATTCTAATTGCAAGGGAAAGTCTCGAATTTTGTGTTGTAAATGTAAGGTACATTTGTGTTTAATCAAAGACAAAAAAACTGTTTTTATAACTACCATAATTAATCTTTAAAAATAAAAAAAAACAAAGCTTTTATAGGTATTGTTATTTTACAAAAAAGGTTTAAGTATATCAATACGTAAAGCACGTATTACGCATTTGTTACAAATGAAACAGACATGCAATATACACATCTGTAACTGTACACATGGACAATACACCTCGTATTTTACAGCATTTACTTCTGCTTAAGACACGTGTTTCTGCCATTTACTATTAGGCGTCATCAGTTAAGCTAGTGAAGTAATTTAAAACAGAAATAAGAAAAACACCCTAACCACAATATATAACAATAAATACTATATACGTATTTCGACAACTAAGTTGCCATCTTCAGTAGAATAACCTAAAAACTGAAAAAAAGAGTGTTAAATGTAGCGTTTTTGGCTAAGGTAAACCTTAGAAGATATGCCCTTCACCAAATCGCCAGTGGGATAACACTAAATTCCTAACAACGAAATACAAATACTTATATACTACTTAAAGTCTTAAACCTAGCGTGAAGTTTAGGGAACCGTGAAGCGTACAAATAATGCTATTGTCACAATAAGGTATACAAACTGGACTGAGGTATACTTTATTGTGACAATAGCATTATTTTTACTCTTCATGTATTCACGCTTCACGGTTCCCTAAACTTCACGCTAGGTTTAAGTAGTATATAAGTGTATATTTCGTTGTTAGGAATTTAGTGTTATCCCACTGGCGATTTGGTGAAGGGCATATCTTCTAAGGTTTACCTTAGCCAAAAACGCTACGTTTAACACTCTTTTTTTCAGTTTTAGGTTATTCTACTGAAGATGGCAACTTAGTTGCCGAAATACGTATATAGTATTTATTGTTATATATTGTGGTTAGGGTGTTTTTCTTATTTCTGTTTCAGATTACAAGCCAGTCTCCACCAATTTCGAAGTAATTTAAAGCTTAAATCGCCTATAACGTATAGCAAATTTTGTCCTATCAGGTAGCACCACATAATATAGTGACATCTGACGGACGAAACAGACTATGCCTAAAATGGCAACCCTTCCCTTGACCGCCTATGCCGGTGCTTAACGTATTGATATACTTAAACCTTTTTTGTATATTTACTGCCATCTGGCATCATGTTAATGGACTTGCACCTATATACGTATTTTCTTCCCTTCTTCCCAAGGGAAGGGTTGCCATTTTCGGCATAGTCTCTTTCGTCCGTCAGATGTCACTATATTATGTGGTTCTACCTGATAGGACAAAATTTGCTATACCTTATAGGCGATTTAAGCTTTAAATTACTTCACTAGCTTAACTGATGACGCCTAATAGTAAATGGCAGAAACACGTGTCTTAAGCAGAAGTAAATGCTGGAAAATACGAGGTGTATTGTCCATGTGTACAGTTACAGATGTGTATATTGCATGTCTGTTTCATTTGTAACAAATGCGTAATACGTGCTTAACGTATTGATATACTTAAACCTTTTTTGTATATTTACTGTCATCTGGCATCGTGTTAATGGACTTGCACCTATATACGTATTTTCTTCCCTTCTGTACCGGTATAGCCGGTCAAGGGAAGGGTTGCCATTTTCGGCACAGTCTCTTTTGTCCGTCAGATGTCACTATATTATGTGGGGCTACCTGATAGGACAAAATTTGCTATACCTTATAGGCGATTTAAGCTTTAAATTACTTCACTAGCTTAACTGATGACGCCTAATAGTAAATGGCAGAAACACCTGTCTTAAGCAGAAGTAAATGCTGGAAAATACGAGGTGTATTGTCCATGTGTACAGTTACAGATGTGTATATTGCATGTCTGTTTCATTTGTAAGTATTGTAATTTATTTACCGTTTTCTTCACGATGTCCACATATGAGAATATCTTTTTTCTTCAATGTGGCTGAGGTAATAACTTCCAAATAGGCATAAAAAATCTTTAAAAAAATGTACCTCCACTTGCTCCAAGTTTACAATTTTTAGAACAATAGATAAATTTCGTGAATAAAACTATAACTAAACTCGTACGTTTTGGATGTGGAGCCATTTAAAAAAATACAATATCGTATACGTATGAAGTGTTACTCATATTCGATTTATCGGATACGAGTACTCGGAATTGTAAAGTCCCTAGGAAAATCCGTGAATCTATTGAAATTTACAAACATCCCTGCAATCTCAATAGAGACGATGGCTATACGTTACATCCAACGTGGCAAACTCTACTGAACTCTACTAAGAATCACCACGCCCATACGACGCATGCCATTGGCTCATTGTCCCCAGCCAATAGCAGGCCACCATCTGACCCGGTCTCCCCTATATAAGTTGTGCCGGTCTCTGTCTGCGAAACGACGAACATCTATGTACAGCCCTGAAGATGTCCCTTGAAACAGTGGACGAAACGTTGGCAATTACGCCTAACTCGACGCGGTTCCAACCCGGAAACCGAGATCTACATCTGCTTAAGAGTTATGTTGTTTTCTAAGATGCCAACCGACTATGGGATCATTTTATAAATTAAATTCTTTTCTATATATTGGCAAGAGCATATAGAAAAGTTAATATTCAAATAAATATTTGTATTTCAATTTATGGTTTTGTTATAGCATTTATTTAAATTTGTCCTGTATATACCAAGTACTTTTTGCTGAATATACAGGAAACGAAATCGCAAATGAATATGAAGCGCACAGATTAATTGTTCAGCGCATGCGCTAGAACAAGAGGCATTGGCGCATGGAAATATACTTTCAAACACACACATCACTGTTTGTACGCGAAGTGAACAGATAAGGTAACTGTAACTGTGTAATTGCGGCTAAACGCTACAATACGCTTTTTCGGATATTCCGGCAATCAGTTAATACAATTTTAAAACATCCTAACGACGTTACTTGACAATATTTACGCGGAGAAAATTTAAAATCGAAAGTGCGATGTAGTTGACATATAAATATACTTTTAAGAATAAAACCTGTAAGAGAAACGAACATAGTTCGATATAAATAAAATATTAAATTTTTCTAAAATTATTCGTCTAAAAATGGTGAATAACGAGTTAGATTTCAATGCTGATCTATCTGGAAACAATTTTAAAAGTTGTTTTGCACGTTCTATGGCTGTGAATTCCCAATACACACAAGAAACAACCGGTGTACGGCAGCTGCAATCTAAAGATCCTTTTGGTAAGAATAAGGGTACCTCCGACGGGAACGAATCGAATCGTGGACCTAATTTGAATGAAGCACCAAATGTTACGAGATTTGTGAAGGTCAGTACTATATCTATTGCTATTATATTAATGAATGTGTTTATTTTTATAGAGTTTTTTAGTGTAATGTTTTTGATAATTTTGAATATCTACGAGGTTGGTTAAATCGCGCGATCGTACAGAAACAAAGGAATAATTTAAATAAACTTTATTTTTCTATATAATCTCCTTTTAACTCGATAGATTTAGTCCACTTCTGTTCAAGTTTCTTTATTCCGTCGCGAAAGTGATTTTCTTCTAAGCTTCCAAAATTTGAAGTTAGCTCTTTATTTGTGCAGAATTTTTTGCCTTCGACAAAATATTTTAATTTAGGGAATAGATGTAAGTCAGATGGTATTAGACTTGCAAATAGGCGGTACTAATTCGAACTTTAATTCTCCAATTTTTTTTTGCAGCAACCGTACTACAGTACGGTTGCATATCATGATGAAAGAGGACTTTCTTCTTAGTAATTTCAGGAAGCTTTTCAGCAATAGCTATCTTCAAACGATCTGGAAGATTTGCGTACAATTCGCCGTTTATGATCTTGCCCATTTAAAGATAGTTTATCAACAATATTCCTTTTGCATCACAAAATACCGATGCCATCACCTTTCCCTCCTATTAAACTGTCTTGGGCTTCCTTCTTTGGAGTTGATTTTCTATGTTTGGTCCTCATCTTCGACTGTTGTTTAGATTCAGAACTAACGCTTCGTCACAAGTAACAAATCGGCGTAAAAAATCTGTTGTGTTGCGTTTAAAAATTTCAAAATTATTCACCGATATTTGACAGCAAACGCGTCTTTGTTCCGTCCTCAGTAAACGCGGCACCCATCTTGCCGAAAGCTTTCTCATATCAAGTTCTTCGTGCAAAAAAGTACCCGTTCTTTTGAAATGTCCACTGCCTCTGCTATTTCTAAAGCTTTCAATCGTCGGCCATTTAGCAACAAATCATGGACTTTATCCACCATTTCTGGACTTGTAGCTGTTTTTGGCCGTCCACTAGAGGGATAACCTTCTAAGCTGCTCCTGTTACGCTTAAATTCATTTCTCCATTTTCTGATGGTTGTATACGAAGGACAACCTTCACTCAGTGTATCTCGCATATCATCATGGATTTCGGTAAAGGATGTGCCTGTCTTTAAAAGATATCTGCACGATGTTCAGAATTATTCATTTACACTTAATTAGTAGCCGAGTAAGTCACACGTTTATCAAACACTAACAGTAAACTGACAAGGTATTAGTTAACAAGTTAACCCGCTATTGTATATAAACGTTTTGCTAAATATGAAACTATAGCAATATTCTTACAAAAATTGATTAAAACAATACAAAATAAAATACAATAATCGATTTTCATTTTTATAATTTTTTTTGTAAATTTTGCTTTATGAAATGTTATTTTAGTATTAATTTATCTATATCATAATTACATGAGAATTTATATGCAAATTAAACTTGCGCCCAAATTAAGTAATTGTTATTTAATTTTATAAAGAAAAATTACTGCTTATACCTAATATTTGCAGTTAGATTTCATGAAATTGATACCTTGAAAGATATGATCTTATACAATATTTCTGGGAAAACATATCTTATATAAAATGTATCTATTGTTTTATAATAATATTTCGTAAGAAAACAATAAACAAGTCTTCAACTGTCATTTGCAATTAATATACAGTGCATTCGTAAAGTAGCAGATAAATTCAATAAAAATTAAAAAAGAAGTTTTTCAAAAAACTCTCGGACCCGTCGATTTTTATTTTAAGTTTAGAAGTTTTCTTACGTGAAACAGAAATATACAGGGCATCTCCAAAAACCAATATGAACTTCATTTTTTTTTATAGAAACACCCATTTCTTATTACAGAATTATAAAGGGCAGATTTTTACATACGACAAGATAATTTTGTATGATGTTTACATAAGCAAATTTTGAAGTATAATATTATCGTGTATGTTATTGAATACAACGACATATCCTATATATACTATTAGTGAATTGTATAAACGCTGAGGTTAACTATTTCCTCAAAATTTTCAGATTTGTATTTTTAGGAAATGTTCTATTCATTTTTGAATAAAGGTCTGAGCGTAAAAAAATTAAAGCATACATTTCATTTTATATTTTTGTTTAAAACTATCCAAACTCGGTTATGTATATCTAAACTAAGTTTCTATTACCACGTGCTCACTGGAGCACTTCTGTACATGTCATTAATTTCAATATGTACTGTCATACCAGGTGCATATTATCGTTGTAGACAGATTACTAATAACTGGAGTTATTCCTGCATACTTTACCTGAAATTAAGTACATTAAAAATATTATTAAGATTAATAATTGAAATTAATTTTAGTTGAGTGCATTTATTTTACTTAAGTTTCTATGCACTTCGATTGAGTGGGTACCAACGTATCTGAAGTTTTAATCTCATAGGCAGAGTAGGCACCAATATATTTAGATAAATATTTTTAGAGAAGGCAATAAATACACAATAAGTATTAAGGTATGTCACTTGCACATTATATTTACAAAAGGAAAGCGCAATATAATAACGAGCCTTCGAAAAAATTCATAATTGGAGTAGACTGTGAAATTGGGTTGCTACTTTAGCCACTTCCATATAATGACATTTATTATTTGACATTGAAACTATAAGTTTGTGTCAAATTTTTCAAAACTCTTATTAAGAAAATTAAATTTATTTAAAAAATGGTATTCAACATAGAAGAAGAAGTAAAAATTATCGAATGTTACTTCCGTACAGGTGTGAAAGTAAATGGCGAGTGGCAGTATTCAATTACGGAATGCATGGCTGATTTTAGTGAAGAACATCCTGAGTTAGTGTATGACTACAATGATTTTTACAATGTTTTGACAAATTGTGTAAAGTTATTCAGAGAGACTGGTAGCGTCGGTCGAAAAACTGGAAGTGGACGGCCATCTAAACGTACAGCTGATAATATTGAAGCCCTTCAGCATATTATTGATGAAAATCCAAAAACATCTATTTCAGTAGTGAACCAACAAACAAATTTATCTTATGGTACGTGCCAATTCATTCTTAAAAAAGTCTTACATTGTCATCCATACAAGCTGCAATGTTTTCATGAACTTTATCCAGTGGATTATTTAAGACGAATGGAATTTTGTCAATGGTTTCAAAATAATCTACACAATCGGGATATCCTTAACACAGTTTTTTTCACGGATGAGACCTGCTTTTATATTTTTGGATATGTTAATTCACAGAATATGAGGTGTTGGTCCTCCGTAAATCCTCATTTTTTTGTTAAAAAACATTGCATCCCCAAAAAGTTGGTGTTTGGGTTGGAATATGTCGAAGAAGATTGGTGGGTCCCATTTTTTTAGAAGGTACACTTACTGCTGCACGATATCGCAATGAGATACTCGGCTCATTTATAAATCAATTGGATGATAAGGAATTACAGAATGGGTATTTCCAACAAGATGGTGCAACAGCACCATACGACCAGAGAAACACTTCAATATCTCAGAGAATTTTTTGATAACAGAATAATAAGCAGGAACACTGAAATCCCATATCCAACTAGGTCTTGCGGTTTAAACATATGTGATTTTTTCGTATGGCCATACATCAAAAATTCGATTTATTCAACGCCAATTCATAATCTGGAACAACTGAGAATTCGCATAACAGAAAAGTCTGAAGAGATCAACAACTCACCGCAAATGCTGCATAAAGTTTTTGCTGGATTGCGGAGAAGAGTTGGTTTGTGTTTAGATGTAAATGGACAACATTTTCAACAAATTCTGTAGCTATATGTAAATTTTGATTATGATTTCGATATTAAATAAATTATTTGTTTTCTTTTTTGTTGTAGTATCATTTCAATGCCATAATAGTTATTTACGATACAAGTGTTAAAAGTGCGATTTTATTTCACGAGTAAAATTTACGCAATTTACGAGCGAAATAAAATAGCATTTATAACATGTGTATCGTACAATATTTTTTCTACAAACACAATTTTTATTATAAAATATAATGAAACTCCACTGACCAAATTTAACAGCTCATGAATACGTTTTGACACAACTGGACGCAACCGTTAAATTAATTTGTCACAATTTGTACAAAAGATGAGTTCGTGTATTAATAAAGAAAATGAAGTAATACCGAGTGCAATAATTGAAGCCGCTGATAAAGCGACATTAGATTTGTTACCCTCAAAATCTAGGCAACAATATGAAATTGCGTACAAAAGGTTTATGGAATGGTGCAGATGCAATAATGTGATAGGTAAATTTTGCGAAAATGTTCTACTAGCATATTTTAAAGAAAGGTCTAAAATTTGGAAATCTTCTACTCTTTGGTCACATTTTTCGATGATAAAACTTTTGCTAAATATAAAAGAACCATGATATTAGTAAATATTATAAACTTTTGAAACGGAAAGGAGAAGGTTACCGCCCAAGAAAATCAAAAATATTGACAAGACAAGAAATTGATAGATTTATTTCTGAAGCATCAGATGAAAACTATATGCTGTTCAAAGTAGCTGTTGTTATGGGTATATTTGGCGCTTGTCGCCGGGAAGAGTTATGCCGTATGACTGTGGATGACATTGAAGATAGAGGAAATGTGTTAGTAGTTACTATACCAGATACTAAAACCAATACTCAAAGAATATTTACCGTTATAGGCTCATATATAAACTTGTATCGCAAATACAAAGCATTACGTCCATCTAATATAAAACATCGACGTTTATTTATTAAATACGCTAATAATAAATGCATAAGTCAAGCGGTAGGAATAAATTCGTTTGGCAAGATGCCTGCAATTATCGCAATGTTTTTGAAATTGCCGAATCCAGAATCTTATACGGGACATTGCTTCCGACGTTCATCTGTTACTTTGCTAGCAGATTCTGGTGCAAGCTTATGCTCAATTAAGCGACATGGAGGCTGAAAAAGTTCCACCGTTGCTGAAGGTTACCTAGAGGATTCTCTAGAAAATAAAAACAAAATTGCTCAATCCATCTTCCCAGATCTATCTAATAATTCTATTGCAAATGATAATTTAAATCACGATATTTTAGTTCCTATGAACTATTTGTCTGCAAATAATAATTCTGCAAGTACAGCAACACATGGAATAAATATCTCCAATTGCACAAACTGTACATTTAATATTAATTATCCAAAGAATTTGTGATTATCATTGTAATAAAAATCATTTGATATGTACGGAATTTTCTCTTGTCATTTTTGACAAACTGTCATATACTTTAACACAAAGTGGCCTTTTTAACACGCTACGCTATAAAATCGCATTTTTAAGTGAAGTTAGCCGTGTCAAAATGTCAACTTTTAACGGTGTTTGTAGAAAAAGGTTTTTTTACAATGAAACCAAATGAAACTGTCGAGCATCAAGTAATGTGTCATTATGTGGAAGTGGCTAAAGTACCAACCCAATTTCACAGTCTACTCTAATTATGAATTTTTTCGATGGCTCGTTACAATTATGTATGTACTATCGTGAGCAATTGAAAGTAAACGCACTATTATAGCTGCGTAAATTTTACCAAATTGTCAAGCTAATGTCATTTATGTTATGATTAAATGCTGACACTGACACTTCAAAAGTACTGTATACATTAGATAAATTTTGAAATTTCGACAAGCCAACACAATAAAGTGTGCACTTTCATTTGCTCACGATAGTACATAGCTATGTTTAGCAAAAATGAAAAATATTCTACATAACTACGTAAGTTCAGGTATAAAGAAAAATAATACATACACAAATAACATTGGAAAATTAGGAAATATAAACACAAAAATATATACAAAGAAATTAAAAAGAATCATATACAAGGTGTGTATAAATTGGCGTATTAACTATACGTGGCGACGTTCTTGGTAGAATTTGGAGTTAAAAGTCTTAATACTAAGGCGGTGTATCATGCTTCCTGTGTTTTCCGATATAATTTGAAAGAAACATACACTTGGCAACATTTGTGAACTTTTAAATCGTGCACATGAAGCAAAAGAAATACAATTTTTCAATGTTACTATTGCCTACATAATTGTTCGAATTGAAATCCATCAGTTTGTAGACATAGTTGCAATCTATGTGGTATCGTTTGTACTATTCACTAAAGTCTTTCTGGTGTGATTTATAACACTGCGGCGTCTATTCGGGCTCTAACTTCGTCAGTGTTTTGAGGAGCTGTAGAATAAATTTTTCCTTTACTTAAACTCCAAACAAAAAAATCTAACGGATTGAGATTGGGGGATTTCGAATGCCATAATATGAGACCGCCACGACTAATCCACTGTTTAGGAAGTATTTATCTAAGCAGTCTTTTACATAACAAGTAAAGTGCGCAGGGGCTCCATTATGCATGCTAAATCATATTACGTCGTATGTTCAGCAGTATCTCATCAATAACTTGTTCTAAAACATTTAAATATTTACCATCATATAGACGATTTGGTAAATACATTGGTGCAAATCGGTGTCTGTGTCTGAATCGTATTGCAAATTTGTAATCAAAGGTGCTACTATTTTGTACATGCGCTTATATTCGTCCTCTTTTGCTATTGCGTGTTTAACAGCATTTTTACAATTTACAGCAGTTATATATTCCATTGCATTTTTTTTTGTGTGTTACACTGCTTTCACTAAATTTCAGTGTTTGATTTGTTCGTCTTATGGTATTTTTCAATTGGGCCCATATCAATTCAATGGGATTGAAAATGCAATGGTAAGGTGGTAAACGCAAAATTGTATGTCCTGCTTCTTTGGCTCTGTTATCCACATAATAATCCTTTAAATATTCTTTTGTCTTCATCACCTCTATTAATTGGTTTTTTTGTATAATGATCCTCAAAATATAAATCGCTTGCTTCTAAAAATGTTCTAATATCTTCCTTATTATTACATTTTGTAGGAACTTTGGTTTGCTGTTGAAAATGATACCGAGCGTTGTCCATCACTATCTCACTATCTTTTGGTAAATTTGGCAGCAAAGTGTCACAAAACCATTCTTCAAATAAAGATGAGGTCATATCTTCATGGTAATCTAAACTTGAGGATTTAACATTTTTAGTCGATAATAGCGGCTCTCCGATCCATCCTTTTTCTGACCCAGCATGAAGATTGATTATTCTCTTCCCTCCCGGCGCGTCCAACTGACACATACTTGAACTATCCACCCAACCTTTGCAAATTGTGTCATGGGTGTTATACCACGTCTCGTCTAAATAACATATGAATCGTCCTTCCTGTCTATACCTTCTAATTGCCGTTAAGTATTCATATCGAAGTTTCTGTAACCTCGGGCTTTCCATAATTGTGCGACGTTTGTCTATAGTGCCAAACTTAAAACCAACTTTCTTTAGCGTCCGCCACGAGGTTGTTTTAGAACACTGGATATTTATAGGCTCGTAACTGATTCTTTTATGTAAGCAGTCAAGTGTAGATACAACATTTCCTCTGACTTGCTGCCTAATAGTATCAATTTCATATTCTTCAATTTTTCTCGGTGTTCCTTTGTCACTTCTTTGCTTTCGAGGCCCTGCGTTATTCTTAATTATTTTATATATTGTTCCAAAAAGCACCTTGGTTAATTGCGACGTTCGTTGAATGTTCTGGGTTTGTAGTTCGTTATTTTCTTCCATCAGGGTATGATAGACATTGAAAATTATCTGTTTTGCATCATCTGATATATGCTTTCTCTGTCGTGCTCCAACAGTATTATCACAATCAACATCATAATCACCAACACTTTCAGCAAAAGGTCGCCACATGTTCGTTAAGTAAAGAGAGAAAAATCAAATATGTATACAGCAGTAAGATTAACAATAAATGATAAATAGACTCAATATTAGATGTACTATATACCAACTCTCCTAACTATATTTACTTAAATTTTGTTTAATAAATATAAGCACCTATTTCATCTAAATTGTAATTTAATGACTATTTAACTATATATAATAACTATATATTCAAATTAGCAACTGTTGGTACTTATATTGTTATTAAATTTTATTTCGTCTAAATTGCAGTTCTTACAATTTACTTAAATTTTGTCATTACGGAGCTTAGCAGTTTGTTTGCGTAAAAGATAATCGTATTGAGCAGCCAGGTAGTTATTGCCGCAGGTGGTGAAATAAAAGCATTAGAGCCGTTCAAAGTTATATTCTTATAATTTGGAATAAACTATACGTTTCACTGCGTTTATCAAATCACCAAAGGGATGTAATTAACTGTTTTTAAGCCCACGGATGATAATTAAAGGAATCAAAATTCTAGGAGATTAGAAATTACGCTAAAATTGCAAGTAATAAATGTAAGCAAAATAATAAATACATTTAAAGAACTATAACAATAGAGCAATTAAACTAAAGGCGATTAGAGTTGTTAAAGGACTGTACGTCTATTATTTATCTCGGGTAATTTTATAAAATATATTTTATAACATTATAATTCCTTTAACGACCGTCAGATGATATGGTGTCCACTTTGCTTACTGGATTATCCAGTGTCATTAGATTAGATATCAGGTAGAAGACCATTATCAATGCCCACTTGGTGTCCGCCGATGGAAATTTACATGACTAGTATTTCATTTCAAACTATTCAATTAGGATTACTTAAAATATCCCCTTCAATTCATAAATTTGATTCCTTCCCAATTGTATAATAAAGCACTCCTAACAATATATTGGTTATGTACCTAGATATATCCATTTTACTTGGAAGGCGAAAATCCAGGTTGTTTTTATTCTTAATCCTCAAACGGGTTTTATTGCTTACCCTTGTTGTATTATTGTAAAGACTATGGGACTAGGCATAATTACCAATTTCCGTTCATTACGTACATAAACAGAATTTCATAGGTATACTGATATTTCTTTTATTCATTTTTGGGTTTATTTTCCAACGTAAAATTCATAATTTTAAAGTCATATTGATTTATTGTCTATCTTTGTGAATAACTGTATTTCTAAAATATTTAATTTTATTTATATAATTGGAAAATGAACGGGTGGTGATCTATAAAATTACGAAATACATATTTATTTGTTGAAAAGTTGTATTTATAAAGTTTTTAATTTTATTTCTATAATTGGAACATTTTTATTTGTTCATTTTGTCGTTCAAGTTGAGTAAAGGAGTATTAATATTTCTTTTTTCTTAAAATTGTATCTACTATATTTGGGTTATAACCATTATTTTGCGCTATTTGTTTAATGATATTTAATTCTTTAAAGAAGTTTTCATTATTTGAGGGTACTGATATTAATCTGTGTATCATACAATGGAATGATGCTAGTTTAAGACTAACCGGGTGATAGGAACTATTGTGAATGATAACATCTGTATTAATTAATATTGACTAGCAATTGTTTCTCAAGGTTTTCTTCTGTCAATTTTGTTCTCTTTGAATTAAGTACATCCTTATAAATAGAAAACGTCCTTTCTACATCGCAACTGGTTATAGGTGCATACTGGAAATATTCTTTTATTTCTTCATATTTAGCCGTTAGATTTTGTGGAATTGTCTCCATACATAATTGCTGCAATGTAATTAAATCTGGATTTCTATTAAGAATTGCTTCAAACTTTTGCCGAAGGCCACATCCGAAGTCACTTGGAATACTTTTCAAATTATTAACAGCCACATCTAATGTGGTTAATCCGTCATTTAATTTGAGATTTCGATTTTCAAAATAAGTGATTAGTTTTGGCAATTTTCCAAAGTGTTCGTGAAGAAAGTACAACTGATTTTTTAAATTTGGGATTTGTGTGAGCTCCTTGCACTCACCAATACTTCTAGCATCCTTCTTTAGCAGTGTTACGAAATGTTTTAGACTATCGAAATTCTCAGCATAATAACTAGTAGCTTCCAGCCATGTTCCCCCTCTAGTTATTACTGGAGTGGGAGGCAGTGACAGACATGGAAATTTTTCCCTGAAAAGAGGTGCTTTTCTGAAAACTTTTATAAAAGCTGATACAAGTCTATCAACTTCCGGAAAAGTGTCTCTGATATATTCACAGATTCTGTGGAGAGCATGTGCTACACAAGTAATATGCAGCATATTAGGATATGTTTTCTTCAATAGTCTGCCTGTTTTTAACATATACGCAGCACTATCACTGACAAATAAAACGTGGCGTCCGAATGAAGCATTTTTTGCATATTCTCCTTAGTTGTTTCAGCAACTGTTTCCGCATCAACTCTATTTATAACACTTGTTGCTATTACATATGAGTTATAGGGAATAGTTGGATGTAGTACACCAGCTACAACATTTACCTCATAGCGTCCTAACATATCCACCGTTTCGTCGGCGCTTATCCATATGTATTGATTTAAAAGATGGCTTCTAATGGGTTCTACTGTTCTCGTATAGCATTTAGAAACATAATATTTGCGTAAAGTTGATTCATCAGGAACATTTCGACCAGTATATTTTTTCAGAAATATTTTTAAAGTGGGATTGCTAAGTTTATTTAATGGAATATTAGCCGCCATAAAAGTTTTGCAGAGTATGACCGTCAGTATGACCGTCAATCCAACTCGCCATTGTTTTGCAATGCCGTTCTATTCGACATTCTTCCACATCATGTCTGAAAAAGTATCTTAAACAATGCTCTAGATCTAAATAAATGAAAACTAAAAATGTGTGCGTAAGTTATTGAAACTGAACGAAATTCAATGCACACTTACGTCGAAATAATATGGGAGAAGTAGATTCAATCAAACGATATTAAACAGGATCTATCACAAAAATTACGATGTAAATAACAGTTAGAACTACGAAAACAAGAAACTAACTCACAGCACTTTATTTATCTTACGAAATATAAACTAATAAATAAAATACATTATAAAAACCCCGCTTCTATCTACGCTCATGAAAACACTATAAAAAGCACTATATTCTACGAATGCAATAGCTGGCTTGTCCATTGTTATCGCGGCGAGCCCAGGTGGCCGAGTAAGTCAAACAAATACTTCATTGAATTGCCGATTTCGTTTTATGGAAATTGCATTCGTTCTCTAATAATTATCAGTCAGTGGAGGTAATCTCACCATCAAATATTGCCGTTTACCTGCATCGATAAGGTAATTTCATAATCTGGTAGATATTTTCACCACTAACAAAGTTCAGGAGGTATACCTCTGTAATTTGGAAATTTCAAGTTCTCTGTATACTTCAATATATCATAACGTTTTCCTTACAAAATTATAACAGTTTCACAAGTTAGTTTTTTGCGCTCATCAGAAGAGTTCATTTCTTAATGCTGTATATTCTGATAATAATTTTAATTAATCGTGTTCATCAACATTATCGATCTGATTCATAATATGTCAGACAAGTTAGTGAAAAGTATAAAGGGCAAATATTTACTTTCTTTTGAAAATATTACCTGTTTTAAAGAAATATGTGGAGATGTGTCCAAAGAAGAAAGTGTAATGTCAAAGTATCTACTATTTGTCCTGAGCGTGCAATATCAAGGGTGATATAGTTCATAACGACGAAGTAATGTACTTACGTTCAAAAACTTTCCTCATTAGAGACGGCCATGTTATTTCAAAATTATACGTTTGTGACAGATTACGTGCACTGTTACCAACTATTATCAAAAAGCATGGCCGTCTCTAATGTGGAAAGTTTTTGAAGGCACGTTAGATGGCAGAAGACAAACAGGAAAGTGCTTACAAATTTAAGTAAGCCAAAAACAGAAGAAAAATGGAAATAGCTTTAAATATTATTCGTGCAATTCTTAGTCCAAATATGTCAGAGTATATTATAACAAATAATGTCAACTGTGCAGTCGCCTGCCTGTAAATATAAACAAAGTACAGGAAGGCGTAACTCTATATTCGTCTAAAATAAAAATCTCGAAAGGTGAAAACTTTTTGCTTACAAATAGTGCAGAACACAATGTTATCGTATTTACTTGTGCCTTGTCTAAAACGAATATTTTGCATATGGACAGCATTCTCATATTATACGATAATTTTTCTACAATTTTTTACCATCCATGGACTTCAAAATTGACTTTATGTTCCACTACTGCACTGCTTGTTGCCAAACAAAAGTTGGGACACATATAAAACTTTTTTTTCATTTCCGAAATTTAACGTTTTTGAATAATTCGGGCTTTCTTTCGAACCTAGCGATATCTATGTTGATTATTAAATATAAATACATAGAGTATTGGCCTAGTGTAAAAATCAGTGGTTATAGATTTCATCTTCACCAAGCATGGTATAGGAAAATTCGATCCCTTGGATTAAGTTTGAAGATTAAGATTACCTTTGGCTTGACTTATCTACATCCAGAAAATGCTTGCTTGGTTTTTAATTAAATGGCCTTTAAACCAAACAATAGAGTGCTAGATAAATATGCAGATGATTCGTTAGAAAAGTATATACAGGATTATGCTACATTTCCTACGAATACAAGGGCGGTAGAAATTGACTGAAAGGTCGCTTCAATGGTTTAAATTTTAATGTTTTTACACAAACAACGCCAACACAATGACACAAACTGACACAATTGTTTCTGTTTATTTGTTGTCAATAGGACATCTGATTAAAAAAAAAAATTAGAGGGCGAATTCAATTTTTTAATTTTAAAGCAACAAAGTGACAGTTATAGAAAAAGGTTAACTTTGCTTTGTTAACTACGAGCGCAGATATTTATTTTGGATAGCGATTGTAGAAACTGTAATAATGTTAACAATAATAATCAGAATATACATTCATTAGGTACGTTTAAATTACAAAAAAATCCAATCTACTATATTTATACTGGAATTACATTCGGAATCTGTAATTAGCAAATGAATGGAATCAAGATTAAATGGTCTTTTAACATTAATGGAAAAATAAGTTTAAATTGTTTTAAATACATTAGTTTTACACATAACATATAACGTAAATATTTTTTTAGGGAAATGGTACAGTATTTAGTACGAATGTACTTCAAAAGAAACATAATTTATCTGAAGTGAAAAATATATTATATAGTAGCTGAACCCGGCAATGCTGTGCTATTGCTAGATTCGAGTATATAGATTAGATTAGCGCCATTGAAAGTTTGATATCAATTATTGTATTTAGTTAAAATTAGATATTTATATATTATGGAACTTCACAAAATTTAACCTTCACTTTGTAAAAGTAAGAATGTAAATCAATCCAGTTATCAAAACAACAGCACTCGAGCTTACTTCTAGGCATGCGCGACAGCATTTCTTACCTCGTGAACTTCAATGTAGAAAATACTGTTTCGTGGCGCCATCTACATTTAATTAATAGTACTATTACTACTATTGATATTATATTGTTAGGCCCCTAACTTTCTTTCTACTGCTTAGATCGAGGATTTCAATAGCTTAAAACCTTGTCCGGACAACGCAGATCATTTTGCAAAAAAAAACCGTGCAGTAGTTTTTTAGGCTATAACGGACAGACATACCAACATTAGCTTTCGTACATATATATATATACATATATATATATATATATATATATATATATATATAATTAACTTAAGATTAACAGACAATACATACAATATTAAAGACAGATTTTCATTTGTTAATCAGATACAAGGTCTCACACTTCCCAACAATTATGTGTTTATTTCATTTGATGCTATATCGCTTTTTACGAATACACCATTACAACTAATGATAGATGTCATAACTAGTAAGTGGCACATAATCGATCACACACTGACTTATCTAAATCAAATTTTTTGTCGCTAATCACTTTTATATTTAACAACACATATTTTTCGTTTAATGGGAAATTCTGCAGACAAATATATGGAACTATATATAGTTTATAGCTAAGCTACCATTTCGATTACCGTTATTGTACAAGTATGTAGATGAAATTTTTTGCTCTGTGCCACAAGAAAAAATAGATCTAACATTAAAAATTTTTAAGAGCTACAACAAACATTTAAAATTTACGGTGGAAAAAGGAAATAACAACAGCGTACCCTTCTTGGGCATTTTAGTAGTTCGTGACGATAATAATTCTATCATTTTGAATTGGTATAGAAAGCCAACTTCATCTGTTCGGTTCATTAATTATCATTCTCATCATCCTCTCAATCAGTAGTATAACACCGTCATAGTTATGAGAAACAGAATTGCACATATATGCCATGAAACATTTCTAAATGACAATCTTAAAGAACTTTTCAGCATCTTCGTCAACAATGGCCATCTTAATAAATTGATATATAGCTCAAACTTTTATGATGGCCCTACTGAGGACTTTCCAGCAGACAGTGTGATTTACAAAAAAGTCCCATACATTGGTGGTCTTACTGATACAATTGTATCACACTTCAAACAATATAATAAAATGAATAAAATAACTAAATACAACACCTATACTATGAAGAAGTTGTATAGTAAGGCCAAAGACATAACACCTGTCTTTTTAAATAGTTATGTTGTCTACAGGATACCATGTTGGGATTGTTGTGGCGCTTATATAGGTCAGACATCGCAATGGCTAAAACAGCGCATCACATAGCATAAAAGTGATGTCCGTATTGGAAAGAGATCTTGTGCACTGGTGGACCATGCACTTGATCGTGACTATACATTCAATTTTGTCGACGTTAAGATCATAGATGTTCAAAATAACCATAAAAAAGAACCTTTTTAGAAACGGTCCACATTAACAGACACGAATAACGTTAATTATAGATCTGATACTAACGGTGTGATACTAAAGTGTGTACGTCATTTGCATTTTTTGAACTCTACATTTTGAGTATTTTACTATTGCTTTATACATTAATTTATTTAATGTCTTGTTCATTAATCTTGTATTATCTCCTGAAGTAGCAACAAAGTTGTTGTGAAATATAGAGATAATCAATAAATGATATTTAATTGACAGACCGCTCGCCCATTTTTAATTTATTTTAACCTATATATACACAAGTGTCCCGTATCGTTATGAAAAAAATGTAATCCTAAAGTCAATAAAAACTGATTTTATTTGAAAAAGTTCAATTAATAATATTTTCGAAATGTCCACCTCCTTGTCGAATGCCAACAGAAGAAGTTCTTATCCGAATTTCATACTTGTTTTGTCGGATTTGCTCGGCAGCCAGGTGAATACGATCTAACAACTCTTCTCTTGTGTTCGAAACTTGCGCGTAGACTAAATAAAAGTCAAGGGGATTAAGATCTGGTGATCTGGGTGGCCATGCAACAGGACCACCTCGACCAATCCATCTTGGATAATTGACGTTAACATAATTTCGGACAGCAATTCCGAAATGTGGTGGTGCCCCATCCATGTGAAATCACATGTCTCGTTGACCAATCAGTGGCACATCCTCTAAATGACCTGGCAGTTCGTCAATAAGAAATTGAAGGTAATTGCCCGCATTTAACCTCCAAGGAAGAACGACAGGACCAATCAACAAGTCATCGATTAAGGCCGCCCAAACGTTAATAGAAAATTCATGTTGAAATTTAGATGGGCGTATAGCTTTGGGATTTTCTGATGACCACCTGTGCAGGTTTCTCAGATTTGTAACACCACTTCTCGTGAACGTAGAATCATCTGTCCAGAGGACTGTTCTGTAGAAATTAGAATGAAGCCGGGACTGTCTTAATATCCAGGTAGAATAAACTAAACGAGCATAGTGGTCTACCTCAAGCAAACCGTGTTCACTGCGATAGTGATATGGATATAAGCCCTCACGTTTTAAAATTCGCCAAACTGTCGTTCGTGGCACTCCTAGTTGTCTAGCGATTCGACGTACACTGAGAGTTGGATCCCTTGTAACAATAGCTACTGCTTCCTCCTCTAAGTCTGCTGGTAAATTTACTCATCGGTCGAAAAGATAATCACGCAGTCCGCATTCCCGAAATTATCTGTGTACTTCCAGAAACGTTCTGTAATGAGGAATGCGCCTATCGGGAAACCGATGTCGGTATTCAATAACTGCTTGACGTGCACTGTCGTTACAGTAGCCATACACAAAATGCATTTCCGCATACTCTTGAGAAGAAAATCGGTAAGGCATTTTGAATAAAGAAAACGTGTCCACTCACTAATAACCTGAAACGTAATGTAATCCTTTATTAAAAAATGCAACGTTAACAGTCATCTGAACATTCGTTTAATGTATGATATTCATGGTTCAGCACTTACGAAATAAGTAAGAACCTTCTTTATCATAAATCAATTTCCAGTACTCTGTTTTGTAGATCTCCAAGAAATTACTGTATGCACTACGCCACGTGTTTATTTATTTTAGGATAATATTGTATTATGCGACGTTAACAATCACAGGCCTGTTATTGAATCGTATAACATTTTTTAAATAAAATCAGTTTGTATTGACTTTAGGATTATTTTTTTTCATGATCTGACAATCACATTCATAGATCTGTAACTAAAAATGGATATACAAGTTTTGCGTTTTTGTTACTTGAAATGAAGTCTACTTTACACTTCTAAAATTTGAAGATAACAATACGGGACACTTGTATATATATAGATTATGATATAATAATAATAATAATAATAATAATAATTTATTATAATATTGTAATGACTCATCCGCTGACGCGAGATGCGTCATCCCTCTGGATGTTTTCGCGAGGCCTACGTGAAGGCTCTAGAAGGAGTATTCACCGATATAAAAGCCGCGTCGAAGAAGGGATGAACATTCATTGAATCCTACAGTCTCGCGAAGTACATAAATATAGTTACATAAATATAGAATACATAAATGTACTTATTGTTGTTAATAGTTAGTTTTAGATTATTATACGTTTTAATATTAATATAGTGTGTGTGTCTAAAGTTATTGTTAGTTTTATTTAAGAACCCTAAAAGACAAACATTACAGTGGTATTCAGGTGTGGACTAAGTAATAAATAATAAACTAAGTAGACAATTAAGTGTTAATTAAGTATTCGTTTAAATAAATATACAGTGCGGAAAGACGTTATTTTAAATATCGTGAAGACTAATAGATAATTCGCAAACCTTGGAACAGCGTCTAATAGATTCACAAACCCAAATGCAACAAATGGAACAGAAGAATCTGGATAGTGCTAAAAATATGGAACAGCGTCTAATAGAGTCACAAACTCAAATGCAACAAATGGAGCAGAAGAACCTGGAAACTTCTGGAAACTTAGCGAAAACTCTAGAACAAATGGAACAAAGAAACCGCTAGAATCCTCGAGAAAAATCTGGAAAAGAAATTACTAGAAAATTCTAGAAACTTCGAAAAAGTTCTAGAACAGCGACTAGCGGAAAAATCAGAAGCGTTAAAAGAAGAGGTTTTCACAGCTGTAGAAGAGAAAATTGGAGAACATTCTAGACTTTTAGAGGCAATAATGATTGAGATGAAATTACCCGCTACCATGAGTCATTCTGATCCCAGGCAGGTCAACGAAGAAGTCATACCGCGGCCCATCGAAATAAAAGAAGAACTTGTGGCTATTTCAAGGACCAGAATCAAGCCACCAACCTTTGATGGAAAGACGTCATGGGCAACTTACCTGACGCAATTCGAAGCGGCCGCAGAAGCAAACGCATGGTCTTCTGCCGAGAAGGCGACTGCTTTAGTCATAGCATTGAGGGGTGATGCTAGTGATATTTTGCAAACATTGCCTCCTGAGGAACGTAAAGATTATTCTCAACTCATTAAACGCTTGGAGATGAGATATGGCCATGCGCATTTGGAGCAAGTATACCATACCCAACTGAAGAATCGATCACAGAAGAAAGGCGAGAATCTTCAGGAATTTGAGGCAGATATTGCTCGTCTAGTTCGACTTGCATATCCGATGGCGCCAGATAATTTCATGGAACACCTAGCGGTCCTGACGTTCATAGATGGTCTCCGGGATATTGATACGCAACAAGCATTAAGGTTGGCAAGACCGAAAACCTTGATCGATGCTTTGGCGCACGCGCTTGGGTTTGAGACTGCTAAACAAGCCTCTCGGAACAATGCTCGTGGCTGTTCTGTCGACGAACAGGAAAATGAGGAGTTCATGGAGCAGGTGGTTAGTCAAGTCCTAAATCAGATCAAATCAAATAAAAGTGCGCGGCCATGCGGGAATTGTAGAAGAAACGGTCATATCCAGAATAAATGTGATAAAAGGACCAAGAAAGAATCCGCTGAGAATCCGAAAGTCCCAAGGACTGCCCAAATCGCATCCTTGCAAAATCAAACCAATGGCCTGTATGTGGATGCTATTATGGAAAGAAGAACCTATGCTTGCTTGCTAGATACTGGATCGACGAAAACCATTGTACGACCCGATTTAATATCCTGGAATAAAGAATTACTTTCTAGCAAATGGAGACTAAGGACAGCTACTGGAGAAGCAGCTTCTGTGGAAGGTGAAGTAGATGTCAATTTTGTCATAGGACCAACATCAATCCGACATCGTGTTCTCGTAGCCGACATAGAAGAACAGATAATCTTGGGATTAGACATCATGAACACCTACGGCTTCCAGTTAAACATGAAAGAAGGCACTTTAAAAATAAATAATGAGGAATTGTTTCTTCATGGGAAAAATTGTGGGAGTGTACAATTAATTACAGCAGAGAATATTGTTCTGGATGCAAGAAGTGAGACATTTTTGACGGCGTGTATGGAAGGTGATTATTTGGACGGAAATGTTACAATGTTGGAACCAAAGGCCGATGATGACGAGGTGGGTCGAGGAATAGTAGTTGCCAAAATGCTGGTTAAGACTCAGAAGACTGTACCGATAAGGGTAATGAATGTGAACCATTACCCTGTTTCATTGAAGAAGGGTACCGTTTTGGGGTGGTGTTCACCAGTGTCGGCCGTCGTTCATCATATAGAGGCGAAGAAGAATGGATTCGTGCAGGTTCCTGAGAAATTGTCCAAGATAATCGACTCCGCCTGTCAAGGATTGAGCAAGAAGGAACAAAGTCAAGTTAAGGACCTAATCAAACATTATGAAGACGTCTTTGAAACTGAAACTGGTACGAAGGGAAGAACCAATATTGTAATGCACAAAATAAATACCAGCGATGCAAGTCCAATTCGACAAGGACCAAGGAGGTTACCTCTGGCAAAACGTGAGGAAGCCAAGCAAATTATACAAGATATGGAAGGCCAAGGAGTAATTGAACCATCGAATAGTCCATGGGCTTCACCAGTGGTCCTTGTCAGGAAGAAGGATGGATCTACCAGATTCTGTGTGGACTATCGTCGTTTGAATAGTGTGACCAAAAAGGACAGCTATCCTCTCCCAAGAATAGACGATACGCTAGACACCTTGGCAGGAGCAAAATGGTTCTCCACTCTCGACTTAAAGAGCGGTTATTGGCAAGTGGGAATGGATCCCAATGACAAAGAGAAGACTGCCTTCAGTTTAGGTACAGGACTCTGGCAATTTACAGTCATGCCATTTGGACTGTGTAACGCCCCAGCTACTTTTGAGCGACTCATGGACACTGTACTAAGGGGACTGTCTTGGAACACCTGCCTGGTATATCTCGATGATGTGATTGTGGTAGGGAAGACCTTTGAAGATCACCTGAAAAATTTGGAAGTAGTATTCCAGAGGTTGCGAGATGCCAACCTGAGATTAAGTCCAAAGAAGTGTCACCTTTTCCGCAAGGAGGTAAATTACCTTGGACATGTGGTTTCCGGAAAAGGAATTGCTGTGGATCCAGAAAAAGTAAAAGCTGTGGAAAAATGGCCGGTACCCAAAGACAAACATCAGCTAAGAAGCTTTTTGGGATTATGCACATATTATCGACGCTACGTTCCGGGATTCTCCAACATTGCAAAACCACTTACTCGCCTAACAGAAAATCGAGCATTCATTTGGAACAACGAATGCCAAGCGGCCTTCGAGTTATTAAAAGGTACGTTGATCAGTGCACCTGTTTTAAACTATCCACTGCCATCTGGGAGGTTTGTTTTGGATACGGATGCCAGTAACGTCGGGATTGGTGGCGTGCTCTCTCAAATCCAAGATGGACAAGAAAAGGTCATTGGATACTTCAGCAAGACCCTGTCCAAACCGGAGAGGAACTACTGCGTAACTAGAAGAGAACTATTGGCAGTAGTTAAGACCATTGAGCACTTTTACAAGTACCTGTATGGGCAGAAGTTCCTTATCCGCACTGATCATGCCGCCCTAAAGTGGCTCTTGCAATTTAAGAATCCAGAGGGTCAAGTAGCTAGATGGATTGAGAGGCTACAGGAGTATGACTTTGTCATTGAACACAGAGCAGGCCTCAAACATCAAAATGCAGATGCCCTTTCCAGAAGGCCCTGTCCAGAAGACTGTCGATATTGCAACAGAATCGAAGACAAATTGGCCAACGCTCTTCGGACCACCGTTGTTGATGACCAATGGCAACCTGACAATTTGCGCGCAGATCAAGAAGCTGATCCGGATCTTGCAGTCCTCGGGGCTTGGAAAAGAAATGGGCAAAGACCGACCTGGCAAGAAATTGCTCCCCATTCACGAGAATTGAAGTCGTACTGGGCACAATGGGATTCTATAACCATGGATGACGATCTCCTGAGACGTGAGGTCGAAAATCACGATGGAAGTGAGCGCAAGATGCAAATGGTGGTTCCCAGGAAAAGAATACCAGAGGTATTGCGAGAACTCCATAATGGTGCTTCTGGGGGACATTTTGGAGTCCATAAAACACTGGAGAAGGTGCGCCAGAGATTTTACTGGGTGAATTGTTCACGAGATGTGAAAGAATGGTGCCGAAAGTGTGTAAATTGCGCTGGAAGCAATGGTCCCCAGAGGCGTCGACGTGCACCCATGCGGCAATACAATGTAGGAAGCCCATTTGAAAGGATCGCCATAGACGCCGCCGGTCCTTTTCCAGAAAGCGACAAAGGAAATAAATACATAATAGTGGTCATGGATTACTTTACCAAATGGGTTGAAGCATATGCTCTACCAAATCAAGAAGCTGGAACTGTAGCAGACGTGATTGTGAAGGAGTTCGTCAGCCGTTTTGGTGTACCCTTGGAACTTCATTCCGATCAAGGGCGAAATTTTGAGTCCAGTCTATTCGAAAAGATGTGTGGACTTTTGGGCATACGGAAGACGAGAACAACTCCCTTGCATCCACAATCAGATGGGATGGTAGAGCGAATGAACAAGACCATGATCAGACACTTATCCAAAGTGGTCTCCGAACACCAGAGAGATTGGGACGAACATTTACCATTATTTCTAATGGCGTATCGAGCCTCCGTTCAAGAGACAACAGGCCAATCACCAGCCAACGTGCTATTCGGGAGGGAACTCCGATTGCCCTGTGATTTAAAGTTTGGGAGCAAGCCTGGTGATGATCTTGCCGGAGAAGATTATGTCAGCACGCTCAGACGACGACTAGATAATATCCATGAACAAGTCAGACATAATATCCAAGATGCTAGTGACAGAATGAAAGAGAGCTATGACATCAACGCCGAAAAGAGTGGTTACCATGAAGGCGATCGGGTTTGGTTGTATAATCCACAACGTCGACGGGGCCTATCTCCAAAACTTCAAAAGAATTGGGAGGGGCCATACGAGGTGTTGAAGCGGATTAACGATGTAATATACCGCATCAGGCTAACACCTCACACTAAGCCAAGAGTCGTACATTTTAATCGATTAGCCCCATACTCTGGAGACAATGACGAAACCGTTGACTTGCGTCGATTGGATAGCCAATACCATGAACTAACCTTCGAAGACTTTATGCAAGAGTATTCTGGTTCGAGAAAAGCTCGATTTAGGGTAACCATCGAGAAACAGCAGGATTTGTTCACGGTGCCGCCAGACTACGCGCTTGCTCATTGCGTAGCCCGAGATCTACGAATGGCCAAAGGAATTGCCTGGGAGTTTAAAGAGAGATTTGGCAGAATCGAAAGGCTAAGGCAGCAGGGACCAGCAATTGGGAAGAGTCTCCAAATAATAAATGAAGGACAGCCCATATTTTATTTGGTCACGAAAGAACTGTCGAGCCTAAAGCCAACCTATCGAGCCTTATGGGAGGCCCTGACCCACTTACGCGAACAAATGTTACAGCAAGACATTCTGAAATTAGCAGTTCCAAAATTGGGTTGTGGATTGGACCGCCTGGACTGGAGAATTGTAAGGAGCATGTTGGAAGTAATCTTCCGACATACTGGTATGGAAATTCTGGTATGCAGTTACCAGCTTGAATATTCCTGTCCATCCAGGCAAGATAAGACCGTGGACTGTTATTTCGATATGACGTCGCAATGTAACAAAGGCCCTACCTGTCGATTTCGTCATCGTTTGAGGAGACCAAAGCATGACATGTTTCGGGACGAAACTTCATTTTTAAGAAGGGGGCAATGTAATGACTCATCCGCTGACGCGAGATGCGTCATCCCTCTGGATGTTTTCGCGAGGCCTACGTGAAGGCTCTAGAAGGAGTATTCACCGATATAAAAGCCGCGTCGAAGAAGGGATGAACATTCATTGAATCCTACAGTCTCGCGAAGTACATAAATATAGTTACATAAATATAGAATACATAAATGTACTTATTGTTGTTAATAGTTAGTTTTAGATTATTATACGTTTTAATATTAATATAGTGTGTGTGTCTAAAGTTATTGTTAGTTTTATTTAAGAACCCTAAAAGACAAACATTACAATATATTCGTAGAACGCAACTTAAACAAATCTCTATGACTGCTTGAGATTATTAAATATTTTGAGATAAAAAATATTGTTCTGGCATTAATTTATATTTATGACTGCTTATTTTACGTATTTATCTTAATTCAGTTTGAGTGAAATGGTAAGAAAGCTTCTACAACTAATAACTAATAAGATTTGAAAGGCATGGGAATAAGACATGAAATATAGTTTGAACTTTTATTCTAAAATCGAGAATTCTTCCGCAATGAGTTTAGTAAATCACGTTTCTTTATGATGCAACTCTTAAATTATTTCCAACGTTTGTATTAGACAAAGATTAACACTGAATGCATTGGGCAATAGTTAAGATGTTAAGAATGTTATATACGTGTGGGATATCGACTTTTCCGTAATTATTTTTTAAAAATAAACGGTATGCAGTTAAATTTAGAAATCTAAATTACGTTAACATCAAGCTTGGTGATTTTCTTTTCTTATTAGACCGTTTAAAGCCACTTTAATGGTACCGACGTTCCCTTATTCTCCTGGGATCCATTTAATTTTACATTCCTTAAAATTTCGTTAACTGGCATAGATACATAATGCATGTAATGTAATTTTTATCTTATTCAATTTGATATTTCATTATTAAGTCCAACAATTGCAATTGTATTTGAATTTCAGGTTTTCAATAAGACATTTTTTAGTATTGTATTTCTGGTGCTGGATGGATTTTAATACTTAAGTGGGAAACTACGCGATTGGGTATAATTTAGTATATTTGCATATAAATAAAATACATAGATATTCTAAATACATATTTTTTAAGTTTGAAATTACTTCTTTATTCATTTATAGGTCATCAAGGAAATTTAAATATATATGTATTTACGTATGTATATTTTTGTCACGTTCACTGATTATATTGCTTTATTAATCCAAACATTTATAGAATTATTTAAATTGTGACAGGTTATTATTAGATAACATACTAATGGGTTTTAGCAAGGACTTCGTGTTAATATGAACAATTTTAAAGAAGAAATTTGGTAGAACAGATTTCAAAAAAATCTAATGTTCCAGAATATATTTTATACAATAGTGTATTAAATATATGTATATATAACAAGTGTTCATTTGAAAAGTCAATCTAGTAGCATGTGATTTACTGAGAACATTTTGAAGTATGTCGTAAATTAAAATTTACTACTTAACCTACGAAGTCGTATATTTTAACAGTTTCATACATACAAATAAATAACAAATAATAGGTATTTATTGAAAACTACAACAAATGTTTAAAATGTTGTCCTTCAAGATCAATGCATTTAAAATCCTCCGTTCAAAATTAAAGCCATTTTAAAACTGAGAAGCAGTTTATTTAAACCAGAATCGACGCACGATTATTTTATGCACTAACTGATATTTGTGATTGACATTATCAAATGTCATTTAAATTTACGTTTACGGAACAACAAACACATATTAATATATTTGCGTCTTATTCTATCAAAATTTCAAAGTGTTGTCCTTCAATATCAATGCACTTTAAAATCCTCCGTTCAAAATTTAAGCCATTTTAAAACTGAGAAGCAATTTATTTAAACCAGAATCGACGCACGATTATTTTATACACTAACTGATATTTGTGATTGACATTATCAAATGTCATTTGGATTTACGTTTACGGAACAACAAACACATATTAATATATTTGCGTCTTATTCTATCAAAATTTTAAAGTAACCTAGATTGACTTTTCAAATGAACACACGTTACATATATACAGGTAAAAATTAATTGAACGGGTGAGCGGTCTGTCAAATAAAAAAACTCATTTATTTCATTCTATATTTCATAACGATTTGTTACATCTTCAGGAGTTCAATTACAGAGTTAAAATTTAGCAAAGACGCCACTAAACATGTTGAAATCAATCGTCTACGTTGACTGTAGACGATTGATTTTAACATGTTTAGTGGCGTCTTTGCTAAATTTTAACTCTGTAATTGAACTTCTGAAGAAGTTTATATTGAGACTTTATTGAAGAGCATTGAGGGCACTTGCCTAGTTGTAGAAGGCTTTGAAACATTAACAACTTTTACGGTCGACAAATAGAATTTATTATGACAATTTATTATTAGGCGTGTTTACTCTTAGTATTGTTGTTAGTTTTTGAATTTTGTTGCTATTCAGTATTGTATTTTGACTACGTTCGATTTCGTTAATACTCTAATATGCTAATATGCCTACCACATATACTCCTAATGAATATGTAGACATGTTAATTTATGAACAATGTATTCATCGCATATGACTTTCAGTAAAGTTAAAGATGAGAACTATACGCCGTTCACGATTCGAAGACGTGCACGTCACCAACAGTATTTTTGGAATTACAATCACAAAAGCAATAAACGAAGTATAATATTTATATATCAACATCAACGCGAATGCAAATTTATGTTGGTGCGAATGTCCAGTGTTGACACATATCGTTGTGTCATATTTTACGTATATTTGTTTACTCTTGGTTTGAAATGCGGAAAGCGTTTTGATGTTGCATCCGCAACTGCAAACTGAAGCACAATGCGATAATGATGGACCATTGCTGCCTTTATCAGCGAGAGAAGTAAAATCGTATTTGTATTTATGAAATACAAAAATGACACGCAATTTGCAGCCCCAAATGGGAACATGACAAAAAGAAAGAAAATATGTACAGAAATAGCAAGATTTACTGTGCTATAATATAATTGTGGTATAATTATAGAACATATTATGCTAAGATCTTTAAATACTCTACTTGTTGAAAGGGATATTTTTATGGGTGGTAAAACATCTTTATGAAAACTGTTGCGGAGCATTGGGTTCCATTATAAAAAGGATGATCCAAGAAGAGCG
This sequence comes from Melolontha melolontha, assembly GCA_935421215.2. NCBI lineage: Eukaryota > Metazoa > Arthropoda > Insecta > Coleoptera > Scarabaeidae > Melolontha > Melolontha melolontha. The sequence continues at coordinate 206,270,010 of OW285235.1, forward strand.
CCAGTGGAATTACCACATATTGCTCTTAAACGAGTAACTTATTTTTAAGTTGTTGTTTTATAGTACCTGGCATCTTTCATTTTCTTTCAACAATACTGATGTAACACAAATGTCTTTTTAGTATTCTATTTATTATTAAATACGAGTTTGATTACTTTGTAAGAGAATTAATAAATTATAGATTTTGCCAATGGATTTTGCAAATGATTTCGCAACATTGTTTTGACATCATTGATGACGTGCAGGTCTTCGAATCCTGAACGGCGTATAGATCCTTTCCTAATAATGTAAAACAAGAATCTTCAAGCAATTGTTCAAGCAATTTGTGTAGAAATGAAGAAAACATTATCGATGTAAAGGCTATTATTGATATCCACGAAAAACATCGTCATATGTGCGGCCGAGTATGTTTTGATAGGAAACAACTACAGTTACTATCTATGAACAAGACCTTATTGTTAAAAGTATTGTCTGGAGTTTTATCAATTTCTTTTGCAGGTCAATGAACTTGAATTACAGCTGTATTTCGGTAAATATAGAATAAACAAAGATATGGACCGACTTTAATTTCATTTTGGCCTTAAAAATTTGGAAATTTTTGATGAATTAAAAATAATTTTTTTTAAATTTTAAGTTAGACATTTATACGTATTTATCAGATTCGCATAGCTTGGGCGCTATTTAACAGTAACCCTGTGTATATATATATATATATATATATATATGTATATATATATATGTATATATATATATATATGTATATATATATATATATATAATAACTTCGTGACCTTGGTATGATATGGTAAACCTAATCAGTAGGCGATTAAAGGTCTGTATATTACTTCAAAATATATGTATTTAAAAAACTCTACATGTTTCGGCTGTATACGCCTTTTTCAAGAGAATACAAAATATGAATGACAGAATATAAATGTCAAGTAATTAAGTTGCTATGGTTTAAATTATTCAAAGATACATTCTAGTAATAATAATAAATCATGCCTTAGTATTCCAAAAAATAGATAACAAGGTGTGAAAATATGTGTTGTTCGCTGCTAGCAATTTGTGTCTCCTTCTGGGTATGAACTTGTGTGTTGGTTGCTGCTGGCAGCTTGCGTCTCTCTATGGGTGTGTGGTTTTGTGTGAGAGCGTAAGTGTAGGGTTTTGTATGTCGGTGCGTTCGTGCGTGTGTTTAGTGATCGGTCGCATGAATTTAGAGAGGTCGGATAACCAGCCGTTGCGTAGGGCCGCCAACCCTTTCCCGACAACTTCTTTACAATTCCGTGCAGTACTTCGACGGTCTGACCCCCGCCCCAACGAGGCAAGGCGCAGACAGGCGAAGCGCACCCTGTACGGGGTTGCTCATCGCAACTAAGGGAACACTCTTAGTGGCTACCTCGGTCGACGATGGTCACACTTATGCCATCTTAACGTTTTCCGCCGAAGCGGGGGCATAGCACACACGTCGAACGTGTGTGTGCTGTTAACGGCAACCTAGCCAGGTTGTCGCCCAGGACCGGTCCTAGTGGTGTGTGCATTGCGCGGCGACGAGATAGCGCCGCGTAGCATGGTTCCTCACTCATGCTGGAAAGGCGGAATGGCACCTGACTGCCCAACGGGCAGACCCCCCTAGAGTTTTGTAGCGCATATGCTAGGCTGCAACCCAGTAGAGGACCACATCAGCAAAAAACAGAAAACAGGGATAGGCAGGGAAAAGCAAGACATGAGTTATTATTACGTATGCGTATTATTACTTTTGCTTATCATGATGACTGTTCCGTGTTTTGATTCCTGTCTAGTTGTCCGAGCAGGTTTTCGTGGTTTTCCTTCTCGTTTTGAGCAAATGCCGACAACTTTGTATCTTAAGTCGCTCCACGGGCGCATACGTAATAATAACTCATGTCTTGCTTTTCCCTGCCTATCCCTGTTTTCTGTTTTTTGCTGATGTGGTCCTCTACTGGGTTGCAGCCTAGCATATGCGCTACAAAACTCTAGGGGGGTCTGCCCGTTGGGCAGTCAGGTGCCATTCCGCCTTTCCAGCAAGAGTGAGGAACCATGCTACGCGGCGCTATCTCGTCGCCGCGCAATGCACACACCACTAGGACCGGTCCTGGGCGACAACCTGGCTAGGTTGCCGTTAACAGCACACACACGTTCGACGTGTGTGCTATGCCCCCGCTTCGGCGGAAAACGTTAAGATGGCATAAGTGTGACCATCGTCGACCGAGGTAGCCACTAAGAGTGTTCCCTTAGTTGCGATGAGCAACCCCGTACAGGGTGCGCTTCGCCTGTCTGCGCCTTGCCTCGTTGGGGCGGGGGTCAGACCGTCGAAGTACTGCACGGAATTGTAAAGAAGTTGTCGGGAAAGGGTTGGCGGCCCTACGCAACGGCTGGTTATCCGACCTCTCTAAATTCATGCGACCGATCACTAAACACACGCACGAACGCACCGACATACAAAACCCTACACTTACGCTCTCACACAAAACCACACACCCATAGAGAGACGCAAGCTGCCAGCAGCAACCAACACACAAGTTCATACCCAGAAGGAGACACAAATTGCTAGCAGCGAACAACACATATTTTCACACCTTGTTATCTATTTTTTGGAATACTAAGGCATGATTTATTATTATTACTAGAATGTATCTTTGAATAATTTAAACCATAGCAACTTAATTACTTGACATTTATATTCTGTCATTCATATTTTGTATTCTCTTGAAAAAGGCGTATACAGCCGAAACATGTAGAGTTTTTTAAATACATATATTTTGAAGTAATATACAGACCTTTAATCGCCTACTGATTAGGTTTACCATATATATATATATATATATATATGTATGTGTTTTAAATGGATTCCGGGTTTTCTTCCGCGTTTACACTGTTTGGCCTTCGTAAAGACCGGTGCTGGTTTCTGGACGACGTTTCGGCAAAATCACATTTGCCATCTTCAGGTCAGCGATAACTGTCTGCTTCTGCTTCTGGTTACTTGTAAACTGTTAACGACTAACCAGAAGTTAGTCGTTCTGTTTTACTTTAATAGATATATACTTAAAATAATTTAAATCTTACATGTTCGGCAATTACTGCCTTTTCCAAATTTTAAATTGTAAATAAAAGTATACTAATGTCTTATTTATATATGTGAAGTTGTCACGGATAAAATTATATTATTCAGTTAATATATTCCCCAACAACTTGACGCCAATTACAGGGGACATTGGCAAGCCATGAGTTATTATTATGTCTGCGCCCATGAAGCGACTTAAGATGTTCATCTGTCGGCATTCGCCTAAAACGAGAAGGAAAACCACGAAAACCTACTCGGACAGTCTAGTCCCGGATCTAAACTCGGGACTGCCAGCATGATAAGCCAGTGTGCAGTAAATAACGTGATAGATATTTATATAACAATTGTATGGTAAATTGCAGATCGTTACTTTACTCCACGGGCGCAGACATAATAATATTACATGGCTTGCCAATGCCTCCTGTAATCGGCGTCAAGCTATTGGGGAATGCTAAGGCATGAATTATAATTATTAAATTTCAATGTATTTTTGAATAATTTAAGATACGGGTATTATATTGTATATTTTTGAAATCAGAAGAAAAAGATCATTAAAAAATTTAATAATATAAAGAATATTGCATTTTAAAAAAATATTTTTTTTTGTATTCCATTGAATCTGCACGTTACTGTATTTTTAATGGCATGTAAAGAAAATTCAGCCACCGCCATAGAACTTTCATTTGAAACATTTTTTTCATGTATGCATGTACCTACCCGTAATAAAAAGTTCAAATTCTTGATGCTTAGTGAGTTCTTTAGAAATCTTATTTGATAGAGAGTGACGCTGATTCCACCGATTAGTTTTCGCAATGATCTTGCCAATTTAATAATTGATTCAACACCATTTATCGATGGTTTGCGATTTATTGAGGCACCAAAAGTATTCACAACGTTAAAATTTGTTTTAGTGCAGAAGTGGTGTGAAACATAATTTTTTATTCAAAATCCGTATGCAAATTATTGCATTGAATGCGCATTGCTTATGTTTTTGTATGTTTTTGTATGGCTATTTTTGGTTTTATACTGCTGCATAATAAAGATATTGTTATTGTTGTTATCTTTATGTTAAACCCGTAGGCTACTCTAAATAAGGATTTATTGAAAGCATGGTATGTAATTTACATACATGCACATATACATAAATATTAACCCTTGAGTAATACTTTGATAAAAAAGAATACCATGTACATTTCTTCAGTGTTGTTGTCTAGAGTTATATTTGTAACGATGAAGATAAAACTATTTATATATTATGTCCATCATTCTGCATTTATTTGTCGATTTTCTAGAGCAAATATGTTTTATATATTTTTTTGTAATTACAAAGTTTAATTAAATATAATTCCTAAATAAGAACCGCCCGAAAGATAATAATGGTAGACAGTAATATTTATTTTTGTAAGGTAAATGTATAGTTTATTTCAAATTATATATATATAAGATATATATATATATATATATATATATATATATATATATATATATATATATTAGTGTTTATAGGAATTTTATTTTTCTTATTTATTTTATTGGCCGTGTCTTAATATTAAAAATAATAGACTTTTTATTGGTTTAGCGACCTTTTATTGAATTATGATGTTTTATTCTACGACGTTTCGACTTTTACTATTTTTCAGTCTTTTTCAAGTATCTAGAAACAAGAATTAATACAATGAGAATATGAGAATTGTGTTTGCTTTTGTGAGATTGAATTAACAATTAATTTAACAATTAAAATTAAAATTAGATTAAAGACTGAATTACCAATTAGATTAACAATTAGAGTTAAAATTTAAAATTAGATTAATAATGAGTAAGGACAATTAAAGTGATTACATCTGTGTAAATGAATAGAAAAATTTGCATTAAGCTACAATACAGTAAGGTAAATAGAAACAAGAATTACTACACTGAAAACGTGAGAGTTGTGTTTGCTTTTGTGAGACTGAATTAACAATTACATTGACAATTAGAATTAAAATTAGATTAAAGACTGAATTACCGATTAAATTAACAATTAAAGTTAAAATTTAAAGTTAGGTTAATAATGAGTAAGGATAAATTACAGTGGTTAAATCTGTATAAATGAATGAGATGTTAAACTTTTGATGTTTAACTACATTACATGAACAATTAATGACAAAACTCACCGTTTCTTTTGGTTTTCAAAATCACGCATTCTGTGTAACATGTGTGTCGGGTACCCGAGACCTTTTTTTTGTAACGAACCGATCGCACTGGTTGGAATATTAACAAAGCCACAAACACTTACAATATTCCAACCAGTGCGATCGGTTCGTTACAAAAAAAAAGGTCTCGGGTACCCGACACACATGTTACACAGAATGCGTGATTTTGAAAACCAAAAGAAACGGTGAGTTTTGTCATTAATTGTTCATGTAATGTAGTTAAACATCAAAAGTTTAACATCTCATTCATTTATACAGATTTAACCACTGTAATTTATCCTTACTCATTATTAACCTAACTTTAAATTTTAACTTTAATTGTTAATTTAATCGGTAATTCAGTCTTTAATCTAATTTTAATTCTAATTGTCAATGTAATTGTTAATTCAGTCTCACAAAAGCAAACACAACTCTCACGTTTTCAGTGTAGTAATTCTTGTTTCTATTTACCTTACTGTATTGTAGCTTAATGCAAATTTTTCTATTCATTTACACAGATGTAATCACTTTAATTGTCCTTACTCATTATTAATCTAATTTTAAATTTTAACTCTAATTGTTAATCTAATTGGTAATTCAGTCTTTAATCTAATTTTAATTTTAATTGTTAAATTAATTGTTAATTCAATCTCACAAAAGCAAACACAATTCTCATATTCTCATTGTATTAATTCTTGTTTCTAGATACTTGAAAAAGACTGAAAAATAGTAAAAGTCGAAACGTCGTAGAATAAAACATCATAATTCAATAAAAGGTCGCTAAACCAATAAAAAGTCTATTATTTTTAATATATATATATATATATATATATATATATATATATATATATATATAAGAATATAACTTTGAACGGCTCTAATGCTTTTATTTCACCAAATTTCACCAAAATTTAATAATAATATAAGTACCAACAGTTGGAATTTACTGCAAGTGAGAATTAATGAATATTAAATCACATTCTTACATGTAAATGTCGACTTATTTAATGCGTATAAATCTACAATCCGTCAAACTAAGTTTGCACTAGTATGCAGAACACACTCTTTCGCGACAACGAACTTCCTGGTAGTTAGGTTAATTAAGAATTAAGAAATACTGAAAAAACAAGCCTATCAACGCGAGGACACGTACAGACGACCGTTTCGTTCTAATTGGAACTTCTCAATGTACGGCATTCCCTTTCGATGACGACCTTGCTTTTTCATTTCTATACTTTCTGTATATATAGTTAACATTTGGAATTTACTGCAAGTGAGAATTAATGAATATTAAATCACATTCTTACATGTAAATGTCGACTTATTTAATGCGTATAAATCTACAATCCGTCAAACTAAGTTTGCACTAGTATGCAGAACACACTCTTTCGCGACAACGAACTTCCTGGTAGTTAGGTTAATTAAGAATTAAGAAATACTGAAAAAACAAGCCTATCAACGCGAGGACACGTACAGACGACCGTTTCGTTCTAATTGGAACTTCTCAATGTACGGCATTCCCTTTCGATGACGACCTTGCTTTTTCATTTCTATACTTTCTGTATATATAGTTAACATTTGGAATTTACTGCAAGTGAGAATTAATGAATATTAAATCACATTCTTACATGTAAATGTCGACTTATTTAATGCGTATAAATCTACAATCCGTCAAACTAAGTTTGCACTAGTATGCAGAACACACTCTTTCGCGACAACGAACTTCCTGGTAGTTAGGTTAATTAAGAATTAAGAAATACTGAAAAAAACAAGCCTATCAACGCGAGGACACGTACAGACGACCGTTTCGTTCTAATTGGAACTTCTCAATGTACGGCATTCCCTTTCGATGACGACCTTGCTTTTTCATTTCTATACTTTCTGTATATATAGTTAACATTTGGAATTTACTGCAAGTGAGAATTAATGAATATTAAATCACATTCTTACATGTAAATGTCGACTTATTTAGTGCAAACTTAGTTTGACGGATTGTAGATTTATACGCATTAAATAAGTCGACATTTACATGTAAGAATGTGATTTAATATTCATTAATTCTCACTTGCAGTAAATTCCAAATGTTAACTATATATACAGAAAGTATAGAAATGAAAAAGCAAGGTCGTCATCGAAAGGGAATGCCGTACATTGAGAAGTTCCAATTAGAACGAAACGGTCGTCTGTACGTGTCCTCGCGTTGATAGGCTTGTTTTTTCAGTATTTCTTAATTCTTAATTAACCTAACTACCAGGAAGTTCGTTGTCGCGAAAGAGTGTGTTCTGCATACTAGTGCAAACTTAGTTTGACGGATTGTAGATTTATACGCATTAAATAAGTCGACATTTACATGTAAGAATGTGATTTAATATTCATTAATTCTCACTTGCAGTAAATTCCAAATGTTAACTATATATACAGAAAGTATAGAAATGAAAAAGCAAGGTCGTCATCGAAAGGGAATGCCGTACATTGAGAAGTTCCAATTAGAACGAAACGGTCGTCTGTACGTGTCCTCGCGTTGATAGGCTTGTTTTTTCAGTATTTCTTAATTCTTAATTAACCTAACTACCAGGAAGTTCGTTGTCGCGAAAGAGTGTGTTCTGCATACTAGTGCAAACTTAGTTTGACGGATTGTAGATTTATACGCATTAAATAAGTCGACATTTACATGTAAGAATGTGATTTAATATTCATTAATTCTCACTTGCAGTAAATTCCAAATGTTAACTATATATACAGAAAGTATAGAAATGAAAAAGCAAGGTCGTCATCGAAAGGGAATGCCGTACATTGAGAAGTTCCAATTAGAACGAAACGGTCGTCTGTACGTGTCCTCGCGTTGATAGGCTTGTTTTTTCAGTATTTCTTAATTCTTAATTAACCTAACTACCAGGAAGTTCGTTGTCGCGAAAGAGTGTGTTCTGCATACTAGTGCAAACTTAGTTTGACGGATTGTAGATTTATACGCATTAAATAAGTCGACATTTACATGTAAGAATGTGATTTAATATTCATTAATTCTCACTTGCAGTAAATTCCAAATGTTAACTATATATACAGAAAGTATAGAAATGAAAAAGCAAGGTCGTCATCGAAAGGGAATGCCGTACATTGAGAAGTTCCAATTAGAACGAAACGGTCGTCTGTACGTGTCCTCGCGTTGATAGGCTTGTTTTTTCAGTATTTCTTAATTCTTAATTAACCTAACTACCAGGAAGTTCGTTGTCGCGAAAGAGTGTGTTCTGCATACTAGTGCAAACTTAGTTTGACGGATTGTAGATTTATACGCATTAAATAAGTCGACATTTACATGTAAGAATGTGATTTAATATTCATTAATTCTCACTTGCAGTAAATTCCAAATGTTAACTATATATACAGAAAGTATAGAAATGAAAAAGCAAGGTCGTCATCGAAAGGGAATGCCGTACATTGAGAAGTTCCAATTAGAACGAAACGGTCGTCTGTACGTGTCCTCGCGTTGATAGGCTTGTTTTTTCAGTATTTCTTAATTCTTAATTAACCTAACTACCAGGAAGTTCGTTGTCGCGAAAGAGTGTGTTCTGCATACTAGTGCAAACTTAGTTTGACGGATTGTAGATTTATACGCATTAAATAAGTCGACATTTACATGTAAGAATGTGATTTAATATTCATTAATTCTCACTTGCAGTAAATTCCAAATGTTAACTATATATACAGAAAGTATAGAAATGAAAAAGCAAGGTCGTCATCGAAAGGGAATGCCGTACATTGAGAAGTTCCAATTAGAACGAAACGGTCGTCTGTACGTGTCCTCGCGTTGATAGGCTTGTTTTTTCAGTATTTCTTAATACCAACAGTTGTTAATTTGAATATATAGTTATTATATATAGTTAAATTACAATTTAGATGAAATAAAATAAATATAGTAATATAGTATATAGTATGGTATAATAAATATAGTTAGGAGAGTTGGTATATATTACATCTAATATTGAGTCTATTTATCATTTATTGTTAATCTTTACTGCTGTATACATATTTGATTTTCTCTCTTTACTTAACGAACATGTGGCGACCTTTTGCTGAAAGTGCTAGTGATTATGATGTGGATAGTGATAATACTGTTGGAGCACAACAGAGAAAGCATATATCAGAAGATGCAAAAAACAGATAATTTTCAATGTCTATCATACCCTAATGGAAGAAAATAACGAACTACAAACCCAGAATATTCAACGAACGTCGCAATTAACCAAGGTGCCTTTTGGAACAATATATAAAATAACTAAGAATAATGCAGGGCCTCGAAAGCAAAGGAGCACCGAGAAAAATTGAAGAGTATGAAATTGATACTATTAGGCAGCAAGTATACTCCTTCTACAGAGGAAATGTTGTATCTACACTTGACTGCTTACATAAAAGAATCAGTGATGAGCCTATAAATATTCAGTGTTCTAAAGCAACCTTGTGGCGGACGCTAAAGAAAGCTGGTTTTAAGTTTGGCACTATAGACAAACGTCGCACAATTATCGTAAGCCCGAGGTTACAGAAACTTCGATATGAATACTTAACGGCAATTAGAAGGTATAGACAGGAAGGACGATTAATATGTTATTTAGACGAGACGTGGTATGCCACCCATGACACAATTTGCAAAGGTTGGGTGGATAGTTCAAATATGTGTCAGTTGGACGCTCCGGTTTCGAGAGGAAAGAGAATAATCATTCTTCATGCTGGGTCAGAAAAAGGATGGATCTGACAGTCGCTATTATCTGCTAAAAATGTTAAATCCTCAAGTTTAGATTACCATGAAGATATGACCTCATCTTTATTTGAAGAATGGTTTTGTGACACTTTGCTGCCAAATTTACCAAAAGATAGTGTGATAGTGATGGACAACGCTCCGTATCATTCTCGACAGCAAACCAAAGTTCCTACAAAATGTAATAATAAGAAAGATGTTAAAACATTTTTAGAAGCAAATGATTTATATTTTGAGGATCATTATACAAAAAAAAAACAATTAATAGAGGTAATGAAGACAAAAGAATATTTAAAGGATTATTATGTGGATAACAGAGCCAAAGAAGCAGGACATACAATTTGGCGTTTACCACCATACCATTGCATTTTCAATCCCATTGAGTTGATATGGGCCCAACTGAAAAATACTATAAGACGAACAAATCAAACACCGAAATTTAGTGAAAACAGTGTAACACACATAAAACATGCTATGGAACATATAACTGCTGTAAATTGGAAAAATACTGCTAAACACGCAATAGCAAAAGAGGACGAATATATGCGCATGTACAAAATAGTAGCACCTTTGATTATAAATTTGCAATACGATTCAGACACAGATACCGATTTGCAAGACGACTCAATCACAGATGATTTATGAAATGCGGTGACACATAAAAATTTTATTGTGTATTACAAATAAATTAGCTTTATATATCTATATGTATCCACTACACATGTTGCCACACGATTTGTAATTTTTTCTTTGTATATAAACCCAATGTACAGATATTTTTTATTATATACTTGAAATTAACAGCGTTTTATTATTATATTATAGGGCCCTAATTTATAGTCAATACGGCCCCTAGATTGATACGTTGCAAATAGGTAAACCGTACCCGTTCAATAAGGAGACCAGGTATAATAATTATCATCACAGAAGGTGGTGCAATAAAAGCATTAGAGCCGTTCAAAGTTATATTATTATAATTTGAAATAAACTATAAATATATACATACATGGGGCGTTTTCAAATATCTTAATACGAAACTACGGAGGCAGTAAATATATAATTCATTTTGTCTGACAGAGATCACGCCACTGTGCGTATATGACCTTACGTTGATCTAAATTCTTCACATGATTTTACATTATAAAAAAAAGTTCTGTAAACAAGTGTATGCATCTGAGGACATGCCTTTTAAGGTAATGGACCTGTGTATCACCGACAATCAATAAACTTGGCTTTATTTTTCTTGTATTAACACCATTAAACTTGTCCTTTCATTACCATTGAATATGAGGTGTTCATATAACAGAGTATTATGTTTTAAAAATGGACCTACTGTTGCTCAACAATCTCACCGTAAATTAATCTGTTCAGTGAAAGTGGTGGACTTACACAAAAATGTATTATAAGTGTTAATTATTATTATTATAACACATCTGTCGTATATTAATATTATTTCATTCGGTGATTATATAAAAAATAGAAAGGCATTTACTATTTTTTTTTAATACTGAGTTAATTATTATTATTAACAAAATATATATTTCAAATATTAGTTACTTATCAAATTAGATTTGTATTTTAAATATACAATGAATAATAAAGAAATAAACACTTTATAATCTGAAAATTAATATTTTGTGACGCCAATATTTTCTTCAAGAACTTTCTGTAACCTTTGGAGCAGGGATGCACAGACTTATAGAGAAAAGGGGCCACTCGGAAAAATTATAAGCCAAGGACGGGCCACTACAAAGAATACTTATTAACACAAATATTTTTATTTTTAAATAGTATGAATTACTATAAATGATAAAAATAAAAGAACATTCAAAAATGTTTGTTGTAATTATGTAATCGTAATGTAATCTAATCACGTCTTTGGAGAAGATACATTCAAAAATACATAAATGAACTTGTATTGTGTTCTTCACACCCCATTTTTAATAATATTTTTTATATTATTAAAAATACTTTTGTATTATACAAATTTAGTGAGGTTTTACCCACTCAAGTATGTTTCAAATTATGTTGTCATATACACATTCGGCTCACGCCGACAAGTAGTGAAGACACGAGAATACTGTTTTTTATAGATACGGTGGTTACTGACTATAAAAAACACGTCTAGTTCGACTGTTATTATATAGACAGCGCTGAATATTCCTTCACGCTCTGTCTGAATAATTTCGGCTAGATAATAACGTAGTTATGTTTGATTTGAATATGTATCTTCTCCAACAGGGGCGTACCGACGAACATGTAGAAATGTGAAATACGTATCTACGTCTTTGGAGAAGATACATTCAAAAATACATAAATGAACTTGTATTGTGTTCTTCACACCCCATTTTTAATAATATTTTTTATATTATTAAAAATACTTTTGTATTATACAAATTTAGTGAGGTTTTACCCACTCAAGTATGTTTCAAATTATGTTGTAATCTAATCATTACAATGTAATATTTCATGTTTTATTATTTTGATGCATGACATTGCATTGACCTAACAATTTTGTTTATGTTTGACTCCACATTACTTATCGCCACACGTAAAATTGTTTCCAGATTTACATTTGCCAGACGGTTTTTTGTTTTGTTAAGTTTCATCACTGAAAACGTTTGCTCACAAATATACGTCGATCCAAATAAGCTTACGCATTTCAATGCATTTATTCGCAACTCTTTATAAGCGGTTTTGTCAACGCCGTTGCGTTGACAAAACCTCAATTTACTCAACTTTTACCGTTGTAAAAGTTGAGTAAATTACTTTCATTAAACTTGTTTCGTAAATTATCATCATTTTGCATGTCTATCAATTCCAGCTGTATTGATTCCGGTGCATTTTCGGGTGAAATGTTGAAAGGATTGCTGAAAATGTCTAATAGAGGTTTAACTTTCTTGAAGTGTAGAAAACGATCATGAAAAGCTTGTATTAAAATATCAATTTTTTCAACATAAGTGAAATTGACATCAGTTTTATTGAATTTCTCCATAATTTTTTTGTAGTTCTGAAAATGACTGTAATTGGCTGAATTGATTTGTGTCCTGAAAAGACTCAATTTGCATTGAAAGGACGAAACATGAGAATAAAACTGCGAAATCAATTGATCTTTGCCTTGGAGTCGCGTATTTAAGACATTCACGTGATTTGTGATGTCTACAAGAAACGCTAAGTCACACAGCCAATCAGGGTTGTCGAGTTCGGAGACGTCCTTTTTTTTTCCGACAGAAATATTTTGATTTCTTCAATCAAGTTAAGAAACTGCTCTAGTGACAACCCAGGATTTAGCCACCTTACTTCAGTGTAAAACAGGAGATAACCATATTCGCTTTCAATATCCTCGAGAAATTGTGTGAATTGTCGGTGATTGAGACCTCGTGATTTTATAAAGTTTACAGTAGGTATGTACTACAACTTTCATCACATTTGCAAATCCAAATAATTTTGAACAGAGAGCCTCTTGATGTATAATGCAATGAAACTACATTAATTCCTTGGTATCTAGTTTTTAGTTTGTAAATACTCTTTTAACATAGTTATTATCCCAGACTTACTTCCAACCATTGAAGGTGCTTCGTCAGTAGTAATTCCAGATAATTTCGTTAAATCCAAATCCATTATAGAACATTTTTCCAGACGAACTTTGAGCATGTCACTCCCCTTGGTTTGACTTGTCGAAGAACTCATACTAATCAGTTCTTCATTCACTTCAAAATTTTGCGTTACATCTCGTAAAAATATTAAAAGTTGAGCAGTGGAACTTATATCTGTAGATTCGTCGAGTGCTATAGAAAAATACTGAAAACTTTTCGATTTCGTAGCTACTAATTGCTCTTCTATATTAGCTGCTAATGTGATAAGTCTTCTTTGAACAGTCATCCGATATAATTGAATTTTCTCAAACCTCTTTGCATCTTTCGGACACATTTTTTTTGCTGTGATATCTAAACACTGCTTAACAAACTCACCATCTTTAAAAGGCCGACAAGTTTTCGCTACTATTCGAGATATTTCAAAGCTAACTTCAGTAGCTGTTTCAGCATCTTGGATTGGTTTTGTAAACATAACTTGCTGGCCTATTAGTTCCCTTTGTAAAGTGGAAATTTTTTGCGTTCGATTTTCGCCTATTAATTTGGTAAAAGTATGATGCTGGGTTTCATAATGCCTTTTCACATTATCTTCCTTCGGAATAGAAACAGTACTCTTGCATATTAAACAGACACTTTTGTTATGCGATGAAATAAAAAAGTATTTTTCGGTCCAAATATCTTGAAACTGTCGATTTTCATCTTCAACCTTACGACTACGTTTTTACTGGGGCCTGGTTTATCCATATCAAAATTGATATTATATTGTTACGTAGGTAGCTGCCAAATTCGAACGACGAAATATTTATTCTTCACAGATTACAATTCAAACGTCATATTGTTTGAATTGTAATCTGTGGCGTAATCTGGCTTGTCCGTAGTTAAAACTTAACTGCCCCGATAGCGGGCGATGCGTTGTATTTATACGAGTTACCTAACATCGAGAACCTACCACATTATTTGGGGATAATACCGACGTGTTTCGCGAATCTTCGAGTAATCTAGTTGGTTCGACAGATTTCTAGTCTCGTAACAATATGCTTGGAACGACGAGGAGCGTATCTGTCCTACGTAGTAAACCTGAACAAGAAAGTAGAAGGTACTTAAAGATACATATCTTACTAACAATTACAAAAGTTAGAATAAAATAAAAAGTTAAGAAATATTGATTTGAATGGATTTTTACCTACTTTTGTAGTTTTTCGATCAATTTTTAAAATTCGTTGGCGGGCCATATAAATATCGACAGTGGGCCGCATGCGGCCCGCCGGACACGGTATGTGCATCGCTGCTTTGGAGCTTCGAAGAAATGACATTCTGCTACAGATTTCCATCTTGAGTTAACTCCTCCCAACCATCTTTTATTGCTGCCCAAAGTTCATTTTGATTTTTGGGCCTAAAATTTCTCTTATATATTTTCTTGACAAGTAAGCCCCAAATGTTTTCTAGTGGGTTTGTTGGCAAGGGCAACAATTCTACGTTATTGTTCGCAAACACTGTCTCACAACATCTGCCGTATGCGCGGGGCAATTATACTGTTGAAAAATAAAATTATTCCCGTATAACTTCGATACTCTGGGAAGCCTAAGATTCTCCAGGATATTCAAATGTTCATGGGCGTTAAAACGGTCTTCAATGAGCCACGCTATACCTGAGCCCTGATCACAAATCCAGGCCCATACATTGACAGAAAATCGTCCTGATATTTTGATGGGATTAAAATATTTCTCCTGAAATCGTGAATTTCTTGGACGATAGACTCTTACACAGCCAGAATGTGTAGATTGAAAATTTTTTTCGTCAGAAAAAATATTTTCCCAAAAATTTGGTGGACGATATATACAGCGTATTTGATCACTCGCCTTCCTAATTTGGAGGGTAGAAAGTTCCCAAAGTATATAACGTTTTATCAAAACGTCGCATAGAAAAAGTTTTCAAATAAGCTCGAAAAAAAGAAGAAAATATAGGAAAATTTTTTGAGACGGTCTGTATACATAGCGTATGTGTGTGTGTGTGTGTGTGTGTGTGTGTGTGCGTGTGCCATCTATGTAAGTTTTATGTCATCGACTGTTATTGAAAGGAAAAATGCTGACCTGTGCGAAATAGACCCACTCGTCGAAATCAAGGCGCTATTGTGCTTACGGCGTAATATTTAGATATTTGTCGATGAAATTTTAAAGTTAGTATTTGCACCTGCGCGAGTTCAGTTTTGTTAGTGGTTACAGCAGCAAGATTTACATAATACACAATTCCTTGGTAATATCTAATTTTCTGATGAAGCGAGTTTCACAAGAAATGGTGTATTTAATTTTAACAATGCTCATGATTGGCAAATGCAAAACCCCCGTACGATCAAATAAGCTCATCATCAACAACGATTTTCTTGAAATGTATGGATCGGTATAATAAATAATTACATTGTTGGGCCATTTTTCCTACCGCCGCGTTTGAACGGATAAGTTTATTTGGATTTTTTACAGAATATTCTGCCGGGATTACTAGAATATATTCCTTTAAATATTCGCGTGTCGATGTGGTATCAGCATGACAGGTTACTTGTACATTTTGTTCGCGTGGTGCGAACTAGAGAACGTTAAGTCGTATTGTGTTATAATTAGAGAACGGACCCAATTTCCATAAAACGCAATCGGCAATTGGAATTGTGTATAACGTCGCTCAGTACATCCCGGCGTAATTCAATGAAGTATTTGTTTGACTTACTCGGACACCTGGTCTCGCTGCGATAACAATGGACAAGCCAGCTATTATATTCCGAGAATATAGTGCTTTTTAAAGTGTTTTCATGAGCGTAGATAGAAGTGAGGTTTTTATAATGTATGTATTTTATTTATTAGTTTATATTTCGTAAGATAAATAAAGTGCTGTGAGTAAGTTTCTTGTTTTCATAGTTTTAACTGCTAATTACATCGTAATTTTTGTGATAGATCCTGTTTAATATCGTTTGATTGAATCTATTTCTACCAATTATTTCGACGTAAGAGTGTGCATTGAATTTCGTTCAGTTTCAATAACTTACGCACACATTTTTAGTTTTCATTTATTTAGATCTAGAGCATTGTTTAAGTTACTTTTTCAGACATGATATGGAAGAATGTCGAGAACGGCATTGTAAAACAATGGCGAGTTGGATTGACGGACATACTGATTGTATGTCCATTGTCAGTGATTCCGAAATTTATTACAAAATCCGTCAAATATCGTCAAAAATTCGTCACTTAAGATCGCAAACATATCTGAACTGTAAAACTTTTATGGCGGCTAATATTCCATTAAATAAACTTAGCAACCCCACTTTAAAAATGTATCTTCAAAAATATACTGGTCGAAATGTTCCTGATTCTAGGTGCTATACGAAAACAGTAGAACGCATTAGAAGCCATCTTTTAAATCAATACATATACATAAGCGCCGACGAAACGGTGGATATGTTAGGACGCTGTGTGGTAAATGTTGTAGCTGGTGTACTACATCCAACTATTCCCTATAACTCATATGTAATAGCAACAAGTGTTATAAATAGAGTTGATGCGGAAACAGTTGCTGAAACCATTAAGGAGAATATGCAAAAAATGCTTCATTCGGACGCCACGTACAAAGAAAAAATACTTTTATTTGTCAGTGATAGTGCTGCGTATATGTTAAAAACAGGCAGACTATTGAAGAAAACATATCCTAATATGCTGCATATTACTTGTGTAGCACATGCTCTCCACAGAATCTGTGAATATATCAGAGACACTTTTCCGGAAGTTGATAGACCTGTATCAGCTTTTAAAAAAGTTTTCAGAAAAGCACCATTGAGAATACCTCTTTTCGGCGAAAAATTTCCATCTCTGTCACTGCCTCCCACTCCAGTAATAACTAGATGGGGAACATAGCTGGAAGCTACTAGTTATTATGCTGAGAATTTCGATAGTCTAAAACATTTCGTAACACTACTAAAGGAGGATGCTAGAAGTATTGGTGAGTGCAAGGAGCTCACACAAATCCCAAATTTAAAAAATCAGTTGTACTTTTTTCACGAACATTTTGGAAAATTGCCAAAACTAATCACTTATTTTGAAAATCGAAATCTCAAATTAAATGACGGATTAACCACATTAGATGTGGCTGCTAATAATTTGAAAATTATTTCAAGTGACTTCGGATGTGGCCTTCGGCAAAAGTTTGAAGAAATTCTTAATAGAAATCCAGATTTAATTACATTGCAGCAATTATGTATAGAGACAATTCCACAAAATCTAACGGCTAAATATAAAGAAATAAAAGAATATTTCCAGTGTGCACCTATAACCAGTTGCGATGTAGAAAGGACGTTTTCTATTTATAAGGATGTACTTAATTCAAAGAGAACAAAATTGACAGAAGAAAACCTTGAGAAACTATTGCTAGTCAATATTAATACTCCTTTACTCAACTTGAACGACAAAACGAACAAATAAAAATGTTCCAATTATAGAAATAAAATTAAAAACTTTAAAAATACAACTTTTCAACAAATACATATGTATTTCGTAATTTTATAGATCACCACCCGTTTGTTTTCCAATTATATAAATAAAATTAAAAACTTTATAAATACAACTTTTCAACAAATAAATATGTATTTCGTAATTTTATAGATCACCACCCGTTCGTTTTCCAATTATATAAATAAAATTAAAAACTTTATAAATACAACTTTTCAACAAATAAATATGTATTTCGTAATTTTATAGATCACCACCCGTTCGTTTTCCAATTATATAAATAAAATTAAATATTTTAGAAATACAGCCTTTCGCCAGTACTGCACTGAGTGGTAAGCATGTACGTTCTCTAGTTATAATCAGATAAGTAGGTGATTTGTTTTTTTTATCGTAGACAAACGTGTTTACATAAAGCGAACATACATTGACCTTTAAACCAAATGTTTGTTTTAACTCATCTGTTGGCGTGTAAATAGAAATAATTTTATGAATAACCAGTCTGATACTAAAAAGTAAACCAATGGATATTTATTTACTATGTTTTATTTTTTGTAAAGGTCACTGGACTTCGTGTTTGAAATAAATAAACAGCGACTTCTTCTACTTTATCACTAACCTACCTCAACACAATGTGTACTGTCTAACATAAAAACGTTGACTTTTTCTCAAAAATCAACATAATTAAAAAAAAAATTTTTTGCGGATAATGAATTGTTTGACATACATACTGTTTATATTATGTCAACGAATGAACAAACACGCTGTATAACTTAAACGAAAAAGGATACGAGTCTGCTTTTGCTCTTCTGTCAAAAATGGTTTTCTAGTACCAAGATGAGTTTCTTAATTCGGAATTTTTTATTTTTCGTCATATGGTCGACGATGAGCCAGGGAAATTCGTTAAAAAAGCCGCTTGCCTCGCTGATTTAAATGAGTTTTGTCTCAAATGGTCCAAAAGAGCTTCATTTTCTTCGGCAGTCGATATTTTCGAACGGCCTAATCCTTCCTTTGTAGTGATTGCTCCTTCTTGACCCATCTTTTTGTAACCCTGTGCAAAGTGCTTTTAACAATATTATAATGCCGAGATATTGTCCGTTTCGACCAACCGTCTTCTAATTTGAAGAGAATTAAAACTTTATCATTTTCACATAATTTCGACATCTTGTCACAATGACAGAACGACTTAAATCATACAAAATTAGGTGTACTCGATTTCACTGAAATTAACTGTACATCCTATATGATAGGGCGCAAATTATGAAGAGAGGTAGGTATACTAATTATTATTATCTGTTGTGTAAAGTGAAAAAAATGAAAAGTCCAAAGAATAGTAGTATATTATACTATAAGGGAGAGAAATGCGTTATTTTGGCAGAGGTGCAATTTTCTACAATGCACCGAGGACAAAATAGCATCTCTCCCGAATGGTATATACTATTTTTTCCACGGTCTCATTAACTTAAAGACACATATTTTGTCATTACGAAGTAAGTAGCACCAGAATTATTGTATTCGGATTTGAGCATTTATTTAGTAGTCGTTGAGTTATTGTCATAACTACAATGTTTTTTGCATGAATCACAAACGTTCTCCATAATGTAAACTCCCTTGGGAGCATTATACTCCATTGGGAATAATCGACTACTTCTGTTTTAATTTTGATGTCATAGAAACTGATTTCTACTCCCGACCGTGGAAAATAGTATATTATACTATAAGGGAGAGAAATGCGTTATTTTGGCAGAGGTGCAATTTGAAGCCCGAGGACGAAGCCCGAGGGCTACAATGCACCGAGGACAAAATAGCATCTCTCCCGAATGGTATATACTATTTTTTCCACGGTCTCATTAACTTAAAAACACATATTTTGTCATTTTGAAGTAAGTAGCACCAGAATTATTGTATTCGGATTTGAGAATTTATTTAGTAGTCGTTGAGTTATTGTCATAACTACAATGTTTTTTGCATGAATCACAAACGTTCCCTCCCTTGGGAATAATCGACTACTTCTGTTTTAATTTTGATGTCATAGAAACTGATTTCTACTCCCGACCGTGGAAAAACTTTATTATTTAAAAAATATTTAATAATGGGGATCTATTAGTTTCTAATTGGTCCTTTAATAAATTATTAGAATCTCTATTTTTACTAATTTCTAGAGATTCTAATTAATAATTAAGTTTAATTTTGGTCCTTTATTTTCTATATGTAAGATAATCCAAGTTTTGACTAAATTTATGTTTTTCTTCTAGAAGGTGGTTTGTATACAACTAGTCATTTTTTCCCTATCAAAACGATCTTAGATGGTCTGACATCCTTTCTCAAAAGCTCTTCCAGTTTTACCAATATAAACCTGAGGGCAGTCACTACATTTAAACATATAGACTCCCGATTGTCGGTTTTATATTTATTGTTTTTATTGAATTTAAAGAGTTTATTGTTTGTTCTGAATGCTACTTTTATGTTGTTCTTGTTTAAGAATTTTGAAACTTTATCATCAATTGTTTTATATTTATTCTGGGTATCTTTTATTATGGGATAGACTTGTGAAATATCTTTCTCGAATAATTTTTTATGAAGAATTTTACCTATAATTTCTGTTTTATAGTTATTATTTATTGCAATTTGTTTTATTGTGTTAAGTTCATTTTCAAAGTTTATTTTTGTAAGTGGAATATTTATATTTTTACAAAATCTGGGAAGAAAACAAAATTTTTGGGAACAAACTATCTTATTGTTTTTCAAAATATTCGCCTTTATGGTCTATACACTTTTGCATGCGTACGAACCAGTTCTCAAAATTTTTCCATTCTGAAGGTTGTATCTCATAAACATGGTTTTCAAAGGCTTCGACTGCTCCTTGAGGTGTTGAAAATCGCTGTGCACGCATTTTTTGTTTCACAGTTGGGAACAAAAAGAAATCATTCGGCGACAAGTCAAGTGAATATGGACAATGAGACAATATTTCAACACTTTTCTCCTTCAAATACTCAACTGTTAGACGTGCTGTATTGGAACTCGCATTGTCGTGATGAAGAATAATGCGAAGTTTTCGGTTGTTCTTCCTGATTTCGTCTATAACTTTTGGCAAACTAATTACTGTATACCATTCAGCGTTAACAGTTTTTCGGTCCTTTAAAGGAATTGTTGCGATGTGTCCTGTACAGCCAAAGAAACAAGCGATAATTTTCTTGGAAGTGCTCCTCGCACGAACAACTTTTGTGGGGTTCGGTTCGTCTTGGAACACCCACACAGTAGATTGTTGCTTGGTTTGCGGCTCGTACGCATATATCTATGTTTCGTCACCTGTGCCGATGTTGTGTACGGATTGTGTGGTTCCTACGTCTAATTTTTTGCGCATCTCTTTACACCAATTGACACGACCTTCTTTCTGTGCTTCGGTCAAGTTATGTGGAATCCATCTGGAACATATTTTTTTTTACAAATAAATATTCATGTAAAATCGAATGAATTGCAGTCTGCGATATGCCAAGAGATGCCTCTACCTCACTGTAAGTCACATGTGGATCGTGTTATATCATTTTCTGCACAGCATCGATGTTTTTTGGAATCACAACAGTTTTTGGTCGACCTTTACGTGATTCATCAGTCACTGAGGCACGACCATCACGAAATTCTACAAACCAATTGTAAAGTGTCTTGTCTGATGGTGCTTCATTACCAAAAGTTGACCGAAGCGATATAATGCATTCTTGTGGAGTTAGGCCTCTTTTATAATCGTAAAAAATCATCCAACGAAAACTTTCACGAGTAATCTTCATTACTTTACAAACTCACTGTCTTAAAACTGTCACTGTCAACAAACTACTGACTCAATTTCTAAGCTTACGCAGATTTCTCATTGACAAATGTCAAACTTTAAGAATACAGTTATTACATATGTCAAAAGCACCATCTAGGGGTCGATTGTAAAAATATAAAATGTGTCCTTCGTATTTATAAATCTGTGTATCATGCTATTATGTACTGTTACTTTGTGTTCTATAGGGTGTGTTGAATTGTTATGTATGGTTATATGTGTGTGTGAAGGTTTTCTATAAATAGAAAAGTCAAGTCTATTATTGATTTTACTAATGCACAAATCTAGAAAATTAATTGAATTATTTGTTTCTATTTCTTGTATGAATTCAATATTTATGTGTAGTGAATTAATATAATTAAATAGTGAGTTCAATTGTCTCAGCGTACCATTAAAACCTATTACAGCTCACCCAGTATAAGTTGGCGAGCGGTGGGAATACGCTGTACGTATTTAGAAAACGTAGCACGCTAGCACCCACTTGTCTGATTCAGTTAATGCATAGCAGTTGTAAGTGTCGTATCAATATGAGTTCCGTATATAAATTTAATTAAGAACTTTCAGCACGTCACTGATACGGGAACGTTTTATTTAAGAACGAATGAAACGCAATCTACCCTTCCTCTATCTGCGCGAACTCACTCCCATCCTTCGCCAACTTATAATGCGAGAGCTGTAATATATAATCAACGTATCTATGCCAGAAAAGGATAGTTTTACTTAAAGGATTTCTAAGAATTTTGTTTGAATAAATATAATATTTATTCAAACCATTTTTTTAAAATTTATTAGATTTTTCCATATTACTATATTTTCAATTATATGGCAAATAAATCACTGCAATTTAAATATATTATTTTAAATGTATTTTGACCGACCGCTGCAAATTACATATATGAAAAAGGTCTGGTCCCCCATGGAGGTATTAAATCATTGACCGCCACTGTAAATTACACGTGCCCCTATTATTACGAAGGAATACATAAAACATAGATAGATCAATTACGTTGGAATGTTGCGTTTGGAATGCATTATAAAGATTATTTGTATTCGCTTTAATAAATCTGCAAATTTTACAAAGACTTTGGAAAAATAGATGTTGAAAATACGTAATTTGCTAGTGGAAACGCAGACACTGCTACATGTCATTCAACAGTGCATTATTTCAAATAACTCAACTACATCTAACCTTATGACAACCGATAGCAAACTACCAAAACATAATGTCAAGTACATATTACAGAACAAGAATAATTATAAATATTATGATAGCGCACATATTTCTACGAATTGGTCGTCTAATCATTGACGTACATCCGCTAAAGTTTTTTCCTCTTCGAAGAATATGTACATTTTCCCTCTGGAGATATGAAAGTACGCTCAAATACAATATATTTTTATTTGAGATTTTGTTGAATAATAAACATCGTGCGATTATTTACTTATTCGACTGGTAATACTGAAAAGCTTAAATACGTTTGACGCTAAGCAAAAAGGATGTTTGAATTAAACGGGCTAATAAGTCATAAAATAACAAATAATACTATTTTAAATTTACACAATATTAAACTTAATACAAACAAATGTATGTCATTCTCATCTCGTTGCATTCCTCAAACTTTTAATAACCATGTATACAAATGTTTTTGAAACAAGAATTTGATAAATTTTTGGAATTTCCGGCTTTTATATTAAATATTTTCAAATTAGTATGCTATTTTGCAGTAAATATGAATGTAAACATTGCTGTCTACAAATTACAACGCAAATTATACGAAATTTTATTTGAAAAATTTTCGGCCACGTTGGAACTTGAATCCAAGTTTACGGTTTTCCGGATCGTCGCTCTAACCAACTGAGCCACGAGGACCTTAGAATTCCAAGCATTTATCACATAATATATTAAATAAACGGCTAAGAAATTCTCTCTCTCTCTCTCTCTCTCTCTCTCTCTCTCTCTCTCTCTCTCTCTCTCTCTCTCTCTCTCTCTCTCTCTCTCTCTCTCTCGCTCTCTCGCTCTCTCGCTCTCTCTCTCTCTCTCTCTCTCTCTCTCTCTCTTTCTATATATATTTTCATACTTCAAATGGGAAGGTGTGATGAACATGTTTATGTATTTTGTTAATGTGTTTAGGAAAAATAAAGTTCATAATTCGATATATCAAAACCGGCGCGCTTTTTGAATGACCCTTTACTAGAAACATAACAGACATAAATAACCTCTTAACAATAATTGTGCCCCTTTATAGAACCGCCCCCCCCCGTATAATAAAAAATAAAAACGCATGCCCGAGAACAGTCTAAACTAACGCATGTATGTATGGTGACACTGAAAACATCACCAGTCAAAAAAATTAAAATAAACACATGTGCGAAGACGGTCTGGCTGCTAATGCACAAGTTTAGTATTATTTAGAAATGTGTGATTTTAATGTAACATTATTCTTTTACCATTTCTTTGACAGTCGCTACTCCCAAGAAATACTTACTTTTTGTCTTGTAGTATAATTACGCTCAAGAAAATAGGAAATTCCTTCTCATATTATATATATATATATATATATATATTATCTTCGGTCTGCTTCAGAACTTGTGATTTGCACCATGAGGCTTTCTTATATACGTTAAAAATCTGGTGAAAAGTTGATGTTCACCATCTTTAGCAAAACATATTTCTATCGATTCGTTTCCTCGCATCAAGAAATATATATAAAAAATATTATGTAATAAAAATAGTAAAACATTTGTTGTAATGTGTACGACGAAACTTAGGTTCTTTTGTTAATACATATACACATATCATTGAATAGCAGTTGATAATAAACTATACTAATTATTTTAAGTTCGATAAAAAACCGAGTTACAGCACCACATATCTATGGCTTGGAGCTAAAAGGGCCAATGTCAAAATGTTCACATTTGAGAAAATTGCACTTTTTTTTATCAAAAATACTTACAGTAATTACAGCTTAAATTGAGTGCAAACTTTACTTACCAACTTTAGTTCAGCACATAGAATACTCGAGCAAAATATGATAAAGGATTTAAATTTTTTGAAAAATTCGAATATTCTGAAAAAAATATGACTTTGATGGGGGATTTTTTTGTCACCAAACGTATCAGATTTGCCCAATCTCGAGGCAACTCAATATCAGCAGTAGTCTATTGCTGCTGCCTTCATATGAGTATGGCCAACCTCAAGAAATTTGTGTCTAATAGGTAGTCAAGTTTTTACCTTTAGTTTTCATTTCAGAAACAGTTTGCAATAATATTGCAGAAAAATATATATTGCGATTTTGCCCTCCGCAGGAATCGGTCTACATTATCACCGTATGTATATCATTATTTTTTGAAAGTGTATGTAGGTAGTGATAAATGGCGGAACCGATTTCCTGTCCACCTTGTCCAGCCACTGTTACATTCCATAGGTAGCATAAAGCAGATGATGTTTTTTCTATGGTTTGGTAAATTGTAAGGTTAAACGTCCACAGCTGACGTTTATAGAAACTAAATCCACTTCTAAGATAAGGAGTAGGCAAGCATTTTTGCAAGTCGAAGGAAATGGTAACATAACCTGGATTTTTTTAGCATTCCTCTTTATTTCTTCTTTTGACGCGTAAGCCGACTCAGCCAAATGTTTTCGTCTTCTTCTTTTGTCTTCTCTGACAACATTTCAACTGCATTGCAAACTTGTCGCATTTTGCACATGTATAATTCTTGGGCTTGTGGAACTATAAGTTTAATTTCTCAACAAATATTTTTCTATACAGCGAGGCCTTTTGCGGTTAAATATTTCTGTCTTTGCAATAATTCAGATAGAGTCGGCACATTTCAGCAATGGATAGGGCCGATGACTTTTTCTGTACGTGGGATCGCGAATTGTGACTCTGGTAAGCCGGAATTTATAATTTTCTGGAACTTTAGCATGATTTTCATGTTTTCCTCGTTTATCCTCCGGACAGATTTTACCTGCGCTAGATCGTTTCATTTTAATAATTATTCTCGCTTTTTTTCAGACTTACATCGCATCTATTACCCTCTTATCCTCCCCTTATTCTCTTATCCTCTTACCCGCCTTGGTATTCATCTGAAATAATCTCTGTTCTCAAAAATAACAACTACTATCACAAAAAGTGGATCAAAACTCGAAATATTGACTCCTACAATGAATTCAAACGTCTTCGTACTAGAGCAAAGGTGAAAATTCAGGATAATTATACATCTTACCTTTCTGCAATGGCGCATTCAATCAAAACAACCCCTTCTAATCTCTGGAGTTTTCTTCGCAATACACAGCGCTGCAGTAGGATACCTAATTCACTTCATGACAGTAATGGTAATGCTTTTTCGGATCCCAGTACTATTGTAGATGCCTTCGCGTATGCGTTTTCTACTGTGCCAACCTCCTTGTCGGGGTTTACTTGTGATGGATCGGACTACCGTTCCCTACCCTTTTCCTTTTCGTTGACCTCCGAGGATGAGTTAATCGATTTAATGACCAGTTTTCCTAACAACACTGGAGATGATTCCTTACCGAGTTTTTTAATACGTGACTGTAGATTTGTCCTGGCATATCCTCTGAAATTACTTATTAATCTATCTATAACAACTAATATCTTTCCTGATCGGTGGAAGAACACAAGAATTATCCCTGTGCATAAGAAAGGAGATCGTGCGTTGTTTAATAATTACAGGCCCATCTCTATTATTTCTAACTTCGCCAAACTGTATGAGAAGGTATTATACACCAAGTTATTTAGTGGCACGCGCTCTTATATCTCACCGAACCAGCATGGTTTTGTCACGGGTAGATCTACTGTCACCAATTTGGCGTCGATTGTTCAGCATATCGGTGAGGTTTTGGACGGCAGAGGTCAGGCTGATGTAATTTATACTGACCTATCCAAGGCTTTCGATTCAATTGATCATGAGATTTTACTTCATAACTTGGGATCATTTGGTCTCGTTCCAACTTCTATCAGTCTTCTTCGGTCTTTTCTATTTCAAAGAAAATGCTACGTGACCTATAATGGGTTCTGCTCCAATAATTTTGTTCTTCCTTCTGGCATTCCTCAGGGATCAAATTTGGGTCCTTTGCTATTTGTTTTGTTTATTAATGATCTCCTTTTCCAAGTGAAGTGTCCCATTCTCGCCTATGCAGATGATATAAAAATATATTCTGAGATTTCCACAACTGGCGATATCGTTAAACTACAGCAAAATCTGGACGTATTAGTTGCATGGTGTGACTGTTTCAAACTTAAATTAAATATCGACGAATGGTGCGTGGTCACTTATACCCGTTCTGCTACGCCTCACGAGTCTTCTTATTTTATTAAAACAATATCTTAACCAGTAAAACTGAAATAAAGGATCTCGGAGTCTTATTTGAATCTAATCTTACGTTCAGATCTCATATAATCCATATGTCTTCCGATGTCTACAAAAGTTTGGGATTTATTATACGTATATCAAAATACTTTAAAGACATCACTTGCCTTAAATCACTGTACCATGCTTGTGTATTGAGCAAAATGGAATACGCCTCATTAATTTGGTATCCCATTTATGCTTGCGATTCCATTCCTTTGGACCGTGTTCACCGTAAGTTTTTGAAGTACCTCATTTTCAAGACTGATGGTATCTACCCGGAACGTGGTGCATCCCAGGATGATTTGCTTTTACGTCATGGCATGTCATCACTAAGCGTAAGAAGAGATAATATATGTAGGAAATTCCTAATTAAACTGATGGAAAACATTATTGACTGCCCGTTCATATTGGAGCGAATGTCGTTTTTGGTTCCTCGTATGAACTCTAGGTACGAAGTTACATTTATGATTCCCTTCGCGAAGACAAACGTCTTGAAACGGACTCCTAAATATATTCTCTCCAACGTGGCCAATAGAATGCAGGATGATCTATTTACTTGAGGATGGCTTGCGGATGGACAGCACTATTTAAGTCTATACTTCATTTGATTGCACTTCCATGTCATGTAATCTATAATTATAATGTACCTTGTAATTGGGCCTAGCCTGTTGGGTATTAAAGTATATTATTATTATTATTATCTGTTAGTACCGGAAGGGCCAATATCGACATTGGCCCACTATTTATTTGACAAAATATTAACATCAGTGGTTGCTAAAACGGCCAAAGTAAACTTTGGCCCGTTTAGCATAATTGAAGTGAATTTATTCAAAATGACATTGGCTTCTATTACATTTATGGATCCGGTATTGGTTGAATTTGAGATTGGTCGTTTTAGCATATGAAAAAGAGCAAAAAAATAAATAAAATGCGAAACAGCAAAATATTGACATTGCCCCTTTCAGCTCCAAGCCACAGATATACTATTGATGATTAGTTTTTTAAAGATCGTGAGTAAGCATTTTTTTTTAAACCGGAAGGTTTCAGCTTTTTACTTATATAATGCATAACTATATATTTAAATAAATCCATTTACTTCCTTTCAAAAAAACAAATTATGCAATCTCATTTCGTTCATGCTGTCATAAAACATATTGCTATTTATTTGTAGTTCTTCCTACTCACATTTATTGCAATAATAAAAAAAAATGAAACCAAAATGCGCTGGTGAAAGCTTTCAATATTCTAAATTAATTATATTTTATAGAAATACTGTCACAAGTGAAATCTGACAATAGTAGCCTGCTAAACATCATAAGCTGCACCTGTAATATAGTGGCTATATTTACTAAGACTCGAAATAAAAAATTGATCTACTTTTAAAAGCCGTCGTACCTTTGCGGTATGCGTTCGTATAAAGTATGCGGCAGTATTAGTTATGTGATCGCAAAGATTAGATAAAGCAATTTTAAAATACTTTCAAATATCGCAATGCCATGTCGTGAATTCGTTATTGGATTAAAGTCGTTTAAGTTCACATCTGAGCTATAAACATTCTAGTTACGACCTTATTAGAGACCGTATTATGCAGTTGACTATCAGAATATAAGTTCTCGTAATAGTACTGAGGTTACGCGTTTTATTATAAACCTGATATTAAAAGTGTAAGTGCATTAATAAAACTGTCACGAAGAGCAATTTGAAATTACTACTGCCACTATATTTACATCCTGTTTCACTTGTTCGGCGGATGTACATACGTTTTCTTCAAAATTAAATCTGACACGATTTTTGTAGTATATGTATTGGATGTAGACATGCTTCTGGTAAACAATATTTAATGAAAATACTTTATAGCTTAATTAAAACACTAACATCAGCTCGTATTCAGAAAATTTATTTCATTGATTTGAATAGACTGTCGATTTCTGTGCGCTGGGTTTTCACTTTCTTTTTTTTTGAATCACGGGTGGTAAATTTGTGATGACTATTTTTTTAATATACTTGTATTATATTAAAAACACTTATATACTGTTTCGTTTATTTTATTTACATGAATGGACTAGTATATATAGAAACAATGTTAATTGATGTGTATGTTTTCCCGTTGGAAGTGAATTCAGAACTGCTTTTCTTACAAAGAAATGTTTTAAGGTTCACTCGATAAGCGATTTCAAAGAGGTAAACGGCAATAAAATTAAAGTAATGCATTACGTGGTCAAAACGGAAAAGCGCTACGCCTGATTTGGTATATAAACATATTGGAAACGTTTTAACCATGGAATGATAAATTCATTTTATGACAATAAAATATACACAGTAAAAAAGGTACAGTAGTAAAATGTACAGGTAATCTTGCTTGTAGTTCTTTACAATTATAAACTAAAACGTGATATTAAATCCTTTGACAATTTAAATTATTAACTAAATGCATATACAAACAGATAAATGAGTAAATTCTTTACAAATGAATGTATAGTTTATTTCAAATTATAAGAATATAACTTTGAACGGCTCTAATGCTTTTATTGCACCACCTTCTGTGATAATAATTATATCTGGTCTCCTTATTGAACGGGTACGGTTTACCTATTTGCAACGTATGAATATAGGGGCCGTTTTGACTATAAATTAGGGCCCTATAATATAATAATAAAACGCTGTTAATTTCAAGTATATAATAAAAAATATCTGTACATTGGGTTTATATACAAAGAAAAAATTACAAATCGTGTGGCAACATGTGTAGTGGATACATATAGATATATAAAGCTAATTTATTTGTAATACACAATAAAATTTTTATGTGTCACCGCATTTCATAAATCATCTGTGATTGAGTCGTCTTGCAAATCGGTGTCTGGGTCTGAATCATATTGCAAATTTATAATCAAAGGTGCTACTATTTTGTACATGTGCATATATTCGTCCTCTTTTGCTATTGCGTGTTTAACAGCATTTTTCCAATTTACAGCAGTTATATGTTCCATAGCATTTGTTATGTGTGTTACACTGCTTTCACTAAATTTCGGTGTTTGATTTGTTCGTCTTATGGTATTTTTCAGTTGAGCCCATATCAATTCAATGGGATTGAAAATGCAATGGTATGGTGGTAAACGCAAAATTGTATTGCCTGCTTCTTTGGCTCTGTTATTCACATAATAATCCTTTAAATATTCGTTTGTCTTCATCACCTCTATTAATTGGTTTTTTGTATAATCATCCTCAAAATATAAATCATTTGCTTCTAGAAATGTTTCAATATCTTTCTTATTATTACATTTTGTAGGAACTTTGGTTTGCTGTCGAGAATGATACGGAGCGTTGTCCATCACTATCACACTATCTTTTGGTAAATTTGGCAGCAAAGTGTCACAAAACCATTCTTCAAATAAAGATGAGGTCATATCTTCATGGTAATCTAAACTTGAGGATTTAACATTTTTAGCAGATAATAGCGGCTGTCCTATCCATCCTTTTTCTGATTCAGCATGAAGAATGATTATTCTCTTCCCTCTCGAAACCGGCGCGTCCAACTGACATATACTTGAACTATCCACCCAACCTTTGCAAATTGTGTAATGGGTGTCATACCACGTCTCGTCTAAATAACATATGAATCGTCCTTCCTGTCTATACCTTCTAATTGCCGTTAAGTATTCATATTGAAGTTTCTGTAACCTCGGGCTTTCCATAATTGTGCGACGTTTGTCTATAGTGCCAAACTTAAAACCAGCTTTTTTTAGCGTCCGCCGCAAGGTTGCTTTAGAACACTGAATATTTATAGGCTCATCACTGATTCATTTATGTAAGCAGTCAAGTGTAGATACAACATTTCCTCCGCAGAAGGAGTATACTTGCTGCCTAATAGTATCAATTTCATACTCTTCAATTTTTCTCGGTGCTCCATTGTCACTTCTTTGCTTTCGAGGCCCTGCGTTATTCTTAATTATTCTATATATTGTTCCAAAAGGCACCTTAGTTAATTGCGACGTTCGTTGAATGTTCTGGATTTGTAGTTCGTTATTTTCTTCCATCAGGGTATGATAGACATTGAAAATGATCTGTTTTGCATTTTCTGATATATGCTTTCTCTGTCGTGCTCCAACAGTATTATCACTATCCACATCATAATCACTAACAGTTTCAGCAAAAGGTCGCCACATGTTCGTTAAGTAAAGAGAGAAAAATCAAATATGTGTACAGTAGTAAAGATTAACAGTAAATGATAAATAGACTCAATATTAGATGTAATATATACCAACTCTCCTAACTATATTTACTTAAATTTTATTTAATAAATATTAGCACTTATTTCATCTAAATTGTAATTTAATGAATATTTAACTATATATAATATTAATAACTATAAATTCAAATTAACAACTGTTGGTACTTATATTATTATTAAATTTTATTTAATCTAAATTGTAATTTAATGACTATTTGACGCTATATAATAACTATATATTAAAAGTGAGAAAGATCTACAGAAGAATCTGGACATATGGAACATAACACTCACAAATTAACAACTGTTGGTACTTATATTATTATTAAATTTTATTTCATCTAAATTGCAGTAATTACAATTTACTTAAATTTTGTCATTACGGACCTCAGCAGTTTGTTTGCGTAAAAGATAATTGTATTGAGCAGCCAGGTAGTTATTGCCGCAGGTGGTGAAATAAAAGCATTAGAGCCGTTCAAAGTTATATTCTTATAATTTGAAATAAACTATACTTCCTGTGCTAGGGTTGTTGTACTTAGCATTCCCTTCTTCTGCTTGTTATACTCTGCGTGTTCTTTGAGAGCCACGACCTTCGAACCGTGGAAATACTGATTCTGTATCCCGAAGTCGACACACGGCTCTCACAATTGTCTTACTCGAAGGAAGACGTTGATTCAGGAAACGTTTTTGCGTACAAATTTTTTACCGTAAGACTATTTTGTTCTATTTCGCCATAAATACTATGTTAATATGTTAAAATACGCAACCTCGGTTGATTTCTTTTAAATTTGTTTATGCTTATCTAGTTATGTTCAATTAATTTCTACGTTATTAATTCTATTTTTAACTTTCACCCAAAGTTTATTTCACAGTAATATATATATATATATATATATATATATATATATATATATATATATATATATATATACCGCCTCATTCTGAGCAAACGCAACGATCTGAATGTATGAATATTTCTCCCGATCCGAATACAAATCTCCTGAACGCGTTTAGCCAATCACAAAACAGTCTGTCGCACAACCATTTGACAATTAATGTCGCAAATTAGTGTCACCACTGTTACCTTATACGGAGTCTCTTAAGCGTTTGAATAGTGATCATGCCGCGTTATACACTAGAAAAGAAAGCCGAAATGATGAAATGGTACCACGCTGATAATTCTTATCAAAGAGTATGTGGACTTATTTGCCGGAAGGTATCCCGACATACCCATCCCGAACAAAGCTACAATTTGTCGACTTAAAAAGAAAATAGACATTACTGGTTCTGTACAAAATTTAAATCCATTATTCCCAAATCGCAGAGTACCTAATGATGCGTCCATTTTAGTATGCGCTGCAATAGAACTAAATTAATATTTGACACTTAGCGATATTTCCAACGATTTAGGCATATGCTGCTTTTCAGTTAACCGCATACTAAAATTAAATGGTTGTAAAATAAATTGTTCATAATGAGAAATTAATTATAATTTATCATTATGAACAATTTATTTTATTATTTGTAAGAGCAAATTTTTCTTTACATTACTAGAATTTAATTTAGTTTTAATTTATTTCTGAAGTTTATTTAGTTTACTATGAATAATTTTTGTGACCTTTATTATTAAAATTTAATTTATTAAATCTCTTGATGCTTTATTTTGCAATTGCAATTGCAATTTTCTTAACCGCTTATTAATAATTTCGTTACGATTTATGTGACCATCGTCAGTATAACGTATTGCAATTTCCTCATTAGCTTAACACAGGACTAAACAATTTATAGTCCTTTAATAGTCATTTGGTAATCAGATCATTTTTCTTACGCGGCTCCATAATATGTAAGTATGTATGACATATGACATCGATGTTACGCGCCTACAGCATTCAGGGGATTTGTATTCGGAGCGGGAGAAATATTCATACATTCGGATCGTTGCGTTTGCTCGGAATGAGGCGGTATATATATATATATATATATATATATATATATATATATATATATATAGATTTAAAATATATTTTCGTAGTTATATTGTTGAATGCACATTGCAGACTAATAACTAATTTAATTTATTAAAAGTGCCATGATATCTCGCCAATCTGTTCAATTAAAAACAAAATTCGTTTTCATTATCAACAGTGTTTTATTGTTAATACTGAAGAAATATGTACTTGTAATTAGTCTTTTTCATGCTATTGTAATTGCAAGAATATATATATGTGTGTGTATTATTATGTATGTATGTATTCTTAATTAAATATTTATGTTCGCATTTAGACGAAGCTATTTACATAAAAGAGTACTTTTTAAAAATATCAATTGCTACACTTTCACTTCCCATGACCCTGCTGTTAGATGAATGTATCCTATTTAAAGTAAGCAAGAGTACTGCGAGTCGTTCTGGTTAATTTATGTTTTTAAGTCCCAGAACGAATGAATATTAAAAACAGCATATTTAAGCTTTAAAAGGGAAGTAAATATTAATGTTTATTTTAAATATATTTTAGATCAAACCTATTGAAATTAATTTAAAAAACACTGACGTACGAGATAATTTTATTAATTTTTAAAAGCTTTGACGTAAACTTATAATTAATTGAATGTATAATCACTTATCAACAGTAATCAATAAAAGATAGCTATCTTATATGTTTTTTGTATTATCGAGAACATAATTGCAATATTAGATAATTGTTTTGAAGCAAAATATTATTCTGATACTAAAGTAGAAAGTATATAACATATGATTTTCGAAAAAATCCGAATATCCAGAAAGAGTTGACCAATTGCATTAGAATTTTTTATGCCTCTATATTTTCTGAACTTACTGCAAATGAGAATTAATGAATATTAAATCTCATTTTTACATGTAAATGTCGCCTTATGTGATGCGTTAATAACTACAATCCGTGAAACTAAGTCTGTACCAGTATGTAGAACACACCTCGTCGCGACTCCGACCTTCCTGGTAATTAGGATAATTAAAAATTGCTGAAAAGACACGTCCTTAGTACTTAGTTTGTCGGATTGTAGTTATTAACGCATCACGTAAGGCGACATTTACATTTAAAAATTAGATTTAATATTCATTAATTCTCATTTGCAGCAAGTTCAGAATGTTAACTATACAGGGTGTCCAGAAACTCTCCTGACAAACGAAGACCGGAGATTCCTCTGATAATTTTAAGACAATTAAACCCAAATTACCTAGTCCGAAAATGCTTCCTAAGGGAGCTAGAGTTCTTTGAAGATGGCGCCTTGTATTTAATTTTTTTAAAATTCCTCCAGAACGCTTCTATTTAGAAAAACAAAAACTGGTATGCTTATTTATCCTCCAGAGATAAATCGATTCCATCAATTGCGAATTTCTAGTACCGGTCATAGGCGTCCGTTTTGGGTAGGTCAACGGTTATTTTAAGGCATAACTTTTTTGTGTTTAACTTTTAAGCATTTGTGACACTAGATTATTAAATGTCCAGGTATTCCAGTACTAAAAGGTACTCTTACTTTAAGTCGGTAGGATACACCGTTTTCTAGAAAAATCGATTTGTACATTTTTCGTTTTTTCTTCACTAAAGTTCAATTTATTATGTACATACTTATTTTTAGCGACGAAGTTGGCTTGGACTATCAAGGCATGGATGAAAATTAATTTAATAAATTAAAAACAAATTATTTATTACAATGGAACGAAACTAACAAAAAAAGAACAAGTATCAAAGGTAGATTGTTACAAAAGTTGCTCGATGTGATGACCATTAGTCTCTATGCATAAGTTTACCCTTTTGCTTAGAGAACGCCGAATTCTTGCAAAAATTCCAAAGTTATTTCTAAATTCGTTGCAAGCATCTTGTATCCTTAGCCAGATTTGTGCGCGATTTTGTATCGGAACGGAATAAACAAATGCTTTTATGTATCCCCATACACAATAATCGCAAGGATTCAAATCCGGCGACCTTGCTGGCCAAGCAACTGGACCGCCTCTTCCAATCCAATGGTCTTCGTAGTTATTATCTAGAAAGTCTAGTACATTCCTGCTAAAGTGGGCCGGACAGCCGTCCTGTAGAAACCATAAGTTTTGCCGAATATTTAAACGCACCTCATCTAACAAATCAGGTAAAATATTTTGCAGGAAATGTAAGTAATCAGCACCATTTAAACGAGCAGGTAATTCCACAGGTCCAAGTAGATAATCGTCAACTACTCCTATCCAGACGTTTATGCTAAACCTATGCTCATGCTTAAATTCTTGAACAACGTGGGGATTGTCACCAACGTACGAATAGTAATGTGCATTATGTACATTAAAAATTCCATTTTTTGAGAATGTAGCTTCGTCACCAAACAAAATGTTCCTGAAGAAATCTTCATCTTGATTTTTCTGATTTTGTAATCATCTAGCGAATTCTACGCGAGCAGGAAAATCTCCTTTTAGCAGTGCTCTTGCACCTTTGTAAAATGAAAAGGATATAAATTTTCTTTGTGTAAGATATTTCCTACGGAAGATTTTGAAATTGTGGGGTACATGGCAGATAGTCTTCGAACGCTAATTTCTGGATTTTCCTCAACTTCCATTAAAATAACATCTTCATGTTCTGCTGTTACATCATTATGTCTCCCTGTTTCATTATTTTTTGGGACCACTGAACCTGTTTCTCTTAATCGTTGATGAAGAGCTGTAAATGTTGAGTGAGTGGGATGCTGACGATTGGGAAATTTTTCAGCGTATCTACGTTGCGCCGCTCGAGCGTTACACCTCATTTCGTCATAAACTAAATGCATATCGGCGTATTCCTCATTAGTAAAAATCATTTTTTTAAAATTGAAATCGTTGTGTTTGAATAACACAAAGTAAAAAATGAAAAGATAAACTTCGCGAACTGACAACAATTTGACAATGAAAAACGTAAAAGCGTAGGTTTTACTTCTGTTGGCAGTTCAGAGCTAACTATTGCAAAAAATAAAAAATTGAACTTTAATGAAGAAAAATTTACAAATCGATTTTTCTAGAAAACGGTGTATCCTACCGACTTAAAGTAAGAGTACCTTTTAGTACTGGAATACCTGAAAATTTAATAATCTAGTGTCACAAATGCTTAAAAGTTAAAGACAAAAAAGTTATGCCTTAAAATAACCGTTGACCTACCCAAAACGGACGCCTATGACCGGTACTAGAAATTCGCAATTGATGGAATCGATTCACCTCTGGAGTATAAATAAGCATACCAGTTTTTGTTTTTCTAAATAGAAGCGTTCTGGAGGAATTTAAAAAAAAAATAAATACAAGGGGCCATCTTCAAAGAACTCTAGCTCCCTTAGGAAGCATTTTCGGACTAAGTGAATTTGGGTTTAATTGTCTTAAAATTATCTGAGGAAACTCCGGTCTTCGTTTGTCAGGATAGTTTCTGGACACCATGTATATACACAAAGTATAAAAGTGAAAAACCATATCCGTCTTCGAGATACCGTACATTGATAAGCTCTAATAAGAGCGAAACGCGTCTGTACGTTCCGTTGATGGACCTGGCTTTTCAGCAATTTTTAATTAACCTCTATATTTTGTCTTTGACATGAAATGATAACAATATGGACAAACAATTTAGCAGGTGTACAATTTTTTTATTTTGTTTTATTAAAAGATTATGGTTTTAAATTTGGTTTCCTTCAGATTGAAGTAATATTTCGTAGCAATTTGTTTTCAATTTCTTAAGTCATTATGCCTAAGCGCCGTTTATGGAACAATTACAATCATTTAAGTGAATTCAAAAGGGGGCGCATTGTTGTATGCGGGAAGCCGGTTTTTAAATAAGATAAATTTCCGACCGCATGGGACGCAGTATGTCAACAGTGTTTCAATGTTGGTCCATGTGGTCTGAAGAAGGAATCCGTAACCGTCGTCATAGATCCGGACGACCTAGACCGACTACACCATGGAAAAATCGTAATTTGAGGATTGCGGCTTTACAAGCTTGAGAATTGAAAATGCTTGGTTGGGAGTACATATCGCAGAGTACACGCTCTTGGGCTTCGTTCGTATAGATCATTTTTATGTCTTCTACTGACACGTCGACATCGTGCTGCTCGGATTAAGTGGTGTAACGATAGATCAAATTGGGATGGATGGTGAATGGAATCGTGTTGTGTTCTCTGGCGAATACAGATTCTGTCTGTGAGTCCACGATGGTCGCAGAAGAGTAAGACGATTTTGTGGAGAACGCAAAAATTTAGAATTTGCTGTGGAATGGCATATGGCCCTTACATCGGAAGTGATGGTATGGGTTGCGATAGCATACGGTAGCAAGTTACCTCTAGTTCTTATTGGCATACATTTGAATGCCGATTATTGGCATACGAAACGTACTGCAGCCTGTTGCACTGCCATACCTACGAAGGATCCACCCTTTTTTTACAAAAAGACAACGCACGCCCTGATACAAGGGTCACTACAAGGTTCTTGCAAGAAAGTAACGTGACCCTGCTACCATGGCCTCGCTCGCCAGATTTGTCACCAATTGAACATGTGTGGGATATGATTGGTACTCGACGGGGTAATCTACCCTAACCACCAAATAAACTACTTGACCCTCTTTGCCGAATTCAGGAAGCCTGTAATGAGACATTCTCTAGAATACTATAAATCATTTAATTTCAAGCATGCCTAGAAAAGTTATCGAACGCATAAGAAACCGCAGCAGACTCACTCATTATAAAATAACATTGTTATTTTTTAATATTTTAGTTTGAAAATTAATCATTTCTTAAGTTTCATTAAACAAATAGTATTTTTGGATGTTTTTGAAAATCAGTATATACAGATTGTCCCGTAAAAAAACGCCAACAATCATAATTCCGTTATTTAGTCCGATTTTATTGAAACAAAAAGTAAATTTAATAGCATAAAAAATACTACAAAATAGTGTTTTATTTGTTTTCAGTGGTTTTGATTAATGTCAAACGATAGTCGACCGTTTCATTTTAAATGGCAACATACAGGGTGAGTCGTGAAGAATCGACCAAACTGTAGGAGTGTATTCTACAGGTGAAAGTAATGTAAAAAAACTCAAATGTTGCTATCCGATTTTTATTTGTTTTCGAGTTATAGCGTAATTAAAAATAAACAAAATTTCATACATTGAAGTTTTTGTATTTTATTGGTACTATCGTTCTTTATAATATATTTTCAAAAATACCGCCATTCATTTCAAAACATTTTTTACATCGTCTACCAAGGGCGCTGGTTGCGTTCCTGATTGCGTCAGGTTGATGTTTGATATTGTCAGCAGCATTCATAATGCGTTGAATTAGTGCTTCACGAGTGTCCACTTTTACTTAATACACTCCATTTTTTAACCAGCCCCATAAACAATAGTCGAGTGGCGTGAGGTCTGGAGACCTAGGAGGCCAACCAATGTGACTACCACGTCCAATCCAACTCCCTGGAAACCTTTCAGCCAAATGTTGCCTGACTGCACGAGCGTAATGTGCAGGCGCTCCATCGTGCTGGTAGAAGATTTGGATTCTGATGTTTATGGGAACATCCTCTGGCAGTCCGTGCAGTTCATTTTCTAAAAAATGTAAATAGGTGTCTCCCGTGAGGCGATTCTCAAAAATGTAAGGACCAATTAAAAAACCATCGATCATACCACACCACACGTTTACCGAAAATTTATGTTGAAAGTTACTTTCGACTGTTGCGTGTGGATTTTCGTCTGACCATACATGCTGGTTATGACAATTATTAATACCGTCACGGGTGAATGTCGCTTCATCCGTAAACAGTATACGCGATACAAAACGAGGATTATCATTTATCAATCGACAAAATTCCATACGTCTACGATTATCATCTCGTTGTAGTTGCTATACTCTTTGTACATGGTACGAGCGTAAGCCATGCTCGTGGAGTGTTTTTATCACCCTTGTTTGTGGAATGCCCAATTAAATACTAATTCTACTATTAATACTAATTCGTGAGCTAGTAGTTGCGTCTTCTTCTACTACATCCAGAATATCTTCTACTTATTGTAATTGTTGTCGACTGCCTCGTTCAGATATTATGTTTACACTGGGAAGCTTTCCGGTCGCGCACAATGTGTTGAATACACTAATAAATACAGTTTTATTAGGATGTCTGTGATGTGGAAACCGTTGAAGATATTCATTAGCAGCAGCTGTAGCATTCCCATCACAAAATCCATAAACAAACACCGTATTAGTATTTTCTAAATTAGAATAAGTGTGTGGCATTTTAGTTTGTTACACTATAGTCGTACAAACGTCAAGTCAATGTCACAATACCCGAACACAATGTTATAATTTATTCCAAGGTATAGGGAACATTTTTTATGATGACAGCGCCCTCACTATATCAACGATGAACTAGAGGTAGTGACATTAGACGCATTAGGCATACAAACCACTCTACACTATTTCTCGACTGCTTTCAATGTCACTACCGCTAGTTCGGAAAACCACGAACAGGTTGCGTTTCAGCTAGGAAGACTTCCCTATAATGAATTGCTACCGGGGTTTCACTGTTTTTACGAATACATACATAAACATGGTATACTAAATCTACATTTTTAATTACGCTATAACTCGAAAACAAATAAAAATCGGATAACAACATTTGAGATTTTTTACATTACTTTCACCAATAGAATACACTCCTTGAGTTTGGTTGATTCCTCACGACTCACCCTGTATATGTATTTGGCTATATTCGGATTGGATTTTGTTTTTCTGAATTCAACGGTGTATAACATGTCTATTTTTGATAAACGTTTATTGAAAAAGAAAACATTTGTTAAAATCACCTTTATTTTGAATAAATTTTCGAATGTGTATTATAAGTATTAGAAAAAACGAAACAAAAAACCAAAAAATTGTTCAAATTGCCCGCTACCTTATTCCACACATACAGCACATCCCCTAA
Organism: Melolontha melolontha; assembly: GCA_935421215.2. Classification (NCBI taxonomy): domain Eukaryota; kingdom Metazoa; phylum Arthropoda; class Insecta; order Coleoptera; family Scarabaeidae; genus Melolontha; species Melolontha melolontha. The sequence goes on from OW285235.1 coordinate 206,310,455, forward strand.
TTACTCCACGAGCCGCATTTAAAAGACAAAGGACAGGTATTTCTTGACAAGTGTTAATAATTCTTTGTCTTGAAATGTCAATATTTTCTGGTTTTGTTAAATAAACTCGATCTTGTATAGATAAGCCCACAACCAAAAATCGATTGGCGTAAGATCCGTTGAACGCATGCCACTCGATAGGACCAGATGTCCCTATCCACCTATTTCCAAATTGAGTGCTCAACCAATCAGTATTTACTCTGACGTTGTGCGCCGGAGCCCCATCTTGTTGATAAAATATTCTATTTAAATCTGCAAAAGCTAATTCATCTAAAAAGTTTTGAATATTTTCGTTTAATAAAGTGTGATATTTTTCTTGATTAAGGCAACCATCTATGAAAAATGGCTCAATTAATTGATCGCCTAAAATGCCACACCAAACATTTACGCTGAAACGTCTTTGAAAACTATTATCGATGACAAATCTAGAATTGTCTTGGCTCCATTGTCGATGTATGTTTCTATTAAAAATACAATTGCTGCTAAAAGTTCATTCATCAGACTAAATTATCATTCTGTAAAATTCGGGTCTTCTTCTAATACATTTAAATAAAAACGACAAAACTGTATTCTTCGGCCAGGATAATTTTGTATGATGGATGGAACTTTTCGAGCCATGTACGGTTTAAGTTTGTGTTTTCTTAAAATACCATAGACTGTAGTTTTTGATACCCTAATATTATGTGCAATTTCGCAAGTAGAAGTTCGTGTTGCAAGAACATCTAATTCCGTATCTTTGGAGAATTTACGTTTTTGTGTTTTAGGTTTGTTAAATGATCCATAATCACTTAAATTCGTTTCAATTCTTTGAAATATTTTCGAACCTGGAACTTTTCTGTTCGGAAAATGAACACTGCAACGTCGAACCGGTTGAAGATGATTTTTATTACATTCAAGGAACACTTGCAACAATGTCTGTTAACTGATTGTTATTAATTTTTATAAAAATACGTTTTTTGTTGTGGAAAAACGTTCAAACAGGACAATAAATAAGATTTAATTAACACTGACACTTATTGACGCTTATCGCGTTTTTGTTATTTCATGGCGCACTCGAAAATTTCTAAATAATGGAAGACAAAGATGAAATTGATTGTGTTTTATTTTTTTTTCTTTCAATAAAAATTAATCCAAAATAGTCGTGCTATACATCTTTGAATTCAGAAAAAAAATTCAATCCGAATATAGCCAAAAATATACAGGCTGATTAATTTTCGGCCCTCACCATGGGGATCTCGCTTATTATTGGAGATAGAGTATAGGTTTAAATTTGGCAAAGTTGTTAAATTTTGTGTTTGTTATAAATCCGTAAAGAAAATAGACCTGTGACAAATGACCTTCGTTATTTAAAAAAAAACGCGAAAACCCCATTTTCTTCTTTTACCTGTAGCACCGACATTTGGCCTTGTAGAGAAAATATAAAAACACATCCTTGTGGCCATTTCTAAACCTCTATCCAGTGGTGTACTCTAAATTTTGGTACGACGTTTCGTTTCTTTCTGGCCATCATCAACTATCTAATTTCTTATAGGCGCCATATTGGATTTAGACATCTTCAGAAAGAGTTTCTTTTTATGATTTCAACCATGTACCACATGCTGACCAAAGTTTTTGACATTAGGTTTTATTTGAAAGAATAAATTATAAGATTAAATAAGGTAGCCATGGAATTTCAATCTGTCAAACATTTCATTTATTGTTCATTAATAATACAAAAATGTCATATACTAACGAAGAGAAATGAGATATGATAAGTATTTTTTATTCTTCGAACCGAAATTCAACAGTAGCGAGTACAAGATATCTACAATTATATCCAGAACGACAACAGCCCCATCGTACCATTTTTCTAGATCTCGACAGAAATTTGGTCGAGAATGGATCGTTTACTAAGCCGCGTAGTGGTCAAGACAACAGGAATTTAAATGAAAATCGACAAGATATTTTACAAATGGTAAATTAAAAGCGTGTTTTCAAATTTCATGTTAATCTTGTATTTTTATAGATAAATAATAATCCATCAATTTCTACACGCGAAATAGCGTCAGAATTAAATTTGTGCCAGTCCAGAGTTTGGAGAACTTTACATAAAAGTAGGTTTAAACCATACAGGATCCATGTTAGTCACTCTTTACTGCTTGGAGATAATTTGAGAAGGCTAGAATATTGTAATTGGTTAATGGGAAGGATAGAAAATGATAAGACAAAATTTGCTATGCCTTGTGAGGCGATTCTTTAAGCTTTACTTCACTAGCCTAACTGATGAAGTCTGACAGTAAATGACAGAAACACGTGTCTTAGGCAGAAGTAAATGTTGAAAAATACGAGGTGTATGTCTATGTGTACAGTCACAGACGTGTATATATTTGCATGTCTGTTTCATTTGTAACAAATGCGTAAGACGTGGTTAGCGTATTGATATATAAACTTTTTTTGGTAACAGATCTGTAGATGCATCATCACAAATTTGTCTTAATCTATCATGAAAGTTTAAGAAATTATTAACATTTTCCTTCAGGTTTAAAGCTATCAGATGAGATTCAACAAAAATTAAGCTTTATAATTTTTTAAAAAATTGAAACTGCACTAAAAATAGGTTGTAGATTCTACCAAAATAGCTTTTATAATTTTTAATAATTTATTAAATGTTATTATATATTTAAAGTGTCAATTTTACGGAAATATATTTCAAAATTATTAAAATGTGTAGACAGTTACTTGTAAGTTTAATAACAATTAAAGTGTTCAGAAAGCTTTACGGGAAATTTTTAGGAACATGCAAAATATATTACAGTTAATAACATAATTACCGTTGAAAATCTTTAATACATATAATTAAGGTAAAATATTTAATATAGAATTAATAGTTATAACCTCAGTAATAAGAAATTGCTATTAATAAATTGACTAATAAAGTACATTTTATTTGCAATAAGTAAGAATCTAATTACAGGAAAGAATAAAATAATATATACGTAAATATATCACGCAATTATGCCTAGAAATATGCTTATATATTTACATTAAATAATTTAAAATTATTATAAACAAAAACATTAAATATTATGAAAGTATTGATAATAACGAGTTAAAATAAAACACCAAGGAAATGAGAATCTTAATATTAAAGGGCGTGTACACATGGACGAATGATAGGGTTTCTGCGTTATACAGAGCGATTCCCAACCATATGCATAAACTTGGGGATTTATTCCTCATGACAAATAATGACTAATAGGTGAAAAATATTGTAGTAAAAGCTTTTGGTATCCTAGATATCCGTGAAATTTACTTTCAAATCAAGTATACATAGAACATTTTAAAATAACATCACAATATTCCCACAATTGGGCTCGCCGAATCCACGATCTCCCACTAGCGCGGCCTAAACCAGGGTTGGCGGATTGTCTCGGCAGGAGCATGTATCCGACATCGCAATTCTTGCTCAGTATTAACTTCGGTGGCGTACACTATGCTTTAAAGTGATCTCAAAAATAAAAATCAAGAGGATTGAGGTCTGGCGATAGAGGTGACCAGGCTATTGGATCACCTCGACCAATCCATCTTCCGGGAAACACATTATCTAGATGTCGCCGTACTTCTCTCGAAAAGTTTGGCGGAGAAACCATCTTGGAGAAACAACATAGCTTGTATAACAATCACGAGCAACGTCTTCGAGCAGTCCCGGTAAATTATCGCGAAAAAATTGTAAATAACGAGCACCATTTAATCGATTCTCCAGAATGAAAGGGCCAATTAGTAGTCTGTTCACAATTCCAGCCCACACATTCACAGAAAATCTTTGTTGATAATGTGTTCGGCGAGTAACATAAGGATTCTCCACGGCCCAATGATGTGTGGACATTGTGAATACTATTACGTGTGAAAATCGCCTCGTCCATAAATAAAACGTTATTGGTAAAGTTTGGGTTCAACTGATGCTGATATAGTAACCACGCGCAAAATTGTACTCGAGGGGGATGATGATCCACTGGTAGTAGGGCTTGAACACGTTGCACGTGATATGGATGGAGTGGGTTGGGCCTCAATATTCGCCAAATTGTGGATTGTGATACCCCATGTTGCTCTGTAAGTACCCTAGTGCTTATGCCAGGTTACTCTTCGACGACAATCAAAACCCTTCTCCTAGAGATTGACAATGTTTACAGGTCTAACGCTCCTCTATGTTGCCCAGGTCTCGGTCGAATATTGCAATTTTTCCTACCACGTTACACCACAAGTAAAAAGGATTCACGTGCCGGATCATGTCTAACTGGAAACCTTTTTGCATAGAGACGAGCCGCAAGTACAGAATTTTTCCGCGATTCCCCGTATACCGGTACCATGTCCATAAATTCTTCGTTAGAGAAATTGTGCGCCATAATTTTATAAACTTTAAGTGTGATGACACAATTTAAATGTCACAATGACACAAATGCATTTAAACAACAGTTGTCATAATTGAAATTTTTTAGCGCCAACGTAATTTCACGTAATTTCTATGTATTCTTCTTGATTTGATAGTAAATTTCACGGATATCTAGGAAACTAAAAAACTTTTACTACAATTTTTCTGACCGATTAGTCATTATTTGTTATGAGGAATAAATTCCCAAGTTTACGCGAATAGGTTGAGAATTACCCTGTATATTAGTTTGAAAAAAGTCGAAACAGAACCTATTTGAGAGTCGACAGACTGAAAAGTAGAGCCTCTGATGTAACTGTTTCGTCTTAAACCGAAGCTGTATATAATTGTAATTAGATGTAGGATATATATTTTAAACATAGGATTTACAATTTTACCAATATTCAACGCTGACTTTTGAGTTGAACCTATTATATAACCAGAATTTTATTATAATATTTGAATTGTAAAACTTTATCCATATTTTAGAAGCTTTGATATTTATGAAGTTTTCTTACTCTAATCATTAGATCGTTTTTATTTCTGTCTTACTTTATTAGTGAATGAGTTCAATACGCAGTTTGTAAATTACTTTTTTTTTCATAAATTTACGTTCACTGTATATCCTTCAGGAACATTAGGAACAACGTTGCCGTTATAAACTTGATACGTAGATTTACAAGCATAATTACTATAGCTTAAAATTAGGTTGTTAAACCCTTATTATTACAGTAGACACAATTTACAAGAAATCGGTAACTCTGGGAAAAAATGCTACTTACTTATAGTATTTTGAACATTTCCACCTCCCTATAAACTCCCAAATAGTTACGAGTCGAATAAACTTATTAGGAACTTTTATTTGCCGAACATCCGAAATGCGTCTTTCCAAGCCTGCTTTACTCGTCGAATAGTTATTCGACACATCTACGTACTTTATTACATTGGCGACACTGCTATTTAAAATCAAAGTAGGGAAGTTTAATGTTTGAAATTAAAGTAGGAGGAACTTACGTAAGTTTACCTAATAAAAGAGAAACGGAAAATAACCCATTTCTTTGTGTAGTTTCGAGTTGTGTGTTTGTGCAGTAGGTATATGATAATAATAATTTATAATAATAAGATGGGGGATAGTAATAAGCGATTAAGATCGATAAATTTTACCCACACTGAAACAAGATTATTAGTAAAACTCGCCTTAAAATATAAAAATATGATCGAAAACAAAGGTACGGACGCGATCACTTGAATTCTATTTCATTCCAAGCTTCAAAATGGTTTGGTCTATTTCTTATTCTATACGCGGGGTAATCGAAATTTATTTCATCAATAATCTCTATTTCTTCCATCTCTAATAGCTCGTCGATTTCTCCGTTTACCATTTTTAATTAATTTGTTAAAAAATAACCCACACAACCAATATGACACATTTGTATTCTAACCTAAATTTTAATGTCAGTTCAAAAGCATTTCGTTGATGTCCGCAAACAATCGGAATTGATTCGGCACTTTATTTGACGAATAAGCCCATAATCGCAAGTTCACCTTACTAATAAGTTATTTGTCGAATAACTAGTCTTATCTCTCGAATAATCATTGGAAATACAGAATAACAAAGATATTCTACGAATACTCTTATTGCGAACTTTATTCGGAGGTGGAAATATCGGGCCTAAGAGAGTCAATATCATCTTAACATTAACAGACACCAGTTTTATTGCAGCAATATCGCGGACAAGTGGGTGGGATCGGTGTATTCATGCGAAAGGTGGGGGAGGAACCTCGAAGGGGATGGTAGTGAATATGTTGTAGGAACAATTTATTGTTTTTTTTCGCATCCGAGAATTTCTTGGTAGCACCTCGTACGTTAGAATGATTGAAAATAACATAAACACTACTAAGGTATTCAGTAAAAGTATTATTAATTATTACTAACGTTAAAAAAATTCAAATTACTTACGCTTTCATACATTATTTGTGTTTTATAGAATTTAATTCGAATGCATAATATGAAGGATATCCGTCTGGTGAAATTTCATTCTATATTTGGCTTTTCAAACGTAATGAAACAAGAAATATGCATTGACAATATGGATTTAATTAATTCGCATATATAACTAGCTCAAATATGTTATTGTGTTCTTATATAGAATAATGTAATTGAAATTGTGTTATTAATATAAAACAACAGAAAGAGAAAGGAATGTCGGCGTTAATATTTATGAATAAAAAGTACATAACTGTATTTTTATAAAATCCAATCGACTTTCAATTTTCTGTACAAACGACGTTTTATACTAGATTTATCTTCCTTTTGTCGGCCTAGTAAATGTTTTTTACACTAATTTCACTTAATTTCTAATCGAGAGTTTCGATATGCTAAATATGCATTGAGAATACATACGAGGAGCTACCCAGAAATTTTCGGAATGTGAAAAAAAACAATACATTGTTTTTACAACTTATTCACTACCATCCCCTTCAATGTACTCCCTTCCCGCATCAATACACCGATCCCAGCGACTTTTTCATAACTGGAAGCAGTGCTGGGAGGCGTGTTCAACCACAACCACAAAACTTGTACGAAGTTTGAAACTAATATTCAAAAACACCATATTACAATCTAAAATCAATTAAAAAATCTGCTGCTGCAATCTGCAAGCAGTTGAACTAGAAAATTAACTGTAAGCTGATTTATTCACTAACTGAACTCCATATCAGGTACTAATTATTTTTAAAGATGTGGAATGCTAATACTTTTTTATATTGAGCATTAAGAATTGTTTATTATTAATTTGATAAATTTTGATTACGTTTTTATTTAAATATATTTGTTTCTAAAACAAACAACAAATGAATAGTAATTAATTTGCTTCTTTCACCTTTTATCCAACTTCATTTACCGATTTTATGAAGGTGAGAAACACAGTTTTATTTTCAAAGTATTTGTTTTTTACATAGTCCGCTTCCAACTCTACACACTTACACTAGCTTAAATTTCTTAATACCTTCTATAGTTTGATAGTTTGAGACCCTCAAATTAGGCATCAGTTCCAGACATAAACTCGTTTTTTTAGCCAGAACTTTTTCCAAATCGACATTTTTTTCAAATTGAAAAATTAAAAGAAAGTCACTAGAGGCTTAATCTGGAATTGTACAACTAATTCTCTAACATGGATCAAACGTTTTTGGTGTTGAAATTAATGATGAAACAGAATTTTGTTGTTGTTGCAAAATGTGGTCGTTTGCTTTGAGTGTTTAACTTGTCCAAAAAAACAACGTATTCATTACCGAGGTGGTAACGGTGTATTTATGCGGAAGGAGAGTAGTACGAAGGGGATCCTCAAAATAATGTACATCTGCATGAATACGCCCATCCCAGTGACTGGAAGCAGTGCCTGCGATTCGGTCTGAATCTCCTCAATTGTCTTAAAAGGACGCCCTTTGGGCTTCAGTTTCAACTTCGGAAACAAGAAGAAGCCACAACGGGCAATATCTTCGTTGAGGTTAGAAACTGATGCACAAGTGGCGTCGACATTCATCCCTCGGGCCAGAGGCCCTCGGGCTGAATTAACATCGACCGCGGGCAGTATAATACCCATAACGCCCTTTGTGCATAAATAACTATTTCCTAATGTAAATAACTGTGAATAGATCATTTGATCAACTTTAAGATATCGTTTCTGATACTTTTTATAATCGCACAGTGGTGTTTTTTTTTAATATCTTTGTAATTTTTTTTTCGCTTATGAGAGGGAATTTGGGAAAATATTTTGGATTTCTATATAATTACAACTTTCCATTTTTCATACGTTCTTTTCATTTCAAGGACAGCTCGTATATACAATTAAAAAACAATAATTTTCTTTATTATCGGTACAAGTAAACCTCTTATGCAAGAATAAGAATATAACAAATTGTTTAGTTTAAAATATATTTTTCAATTTTAGTGTAGCGATTGTATATAGGTAAAATATTGTGTCTTAAATAGATATTTTTCCTAATGTAAATAACTGTGAATTGATAATTTGGTTTCTGGAATTATATGAGTATTTGGATTTTTGTTTGTTTAACATATATAAATTATCTTCACCCAGACATCGAGTGCACGAAGGGTTTTATCACCTCACGTCAAGTTCACAAGCGTTGATTCACCGGAAACGGGTCTTTCCTCACTTAAAAACGGTGTTTTTTCTGTCTTGTGTCTCACGTAATAGCTGCATCCTCTGTCCATTTCGCTTTTTTTTCATTACAACAATTGCGTTGGATCTACCGCTGTACGGTGCATTTCAGTTTGAATCGAAATATTTAGCTGGCGTTGTTTAGTAACCATAGTTCCGGTTGGGGTGGTTTAACATGCATAAGAGTTCACGGTGTCTGCTATCGAGAAATCATGTGTGTATTTTACTGCTGTTGTATTGTGTGTACGTATGCGTAATGTACTGATACAGTACGAACAACCTGTTAGTATAGTTAGGCTACGCGTCAAAGAATTTCCGTGTACCACAGCTGGCAAATTACTACAGATTACATATTAGTTCGTGCGGTGATTTGATATCACTGCACCTGTTTCAATTATCTTTTCTTTGCTTTAATTGAAGCCTTTACTAGTAGTACTAGTAAGATTTAGGAGAGGTAAATTTAAACATAGTACCACGGTTCTTGACAAAATGAGTTACAAAAAATTACAACTAAATTATGATTCAGTTTTGGTCAAAATACATATCAAAATAAGTAAGCAAAGTTTATATAAATCACTAGCTAAACCGAGCCACGCTTTGCTGTGGCACTATCTGATACGAAATGAATGGGAAAGTAAATAAAAGTATTGTAGCGAACATAGATTCACCGAGAAAACACATCATTCAATTCAATATCTTGCGTTGCTGTGGCCATGTGAAATGAAAGGAAAGGAAGAAAAAATATATTTTTCACAAAAAATTATTTTTTATTGTAAAGTTAACGGCTTGACTACATTTCTTGTTTGTCGGTTTAGTTATTTAACATAACTTATTATAAACTAACGTGTGTTCATTTGAAAAGTCAATCTAGTAGCATGTGATTTACTGAGAACATTTTGACGTATGTCGTAAATTAAAATTTACTACTTAACCTACGAAGTCGTATATTTTGACAGTATCATACATACAAATAAATAACAAATGTGATTGACATTATCAAATGTCATTTGGATTTACGTTTACGGAACAACAAACACATACTAATATATATGAGTCTTATTCTATCAAAATTTCAAAGTAACCTAGTTGACTTTTCAAATGAACACACGTTATGTGTTTGTTGTTCCGTAAACGTAAATCCAAATGACATTTGATAATGTCAATCACAAATCAGTTGCATAAAATAATCGTGCGTCGATTCTGGTTTAAATAAATTGCTTTTCAGTTTTAAAATGGCTTTCACTTTAGAACATAAAATTTTTTTAGTCCAGGCTTATTTTCGAAGTGGTAATAAAATTGATGGTTTATGGGTTTATTCAGTTCAAGATTGCATGGTGGAATTTCAAGTTGAGTTTCCACATTTTGTAATAGATTATATACAATCTAAGAATACTTTGGATAGAACTTTAAAACTTTTTTCTATAACTAGTAGTCACTTAAGAAAATCAGGCAGCGGAGCAGTTAAGAAACGTACACCTCAAGTTGTCAATCGTGTTGAAGAAATAATGGAAAATGAACCACAAACATCTATTCGACATTTGAGTCAACAAATAAACCTTTCTGTTGGTACAACTCACAAGTTATTAAGAAAAGATATGCAACTTTCTCCATACCGTGTCACAGCAGTACAAGAATTGTTAGAAATTGATTACCCACGTAGACTACAGTTTTGTAATTACTTGATTAATTATTCGAAAATTTTCGAATAATTAATCAAGTTATTACAAGAATGTTTCACCAAGAAATATCTGCGAAGTCAACCAATGAAAAGTTTTGTAATTGGTTTGTAAATATGAACAATAATGGAGAACTTTCGCAAAGAGTCATCTTTACTGATGAAGCATGGTTTTATAAAATGGGATACCTAAATTCACAAAATACAAGAATTTGGAGTAGTGAAAATCCACATGTAATTAATGAAGAATCGCTACATCCAGAGAAAATAGGTGTTTGGGCAGCGATAAGCCAAAGGCGAATGCATATTTCCAACAAGACGGAGCACCTTGTCACTGTACTGCAGAATCTTTGGATTATTTAAGAGAATTTTTTGATGAGCGTATAATTAGTCGAAATACTGAAATTGCCTGGCCTGCACGTTCATGCGATTTAACACCTTACGACTTCTTTTTGTGGCCTTATCTAAAAAATAACATATTTCGAACACCTATATTGAATTTGAATGATATGCTACAGAGAATCAAGCAGAAATGCATGGAAATTAATAACAATCCAGTAATGTTGCAGAATATTATCAGAAATTTTGAACGGAGGATTTTAAAGTGCATTGATCTTGAAGGACAACATTTTCAACATTTGTTATAGTTTTCAATAAATACCTATTATTTGTTATTTATTTGTATGTATGAAACTGTCAAAATATACGACTTCGTAGGTTAAGTAGTAAATTTTAATTTACGACATACTTCAAAATGTTCTCAGTAAATCACATGCTGTTTTAATAATGTTCCTGTCACTTGGCTTTTGATATTTTGTTGATATTACTTCAAAAACGTCACCTTTCAAACATTCCAGTCTTATTTAACGTCTTTTAATAAAATTTGTATAATATATGTTCTCTTTTCTTCAATACTATCTTGAATAAATACAATAGTGTTGTATTCTCTTGAATATTTTATCTTTCTTTCTTGTGATCCTTTATTTTGAGATTTTATATCCTTTAATTTTAACTTCTTTCTATAACAGCTTCTCTATTGCTGTTTCCTATTATTTTTCATTCACTTTACACCTGTTATTAAATTCCTTTTACCAGTACTATTCTTATTCGAGTTATAATTTTTCGATTGACAATCTATTACAAATAGGTATACCGGGTTCTCCTTTTATCATTACACATAGGCATAATGCATTCTCTTAGCTTTAGACATAGGGATAAATGTATGGTGTCATAGTAGGCAACCAGTTATACACCCGTGACACTTTTCCAATTGTCAAATATTTCTGATTTTTCATTCATAATTAAATCTTAAATTAAATACATTTTATTGAAAAATACATAATTTATTTAAAACAGTTAATTATCCCAACAAGCGTATACCTTGTGCGAAAGCAATTTTAAATATTTTTTACAAATTCAAAGAAGATGGATGGAGAAATTTATCATAAAAAGCAGTAGTGGGAAATTCTTGTAGGTAATAAATTTGTTACTATTTCTTTAATAACCCCAATATCTTTTGGACTGTAGAATTATCTGACTAGCATTAAAGATTGAGGAAGGGAAGACATTATGCAACAAACTTTTGGAATCTGTTAAAGCAAGGATATTTTCACATGAAGGTGGATCAGTTACTAGAGTAGCAACGGTTACATCCTCGATTTAAAAGAGCAGGTTTTCTTAGTACTGAAAATGCTACCGGGGCTACTTCTTTTCTAGAACAAGGAATGCGTAATATTATGAAGAAAATAGATTCTGAAAATAAAGAACAAATGCCTGTAATCGAAACAGACATTAGTCCACATCAAAAGTCACTTTTATGATTTGGATTTTTGCAAGAAAGAATAAGAGAAAGCAAAATCAATTACAGCTGATGTAATAATAACTAAAAGGCAATATCTTGAAAGGTCAAATTCTGTTGGGGCAACTAGTGTATTTGGTCGTCGCTCCTATGTTGACTCACCACGCACGGGTTGTAAGGCCGTATACGCACTAATTTATTTAATCTTCGGTGACAGTTATTAATGAAATGCGGCACATCCAATTTAAAACCTTTATTTACATATATACATTAATTCATACATGAAATTGTTGGTAAAGTAAGGTTGTTATCTTGAACATTGTTCTTACGAGTATTGTAAGAACGTTGTTCTGTGACAAAAATAGCTACTCGAATTGTCTTATTGACTTTGAGTTCGCGGCTTGCTTTAGCGAATTGCTTTATTGTAATGCTGCTGTAGTCATCGCGCGCAGACCTATTTAAAGACCTTTTAAACATGGTAAGCAAAATTTACCCTTTCCCTTCCATTAACAAAATAGGCCACATGCGGCTAAAATGATCAACAACGTTCGGCAAGTTACAAAGAACCGCTTTGATTGTAAATTGTGCCTACAATGCAAACGTTGCATCTAGTTTTTGAATCTATCTGTATACATGGCTTAGCACGTTCATTATTAAAATAACATAATTTGAAACGTATCAAATACTATAATTTAAAACGCATTTTTGAGAAGGCGGCAATAAATAACTGCCGGTAGAATAACATTGGTATACATGTGGAGGCACGTTAATCGATAAATATAACTTGAAACTTATTTACAAAAATGCAGCGATAAATAAGCGCCGGTGTAAACAACGGTTACAAATATGCGTGCGGCAGTTTATTGAACGCAGACATATACAAAATACAAATATGCGTGCGGCAGTTTATTGAACGCAGACATATACAAAATACAAATATGCGTGCGGCAGTTTATTGAACGCAGACATATACAAAAGTGTCTGGCGTGAATATATGTTGACAAAAACGTAATACATTTATGAAACGTCTGCATCTTGATATAATAAGAAAAATATAATTACATATACAGAAGGTTTTAATTTTGTTTCTGATTCTTATATTTAAATACTAAAATCTAAGCTTTTATTAAAATGAATAATACTTATATTTAATATATAATGTAAAATTAATAATGTTTATGTTTAAAATATCATATATAAATTGGTTTCGCTATAAGACGAAACAAATTCAAATCAGGTCGTAGATCCGCTTTTATTTTGGAAGGTAAGTTTAAAAAAAGGGTAATTGCCTTTTTTATTTGGAGTTTCTTTTAGGTAACAGGAATGAAGCTGAAACTCTGAAAACAATACGCTAGGAAATATTTCTGTATTCCAGCGAGTTCGGCAGAAAGTGAGAGTGTATAAATCAGCTCGCTTAATAATAGAACAAAGATGTGCAAGACTAAAGCCGAAAAATGTTAATATCATAATGTTCCTAAATAAAACTTTTAAAAATATTAAAGAGTAATCTAAGTATTTATTTGAATAAAATTACACCCAATCTTTTTCTATTAGCTAAAGAAATAACTTAATAGGTTTCATCTTACTATGCTTTTTTAACTATTAAAGATATGCATGTTTAAATATTCAGAGGGAAGTTATTTAGATTGCCATACAGAATGTATACGAAACTCTTTAAATCTATTACTTTATCAGTAAAAATATTTTATTTAAAATTTCTTCGTTTTCAAATCTTGAATAGTTTCGACCTTTACTTGATGCAAATTCATTTCACAAAATAAAAATAAACACAAATGATGTTTGAAATTTACACTATATGTATTTAAAAAATATCTATGACAGCTGATTGATCTAATTGGTAAAACGCTATCATATAATAGAACAAACCCCATAATAAAAGAAGATATCGTACATTCACTTAAGGTGTGCTGTTACGCTCGAAAATCATTTTGAGATCATTCGGTAATTTATTTTGAAGTTATTTCATTATTTTCCTACGTTTATCTATTCAGTCCTTTCATATTTCACCTTTTTCGTGTTTTTATATTTTATTGATTTTGGTTATAAATTAACTAACGCTTGGGCTTCTTTAAACTTCGTTTATTTACTCAAATTTTACTATGTTCTAATAATTTGGGTGACACTATATATTCCCGGAGTATTTTTCTATATTTCTGCGCAGACGCCATTTTTGGAAATCTTTTGCCAACTCATGCTTCATTTATTTGAATTGCTATTTGCGAGTTTCGTTTCTTTTAAACGATTTGCATTATTTGTACAAGACATTGTTTTTTTTTGGGAATTTTGTAAATTCATTAGGACGCTTGATTTGATTGTTTAACATTTGTTTTAAACTTTATTCTGTGGTTTCTTTGTCATTGGCTCTGAACGCCATCTATGCTGCTTTTAGGTTATCTTCCGATTATAGATTGCTTTACATTTAATATTATTTCTAATTGGTCAATTACCCTTACTTGCAGCGTTTTTATTTCCGAATTTTAGTTTATTAGCTTCCTTAAACACTATTTAACCTTGTTAGGGTTTTGGTTAATTATTCCCTTATCTTTCACATATTCCGTTGGGAATAAGTTTTTGTGACTATGACGAAGTATACTTTCTCCTATAAATGTCGTACAGCCGTTAGAAAGAGTCTCTCTTTATCGTGCTTGCTCTGAAGTTTTCAGTAGTTCGGAAACCTAAAGTCAATTTTGCAATTTCACTTAGTACATTTTCTGCGAAGGCAGGTTTTGGTCAATCTTGACTTTATTTTATATTAAATTCATTAGTGAAGTGTAAGTTTCTTCCGACCACGTGCTTTAGGTGAGTTTTAGACATTGGGACGGCTGTAATTTTTCCGCAGCATCGTACTCCGTTTTTTTTTGTTACTATAAATCTCCATTTATTCGTTTTTCCTTTTCCGTTTATTCAGGGCTGTTATTTACGGCTCAGGGAGAGTTTGCCGAATTAGCATCTGCGCGGGAAAATCTGACAAAAGCAGCATCCCGGAGGAAGGCGTTTCGATTTCCACGATCTACCGGGATCCCGGAAACCACGTTCTGGAATCCTAAGTTTTTTTTTACACGCAAGGTAGTGTGGGAAATTAATTAATTCACTCATAATCCTGTTCCGAGACGAAGTTCCCGGAATTTTATCTTTGATAGTTTTTTTTTTAAATTGGGTGCGAACCACGTGTTGAACTGGAACGAAACACCATTTTGACGAATTCAGAAATTCTTTTTTTTAATTACGAATACTTTCGGAAATTTAACTTTATCTTTAAACTATTTCTGTAAAATAATTTTCTATACGTAAAATAAATATTCCTTACATACCTTTTGAACTAAGTGGCTTTTAGCGTTTTATAAATGTAAAATTTGATTCAAATTAATATCTTTACTTTTATTTGGTAACGTAGATTGATGTAAATTCATTTGATAAAATTAATTCTTATCCTTTCAGAGGATATTTGTTTCATTTGCCACTTTAGCAAACTAAATACACCTCTTAGAATTTTTGGTTGTTGCTCAACTGATACAATACAGGCTGAGCCCTGTAATAATTGTGGTTTTTTTTATTTGTGAATACCTAAGTAATTGATTTTGTCTCATTAATCTTCTTTATTTGATTAATATAGATTTATTTCTGTGTGTAGCGTAGACAATGTGAAGTACAACAAAGCTTTGTTGATCTACTGACGCTAGAATTTACTTAATTCATATTTCACTTTTTTTTAACTTGTCGTTTACATAACAATTAAGGGTAATCTTTACTGTAGAATTTTCATTAGTCAGTTGAATTGTACATTAACTGTTTGTAACTCTCGTACTTAAACCATTGTTTCGCCCAATAAATTTATTTGCTACTGTTTAAATTGTGTTTGCATTTGTTTGCCCTATACCCGAACGAGCAAAAGTGTTTGTAGAATTTCACCAGGTAGCCGAACACCCCCTTATAGTGTTCATATGCCCTTAAGGCCCGAGGGTGTTCTGCGTTAACCTAAGAACTTGCCAGTCCAAACGCAGTGCCAGTCCCATTTTAGATCTTGCGTTGTGTTGGCCCACGACGCTCCCGCATACTTATTCTGAGCTGGCCGGCAAGTCTTTCGAGGGGCCTTTGAAGAACAGGGGCGGAATTAGGACTCGTCCTAGTTCCATCTGTGGTATTGCCGCCCGAACTAATTTAAGGGGCTAATAGTGCTTAGATCAAAATTATTTTTCATTTAATAACAAATTCTATCTGTGTAAAGAGTTATCTAATTATGGGAAATCCACTTTATCCGTTACTTGCTGATATTTATATGGACAATTTGGTTGCCAACGAAAGATACACGAAGAATATTTTGTTTCGGTACAGATATGTTGACGACATGTTGATAGGATACACAGGAACAGACAGACAGTTGAATTGTCCTTTTAAATTTATTAATTCTTGAGTGTATACGTGGACGCTGTGTAAAGTTGTTGCGTAAGCAGTTGTGCTAGCTTTACTGTGCCCCATGTGCGACACCTTGATTAGTGGTTTTACCTACTGATGTTGGCAACTTAGTTGTCGAAATACGTATTTAGGAAACGATTAATAATTGTGGTAAGGGGTTATATACCTTTTTTTAAGTTATTAATTGTATTGATTCTAATATTACGTTCACTATAGAGAAAGAACTTAATAACAGCATTAATTTTTTAGACGTCACACTTCGCTTTTCTATTTATCACAAAGATTCTCATACAGATACTTCTATATACAATAAATCAAACCATCCGTTCCAAATAAGTTAGCAGCTTACCACAGCATGACCCATAGATTGATTAATATCTCGATGCCCAATGAAGATTTTAATAAAGAATATAATATAATTAAACAAATCGCTTACAACAACGGCTACGAACTGAATATAATAGATTCATTAATTTCAAAAATATCTTACAAAAAATTATTAATCGAGGTTTACCCTACTATTAAAGATGTGTCAGACAAGAAGTTTAATACATTCACGTACATAGGCCAAGAACAAGATAAATTATCAAAATTCCTCCTAATTTAAGATTTAAGTATAAATGAAAAATCAGAAATATTTGACAATTGGAAAATTGAAAAATGTCACTGGTGTATAACTGGTTGCCTACTATGCCTCCATATATTTATCCCTATGTGTAAAGTTAAAAGACGAAAAATCAATGCATACCCTATGTGTACTGATAAAAGAAGAAACCGGATTTCGGTTCGGATTTTATGTAAAAAACATATTTCTTATTATTAGGTATATCACCACAATATTGTGGATATATCCATTCTACACAGAAATAATGCGATTAACGGTATAAAAAATTACATATTTTGCATAAAATTAAGCTTTAGTTCATATTTCTAGTTTGTGTGCATAAAGTGAATGTTTTTTTACATTTTCAACATAAAATCACATATTTTTGATCCATTCACTTAATTAGTTAATTCTTTAATTTAGAATGTTCCAATTTTTTGGAACTATACAAAAAGCAATTTTGGCTACTCTGCAAAATATGCATTTATCTTGAATATCATCTCTTCATTTGCCGAAAATCTCTTGCCACCAAGCCATTTTTTTAAATTTGGAAATAAAAGGAAATCCAATAGCCAGATCTGGCACATATAGCAGATGAGGCAGCAATTCGATAAATTTTGTTTGTAGCAACAGTAGACGAATGAGAGGAATTATTTAGGAATTAAACTTCTAATAGTTTCTAATCTTCACTTTTATTAATCGATAGAATAACAATAGAAGCATCACGCGCTGGTGAAATAATTGTTATACTGTCGATTAATAAAAGCAAAGATTAGAAACTATTGCAAGCTTTATTCCTGTTGCTCTAAACATTTTTGTAACACTGCTGTATTTAATAAATCTTATTAATACAGTAAATACTTTGATTATAAATTACTGGTGATATGTTAGTCAAATATAAGTAGATTAAAATTTGAAGCCCAACTATGATTTTTTTCTGACATTGCTGGTAAAAAAAATAATAATTTCTACACGAAAACATATATTTACTATTTGAAAGAAAAATTATAATGTAAAGAAAAAATTATAAAAAAACAGACAGGTGTTTTTGAAATCTGAAGATGGAAGTTTAGTTGAATAACGTTAAACAACGCTATCTTTTCTTTTTACACGTAAACAGACTAATGAAAATAAGGTAGATTATTTGGTTGAATGACAAGTTCGGGTACAGGGCTCCCTGCGGAAGAAATTTGAACTAAGACACAGTTTTCTTGAACAACTGTGTTTACTTTATTTGTGTTTTTGCGCAGGGGCTTGGAAGTTAGTGCCTGTTTAGAACCGTAAAATTTATTCGAAAATAGACAGTTCCGAAAAAATTCGTGTTAATATTCAGTTTCGCGTTAAACTAGGTGATAACCTAATGAAAACGACACGCAGGCTGAGTGTTGCATATTACAGCATTCAGCTTGTGTGTGCCACGTAGACGAAAGATGGACGACTTCCAAATCCGGTTAATCCCAGATTGTTAAAAGCCATCACTGTGAGGTGAAGAATCCCAAAACATCACTGGCCCTACTTTGTGCTGAACTCGACGAGTCAAAAGGATGCCTAAAACACATGATCAAAACACGTCTTCAATTCCGAAAGGTCGTGACAAAGTGGGTGACCAAGTTGCTATCTAATGAGCAAAAGAAGAAAAGAGTTGATGATGCGCAATCGATTTTAGACGAGTTTGGTGCCGAATGGGATGATTTATTGGACAATCTGCGAACTGTCGTTGAGACTTGGGTCTACTTCGAACCACTATAGACCCGAAATTCTGCTTCCTGGTCAGCCACCGCCAGAAGTCGAGCGTACCGAAATGACATTCAAAAAGACTATGGCTACTGTGTTCTGGAATAAAGATGGGATCGTGCATATTGACTATCTCAAATCGGGTAAATTCATCAACAAGACATACTACATGAACCTTCTTGATGTGGTCAATGCCAAATTTATGTAAAGTCAAATTTATACAAGACAATTGTCTAGCCCATAAAGCAAATTTTACACTCGAAAAGATCACTCAACTGGGCTGGACGGTACCTGAAACACCCACCATATTCGCCCAATTTGGCACCCCCTTGTTTCGAAATTTGAAGAATGATATGTTAAAACGCAAATTTATAAACGCTGACGACATATAAACACAAACTAGTGCCTATTTTGCCACAAAAAATTCAGTCTGGTTTTTTAGGGGCTTTGACATGTGACATGTTCAAGTCACCATTGTCCAATGTAATTTTAAACAAGGGAAACTATTACTAATTTTTATATCAAAAATAATTCGAGAAAATGAAACCGTTGATCCCTGCACGCGGACATGTCATTCAATCTGTATACTGGTCAAGGCAGTTTGGTTTCCTTATACACCAATACATGTAGTTTATGTCCTTTGTCATGCTAATCCCGAATCTGATTTAAAATTTGCATCATAAATAATGCGCTTTTTCGAAGATAACTTCAAAAGTTACCTTTTGAAGTTATCATCGCAACGAGAAGATCCTCAAGAAAAATGTGAATGTGATATCACCTAATCGTCAGGAAGAAACTTATCTTTCTCAGGACCAAATTATCCAAACGCGGCGAAATATCCCGAAGAACAACGGTTCAGCAATCGACCGCGAAAATATTCGACAAAATTTATATATACAGGGTTAGTTAAAAGTATGGAGACGGCGATTTATTGTCGTTAATATTCATTTTAGGGAATTATGTTCAATATAAAAGTTTGTTAAGATATCTTGATCTACATTTGAGAATATTTGAATTTTTTTCTTCAATTGTTTTTTTAGATACGCCTGTCCGCGCATTTTTATTTAAATGGGAACTAGTAAATTTTGCTCTACCATTCGAAAGAGAATTTTTTTCTCTTTACAATAATATTTTTGTATTTTTAAAATTCATTTTAATAACTTTTCTACAAGAAAAATTAAACAAAATAAAAACAAAGTAAATTAAAGTAAATGTTCAAATTGTCGTCCATTAGTAATTTGACAATGACCCAATCGATTTACAAAACCCCGAACAGAGTTCTGTAAAAAATCTCGGGGAATTTCTTGTATCGTTCTGGTAATTCGGATTTGTAAATCTTCGACGTTATCGGGCTTATCTTTGTAAACTTTGTTTTTTACGTATCCCCAAAGAAAAAAATCTAAAGGACTTAAATCTGGCGAACGGGCTGGCTATTCAATGGTTCCTCGTCTTCCAATTCATCTGTGGGGAAAAATGTTGTCCAGATATTGACGAACATTTACACCATAATGTGGTGGGGCGCCATCTTGCTGGAAGCAGATACTGTCATTGGGCAGGTGTTCATTGTTTTCATGAGGATAGAGCGTAGCACAAGCAGGTATTATTTCATTTTGCAATAACTGCAAATACAGAGCCGAAGTTAAATTGCCATTTATGAAAAAGGGACCGATAATATGACCGCCTAGAATGCCAACCCAAACATTAACCTTTTGGGGGTACTGCGTATGGTGCTCCAAACACCAAGAGGGATTTTCCGATGACCAGTATCTGCAGTTATGTCTGTTTACTTCACCGGTAAGGCAAAAAGTAGCTTCGTCAGAGAAAAGAATATTGTTGACAAAATTTTCATTATTACTGCAAATATTTAACATTTCTTCAGAAAATTGTAATCTCCTATCATAATCATCTTCCGTTAACTCGTGTACAAGGTGTACCTTATAAGGTTTAGACTTTTCACTTTTTAAAAATGACACGATCGATGACTGTGAAATATTGAAATTGGCCGCTAATTGATTGGTTGATAAATGGGGATATTCAGATACAGCCAATAAAATATCCAGTTTGTTATCATCGCTTTTTGCTGTTCTAGGTCTACCACTCCTTGGCAAATCTTTAACGCTACCCGTTTGTTCAAAGCGTCTTAAAGTTTTACCAACAACGGATTTAGAAATTGGATTTCTATTTGGATGCGTATCATTAAATAAATTACAAACGTCTTGTAAACTTCTGCGTCTATCTCCATAACCCAACATCATAAGTATTTCAATTCGTTCATGTTCACTTAAACTCGCCATTGTTAATATTAACAGCAACAAATTGCACAAATGAATTATTTCTGTCAAAGATTTGACGTACACAATAACCACTGATAAAATTATGTCGCTCAAGTTTGTTTATCGCTACGCTTCTGTCTATCTGCGATGTACCGAACATATGTTAAACACATGAACCGGCCTTTTCTCATAAAAAAGTTATTAAAATGAATTTTAAAAAAACAAAAATATTATTGTAAAGAGAAAAAAATTCTCTATCGAATGGTAGAGTAAAATTTACTAGTTCCCATTTAAAAAAAACTGCGCGGACAGGCGTAACTAAAAAACAATTGAAGAAAAAAAAATTCAAATATACTCAAATGTAGATCAAAATATCCTAACAAACATTTATATTGAACATAATTCCCTAAAATGAATATTAACGACAATAAATCGCCGTCTCCATACTTTTAACTAAGCCTGTATGTATATACACTGCGTCCATAAAGTATGGACACAACCCCGTAATAACGTTATTGGGCATTATTTGACAAAATGCAAAGATAGGTCGATTAATGGTTTTTATTATCTATATTTAGATGCTACCATTTTGTTTTTTCCGTCGACCTTGAATAAGTTATGACGTCATTGATAATTTTTTTAAATGTCAACCCCATTTTTTTTGTGGATTTAGAAAGCTTTCACAATTCTTTATTCGATGATGTAAAAGTTTTGGTATGTTACATTAGAAAATTTTTCAACTTTCTGTCATTCCCAAAGTGACAAGGTTATTTTTTTGACAGATTGTAAATAATCCGAATCATAACATTTTTATTTAATCCTAATTGTTGGTGTAAAGTGTTTTAATTATTCGTTCTCTGAGATGCATTTATCTAAACGGGAACGCATTGAGGTGCGCATGATGATTGAGTTTGGAGATAGACGTCGAAATGTTAGGGAAGTAGCGGAGTTGTTTAATGAAACGCATCCTGAACTGGACCCTATCGGTTTCTAAACTGTAAGTAAAATCAACAGAAAATTTTTGGAAGAAGGGTTCGTTCGAGATAAACGTTCATCAACGGCCCTAGACACTCAAGTTGACATTTTGTTAACGGTTCAAGAACGTCCTCATACAAGCACACGGCAACTTAGTCGAGAATTTGACGTAGCAAGGGGTAGAGTCGGGAAACTTTTGCATAAATCAAAGTATCATCCCTATAAAATAAATTTAGTTCAAGAGTTGTCTGAGGATGATTTTGATCGTTGTTTGGAATATTGTGAACGGTTGATGCAAGTTTGTGATAATGGCCCTCTATTTCTCTTCAACATTTTATTTTCTGACGAAGCTACTTTCACATTGAATGGCACTGTGAAAAGACAAAATTGCCGATTTTAGTCGACTGATAATTCTCATTGGATCCAAGAGACACATACTCAATACCCGCAAAAACTAAATGTATGGGCAGGGATTATCAGCGAACGCATTGTGGGACCGTTTTTCTTTTATGTAAACTTGACTGGGGAAATATACTAATATAATTTTTTGAGGAATTAATTGATACCCGTTTTAGCGGTTCTTTTTCCAAATAATGAGGATTCACATTTGCTATATGGTAGAATTTGGTATCAACAGGATGGTGCTTCTCCGCACTATACGCTACCAGTAAGGCAATACCTCAATAATACATTTCCTAGCAGATGGATTGGAAGAAGAGGGACAATTAAATGGCCAGCTAGATCGCCAGATTTAACCCCGTTGGACTTCTTCTTGTGGGGTTACTTAAAATCAAAAGTCTATGCGACACAACCGCAAAATTTGGACGTTTTACGACAACGCATCAAAAAAAATTAACAATGACGTCATAACTTATTCAAGGTCGACGGAAAAAACAAAATGGTAGCATCTAAATATAGCTAATAAAAAACATTAATCGACATATCTTTGCATTTTGTCAAATAATGCACAATAACGTTACTACGGGCGTGTGTCCATACTTTATGGACGCACTGTATTTATATATATATATATGAAAAAATGTGTGAAAGTCGTATCCATCCGGGATGTGTAGACATCGATATTTCATAGTTATCACTAATTGTCAATACACCTTACCCAGAAAAATGCGGATGGATACGACTTTCACACATTTTTTCATTTTCCCGGACAACCTGGACGGTTGACGCCGTGACACGTGGCAGCTACATTCTTAGACAAATGTGATTTTGTCATGTGTAGAAATTGATGCAACGAATTAAAGCGGCAATGGCATGTTTGTGAGAATTCAATAATTATGAGTTCTGAATGGCATTACGTTTATCATATATATATATATATATATATATATATATATATATATATATATATATATATATATATATAAAACATTTGATAAATTATTGGAGTTTTTCGGCTTTTTTTTTATATGAAATATTTACAAATATTAAATTAGAATGTATGTAATTGCAGAGTAAGAGGGGATGTAAACATTGCTGTCTACAAATTACAAAGCAAATCATACGAAATTTTTTATTTGAAAAATATGGTCTATGTTGGGACTCGAACCCAAGTCTACAGCTATCCGGGTTGTCGCCTTTACCACCAGGCCACAATAGACCCAGGTTCAAGCCATATA
The DNA here is from genome assembly GCA_935421215.2 of Melolontha melolontha. Lineage (NCBI taxonomy): Eukaryota > Metazoa > Arthropoda > Insecta > Coleoptera > Scarabaeidae > Melolontha > Melolontha melolontha. Next base: position 206,334,210 of record OW285235.1, read on the forward strand.
GAAATGCATTATAAAGTAACAGTGTTAATGAATCAGATGTCAGTTATTGAATGTAGATGTCAAGCTGAAAGCAGAAGTCAGTTTTGAAAGCTCATGTCAGTTTTGATAGCAGATGTCAGTTAGTGAAAGCAAATGTCAGTTATTGAAAGCAGATGTCTGTTTTGAAAGCAGGTGTCAGTTATGAAAGCAATCGTCAGATTAGAAAGCAGATGCCTATTTTGAAATTAGATGTGAGTTACTGAAAGTAGATGTCAGTGTTTTGAGAGCAGATGTCAGATTTTACTCTGCAATTACATACATTCTAATTTAGTATTTGTAAATATTTCATATAAAAAAAAGCCGAGAAACTCCAATAATTTATCAAATGTTATATTTAATGAATGGCTAAGAAATTATCTAAACACTTATATATATATATATATATATATGAAAAAAAAAAAAAAAAAAAAAAAGGTGTCAGGTGTAGAAATCAATGCAACGAATTAGAGCGGCATTGGCAGTAATGTGAGAATTTAATGATTGTTAATTCTCATTAGCATTACGTTTATCATATATATATATATATATATATATATATATATACATATATATATATATACATATATAAATATATAATATATTAATTTATGTATGTTTATTGACCTTCGATGTTAATTTGGATGATTATTATATGTCATTGTCATTACCAAAATAAATTACAGCTTTTACCAAACTTAAACTGGTCATTTAATAAATTTAAACAGGTTAACCGTCACCTACGCATTATTAAGTTAACTGAAAAAAAAAACATGGAATTTTAAGTAATATAATTGTATTACGAATTTTGAAGCCACAATTTTGGCAAGGTGAATAAAACATTTACTTTTATAGTAGTGTATATAATATCATTAATAGCAGCGATTAATTTTATCTAATTTTTTTTATTTCTTGAATCTAATACATAAATCTTGTCATTTCAAAATACGAATTAAGTAAATTTGTTACATTAATTTCTTTTTCCATTTTATAATAGATAGCGTATCTAGAGCACAAAGGCAACTCCTACTTTATTTGTAAACTAATTTTTTTTAGTAATTATCTTAATTAATTTTCAATTTTATTATGGCGATATTTAAATAGTTAACAGTTAATAGTTTTTTATATTTATTTATTTTATTATTATTATCGCGAGTTTTTTAAGTATTGTAGATTGTTTATTGTTCTTAAATATCTATACTGCAGGACTTATCCATGACGCGGCATTGATTATAACCTTCTCTTGCAAATGTTTTACATGGAGTCCTTGAAATTGAGAAGATTCAATAGTATAATTTTTTTCTACAATATCGCAAATAATAATGTTGACTGTTCATATATTTAAGTTTTCTATCAAAAATCTTGTCACGCCAAACTTTGAGCTTCTACTACAATAACTATTAATGTAGCTTTTAATTCCCCCTTAGTTATTGCTTGTAATTTTAGTATCAGTTTTATTTAAGACTTATTTGTTAATTAGGAACACTACATAATTATTAATTTTAATTACATAATTAGTCAAAATATTTTGGTATAACAATCTAGATAAGTACTAAGAAAATTGCATAATAAGGCATAAATGAAACAAGCTCTTTCTCTTGAATTTTTCTTAAGTTTTTTACCATTTTTTTCCTTTTCCCGGACGTCAGTAGAAATAAGGTTTTGCGTAAATTTTTAAATTTCATATTTGTTTTTATTCACAATTTTGCTCTTATTCTTATCAATTTTAATTAAATAAAACTAATGGTAATTAAAACACACTATATTAATAAAAGAACACCCTAAATATCACTTTAAAAACTAATAACTAATAATAAAAGCATCTATTTCACAATGTGTATTTATACACGTAGTCCCCTGAAATTTTGAATATGGGCTTTTGAATTCATTACTAGAGCAGACCAATTTCCGTGCGCGCCATGAGCGCCGGTATGGGAGTGTAATTCGTAATATATTAGAATATTCGATAGAATAGGGACATTTGGTTTTCTGCTATTAAAGTAATATGCATAAACACACGAAAAATAAGAATAGTACATTTTATAGCAGCGTTGTATGTACCTATAAATAAAATGGAAAATGTATGAAATCAGTGATTGTGTGCCCGACAGAGGATTTAAAAAAACACTTACCGTTTTAAGCGTCTTCAAAGGATTGACAAACGGGAAAAACTCGATTGTATATTCTCAACATCAGGTGCGTTTCTAAGGTTATTTCTGAAAAACATGTCCGCCATGAGGAAAAAATATGTTTATATTCGGAAAACGAGCTTTCTACATCTGGTGATGTTATATTCGCATAATCAAAATACTTTTTTAAGCAATTTAACGCATCTGTAGACGTGCGCTCACAAATACGTGTTAAGGTGTCAAATCTGCATTTCTGTCTAAAACACTCTCAAATTTAATTAGAACACTTTCACTTTTTGCGTCTTCTACAGCACAGTTGTGCGTGAACATCTTTAACGATTTGCAGTGATTCCCCGAACGACAGCGACGAATTTTCTAATTTTGTTATTGCTTCTTCTAGTCCCAAGTAATTCTCACGAATACTTTGTAAATCCATTCTAATCTGGGCATCTTCAAATTTTTTCTGGCTTGTATTGATAGCTACACTTTCTTTCGGATCGAATGATAAAACCACGTTTTTAATTTTTTCAAAATGTCCATGATAGTAAAACCCCGCCCGTAACCATGTACCCCAACGTGTCAGAATCGGCTGTGGTGGCTCAGGGGTATTGGGACACAATTCGTGAAATTTCCGAATACGTTTTAGAGATTTCAGGAATACTGCCTTTGTACTCGATATTAAAGCATCTACCTCTGGATAACATCTACGAACCTGTTCTGCACAAGGTGTAGAGCATGGAGTTTACAAGTAATATGTAACAAGTTAGGACAATATTTTCTAAGAGACCGGCCTACAGAATACATGGTTACGGCACCATCGGTCATAAACATTAATACTTGGTACAATATGAAACAGGCAAGCTAGTGAAGCAATGTGATACAAATGAAACAAATCTTTATGAATAGATTTGTATCTGTATATACATTTCATTGAAATCGCCTAAAAGATAAAGCAAATTTCATCCTATAAGGTGGCACTTATTTCATAAGTGACATCTGACGGACGAAAGAGACTTTGCCGAAAAAGGCGACCTTGTATCACATTGCTTCACTAGCTTGACTGATGACGCCTAGATGGCAGAAACATATGTATTAAGCAGAAGTAAATGCTGAAAATACGAGATGTATTGTCCATGTGTACAGTTACAGATATAAAAATTTTTTACATGTCTGTTTCATATTGTAACAAATGCTTTATACGTGCATAACGTGTTGTTATACATAACCACAACCTTTTTGTATATTAATACTTGGTCTTTCGAAAGTTTAAATTTTTCCAAAGTATCTAATAGCACCTCTGAAATTTTTTCGGCATTACATTGTTCTAGTCGTCTGGATGCTAATAAAATTGAAGACATTGGTTGATGTGGTTCCATATTACGCGCCATCACATTAACTACAGATTGTTTTTTGCTGTCAGTTGTTTCGTCCACACATAATCACAGTTTTTTATTTTTCAGTTCGACTTTGATTTTATTTTCAACCTGTTTACGCACCGATGGTAAATTCCTTCGTAACGTTGTCGTGCTCGGTAATGTTTGATTCTCGTATTTATACCAAAATGAAATAAATGAATAATTACTTAACAAGGTAAACGGCAGTGTACACACAATCATAGTTACACATAGTTCATGTATAAACTGTTGTCGATTAATTTTGTTATTATTGTGCTTCGAACTGCTTACGTGTTCTTTACAATGTGTTTTTGACCGACACATTAGATATGTATTGCACACTAAACATTCAATTTTTGAGCCATCGTATATTAAGTCCGGAAAATCCATAATAAACTTATTCACTTCGTCTGACAACGGTCGTTTTCTCGATTTATGTGTCGACGTCATTTTATTACGTATGCTTACACTTACATGCAGTCTAAGCAAGCCTTAACACATACTGAATTCTTTTTATTAGTTCTGATGGAATACAATCATCCTCACATCGGCGCATGGCTCGCACGGAAATTGGTCTGTACAATATATATACCACTAAGCTCCAAAGGGTTAAGTAAGATACACGGATGTTTAGCGACAAATCTAATTTGCATAATAATGTAAATTTTGAGGTTTCGACAGCTATTAAATGTAATTTTTTCATCCTAGTTTCACGCTTGTGAATCTCTTGTAGAGTAAATGTATGTAGAACAGAACAATGCCCAGAATACATAAGTACCACTCTATTATATAATAATTTATTCATAAATGATGATCATTATTAAAATAACCATCAAATTACACAATGTACATTCCTAGATTTTTTTAGTTGGTCCATAACTATTAGGAAAGTATGTCAGTAATATATCATAATTCTTTTATTAATTGGATCTGCTTACTATTCTTTCACTAGTAACACACATGTTCCGTTTATTGCTACATTAATCATTTATACACTTGATTAACCTTTACTCAATATAATACATTCACTTGTTCGAAATGGTACAATTGTATCGTTTGATTTCCCTATGAATAAATTTCTTGTTTCTTAAGTTTCTTTTTTTTTTCTGGAATGAACAAAGACAATAGCATTGACATTTATGAGAGTTCTCGCAGTTGTATCAGTAATGCTTTTATTAATTTGCACTTCGCAATATGAACTGCACTTGCGTAAGTTTTTATTATTTCATTATTAACGATCAAGATAGCTCTTCTCATTATTTTCCAGAGGTGCTGGGTACCTATTAAAAGTAAATAATTGTGAAAGTGAAAATTTATCCTAGAATATGACTGTAATGCTTAATGAAAGTCCACCGTTTTTGCACTAAAAATTTTAATAGTTGATTAACGTTTTATTTTTTTTTGTGTCCACGCATTAATCGAACGTTTAACCTGTTCAGATTAATACAAAGTATATATTTTGTTGCACTTGTTTCAGCAACGGACACGGAATAATCGGTTTATAATTTATCTTGTGGTATCTTACATCTAGACATATTTATATAAGTTATGGTCTCGTAACCACAACGACTTTGGAGTACTTTATAAACGTTTTATACAGAGAACGTATAAAGTTTCAAAACCTGGATATTTATTTTGCGAAAAATGCTTGGTCAAATTAATTTGTTTTGAAATAAATATTTTGAGGCCATATTCATTTTTCCACCTCTCTCCGTTTTGTTATGGCGTCAAAGATTTTTTTTTATAATATAACCACTTCCCTTTTTAGTGGATTTGGGTAGATCATCTAAGCCTGAAGGTGACGGTGATATTTATTGGGGGGGGGGGGATCAACGTTAAAAACACACAAAAGCAAATTGTTTTCGAGTGATAAGAGACGATTTCTGTATTTAGTTTTTAGTGCAACCATAGACGAAAAACCGTTTTCACTAAGCTAAAACATATAATATTTTTACGATAAGAATGCAGTTGCGTCATCAATGTGCGTCTCACAACGTTGACAAATTTACTGTTTACATCTTGCAAATAATTGCTATTTTGGTTATAGGTTATGTTACCTAAAAAATTAAAAACTTCAAAAATCTTTTTTTCTTAAAAATGCCATTTAGATTATATCTTAAACTGTTTAGAATGTTAATATTGTATATTTATCACTCTATATTTAGAAAAATACATGGTATATGTTAATTAATAAAAGATTTTGTATTACTACTTTTATTTTGCAAAATTTATAAATATAATGTCAATGTTTTAGAATAAAAAAAAGGAAGGAATGGAAATAGTTTATTAATAATTAAGATATAGCAGTACATACGTTAAACTAAAGAACATAATACATATAAAGGTTTTATACTTTTACTTCTCTTAGGCACAGGTAATAAATAAAGGTGTTGTACACGAAGTACTTGCCAATCAGATAGTATTGGGTATTATATATGGCAGCGATGCACATACCGCGGCCCGCGGGTCGCATGCGGCCCACTGTCGATATTTATGCGGCCCGCCAACCAATTTTAAAAATTGTTCGAAAAACTACAAAAGTAGGTAAAAATTCATTCAAATCAATATTTCTTAACTTTTTATTTTATTCTAACTTTTGCAATTGTTAGTAAGATATGTATCTTTAAGTATCTACTACTTTCTTGTTCAGGTTTACTACGTAGGATAGTTATGCTCCTCATATTGTTACGAGACTAGAAATCTGTCGAACCAACTAGATTACTCGAAGATTCGCGAAACACGTCGGTATTATCCCCGAACAATGTGGTAGGTTCATGTTAGGTAACTCGTATAAATACAACGCGTCGCCCGCTATCGGGGTAGTTAAGTTTTAACTACGGACAAGTGAACGTTATATTGTTTGAATTGTAATCTGTGAAGAATAAATATTTCGTCGTTCGAATTTGGCATCTACCTGCGTAACAATATAATATCAATTTTGATATGGATAAACCAGGCCCCAGTAAAAAACGTAGTCGTAAGGTTGAAGATGAAAATCAACAGTTTCAAGATATTTGGACTGAAAAATACTTTTTTATTTAATCGCATAACAAAAGTGTCTGTTTAATATGCAAGAGTAGTGTTTCTATTCCGAAGGAATATAATGTGAAAAGGCATTATGAAACCCAGCATCATACTTTTACCAAATTAACCGGCGAAAATCGAACGCAAAAAATTTCCACTTTACAAAGGGAATTAATAGGCCAGCAAGCTATGTTTACAAAACCAATTCAAGATGCTGAAACAGCTACTGAAGTTAGTAGATCTGATCCCTTTAGAATTTTTCACATCAAAAGTAAATCGCCAACCACAATTGAACAATTGAATTCAGCCAGAATTTCTGCAAAATGTTTGTTCGGCATTTCGGCATTGTTTGGCATACTGCTAACAAAATGGTTCACAGTTTGAATTTTGATTTTTTCGTTAGTACTATTTTTGCGACTCGTTTAGTAGATACGTATTATTTTACATTTTATCTTAAAACAAGTCATTAGTTTTTTCCTAGATAAAGATTTTTTTTTAGTGATAACCGTTTGCCCACTACAAAATAGCACAATTGCTATTAACACACTAATAGTGTACATTTTTTATTTCAAAAATTAATATCTCGGGAACTATTGGCCAGAAAGTTGAACATGTGCATATTATTTAAATCAGAATTTTATGATCTATCCAGATCCATTAAAAAACGGGGAGGGGGTTGTATTTTTAAAAAAGTCTCTAACATAACTTAAACCGGAGAGAGTTGTAAAAGTTTAAAAATGAAAATGATCTCAAAGTATTTGTTTCAAAATAAATTAATTTGACTTGTTCAAGCGTTTTAACAAATTCTTACGGAGCAACAAATAAATCTAGGTTTTGAAGCTTTATACACAAGACACAAGATCAATATACAACGCATTCGTTTCGGAAGTTTTTCAAAAACCTTCGAAGCCGTCTATTTTAATTTTTAGTTTAGAGTTTTCTTACGTGAAACTGAAATATACAGATATCTATCTCCGATAGAACCGATATGACGTCATCCTTTTGATTTTTAATGTAAAAACCCATTTCTTATTACAGAATTAGAAATGGCAGATTTTTCTACATACGACAAGGTAATTTTGGATGATGTTTACATAAGGTAATTTTGAAGTAATACGAGGGATACTGCTAAAATTCACGGAATCAAGTACTCCTTGAATTGCCAGTATTCCACAATTATCAAATTCTTAAAATTTGACATTTTTAACCTATAATTCAATTGACAGTTCGATTTAAAACCGAACAGTTTTGTCTCAACAGAATTTAACAAAGTAATAGTTGTGTCAAAATTGGAAATTTTTAATCGTGATTTTCGAGTGATAATTTTTTACGATTTTTGATACGGTTTGACACCAAAGCAATGTGTGGAAACCGTTAGTTCGGTATTTGGGAATGAAGCACCATCCAAAACTATGGTTGTTACGAAAAAATATCGATGTGTGACATACAGTGAGATAGAGGCGTCCTTAGGCGAAACAAATACATACGATTTTGAACGATCATTTACATGTCAGGAAGCTTTCCAGTCGTTGGATCCCTCAAAATTTAAAAGACGAGCAAAAACAGACGCATGTCAAGTAGTGCAAGGAAATGTTAAAAAAATTGATTGTAGTCGTTCAAATTCTGTATATAACATTGTAGCAGGTGAGGAATCCTGGATATATTCTTATGAGCCTCAAACTAAACAGCAATCGACTGTGTGGGTGTATCAAAATGAACCTAAACCAACAAAAGTGGTGAAGTCACGAAGCGTTTCGAAAAGAATGATTGCTTGTTTCTTCGAAAAAACGGGTCATGTTGCAACTGTTGCATAAGAGGATGGTCAAACAGTTAATGCTGACTGGTATACGTCAATTTATTTGTCGGAAGTTATCGATGAAGTTAGAAAAAACAACATAAACCGACGAATCATTACATCATGACAATGCAAGTGCTCACACAGCACGTCAAACTGTCGAGTTTTTGACCAACAGGAACATCGAATTAATGACTCATTGCCCATATTCGCCCGATTTAACGCCCAATGACTTCCTCTTGTTCCGAAACATCAAAAATAAAATGCGTGGAAAGCGGATTTCATCGCCTGAAGAGGCTGTTGAAGAATTTAAATCACTGGTTTTGGAGATATTTTCCTCAGAATGGAAAAAGTGTTTTGAAGATTGATTTTATAGGATGCAAAAGTATATGCATCTTAAAGGGGAGTATTTTGAGAAACAGTAAAGCGATTTACATAGCCCAATTTGCTTTATTTCATAATTTTCCGCAAATTTTAGCAGTGGCCCTCGTATTATCGTAAACATTAAAAATGAAAACATAATCACCTAAATTAAAGGTTCGAATTGACCACTGTTAACAATCACACAATAGCCAAGGCGATTAAGAAATTCTTTTTGGACGTTGTCGATGACATCTGCGGTAATGTTTTCAAATTCTTGGCGTATTCGTGCTTTTAAATCTTCTAAATTCGCTGGTCGAGGTACGTATACTTGACTTTTTAAGTATCCCCACAAGAAATAATCGAGAACAGATAAATCTGGCGATCTGGGTGGCCACTCTATTGTCTCTCTCCTACCTATCCAATGATTTGGAAAAACTTCATCCAAATAAGCGCGAACAGGTAAAGCGTAGTGTAATGGCGCTCCATCTTTAGAATATTTAAAAGCATGAATACGTCAAGAAATTAGAAAAATTCCGTTGATGTCATCGACAATGTTCAAAAAGAATTTCTTAATCGCCTTAATTGTTAACCGTGCTCAATTCGAACATTTAATAACAGATGATTATGTTTTTATTTTTAATGTTTACGATAATATTACTTCAAAATTTCCCGATCTAAACATCATCCAAGATTACCTTGTCGTATGTAAAAAAATCTGCCCTTTCTAATTCTGTAATAAAAAAGAGGTGTTTATATTAAAAAACAAATGATGGCGTCATACCGATTTTTGGAAATAGCCTGTATATTTCAGTTTCGCGTAAGAAAACTCTAAACTAAAAATAAAAATCGATGGGTACGAGGGTTTTTTTTTGAAAAACTTATCTTTTAATTTTTATTGAATTTATCAGCTACTTTACGAATGCACTGTAGGACGTGTACACAAATAGTCATTGTCCCTAAATTTCGTTCCAACCCGATAAAATATATTATCTAGATATAAATTGATCCATTTAAATAAATACATCATGATTTTGACATTAGGTGCTGAGTATTGGTGTTATTTCTCCCAGGTTTTTACAGAATTGCGTTTTTATTTATTACGCATTGTAAGTTGACATTTGCATAATATGTATAGTATTAGAAAGTCTCTGCATGAATCAGTCAAGGTCTGGAAAATGTCTGAATCAATCTGTAATTTTATTTGAAGAATTATTAATGTTATTATATACATATTGCTATGAATTGTGATATTGAAATTTGCTTATTCACTATTCACGACAAATCTATCCAGCTAGGATACTCAGTCGGTTTAATTTCAACAAATGGGACTGCTTTCCTCTCAGGGTTCCAATCGGAAAAGAGGTTGTCTCTTCTACAAAATTTATAATGCGCCAATAAAAGAGTATTGACAAATGTTATAATTATATTTCTTTAAGTTACTTGTAAACTTCTTGAAGTAAGGTTAAATAATCTTAAACACAATAAAATTTAAATAAAACTATAATACAAAAATTAAAAAAATCTTTATAAAGTATAAAGATTAATATTGCCTCATAACAATATTATAAAGGTAAAAATAACGCATGGAAGTGACCGCTGCATGCGATCAAAAACCTTTGTGACTTCCGATCAAAATAAAACTAATAAATTACAAAGATGCTTTTTAATTTCTCCCACAAGAAACAAAATAAAAATAAACTATACTTTACAGACCGAAGAAAACTCTAACGCATGTGCAACCACATGTGAAAAAATGCCCTTGATATACCAACGTACTAAATTTTACTGTTACAGAAATTTTTTACTAGAAATTTTAAAAACCTTCTTTGTTATTTATATCAAATAACTAAGACTAAATCAATACGATAATAATAATACAATTAGAAAATACAGTATTTAACTTTTTTAATATAAAAATAAGATATCTTTTATAAAATATATTACTTACGTAAAAAATATATTCATATACTCGAGACACATGAGTAGGAAAGTGTTAAAAATCATACGAGAAAAAAATACGAGATTCACAAACTCGTAAATAAATCGGTAATGATATAAGTAAGCACAAAAACACAATCAAATCAAAAAACAAAAACCGAAATTACTAAAACAAAGATAAAGATTTATCTTCAAATAAACACACCTTTCTTACTTCACTGAACACTTGTGTCTGAAGGTTAAACGTAGTCAAGCGCGCAGTCTTACAATGTAAAACCAGTTTTTTACACAAAAAATAATTTCAAAAATATACACTCAAAAATAATTAAACTTTTCAAAATATTTGTGGGGAAAAGTTCATAGCAATATGTATATCTAAATTGTTCTTACCAAACAACTAATGCAAATTAAAACTCCAGAAAGAAGAGTCTCACAGTTGATTTTCCTCCAACGTAATTAGAAGCGTGCTTATTTAACTAAATTGATTTATATAATTATTATTCTTCACGGTATCATAGCCATTATTTGATTAATTGTTCAAAGTTTTGGTATATAAAGCCTAGTATAATAATTACAAATAGCCTCGAAGTTTTACTTTTACTAATTACTTTTACAGACATAAAATAGATAATATTATTATTTTCCTTAGATGATAAAATTTATAGGTTAATTTAAACGTTAGGTAAATATATTTTCTTATGCTAAATTCTGTGTTATGCGCATAGTAAATATGGTTTCGCGGGTTAGTTTGCTTTGAAAATAAGTGGGCGTGTTTAACTAGTATCGATACAAATATTGATGTAGGTAAATTAGATCTCATTGATTTCGCGCTTAGATTTGAATTATAAAATTGAAATAATAAATATAAAAGTAATTAAAGAAATAGAAATTTGTTAATTTAAAAGAATACAATATTATCGTCAAATTAATTTATATACATTTCGATACTAATTTAAGATATTAACCTCGCTTGTTTGACCCTTTTTATGCTGAATTTACTAATTGAATATTTTGTATTTCCCATCATAGGTGCTGGAATATGAGTATACCTTGTCCCATAACATTATATATATATAAATGTGTAGCTTGATAGGCGATCCGTGTATAATTTTGCGGGGTGAGGCATCCAAACAACGTGAGAAGAAGAAAATTAGTTATGCAACTTAAACATCACAAGGGTGTAGCATTTAGAAGTTGTTCTGGGGTAGGAATTTCATATGTTAACGAAAAATTTGATGTTGGCTGTCGTGGTCGATTAGTATTCGCCGTATTTAAATTTTGTGATCTCGTGCCCGTGTTACAAACTTTCGTTGGATTTAGTATTTGTTTTACCATTTTTTTAATATTATTAGCTGTAGATTTTTTAGATTAATATTAACTGGATAGTGTCATATTCTGAAACGTCAAACTATACAATTTTTGAAAATACTATTGCATTCCTTTAAATTCATCTGGCATAAGAGTTGGTAGAGATCCTAAATATATTTTTATACGAGTTACGTTTGTTTGCAATTTTCATTTGAATTTACAATTTATGATATATTTTGAAGATATTCAACAAGATGGAAAAAATTAAATAGAGTATGGAGAAAAAGAATGTTTCGTGCAATTAAATTCTGCATTGAATTTGTCTAAGAAGTTTATGTAATGGGTTCTAAATGAGATATATTGATTACAATACAGAAGTTAATCGAATGAAATATTATTTTTCCTTCATACATTAAATTTGAATAACACCAATAGTAATTTAACTACAGCTATGTTGGTTGCACACACTATTATCCCCTTTCCCCGAACGGATCCCAGTCCACAAGCTATACATAGGGATCCATTTTACTATTAAGTGCGAATACGAACGTCTACGTCATTTATTTATGGCGGCTAATATAAATTTTAGTATATTGATTATAAGATTAGTAAACGAGTGAAAAGGACAAACATTTCTTCGTTGTCTAGGTATTTTAATAAATTTAGCATTTATTTTTTTCATTTGTCATGAATTTTATAACAGTAAAAAAGTGTTTTCGTTCGAATGAACTTGAGAGAATTAGATTTCCTTTTAAATTTTCTGCAAACTGTAATTATTTCTGACACAATTATAAATATACTACAGGATTTGAAACTTGTTGATGAACGTAAGTATAACGTAGCCATAGGAAAAATTCTAAGAAAACCTGTATATGGTTTACCGTTTGTATTACGTGACACGTTTTTCTTTCCGTATAATTCCCATAATTTTCTAATTGAAAACGTAACTTTCCTGTGTATTGTAGTTTTATCTTATTTAAGCGTGTACTAGAATATATGGAAAAATAATTACTATTGCATTTTTCGCAATCTTTCTCTTTGCCTTTTACAGAGAAGTATATATAATTGCGAAATTGCTAAATGGTGGGATCTCGAATAGTATTTCTTAAAGAACAAGCAATAGTTATAGCGTTAATTTAATTCACTAACACTAAATAATGTTTGAATTATTATCCCAATTATTTTATTGATTATTCTCTTTCAAGGAACAATACTTAATCTATTTTTCAATTTCATATATTATTAAAATAGGTTCAAATCTTCTACTTTTTCAAGTTCAACCACGTTTTCATTTTATTTACGAAGTTCATTTTTCTGTTGACTATTTCACGTATAAAGTAAAACTAAAAAAACGATTTTTTCCACGGTCGGGAGTAGAAATCAGTTTCTATGACATCAAAATTAAAACAGAAGTAGTCGATTATTCCCAAGTGAGTGTAATGCTCCCAAGGGAGTTTACATTATGGAGAACGTTTGTGATTCATGCAAAAAAAAGATAACATTGAAATTATTTATTGACATTTAAATTAAATGTTACATTTGTACAATTTTCAAAATTAATATTAGAAGGAATATTACTTTTGCTTACATTTACAGTTTTTGTGATTGCCCTAGTAGTGGTACCTACTAAAACCTGATTAGCAATTTTGGTCTTATTTTCAATGGAGTTCTCGACATAACCCTCAGCGACTGTCGTTGATTTCCAACCAGCATGACGCTTTAATTCTTTAAGACAATAATTCTGGTGCTACTTACTTCATAAAGACAAAATATGTGTTTTTAAGTTAATGAGACCGTGAAAAAAATAGTATATACCATTCGGGAGAGATGCTATTTTGTCCTCGGTGCATTGTAGCCCTTGGGCTTCAAATTGCACCTCTGCCAAAATAACGCATTTCTCTCCCTTATAGTATAATATACTATTATTCAAGAGAGTTAATTTACCGACAATAGTTTCTGTATTTAATGCCATCTTGAATCCATAGACAATCTCAATACTTACCATTTAACGTTACAGCCCGTGATATATTTGGCGTTTTTACTTACTGATCATCACCTGTAACTATGGTATTTTCTGTATTATATTAGTTGGATATTCTTGTTCTAATTTATTTGATTATATCTTTTGAAGACTTCTTTACAAGTTATTTCATCAATTTTTGAAAATACCTGTTTTCATTTCAAGTTTTTTAATTTCTAATACCTATTACATATTTGTTTTCGATAATTAGTTTTCTTTTCTTCATTTTATTATTTGTTAGACGTTATCTCGATTATTTATGATACGTTTTTGTTTTTATTTAGGCCTATTGTATTTGTTATGTTATCATGTTATGTTTTTATATTATTAAATTCAAAGATGTCTCTTTGATAACGGAATAACAGCCAAAACATATTGCTATGGATTTTTTTTTTTAAATATTTAAAATAAAATATTTTGTTAAGGGACTGTACATTATAAATTTTGCAAGGGAAAAACTGGTTTTCCGGCGTAGAGATAGAGGTCAATTCGGGGAGACGTATTCTAGCTGTTAAACGAAGAGGTGCTTGTTTCGAGAGATATATTTAAATATATTTAATTAATTCGGTTATTTGATTGAAAGTGATTTATAGATGTATTAAAGATTTAAATTCTCGAGATTTAAAGAGTTAAATTCTCGTATGTATTTGATGTTTAAATTGATTAAGCACTTTCTTCGTAAGAGTCTCCATTAAATAGTTTTTGTAAGTATATAAAATTTTTATGACGTCATAAATACTACAATTATATTGAAACAAGTAGATAAGACATTTAATTATTCAGCATACAAATAATACAGTTTAGTATTAAGAGTCTTTGTTAAAATCATAATTGAAAAGTTTGTTCGATTGGATTCAGGGTTTTTGTGCATGTTAATACACATGCGTAGTTTTTTGTTCGTGGTTCAGTATCTGAGTATACAGTGTGGTTCTTTGAGAAGAATTTAATATTAAACTTAATTATTTTTAGATAAGTTTTGTTCGGAGTCATTAAAGAGGATGTTTTCCATTCATTTTAGCTGTCAATTTTCAATGAATGTCTTAACCTCCAATATTTTTGTATGATACAGCATCTTTATACTTTGTAAAGATATATATTTTTTATTTTTTTATTTTTGTATTAAATATTTATTTTAAATTTTAAACTGCGTTTGTTTTACTTACTCACTCCAATTCTGTTAAATATTAACTTTTATATAAAATAAGTAAATACATTTTTGTGAACATTTCACTGGCGCTCAACTTAAATTTTAGACACGTATTTCCTAAGTGGAACCCGAGAAGTTAGAGGTCTCACAATTGAAAATTCACTGACTGAGAAACCTAGTTAGGAAAACTAGTTGTGGATGGTGGCGTGCTAAATTTTCAAACCACTATTCATAGCAATATGTTAGAGTTATTCTAATAAAATTAGTGAAATATAGCCAAGTGTTTTATTCTCAATATTCAATCTAAGTCAGTCGCTCAGTCTACTGTATACATTTTGCATTGTATACAAATAACGTAGATGATAAGAATACATAAGTACTTAACCGAAAGGCTATTAATGGTATATGAATCACATATTTTTTATCTTAAATAAAGTTGGTATATTTCGTGTTTTCTTTTTTATATTTTGTTTCTTGTTTTTCTAGTTAGAGCCAATTTAAATAGAAAAATAATATACGCAACATGTCAGGCAGGGGAATAGGATCTAGATTTAATAGATGCCATATATCTAATACTAGTACAAAGAATTTGCACGACAAACTATTTTCTAACTAATTCATCTATTATTAAGATGATGCTTCTGGTGTTTACTTTGAAGCTTTCGCAAAGTCTGCTGATTATTTAGAATATATATATTTTGGTATTTGTTTTCTTCTAAATTAAATATAGATTGATAATTGTATATTACAGGTTTGAAGTTACATATTCCTTTCAATTACGATTTCTTGTTTGTAAATTGTTTAGTATTTAAGGATTTCGAAAAACAGACCATAAGTACGTATTGTGCTTTGCGCTAGTAATTCCAATGGTGTGTATGGCGCCAGATTGTGTATTGAATTCTGTTGCACAACAAATTGCTATGCATTTTTTCACGTCTTGCGAACAGCAAAAATGAATCATAGCGTAAAACAATATATTCTCTCCACCGTCTGTAATTTTGCGCTGATAGATGATGCATGTAAATAAGTGGAGTTTGAAACTAGTTGTATACGTCAAGAACTTTATCTCATCTCTTAAAACAAGATAAGCTTTTATGTGAGTTACATATTGCGAATCAAATATTCAAATTTATTTTATACTTACATATATTTCTGTTAGTATTCTGCGTTCTTAGTCTTGGTGGAGGTGAGCCTTGCATGGAATTTACAATTTGAATGCAGAAAATGTATTCAAATTGTAAGTACCATGCAACATACTTAATTAACCATATTTTTAATTTTTGTTTATACACCTAATATCTAAATGAATGTGTTTGCGAAGAAAACAATAAATATATAAACGTTAAAATAAGTTTCTTATTTAAAGAATAATTTATCAATAAATCGAATTCCAAGAAAAATTAATCTTTTATGTATATATTTACACATATATATATATATATATATATATATATATACACAGTATGGCCGCCATCGATAGCGCGATGCATGTATTAGTAACTACTGGTCGACTATAATGGGCGTGCCAACTTGAATTGCCACACCGACAGCGGGCGTATTATAAGTTATACGTATAAATGTATTCGTAGGCAAATGAAGTGAAAAGCAGTGTAGGAGGTATTGTGTTCCCGATAGAAGTAAATATTTGCAGTTATTTGAAGCATCAGATAATCACTGATAACATCTCAGTGAAGTAACTCATCACAGCTTCATAAACAACAACAAAAAAAACATACATAAACAGAACTACTAGACTTTAACATAAAAAAACTTCTTAACGAAAATAATATTTAGTATTATTACACTCTAAAAACTTAACAATATTAAAATACTCAAAAATAAAATATTTACTTCTTAAAACAGAATTGTAATTCAACATTGCAATAAACCTGCAATTAGCTAAAAGAAAATATTATTCTTAAGCAATAATTAAATTCTAAATAAATTAATTAGTTAAGTGTTCAAATAAACCTCCTTCTTGACACGAACAGTAACCCAACCGATTATAAAAATTCCGACGCACATTTGTTAACATATCTGCTGTGACAGTATTAGTGACTTCGGTAATTCTCGCGCGAAGTTCCTCTAGATTTGATGGACACTCATCACCGTATCCGTAGATCGAATTATGTAAAAAGGGCCATAATAAGAAATCGTTAGGGGCTAGATCAGGAGATCGCGCTGGCCATTTAATAGGACCGGAGTTACCGATCCATCTGTTTCCAAAAACCACGTTTAAAAGTTTGTTACATAACGGGTATTGTGCGCTGGGCAACCATCTTGCTGGAACCAAACTTCATTAATATTGAACCGCTCCCGTACTGCGGGGATAATACTATTTTCAAGTAACTGTAGATATCTATTTCCATTTAAATTACCGTCAATAAAAAAAGGCCCAATTATATGATCCCCAATTATACCTGTCCATACGTTTAGCGTCTCTGGATACTGCGTTCGCGTTGGTATATTCAAATGTAGATTTTTACGCGACCAGTAACGACAAACTGCGCGGTTATGATGTCCGTGTAGCCGAAATGTTTTTTCATCTGTGAACAATACGTTATTAAGAAAGAATTCATTTTCGTGATATTTATTTATCATTCTTTCGCAAAATTGCATACGGCGATAATAATCATCGGGAAAAAGTACTTGTGAACTTGTAAATTTTTATGAACGATATTTATTAGTACGTAAAATCTTTTGAGCCGTTGTTTTACAGATACTTAATTCGCGGGCAATTTGTCGAGACGACATAGTGGGATTTACTTCGACTAAAGCATATACTCGAATTTCTATATCACTTATATTCTTATCCGGAACAACTTTATTTTTATTAGTTACTAAAGAAAATGTAGTTTCGAATCGATTAACCGTCCTACGAATGGTGCTTGCATTGGGAATTTGACTTTCAGGGTAATTAGCTGCAAATAAAGCTCGAGTTACTTCCGCGGAATTACCACCGTAAAATTGTTTAATCATAAAGAGTTTTTGCTCCGATGTATAATACTCCATTTTTTAAATGACCGTTACGTACACCAACAACGCGGTTTATTCAATATTGTGAGCGAGTAGTTCCCCTGACGATATAAACATTGCAACTAACACCCATATGCGGGAGCTACAGCTAATGCGCTTGCGCGCCTACATTGCCTATTGGACAAATACGACTGCATCATAGGGATATGCGAAATACTAGGCTCTCTTGTAATCCATAGGAAAATTGCGTCTACTTCTTTACCGTTCTAACACACGGACACCTCTGTGTGTTTTGCTTACACTACAGGTTTCGCTATAGTGCAGACGCACGCGGCCACATGGTATATATATATATGTATATATGTATATATTTATATAAATAATATTTCGCAGGTAGAAATGTTTAAATTTGAAAATGTCAAGTATCAATGTGACCAACTGGATATTTTATATATACTTTAGAATTAAATAATATCAATTTATTAATGTAAAAAATGCAAAATAGAAAAAATAGTATAAAAAACTCGTTTTACAAGGCCTTTTGTCGCACTCGTTCTTTAGAAAACTCGCCCGTTTTCTAAACATGAACTCGTGCGACAAAATGGTGCCTTATGAAACTTGTTTTAATATAATATTTTGTGTATTGTACCTATTAAAATATGTGAATACGAAAAATAAAAATAAAATTGATACACATACATATTTTTAATTTGTCAAATTGTGGAATTTTTTACTGTGCTAACGTATAAATAGATCGGACGTTTCGTAATTATCGTCCTACTAGTAATATGTTAAATTATTAGCAAGGTGCTTGAATCCTTGGTGGCTAATGGATTTGTTGCATCTTCTTCTAATATAATTGTTTCGTCTTATACGCGAAACCAATTTATATATGATATATTAAACATAAATATTATTAATTTTACATTATATATTAAATATAAGTATTATTCATTTTTGATAAAATCATAGATTTTAGTATTTAAATATAAGAATCAGAAACAAACTTAAAACCTTCTGTATATGTAATTATATGTTTCTTATTATATCAAGATGCAGACGTTTCATAAATCTATGATACCGCGTATTACGTTTTTGTCAACAGATATTGACGCCAGGCACTTTTGTATATGTCTGCGGCAATAAGCTGATGCACGCGTATTTGTAGACCGTTGTTTATACCGGCGATTATTTATCGCGTATTTCTCTGGAAAGTTTCAAGTTATTATCGATTAACGTGTCTCCACATGTATACCAATGTTATTCTACCGGCAGTTATTTATTGCCGCCTTCTCAAAAATGCGTTTTAAATTATAGTATTTGATACGTTTCAAATTATGTTATTTTAATAATGAACGTGCTAAGCCATGTATACAGATAGATTCAAAAACTAGATGCAACGTTTGCATTGTAGGCACAATTTACAATCAAAGCGGTTCTTTGTAACTTGCCGAACTTTGTTGATCATTTTAGCCGCATGTGGCCTATTTTGTTAATGGAAGGGAAAGGGTAAATTTTGCTTACCATGTTTAAAAGGTCTTTAAATAGGTCTGCGCGCGATGACTACAGCAGCATTACAATAAAGCAATTCGCTAAAGCAAGCCGCGAACTCAAAGTCAATAAGACAATTCGAGTAGCTATTTTTGTCACAGAACAACGTTCTTACAATACTCGTAAGAACAATGTTCAAGATAACAACCTTACTTTACCAACAATTTCATGTATGAATTAATGTATATATGTAAATAAAGGTTTTAAATTGGATGTGCCGCATTTCATTAATAACTGTCACCGAAGATTAAATAAATTAGTGCGTATACGGCCTTACAACCCGTGCGTGGTGAGTCAACATAGGAGCGACGACCAAATCCAATAATTGCCCCAACATATGGTCCTTCGAGCCGGATAACAGCGACACATAGCATCGAGTTATCATCATTGAAGACAAAGAGGTAGGTCTCCAATCAATTCCTTTATTTCATAAACATATAACCATCCTTATTCAAAATGTCAGATGCCGATACATTAAAGGCGTTAAAATGCAAAAGAGGTGTCATTAAAGCAGCTCTCACCAAATTTGAAGCTTACTTAGACAGTTTCAATGATAACAAAAGTACTAATATATTTGAACTGAAAAAGCGTTATCAAAAAATAGAAAATTATTTTGATCAGTTCCACGAATTACAAATTCAAATTAGCTGTTTAGAAAATGTTAAAACGCAAGAAACAGATTTAGATGACTTTGAAAATACATATTTCAAGCTGGTAGGTCGCGTCGACCAATTATTAGAAAATCATGCAAATATTAATCCGAATGCTACAATTAACTCAATTAACACAGACAACAATCAAACGAATAGCGTACGGTTACCGCAAATTACGTTGCCTGAGTTCACCGGTTTGTATGAAGAATGGACATCATTTCATGACACATTTTCATCATTAATACATTTTAATGATTCAATACCCAATGTGCAAAAGTTTCATTATCTAAAATCAGCCTTAAAAGGAGATGCTAGTAAAATACTACAGTCACTTTCAATTTCTAATGAAAATTACACTATTGCTTGGGACATGTTAAAATGTAGATATAATAATAAGAAAATCATTGTTCAAAAACACATTAAAGCCATCTTTGATCTGCCCATAATGTCAAGGGAAAACCTAGGACAATTGCGACAAATACAAGACGGTATTTTAAAAAATACACGTGCCTTAGAGTCACTTGGTCTTCCCACAAACAACTGTGATCATTTCCTAATTTATATTATCACAACTAAATTAGATTCGGTTACAAATAGAGAATGGGAAAATCAGTTACCAATATCAGACATTCTTCCCACACTTGCACAATTGACTGATTTTCTAAACAAAAAATGCTTAACGTTAGAGTCGATATCAAGACAGTACACACAACAAGTGAATAGTTCATCATCAAAAGATAATAAAGTCAATAAACATACTTCATTTATTACAACTAATATAGTTTGTAAAGTCTGTTCTGGAAATCACTTAATATATCAATGCGATAAATCTCTCAAAATGAAACCAGAACAAAGATTCAAAGAAATAAAAGGCAAACGAATTTGTATTAATTGTTTGCGAGAAAATCATTCAGTTCAACAATGCAGATGTAGGTCTTGTAAAAAATGCAACAAAAGACACCACACTTTATTACATTATACACAAGAAAATGCTCCACCTCAACCATCCACATCATCAGAAGATACAAATGCAACTATCAATAATCATTGCTCTAATGAACAGGTAGCTTCAGAGGTATTTTTATCCACGGCCATAATTCACATATATGGCAAAAATCGTACTCTGCAGTCATGCAGAGCCTTGCTAGATTCTGGTTCGCAGTCGAACTTTATATCTAAATCATGCGTTGATCGATTAGGATTACAACCCGATCCATATCAAATACCAGTTGTTGGTATAAATCAGTCACCTACACAAATAAATAGTGCCGTGCATGTTAAAATCAAATCAAGATACAATGCATTTCAATCCCACATTAAATGCTTGGTAATTAATAAAATTACTGAAAACCTTCCAATCAGAACGACTGATTGTAACAAATTTAATATTCCAAAAAATATTAGATTAGCAGATCCCGATTTTAACATTTCAAGGCCTATTGATATGCTGTTAGGAGCAGATTTGTTCTGGAAAATCTTGTGTATAGGCCAAATCAAGTCTAACGACAAACATCCATGTTTGCAAAAAACGCACTTTGGTTGGATAGTATCAGGTTCTCTCACTGGTAACATGTCACTGTCAACCGGGTCACTTTGTAATCTTTCACTGGAAACGTCATTAGATGAAAGGCTTAAGTTATTCTGGAAGTTAGAAGAATGTTCAAAAAAAAATCAATTTTACACCAGAGGAACAAAGCTGCGAAAACAATTTCCTAGAAAATACCACTCGCGATAATAACGGGCGCTTTATAGTAAGCCTGCCGTTTACAAACCATAGCAATCCACTAGGTGAATCTTATAGCCTTGCACTAAAACGGTTTTATAACTTAGAAAAGCGATTAAACAAAAATCCCGGTCTTAAAAAACAATATTCGAACTTTTTAAAGGAATACCTAGAATTAGATCATATGAGACTCGTTGACAATTCAACTCCTTCATTCAATCTGTCTCACGGTTATTATCTACCGCATCACGGCGTTGAAAAACCATTTAGTTTAACAACTAAATTGCGTGTTGTTTTCGATGGCTCCGCCAAAACATCCACGGGAGTATCATTGAATGATAAATTAATGGTAGGCCCCACCATTCAACAAGATTTATTTAGTATCATAATTCGTTTTCGAACACATCAAATTGTCATAACTGCCGACATAACAAAAATGTATAGGCAGGTATTGGTTCGCGAACAGGACAGGCCATTTCAAAGAATTTTGTTTCGAGAAACCAGTAATCAACCGATACAAATCTATGAGCTTTCCACTGTCACGTACGGAACCGCTTCTGCATCATTTTTAGCAATCAGGTGCCTTCATAAATTAGCTGAAGATGAAAAACATAATTATCCCATTGGCGCGTCCACAGTGTTAAGAGATTTTTATGTAGACGATCTGATATCAGGCGCGGATTCTATAGAAGAAGCAAAAAACACAATCACGCAAACAGCAGCTCTTCTTCAAACAGGTGGCTTTGAATTGCGTAAATGGCGTTCAAATTATCCTGAAATCTTCAACGATTTATCAATAAATTCCACTGACAATCCCCTTCAGTCATTAGAAAAGGAAAACAGTAAAACACTAGGCCTTTCATGGGACTCAGAGCAAGATAATTTCATGTATAATTTGCCAAATACGATATCAAACACAAAAATAACAAAACGCTCGATACTTTCCTTTATCGCCAGTTTATTTGATCCATTGGGAATAATCGGCCCTGTTATTGTCATAGGTAAAATATTAATCCAAAAACTGTGGCAATTGAAAATTGCATGGGATGAATCCGTTCCTCATGACATACACGTGCAATTCGAACAATACAAGAAAGACATATACCACATATCCTCTAGAACAATTTCTAGAAAGGTAATACACACAAAAAACATATCTATTTTAGAAATGCATGGCTTCAGTGACGCTAGTGAAGTGGCTTACGGGGCGTGCATTTACATCAAGGGTATTGATTACGAAGGAAACATTTCTTGTAATCTATTATGCGGCAAATCAAAGGTGGCTCCTATAAAAAGTACCTCATTACCAAGACTTGAATTATGCGCAGCCTTATTACTAGCTCAACTAATTGATAAGGTTACTGAAACAATCAATCGAGAATTTCAATCAATTCATTATTGGACTGATTCAGCAATCGTTTTAGCATGGCTCAAGGCAACTAACAAAAAATGGAAAACCTTTGTAGCTAATCGCGTTAGTGAAATCAGGGAATTAACCAATGTTGCTGCTTGGAATCATGTAAAATCAAGCGACAACCCTGCCGATATCATATCACGGGGTATGTTACCAGATGCTTTATTCGATAATAACTTATGGTGGCATGGTCCTAACTGGCTACAAACAGATTGTGTCATTCCTTCTGAAATTCCAGAAATTGTAAACGTTCCAGAAGAAAAGTCAGCAACTCTTATTTGCGCTCAAAATTCAGTAGCATCATTCAAGTCTATATTAGTCAAGTATTCAAGTTTATCAAAACTTTTAAGAGTAGTAGCTTATTGTCTGCGCTTTAAATGTAATATTATGTCCCGACAAAAAACCGGCACATATGCCTTTACAGGCTCACTTCTCTCGTCAGAAATTACCGCCGCTCAGAAATGCATAGTTAAGTTAGTTCAAACTGAGTGCTTCAGCAATGAATTAAAACAACTACAAAAAAATAACGCGGTGAACTCAAAGGCTCACATTATTTGCTTAAATCCTTTTATCGACGACGAAGGCATTATCAGAGTTGGAGGTCGACTCAAGCACGCAAAACTAGCATACTCACATCAACATCCGATATTACTTCCGGGAAAACACATTTTTACAAAGTTGGTAATTGAATATTTCCACAAAAAACAGCTACACGCAGGGATACAAGGAACCATGGCAGCGATCAGAACAGAATATTGGCCGCTATCGTTAAAATCTAACGTACGGCAAATTGTGAGGCGATGCATTAGTTGCTTTAAGGCAAAACCATATGGAAATCAATATTTGATGGGAAATTTGCCAGCTCACCGTATACAGCCTGCACGTCAATTTGCAAACTGTGGCGTTGACTATTGCGGACCGTTCCAAGTTCGCGAAAGCAAGCGAAGAAACAGTAAAAACATTAAAATGTATGTAGCTATATTTGTATGCCTATCTACAAAGGCAGTTCATATAGAACCCGTCTGCGATTTATCTACAGAAGCATTTCTAAATACATTGAAACGTTTTGTAGCACGCAGAGGAAAAATTCAGAATTTATACTCCGATAATGCGACAAACTTTGTATGCGCTAGTAAGGAACTGGAAGGCATGCGCAAATTATTATCGCAAAATAACAAGCGATTATCTGAATTACTGATCGAAGAACGTATAAGTTGGCATTTCATTCCTCCAAGAGCTCCTCATTTTGGAGGTCTTTGGGAGGCTGCAGTAAAGTCAATGAAACAGCACCTAATCAAAACAGCAGGTAAGGCATGCCTAACGTATGAAATGTTTTATACCTTGCTAACCGAAATCGAATCAGTCCTTAACTCACGTCCTCTCACTCCTCTAACCAACGATCCTAATGATTTATCTGTCTTAACTCCCAGTCATTTCCTGATTGGAGACTCTCTTGTGGCGATACCAGAACCTGATTTAACTCATACAAAATTAAATCGTTTGTTATGTTGGCAGCATATTCAAAAAATCAAACAGCATTTCTGGAAGAGATGGGTTAATGAATATTTAAGTCAGCTTCAACCGAGAGGGAAATGGAAGCAGAACCTCGAAAACGCTTTCTCCATAGGACAACTCGTGCTTGTCAAGGAAGACAATGTTCCCCCGCTGCAATGGATTACCGGACGCATCGTGGAACTGCATCCCGGGCAGGATGGTGTTATCCGCACGGCAAGTGTTCGCCTCCACAAAAACATTTTGAAGAGACCCACAGCCAAATTATATATACTTCCGCTAGAGACAAGTGACAATTAAAACAAGTGCAGTGTCGCCCGTTTCATATCAGATCATTGTTTTATTGAAAGTGCATACTTTCAAGGCGGGCAGTATGTTTCGTCTTATACGCGAAACCAATTTATATATGATATATTAAACATAAATATTATTAATTTTACATTATATATTAAATATAAGTATTATTCATTTTTGATAAAATCATAGATTTTAGTATTTAAATATAAGAATCAGAAACAAACTTAAAACTTTCTGTATATGTAATTATATGTTTCTTATTATATCAAGATGCAGACGTTTCATAAATCTATGATACCGCGTATTACGTTTTTGTCAACAGATATTGACGCCAGGCACTTTTGTATATGTCTGCGGCAATAAGCTGATGCACGCGTATTTGTAGACCGTTGTTTATACCGGCGATTATTTATCGCGTATTTCTCTGGAAAGTTTCAAGTTATTATCGATTAACGTGTCTCCACATGTATACCAATGTTATTCTACCGGCAGTTATTTATTGCCGCCTTCTCAAAAATGCGTTTTAAATTATAGTATTTGATACGTTTCAAATTATGTTATTTTAATAATGAACGTGCTAAGCCATGTATACAGATAGATTCAAAAACTAGATGCAACGTTTGCATTGTAGGCACAATTTACAATCAAAGCGGTTCTTTGTAACTTGCCGAACTTTGTTGATCATTTTAGCCGCATGTGGCCTATTTTGTTAATGGAAGGGAAAGGGTAAATTTTGCTTACCATGTTTAAAAGGTCTTTAAATAGGTCTGCGCGCGATGACTACAGCAGCATTACAATAAAGCAATTCGCTAAAGCAAGCCGCGAACTCAAAGTCAATAAGACAATTCGAGTAGCTATTTTTGTCACAGAACAACGTTCTTACAATACTCGTAAGAACAATGTTCAAGATAACAACCTTACTTTACCAACAATTTCATGTATGAATTAATGTATATATGTAAATAAAGGTTTTAAATTGGATGTGCCGCATTTCATTAATAACTGTCACCGAAGATTAAATAAATTAGTGCGTATACGGCCTTACAACCCGTGCGTGGTGAGTCAACATAGGAGCGACGACCAAATCCAATAGTTGCCCCAACAATAATTGTTCCGGAACAGCATGCATTTGTGCGATCGTAGTAATGAAACCAACCTATTAACATATTGTTATTATATTTTGAAGAGCGTCGAAGAGGGATATCAAGTGGATTCTATATGTACTCTCATTTTAGAAAAGCGTTCTCTCAAGTTAGCCATTACTTATATCTACTGAAACTGGACAAATACAGCATAATCGGAAATGTTCTAACATTGTTTCGTTTAATACTTAACGTTATTAAATGTTATCATAGGTAACACTATGTCTCGAGATGTTGTTAGTACATCCAGTTAGTATATCCAGAGGAGTAATTTGGGCCCTATTTTATTTTTACTATTTATAAACGAAATAAAATTTTGTCTTCATTCCTGTCGTTCTGTTTTATTTGCTGATAATGTGAAGATCTTCTTACGTATTTGCTCTCCTAACACCAATCACGAATGTGATACATTTCAATCAGAATGCCATTAACTCATGTTGTTGGGAACCACATGCCAGTCAATATTAATAAATGGAGTGAGACAGTTGTTACGTGTCCGTAACGCTCATTTATTTTGTTGTAAATTAGCATTCTCTTTATTTTATTTTGCTCCGTTTCCAGCGACCCTACCTGTATATGTGTCGATCTTATTTGTGTAATATATTTGGTTTCTTTCAAGTATTTTTTTCCCTTACTCCGGTTCTTGTTTTTTGGAAGTACGATACTCTCTCTCCGTACGCAGACGTAAGTTCTTGACTATCTTGTACAGATGTGACCCTTCTTCGACCACCGGTGTCTTTAAATGTGGCTTATGTAAATTTTACTAAGTAGTTACGGCCCCCAGGTTTTTAATTTAATAAACACCTCAATTAGTCGCGCTGAGCGATTTCTCCTTGGGAGGATTTTGGTGGTTGATTGGAGAACGCGTCGACAACTAATTAAAATCTCTGCAATTCCATCGAAAGACGGTATGTAATTTGAGTTTCTCTTAATGTTCTTTTGGATATTTGCTATTTGATTTCTTAATTTAGATGGTCCTACCTACGGACGCATATTAATCGTCAAATTACCGTCCCTTATGTTACGCCGTTATGCTCCAGGCTGGACATTCATCGAAGGAACGCACCAGGAGCGACGGACTATTCAGATAAGCGTTACCTGTTAATAATTAACGAACCGTGATTTTATATGTTCAATTTCCTTACATATATTCTTAAACATTAGTCTAAAAATACATGTGCTTATTGTTAATATTAAAATTCGTACAGGTGTTTCGCTTGTGGTAAGAAATAACCTGTTTCTTTCGTTTAATTTTTTTTTGGGGTTTGCTACACAAAGATTTCACTTTGAAAATGCGTAACTGATTGCATCTTTTAATGCTATTTATATGCGTTTCATTTAGTAATTTTTACGAGCTTAATTTTGAGTAAAATTATTCATTTTAAATTTAAATATTAGTTTAGATTTATTCTAGTATTTAATTTAGAGCGGTGATACTGCAAAAATTTATTAATTTCAATTTAACCAGAAATTTGTGAACTGGACAAAAGAATACGTATTTTTTTTTTACAGGTGATTTATTGTTTTGTGCACGCTGTTCAATTGTTAATATAGTTTGTACTTATAAGACCATCTGCCACTTTGGTTGTTGTTTTTTTTCCTCTTTTTCCGCTCTTAATTTACAATTAGTAATTATATGATTGTTTCGGCCTTTACTTGATGAAATTCCATTATAACTATTAAGATAAAATAAAACAAATTTTATCTTAATAATTAATAATTAGTTAAGTACTTTTTTGTGCTTTTTTTAATCTCTAGTGAGTGAATCTTTGCAATCTTTCGATCCTCGGGAGTGGGTTCTGGTTTCGGTCGGCGGGATTGAGCCATCTGCTCGTGCGCGACTTGCCCTTTTCTTTTTTTTAATCGAATTACAATACCGTTTTCCGAATTTGCGACGTCCAGCGGCACAAAATTCGATGGCGCCCTAGACCACCTGTTTGGTAATTTTAGTCGTTTTACCTCTGGGTCTCCCCACCTGAGGCTTAGGCAGTCTCAGGAGCCGGGTGGGCCGTTGGACGTTGGCAGACACGGGAGGGTGGTCAATCTCAGTCGCCCGAGACCCAGTCTGCTCCGTTTGTTTTTCTTTTTTTTGCCTATTATATTTTCTATTAATTTTATCAAGCTCGGCGTTCAGCGTCGTAGCACAGTCAGAAAGTGAGTAAGTCAGTCAGTAAGTAAGTAAGTAAGTAAGTGAGTAAGAGGTGACAGTGAGTAAGTGAGTAACGCAGTAAATACATAAATAAAATTGTGAGTTTCGTAATATATTGTAAAATATTTATATTTCTGGGTTCTTTTAAATAAAACTAACGGTAAATTAAACACACACAATATTAACAACAAAGCGCACTAAATAACAATTTAGAAACTAATAACTAATAATGAGTATTTATTTACATTTATATAATATCACACGACGGCGATTACTCGGTCTCCCTTCATTTGAGTTCTTGTATAGTGTATGTTCATTCAAGGGCCTTCCAGAAGCTCTTCTCTAGGAGGTCCGCGTATTCGGCGGCGAGTGATACCGCTTGCCTGACGTATGATGATTCACATCACAATATATACCCAGAAAGGACTCGGTAATTGCAGTCGGGAAGTGTCGGTGTTGAGTATTTTCCTTTTTTTTTGCAATTTTTTTAGAATTTTATTTGACTTTCTTATTATTTTTCTTTTATTTGTTGAGTAAATGAGAAAGTGAATAATTGAGTAAGTGAGCAAGTGAGTTCCTTATTCCTAATCTATAATAACTTGCATCGAAGTTTTTGTTGTTTTTTTTATAAAATTGCAATTAAAGTTATTATTTCAAGTGTTTCGCTTTTTAGATCGATATAAAAACGAATCGTTGCTATAATATAAATAATAGAGAATGATAATTAATAATTAGACATCTAATGATTGATTACTCAAAACTTAACATATATTTTTTCACATTATTACTGCACGTGATTTGGTTTGATGTATTAGATATAGTGCCTTGTTCGTTAACTATAAATTGTATACATTTTTTGCACATGTGTAGGAACCATAATAAGGCTAATAAAATTGTATAAATAATAAATTTTCTAAATTTCTTGAATTACCTATTGTCTAATGTACGTTGCACGGAAAATAATTAAAAACTGTGTTCTATTAGTACGTAACATATATGGGCTTTTGTTTCCTAATAGGAACGAGGTTATATACTAATTGTAAGTATAGAATTAGAAGTATGCTGATGCCCGCATGAGTATTTTTAACATATACATACATATGTATTTTATTATATAATATTAACAACCGCGACACTATACCTAAAGATGTTAAATTATGATCCTTGACAAGGTCGTTTCCACATATTTGTTAAAGAATTCTCAGTTATAACTATAACTGTTGTTTATAGAAGATTTATTAGCTACGAATTACAATTTTCCGCGAAGCGATTTCATAATGTATTATTGACTTGATATTTATTAGAATAATTTCCATAACACGTTAGTATTTTACAGTTATAGGTATTACATATATGTATATATATACCTATAGTTTCCCATAACATATTAAATACTATTTTATTGTTTCATGTTCTTATCTAAGTACATAAAAGTATACGATCTCATCTTGTACAGTGGAAGAAACTATGTGGAGAATACCAGACGAAAAGACAGTAATTGTGAAACAAAAGAGAAATAATATTAATTTTGTCGGGAAGTTCTGTAATATTTTTTAAGTAAAACAAAAGTAAACTTAACATACTCATTAAATTTGTCACCAGTGTATTGTACATTATTCTGTCGGCGGTTTTCTATCTTTTAGGAGCGCGTTTAATATCCTCTTTAAAAAATTTTGACGATTTGTAATTGTAATATTTGTTTGACGGGGCAGGTGGGAGTTGCAGTATTGGTCACCCTTTTACCTGCATGCGAAAAACGTCAGGCTAATCTTTTCGCCCAGTTGCGGTACATGGAAATAACCCCAATTAAAGACGACTTTGAAATAAAATAGGATAATAATTATTTTAATTACGCACGTATTAAAATATTAAGTATGATTTTTTTCTGCAATAAATAATTTAGGTTGCCTAACAATGAGAGAACTTATCGAAGTTATTTTTACATAAGTATCTACCTGAACATCTTTAATACATAAACGTAGGTGTAGGTTTATACGGTCGTTTTCTAAATGTAGATCTCGGTTGCCGGGTTGGAACCGCGTCGAGTTAGGTGTAATTGCCAACTTTTCGTCCACTGTTACAAGGGATATTTTCAGGGCTGTACATAGATGTTCGTGTCTATTCGCAATAACATTCTTCAAGCTACAGCGGATCGATGATTTTTTACAACTATTTACAATCCACATTATCAGCAATGGGCATTATATTCCTTTGGTGTTTTGTTTGCTTCCAGATAAAAAGCAGGATACTTACAAAAATTATTTGTGTCTTTAAACACTAAGTGTGAAAGTGATCTTTGAAAATCTTGTGAAAAATTATATTGGAGAAGAAGCATTTTTTCCACCTAAATTGTGGACAGAGCACACCGCGACTATAGAACGAACTATAAACGCATGCGAGTCTTGCCATTCAAGGTTCAATGGTAACTTCTATATCAACCATCCAAACATATTTTCCTTTATAGAAATTGTTAAACAATTTCAAACGGACTCTTACATAAAAATTCAAATTTTAAACGATGCGGTAAGAATACGTGATCCTGCAGTGCGGAAAATAATAGTCAAAAGTCAAAAGTAATATAGACTGTTTTAGCGCACAGAAATCTCACGTTTTCATTTTGTAAAATGATTAGATTCAGAAAAGTATATGTCGTATATGTATAGATAATTCTTAATAATAACATTTTAATAATTGTAAATATTTAAATATCTAGAAATTTGTTTTAATCTCCGACAAGAAATTCCATGTTTTTGTGTATGTACAAAACTGTTTTTTAATAATAATCTTTTCAAATTAACTTGTGGTTTTTATTTTTGATATAAATTCATTTAAAATGTATCTAGTTCGGAGTTGACTTCCCAATTTAGGAAGTGATTAACGCGGAGGTAGGTCCCGAGTTCGGTTATGCCCCGCGCTAATCTATTTAGTATCGGTGCTGAGTTCGTGTCCTCGGTGCCGAATTCGTATGCGCCCGCAACCATTCGTTGTTCTTCATAAGTAGTATACAGGTACTGCCCAGATATATGGCAGAAAACTAAAGCTTTCCTGTACCGCTCAATTGAAATTACATCCCAGAATAGGCAGCAGAGAGTTTGACACATAAATTGCATCCGAGGTACAACGAAATCGCATCTACTAGCTAAACTTGATTTCTAAGATCAAATTGAAGTTATTTTCGGTGTTGCCGAACTTTGGGGATTTACCATAAATTGGGAAAATTCATAAACAATAACTTCTCAGAAGATCCTATTTAAGAACTACTGTCTTGGTGATAGCTGATGTCCGATCATCGTTATCGGGTTGGTGTAACTTAACTTAGGTAAAATAACAATGCCTATCTGGGTACAGTGGGTAAGTAACAGCACTATGCATTCGGTTAACCGCACACAAAGAATAGATGTGCAGTTAACCGAGTGAATAGTGCTATTCAACAACTGCGTGATGTACTTACAGATGTTGTAGAACATTTATATCGTCAGTCGTAATGACGTCCATTTCAGCCCGATGTGTTCGGTCTCTGGTTATTAGTTGTTCTCTTGTAGAATTTGTTATTTTACCTTGCGTTATTTCAGTAAAAAACGCGCTAAAATAGAAGTAACATTTTGTACCAGTGAAAAAGGAAAATCCTTGTCTAGTGATTAACGGCTATATTTTTAGCTTTCAAAGAATGCTAGTCGAAGATATAGGGAAACGGTGGCAGTGCAGCATACGTACTTATAAGGCCTTTGTAAAAACTTTGTACAGAAGTACAGAAGATATAACAGTGGAATCGGTTTTGGACCATAATCACGAGAAGTTAACAGCCGATGTTGTTAACAGAAAACTCCTAAGTAATTCCGTTAAACGCAAAGCAGTAGGCGATATTTGTGAAGAGCCTCTTAACCCTTTCGTCCCTGAATTCTAATTTTAAACCAATAATACAAAAAGCATGCATATGTTAATGATTTGCTTTAAAATTGTTGGCTACTATCTTTAAAAATTTTTTTTCTTGTTGAGGGGAGGGGATATTTGGTGGTAAACCTTTGTACCAGCAGGATTTTTAGGTGGTACAATAGTGTACCATCAGGTATATACAACAACCTTGTAACTATTGAGAATTTATTCAAAAACATATTTTCAGAAGTACAATGAAGACATTAGTAATTACCTTGTATGGTACAACTTAAAACAATCCTTACACAAAGGAATATTGCATTCCTGACATATTGTCTTTGTCCCTTTTTGAAGATTTTCCTCACTGCATCTAGAACGTCTTCTTCTTGTTGGCCCTTCCACTGGAAGATGCAATGGTACTGAACCATAAATTTTCCTTTTCTTATTCGGAGGTCCTCGTTTTGGAAGAGGCAACGAAGTATTTTGTATGCCCTCAGTTATTGACTCTTCGGTAAGTGTTACAAAAAACGTTAGAAAAGATATTTTTCTATTTTCACGTCTCAAATCATTATATTATAGTATCTAAGCGTTTACTGCACACATATTCAAGCACGTATAAATTACTTTTTTCCACCATTTATTTGACTTTCTGTCGTGATCATGCAAGCCTACAAGTTGATCTGCCCTATCAACTCCTCCCATAATCTGACGATAAAATGATATGGCTTCTGGACATTCAATAGGTAATTTTTCGCCAGTTTTTGTTTTTTTAGAAACTGTAGTCCCATCCGGCTTATGACAATTACTCATAACAATGACTTCTTTTGTGTCTTGCCATTTGGTACACAATAATCCACTGTCGGTACATCTAAATATAGACCCTCCCCGTTTCAATTTTTCCTTCATATTTGGAACATTTTTGCGATTAGACATACAAGTTCCCAGTGCTGAAAAATTCAATGTCTCCAATAAATGTACACTAGTAAAGAATCTGTCAAAGCATAGTACTACATCAGCATCTTGAATTGTAGCCGCTAGTGCTTTTACTACTCGCTCTCCAAGGGTAAGTGATTCGCAATTTTTATTGTAAAAGATTCTTTGCCACAATATACATTCAAATCGTAAGTATATCCAGAACGGGCATCACAACGTAACCATAACTTTATTCCTCTTTTTGTTAGCTTGAGTGGCATTAATTGTTTCAACGCGGAACGGCCCTTGAATTTTGTCATGCTTTCATCTATGCTTTGAAAAGCACTATCTTGACGACATTTTGAAAATGTATATTTCAAGAAAAATAATAGCTCATCAATATAGTAAGTCTTTGACATTAGGTGGTTTTACGGGTGCAGCAAAATAGAGCTTTGAAGCAAGAATCATGTATCTATCACGTGACATGGCTTTTTCAATTGCACGATTACCTAATGATTCTTTCCCACTCCAATAGTGCTTGATACCAGGAAGCTTATTGTAGGACATTATGAATATACATCCTAGCAATTTTTGTATTTCTCCTTTGTCTGTGAATTTATGCTTACTTTTCTTTGCCTTATTCAATATGTCCAAGCACTGGTTGGTATATTCTACTACTTTCATATAAAGTGAATGAGGAAACAGTTTATTATAAATTTGCAAAGGACTCATATGTATAGTAATATTTCCATTCACTTTGCAATTTCTATATTGTGTAAGTGTTTTCGCAGGAACAAAATTATCAGTGGGAAGCACCCAGTCTAAAATACGGTTTTTCTCACCTGAATTTTGTTGGCTTGATTGTGCTTCATTTAGAGGAATTTCTTCTGGCTCGCATATATCAATGTCCGGTTCACTCTCGCATTCGTCATCCAATACGCCTTGGTCGGAAACATACTCTAACTCACTATTACTTTCAGGTACATAATCATCACTAGATCCAGTGGAATATGGCTCGTCCTCACAGCTACTAATGTCTGACAAATTCTCTATTGCATATTCAAGCTCTCTTTCCGTTAATTTTCTTTTTCGTGCCATGGCACCTCGAAATTTATGGTATTAGACCTGTTAGTACATATCAGCACACCGACCGACTGTTCGAAAACAATGCCACTACTAACCTCCAAATAAACATCAGCTGTCAACATATGGTGGACTATATGCAATACACATAAAATACCGGCTTGGTACACTTTTCATAAGCTAACAACGTATAATAGGACTTTCAGGAATTTTTAAGTCTTGATGGTACATATGTGTACCGATCGGGACGAAAGGGTTAAACATTAGAAGCGAAATTAACAACAGAGGCATTGACATTTTTACTACAAAGAACATTGTGAGAGTGGGACAAAATATATACAATGTTAGAGCTTCCGCATTGATTAAACATCCTAAGAATATTTCCGAATTCCATGCTGCAGTTGAATCATCCCCTATTGTGACCCACAAAAATTAATGTTTCCTGCTTAAAAATGACAAAGAAAATAATATTTTAATTTTTTCGTGTTTGTCAAATTTAAGATTTCTCTCTTCTACTTCTTGTTGGTATGTTGATGAAACTTTTGAATACTATCCTCGTCTTTTGCTCAATTGTTTACCATTCTCAGTCTTAAAAACCACCATTATATACCTCTAATATTTTGTCTTCTTCCTAATAAAACTTCCTTAACATACTATCATGCCTTCAAATATATTAAAGAAGAATGTGATACAGTTAATCATCCAGTTTGGCCAAAAATCATAACTGCCGATTTTGAAGCCGCCATTCATAAAAATATTTACAAAGAGCTTCCGGAAGTTGTTGTTCGAGGTTGTAGGTTTCGCTTAGGGCAGTCATTGTATCGAAAAATTCAGCTATTAGAGTTAGCTGTATAGTACTAAAGAAAAAAACAAAATGAAACCGAAAGTTCTTAATTTATATAGTAGGAGAAATATTTGCTATTTATTTAGTAGAAATTAAGCCGGAAAATGAAAACTCACGGAATTTTGTGAATACCTTGTTGACAATTATATTAGTGAAAATTCCCATTTTCCACCTCATGTTTGGGCCGAACATTCGTTATCGCTACGAAGAACGAACGCTTGTGAATTTTTTCATTCAAAATATACTTCTTCGTTTTATTCCGAATATAAACCACTTTATTAATGTTTTGTTACAATTTCAAATTGATACAAGTATAAAGATTAATAGTGTTTTTCAACACCCCAGGCGATTGATTCTCGAAGTTTAATAAAAACGAGATTTCTAAAGGAAAAAAAATTGGATGATTTAAAAATCATAAAATAAATGTATAAGCGATTTCATATAGATTTAGAGCCAGAATGTAAATAGTATTATAATTTGTATTGTATATTGTATATAATTTTTGTAGTTGAATAAGTTTTAATAAATATAGTTATGATTTGTGATTGATTATTTTACTAAATCAAATAGCTCAAGAAACTTGGCAACCTTGCTTCAATTATGTATTTATAACTGACCATCGAACACAGCTGAGCCTTATCTAGTAAGAATGCAATTTCGTTGTGACCTTCTTAGGTTCAAGTAACAATACCTTTCTCGGGATGCAATTTCGAATGAGCCCTTGTATGCACTAGTTGACTAAATAGTAATCGTCGGCGGATTAAAATCTGGAAGGTTAGAAAAATGAGAAGAAATAGAAGAGGACGTTCTAGAATAACTCAGAACAACGATGTTACCGAAATATTTAAAAAATGATGAAAATGTTGGAATACAATAGCCGATAAGAATATCTTAACTGAAAATTAAATTCCTAAAAGATTATCTAGACACCCATGAGTACATAGAGGATTACGACGGTAATAAATAAAATCCTCTGGTGAATATATAACTGGTGAAAGGTGCACATATACACTATATTGGTTTTAGATAGTCTATTGTGGCCAGGAAACTTTATTGCATTTTATATTGCTATTGTTCAAGTTACAGTCTGCCCAATCAGTATTTAAAAATGCTTTATGGAAATATAACAATTTATTTTATGTAACTTTTAAAATGTAGCAATTACACAAAATAAAATATTGGTATTTCTTACATAACTGTGTTCTACTTTTACTAGAAGTTATATGGCGTTTTTCAGTGCTAAAGTAGTTCTCATTCGATAAAATAATAATATTTATGTGGTTATTTTAGTAATGTCTTGTTGGAAATGTCGTTAATTATATTAATTTAACAACTGTGCAATTCTAAGAACAATATTTATTAGGGCATAACAGCGTTGATAATTTTGAAACAATCGAAATATTTTTATTAAAATATGCTCTGATTATTACATTAGAGTTTAACAAATACTATTTTCGCGTTTTTATTTTTAAGTTAAAGTAATAGGTTTATGCGAAAAAGGCAATGTTATTTATAATTGTGACATTTTGTTAAACAAAAATTATGAGTTCGTTAAGATTGAGAGGTATTTGCTATCATATCTTAAATGTTAATCTGAGTTATTTATAATGGAAGATAAATATGTGTTTTAATATATTGCTAATATTGCTCTAAAAATCAATACAAACTTAATTCTATAACTACGAAGGAGGCAATATAAAACCTATGAGAGAAGCTTTTTATATTTCAAGAATAAGCGATCCTGGTGCTGCCATCTGACAACCGTTGTCTCTATCGTAAAGTTCGCCATTTTTGACCGAATATTTACTCAGAAAGATTTGACGTACAGGTGCTATTTGTGTTGTTTACAATGACATTGTCATTTATAATTCTTCGATAAAGGTAATCCTTACCGAAATATGTAAGAGATTATTTTAAATATATACATATTAAAGTAAAACAGACCTTAAATCGCCGAATATCTAAATCAACTAAGTATATATATATATATATATATATATATATAATAACTTCGTGACCTTGGTATGATATGGTAAACCTAATCAGTAGGCGATTTTGTATTCTCTTGAAAAAGGCGTATACAGCCGAAACATGTAGAGTTTTTTAAATACATATATTTTGAAGTAATATACAGACCTTTAATCGCCTACTGATTAGGTTTACCATATATATATATATATATATATATATATATATATATATATATAAAGCATATTTACAAGCCCCTTTTTCTTTATTAGTGAAGCTACAACTTTGTAAACCGAGTCTAATAGAGCAATAGCTCTCTAGCTTTTAGTACATCTTATCACTTATCACTGCTTTATTGCATCGTTTCGTTCTTCCAAATTTCTTTCACTAACGTAATGATTTTATTTTTTACGATTCTGACCCATAAAATTTATCGTTATGCTTGTTCATTTCCTCATGGTAATCACCACTGCTAGTTGCTGATGGAACGGTCAGCTCCATCAATGAAACCACCAGCATTAGCAGTGTGGAATACAATAAGCCTAAAAATATATATTAAATCGCATAGTAACAAGTACATAGTTTATCTACCATTTCTCATCTACTTTAGGTGTATGAATACTTCTTAGGTCATCATTTTGCCAGGAACGTATTACAGTACCATCCTTAAGGATCCAAGTTTCATCAGGGAAAATAAAGTGATAATAATTTCATTGCTTTACGCGCACTTATTCTGACAGGAAGTTTACACGCTTTGATACAATATGTACCAATTTTAAGTCTTTTATGGGTTCATCTTTTCTAGAATGAAAGTCAATACTTTATAATATCTTCCACACCATGAATGAAAATGTTTTATTAAAAAGTCGAGCTCGCAATGATTTCAGTGTAATGTGCTGTTCTATAATAGCAAAAATTATATTGTGACGTAAGAAATATTAATTATTTAAAACTATTTATTGGTTCTATACATATCATAGACTTAATTTCTGATGAAACACTCAGTAAATTTGTCAATATCAACAACACGTCTTACTTTGTTACGCTTTTGTTTTGGACTTTCAGGAGGATTTCCTTTTCGAACATCCAAAGATATATTACTGACTGATCCAAGACTTATTCCTAATGATGCTGATGCTCGCTATAAAAAAGTGATTACAATATAATATAATACTGTGATAAATCTTCTGTTCGCTTCGTTTAATAAAACACATGGTAATTAAAAATAACTATATTGATAAAAAGTATACTAAATAATAACTAACAATAAATACAGTATTTATATTTATATATATACACATTTATGTTTACGATAGTTAAGTTCACGACGATTACTGCTTCAATGAATCATCTTTCCCCTTGAGTGTTTATATAGTTCATCGGGTTTTCTGGATTCTTCTGTGTCTAGGGTATTCGGAAAATTCTATTATGTGCTGACGTAGACAGTCGGTGACGTCATCGCTTAGGCCACTGGCTGACGTAACGTCGCATGACCCACATCAATACCAATATTACGACAGTGAAATTTTCCTCCCTTATATCATTCAAAGCCAAAAAGGGTTCACTATTATCATGTCCAGCTGAAAATTAGCAACTGTAGCTACAACTATCGATTTACAATGACAGTAAAATGCTTTCGGAATTATTAGTTATGCAAATACCTGTTTTTTTTTAGCAGAATGTTAAAAACGTTAGTGAAAATAAGGCCAAACAAAATGATAGATGCCATATAACCTAAATGACAAAATTATTTTTGTAAATTTTGCAATCTGTCAACAACGCGGGAATTGTTTACAGGCAGACAACATGAAGGCCATATAGCCCTAGTATTACCCGATTAGTATCTTTATTTATATCAAGTGGGTATTTTGATAATTGTATATTTGTTAGACCGAAGTTTCGATTAATGATGTGAACCAAACCAAATGTTTATCGTACTGTATCTGCAAAGTCCATTTTTTTATATCAATAACATAACTGATCTTGTTGCAAGTGGAATTAAACTTACAGCCTGAACGGATGATAATTTGTTAAGATAATAATAACTGCATTTATACATAAAAGAATTTTTATAAAACTCCACAGCTATCTTAATAATAATAATGTCTGGAAACATTTTCAGTATTCAGATTGTGATCTGTTAGTGTTCATTATTACTTTTACAAAGTGACTCGTATAATCAGTTGTTATAAATCTTAATTCCAAGTGGTGGTATAATTCTCATTACGAGTTACAGATGTAGATTAGAATATCAGGCTTGTGGGCACATTACAATAACAAGTTAATAAAACAATGAGATGTGACTTTTTGTTGATAATTGCTGCTAGTTAATCTAAATAATTACTAATTTATATTAGTCTTTATGTAAGTATAGTAGGGAATATCTTGAAAAAACTAAATAATAAATCGCGATAACTGGTACCTACCAGACCAATAAAATTCTTTCCGCATTCTTTAATTATTGAAATAAATAAATCGTTTTCGTTGTATGCATTAAACATATTTGTATCAATTAGTAATAAACACATAGATTGTTAGAAATAATTTTTATTTTTTAATTATTGTATATTATAGTAGCGGACATAACAGTGTTTTGTCATTGCTAGATTTGTGTATATACAGTGTGTCCACAGATTCATTCTCAACATGGGGATCTCGCTTATTATGAGAGATAGAGATTTGGTTAAATGGGATCAAATACTCCAGAGCTTTGAATATTTAACATACTTTGGGCGCTATAACATACGAAATTTAATCGTTTCTATACCCAAAAGATTACAAAATGTTTTAAATAACCACAGTCATTTTTCTAATAGTTTTTATATTTACAATAAAGCAATTTTTTCAAGTTTGTATCAAGTTTTTTTACTTTAGTGATATGCCAAACATATTCTGTCACAATATTATGAATGTCAAGATTGTCATAAAAAGTCAGGTTTGCAGTATGTAAATATTCAAAAAGCAAAGCAACTTGATGGCAAATCGTGTGAAATTTAACGGCCGCAATAGTACATAACTATTATTAATTAAATGATTACTAAAAGAAGTATTAATTTTTTTATTTATAATTGAATTATTATGTTCGAATATACACTTATCGAATTTTTTTCTGCCTAATATGAAGCCCTAGGAATGTACCACATGCTAACTTACCGACTCCTGATCTCCTGCTATTATTGATTGCGTCCTTGTTATTTTTAATATGTTTTTTCTATTTTGCGTTCGAAATGAACTCATTATGACACCCAAAACAGTATCGAAATGAGCTTCATTTCCATACGCTTTTTTTCATTTTTCAATGTTGGCGTTGTTCGAACACAGAAATAAATATCATTGCTGTCATTTGATTTTAAGAATTAAAGTACATTTGACAGATATGATATATGTTCGTACTCTAGACAAACAACGTATATTGTATACAATTGACAACAAGATATATTAGTTTCTATGTAAATCATGTTTATATTTTTAAATAAAATGTCAAGTAATGTTAACGAAAATTAATAAATAATATGTAATATAATATACTTCGCGGATAGCAAGATTTAAATTTGAAAATGTCAAGTATAAATGTGACCAACTGCATGCTTTATATAAAAATAAATTAAAAAAAAAAATTAAATTCTAAACTTTCAAATTAAATAATTCAAATTTATTAATGTAAAAAATGCAAAATAGAAAAAATAGTATAAAAAACTCGTTTCATAAGGCCTTTTGCCGCACTCGCTCTTTAGAAAACTCGCCGCTATCCGGCTCGTTTTCTAAACTGATCTCGTGCGGCAAAATGGTGCCTTATGAAACTTGTTTTTTAATATACTATTAAAATGGTATGTATATTATTTTGAGAAATTTAAATAATTTAAGAATAAGACATCCAATGTAAATAAATACTTTAAATTTATTTGTAATATTCCATTTTTTTTCATCTAGATCCCTTTTTCCCCAGTTCCCAGTTCTTAGGTTCTAAGAAAGCGATATCTTTTACATTTGCAAATTTATTGCTTTATACATTAGACAGCTGTTTTAATTACCTAGGATTATTAGTAATAAGCATCTTTTATATTCACAAATTTATTTATTATTTTATATATAAGACCGTTTGTTTTATCACCTTGGGATATAGTGAAGAAAGGATTTAATCTGTATATTCATTCTTAAAATTAGGTTACCTAAATATGTATAATAAATTTTATTACTTTAGCAAGGGACGA
Organism: Melolontha melolontha; assembly: GCA_935421215.2. NCBI lineage: Eukaryota > Metazoa > Arthropoda > Insecta > Coleoptera > Scarabaeidae > Melolontha > Melolontha melolontha. The sequence continues at coordinate 206,375,651 of OW285235.1, forward strand.
TCTGGAACTAAAATTTATAACAACAATACTTAATTAGTAATGATATTTTATTATTTATTAGTAAGGTTTAATGCTTTATAGTACCTTGGGTATTGTTGCCCGTAAGTACAATTTCGACGAATTAATAACACAGAAAATTTCACGTTATGACGTCAAACAATACAATATTCAACAATTCGCGCATTGTAATTATGTAATAGTTTGAGAGCTAGTGGTATATTCTTACCTACTTGCAACACAGTCTTAATACAATAATCTCATTCAACACCATAACAAGCGAAAAGAGAACAGAATAGTCGTACATCAAGACCCACAGGCTTACTTTAAACATCAACATAACAATAATACTTTAACAAGAGACACCAGTGGCAACAGCCGTTTTATGCTAGTAATTGTGGACCCAAAAATAAATATATATATATATAGTGTAAATAAATATATTTAGATGAAAATAAATTTGTTCATTTAATAAACAGTCACCAAAGATTTAAAAAGTAGTGTATACAGCCTTACAACCTGTACACGGTGAAGCTACATCGGCGTTGTGATTCTAGCAACTGGGGTTGAAGTATCATCGCCAGAAACTGGATTAATCGCAAACAGTTTGGTCTTCGAGCCGCAACAATATTTGGTTCCAAGAGCCGATATCCCTATAGTTATTATGTGTTGAATGAATATAGTTTAAAAATGTAACTTTAGGGAATAAATAATAAATTTATAATTCATCTAGGAAATGAAAACTATATATTTAAGATACAAACTGAGAACATTTGTATGTTAATTAATTAGAATACAAAAAGTGGGGAGTTATTTAAGTCTACTTTAACCATTTAAAACTAACTTATTGCCCTAAAAATGTGACAACAATTAATACTCATATTCTAAATTCGTATTTAAGTAAGTAGTCATCCTCATTAGGCAAAATTAATAATCATAGTGTTGAACATGGGGCTATTACTAACACGGTGGTTGGTGGTGGGCTAACAATAAAATGAATTATTTGAAAGAAATAATTGCGGGTGCTGGTGATGTATTAAAGCGCCAGGACGTGTGTGATAATGCTGAATTAAATATATTACAACTTACTAACTAAATAAAATACAACAACGTTGTCCTTAAAGTTTGTATTTATTATTTACAAGAAAGAAATTGAGCGTTGATATATTTAAAGTAATTAAATAAAAGTAATATACAGAAGGAACGTTGAATAAGTAATCAAAAATTAACACACTATAATAAACTGAAACGAATGTTAAATTAGGCAGTAAATTAAATGCGAATTAATTGTGATTAATATAATATAACTTCTGTATCGAAGAATACAGAGTTACCTTTGAGTTGGGGAGATGCCTCGATCGGGCATGTGGAAAGCAAGGTCGCACGTCGCTGGGGTGCTGGAACAACACGTGTAGAGTTTGCACGATGTGCAACTTACGAAGGTTCTGAACAGAAAACAAATCGTGTAAAAGAGAACACTGGCCTAGAAAAAAAGGTTTTCATTGCCCTAAATTGGAGAAGGGATCGATGTTGTCTATCTTTTGAATAATGAATTAATCAAAAGCGCGAGTTAAGAGGTTGTGATATCGATGATACAAATATCACTAAACTATCCTTTGTGAGACAAGCTTTCAAATGATATGCGACACATAATTAAATTAAAAAAACTTAATTCAAATGAAATGTCTTTGAGAATTGTAACCGAACGTAGATACGAGTTGACCGTTCAAGTCAGGTACATTTCGAAAGGTCCGCTCGTAGTATGATAACAAAAAAAGGCTTTCTACTTGCAAATACAAATATACGCAGAAAATGTCTAAGTTGAATATATATTTTAAATGCGAGTTATTTGTAGAAGAAATATTATTTAAAATTAAATTAAACTATTCTATATATGCGAAGTGTAACAGCGCATAGTAAAGTATAAAGCACAAAGAATCGCGAAACACTTTACAACGTATATATTGCATAAAGAGTGTATATATATGTGTATATATATATACGTGGACGCCTTATAAAGTATTTTTACTATGCAGGACATTTTATTATACGATGGCAATGATTAATATTTTAATTAAGTCACCGATATATCGTGTATCATATTTAATTGTTTAGTAGCCGCGCATAGTGAATGTGATATGAGGGGCACGTTGGAATGATTGAAATGCCAAGAAATTATAATATGTAGAGATGGCAACGTTGCATTTTTTATAAACTATGGTCTTTAGTTAGTAGTCTATGATAGCCAGTTGAATCCCGTCTGTCAGGTAGTACACGTGGTACATACAATTGTTAGTGGAAATATGTAGTTGTCACGGGAACACTTTCACGCTATTATTTACTACGATTTCAAAGCTGGTTTAAACGAAAAACAGTGCGTTGAACGTTTGCAACTTGCATTTGGTAACGAAGCTCCATCCAAGGTAACTGTGTTTCGAGAATTTAAAAGAGGTCGGATTTCGCTTGGTGGTAAGAATCCTCCGGGAAGGCCATGTTCGTCAGTAACTGCTGAAAATGTTGAAAAAGTGAAAAAGTTAATCCAAGAAAATTCGCGATGCACTTATAAAACGATTCAGACAACACTTAGCATTGGAACCGCAACAGTTAATACAACTTTACACGATCATCTTCATATGAAAAAAAATGTTACACGTTGGGTGCCACATAAACTCAATGACTTCCAAAAGACAGAGCGTGTGGAAGGACCGCTCTGGTAACGTTGCAATTCTTAAATAAAGGGGGGCATCGCATTATTTCTAAATTAGGTGACAGGTGATGAAACGTACATACCATTTTATAAAGTTCCCATTCGCCAGGCGAGTCATGTATAGGTCCATTAAGACGCACCAGCCCCAACGATGTCAAAAATCAGGAGGTCTATGAAGAACGTAATGTACGCAGTTTACTTTCGAAGTACTGGTTTAGTAAAAGCAATTAACGCTAAGAAATAAGTAATTAAACTTCTAGTTTCAAAAATTCTTTTATTGTAAATACCACTACAATATTGTTTCGCCATACAATGGCTTCATCAGGTGGATGAAATACTGAATATGTACAATACAAGTTTGAATATTTATGTGAAAATTATTGGGGAAATGGTGGTGGAAAAATTTTAACAATCTTAAATTTAGTAGAGGGGAGTTGTTTAAATCTAGTTGGTCATTTAAAGCTAATCCTAAACTATTGTATCTATTAATTTCTAAGGTTTCTAACAGGTTAAGTTTTTTACTTTTTTCTTTCTTTCTTCTTGAAATCTATATTAAATCTATGATTGATATCTATACAATGACTTGCGAAAGTTGAATCTGTTTTCTTTTCTTTATGGCTTCCCTCGTGTTCTTTCATCCTAATTTTGAATGTCCTCCCCGTTTGTCCTATGTATACCTTATTACAATCTTCGCATGTTAACTTATTTACACCCGAGTTAGATTCTTTGTCTATTTTATCTTTGTTGTTTTTAATAATGTTCTGTATAGTATTGTCTGTTTTAAATGATATATGTTCGTTATTAAGTTTTTTAATGATAGTACCAATTTTTTCCGAAATTTTTCCTAAGTAAGTGATTGAATTATAGGAATTAATTATCTTGTATTTTAATTTTGGATAAACTAAGGAAAGGGTTTTAGATTTTTGTTGGCTATTTAGGATGTTATTGACAATATTTATAGAGTAACCATTGTTTAATGCTATTGTGTATATTCTATTTAGTTGAAGGTCGAAATTACTTTTGTTCATAGGTATATGAATTAATCTATATATCATTGATTGGTATGCTAATAATTTGTGTGTTATAGGATGAAAAGAATTAGCGTGTATTGTGGTACCTGTGTGTTGGTTTATGGTATATAGCGAACTCGTGTTTATTAGTTTTGTGTGATATGGTTAAATCTATAAAATTAATGCTTTTATTTATTTCTGTTTCTATAGTAAAATTTATTTTGGGGTGAATAGTGTTGATATAATTATGTAAAGTTTTTAATTGTCTATCTGAACCATTAAAGCAAATTAATATATCATCAACATACCTAAACCAATATACATAATTACCAAACAAGGGACGTGTACTAATTATAGTTTCTAAATTATTCATGAAAATTTCCGCTAATAAGGGGCTTAGTGGGTTTCCCATTGCTAGACTCTCTGTTTGTTTATAAAATTTCTTTTTAAATTGAAAATAATTTTGTTCCAGGCACGTTTGTAAGAGCTATAAAATTTCGATCTTTGTGACAATGTTCGTGTTTCTACGTTCTAGTTGTAAAGTAATTAAATTACCTCCTGGGGCGGGATACTAGTGAACGTAGTGAACTTAACTATTAGCCATTGTATGGCGAAACAATATTGTAGTGGTATTTACAATAAAAGAATTTTTAAAATTAGAAGTTTAATTACTTATTTCTTAGCGTTATAATGAAGTTTCAATAAGTATCTCCTTCGTCAATTAACTATTTAAAAGCAATTAAGCTTGAAGAACAACGTACAGTTACAGTCAACTGATACATTATAAAATGTTTAGCCGCTGTTTTTCAATCAATAAATATTCGTGGATTACTGTTACACCAGGACAATACATCGTCATACACTGCACAACTGACTCGTGATTTTTTTTACGTAAAACTTATCGAACATCCACCTTATTCGCCTGATTTGGTAATGTGTGACTTCTGGTTGTTCTTCTGGTGACCGTTCGACGTTTCGAGTCGGTAAAGGTGATTGACGAAGCAATTCATCAATTTTTTGATAGTATTCCGAAAGATTACTGGTTGTAAGCATTTCATTTGTGGAAGGTTCAATTACAAAAGTGTATAGATGCTGGTGGCTTCTGGTTGTTCTTCCACCTGAAAAAGAGCTTACGTGGTCGACGTTTCGAGTCGGTAAAGGTGATTGACGAAGCAATTCATCTATTTTTTTATAGTATTCCGAAATATTTGGTTGGAAGCATTTCATTTGTGTAAGTTTCGATTCCAAAAGTGCATTGATGCTGGTGGGGAGTACTTTGAATATGAATAAATTCATTTTCCAATACATGTAGTTTTCTTGTATTCCAATAATTCCAGCGTGCCCCTCGTATTAACCAGACAAATTCCTTCGTTCTATTATATTAGACACTTAGTATCAAATAGTTATTATAATTATTTTGTCTAAGGTAGTTGATTCCATGTGTTTATTATGTAGATGCTTTACTTTTTTTGCCCTGTAATTGGATATATATGTGTATCTGTTTGGCAATAAATACATATATAAATATTATAAAAATTTTATTCAATTAGTGGAAATAAACCTCACTGTGTTCGAATGCTTACACGAAAGAAAGTATCTACACACACGATAACCATAAATTCATTTAAATAATTTACTTTTGATACAGTGAATTCACGTTTTTCATCTTCTAATGCGACGTGACAATGATGTTAATAGGAAGTTATTCGAGAATACCCAAATAAACGAGTGAACGTCAAGTAGGGATTCTATTGTATTTAAGTACATAACGAAACGATTTCTAATTCTTTACGCTATTGTCTTGTAAAAGAAGTGTTTACATTAATGTTATTTTGTAACCAACTGCTTCAGTAGTCGCAACTAATTTATTAGATCGTAGATTTCCGATACAGTTTTTACTGTTAGGTGTTAAATGCGTAAAGTTCATTTAAAGATGAGGTTTGATACACGTCATCGAATAATCGATAATCCACTGATTAATTAATATTCCGCTTAGAACATAAGCTTATGTTTCGTTTTTGAAAATAATGATTAATAAGAATGCGTAAACGTAATGTTTGTTATTGTTTATACCAACTGTCAATGACCGGTGTTAAAGTTTAAATTTGATTCATAACGGATGTTTATAAACACGCGGCATCTCAGTTGCTTTGGATTATAAAGGATACATCTTTACTTAATTCTAATTAGATCAAATAAATTTTGGTTAGTTATCGTCAGTAGTCGAAATCTACAACTTTTAAAGCCGGCTTAATGTTTACGCTTCAACAAAAAGCATTTATGGTGTAAAGTTATTCTTGAACTGGAAGATTACTGCTGGAGTATGGCAATATTCTTCCGTAATTTTCATGCAACAATTTAGATTGCAATTTCCGAACGCTGCATTTAATAGTAATCAATTTGCATGGCAGCTGAAAAGAACAGTTTTGAATTTTCTTGACACTGGATCCGCCGAGAGAAAACGAAAAGATGAAAGACCACGCATCCGCTCTGAAAATAATATAAATAGAGTAAGAGATACAATTTGAGAGCGACCTACTTTATCCATTAGAAGGCTTTGCCAACAATTAAATTTAAGTATTTAAACTGTATACAACATTTTAAAGAATGATATAGGTATGCATTAGTGCTGGGCGATGTCATTCCTTTTGTGGATTCGTTCATTCCGGGTCCGTACTAGGATCGGAACGGGTCCGCTGGATTCGGTCCATCCGGACCGACATCGGTATTGATATGAGAGCGTGGACTAGTTGACGCTAGCGAGAATCGGTACCGTATGCGTAAGGAACGAATTCAATAAATGTATTGAATTCGTTTCTTCGGACCGAGCTCAGACAAAGTTGCGGACCGGGTCCGATTATATCCAACAGCGGACCGAATCCTTTGGACCGGGTCCGGCTGGAACGACACAGCTCTAGTATGCATCCATACAAGGTACGAATGTATCAGGAACTCCTATATCTGGATTGTAATAAAAGAATACTATATTGTCAGGGGTTCCACCAGAATATAAGTGATAATAATATGCTTGAAATAACTTTTTTTCTGATGAGGTTTGGGTCCATTTGAATGGTTACATTAACGCACAAAACATGCGAATGTGGGTGCACATTTCTTTAGAGAAGCTACAATGCATTCTGAGAAAATATATGTGTGGTTAGCAATTAGCCGAAGGAGAATATTTGGACGATTTTTTTTTACCAAACTATAAATGCTCAGATATAGTAGCATTATGTTGGAACCTATCATTAATCAACTTGATGATGATTAACTACTGGTTATTTTCAGTCCACATATTGCGCAAGCTAACATTAATTATTTAAGACAATTTTTTGATGATCTTCTGACATTGTGCGTCTCAGAAAAGTTTTAATGCGTTTGAGGGTGGAAAAACATCGTTCACATTCTGCTGTCAACATGGGCGTTGTACAAATAATATCCAAGAGTTTGTATGTTTCCGTAAAAAACCTTTTTTTCGTTGTTGTCTGTTATGAACACTAAAAGTGGCAAAACACCACCTACGTCACACATGTCATCGCTTTCATAAATTACTGAAAGTTCACAACATAGGATAAGATTTCACAGTTCCATCAAAATTTTTTGTGGAAATGAATGACTAAGTTTTAAAATTTTGAGAATCAAATAGTTTTGCTGCACTTAAGTGATCCCTAAAATCAAATAGGTCACTAATTTGGCTTAAAATAGTGACATACTTCCTTTGCAATAACAGCTCTGTTATCTCCAGCTGCCGCTTTTTTGCTTTTTCCTTGCAGGTTCTTTATTATTGCGTTCTTGATTGTCATTGTCAGTAGAATTTCTTAAATTTCCAATGTGAATAATTTGCTGTTGGAATTGTTCAATTGCCTTTTGCAGTTGAGCATTGTCAATAAACCACTTGCTTCACAATAGTAACTGAATCCATCCCATCTTCCTAAACAATTTTGTTTAAACATTCTTTGAAAGAATCCTAGTGTTCAAATAATGTGTTCATAGTTCGACGTTTGAAAATTCAGCATGTAAGAGCTGCGCGTGGTAATCTAAGTTTGACTATTTCATCAAAAATTACCGTTCGTGTTTCTTTGCCCTGTCTGCTGCTTTAAATCATTCAACCCTTGTTTATTCCACGCACTAACCTCTTTCTTAAAAATTAAGCAGATAAAACAAAATAGTTTATTTGTTAGCGAACAACCGCAAATCCACTCATTTTTTTTATATATATTTTTATTGAATACTCTATTGTAAGTACGAGTTTTATTTGTGGAAGTGTAGTTTATTTGAAGATCGATCAGTGATAGGCCTTCCTTTCTTCGGCGGTTTTTTTGAAAGGTTTTGCACACAGTAACTTCCATCATTAATAATAAACGTCACTTCGAGCCTTTGAAATCATTCACGTGCGGCACGCGCCGAAAACAATACAGTCATAACACATGCAAGACGTTAACTGGAGTCGAGCTATTTTGTACCCCAAATTGACGGCATAAGCGCATATGGCAAAGATAAGCGGAGCCGGCCGATCCATACTCGGAATAGGTACATCTGAAATCGTGCCCCGGAACATAGTTTTGAGCATTGGCATAGTGTCTGTGGTGCGGATGGAAACTTTGATACCATCGTTATAAAAATACGTAAAAATAATAATTTAAAATAATGCACTTAATTACATGCGAATTTCTTTCTGTGTTTGTCTTGGTGGTTGGGTGGGTACGTGCCCTTGTGCCCTTTAGTACCAGCCGCCACTGGGTATAGACACGACAAAGAAAATTTCCTTGGAAGATTAGTGACAATCGATGAGTCCTGGATCCATCATTATGGTGTAGAAACCAAAATACAGAGTGGACACATGCCAATTTAATTAATAGATTACGTGACTTGATAAAAGAAAAATATTGGGGGAAGTTGCGCAAAGGTGTTCTCCCTCTTGCATCAGAATAATGCACCCAGTCACAGGTCCGCCATTGCAACAGCTACAATAGCTCAAGCAGGCTTCGAATTAGAGCATCTGCCATATTCGCCAGATTTGGTCCCCGCGATTACTGACTGTTTCCAAAACTAAAAGAACACTTGTGTGGTAAGCCATTCTCTTCAGATAATGATGTGATATGTGCGGTAATCAGTGATTTGCAGAAGTTGAATAATCTTTTTTTCGAGAAGTATTAGACATGCTAGAACATCGAGGGGAAAAATGTGTTAACCTTAATGGAGACTATGTGGAAAAATAAAAGTAAGATATTTGCCAATTTTTTATAGTGAAAGGGCCAGGGCTGGCAAAAGATATCCACTCTCATATATATGATTTATATAACCAATAATACAGTGATACAAAATCGAACTTTCCAAATGGGAATCGGATGAGACCAATTGCAAATGAAAGTTGACATTATCCATAACAAAACCTTCAAGGGTTTCTTTTAGTTCAGTGCGAGATTTTTTTTTATACGCATTTGAAGTTGGTGATTTTGGAACGCTGTCTAACAAGGAAAGATCATTGAAAATTTGATAAAATAATGCTTATTTATTTTTATTATCCTGGAAAGTTGTGGTATCTTACTGTTTTTGGGGTCGAGGAATTCATTTTTGATATTATTTTTTACCTAAAACTGACGCTAGATGGCGCTGTCATACAAATGGTGCTATTTCTTGTAGATTTTCATAGAAAAAACGGTGTATTTACTGCTTCAGACATAATATTTGAACCCTTAAAGAATTTTTATTACAAAAACAACTTTTTTATTTAAAAGTATTATATCTTATTTGGATCTCATTTTGGATCGGGTTAATCATAATCACTTACTGTCAATTTGCATGTTTGAAGTAGCAAAAGCTCCAGAAGTAGTAGGTTGTGGATCTCTGTATGTTTCTGGTTCTTGCTCTTCTTCAGTATCCTCTTCATCGGTTGTTCTCTTTAACCACCAGCATAAATCGCCTAACATAGAATCTAGTTTCTTTCCTCTGTACCTAGTTTCCATGGTTAAAGCTACTTGGTGAAAACGTCCACCTTGGTCATCACATTCGGTGGATAGTTGGTTTTCATACCAATCCATATGGTGATGGAGAAAATTAATTTTTAATGACATATTCACACCAAGGTCCTCAAAGGCTTTCAAGAGACGTTTAACCCTTTGTGCACTATCTGCTTCTCGTTTTTTACCAAGAACTTTTTCGATTACGTCTTTAATTGAAATCCATGCAATTAATTGATTTTGATTCAAAGAATTTTCAAAATCATTATTTTTCATCAATCTTCTAATGTCTGGACCATTAAACATACCTGTAAAATTATAAAAAAATATTGTAAATTCATTTTTTGAAATCATTTATTTTATTTTTATACAATACCTTCTTTAACTTTGCTAGCACTGAGTCGTGGAAATGTAGATCTCAAAGTAGTAAAAGCTGGTCCATCTACAGAAAACACTTTTACCAAATTTTTGAAAATACCCAATTTAATATGAAGTGGTGGTAGCAATACTTTATCTGCTGGTACAAGAGGTTCATGGATAACATTAGCTGTTCCAACACGAAAAATGTCTCTCTTTTCCCAGTCACATTTTGGATATTGATTTCCTTTGTAACGTGTGTTCCACAAGCATATAAAGCACATGTTCTTCGTATAGCCACCTTGTAAACCACAAAGTAAGGCCACCATTTTCAAATCACAGCATATACGCCATTTATGGTTTTCATAATTCACTGATTCCAGTAGATATTTTACTGATTCGTAGGTTTCTTTGGTGTTCAAATTATATGCTATTGGAATGCTTAATTTTTTGTTATTGTAGTACAATAAAACTGCTTTCATACTGTTTTTTTAAGAATCTATAAATAATCTCCATTTATGAGGAACATACTTCATACCCATTTCTGCCATCAGTTTTTCAAGAAATAGCACCATTTGTATGACAGCGCCATCTAGCGTCAGTTTTAGGTAAAAATAAATATAAAAAATGAATTCCTCGACCCAAAAAACAGTAAGATACCACAACTTTCCAGGATAATAAAAATTAATAAGCATTATTTTATGTCAACTTTCATTTGCAATTGGTCTCATTCCATTCCCATTTTGGTTGTTGCACAGTCAATTGATGGTATGTATAAAATCTTGAATTAAAAGAATTTGAGTATAGAGAATAATCCGTATTGGCTACATACATGACACATTATTTCCAAAAGAAGAACTCGAGATAGTTAGGAATATATAGAAGAAATATAATTATTTCCTGATTTTTTTATCGCTGTATTTTATTACTTACAATGTAAATTATATGTTTAGAATTTTAACAACCTTATCTGCTTTTCCTATAATTTTATATACTGAATTACGAATTTTTATTCTTTTTAATAAAAGTGAAATGAGATCTAAAAACATATATACTAAAAAAAAAATAGGTAGTGCGGACACTACTGTTACACTCACTGAATTTTCAACATTTTAATTGCCTATTTAAATTAATTAACACATTTTTGGATTGCAATTATTTTTTAAATCTATATTAGTAACGCTTCCTTCACTTTACACAATCAAGTTTGTAAACAATATCGCAGTTATGCAGTAGACGCGAGGTACAATTATTTCTTCCATAATAAGAAATTAATACATACTATGTTTACTATAATTAATGCGGTAAAGATATTACTAATAAGGACACCTCTGATCAAATATGATCACCCACAGTCAACCGTGTGGCAAGTAAAGAAGCGACAGATTTGAAATATATTACGATTTTCTTGAATCTTTATACCATTTTTGTCTTTAATTGTCGATACGGATTTGTTATAGATAAACAAAGTTTCTAATCTATAGAAGTTGTTTTTGAAGTAGGTTCATTTCCTTTAATGAGAAATTTCTTCAGCAGCTTTTTCTTACTATGAATAATTACAACTAATTGCCCACAGTATGATATAGGCACGCTTATATAGTAAAACCTGTCAATAACGGCCACCAAAAAACAATATTCGCCGTTATATAAAGGTGGCCGTGGCCGTAATTGTCAGGTTTTACAAATAAAATACATAATTGTTTTTTAAGATTTCTTCTTTATTTTATTAATTAAAGTAAATATTATATAAAAATACATTATTTTATACTATATACTATTTGAATGTATGTAATATGTACAAAACTTAGATTAGGTACATATTATAGATAAACCAATTGTTCATTATTTACATATAACAAGTGTTCATTTGAAAAGTCAATCTAGTAGCATGTGATTTACTGAGAACATTTTGAAGTATGTCGTAAATTAAAATTTACTACTTAATCTACGAAGTCGTATATTTTGACAGTTTCATACATACAAATAAATAACAAATAATAGGGATTTATTGAAAACTATAACAAATGTTGGAAATGTTGTCCTTCAAGATCAATGCATTCCGTTCATGCAATCCTCCGTTCAAATTTTCTGATGATATTCTGCAACAGTACTGGATTGTTATTAATTTCCATGCATTTCTGTTCGATTCTCTGTAGCATATCATTCAAATTCAATATAGGTGTTCGAAATATGTTATTTTTTAGATAAGGCCACAAAAAGAAGTCGCAAGGTGTTAAATCGCATGAACGTGCAGGCCAGGCAATTTCAGTATTTCGACTAATTATACGCTCATCAAAAAATTCTCTTAAATAATCCAAAGATTCTGCAGTACAGTGACAAGGTGCTCCGTCTTGTTGGAAATATGCATTTTGAAGTTTATCATCACGCAACTGATTGACAAATGGTTGTAAAATTTCCGTACGGTACCTTTGAGCAGTTAAAGTTCCCTGAAAAAATATTGGTCCAATGATTCGCCTTTGGCTTATCGCTGCCCAAACACCAATTTTCTCTGGATGAAGCGATTCTTCATTAATTACATGTGGATTTTCACTACTCCAAATTCTTGTATTTTGTGAATTTAGGTATCCCGTTTTATAAAACCGTGCTTCATCAGTAAAGTTGACTCTTTGCGAAAGTTCTCGATTATTGTTCATATTTACAAACCAATTACAAAACTGTAGTCTACGTGGGTAATCAATTTCCAACAATTCTTGTACTGCTGTGACACGGTATGGATAAAGTTGCATATCCTTTTTTAATAACTTGTGAGTTGTACCAACAGAAAGGTTTATTTGTTGACTGAAATGTCGAACAGATGTTTGTGGTTCATTTTCCATTATTTCTTCAACACGATTGATAACTTGAGGTGTACGTTTCTTAACTGCCCCGCTGCCTGATTTTCTTAAGAGACTACCAGTTTCAGAAAAAAGTTTTAAAGTCCTATCCAAAGTATTCTTAAATTGTATATAATCTATTACAAAATGTGGAAACTCAACTTGAAATTCTACCATGCAATCATGAACTGAATAAACCCATAAACCATAAATTTTATTACCACTTCGAAAATAAGCCTGGACTAAAAATATTTTATGTTCTAAAGTGAAAGCCATTTTAAAACTGAGAAGCAATTTATTTAAACCAGAATCAACGCAAGATTATTTTATGCACTAACTGATATTTGTGATTGACATTAACAAATGTCATTTGGATTTATGCTTACGGAACAACAAACACATACTAATACATTTGTCTTATTCTATCAAAATTTCAAAGTAACCTAGATTGACTTTTCAAATGAACACACGTTATGTAACCTGCTGTTTTAATAATGTTCCTGTCACTTGGCTTTTAATATTTTGTAGAAATTACTTCAAAAAACGTCACCTTTCAAATATCTCAGTTTTATTTAACGTCTTTTAATAAAATTTATATCATATATGTTCTCTTTTCTTCAATCATATCTTGATTACAACATATTCATAGGAAGAAAACATAATATTCGCTAAGCTTTTTGAAAGTATGATTCAATCTTTGTTTACTTTAAATTTTTTAGCATCGATTTAAAAACTGCAGCTTCACATGTAAGTAAAATTCGAGAAACATCCATAAAAATTTCACCATTGTTATTGCACAATAAATAATTCTGTACGTCTCTTAGTTTTGCACAAACTGCTCTAATAATAGATAAAGTAGATTTTGGAGTTTCATATTCGTCCATATCACTATTATCAGAGTTATGTTCTTCAACATTATTACACAATTCCCATCATGCTGAACTTAGGGCATGACTATCAACACAAGCAAGTTCATCTAAATCCGCAATTTCGTTACGAACTGTAGGGAACAGTTGGGCAAGGGGTATTTCATCTTCTTTATCAAAAATTGTATCCTCTTGGATAACATCAGAGAATAATTGTAGCCGGAGATAACTTTTTCCAAGCAGCTGTAATCCGTATAAGCGCTTTGGCAAAATTTGTATTTTTTTTTTCAAAATTTTCAAAATCGCATTCACTGTGTCAATAAACTTTTTAATTAAAAAATTTCGGCAAATTAATTTGAAATTCTGAATTATTCCTTGATCTAAGGGCTGACAGTGTGAAGTGATGATGAAATTTTAGAATGTGACGTGTCATTATCTAAGAAAAGAAGCACTTTTCTATTTTCTTTTTCATTTTATTGTCAAATTTATGCAGCCATCTTGTCATAATTTCTGTTGTCATCCAAATTTTTGGTTAGAAACTCATTCCAGAGGTAATTTATCAACATCGTTACCCTTAAAACAGCGAGGATTTTCACTTTTTCCAATTACTAATGGATCTTTTATCTCACCTTCCATACTTGCGAACAGTAAAATAGCCAAACGTTGTTTTGCTGCTTCGTTTCCTGCACAATTATCATATTTAATGCAAATGTTTTATTTGGCATGGCGCGGTAATAAAACCTGTTTTGTCAGCATTATAATAATAATAATAATAATATATTTATTTGTTCAAAATTATATAAGTGTATAGAACTCGTCAAGTATATGTATACAAGTACATGTAAATATATAAAAACAAAATAAAGCGTGACATAGACAACACATTAAAATTTTTTTGAATAAAATTCATCCAAAGAATAAAAAGATTGTATATATAAAACAATTTCTAATGTTTTTTGTGACGCACTTTTCCCTGCTCAAGTCCTTAATGTACTTTGGGATATGATTATAAATATTTAAGACCTGACTAGTTGCGTTCTTTTGTTCCCTGGTCAGGGTGGTTTGTGGCACCGCGAAATAGACACTTTCCATCCCGTGAGTACTGTACTTGTGATTTAAGACATACCTGCCAAACTCACTGCTCACACCCTTTCTCACACACAAAGTACACTCCAGAATGTAGAGACCTGTAAGCGTATGTATTTTTCTTGTTCTAAATATTTCTCGGCACGAGTCAGTAAGTCCCAATTTAAAAACTGCACGAAGACATTTCTTCTGCAGAATAAAAAGTCTTCCCCCATCCACACTGTTCCCCCAGAAGATTAAACCATACCGCAACCGCGATTCTACGTAAGCTCAATACGCACACAAACTGGCTTCACTGTTTACTGAGCCGGCGCAAACCCTAAGGGCATAGTGAAATGGAGAAATTCTCCGAAATAGATAGTGTATATGGGACTTCCAATTCAGTTGTGAGTCGATCCTTATGCCGAGAAATATTACCTCGGACGACGAGGCTAATACACCGTCTTCAAAGTTTACAACAAGATCTTCCCGCTGAGAAACAGCGAAATGGATGATTTGGGTCTTGCCCTCATTCAATTTAAGTTCGTTCGTTCTGAACCATGCGCTCACAGAGGACAATGCCTGTGCAATGGTTTCCCTCAAGACGTTTGTTTCCGTTGATCTTATTTCCAATGAAACATCATCAGCAAATAAGGCCATAGGATAATTAAATACCATTTATGTAAATTCAAAATAAGAGAGGCCCCAGCACGGATCCCTGTGGTACACCCCTGGTAACAGTGAGCCACCCAGACCCAATCCTGGTTCCCTCCCCATTCACTGGCACGACACTTTGTCTCCGGTTTGCTAGATAGGATTTAATAAGGCTCCAACAATTTCCTCTAAATCCCAAGTACTCCAATCTCTCCAAAAGGATTTTGTGATTAACGCTATCAAAAGCCTTGGACAAGTCCGTAAAAATTCCTGCTACTTGCTCTTTGTTCGACCAGGCATCAAGTATTTCACAAATCACCTGATATACGGCTGACCATGTCGATTTTCCTGTTTGATAACCATTCTGTCTATCTGTGATAAGTTTATTGTTTGTCAAGAAACCCATTCATTCTTCTATATATCAGTTTTTCAAACACCTTGTCCACATTCGAAATTAGTGCTATAGGTCTATAATTTGTGATGTCATGAATATCTCCTTTCTTGTACACCGGACATACAACAGCCGTCTTCAAAGTATCCGGAAAGGTGGACGTCTCGAAACATCTATTGACAATATGACACAGTGGGTCAGCCATACTCTGCGACCGCCTTAAGTACAGGAACGAATATTTCGTCATGTCCCGCAGACATGGTGTTCTTCAGTTCCATTATGGTGTTGAAGACCTCTGACGGTGTCGTCGGTTCCATAAAACACGCCTCCTTACAGGACATTTCTTCAAAATGTGCTGGCTGTCTATCATCAATATATACTATACCCCGGACGGAACTATACCCAGGACGTATCTGTTGATGTAGTCCAAGAGCTCTTTTTGGTCTGTTATTCCAGCAACTTTAACAGTAGCCAGAGAATTCCGTTGCTCCTTTTTTCTCCCTGCCATGTTATTCACCAATGCCCATGTTGCCTTACTTTTATTATCCGATAACAGAATGTAATTGGCATTATATGTCGTTTTAGCCGTCTTGATTTCACTTTTTACATAGTCTACGTAATTTTTATAGAGTTCTTTAGGTAACCTGTTTTCGATATAACCCTCCTATAATTGCCTGTATATAGACATCTCGAGGTGATAGTTCCTTAAAATTAATGGTAACTTGGGTTTCCACACCTCTATATCGCCAAAATTAACCTCTGCGGACTCATCACATTTTGATTTTAAAGTTATTCTGTTTCGCTGGCAGAAACTTTCCAACCATTCATTTGATGCTGCGTAACTTTCCATCTTTAAACTGCTCGGTGCCTCCAGTGCTTTTTATTTAAGTAGCGGTCCATTATTATTATTGCAATTGCTTTATTTCTGACTTTACAAAACCAATTGTAGACGATTTTATCCACTGCCAATCCTACCAACTTTGGAAATTTTTCGTTTTTGCTCCAAGTTAACAACTTCCTCAATCATCTCTTTTGATTTACCTTCATTTTTCATAACATCGTTAATTTGGGGTTTTCCAACCCCATATTTTTCGGCTAACTTTTTCG
The DNA here is from genome assembly GCA_935421215.2 of Melolontha melolontha. Classification (NCBI taxonomy): domain Eukaryota; kingdom Metazoa; phylum Arthropoda; class Insecta; order Coleoptera; family Scarabaeidae; genus Melolontha; species Melolontha melolontha. The sequence goes on from OW285235.1 coordinate 206,392,599, forward strand.
AAATTAACGCATACTTTTCGCTTTTCGGGATTATATTTAGTTTGTCTTTTAGCGAGGTACTTAGTTAAGAACCATTCGAATACGGAGACAACTTTAAACTAATCCAGTAATCGAAAGAATCTTTCGCATTCGTATAGAATTTTAACTAACCAAGTAAATGGAAGACCACGTTATGTGTAAACTTGTAGAAATAAAAGCGATCTATGTTTGCTCAAACATAAACATGCACTTATTGCGCCGGTAATCTGCTTTCGGGGCGTGTTAGGGACTGATATTGCATTCATTTCTTCGAGTTTAATTTAATTATTTGTACATACTAGGAATACATAATTACGGGCAATTTTGCATAAATATGAAATAATATTGTCCGGCGGATATCGCCAGGCAAATTTCTATGAAGATTGTCCGTAAAAGTTTCGGTTTATATAGCCGAGGTAGTTTTATAAGGGTGGCCGTAAATAACGGGTTTTCGTATATGGGAATCTCCTTATAGTCGGTTCGAGGAACTTTGAAACTGTGCGTTACGACAATTGGCTGGGTTTCATAGTCTATATGGCAAGGCTGGGAAAAGACGTCTGCAGCAATCGATTATAAGATCATTGTCACTCGGGCTTGGATTGCTTCAACATTCTCAAAACGTGTACCCTTGAGGTGAATTGTGTCAGTTTCGGATACAGAAGAACTTAGTTCGAGTTGAATCTTGCCGGTATAGTGGGTACGTGATCAAACGACCAGATTTTATTACCAGTCATGTTTATATCGTTGTGCGAGAGAAATTAGTTCACCGTTTGAGAATATTCCAGTCTTATTCTTCTAATTCGTTTCAATAGGAAATATACGACATATTTATAGAACGCAGTATTGACTGAGACAGAAGAAGGAACGAATTCCTATGAATTGTAACGTGCTATGCAGCAATACGCTTTTGATGCATGATGCGCTTTAGTTTTTAGTAGTGTGGGCGAATCCTCTCTGACCTAGTCACCATTCTGTCGTTTGCTAGTGTGATCATATTAGAAACACCACTATTCATCGCCCATGATAATTCTGTTTCAAAAACTATCCGCATATTTGACAGGCTTCCACACTGCCCTGAGGTGTCGCTGTTTTTGATTCTTTGTAAAAAAATATGGTATTATTTTCGCGCAATTCTTCATGCACAATTGTGTAAACATTACTATTCAGAAATTCTGCTATCATTTTATAGCTTATTCGTTGGCCAAAGACAAGAATAGCAGATAAACATTTTTTAAAATTCCATAGTGAGTGCACATTGTTAGCCTCCCCGGTTTTGAACTCTCTTAAAACGTGAAAACCATTCATGCCTTATCACATCCTGGCCATACCCTTGGTTGATCAATTCAAGTGTTTCAGTATTCTTTTTGCTCTGTAAAAATCAGAATATAATTGCCACACGTTTTCTATTTTGTAATAACGACAGCCCAACAAGACCAATGTTGTACAATCACCGTGCGCAAACGTTATATGATAGGCTTTTGGCTTTACGATAAACCGTACCAGTGCTATTAAATTATACAATTTACAATTTACAATTTGTATTTTCTTAACAAAGTAGTTTGGTTTCTATTTGAACCGACGGTGTATATAATTAATGAATATTTAAAGAATCTCTTAAACATTGCGAAAAACATAACTTGCTTATTTTTCTCGTCGGTTCGAGGAACATGTATACTTGTATGCAAATTAGTTGTTTAAAAATCGGATCGGAATTTATAAATATTTTTCCGTATGGTGGTATATCTTTTACTATGACTTCAGGCAGCGTGTGCTTGATATTGATAAGAAAAATTAGAAAGTAAATTCTAAGAATGGAATAAACGAAGAACCACATATCATAATAAACAATTATTTCAATTAAAAGTTCAAATAAATTTAATAGTTTATGTATGGATAACTATGAAGATGCTTTGAAAATAAAATTTAATTGATTTATTGATTAATGAATATCATTTATCTTATCGCTTGAATGTTCGACAGAAATAAAAGTGGAACCGTTTGTAATCCTTGCGTTCTTAATCGCTTCAATTAATTCAATGAAACCGAAAGCTAATTAATTTTTAAGAGTGTATTAATTAATTAATATGGTTTATAACTAATGTAAGGAAAGAATATTTCTTGAAATTTTAATGAAAATTGAAGTTCACATTTTATAATTCACTAACTGAACCCGAAAATACTTTTGCTATTGCTAGATTTGAGTATAAAATCTACACTTTGCGACAACTGATTAGTCTCGCAACAAAAATGCAATTTACAGAATTATTTTAGGTATAAAGTACACGTATATTTGTTTTATATAACAAAGAAGGCTTAGATAACTCGTTCAATATTTGTATTTTTCAGTTTTATTAGTGACTGTTTCAAGTGACTAAATCACGACAATGAATTAGCCTCACCAGTAAAAACATTGTTTTTAAATAAATTGTGTTAAAAGCAATAATAAATAGTTAAATTACATTGCGAGTGGAAGATCCATTAAAAAACGCATATCCGAACACGTAAGAGACGTAAAATATAGTAATAAAAACACAGGTTTTTCGACACAGTGTATCGAACAAAGCCATTTGCTTGACATTAATTGCTCCACCGTGTTACATAACGTAATAAAAAGTAGAAGACTAGACTTATTAGAAATACTAGAAATTAAAAAAAGCGCAAAAACAAAATATAATAATTACGAATACACAGTTAGAATTTGTTAACACCCCCATAATAGACACGATTGTAAATATATCTTAACCATCACCCCAGCACTAAAAAATAGGTATAAAAGTTAAAAGGACACGTATTGTAAGTTAGTTTTATGATACTCTTTGACAATGGCATAACAGCCGAAACATATGTTAGAAATAGATCTAATAAAAAATTGTGAAATAGCCAAGTGTGTTTTTATAATAAATTTGTTAATTCTAATTCCTGTTGCACTGCCAAAAAAATCAAACAATGTGGCGAGTGTGAGGTCTGTACAAGGAATAATTAAGAAGTATGCACATCTAAAGTGGCGTAAATTACAGAAAAAGCCGGTTTTAACGCAAAGACATAAAGGAAATAGACTAAACTTTGCGGGAAACCATGTGGGCTGGATTGATTAGTGGCGAACAGTTATTTTCACGGACGAAAAACGATTCTGTTTGGTTGGTCCCGACGGATATTTGTATTATTTTCATGACTTGCGAAAAGAAAAGTTTGTGGCTCGATATCATAACAGGCAAGCCGGGGTAATGGTATGGGGTGCCATTTCTTATAACGGCATGGTGCACCTAGAAATTTGAAATGGTATTCAAAATGCCTGAACGTACAGAGACCTATTAATAAGAGTGAAACCCAACATAGACAGGACCATGGGAGGTTTACCATGGATTTTTCAACATGATCACGCTGCGACTCACATCGCACGGATTATTAGTACCTGGTTTGATGACCAAAATATAGAAGTCCTAAAGTGGCCTAATCCATCATCAGATTTAAATATTATTGAAAATATCTGGGGATGGCTTACGAGACGATTATATGGTGATGGTCAACAGTGTCTCTGTACAACTAAGCAACGAAATAGAGGCTGCTAAGAAGGACATACCCAAGAATATTTAAACACTTTCTTCAATTCCTTACCAAATCGAATATTTGAGGTTATTCTCAAGGGGGAAAGTCACACTTATTATTAATATTGTTACGTTAATTCGTTAGTTCTACAGCTTTCAATTATGTAGTACTATTTCCATATACACAAGCTGAGTTGCCATTTTTTTGTGCGAGGCTATTCAGATATCCTGGCAGCTATGCCAACTGTTTTAATTGAAGTGCGATTTATGTTAAAAATTTTATTTAATATTTTAATTCAATTATAGTTTCGAGCAATATAACGACAAAAATACTATAGTTGCCTTTATTCCTAAAATAATTGTGTAAATTGTATCTTTTTTAGTGAGGCCAATCAGTTGAGGCGCAGTGTACATGGGTGTATTTTTTAACTTGAAACTTTCAAATATTTCGAAAAATAAGCAGTTCACGAAAAAATATCCAGACTTAAAATTTAATAATTCAATAGAGAAAATACATTTGTGCTAGAATTAGTTCCTCTCTCTGTAGATGTGGCGGGGGTAACTTTGAAATCTTAAATAGGAATCCGTATATTTTATTACAGATTCGAATTCTACTAGGAAATGTACGTAGGATTTGTCTGAAACACTTTTTTCAATTCAAGATGAATGGTGCTGTAATTGATGAAATTCAATTTTTTTTCAATTTCTCGCACTGAGAACCTATGCTTACAATTCTTCAATACGTGTGCAATTAAAAATGCGTTTTGTTTGTAAATAATCAAAATTAGCCTTAGAAAAACTTTATTATAACCCAACAGCAACAATAAATGCATTGAAGTCGAAGACCATAATTTTGAACACTTAGTTTAATTGAAAGATGATGAGGCGAGGGGAAATCTAGTACTCTGATAAGTGGATAGCGGAGGGACATAGATAAATAGAGCACCATGATATGCTAGAGGCGAAGAGAATCAAGTTATACCAAGGTGGTATAACAATTTTTATATAATATAATTTTTTTAAATGTAAACTTATGGGAAAAATTTAATTTACATTCAATTTCAAATTCAGAAACAAAACGATGTTATTGGAATTCGTAAAAAACTCTAAAAACAAAAAAAAATGGAACGAAAGAATAAAAGTTAATAACGCGTGACACCTCCTCTAGCTCTGATAACTGCTTGATTCGCCGTGTCAAGCTCACTATCTAATTTTGGATTACATCTTGGGGAATATTATCCCACTCGTAAAAGAACTGCTTGTTTCAATTCCTGGAGATTAATAGGAGCTCGTAAATGTCGCCTTACTGATATTTTTACAGTATCCCATGCGTGCTCTATTGGATTTAAATTTGGACTTCGTGGTGGTCAGTTAATAACTTGAATATTGACCAAAAGTAATCCAAAACTTGTCGGTAATGTGGGGGCCTCACATTATGCTGAATGAAAATAAAATTATTTCCTATAAATGATGCAAAAGGCATTATGTGGTTCTGAATAATGTTCTCGAGGTAATATCCAGCATTCATTGACATTTGGCGAATAGGGATTAACTCTGTTCAGGCGTCAAAGCAAATAGCTACCCAGAACATTTTTGATCCCCTACCTAAGGGCTCGCTTTGAAAGATTGTGCAATCACGATATTTTTCTCCAATTCTTCGCCATACTCTTTCGCGAACATCTGGTGATTTTAAACTTACCCTGGTCTCGTCTGAAAACAAAACTCGCTTCAAATCTTCAACTCTCCAATCTGCATGATTTCTGGCAAACCTCAAACGTTGTACTCTGTGTGCTGCGGTAAGAAATGTTTCAATTGCAGGCCTCCTACTAGTCAATCTTACTTCCCTCAACATTCTCCTACAGGTAACGCAGAAATTCTAACATTTATGACCGCTTCGAGCTGGTTACTGAGTTTTGTCCTTGTTATTCGACTATTTCTGAAAGTTTGTAGTTGCAAAAAATGATCATCTCTCGCACTTGTGAGTCGTTTTCTACCTTGATCATGTCTTCTCGAGTCCGGTTTCCTTCGATCTTCTAACTATCCAACTGATTGTCGAGTGATTAACGCCCAGCAAACATAACATAACGCATTATACGTCCTTCTTCTAACAAAGTTTAAGCTTTTACACATTCATCATTGGTTAAATAATGGGGTCTGTTCATGATTTTGAATTTAAACTTTATTAACTTAAATTCTATACACGCGAAAAATATTAACAAACTCGTAATTAAAACTTGAATGATGCCTGAACTGTAAGTTCAACGACTCAACAAAATCTGTTTAATAAAATTTGACATTATCTTTCGACTTTTTCACCAGAAATGTCGAAATTACTTTGCAATGAGATGAAGCTACTAGATTAGTTTAGATATAATCAAAAATTTTTCGAAAATACAAAAATTGTAGAAACTACATCAGCATTTAGTTAATTGAGTTAATTTAGAAGATTAATTTGTAATAATATAAAATATATTAAGTAAAAGAAATTTGAATGAATTTATATCAATTTACTAATACAATCGAAAATAGAAATATAAGTGAGAGCCGTAAGATGCATACAAAGTAATAGAGTAATAAACCGAAACGTTTAATTATATAGTTAAAACATCTTAGTCTCTGCATGAATTGAGACATGATAATAAGTATAATAAAACTTGTTAGCAAATATCAAAGAAACCGACAACTATAAATGTCAAATAAAATCTTTACATATTAAAGTGCTATTCTTCTTATTACTAACACTTTATTATAGCCGTTTAATTACAATAGAAGATAGGTTTATAATTATTATGCCTAAGATCTACACTATACCCTTAATATATGTGGAGTATGTAATGCAAATTAAAGATAATTGATAAGTATATAAGCTAAATCGTAAGCAGTCTTTTGCATTAATTAATCCGTACTCTTAAAATTTAGACTATTATTTAGTATATTAAATTGCCTATATTATCAAACTACAATATCTAGCGCACTCCTATTTATAGAAAACAGACAATCGATAAATTGCATATGTTATCAAACTACAATATCTAGTGCACTCATATATATAGAAAACAGTCAATCGGATGCTTTGTTTATACTTGTATTCCTCAAAATAGTAGTTTACGATACAAGTGTTAAAATTACGATTTTATTTTTCGAGTAAGAAGTTTGCAGAACGAGCGATAGCGAATGAAGCAACTTACGAGAAAAATAAAATAGCGTTTTAACTGGTGGATTGTACAATATTTTTCGTAAAATTGTCCACTGAGGTTTGTATACTATTTTACTCACGATCGGTTAGTAATTAAGTATTAGATAAATTACTAATCAATAAGATTCAAATATGTCATACAAAATTTCATGTTATTTTGATAATAGTATATTAAAATGTCATAAGAACTCCCGACCTATTGCTTCATATAGAAGAAACGCGTTAAGTTTGATTGTACGTCATTGATGACATTTACATGTTGTCATAACTGTATTAGAGAAACTAAAAAAGTTGGTTTGTTAAACTATATTTGAAAGCTTTTATTTTATTAATTTAAATACAAAACGTTATAAATTGATGAAAATTCATGGCAAATAAATACATCATTTCCGTTTCAGTATTAAATGTTTCGCTATTTTTTATATTTTTAACAGAGTAATAGTTACTTGCGGTGTTGAAAGATAACATATCTGCCAAATAAGCCTAGTTTCATGTATATTTTTCCCATTTACTTTGATTGTTTAAAAACAGTTCCTTTTAGAACTACATTGTGGTTTCTGTAAACAGTCGAAGCAATTAATTGCTTCATTATTGACCTTTTACAGTTGACATCTTATAATATTATAATTGACATCTTGCCAGCAACATGTCATCATGGATCTATTATGGCGTACAATTGAATATAACTCGTTTTCTCTATGGATGTACGTGTTAACCATCACGATATAATCATATATAATATTATTGATATAATGAATGAATGTTTGATGACTTGTTACTAAGCGAAACAATTATAAGTTGTTTATAAATGTTTACTAGAAACTACAAATAATAATCGTTTTTGAATAATTTAATATTTTGCATTTTTATTTAATCAATAATTCACTTTCTGCCATCCCAATAGCAACACATTTTACTTTTAACACTAGTGTAGGAAATATTTTTCATACAAGTGTTAAAAACTTAAAAAAAGGTATATAACCCCTTACCACAATTATTAATCGTATCCTAAATACGTATTTCGACAACAAAGTTGTCATCATCAGTAGGTAAAACCACTAATCAAGGTGTCGCACATGGGGCACAGTAAAGCTAGCATAACAGCTTACGCTTTACACGGTGTCCACGTATACACTAAATGAAACATGCAAAAATATCGACCGAAAAGGATCGACAAAAAATTACCTCTCTTAAGGAAAAGGCACCCACATCTGTTTATAGTCCAGTTTGAAACGTCCACGACCTTTTTATTTACGTTTCTAAGAATGAAAAGGGACAGGTGAAGGGAATCGGTCCTTTATCTCTGTTCATGGAATTTTGTTTGTTTTTAGCGATATGTATACCTTCGTAGGCGTCAAGATCACAGGGGTTATTAGTGGCCTTGGCAACCCCCGCGATCTTGACGCCTACGAAAGTATACATATCGCTAAAAACAAACAAAATTCCATGAACAGATGCAGCATGATCCTTCAATCAGCAAGAACCTGTACATATTGCTATGGATTTTTCCCTAAATCATATTTAAAATTTATTTAAAAATGTACATTATTTGTGGATATCTGTGTATATCCGATATGTATTTCTTTGTGCTAGGAGCAAAAACTTGTATTTTTGAAGGCCGGCTTTATGTGAACGCGATTGCGGGTGATGTTGAGGGGCAGACTAAATTATACCCTTACACAAGTACGTTGTAATTCTTTGAATATATATATATATATATATATATATATATATATATATATTTGATTAAGTTCGGATTGTGTTAATTAGTTGTTGTATCTTTTATTCAATTCCCGTATATTGTTCGAGAGTTGTTATTCTCGTAATTTGTTGGTTTTTAAGATTTAATGACGTGTCTTGTGAGTCTCCTTAAAAACTGTAAGTTCTTTTGATATTTTTATGAATTCATAAAATTTTGATTAATATTATAAGATATTTATATTGTATTCAATTTGTTATTAAGAGATTTATTATTAGAAGAATTAAATGATAAAGAATATTTTTAAAATTTCTATGTAAAAAAATATTATAACTGTGAAAATTTTATACGTTTGGAAGTCAAGGATTTTTTTTTGTATGCGTTTGATGTATCGCGCATGTGGTAGATTTTGATAGTGTTTTCAAGTTTATGCAGTGTGGTTCTCTGGGGAGAAATTAAAAATAATCTTTGATATTTTTTAAAATAAGTTTGTTCGGAAGTCTTGGAGGAAGTTTTAATTCACTTAGCTGTAATATTCAGTGAATTGTTTTACCTCAGGAATTGTTGAATGATGCAATATTAATCTTTATACTCTATAAAGATAGTTTTTTTTTTTTGTATTAAATATTCATTTAAATTTTATCTTGTGCTCGTTTAATTTAATAAACCTTTTACTGCGCATTTATTATTGAAACAAGTAACTTATTAAAACTTAAACATAACATTTGTCAAGTACATTTGGCTGGCGCCTAGTATTATTGCAGTTCGACGTTTTTCCGATTGGAACCTTGAGAAGAAAGAAGTCTCATTGTTGGATATCAACTGGCTGAGTATCCTAGTTGGGTAGATTAGTTGTGGATGGTGGTGCAGTAAATATATAAACCACAATTCATAGCAATATGTTATTTGTAGAGAACGGACGCAATTTCCATAAAGCGCAATCGGCAATTGGAATTGTGTATAACGTCGCTCAGTACATCTCGGCGTCATTCAATGAAGTATTTGTTTGACTTACTCGGACACCTGGTCTCGCCGCGATAACAATGGACAAACCAGCTATTGTATTCGAAGAATATAGTGTTTTTAAAGTGTTTTCATGAGCGTAGATAGAAGCAGGGTTTTTATAATGTATTTTATTTATTAGTTTATATTTCGTAAGATAAATAAAGTGCTGTGAGTAAGTTTCTTGTTTTCATAGTTTTAACTGTTAATTACATCGTAATTTTTGTGATAGATCCTGTTTAATATCGTTTGATTGAATCTCTTTCTACCAATTATTTCGACGTAAGAGTGTGCATTGAATTTCGTTCAGTTTCAATAACTTACGCACACATTTTTAGTTTTCATTTATTTAGATCTAGAGCATTGTTTAAGTTACTTTTTCAGACATGATATGGAAGAATGTCGAGAACGGCATTGTAAAACAATGGCGAGTTGGATTGACGGTCATACTGATTGTATGTCCATTGTCAGTGATTCCGAAATTTATTACAAAATCCGTAAAATATCGTCAAAAATTCGTCACTTAGGATCGCAAACACATCTGAACTCTGTAAAACTTTTATGGCGGCTAATATTCCATTAAATAAACTTAGAAATCCCACTTTAAAAATATTTCTTCAAAAATATACTGGTCGAAATGTTCCTGATAAATCAACTTTACGCAAATATTATGTTTCTTGGTGCTATACGAGAACAGTAGAACGCATTAGAAGCCATCTTTTAAATCAATACATATGGATAAGCGCCGACGAAACGGTGGATATGTTAGGACGCTGTGTGGTAAATGTTGTAGCTGGTGTACTACATCCAACTATTCCCTATAACTCATATGTAATAGCAACAAGTGTTATAAATAGAGTTGATGCGGAAACAGTTGCTGAAACCATTAAGGAGAATATGCAAAAAATGCTTCATTCGGACGCCACGTACAAAGAAAAAAATACTTTTCTTTGTCAGTGATAGTGCTGCGTATATGTTAAAAACAGGCAGACTATTGAAGAAAACATATCCTAATATGCTGCATATTACTTGTGTAGCACATGCTCTCCACAGAATCTGTGAATATATCAGAGACACTTTTCCGGAAGTTGATAGACTTGTATCAGCTTTTAAAAAAGTTTACTGAAAAGCACCATAGAGAGTAGCTCTTTTCAGGGAAAAATTTCTATCTCTGTCACTGCCTCCCACTCCAGTAATAACTAGATGGGGAACATGGCTGGAAGCTACTAGTTATTATGCTTGAGAATTTCGATAGTCTAAAACATTTCGTAACACTGCTAAAGGAGGATGCTAGAAGTATTGGTGAGTGCAAGGAGCTCACAAAAATCCCAAATTTAAAAAATCAGTTGTACTTTCTTCACGAACACTTTGAAAAATTGCCAAAACTAATCTCTTATTTTGAAAATCGAAATCTCAAATTAAATGACGGATTAACCACATTAGATGTGGCTGTTAATAATTTGAAAAGTATTCCAAGTGACTTCGGATGTGGCCTTCGGCAAAAGTTTGAAGCAATTCTTAATAGAAATCCAGATTTAATTACATTGCGGCAATTATGTATGGAGACAATTCCACAAAATTTAACGGCTAAATATGAAGAAATAAAAGAATATTTCCAGTATGCACCTATAACCAGTTGCGATGTAGAAAGGACGTTTTCTATTTATAAGGATGTACTTAATTCAAAGAGAACAAAATTGACAGAAGAAAACCTTGAGAAACTATTGCTAGTCAATATTAATACTCCTTTACTCAACTTGAACGACAAAATGAACAAATAAAAATGTTCCAATTATAGAAATAAAATTAAAAACTTTAAAAATACAACTTTTCAACAAATACATATGTATTTCGTAAATTTATAGATCACCACCCGTTCGTTTTCCAATTATATAAATAAAATTAAATATTTTAGAAATACAGCCTTTCGCCAGTACTGCACTGGGTGGTAAGCGTGTCCGTTCTCTAGTTATTTGTATTGATGCCCCTTTGTTTGTAAATCAGTGGTATTTCACTTCCTGATTAATGTAACTTTTTTTGTTAAAGAAACTGAACTCTTGTAATCCGTTCGGCTTTCATTCCTAGTGAAATTTATTAGGGCGATTTTATCCTATTGAAGCGGTTTTTGTTATTTTTGAAAGTTGTCTGCATTAGGTCAGTTTAATAAATAATTCGTTCTATTTGTCAAAGTAATGAATATCGGTTTGGTGTTATATACATTTTATAATTTATTAAATGTCCGCAGATTTGTGTTTTCGTCTTTTTCGGTAATATTTAATTAGATTCATTGGTTTATTAAGTTTAAATTAATAAGTGCATATCTTTCAACGCCGAATAATATAAAACGCACATAAAAATATGTGGATGCGTAGGGAAAGTATTTATTTTTTTAAAATAGTTCTTATAATCGGACGATAGCAAATAACACGAGAAAAAAGGTTATCTCAGTCCGCATATTACGTGTACGGTTATCTTTTAATGTTGTATCCAATGAACTTATCATCGTACTGCAATTACGACATCCACAATTGATTTATGATTGAAATAATAGTTTTGTTTAAGCATACGAAAGCACAATGAACCCTCTCAATACGGCATAAATGCAAGCACATGCATACTTTACAGGAAAATGTGATCCATGAATACAAAAGAACTGTGAGCATGTTGATGTGCTTTTTTATTTATTCAAGTAAACGCATTTCTCCATAAACAATAAGAAAAACACCTGAAAATAACAGCAGTCGTAGGATTACGGGGCTCTTCACCTGTGACTCACGTGTTCCTTTGCTTGGAACGGTCGCTTTGTTCAAAAACATGTATTCATTTGCATCGCATAAAAGTACATAGGAACCAACAAACCATATCGTTTTCGAGAACCGTAATGTGAAGTTATTTTTTCCATGTTGACTTTCAGTATTCTCCGTTGCACTTGAACTTGATTTGTGGCATCATTAAATTTAAACACAAACGTTAACGATAAAAGTGCATTAATAATATGTTTTATTTTTATTTCAATTGAATGTATTTGCCAAGAGTTTTAATGTTCCGAATGGAGGCAGTTTGTGAATTTGAATAATATTGTGATGGAGTTGATCATTACTTGTTCCATTTAATAGAATGCATAGAAACACTTGGAATAAAACACGTGTTTGAATATTCAAAAATATATTAAAACTATGACAAGTTATTTTCACACAGTGGCTGCAACCTTATGAAGTATATAATATGTACTAATTAAATTTAAATCTAAATGTACGCATTTTCGTATTACAGATGAAATTAGTGGGAGTAGTCTCTGTTAACGTTGCATAAATTTAAGAGTGGGGGGCTACATACATCCAATTGTTTTTTTAATAATAAGTCTGTGTTTTTGAATTTATTAATGTACAGGTCTGTGCAATAAATTGGCGTACACTTAATATACACTAATTTAAATCAGGCTTTTGGTTTCCATAATTACGGGATAAATATAAATGTATATAGGCTTTGACACTTCCATTTGTCATATCGCGTCAAATTAATTTGTCATACTTGACAGACAGATATAGATCGAAATATGCCCGCGCATTTAGATTTGTTAAGAAAGGCTCGCATTATAGGGAAATTTGAAGTTAACTGGTAAATTAGAGCAGTAGCACAGCAATTTGGCATCAATAAATCTACTGCGCTAAAAATTAAGAAACGGTGGGAGGAGGAAGGAACAGTTTCGAGAAGACGTGGTTCTGCTCGTCCAAGAATATCGACACACGAAGAAGACGCGCTGCTTTTGCGGCATTTGAGGGAAAACCGTTTTAATACCGTTAATAATGATAAAATTGCAGTAAATTTTCTTGGATCACGATCCACAGCTAATCGGAGAACTCAAGAATCAAACTTGAAAAGTTGTGTGGCGGTTAAAAAATTATCGCTGACAGAAAGAAGTTCATAAACAAGCTCAATTATTATTTTTCTTAAATCATGTTTATAGGGAATTGCCTTTTTGGCAAAATGTCATATTCACCGATGAAAAACTATTTCATTCTACGTATAATGGTCGTATACATGTGTATAGACTGCCGCATGCACTATTTAATGAACATATATATATCCAGTACAAAGGAGTGGACGGTTCAACGTAAATGTATGGAATTGGTGCAGTTATAAGGGGCTAGTAGTTTGTTACAAAGTAGACTGGCGGTTCAATGCTGACGACTATACTCATATATTAGAAAATATAATGCTACCGTCTGTTCGACAATTATATCTGGAAAATTTTATTTACCAGCATGATAGTTGTCCTGTATATACGGTTAATGTTGTTAGAACATCCTATATAAGATGTCCCGTATCGTTATGTCCAAATTTTAGGACTGTAAAGTAGACTTCTTTTCAAGTAACAAAGACGCAAGGCTTGTGCCCGTAAGCCAACAGAAGAAGTACTTATCCGAATTTCATACTTGTTTTGTCGAATTTGCTCGGCAGCTAGGTGAATACGATCCAACAACTCTTCTCTTGTGTTCGAAACTTTCGCGTAGACTAAATTTTTCATGTACCCCCATAAATAAAAGTTAAGAGGATTAAGATCGGGTGATCTGGGTGGCCATGCAACAGGACCACTTCGACCAATCCATATAGGATAATTGACGTTAACCCAATTTCGGACAGCCATTCCGAAATGTGGTGGTGCCCCATCCATGTGAAACTACATGTCTCGTCGAACATTCAGTGGGAGATCCTCTAAATGACCTGACAGTTCGTCAATAAGAAATTGAAGGTAATTGTCCGCATTTAACCTCCCAGGAAGAACGCCAGGATCAATCAACAAGCCATCGATTAGGGCTGCCCAAACGTTAATAGAAAATTCATGTTGAAATTTTCGATGGGCGTATAGCTTTGGGATTTTCTGATGACCACCTGTGCATGTTTCTCAGATTTGTAACACCACTTCTCGTGAACGTAAATTCATCTGTCCAGAGGACTGTTCTGCAGAAATTAAAATGAAGCCGTGACTGTCTTAATATCCAGGTAGAATAAACCAGCATAGTGGTCTGCCTCAAGCAAACCGTGCCCCCTGCGATAGTGATATAGATATAAGCCCTGACGTTTTAAAATTCGCCAAACTGTCGTTCGTGGCACTCCTAGTTGTCTAGCGATTCGACGTACACTGAGAGTTGGATCCCTTGTAACAATAGCTACTGCTTCTTCCTCTAAGTCTGCTGGCAAATTTACTCCTCTGTCGAAAAGATAATCACTTTTCATATCTATAATGAGGAAGCAATAAGGAAATTCATTTACCTGCACATCATTTCACATAATTTGGATAAAAATTTTTATACATCTAAAAAAGGTATTTAAAAATATTTTCATTTTACAAAAATAAGTAAGTACATATTAAAAAGGGTAAAACAAACAGCAGTTTTGCGCCAAAAGATAGGTAAAACATAAGCATTTTTCCAGTTTCAGTATTTGGTTACACATGTGTTCGTTCCTCTATTTCAAGTTATGGCTGATTAATACTTACTTTTTTGTTTATGTATGGGATAAATTGCTACTTATCGTACAATTTTTTTTTGCTTTTAGCAGAAATATGG
This sequence comes from Melolontha melolontha, assembly GCA_935421215.2. NCBI lineage: Eukaryota > Metazoa > Arthropoda > Insecta > Coleoptera > Scarabaeidae > Melolontha > Melolontha melolontha. Next base: position 206,407,629 of record OW285235.1, read on the forward strand.
TTTGATTACAGTTCAGATTTCATTGTAATTGAAAAAAAAAATAAATAAATAAAGAGAAATTGCTTTCATGGGAACCTCCGTGTGTTCAGTAAAAACAATTTTTTTCGTAAATGTCTGAACACAATAAGCTTAAACCCTCTTTTATTAGCATAATATACATTAAATCTTTTACCTACACTTACATAATTACATTAAAAAAATTATATAATCATTTCCTACTTAGAAATTTTATTAATATTCTGCGATTATCACAATATCTGGTAGTTACTTGAGACCTGGGACGTCGAACAATTTCTGAGGACCTGAAAGAACTTACAATTTCATGAATGTATATGGTAAACATTATTATATAATTATATTTAGTTTTATTTTATTTTATTCACTATATTAACCAAACTATACAATTTATAAGTATAAAAAAATTATATCTAACACATCACACACACACACGAATCTAAATCAAGTACATCACTCACACATAACTAAATTAAACACACCATAGTTCATTATGTTACATATTGTTCCCGAATATATATATTGATAACTACTCATCTTCAAGATCAGAACCTGAATCTAATGAAAATTCTGAGGATGACCCAGTATTTACAGTATAACTCAAATTTTCTAATACATTTTCAACAATATTATCTAAATCATACATTTTGTTTTCTTCTGTTATAACGTGATGAATGCTATTTTTCCATGCGTCAGCATCAACCATGTCGAATCCTTCTAATAATAAATTTCTTACTTCGTCCAATTTAAATGTCTTATTATTGGCCGCAAGATGATGCTTGACTTGAGCCCATAAAAGTTCAATGGGGTTAAGATTACAGTGATATGGAGGTAAACATAAAACTGTACGGCCACTTTCTCAAGCTATTACATCGACCACGTATGAAACTGGATGACAAGATGTGTAATTTTTTACAAGCTCAAACAATTCAATCTTTAGCATGGAATTATCAGCTAAAATTCCTTTGGTTAAAAGCCATTCAATGAGTGCCTCCTTTTTCCATGATAAAGTAGGTGACTTTTCAGTTTTAGTAGAATGATAAGGCGTATTATCCATTACTATAACACTATTGGGCTCGAGAGAAGGTAATATATTTTGCATCCATGCGATTAACACCTCACTATTCATATCTTCATGGTAATCTGCAGTTTTCTTGGATTTAAATAATAACAAACCCCTATTCATAAAACCAGTTTCGCTGCCAATGTGAAGCACAATTAGTTGATTTCTTTTGCCAGATGGATCTTTTAAACCAGTAGAAAGACCTTCAACAAATGCTTGCCTTGGATTAAGTACCGTTGTATCTTTCCATATTTTTGCTTTTGTATAACCTGCATTCATCCATGTTTCATCTAAATAATAGATTTTTCTCCCTTCTGCAGGAAACTTTCTTATACTTGTCAAATAACGACGTCTCCATAAGATAATATCATTTCGTTCAATTAATATGTTATTTCGTGTGCGTTTTTCCTACTTGAATCCTAGTTTCTTTAGGAGGTAAACTGGCATCCCCTCTAATAGCTTCACATATTTTTGTGCAAGTTGGTAACTCATTTTTAAAGAAAAATGAATGCACGTGCCTTCTAATTGTCCTTTTTGATACCGCATCTAATTTATTGTAACCATCTAGGCAACTTCGTTTTCTTAAAGGCGACTGTGTAGCTCCAGACATTTCAATTTCCTTAATAATGTCAAACATAGTATTCCTACCAATCCCTACTTCCCTTGAAGTTTGACGAACAGCAGCTGTTTTGGACATAGTAGCTTTATTCTTAAAATACACATTGTAAGCCATCTGCCTCTGTCCACTTTTTACATATTTTCCTTTACGATTTTTTGATGGACCTGGTAAAGCTGCGTCATCCATGCTCTAAATGATTGCGATTAAATAAATGAAATAAATTAATGAGTGATAAAATATTTTTAGAAAATGATATTTTCACTTTATAATTAAAGAACTATCTTTAACGAATATTAATAATAAATAGCACAATAAACAACTATAGATCGTTCTAACCTCCGTATTCAGTATACGTCTTATGGGAATTTGTTTCATGGTTGCCAAATCATCCAATCAGCCGTACATTACCATTTCCGGTTAATTATTTGACATTTCACGCGATCAAATCATAACCTTTATTTACGTTTTTTGACGTTGAAGGTGCAAAATTATTGAGATTCATATGACATTTTGCTTATTATTTTATTAAAGTAACTAAATTTTAACAGAGTGCATAGCGAATTCGCTGCACGTAAAATTATAGGAAAGAATACTACAAGGAAAATAGCTGTATTTCAATATTTATTAACAATACTACACACATTTCTAAACAAATATACATATGAACGATATCTATGCAACGTACAGTGAATATTTACTTCGATATTGGGGTGTTATGCAATTTATTAAATTAAAAACGATGATGATCCTTTAACAAATAATAGTTTCCACTTTTGTAACAAAAAGAACTGGAATCATACAAATACGTATATTTTTCCTATTATATTTATATTTATATCTTTTTACATTATACTTCGTCCTAATTTTTGAAATTCGAAACCCATATCGCGTAACAATCTATGTAAAGTTGTTCGACTGAAGTTAGGAAGTTCATCATCAGCATTGACAGCAGCAAGAATTGTATTTAATGTAGGTGACATATTCTGTATAAAAAAGCCATGCACTTTACGTCGAAATAGCTGCTTGCGTGTTCTCATCATATGTATGTAGTCGATCATTTAGTTGTATGCCTTTCCTTTTTTTAGGTTTTGTTGGACTTGATAATAAACTAGTTCGTTGCTCCTGATTTACATGATATATTGCACGGTCTGAGATACCCAAAGCTTTACTTGCTTCTTGAACGGCAGCACTCACATTCATTGATTTATTGAAAACATTTGCAATCATACACTTCTCCTTACGGCCAAATTTGTCTCCGTTGCGCCTTTTCTTCCTACAGGCTTCATTAATGCAGTGAAAACTGTAATTACATTTATATTATGTTATAACGTTTATAAAAATCATATAAAAACTATATAAACAAATTAACAATTTAACGAAATATTTTAAAAGTAGGACGATGACGGTTGACAGTTGATATTAATAGACAGATAGATACCGTTGTCGATGCCGACAGCATATGTCTATAAGTTGCAACATAGCAACCGGAAGTGAAGATAGCGTTAATGACGGCAACTAAGGATAGTAAGAGATAAAAGTTGCTATTATATCTCATACTTAATACGGAGGTTGGAACGATCTATAGTAAAACATGCAATTGACTAGGACTGATAGAAATACCGGTCAGTATTGACAGCAAAACGATAATTTGACAGAACTAAATAAACATAATTTTGCCTGCATAAAGGCGGCCTCTATTTTAGGAAATCACAAGCTCTTATTTTAAGCCCTATCTTTCCCAACGGTTTATTCTTATTTGGAATGGACATTAGATGGATTAAATCTTTCCATTTTTCATACTTTGTCTTTTTATTTCAAGGACAGCCTATATAAATACTTTTTACATCCGCTTAGAATTGTTTTGGGCTAATTATGAAATATTGCTAAATTCAATCATAATGAGTTCATTAACACGCGTGCATATGTATGTCGGTCAAAGAATGTCTAGATATGTTTAGAAATGGAATTTTAAATGAAGGCGAGTATTTATTAACATAAAATTTTAATATTTATTATTTAATGTTAACGCGATATTTATAGCCAATACTAAACTAAAGTTTTTCACGTAAGTTGTAAGAAGATTTATGGCTACATTTAGTAAACGTCAATAAAAAATTAAATATCTCTATATTTATTATATATTATTAAAATTTTAGCAAGAAAAGCTTGTAGAAATTATTAAAATACCTATGGTGTTTTCTCATTCAAGTTTATGGACATAGTATATAGCACAAAGTGTGTCTTTGAATAATAAAAACCGTAGAGTATCCAAGCTATTAAAAAACGCTATCAAATTAATAATCAAAGGAAGGCTGTTTCTCTTTATCTTGACTCTAATAAAGTAATATGTAGTCAATACATTTTTGCATATGTGAAAACCACTTTTTCGGTCAATGAATAAGATAAACTCCATAACTTATCCTTTATAGGAGGAATCAAAAAGAAATCATTAGATGCTAGGTTTGCTAGAGGTATATAGGACGAATGATCAATTATTTCAATATTTTAGGTACGTAGATATATACTTAACATTGGCTTACTCTTCTGCTTAATACTGTTCTGCTGTATGGTATCGAAGATCTCACACCATGTTAATAGATATACAACTTAACGATACAATGAAGATCGTTACCGGTATAGTGAAAACATTTAGAGACTAGCACATACGTCATAATGCGCTATGAACCTATCACGGTTGGTCGAGTTCATTATATCCCATCTGATCCTAGGGGTATTTGTATAACAGTTGCGTGGCGATTACGATTAAGTTATACTGGTGTTTATGTTTTCTTTAACTTCAAATTAATAAAATAGAACAATTTGTTACTTTTTCATATAACATATAACGCGTGTTCATTTTAAAAGTCAATCTAGTAGCATGTGATTTACTGAGAACATTTTGAAGTATGTCGTAAATTAAAATTTTCTACTTAACCTACGAAGTCGTATATTTTGACAGTTTCATACATACAAATAAATAGCAAATGTGATTGACATTATCAAATGTCATTTGGATTTACGTTTACGGAACAACAAAGACATACTAATATATGTGCGTCTTATTCTATCAAAATTCCAAAGTAACCTAGATTGACTTTTCAAATGAACACACGATATGTACTGGTATTAACATACATGTATTAAACTGTTATTGTTTTTATTGCATATGTATTGTAATATTACTTGGCAAAAATAAAATTTTCTAAATAATTTCATCTTACAGATGTTAACTTGTATTAATTGTAACAATATACTCTCTAGACAACATGAAATATTTATATGTATCTTTATTGTAGCTTGGAATAAGCCAATATCTGTTTCAAATTATAATAATTCTGATTTGATAAATGTAAAATAAACTTTAACTGCTACGCTGAGTTCAAAATAATTTTCTAAAATAAGAAAGTTTATGAAGCGAAAAATTTATTGAGTTAATTTTATTTAAATTATACTAGCAATATTCACAACGAGGTAGATTTAAAGATTCACATTAATACTTCTGTAAATAGTAATTTGCTACCCCAATATCAATTAAATTCATTAGAAATATTGTAGTTTTATGAAAAAACATAATTTTCACAATTATAAAGTTTTTCAAAAATCACCCGTAATACCTCTGCACTCGAAATCACCTAAGCCTCTGGCACGTTTTGTTAGCGTAGCTTTGTGATGATGTGCTATTCTCTAAATGTTTTCACTCTACTCTTAGATCCACACCTAGTCTCTGGCTACAGTTTCTTTCCAACATTGCCCCACCAGATACCAGACGTCTGTAGCACAAACTTATTGGGCTATGATTACCAAAAACATTGATCTTCCCATATATGATGATTTGGAAAGCTTCTCCCGGACTTGACTGAAATCTAGGAGACGGATTTGGTTGATATGGAAGTTCAGCAGCACATCGGCTTAAGAGATAACTGAATACCCCTCATCGAAGAACATCTTGAATTGAGGTATAGAGATTTAATTTCTAATCCCTGCCGGGCGTAACCCCCTGATCTCAGCTAAATAGGTTCCGCGCAGGCTACGGAAGGTATAATCCAATGCTGCATAAATGTAGACTAGCAAATGCTAGCTTTTGTGACTCTGGAAACATGGAACAAACTATGGCCCAAATAGTAAATGACTGCGCCAGAAGAAGTGTTCCTGGTGACATTCACGAGCACAGCAAGGCAAGTCCTGCAACACAGGACTGGTTGAAAACTTTAGATGTTAATGTATAAATTTTTATGACCTACTAGCTAAACCTGGCCATGCTTTGCTGTAGCTCAGTCTGATATGAAATTATTGGGAAAGTAAATAAAAGTATTGTAGCGAACATAGATCCGCCGAGAAATCTCATTATTCAATTCAATACCCTGCCTTGCGTTGCTGTCGCCATGTGGAATGAAAAGAAAGAAAGAAAAAATATGTTTTTCAGAAAACATTATTTTTTATTGTAAAGCTAGTGGGTTGACCACATTTTTTGTTTGTTGTCTTCTGCAATAACGTAAAGGTTTACCGATTCTGAATAATTGCCCATGAGAAAACCGATCGTTTTCTAAATTCATTGGAAGTGGTACGTCTTCACCTTTATGAAGTCATCAGTTTCTTCAATTATATTTTTCATCAATTTTTTAACTACTACGCATAACTTTGGCTAATAGATGTTTCGGAGTAATATACGACGGACGTCTAGAAAGTAGTACCTATTTACATACAATTAAAAGAAAAGTGAAGGAAAGTAAATAATTATTTTATTAATGAAAGTAATACATTTACTCATTTTTCTATGTAGTCGCCGTCATTGTTGAGACATTTGTGGTATCTTGAAACCAGTTTGTTTATACCTTCTTCATAAACTTTTACCGCCAAATTATCAAGCCTTCTTAATGAAATTGCTCACTCATTTCATTAAGATTTACCCGCTGATCTTCCCTGATGAAATCATCTACACATTTTTTCAGGTCGCCGGTGATAAGGGAAGGGCGACCTGACCGCTCTTCATCGTGCACATTATTTTTTATCTTTTAAATTTTGTTCCCGTACCGTACACGTCAGTAATCATGTGATTAATTTCGCTTGAACGGACGTTTTCTGCATTCAAGAATCGTATTGCACATCGCATTTGACGGGATTTGCTATCATTTGCACTATTGTAAACAGTCATGAAACTTACACCACCACGCGGAGGAACTCGAACTTTCGCTCCGCAAATCTACGATGACAGTTGACACCTGCGTCGATTTGCTTTTAATTGGATCACTAGCGCCATCTGTATTAGTAAACGGGTATTACTTTCTGGATTTTCCTCGTAATTGGCACTCCACTTTTCAAATTCAGAATGTGTGATGGTAATCCGTGAACATCGAGCGAATTAAGAAATTTCGTTGGAAAATTCACTACTTCACATTGGTTCATTACGGGTCAATGGATTCGTATGTCACTAAATTTCTTTTCTCTTCTTCTTCTTTGTTATTGCCGCATATTTGTTTTAGTTATTTCCGAAACATACCGCTACTTATGTCGAAGTGCACTCAAGATTTCACCGGTGCGGGAAGACTTTTGTCGTTCCGTTTAAAGAAAAAAAAATCATTTTACTATAAAAACACTCATGTATTCGAATGCAACGTTGTGTCAAAATTTTAAGTCAATCAACCGACTACTTTTTGAGTTTTGCGAGCACAAACATATGCAGGCTGAATTTATATATATATATATATATATATATATATATATATATATATATATATATATATATTGAAATAGTTCTTCTTGGTAGTAAAAACTGGAAGAGAAAGAACGTTAATGTTAAAAATAAGACTTAGATTAAGGATTGCAAATGAAGACCGTACATTAATAGTGTGAGATATTAAACAAGTTAATACCGCGTAATTAATTGTAAAATTTATTTTGAATAATTTTTATTATTTATGTAGATCATTTTTCATTATCAAAATTATCTTGTGCGCATATGAAATTAATAGACATTTAAAGCAACGTAATTTCTATTTCATAATTAATATTATTTATTGTAAATGCTATATTGACACATATGAGATATAAAGTAAGTCAAAAAGGACAGATACAAATTTACATATTTGTAATAATGCAAAATAAACCATATAGAGGCCAAGGAAGAAAACAATAGATAGATAGCGCCGCTTGGGTTGTTGTTAGTAAACTACGTAAGAAATAAAAGTTAAAATTTTAAATATTATTAAATATAGTAAAATACCAGAATAATTGAAACATACATGAGTAGGTAAACCCCACCAGTTTTGTATAATACAAAGGTATTTTTAATAATATAAAATATTATTAAAAATCTGATGTGAAGAACACAAATACAGGTTCACTATCCCTCCTCAGAGACGTAGATACGTATTTCGCCTTTCTACAGGCTCATCGGTACGCCCCTGCTGGAGAAAGGATATCTTCAGACACATTCACAAAAAAGAACCACATCGCCACATCACAGAAATTATCCAGACCGAGCGTAGAAGTAAATCTCATCGGTACGCCCCTGCTGGAGAAAGGATATCTTCAGACACATTCACAAAAAAGAACCACATCGCCACATCACAGAAATTATCCAGACCGAGCGTAGAAGTACATTTACTTCTACGCTCGGTCTGGAGGAGGGGGAGGGATATGTTCGGACACGTTCACAAAAATATTAATAGTGAACCTGTATTTGTGTTCTTCACACCAGATTTTTAATAATATTTTATATTATTAAAAATACCTTTGTATTATAGAAAAATACAATTAAATGTTCTCAAAATAAGAAGAAAGTAATCACGCATCGTTATAACCATAAAGGGGAAGTGCATATCTGACATTTACGGTTAAATCCTTTATAAAACAACTGGCGTCTTTTCCTGTACTAAGACTTCCCTAAGAAACTTAAACCAAGCCTTCCTGTCGTTTAAATGATCCTGAATAATCCCTGAAACATATCCACAGACGTTGAAATACAAGTATTTATCAAATTGAATTATTTTTATATCAACATGTATACGACATATCAACATAACCTATTTATTGTATCATAATTATCTAATTGAAAGTTTAGAAAGATATATTAAGTCATGCTTACCTGAAATGAATGGTCTTATAAGAAATAATAATTTAGTAAATGTTTTGTACTTGCTAACACCACTGTTTTTGTCACTGTTATTCACACAAGTTATCTTATATTTAATATTATTATATCCACCATTAGAGTTCACAGTATGTCACGTGTTTAGATAAACGAAATCAGTGGATTTAGGAATGTTATATTAATCGCATTATAATTTTAAAAATAGAAACATTAAACTTAGATTTTTACAAACTTACTTACTACATTTTTATTTGTCTTCTATCTAAATTAATTCTGTATGCTTGTGGTATTTTGCATTTGATCTATTATCAGTGTGAATGTAAGATTTTTTATAATACATACATATCAAGATTTGAATTAATACGGAACCGGCTCCTGATGTATAAGAGATCATGTTCTACATGTAAACAACACAATTCTACACTACATTGTTAACTAAACTTATGTTAAGTTAGCTGGCGTCCAATTTTATAAAGTACTATTTAAATAATTTAATATTGTCTATATCTATCCAAAATATGAACAGTCATCACTAGAGCACCAATTTCCGTGCGCGCCATGAGCGCCGGTATGGGAGTGTAATTCGTAATATATTAGAATATGCGATAGAATAGGGACGCAACATGAACTTGTTGCCGCTATAAGTATAGAAGTAGAGACATTTATTCTTTCAGAAATAACTAAATATACATTTGGTTTTCTGCTATTAAAGTAATATGCATAAACACACGAAAAATAAGAATAGTACATATTATAGCAGCGTTGTATGTACCTATAAATAAAATGGAAAATGTATGAAATCAGTAATTGTGTGCATTGTGTGCAATCATTACTTAACAAGGTAAACGGCAGTGTACACACAATCATAGTTACACATAGTTCATGTATAAACTGTTGTCGATTAATTTTGTTATTACTGTGCTTCGAACTGCTTACGTGTTCTTTACAATGTGTTTTTGACCAACACATTAGATATGTATTGCATACTAAACATTTAATTTTTGAGCCATCGTATATTAAGTCCGGGAAATCCATAATAAACTTATTCACTTCGTCTGACAACGGTCGTTTTCTCGATTTATGTGTCGGCGACATTTTATTACGTATGCTTACACTTACATGCAGTCTAAGCAAGTACCAAACACATACTGAATGCTTTTTATTAGTTCTGATGCAATACAATCATCCTCACATCGGCGCACATGGCGCGCACGGAAATTGGTCTGCTCTAGTCATAACGACATCTTATAAGCTTAGGAACTTTGGCTTAGGAATATGTTATTTAAGGAGAGTTCACCACGTTAAAATTCATAGTATCTGGATTATATTATCTAAGGAGAATGGCTTGTTACCATTGATTGATTTCTTCGAAACATTTTTAACGGTTTATATTTAAAAATTTTAGGTATATTTTTCATCTATCACTGTCATTAAGCTTGTAAATAACTACGTTAGAATGTTAAACAAAATTTGTAACAAAATATCACGACCTGCTAGAGAGATATAGCAGAAACGGAACACCCCTTGTAATCATAATAGTAATTATTAAATTATTAATGTGATAAACTTGTCTTTCTGAGTTCGTTTAAATAAAACAAACGGTAATTAAAAACACAATATTAATAATAAATATACACTAAACACATTTAAGAACTAATAACAGTATTTATTTCACAATATTTATATATATTAGCATTTATTTATGTAACAATATTTGTCGTCGGTCGCTGATTGAATCACCCTTTTTGCGTTTGACCCCTATATATATATATATATATATATATATATATATATATATATATATATATCCAATGGGGAAACTCTCGAACGTTTTAGTATATTCTGTCCGGTCTTCTCCAGAAAGGCCTGGATGTATCAATGCATGAGTTACGTCATAATTATAATATAATTTACTACTTTATTTTAAAATAGAATAAGCAAATGTTTATTTACTTATCTATTTAATATAGTTATCATTTGACAGTAAGAACAAGAACTTAATACTCGTATTTTAATATTAACAAGTATTCAAACTGTTCTGCAGATTCTACGCAGCATATTTGTTGATTACGTCATTTACCTCTAAACTGATCAATGCTAAAGATATACCTGCATTATTATAAAACGTTCATGTGTTTGCTGATATTTCCTTACATTATAGTATATTCTGCATACATATCTGACTAACATATCCGCTTATTTAAAAATACAAATAGAATTTTTTTTTACATATCCTGTGTGCATCCATATACATCAGCAATCGATAGTAACATTTCGCGGCATTCGCTAAAACTTTTGTCGTGTCAAGTTTAATAGCACACTAGTAAACGTTATCTAATTTAATGACTGGGTTTTGTGTGTAAATTTTTCAAGACGGAAATTTGTTAATTAAGGATATTGTGAAAACCATGCTATGGAAATTACCTTGAATAATTGTCAATAACTCATGTGCCTTAATATACTTTTCAGGTTTTAAGCAAATTTAACTTACTCGAATGGTTTCTTTAATTTTTTAATTTACTAATGCATGCATAGAAAATCAGCCAATTTGTGCGTAATAGTCCGCCACGATAATGCTTTTTTTTAAATTTTTATTTGATTATTTTTCATTGAGTACTTTTGTAAAAAAATAAGTAATAACGAAACACACAGAAACAAGAAAAATTCCTAACCGCAATCTAAATCAATAAATTATTATAAGCTGCACGAGCTATAGCTTAAGGCCACTACTTTCTTTGGGACCCTGTACAATATTGAATGAACAAGTGTCGTAAATGAAGACGTCAGACTATGTGCCCCAGCAGTAGCGTTGCATGGAGAGTTTAGCAGAATAACAGTGCGCTTACTTAAAAATAAATATATCGAATCCCTATACAAAACGTTAAGAAAAAACATAAATAACTTACCCAACATGTTTACATTGTTGCAAAAAAATGCGGATGTGCGCGATGAAAAAACTGCACCATAATATATGTTTCTGTATTAGTCTCGGAAAGGTTCGTACGTAGCGTCGTATATATATATATGTTTATATACAGAGAAGGATTGTTCGACGTTGAGAGATGTTATATTTGCATAGTTAAAGCGCTCTTTGTATCTGTACAACGGATCTTCAGTATTGGTAAAAAGTTGCCCTAATTTTGTAAAATCTACATTTTTATATAATACACTGTTAAATTTTTCACGGACACAATCACTTTTTTCATCTTTAAGGATATGCAGCACTAGTTTTACGTGGTCAATAATTGCTAATGAGTCCGATAAGGACAGCGCAGTGTTCTGTAAATTTTAATTGCGTCCAGTATTGGAACGTAACTGTCGTAAATCATTTTTAAATTTGCTGCAACTTGAGGATTGTTAAATTGAACCTGGCTGAGCCGTATTGCAGCTGCTTCTTTGGCATCTAGTTGTAAAATCACTGACTCAAGTTGCAGCAAATTTAAAAATTATTTACGACAGCTACGTTCCCATACTGGACGCAATAAATAATTTACAGAACACTGCGCTGTCCTTATCGGACTCATTAGCAATTATTGACCACGTAAAACTAGTGCTGCATATCCTTGAAGATGAAAAAAGTGATTGTGTCCGTGAAAAATTTAACAGTGTATTAGATAAAAATGTAGATTTTACAAAATTAGGGCAACTTTTTACCAATACTGAAGATCCGTTGTACAGATACAAAGAGCGCTTTAACTATGCAAATATAACATCTCTCAACGTCGAACAATCCTTCTCTGTATATAAACATATATATGCGTCGCTACGTACGAACCTTTCCGAGACTAATACAGAAACATATATTATGGTGCAGTTTTTTCATCACGCACATCCGCATTTTTTTGCAACAATGTAAACATGTTGGGTAAGTTATTTATGTTTTTTCTTAACGTTTTGTATAGGGATTCGATATATTTATTTTTAAGTAAGCGCACTGTTATTCTGCTAAACTCTCCACGCAACGCTACTGCTGGGGCACATAGTCTGACGTCTTTAGTCATAAAGTGTGTAGGATTATAAATTGAAATAAGAAACACAAGTGTTAGGAAAATGAAATTTTTTTTTAAATCGATAAGATAGTTTTATGGCATTAATGGAAGATGATTTCGAGCACATGGCCATTACGTGAGCGTCTGAGGCACTTTATCAGTTTTAAACTACTTTTTCGAGCGTTTGAGACCGAATGTTACGAATGGTGTGCTCGATGTTGGTTTCCAAGGCTGCAATAATTGTTGGCTTATTTGCGTAGATCAATGACTGTAAATAGCCCAATAAAAAATATTCTAGCGGCGTCAAATCATATGATCTTGAAGGCCAGTGTGCGGTCAATTTCTGGAGACAATCTTATCGCCGAACACTTCCTTTTGTGTTTTTGTTTGGTATAAATCTGAACGCATCTGATAACTCCTGAACAATTAACATGACAGTTAAATAAAGTAATTTAAAATGTCAAATTTGAACTAGTTTAAGAAGTCTTTTTTAATAACGCGACTTCAGGAGGGATGAATTGTTAGAAGAATTGCGGGTGAACTAAACATAAGTAAAAATACAGAGCACGAGTTAAAAAAGTTTGCAAAATGGAGTCTTCCTCCGAAAAAATAGCTGAGGACGCCAAAAGTTATAATCTTGGGAGCAAGATGAAGAAATGGTAAATTTGATTAAAGAACATCATTTGATACATCTATAAGAGCAAAAGAAGCAACTAATTTTCCTGGGAGCATCAAAACTGCCCAAACACATTACAAAATCGAGATAAATAAAATTGCGGTCGATATTATTCGAAACAGTGATTTCGGGAGGTGCCACTCGACCACTTAGCGACTCCCGGAAGCGTTTTCCTGAACATCGGGGGGTTCACCACATCGAAAGCAGAAAGTTCGTCGAGGCGCAGAACAAGAATTGTAGAGGTGACCCGCTTGTCCACAATTAAAACATTTACCAGCATTGGAAGTGCCGGCCCGGACAGCGCTGACAGCGGCTTCGCGAGGAGGCGAGCGATACCTAGGCGAATCTGTAACAGGTGTGCTAACACATGCTAAATCGGGCTCTACATAATTAGCACGATGACGAGAAGGCGGTTTGTAGTGATCCGCACCATACTTTTTCAATTCAAGCTTGAGGCCCTTGTCCTCTAGTTCAACCAAACTGCGGACGATCGGTAATTGCATCGTATAAAAGGGAGCTAAATTTAACAAGTAAGCTTAACTGCATGTTCTCAGATAAATCACCATAACGCTTAAACATAGCGGACATACTGGCATAATACTCAACAAAACTCTCGTTGGAATCCTGGGTGCGGCTCTGAATGTCTTCGAAAAGACGTGCCTTATAATAGGGAGGTTCAAAATGTTTAATCAATAACTCACGTAAGGCCAACTAATAAAACGATGACGACAAGAGCGGAACCATAGTAAGGTTCTACCCTCAAACAGACCCACGTTGGGCGCTAAGTTGCTACGACGCTAAACGCCGAGCTTGATAAATCTAGTAGAAAATATAATAGGCAAAAAAAACAAACGGAGCGGACCCGGTCTCGGGCGACTGAGATTGTCCACCCTCCCGTTTCTTCCAACGTCCAACGGCCCACCCCGCTCCTGAGACTGCCTCAGCTCAGGGGGAGTGGGGAGACCCAGAGGTAAGACAACTAAAATTACCAAACAGGTGGTCTAGGGCGCCACCGAATTTTGTGCCGCTGGATGTCGCAAATTCGGAAAACGGTGTTGTATCTCGATATAAAAAAAGGCAAGTCGCGCACGGGCAGATGGTTCAATTCCGTCGACCAAAACCAGATCCCACTCCCGAGGATCTAAAGAAAATTCGTTTCTGCAAAGATTCACTCTATTATTAACGGCGCAACAAGGACCCTGTATGTTGGCAACGTTAACACTTTAATTGATACAAGCCAAAGAAAGGCAATAAAGTCCTATATTAGGATTAATATATGGCTATGATTATCTGTATATGACTATATATACTAGGCTGGGTCACATATGTATGGAGAAAAAAAAAATTAATTTCTTTTATGGGCACTGTGACAAGAAGATGCCAAATTATAAGTGTTATTAGGTTTCGAAGTTTGGTAGCAATCGAAGTTAATTTTCTGCCTCCGGTTTAATGTTGAATCTTTCAAAAATGTACTTAAAAAAGAACTTAAAGCATGATATATAAAATTACTCTAATTAAGTTTATTTATTTGGAAAAGTTAGAAATCAGTTGTAATTATATTTATTTAGAGAAAAAAAGCATGACAAATTTTTTTTTACAAAAGTGCAAGAAAGGATAATCATAAAAATAATGAATATAATGAGTTTATTTTGTGGCAAAATCCTTTTTGCTATCGAATTTTGGCATTAATTTTCTTGATTCTATCTGCGTTTTGATGAAACCTTCTCTTGTTGTTTTGTTGCACAAAGTTGATAATGCTTCACTCACAGCTTTGACTGCTCTTTCTACCGCTTGGGTGTGACAGGGAAGGTGTAATAGCTCAATTCCTCCATTGTTTTCTTCTTCAATAAGCAGTCGAAGATTTTCTTCATTTACAGATTTTAATATAGGTGGTTCAGTGATAGTTTCTTCCTAATTCAAAAGGTCAAAATATGATGATGCATTAAAGTTTATCGTTGGTATCTGAAAAAGCCGTAATTGCTTTGATGTTGCTGATCTACTTTTCAAAATTTGATGGACAGCTAATTTACGAATGTGTTGCTGGGGATCTGTCAACATTGCAAGTAATAAGTTTTCAGGGTGTGCAAAATAACTGTTTCTTTGAATTACTGGGTCAACAACGGCTTTCAAAGTTGTTGGTAAATATCTGCATAGTTTAATTAGTTTAAAAAGGTGTCGTGGTCCGTCTTTACAGCTGGGGAGAGTTTTTAAGGAAAAACACACTGGAGTGTAAACCTTGACAATATATATTGCAAGAGTGGTAAGGTTTGCAGAAGGGTTCTCAACTGAAATATATAGACGAAGAATTCTGTTAGCACGTGTTAGCCATCGAGCATGAGACATTTTGCCGGGTGATTTATTTGCCAAATTGTTTGCAGCTATACCCGTTGAAACTATTATTAACTATTTTGTACAAATACTTCTGATCTGCACTTATATCTTCAACACAAAGCTCTGGTAAGTTCGTGGGAATTGGTTGAAACTTCACTATAGGTCTTTTTTCACAGTTTTCAAGTGCCTTTCCAATTTTTCTCAAAAATGTCTGTGGTCCTGATGTACCACAATCAACATGTTGAAACAGGTGTCTGAATGGCAGTTCATTCATATGCAACATACAAATGATCCACTGTAAGGGTCTACCCAATCTTTTTTCTAGTATACGTATAATACCCCCAGATTTGCCAACATTAACATTTGTGCTACCACAACCAATTGCAATAAAAAATCCATCGATATATCCGCATTCAAGAAAAAGTTGAATATTTCTTGTTCTATGCACTTTGCAGTGCCTGAAGAAGGTGAAACATATCCTAAAGACTTCGAGTTAGGTTCTTTAATTAATGAAATATGCTCCTCTATTATACATTGCCTGTACTTCTTTCCATCTTTTTCAGATATAATTGAAGTTCGGTATTTTCTTCCATCGAAATATAAAGCGGGTATTTGTGAAACACTTTGTTGTAAAGTTATATTTTGTCTGTTTTTTTTTCTTTCTCGGCGAAGTTTATTTTTGTCTATAACTACTGAGCTCGAAGTGTGCAGAGCTGCCGATGCGATAGCAGCTCCTGCCTTGTCTGATACTCCAAATCTATCACATGTTTTTGATAATAAGCTAAAATCAATTGCCCCTTTTTTTGTTTCAGTTTTTGAAGGACGCAATTGAAAATGTCGAGTTTCTTCACAATCCGACTGAACACATTCGGTTTCAGATGCACTACTCAATTTATCTGTAGGTATTTCGGCCATTTTTGGATGCTTTAGAGTAGATTTTTCTCATAACAACTTTCTTTTTAATGTCTTTCTAATCTGTATTGTTGTTCCAACATCTACACTACTTATAGTCATTTGTCTAACCGTTCTTTGATCTATTATAAAACTTCGCTCTCTTTCAGGTATTTTTTTGTTTTTAATGCAAGCACATTTAAGAAAATCTCTGCACTTACGTGCCGAAATATCAAACAAAATCTTACTTTCACAAAGAAACTTTTCCAACTTGTTTTTAGGTATTTTTGGGTGAGACTTCAAAAGATTTTTACATTTGAAATGATATGTTTGTAGCATTACCTTCATTCGTTTAACCTCTACTGTAGGTATAGACGATTTCTCCCATATTTCCATTATTCTTGCAACTACAATGGCTTCTATTTCTTTATATGTTGGCTCCTTTTAGTTTCCCTCTCATATTTTAAGCTATGACGGGTCCACTCATAAAATTTCATCACATCTTCATAAATTGGTAATATATCATCTTTCAAATCACATAAAACACCAAACAAAGGACACCTCCAACTATTTCTGGTACGCTCCATTCTCAAATCATAAAATAAACAAATAAATGACAGCACTTTACAACGCAACACTAATTATTTTAACGATCGCGGTGCACTTGTCTCATCTAACTCCGTGTTGTAAGAAATAAGATTGTACGGGGATTTCCCTATTTTGTTTTTGCCTTGAACCGTTTAGATAACATATACAAAAGCAGCACGTTTTTTAGTTTTTGTAATATATAAAAAAGCAGAATTTTATATTATTCTTCCTTTTAATGACTTATTTGTCTCTATTAAGGTTCAATTAGACGTGCCATAGCCGTAACCAAAATTCAATTAATATCTACGGTTACGGCTATGGCGTTACGGCATGTTACCAAAATCGAAAACATTGTAGCACATACGATTGGTTTTATATGGTTACGGCTGTGGCACGTCTAATTGAACCTTTAGACTGAATCAGTGCCGTATATCGCTACCTTAATATAGAAATGCCCTAACTCATTTTTTTAAATCGAGGTTTTTGCATGTTTCGATAGATGATCTTCTAATATATCGAAATATCCAAAAAAAACTCGATTTGTAAAAGATTGAGTTAGCGACTTTCTATATTAAGGTAGCGATATGTAAATGCGTGTTCTGGGAAAATTTAACAGTGTGAATCCACATTGTAAAAATACAGTTTTATATCGGGATTACCTCTATATACCGATACTTAGAATTATTTTGCATAAAACTTGTATAGATATGTAACTTAAAAAGTATTTTAAAGTGATGTCAAAAATCTACTTTTTCTGAAATTTCTATCGCTATCCGGAGACACTAAAACTTTAAATAATGCAATAAAATTTTATATGCAGATTAGCTATACCATTTAGCACCTTTTTATCACTGAGCCTCTCAAGAAATGAAGAAAAAAATTTTTTACCCAGCCTAATATATACGGACTATTGAGAGAGATAAAAAAAACAACAACAAAAGTGTCAGATGGCCTTATAAGTAACAAACTATATTAACAATTCAACAGTGTGCACAAAACAATAAATCACCCTGTATAAAAAAAATACGTATTCTTTTGTCCAGTTCACAAATTTCTGGTTAAATGGAAATTAATAAAATTTTCGCAGTTTCACCGCTCTAAATTAAACACTAGAATACGCGGAATAAATATAATTTAATAAATAAATTTAAAATGAATAATTTTACTCAAAATTAAGCTAGTAAAAATTACTAAATGAAACGCATATAAATTGCATTAAAAGATGCAGTCAATAAGGCATTTTCGAAGTGAAATCTTTGTGTAGCAAACCCAAAAAAAGAACCAAAGCGAAAGAAACAGGTTATTTCTTACCACAAGAAAGAGACCTGTACGAATTTTAATATTAACAATTTTTAGATAAAATGTTTAAGAATATATGTAAGGAAAATGAAGATTTAAAATCACGCTTCGTTAAGTAATGCTTATCTGAATAGTCCGGGGGACTATGCGTTCCTACGATGGATGTCCACCCTGGAGCGTAATGGCATAACACAAGGGACGGTAATTTGATGACTAATATTCGTCCGTAGGTAGATCCATCGAAACGTGTCTTTCGATGGAATTGCAAAGACTCTAATTAGTTGTCGACGCATTCTCCAATCAACCACCAAAATCTTATAATAAATTAATTACATATTAATTAAAAACCTGATCGGGGCCGTAACTACTTAGAGAAATTTAAATAAGCCACATTTAAAGACACTGGTGGTCGAAGAACGGTCACATCTGCACAAGCTAGTCAAGCACTTACGTCTGCGTACAGAGAGGGAGTATCGTACTTCCAAAAAACAAGAACGGAGCAAGGCAAAAAAAAATACTTGAAAGAAACCAAATATATTTCACAAATAAAAGACGATCGATACATATACAGGTAGGTTCGCTGGAAACGGAGAAAAATAAAATAAAGAGAATGCTAATTTACAACAAAATAAGTGAGCGCTACGGACACGTAACAAACGAATTACTGAAACAGAATTAAAATACTGCTGTAGCGCAAATAAGATATTTTTGACGGAAGATAATAAGCAGAAGATTGGCGTTTGCTCAGCAATATGTTAACCAGAATGATATTTGGAATAATATAGTTTTCTCAGACGAGAAAGCTTCCCAGTCCTTTCATAATGACCATATTGGTGTTTATCGATCGTCAAAATGTGCTATGATCCAAAATATGTATCATCCCTCAATCGAAGTAGTCGTTTTTCTGTGAACGTCTGGGCATGGGTTAGTGCCAGAGGTCCAGGTGTATATATTATATTAGAGAAAAAATTATGTGGTCAAGTGTATAGGAGAATTTTAGAACAAGTTATGCTACCATCAGTAACGGCGGTTTTTGGCGAAAATTTTACATACCAGCATGTAATATAATACAAAGCTCGAATGTTTCAGCAATAATGCAACTTTATAATTTCGGGTTAAATTAGCACGAATAGTTGAAGACTTTTTAAATTTATATACCTAATGTAAGTGTTTTACCGTGGCCCTCAAAAAGTCTCAACTGAAACTCTATTGAAAATGTTTGGGGAAGATTAACGAAAATTATACACACTGCCAATTTTAGACCTATTAATCGCTTTAAACTACAGCAACGCATTATGGGAGAATGGCAAAATATCACGACGGAATTTACTCGGGATTTGGTGGTGTCAATGCTGCGACGTTTACAAAATGTAATTGACTGTAATGGAGCAATAACCAAATACTAGTATTGTACTTAAAATTCGAATGTATTAAAAGATAAAGGGTACATGATTTTTATTATATTACTGCGTTGATTAAAGGAGTACATAAAGATACGCAAACGATTACTGTCATTCTATATAACCTTTACACATCGCTTGACATGGCTTGACATAAAAGCCAAAACACACTATACAATTTTTGAAAATTTACTTCAGTTCATCTGTCAATGTTGTACCCGTTTTTTTAGGCGCCGATGGTACACACCTAATTAATATTAATTCATTTTTTTTTCAATATTTTTTTTTCGAAAATCTGTCGTGCTAAAATAAAATAAATTTGTTGATATTACTATTGTTAGAACTATAGAAGAAACGCAATTTCTACCCAGTTTCTAAAGAAAAATAAAAAGAATGAAAATTTGTTGACCAGTGTAAGCGGACAATACTATTAGAAAGTACACCACTAGTAACAAAAGTTTAATGAAACAACTATAAATGCAGAAAACAAAGCATAATTATGTATCCAGAAAAATTTCTTTTTGAGTGAGTAAATAAAATAGTATATTAAAACGCAAGCTTCATGCGGCACCATTTTGTAGCACGAGTTTTCTAAAGAGCGACGAAAGGGCCTTATGAAACGAGTTTTTATACTATTTTTTCTATTTTACATTTTTTACATTAATAAATTAGAATTATTTAATTCAGAGATTCAGAAAGTTCAGAGCTTTATTTTTATATAAAGTATACAGTTGGTCACATTGATACTTGACATTTTCATATATTCGCGAAATATTATTTATTAATTAATCTTCGTTAACATTACTTGATATTATATTTAAAAATATAAACATGAGTGACATGGAAACTAATATATCTTGTTGTCAATTGTATTCAATATACGTTGTTTGTGTAGCATCTTCTTTTCTACGTATATCATTCTGTCAAATGTACTTAAATTCTTAAAACCAAATGACAGCAATAACATATTTACATCTGTGTTCCAACAACGCCAACATTGAAAAATGAAAAAAAACGTATCGAAATGAAGCTCATTTCGATACTGTTTTGAGTGTCATAATAAGTTGTTCATTACGAACGCAAAATAGAAAAATATGTTTAAAAGATGTAACATTATGTACAATTAGCTTTTATTTAAGATAAACAGTTAAGTTATTTTATGTTTCTTATTAATGTTATTTTTAGCATATAAAATTCAAATAATGAACATTACGTACTCCTCTCGTAACTTAATTTAGAAATCATATTTAATAATTGGCGCACATTTTGAAAATCAAAGTACACAGCAATATGTATATACTTACATAAAGCAGCACAAAAGCAGAGCAAAGGTATGCGTGATCATGTTTGGTTTAGTTTCAACTCTAGTCCACCCCTGTGTATTACAATGTTCACAGGTAACATATTCACTTTAGAACCCAAAAGCCGTGATGGCGCTACAACAGGCCCTAAAAACAAAGCTTCCATATAATTTTAATGTATTATTAATATTAAACACAAGTTCTAATACCTTCTTGCATTGATCTGACCTGTATTTATTGGTGGTGGAGGATACGACGTATTAGTTGGGTGTGGATGATATGGTGGGTTCGCCGGGTATGGTGGATTCGGTGGGGGATACGGTGTGTTGGGATGTGGAGAGTTTGTTGTATGTGGTGCATGCATTGGATACGGTGGTTGCTCTGAAAGTTAAAAAAATGTTAATGAAAATTTTAATGGCAAAGTTGTGTAAAAATCTTCAATCTAAATTCAAAGCATTTATTTATTAGGATAAGTGCTTAAAAGTAAAAATCCTTGAAATTCCTAATTTTGTTAAAATACTTTAACAGTTTAAAGAGAAGAAATCCTCTTTCTAATCCTTAATGTATAACACTGTACAATAGTAAAACTTTTACATAATTGCATAGGAAGCTATATTTGATTATATGTTAAATACTTTATTTTTTCATTAATTTTGTAGGTGCAACGTTACTGGGTATAAAAAAAATTCGTATCCGTTCCTCTTCCGAATTATTCTTATACCGAGTGTCCGTCCTTAAAAGAAAAAGACAACATATGAAAAATGGAAAGATGTAATTATATTTAATATGAATCTCAAATATTTTCCGCAAATATCATCAAAAAAGTTATCAATCCTATGTAAAGTAATGTAATGTAATGACAAATTTCGCAAAGGTGATGAACAAAGATGGTAACAATTTTGTTTACTTAAAAACAAATTTTCCTAAATAAGCGACGTTAAAATAAAAAGGGGAATATATGTGGGACCCCCAAATCAAGGCGCTAATGAAATATGCCAGTTTCAACAAAATATTAGACGAAAGAGAGGAATTTGCTTGGCAGTCCTTCAAAACTATAGTAATAAACTTTCTCAGGAATAAAAAAGTTGAAAATTATAAACAGCTGGCTTATGCTGTAAAAATTACAAAGATTTGAGAGCAAATATGTCCCTGAAGATTCATTTCCTCCCTTTACATCTAGATTTTTCAAACTCTCTTGTCCAGATCTTGTAATCTTGTGATATCAGCAATTAACTTGGTGAGAGATTTCGATAAGATATTAGCCACATTGAATGGCGCTATAAAGAAAAGTGGAACAAAAGAATGATTGCGGGCTACTACTGGATCCTTCAAAGAGACGGTACTAAAGCGGACACAATACTATTAAAAAGTACACCACTAGTAACAAAAGTTTAATGAAACAACTACAAATGCAGAAAACAAAGCATAATTATGTATCCAGAAAAATTTCTTTTAGAGTGAGTAAATAAAATAGTATATTAAAACGCAAGTTTCATGAGGCACCATTTTGTGGCACGAGTTTTCTAAAGAGCGACAAAGGCCTTATGAAACGAGTTTTTTATACTATTTTTTCTATTTTACATTAATAAATTAGAATTATTTAATTCAGAGATTCAGAAAGTTCAGAGCTTTATTTTTATATAAAGTAGGTATACAGTTGGTCACATTGATACTTGACATTTTCATATATCCGCGAAATATTATTTATTAATTAATCTTCGTTAACATTACTTGATATTATATTTAAAAATATAAACATGAGTGACATGGAAACTAATATATCTTGTTGTCAATTGTATTCAATATACGTTGTTTGTGTAGCATCTTCTTTTCTATGCATATCATTCTGTCAAATGTACTTAACTTCTTAAAACCAAATGACAGCAATAACATATTTACATCTGTGTTCGAACAACGCCAACATTGAAAAATGAAAAAAAAACGTATCGAAATGAAGCTCATTTCGATACTGTTTTGAGTGTCATAGTCATAATGAGTTGTTCATTACGAACGCAAAATAGAAAAATATGTTTAAAAGATGTAACATTATGTACAATAAGCTTTTATTTAAGATAAACAGTTAAGCGATTTTATGTTTCTTATTAATGTTATTTTTAACATACAAAATTCATATAATGAATATTACGTACGCCTCTCATAACTTAATTTAGAAATCTCTGGGATTAACATTGTTATTATTTATTATTAAATGAAATAAACGTTGCGAAACATATTGTAATAATTACACAATATTAATAAGAATTACACGCTTATAGCAACTGGAAGCATCAATTATTTTTTTATCCAATCACTTTTTAGAATTAATAGTAACAAGAAATTCTTAAGTAATATTCGACGTTTTCAAAAGATGCCAATGTTTCTCAGGTACGTGCTACTATTTCCTATTGTTATTTATTTACAATGGAACGCTCGTATTCATTTCCACTGGAACAATGAAATTTACATTTAATTAGTGAAAATACCTTGCGTAAAAAGTAAATGAATTTATAATAGTTTTATTATATGTAGTACGTTACAATTTGTTTTATTTGAAATTGTATATAGATTATCTTGTATGAATATCTATTTAAGAATAAATTACAGAGTCTACTAGTTCTACTAGTAGTAATGTTTGTAAGACGCCAAATATTTATTTTTATTCTATTTCTACCCAACAGAATATTGCAATCCCATCTATCAAGAATTATTAATTTACATATACAGGATGTTTCTTAATTGAATGTCAATTTTTAAAGGAACGATTCTTAAGGTTATTGTAAGGAAAAAAATTAATATAAACATGAGTCAGAAATTACTCCCTTTACGAGATATAGACCGTTAAGCTTCTAAGAAAATAATGGTAGAAGTTATTTTAGAAATGCCCATTTATTTTGGAGCAAATTTGATTCTTTGACTTGTTTTTCTACGACTAAGTTTCTCGCGTGCGTGGTACGAAAACAAGACAAACCATAAAAAGCATTGGAAAAGTAATAACCAATTCCGATCTAATTAGTGAACAATTTTAATTGACTGTTTACAAATTAATAACAATTTTGTAAAACAAAAAAAAATTAAATGAATTGTTGAAAATGCCTCCCAGGATTCATGCTTCAGCTCTTCTTCTTATATTCGCGCGTACTCTTTGAAAAATACCTTCAGTATTCCTTATTACATCACAGGAAGTGCTTACGCGGCTCTTCAATTCTTGTACAGTGCTAACTGGAGTGCTGTAAACCAGAGCTTTAAGATGCCCCCATAAGAAAAAGTCCAAATTATTTAAAACTGGGGACCTGGGGAGGCAATGGTTGAGATTCACTACTACCGGTACCATCGGTTATGAAATATACGATTTAAATATTCTCTAGCTTCTAGACTGAAATGAGCTGGTGTACCGTCATGCGTGAACCACACACTATTTCTAACTGAAATTGGTACTTCTTCAAAATCGTCCTCTAAAAACCTATTATAGTTATGACCATTTAGCCGTTGTGTCAGAAAAGGCCGAATTAAGTAATTCTCAACAATTCCAACCCAGGCATTTACCGAAAATTTCTCTTGAAGGTTACATTCAACAACTGCATGCGGGTTTTCTTCTTTTTAATTGACAAATGCATGTATAGAAAATCTGCCAATTTGTGCGTAATAATAATTTCCGCTAAGGTAATGTTTTTGTTAAATTTTTATTTGATTATTTTTCATTGAGTACTTTTGCAAAAAAATAAGTAATAAACGAAACACACAGAAACAAGAAAAATTCCTAACCGCAATCTAAATCAATAAGTTCAATATTCTTATTTCGACAACTAAGTTGTCATTTTCAGTAGAACACTGCCGGAATTACGTATACGCTGCACGAGCTATAGCTTAAGGCCCCTACTTTCTTTGGAACCCTACACGATATTGAATGAAAAGTGTCATAAAGTGTATTTTTAAGAGGTGTAGGATTATAAATTGAAATAAGAAAGACAAGTGTTAGCGAAATGAGAATTTTTTTTAATCAATAAGATAGTTTTATGGCATTAATGGAAGATGATTTCGAGCACAATTAAGTAATTATCAACAATTCCAACCCAGGCATTTACCCAAAATTGCTCTTGAAGGTTAGATTCAACAACTGCATGCGGGTTTTCTTCGGCCAAAAACATGATTATTGTGGAAATTTCTGTTAGCTTCATATGTGAACATTATTGTAAAGTCGAACATGGGATTTTGCGCAATATTCTTCAGAAACCATTGACAGAAATTGATACGCAAACAATAATCTCGGGAAAGTAACGCTTGAACCTACGGGTATAACAGAAACTCGTGGAGAATTCTCCAAACTAGAATGATATTTCAAATTTTTTAATGCTGAGTTCACAATTTTCATTGAATTTAAAAGTGCTTCTTTAATTTTTGGAGGTCTTGTAGTATGATGGACACCTTTTTGATCGTTTGGCCTAAAAGTACCTGTTTCAGTTAACTTTCTATGTATGCATACCAAAAAAGTTTAAGTATATCAATACGTTAAGCACGTATTACGCATTTGTTACAAATTAAATAGACATACTCCTCGCATTTTCCAACATTTACATCTGCCTAAGACACGTGTTTCTGTCATTTACTGTCAGGCTTCATCAGTTAGGCTAGTGAAGTAAAGCTTAAAGAATCGCCTCACAAGGCATAGCAAATTTTGTCTTATCAGGTGGCACCATATAATCTAGTGACATCTGACGGACAAAAGAGACTATTGCCACTTTGGGCATAGTTGTGAAATATAGCTCCCAGCGACAACTTAACCAAATTTGTTATTTAGTACAGCTGCAAATTATCTAAAATTTTTCCGAAAACTTTGGGACAATACATTATTTATTTATAAGATGTTTGTAAGTTAACAAAGTATAGAAATGTATACAAGTATTCGAAGAACCTTGATTGTAGTTGCTGCTCATAATGTAGACAGGATATTTGGTTAACACATTGGTTCGAAGAAATGGAAGAAAAAAGTATAGGAAGGACGAGTAAAGAATTAGGCACAAGAAAATTAAAGAAAGATAATAGCACTGGACAGTCAGTATCATTGTGAAGAAGCCTATGAAGGAAGTTCAAACACTACAAAACATCTAAAGTGGAGAGAAGATTGTCAAAGCGACAGAGGAGTAAAGTGTGATCAAAGTCCCTCGAAGGATAAACACTATCCACTGAAAACCATGAATCGCCGCTGAACTTGCTCAAGTAGACGTTTTGTACCAGAAGTATCAGAACAAGCTGCTGAATTGCAAGAAGAATCTCAGCAATGTATTGCATAAAGTATTCAATACGCTCACAATAGAAAATTAACCTTAGTTTCACATAATGAATCTTGAATTAATTCAGCTTGTTTAGATATATTGTTCATGATTGTTAAATGTGAGCTTGGTATCAAAGGCAACGCCCAGGTGTTTGATTGATTCAATACGTCTTTTAGTCATTTCACAAAGTTGATAATTGAAATTTATAATATTTACTCTTTTTACGAAGGATAATATCTTACATTTCTAAGCATTAAATAATATAGGGACAATATAGTTAATGACGTGACAAATTTTAGTACATTCGGACAATTAGATGTAGTGTTTTAATAGTATTTGCGGGTTGGAGCGCATTTGTTTTGCTTTAGAAAAATTTTACTCTTGATAAGGAACAAAAGTTCAAAACAATATTGTTAAGTTACAGAAAATGTTTGCAAAATTATAGTTTTTTTATTTGTTACCACTTGTTCATAATATTGCATCTAGTAGCAACTGGAAATTCAGTTCGGTTTATAAAAATACTACATGATTAACCTTGTACCTGTACATACATGAATTGGTATATAATTTTTTCGAACGAATGAAACATATTCTCTGAAAATAAGGCCTATACAAGTGTCCCGTATCGTTTTGTTCAAATTTTGGAAGGAGTGTGAAGTAGACTTTATTTCAAATAACAAAGACGCAAAACTTGTATACCCATTTTTATTTGTTTCAAAGTTACAGATCTATGGGTAATTGACGTTAACTCAATTTCGGACAGCAATTCCGAAATGTGGTGGTGCCCCATCCATGTGAAACCACGTGCCTCGTCGAACATTCAGTGGGACATCCTCTAAAAGACCTGACAGTTCGTTAATAAGAAATTGAAGGTAATTGTCCGCATTTAACCCCTCAGGAAGAACGATAGGACCAATCAACAAGTCACCGATTAGGGCCGCCCAAATGTTAATAGAAAATTCATGTTGAAATTTAGATGAGCGTATAGCTTTGGGATTTTCTGATGACCACCTGTGCAGGTTTCTCAGATTTGTAACACCACTTCTCGTGAACGTAGATTCATCTGTCCAGAGGACTGCTCTGCAGAAATTAAAATGAAGCCGTGACAATCTTAATATCCAGTTAGAATAAACTAGACGAGCATAGTGGTCTGTCTCAAGCAAATCGCGTCCCCTGCGATAGTGATATCGATATAAGCCCTCACGTTTTAAAATTCGCCAAACTGTCGTTCGTGGCACTCCTAGTTGTCTAGCGGTTCGACGTACACTGAAAGTTGGATCCCTTGTAACAATAGCTACTGCTTCTTCCTCTAAGTCTGCTGTCAAATTTACTCCTCAATCGAAAAGATAATCACGCAGTCCGCATTCCCGAAATTGTGTTACTTCCAGAAACGTTCTGTAATGAGGAATGCGCCTATCGGGAAACCGATGTAGGTATTCAATAACTGCTTGACGTGGACTGTCGTTACAGTAGCCATACACAAAATGCATGTCCACATACTCTTGGGAAGAAAATCGGTAAGGCATTTTGAATAAAGAAAACGTGTCCACTCACTAATAAGCTGTGGTAAGAACTGGAACGTAATGTAATCCTTTATTAAAAAATGCAACGTTAACAGTCATCTGAACATTTGTTTATTGTATAATATTCATGGTTCAGCACTTACGTAATAAGTAAGAACCTTCCTTATCATAAATCAATTTCCAGTACTCTTTTTTGTAGATCTCCAAGAAATTACAGTATGCACTACGACACGTGTTTATTTATTTTAGGATAACATTTTATTATGAGACGTTAACAATCACGGGCCTGTTATTGAATCGTATAACATTTTTTTAAATAAAATCAGTTTGTATTGACTTTAGGATTACATTTTTTTTCATGATCTGACAATCACATTTATAGATCTGTAACTTTGAAACAAATAAAAATGGATATACCAGTTTTGCGTTTTTGTTACTTGAAATGAAGTCTACTTTACACACCTGAAATTTGAACATAACGATATGGGACAGCTTGTATAATGATTAGCAATAAGCTCAAAAAGTTGCCTATTTAACCTAAATCTATTCGAATGTTACAATTGTTATGAATGCTTTCATTTCCTAAATTTAGACTGCGAAATTAGAACATCCTGTTTTCTGTTAATTGAGAAATCGAATTTAATTTTAATATTTTGCATTTTTTATATATTTTTTAGGCTAATACTATTTTAATACAATAAAGATCCTTTAGAAATGAATTCGTATTGAAAATTTTTAAATATTAGACTTCACTAAATACATTTTAAGTGATGAATAAACGATGTTTGTTCATAACTAAAACACATATTTTATTTTTGACGCCATTATAACGCACATCACCTATAAAATACTAAACTTTCTCAGAAAAAATATATTATTATTCTATACCTTTGCACGGATTAAGCTGTTGCTTAACCTTTCATGAAGGCTATCTGTGTTTGTATTACATCGGGATAATTTAGAGGAAATGAGATTCGACTATTAGTACCATCTCTTCCGAGAAACTTAACATTATATTATAATTCTGCCATTTTCTATGGTGACAGAGGAAATTCGGTTAATTTCTCATATATTATTTGAAAGTTTCTACAGGAGTGCGAATATAATGGTCGATTATATACTTCATAAACTCGCAATTTGTGTTTCAAATTAGTATTTATTTGCGATCTTTCGAAAGAAATTTCCTGTTGGATTAGGTAATTTAAACGGGTCAAAGATGATCTACGACCAGGATCATCAACAACTCTATAAATTACACATGCCAACAAAATTAATTTTTTTTCTTGGTGCCGGAAAACTGATTTTGGATATATTTGATGTGTCGATTCCAAAAATAGCTGTTTTTTTCATAGCAAGTCTAGTTTTTGAAATACATTGTAATTGATTTTCGTTTTAATAATAGGCAGAAATAAAAAAATAATGGTATCTTTACACAGAATATCCTTGATTTTTGTTTTTGGGTTAACAAAAATTGTCTCATAAGAAATGTCGCATTCCAAGAAAACGTAAGCAACAAGAGCGGAAATCATATTTCAACTTTTGCATATCAATTTGGGACTTATGAAGCAATTTGTGAAGGCCTTAAATCGAAATAGTGTTTGCTTTGTTTACTTAATACGCTAATTTCCTGGATTAGCATAGAAAATCCGAAAGCAGGCATATTAGATGGCCCCCTACATAAGAAATCTTATAAAAGATCCATAATTTACCGCAGCAATGAACGAGATTGAACCTAATGCTTGATAGTCATTTGTTAAAGTAGTACAACATTTTATTGGCAATCATAAAGCAGAGAATTACACAGAATTAGTGGAAAATATGCTTTCTAAATTTAATATTCTTGATTGCATTATGGGGCATAAAACTTCGCTACCTCCACAACCACTTAGATTGATTCCCACAAAACCTAGGTAAACCAGTGAAGAACAGGGGAAACGATATCATCGGGACATTAAGACGATGGAAGAACGATATCAAGGAAGATGGCATACCCACATCTGTTGGAGTCTGCAGAGAGACTGTTCTACCAAACTCCAAGCTAGAAAATCGTATAAAAGATTTTTTTTAGTAAAACGCCATGAATGTATATTTATCTACTTTACCAATTAAATACTTTACTTTGTATTCTTTGATGTTTTTATGAGGCTTTGTCTCAAAAACTTATACTTATAGCACGAATTAAAAAAAAGATTTTTTCTAAAAGAAGATGTAGCGTACCTCAAAAACTAGATCTGATGGACTAAATCTGATAGTTGTTTTGGATTCTACACCTAAAAATTACCTAGAAACAGTTAAAAAATTACAGGCACCAAAATGTGTGTTGGCCTGTGTCATCAACAAAATTAATATTTTTATATTGTTTCTAGCGACTGAAGAATTGAGATCAAGGCACATTTTATACAGAGTGTTAGGAATGTCGAAGCCGATGCAAGGTGGTTACCCCGAATCTTGAACACATTTGTGGGGACCTATTAATACATTTTTATTGACGACAAACGTACTTGTTAAATTACAAAACGATACTTCTGCAAAACATTTTGCGATACATTTATTATTTAGTAAAATTTACTAAAATTACAATTGAAGATACAGCAGGCTGCATTAAATTACCACAGCATCGCTAACTTACGAAATAAGTGTTTTTCCAGATTTCAAACAAAATTACAAATGTCATCAATGGTTAAGTGAATGTGCAATAGCAGCTGCAAAAAATGAGGATGTACATTTTATTAATATCAGTATTCAACATATTGCTATGGATTTTTAATTAAAAATAATTTAATTTAAAAATGTACATTTAATTGGGAAAAGACTGTATATTGAAAATGTATATAAATTTAAAAAGGGAAAAAACTTGTTATCCGAGATTTCATGTAGAGATCGAAGTTGCGGGGAGATGAAATTTATAGTTTGAACAAGAAGGTTGCTTTGTAAAATATATTTAAATATATTTTAATTAATTCGGGTTGATTGATTGAAAGTGATTTTGATATATTGTTATTAAAGTCCCGATATTTATAGATATAAATTCTCGTTGTATTATTGATGTTTAAATTGATTATGCACCTTCTTTGTTCGTAAGTGTCTCCATTAAAAATTGTAAGTAGAATTAAAATTATATGACGTCATCATAATATATAAAATTATTATAAGTATATTTCTATTGTATCCAAGCTTGTAGTTAAGAGAATTAATTTACGAATATAGATAATACAGTTAAATATTAAAATTCTATGTTAATATTATAATTGAAAAGTTTGTTCGAGAGGATTCAAGGATTCATTTTGTGCGTGTCGATAGCACACGTGTAAGTTTTTGCTCGTGTATCAGTATCTAATTATACAGTGTGGTTCTCTGGGGAGAAATTAATATTAAACTTGATTATTTTTAGATAAGTTTTGATCGGTGTCATTTAAAGGATGTTTTCCATTCATTTAGCTGTCAATTTTCAATTAATGTTTTTATCTCAAGTATTTTTTGTATAATACAGCATCTTTATACTTTGTAAAGATATATTTTTTATTTTTTTAATTCTTGTATTAAATATTCATTTTAATTTTTATCCTGTGTTTGTTTCATTTTTCTTATACCAATATTGCTGTTCTAACTTAACTTATATAAAATAAGTAAATAAATTTTTGTGAATATTTCACTGCCGCTCAACTTACTGTTTAGACACGTATTTCCTAAGTGTAACCCGAGAAGTTAGAGGTCTCACATTTGAAAATTCACCGGCTGAGAAACCTAGTTGGGAAAACTAGTTGTGGAAAGTGGTGTAACAAATATCAGAAGGAACAGCTACGTATAAATCAATAGATACTGTTATACATCAAGATGAAGCAATCAATTATCTAACTGAATTCTTCTTAAGTTCACTTGATTTATCTGGATTGCCACCCCACATCATTAATCTGAAGGTTGGTGTTTCTATCATTCTTTTTAGAAACACTAACCCACTCCGTTTTTGCAATGGCTACAGATTGGCAGTCAAAAGAATATTAAGTAATCTAATCGAAGCAGTAATTTTCATTGGCAAATTCAAAGAAGAGTATGTGCTAATACCACGAATACCAATGATACCAATAGATATGTCATTCCATTTCAAACATATTTTTCTCATGGGCAATTATACTGTGATGTCTTTATCTTTCTGGGGGTTCTTAAATAAAACTAACGAACTATATTAACAATAAAACGAATAACAATTTAAAATTAGTAACTAAGAATAAGTACATTAATGTATTTATATTTATGTAAGATAACTCAACGATAATTTGATGTGGAATGGAATAAATCCCTCTAGACTGTTATCTATATTTACGGTTAAAACTTCTGGCAAATTTGATGGTCGCCTGGACTTTTCTTATGTTGTTCGAT
Source organism: Melolontha melolontha (assembly GCA_935421215.2). Classification (NCBI taxonomy): domain Eukaryota; kingdom Metazoa; phylum Arthropoda; class Insecta; order Coleoptera; family Scarabaeidae; genus Melolontha; species Melolontha melolontha. Next base: position 206,440,061 of record OW285235.1, read on the forward strand.
CTCGCGATTCATCCACATTTACATTTTCTAGACGATTCTCGACGTCTGATATCATCGGGTGACTCATCACAATATGTTGCAGGTTACGGTGTAGGAAAACCAAGGAATTTGTTTTTATATAACGTGTGTATAAATTGTCGCAAAAGCTACACGCAGCGACATTCTTCGTTCGGTTCTGAATAAAAAATCTTAATGTTAAAATGTCGTATCATGCTTCATTTGTTTTCACGGGGTTCTTGAAGTTCAGACTTTTAGTGCGTAACTAACCTTTGCTCTTCGATATCTGTTAATAGAGATAGAAGCAATTTAGTTTAAAGAAAACATTTTTACTAGTATTATTTCGTGAACGTTTTCTTTTTGATTTAAAAGCTTGTTTTTAACATTTATTCATTAACGTACTTCCACGAAAAACACATTTGGCAACGTGTTAGAACAATAAGTTTGTATTTCAAAGTGAGTTCAATCTTCAATAAAAATCATTACTGTTAAATTTTGACATTTACGAATTTACGAAGCATGATACGACATTTTAACATTAAGATTTTTTATTCAGAACCGAACGAAGAATGTCGCTACGTGCAGCTTTTGCGACAATTTATACACACCTTGTATATGCCAAATGGAATTACCAAAAACATTGTATATTTAAGAGAATTGCAATAAACTTAAAGTTGAAGCAAATATCTAATTTTAACCATAATAATAATATCATAATTAATATCAAACTTTCATACATACATATAGCAAACGCCAATTAAGTTGGCGCGAGGAGGGGTAAGTTCGCGCAGGATTAGAAGAAGTGGGGAGATTTGTATTTGGTTTTACATCAAATATCAGATAATTCTAACCTCTGAGCGTATATCACTTTATGATCCCTTAGCAAAGACATTATGTTCCGTCAAACGTCAATGACAAATGTATGTGACAATGTAATGACAATTACTTGAGTAGTGGGGGTGGACGTTTTTAAAAACGGCTTCTGCGCACCCCCTCCTCGCGCCAACTTAATTGGCGCTTGCTATACATAATCTTTACTTCCATATACCGGTTATACCAGTGTTGGATGATAAATTTTATACATTAATAACATTATGCATTCTACAGCATACTCTATAGAATACTAATATAAATTTTATATAATACAGATGTGCTTATAACCTACTATATCGACTCCAATATTTTCTCTAAATTGGGGGCTCTAAATTACGTCTTCCATATATGTCCTTTTCCATCTCTTTCTGTCACCAGCTATCCGTATCGCCTGTGTCCATTATAAGTTCCTCCTCCTTAAATTTTGTTTATAAGATTGTTCCATGTTTTTTGGGTCTACATCTTGCTCTTCTTCCTATAGGTTTACTGCTCCAAATTTTTTTCGACATTCTGCACCATTCCATTCTTATCAGATGCCCGAACAATCTCAATTGCGACTGCTCAATCGTTACGTTTAACGAAGTTACACGGCTTCTTCGTCTTATCTCGACGTTTCGTATTCTATCCAACCTTGTCACACCCTCTATTCTACGTAAATACTTAATTTCAATTGCTTGTAGTCGGGCCTTCGTTCTATCATTTATGGTCCAAGATTCGCAGCTATATGTTAAAGTTGGTACATATATAGTTTTATAAACCTGTAGATTGGTATTTTTGGATATTTCTTTTTTATGAATCATTACTTTCCCCAACGCAAAATAAATCTTCTCCGCATTTCTTATTCTTTTGGCCGTTTGCCTTATCTATTTGTCCATTTGCCTGTATTACCGCACCCAGATAACTGAAGCTGTTTACTTGTTCCACTATTTTATTTTGTGTTACTATATCTAACTGTTCTTGATGTTGGGAGATTACCATCGCTTTGGATTTGTTTACGTTTATATTTAAACCTCTCTTGTGCAAAGCATCGTCCCATAAGTTTATATTATAATTTAGGGCGGTTTCTGATGGTGCGAAAATTTACTAGGTCATCGGCATATGCAAGGGTTTTAAATACAATTTTCTGTAAATTATAGTATCCCACTTCCCACGGTCTCATAAGTGGGTAGCATTCCTTCATAATATCATCCATTGCCAAAACAAAAAGAAGGGGGCTCAGGATGCTACCCTCTCTTTCTTTCAAAGATCTCTGAGTTGTTGTTATTTTGTCTAATGATATTTAGAGTCTGCCTGTTTAAACTTTTAACTCGGCCTATGATATTACTTGCTTTATTTCTGCTCTCCATTGCTTTCCAAATAGCATTCCTACTTATCTTATCAAAACTTATCACTTTCTAAATCGATGACCGCCAAATACGCCTTCCTCCCGTATGCCAACGTCTTTCCAAGTCATCATCAAACTTTCAATTGTGTTCATTTAATCCATCGCTTCTCAAGCTGGGGGCCACGGCCCTCAAGCGGGCGGCACTAATATTAAAGGGGGGTTGCAAAATAGCCTAAATAATAAAGAAGAATCATTTTATGAAAAAAAATCACTTATTATAAACATTTTACTTACAATAAGTACACATGTAAAGAAAGAAATTAATGTGATGGTTGCATTTGTTTTTCATTTAAAAGCTCCTTCATAGGTGGAACTACGTCAGAAACACACAAAAAAACAAATTGTTTCGAGTGATAAAAGACGATTTCTATATTTAGTTTTTAGCGCAACCATAGACGAAAACCTCTTTCAGAGTGTTAAAACGTAGCTAAAGGGATTAATATTTTCAGTGCTTCTATGAGTAAATTTCAATATTCATTCATTTCGACGAACCAGCCAGAACGTATTTAAATCTTCAGATTTAAAATTGAAGATTTAAATTGAAGTTGTAGCGTTTTGTCTGCAGAAATTTCGATGAGCTGGTCGTGAATCTCAACTGGTAACTTAGCAGTGGCAACAACGTCTTCACTAAACGGATTCTGTACCTATCCCTTCCAGTAATAATTTTGATCTTACGGGAATTACTCCGTCAATTGAGTTTTTAGCTCACGCAAATCCAAACTGTGGTGAATAATAGTGTCTTGTTCATTCAAATTTTCTCCACATAATCCGAGGTGAGTGGGAACATATCCAAATTTTTACTTTGGAGGCGAATAATCCAGATATCAAGCTTCTTAATGAAAGCATGAACTTTGTCTGTCATTAATAAGATGATTTTATCATGTCCTTGTAAATTCACACTCAAGTCGTTTAAATGCGAAAGTACATGAGCTAAATAAACCAACAACACTAATTATTCTGTAAAAACATTGAGAATGGCGTTTGTTTATCTTGAAAAATATTATTAATTCATCTTGCAAGTCCAACACCCGGGTTACCACTTTCCCTCGTGATAACCATCTAACTTTTGTATGGAAAAGAAGAGATTTTTATTTTCGCCTATTGCATTGCATAATTTAGCAAACAGCATCTTCTGTAACGAATGGTTTTTAATAAAATTGACCATTTTTACAGCACAAAGAATTTGATTGAGATTTTACGGCTTGTTTTTGCGCCAAGAGCATGTCTGTGAGGAAGCAATGCATCCATTCTGCACTTGGTATAAGACGATCTTTTAATATTTTAATTAATCCACTGTTCTTTTCTGTTCCTGCCTTTGTACAATCACTATTCAGTGTCCACAGATTCATTCTCAACATGGGGATGTCGCTTATTATGAGAGATAGAGATTTGATTAAATGGGATCAAATACTCCAGAGGTAAAGTTGTACTAAACCATGTACACTAGCTTTGAATATTTAACGTACTTCGGGCGCTATTGCAAAAAAGTGAATTTTTGTTTTTTCGATTTTCTTTAATAACTCATTTATTTTTAAAGTAAGACAAATTTAGTTCGCACTTCCTTAAGGCACTTTTTTAATGGGAATCTGGTGGTGGATTTAGATTTTTGAATACTGATATGGTAGTTGAGCTACAATGGTCAAGTTTCATTTTTCTTATGGGGGTCATAGTTGGCTATGACACCATCGAAAACAATTTTTCTTTCCCTTCTCAAAAATGTATAATTTGTTATACCTGATACCAAAACTAATTTCAAAAATTAAAAAATAACAACATATTGTTACATTAGCAGGTTAGAACGCTTGTGAAATTTGACAATAGGAAACCTTGGAAACATAAAACAATCTGTCCTGATGAAACCAACAATTATGAGCGTCTATAAAAGGTAATTCACCCAGCAAGTCTTTTTTTTAAATTTTTTAAATTAGTTTTGGTATCAGGTATAACAAATTATACATTTTTGAAAAGGGAAAGAAAAATTGTTTTCGATGGTGTCATAGCCAACTATGACCCCCATAAGAAAAATGAAATTGACCATTGTAGCTCAACTACCATATCAGTATTCAAAAATCTAAATACACCATCAGTCTTCCATTAAAAAAGTGCCTTAACGATGTGCAAACTAAATTTATCTTACTTTAAAAATAAATGAGTTATTAAAGAAAATCGAAAAAACAAAAATTCACTTTTTTTTGCAATAGCGCCCGAAGTATGTTAAATATTCAAAGCTTAGTGTATAGGGTTTGCTACAACTTTACCTCTGGAGTATTTGATTCCATTTAACCAAATCTCTATCTCTCATAATAAGCGAGATCCACATGTTGAGAATGAATCTGTGGACACACTGTATACAGCAGTACATTTTGTCAAATCTATGTTAGTATAGTATCTAGTAGTTTCACAAAAAACATCAAAAAGACATTGTCATATGCATAACCCGGTACTGTTTTGCAAAACAAAATATTTTCTTTGATCGATATGTCCCAACTCACAAAACATAAGAATTGAGACATGTTTTACGTAAAGTCACTTGGTGAATTATTTGATCGCGAACATCGGCAGCCATGTCGCCGATTCGCCTTGATATATTGTGTCGTTAGAAAGCTGAATTCTTTTCAATTTTTTGGCTTCTTCCACGCCTATTAAAACACTGACTATATCAATCCGCAGCAGGCAATATCAGGTTTTCGACGATTGTATGGGGTTTGGACATCTTAGTTACTCTTAATGTTATAAGATAAGATACTTCAAGTACACTTAATACCATAACAGATAATTTTTTACATTTATAATTACAGGCAAAATTAAATTAGAAGTAGTTAGGCTTCTTACTGTTATTATTCTTTTGGGTGGGGGAGAAGGGTCGCGAAATATTAATTTTATTTACATTTTCGATTTGAGGGATCGCTTAGCTAAGAAGAATCGCTGATTTAATCTATACATATACTAATAATTAATGCCACGTTTTTGTTAAAGTAAGAAGTTTAGAAACTATTAAAAGTGATTACAAAGATTGTTTATGGAGGTATGGTTCTAATATTATCTAGAGTGATTTTAAACTTCGACGTCTGGTTTTAAGTACACGGTATATCTTCATAAATTGTATATTGGAGCAGGTGTAACTACAAGTTATTTAAAAATATACCCCCCGATATAGTAACGTTATTTTCTATGTGTCAGATACGATCGAAAATAGAATGTTCATTGGCTGTTTTATTTTATATTCATTACACATAAATGTATATTAAAATCTCTTGTAAAATGAAATATGATTTCGTTTTTTCATTTATTTTGTAATGCATTCGTTTTGAGATGGCCTTACATGGCATATTCAATCAGAAAACCTAATAAAATTAACTTACATGAAACGTTTCTTCTCGTTAGTATAGAAAGGTGTTATAAAAGCGGTTATAGATATATGTGTAATTACTAGAGAACGGACACGCTTATCACTTAGTGCAGTACTGGCGAAAGGCTGTATTTCTAAAATATTTAATTTTATTTATATAATTGGAAAACGAACGGGTGGTGATCTATAAAATTACGAAATACATATGTATTTGTTGAAAAGTTGTACTTTTAAAGTTTTTAATTTTATTTCTATATTTGGAACATTTTTATTTGTTCATTTTGTCGTTCAAGTTGAGTAAAGGAGTATTAATATTAACTAGCAATAGTTTCTCAAGGTTTTCTTCTGTCAATTTTGTTCTCTTTGAAATAAGTACATCCTTATAAATAGAAAACGTCCTTTCTACATCGCAACTGGTTATAGATGCATACTGGAAATATTCTTTTATTTCTTCATATTTAGCCGTTAGATTTTGTGGAATTGTCTCCATACATAATTGCTGCAATGTAATTAAATCTGGATTTCTATTAAGAATTGCTTCAAACTTTTGCCGAAGGCCACATCCGAAGTCACTTGGAATACTTTTCAAATTATTAACAGCCACATCTAATGTGGTTAATCCGTCATTTAATTTGAGATTTCGATTTTCAAAATAAGTGATTAGTTTTGGCAATTTTCCAAAGTGTTCGTGAACTGATTTTTTAAATTTGGGATTTGTGTGAGCTCCTTGCACTCACCAATACTTCTAGCATCCTCTTTTAGCAGTGCTACGAAATGTTTTAGACTATCGAAATTCTCAGCATAATAACTAGTAGCTTTCAGCCATGTTCCCCATCTAGTTATTACTGGAGTGGGAGGCAGTGACAGAGATGGAAATTTTTCCCTGAAAAGCGCTACTCTCAATGGTGTTTTTCTGAAAACTTTTTTAAAAGCTGATACAAGTCTATCAACTTCCGGAAAAGTGTCTCCGATATATTCACAGATTCTGTGGAGAGCATGTGCTACACAAGTAATATGCAGCATATTAGGATATGTTTTCTTCAATAGTCTGCCTGTTTTTAACATATACGCAGCACTATCACAGACAAATAAAAGTATTTTTTCTTTGTACGTGGCGTCCGAATGAAGCATTTTTTGCATATTCTCCTTAATAGTTTCAGCAACTATTTCCGCATCAAAACTATTTATAACACTTGTTGCTATTACATATGAGTTATAGGGAATAGTTGGATGTAGTACACCAGCTACAACATTTACCACACAGCGCCCTAACATATCCACTGTTTCGTCAGCGCTTATCCATATGTATTGATTTAAAAGATGGCTTCTAATGCGTTCTACTGTTCTCGTATAGCACCTAGAAACATAATATTTGCGTAAAGTTGATTCATCAGGAACATTTCGACCAGTATATTTTTTCAGAAATATTTTTAAAGTGGGATTGCTAAGTTTATTTAATGGAATATTAGCCGCCATAAAAGTTTTACAGAGTTCAGATGTGTTTGCGATCCTAAGTGACGAATTTTTGACGATATTTTACGGATTTTGTAATAAATTTCGGAATCACTGACAATGGACATACAATCACTATGACCGTCAATCCAATTCGCCATTGTTTTACAATGCCGTTCTCGACATTCTTCCTTATCATGTCTGAAAAAGTAACTTAAACAATGCTCTAGATCTAAATAAATGAAAACTAAAAATGTGTGCGTAAGTTATTGAAACTGAACGAAATTCAATGCACACCTACGTCGAAATAATATGGGAGAAGTAGATTCAATCAAACGATATTAAACAGGATATATCACAAAAATTACGATGTAAATAACAGTTAGAATTACGAAAACAAGAAACTAACTCACAGCACTTTATTTATCCTACGAAATATAAACTAATAAAAAAATACATTATAAAAACCCCGCTTCTATCTACGCTCATGAAAACACTTTAAAAAACACTATATTCTTCGAATACGATAGCTGGCTTTTCCATTGTTATCGCTGCCAGACCAGGTGTCCGAGTAAGTCAAACAAATACTTCATTGAATTACGCCGGGATGTACTCAGCGACGTTATACACAATTCCAATTGCCGATTGCGTTTTATGGAAATTGCGCCGGTCTCTAGTAATTACACGTATCATTAGAAACGATGAATAATCTCATTTCTAGCTATAAAGGTCTTTCAGGTTAGTCGTCCATCAATTAACGAGGAAAATTGATAATATCTGCCTGACGTAAATTATTCATTTGTTCGTTCAGACAAGAGAGCAAACAGCACCTGCTTTCGCTATTCGCTTGTTTCTTAAATGGTAGCGAGGTGTGTCATATTTACCGTGGTTTGAAATTCCGTGATACCATTAAATAATTTAATGACATAACAAGACAGACTTCGTGCACTACCATTGGAGTAAATTAGGTCTATCATCGCGAGATAAGTAAACAAGTACTTTTCGCAATTTACTGTTAGGTAAATTTTGATAATAATATTGTATGATATTCGTTCTTTTGTCTCCGAATGTATAATCTCGTAGTATTTTCGTACTTCAAATTGCACCTTCTTTTCTACAATTGGAGAAGGATGCATACATAGATACGTACATGTCTAGAGCTGCTTTAAATAATTGCTGCTCAAGTATATACGATTTTCTACTGTGTATATATTTACCATTACACAAATGGTAAACAGTAATTTTACGTACTGTTATAACGAATAAATGTTACAAACATTTTAATGTTGAAGAACGTGGTATTATTTATTACTTAAAAGAAGTTATAAATATGGTACTTAGAGATCGAGTACAATCAATTGTGAGCTTTCTAATTATGTATATACTTCTAGAAGATTTAATATTTTCAGTAAACTATTGAAGTTAATGCTATATTTATGTAGAATGGAGAATTGGTAACATTGGGATATTTTCCAATTGATATGACCTTGTTAACGCTTATAATAATGTGTTAAGCTTGTATTACAAAATAATTTGAAACATACATGAGTGGGTAAAAACCACACCAATTTGTATAATACAAAAGTATTTTTAATAATATAAAATATTATTAAAAATGGGGTGTGAAGAACACAATACAAGTTATATATTTGTGAATGTATCTCCTCTCCAGAGACGCAGATACGTATTTCACCTTTCTACATGATCGTCGGTGCGCCCCTGCTGGAGAAGAGATACATTCAACCAAACATAACTACCTTGCTATCAACCAGAAATTATTAAGACAGAGCGTGAAAGAATATTCAGCGCTGTCTACATAATAACTGCCGAACTAAGAAACGTGTTTCTAAGGACGGTAACAACCATATCTATAAAAAACTGTATTATCGTGTCTTCACTACTTGTCGGGCGAACCGAATGCGTATATAACAAAATAATTTGAAACATACATGAGTGGGTAAAAACCACACCAATTTGTATAATACAAAAGTATTTTTAATAATATAAAATATTATTAAAAATGGGATGTGAAGAACACAATACAAGTTATATATTTGTGAATGTATCTCCTCTCCAGAGACGCAGATACGTATTTCACCTTTCTACAGGATCGTCGGTACGCCCCTGCTGGAGAAGAGATACATTCAACCAAACATAACTACCTTGCTATCAACCAGAAATTATTAAGACAGAGCGTGAAAGAATATTCAGCGCTGTCTACATAATAACTGCCGAACTAAGAAACGTGTTTCTATAGACGGTAACAACCATATCTATAAAAAACTGTATTATCGTGTCTTCACTACTTGTCGGGCGAACCGAATGCGTATATAACAAAATAATTTGAAACATACATGAGTGGGTAAAAACCACACCAATTTGTATAATACAAAAGTATTTTTAATAATATAAAATATTATTAAAAATGGGGTGTGAAGAACACAATACAAGTTATATATTTGTGAATGTATCTCCTCTCCAGAGACGCAGATACGTATTTCACCTTTCTACAGGATCGTCGGTACGCCCCTGCTGGAGAAGAGATACATTCAACCAAACGTAACTACCTTGCTATCAACCAGAAATTATTAAGACAGAGCGTGAAAGAATATTCAGCGCTATCTACATAATAACTGCCGAACTTATATTATGTAGACAGCGCTGAATATTCTTTCACGCTCTGTCTTAATAATTTCTTTTCGCATATTCAGTTATTCGAAGAACTGAGAGTAGAACCTGATGCTTAGATCGCTTAGACTCCTGCACTTTTTTATACTCCCTTCGAAAACCACCTCGTAGCGTGTTAATTTTATTTATGACGTTACTTCGTGTTGCATTCGGCTGAACAGTCTGTAACTTTTTTATTAACGAGTGGTATGCCTCTGTTTTTTTTTATTTCTGTACAGATATTCTTTTAATTTTGTTTGCCAAAGCGATTTATATAATTCAATAAACTCTCTTAAAAAGTCTCGTGACATCATTCTAGCATCAGACATATTAACAATATCGTAATACTCTTTAAAACATGCAATAATAATGTATATACTAAAAAAGTTCACCTCCGACGCTACTGTAAACTCTCCCACACTCACCTGTTCTTTTGCCTCTACACGTTGAGACTTGTATGCATATAAGTGCCTGTGCGTTGATAATTTCTAGCAAAGACAGATTTTTTAACGCGCTGTGTTTCTTGAATGCACATTCAAAAACGTCATAGAATTTCACATACACACCGACGTTAATGAATGCGGGTTAATGCATGCACGTACATGTTTTAGAACATGTACGTCCGTGTGTAGCGGCCTTTAAGTTCCTCCCAAGTGCATATTACATGAAGGCTTGTTTCTTCCTGTTCGTCACATTTCGTACACCAGGGCTCGCTAACCAAAGCCTATACTGTACTATATTACGGATTAAAATTTTAAACCCAGAATAACCTGTCATAAGTCATAAATTGGACAAGGGTTGCCTAAAGATGAAATATTTTTGGATTATAATTAGTAAAATTCTCTGTTTTAATACACATCGACTACCAAATGAAATTACCTTTCGAACAGAATTCAGAGACATCGGGTTTTTACGCGTCTACTACAGGAATATTTTCTCCTAAAAAATAAATAAAATGAAACAATAATAGACTTAAATTACTCAAGAGGGGCTAAATTTACAAAACAAGAGGAATAACTAACCATAATAAGAATTTATTTTAAATTTAAAAAAATATGAGAAAGGTTTTCGAAATTCGAAAATAAATTAAATTATATTAAGATAACATTTGCTGAAAGGACATAAATCATAAATAACAATATTTTAACATCAAAAACATTAATTCAACAATTAAATGAAATTTTAGAAAAATATAAAAAACAATTGACATATCGATTAAAATATTTAATATAGAAATATTAATTAAAATAATTGCCTAGACAATTATAAAAAATTAGGACTAATTTTCAATGCTAGTTTCAGCAAATTCCAAAAAGGCATTTTAAAATTAAGAAGTACCTACATATTTCGAAAAATGTATCACTTTTGTTTATGTTGAAATTGGTATAAAAGCCAGATGTCGAAAAAATTAGGTGGTACATTTTTTTTACACTTGACGAGTAAACACGTACTTCTTGTTGTCACGTACAATTGTGTTGAACTAAGTGTGATACACAAGGAACGAAGATAATAATCAGAACGGTTAGATACTGCCTAAATACAAGTAGCCAGAAAGGAAGAAGACTGCCGAAAAAAAAGAGCCATCTATCAACCACTGAAATAAGGTCATACAAATGCCAATTTAAATAGCGAGAGAAAAAATAACGAAAACGGTTTTGTCATTTTGCCATTATTATTAACACAGTTTCCAGAATAACCTGCAAAGTCATAAACGTCAGATTATAAATATTAAAATAAAATCAATCAACTTAATTCAATAATAAAGCATTCAATTTCAAAGAGTCACTAGAAATTTTCATATTAACAGTTCCTTGTTCAACGACGTTTTTCGAGAATCCACGAACCAGGTTTTAATTAACATACTCCAACACGAAACTTTAAAATTTAAAATTCCTGGGATAGTTCAACACCATCCAAAAGAGTGAATTCATGCGCCCGCGGCTGAATAAGAGCTAGCCGAGGTAGAAAATTAAGGAAAAGGATACGTCCACCTTTCAGGAAAGAAGATACATTTGCTATAACATTTATTGTAATTAAAAAAATATATAACTGAAAAATAAAGATATTTATTTAAAAAGCACCTTGATAATAGTACATATACTTCCTTAAAGGACAGTGTCCGGTTATCAAACCTGTAATAGTTTCAAATTCTTTTTTATTACTACGAATTAGGTTGGATGAAAGCCTAGTGTTCAACTCTTCTGCTAGTGTCTTAGTATGGACTTGATCTTCCATTAGCCTCCATTTCTTTTCATGTTCTCTTTCTAGCCAGCCAGATCTCCCTATTAACGAAATCCTTGGCGAGTCCACATACAGGTTCTGGTCCTATCAAGTTCTCTTAGAGCCTTCCTCGGGTAGTTCATCGGCAATCTCATTGCCTTTGATCTCCTCATGTCCTGACATACATATCAGTGACACAGTAGTGTCTTGTGTCAGTCTAATGAGGACTTGTTTGCAATATTTCACTAGTTTAGACCTGGTAGATTTGTTCATAATAGCTTTAATAGCCGCCTGACTATTAGTCATTATATTTATTTTTTTATTTGCGTAGCCGGCTTCCCAAATTTCGTCGGCGTAGGCTGCGACTGCAAACAATTCAGCCTGGAAAACCGTCTTAAATTTCCCCAGACTCAATGTTATCTTTCTTCTACGGTATATTCTACATGTTAAAAAAGGTGTAAAAGTTATTTTGTTAATTATAGTTGTCATCTGAGTCTGTCTATGCCTTCAGAATCGTGTTCTGATTGTACCTCAATGAAACTCTGTTCATCACTATCTTCATCGTCTTTACGATCAACATTCATCACTATCATGCTCTACGAACCACCTTTCTCACCTTTATCACATACGCGAACAGAACTTTATCCGGCCATGGTTACTGATCCAATGAGGAAATTGGAGGAAATCCAACCCAACATTTTCTATACTCTGACAATAATTGGGGAAGCACTGAATGAGCCGACATATGAAAACAAGTGAATCCCCGAGATAATAAATATATATATATAAAAATATATATACTTATATAAATATAAGAAATATTTTAGCAGCGACTAGAATCACAACAGACACCAGCTGATTCACCATTAAAAATATTATATGAAGAATAATAAAATTTAAAAAAAAATGTTGATACAAGAATTTTGAAGAAATACATATTTTCAGAGACTTCATGATATTATGAAGTAATATATTTTACTTAAGAAACAATTGTCACGTCAAATAGACGTATGGTAGACTTACGTTACTTGTAAACGTAATAATTATGAAGCCTCTTCCAGTCCGGTCACGAGCAATAAGCCTAACCTATTCAACTTACTTCGCTTTTTGTAATAAAAAGAAGAGGGATTGGAAAATTTTAAATGAACAGAAAACATATATCTGGCTTGTAGTCTTCCGCGATCATTATTCAACATCTTTCTTCTGGTATTCCGGGTTGAATATGTATCCCTGGCATTGCTTTTTTCTTGGCCGACGTTTCGTTTACTGTTAGAAGCGACATCTTCGTGGCTATTACTACTGTTGCCGCATTGGAACTGAAAGTCTATTATTTTGGGATTGAGTTATATAGGAGCTGTTCTGTGTCATTTAGGTCTGTGTGCTCAACTGGGTCTGCGCTTCTAAACATAGGTTCAAAGCTGGACATTAAATTAAATTTCATTCTGCCCAGATTCTCTCCCGCAATCCCTGTTACTTTAACCGCAAAATACGAGGATCCAAAAGCATTTCAAAATGTAAGTGGTTAGACAAAAGCGGAATTTCGTAACCATCACAAAAGTAAGACTTGCATCTGAGGAAAGAGATGATTTTCGTGCTGTAGAAATTTAAAGAAATAATTCATTCCGTTCACTGGTCAATCGAAATAGTATAATTATTCAGTATGATAATGGCCGCTCACATGCAGCACAAATCACTGATAAATAGCATTACTTTCGATTATCTTTTGTTTTGTGCCTTACATAATTGTCTTATTATATGTGTAAAGATATTTGATAATGAAGAGTTTCTGCAGAATACCTACTCACGCCATTTTTTCAATCAAAACCTAGCGACAGAACTAAAACGTTGGGAAGCATTAATCTAAATTAATTATTAAATTTAATAAGTAGTTTTAAAATATGGTTTTAATATTCGATAAGCTTGAAGTATTAAATTTTGTAGTAAAAAGATGCAATTTTTCAGAATCATTTAAGAGAGAAATACGTATTTAAAAATATGCATTTCACTAAACATTTGTTACATGAAGTTTTTCATAATTTGTTTAATACAAATATTATCTCAATTTATTAGTTTGGAATATATGTTTTGTTTTTGTGTTTTCAAGATAATTTTTTTATAGTAAGTGTATAGTTTATTTCAAATTATAAGAATATAACTTTAAATGGCTCTAATGCTTTTATTGCACCACCTTCTGTGATGATAGTTATTATACCTGGTCTCCTTATTGAACGGGTACGGTTTACCTATTTGCAACGTATGAATCTAGGGGCCGTATTGACTATAAATTAGGGCCCTATAATATAATAATAAAACGCTGTTAGTTTCAAGTATATAATAAAAAATATCTGTACATTGGGTTTATATACAAAGAAAATATTAGAAATCGTGTGGCAACATGTGTAGTGGATACATATAGATATATAAAGCTAATTTATTTGAAATACACAATACAATTTTTATGTGTCACGGCATTTCATAAATCATCCGTGATTGAGTCGTCTTGCAAATCGGTGTCTCTATGTGAATCGTATTGCAAATTTATAATCAAAGGTGGTGCTACTATTTTGTACATGCGCATATATTCGTCCTCTTTTGCTATTGCGTCTTTAACAGCATTTTTCCAATTTACAGCAGTTATATGTTCCATAGCATTTTTTATGTGTGTTACACTGCTTTCACTAAATTTCGGTGTTTGATTTGTTCATTTTATGGTATTTTTTAGTTGGGCCCATATCATTTCAATGGGATTGAAAACGCAATAGTATGGTGGTAAACGCAAAACTGTATGTCCTGCTTCTTTGGCTCTGTTATCCACATAATAATCCTTTAAGTATTCTTTTGTCTTCATCACCTCTATTAATTGTTTTTTTTGTATAATGATCCTCAAAATATAAATCATTTGCTTCTAAAAATGTTTTAATATCTTTCTTATTATTACATTTTGTAGTAACTTTGGTTTGCTGTCGAGAATGATACGGAGCGTTGTCCATCACTATCACACTATCTTTTGGTAAATTTGACAGCAAAGTGTCACAAAACCATTCTTCAAATAAAGATGAGGTCATATCTTCATGGTAATCTAAATTTGAGGATTTCAACATTTTTAGCAGATAATAGCGGCTGTCCGATCCATCCTTTTTCTGACCCAACATGAAGAATGATTATTTTCTTCCCTCTCGAAACCGGCGCGTCCAACTGACACATACTTGAACTATCCACCCAACCTTTGCAAATTGTGTCATGGGTGTCATGCCACGTCTCGTCTAAATAACATATAAATCGTCCTTCCTGTCTATACCTTCTAATTGCCGTTAAGTATTCATATCGAAGTTTCTGTAACCTCGGGCTTTCCATAATTGTGCGACGTTTGTCTATAGTGCCAAACTTAAAACCAGCTTTCTTTAGCGTCCGCCACAAGGTTCCTTTAGAACACTGAATATTTATAGGCTCATCACTGATTCTTTTATGTAAGCAGTAAAGTGTAGATACAACATTTCCTCTGTAGAAGGAGTATACGTGCTGCCTAATAGTATCAATTTGATACTCTTCAATTTATCTCGGTGCTCCTTTGCCACTTCTTTGCTTTCGAGGCCCTGCGTTATTATTAATTATTTTATATATTGTTCCAAAAGGCACCTTGGTTAATTGCGACGTTCGTTGAATGTTCTGGGTTTGTAGTTCGTTATTTTCTTCAATCAGGGTATGATAGACATTGAAAATTATCTGTTTTGCATCTTCTGATATATGCTTTCTCTGTCGTGCTCCAACAGTATTATCACTATCCACATCATAATCACTAACACTTTCAGCAAAAGGTCGCCACATGTTCGTTAAGTAAAGAGAGAAAAATCAAATATGTATACAGCAGTAAAGATTAACAATAAATGATAAATAGATTCAATATTAGATGTAATATATACCAACTCTCCTAACTATATTTACTTAAATTTTGTTTAATAAATATAAGCACTTATTTCATCTAAATTGTAATTTAATGACTATTTAACTATATATAATAACTATATATTCCAATTAACAACTGTTGGTACTTATATTATTATTAAGTTTTATTTCATCTAAATTGCAGTAATTACAATTTACTTAAATTTTGTCATTACGGACCTCAGCAGTTTGTATGCGTAAAAGATAATCGTATTCAGCGACCAGGTAGTTATTGCCGCAGGTGGTGAAATAAAAGCATTAGAGCCGTTCAAAGTTATATTCTTATAATTTGAAATAAACTATACGTTTTAAAGGAATTGTTGTTAAGCTTGTGCTAATTTTATTTTCAGCTAAATTTTAGTGAAATAAAGAAATATTTCGTTTTTACGAGTAAACTTTATGTGCGTTTTTAATGTTCCGATAAACCATTTACATTGCGATAAATCCCGGACATAGCAATAAAAATACTTGCTTAGTAGATTATAAGCAAAAACTGTTAATTTAGGAATTTTAGGTTTAATTGTTTTACGGAAATACAATAAATATTTCAATTACTTTTCGAAATTCTTTAGTACGACATGACATTGCGCATAAATATAAATTTGTTTTTGTGTTTTTGTATATGGATATTGTAAATTCATAAACAATTTGCAGTCTTCTTGATACAAGTATCTTAGGAACATCAATTATATTTACTGACATTGACTTCGCAGTAGTAAGTAAACATTAAAGTCGTAAAAGTCCCATCTTGTAATATTTATGGATGTTGTACGTGCATAAAAATAGTTAGTTCATGTTTCTTCCGCTATTTCATTAGATGAGCGTGATGTAATTCTTGAGAATATATTAATTTTTAAGGTTACTAGTATAGTATGTGTTATTGATTTCAAATTAAATGTGAATAGTAAAATTTGACAAATGTGGATAGCTTGGAACCTATGTAGGTATTTTCGTACCGTGAATATATACGGGGCGATAAGTAAATTCAAGATTTTCTCAACAGAATTTTGAACTAATTCGTATGTTATTTTATTTCACTTTTATAGTTCATATACGAGGCATATTCAGAAGCTAGATCTTTTAATTCTTAAAAATCGAGTTATTATTGATTGTTAATGAAACAAGGTATGTTAGGTACATATATAATAAACTATTTTTCCACGCAGGTCATCTCGCTCGATGCACTTTTGATATCTAGGAATCAATTTCCTCATACCCTTCTTGAAAAAATTTCACTAATAACTTCCATATTGTTTTCCGAATAAAGCTTCTTTCTGGGGAAAAAATTGGTGATAATTGGTTGGTGCTAAGTCGGGACTGTGCGGTGAATGGGTTAGGATACCCTATCCAAATAACTGCACAAGTTAAATTGTGGGTCGAGGGCGTGTGGGTGGACGTTGTCGTGAAGAAGGCAAATTCTAGAGGTCAACGTACTTCTTCGTCTGTTTTGAATTGTCCGACACAGTTTTTTAGGGATCCACAATAGCGATTGTTATTTATTGCTTCTCCTTGTGACAAAGAATTAATCAGGATAATCCGTTTTTCATCCCAGAAGACAGCATGATTTTTCCGGCTGATCGAACTGTTTTGATTTTTTTTTTGCTGACCGAGAACCTGTATTAAACCATTACTTGGACTGAGGTTTTGTAATGTGCAATACATGTTTCGTTCCCGGTCACAAGTTACTTGAGAAAAACTTAACCTTCGTCTTCGAAACGTTGCAAAAATTTCTACGGTGGCAACTCGGTTGAATTCGTGATTTGAAGTCCACTGTTTTGGGATCTATCTCGCACAAAGCTTTTTATAACTCAGTTTTTAATAATTGCCTCATGAGGCAGTCTTCGAAAAATTTCAAGAACAACTTTATGAAGTTGGTTCAGGATTGAGGGTCGATCTTTAAGAACGAGTCTTTTAAATTTGTTTGAGTAAATCGTCGATCAAAAAGAGCTACTACTCTGAAAAACTTCCACTTTTCCTTCTTTAAATTTGCGAGACCGTTTCCTCATCTTACCTACGTCCATTGCATCTTCTCAGTACATGGAAATTAGTTCTCGATTAATTTCAGCAGTTTTGACGACTTTTATCACAAAAAATGAAAGGTCGACGTAAGTGAAAGAATGCTTACGGCGGCGAGAGAGAATTCGAGGCGTTATTATACAGATTGTTTTGACATTATTGAGGTGGCGCCACCGTCTTTCTATCCAGGAATCTTACTTACTGGAAAACTACTTTAACTCAGTTGTGGAAATTTTGCCACTACGATTTTCCTCTGGCATATAATAGGAAACGGCTGTTAGTTCCTGGATATGCCTCGTAGTATTTGGTAAAATATAACGTTTGATCAAAAAGTCTTTGGATCGCGATAGCCATGAAGTGTAAAAACCATCTATAGAATTATTTACTTCTGTACTTCTTTACTTTGAAGTATGTGCACATAAGTCACAAATAAAATAGATTTTAGGTTAAGGTAATTATTTGCATTTTATATATATATTATAAGAAGTTGTCAAGTAAATGTTAAAAGTAATTGAAATAAATATCCCGTAAATTCCACGGCAATAGCGATCCAGAGACTTTTTGATCTCACGATATCTAATTGCCGTAATTTGTGTGGAGATAAAACTAATAACAATAATATTCCACATATGAGACATAAATTAATTATAAATTTAAAAATTACAATCAAGAAAATATGTAAAATCTTGAAACCTAATCCCAGGTCTATACAAAGCTCTAGATCTTCTGTGCTATATATGTGAACACGGCGACATTGTGTTGTGTTGTCCAAAATACGTCAAAAGATTCTTATGTTTCTGAAACGAAAGCTCGTCATACAACATAAATCTTATAAAATCAAAAACAAGAACGAAGTAATATAATATCACTACAATTTCTTGTAAATAACGCTATGAAAAAAATTATTATGCGAAACTTTTATTAAATGCAATATATTCAAGTGAATAGGGATAACTGCTAACTGAAGTGTTGGATAAATTGAAACGACTTGTTCTAGCGAGAAATGAAATAATGAAACTAACGAAACTATGATGGCTGTGGAGGATCTCTATCGAACTGTTAAGTGGATATTTAAGACACTTTTTCATGCCATTGAAGAATATAGTAAAAAAAGTGAGTGAATTGAATATTCTCGAAAAGTAAGTAATTACTTGTAAGAATGTAAAATGTTTATTAATTTTTTCGATTAATTAACTATGATTTTTCAGAAATTATTATATAAGATATTTTGGATGGTATTTATCGCAAAAAAATATATATTTGGAACGAGGTCGACTGTTTTTATAGTAGAAACTAATGCTTTAAACACTATTTAAACTAAAGAAATTTGTGTACATCAACACGTTAAGCACGTATTACGCATTTGTTACAAATTTACGCACATCTGTATTTGTACACATGGACATACACCTCGTATTGTCCAACGTTTACTTCAGCTAAAAACACGTGTTTCTGTCTCAACTAGACTTCGTCAGTTTGGCTAGTAAAATAAAGCTTGATGGAACGTCCCATTGGTAGTAGTAAATTTTGCACTATCATGCTACACCAGATAATCTAGTGACATCTGACGAACAAAAGAGACTACGCCGAAAATAGCGATTTTCTCTCATCCAGATACAGAAGGGAAAAAAGTACGTACACTCCTCGTCAGGAAAGATAATCCCTGCGTCATCAATAAACATTGTATGATTCAAATCAGTACTTCGGCGTCATATTAAATACTGTAAATTGCAAAATTAATATGGAAACTGACTTCATTTCCGGGCCAAATATATTTGACAGTCGGTCGAATTTGTAGGTTATATGAACATATGTAATCGAATTACATCTTAAGTTATATTAAAATTACTATAAATTGTACAAAGCTGCGTAAACAGCAAATCAAATTAAACTATAACACCACTTGAAAAATAAAATAAACTATCAAGAATTTACAACATTTAAGTCAACATATAAGATTATGTAATTCTTTAATCATTTTAATGAATGGCAAAACCAAACAGTTTCAAGTTAGTTGTAAAAGCATTATTACTGGAATTGAAATTATATAATAGACCAGAGTATCTACTTTGTATAACTGTAATTACATATTCACTGTTATGACAGTTTAATAAACATTATCTTCCCAATTATATCATAGAATAACCCTAGATATTAGTTAAACGTTCTACAGTGCCTAATTTTAAATAAAATTTGGAATATATTGCAGTATAACTTAACACTGCCACAATAGATAAGTTGAGTTTTGCATAAAGGTCGGTATAAATATTTGAAATCGCAGTATGCATTATAAACAAAACATATTCATACAAATTTATTTGCTTTGAAATTATTTGTTGACTGCTAGTAAAATAGAACTTGTACGATTGCAGAAAGAAATTTTGAAAAAGGAAAATGAAATGGAGCAAGAAAGAAAAAGTTTAGTAATTGAACTTTCAAAAATTAAATTGAGCAAACAAAAAATTTTACTTGCAATAAGTTATAGATTTATATAATATATACAAACAATAGTTATTTTATTTATTGTTTTCATCAAATTGTATGAATTTGTTTTGTGTATATTAAAAATTTTTAAGTTAACACCAGAAGATTAGAGCTGATGGACACCAAATCAAATAAGGCAATCGAAACACATTTCACTAGTGTATCTTGCAAAAACTTGCTACAAAAAGATGAAAACACATTCAAATGTATTTAATTGGACATACATTTTTTTTATATGTATTGTATTTTTAACTCCAAATATTAAAATTGCAACGAAAAAGAATACGCAGTAAGAAAAAGGAGCCAATTAAAAAAAAATTTCAATATATTAAATTGTCAATGTAACTGGGAATTATAATTGTTTAATAAGTTAATATACATATGTAATCATTTAACAAAATTGCCTTATTATTTGTTTAATAATAAAATTATCATGAGTATATATATAGAAAAAAAAGGAAATAAAAAAAATATTTAGAAGATAGTATAATAGTCGATATTAGAATAAATTTGCAAAATGAACTGATACTATTATTGCTTTCGAGAGTTCCACATTAACTTTCATTCCATATATGTAATAAGATTGGAAATCTTTTAAGACACCAAAAAATCTTTCAATCCAGTTTCTGGTTCTAAAATGGGATTCATCGTACAATTGTTCTGCTCGACTTTGAGGATTTGCTAGAAGTTAATAAGTATTTTGTAATATTGTAACAACTATCACAAAGTATAACTGAGTTATTGAAATGTTCATTTTCTTAGCTTCTTTTTATTGCCGATCCATTCAAAATTGTTTGGTCATGTGTAGATCCTGGCCATCTGGCTACGATGTTACAAATTCTTAATTGAGAATCTCCTATTACCTGAATTTTCCATGATAAATATCCTTTTCTGTTTCGGTACAGCTCAGCATTATTACCACTAGGAGATTGTTTTCTCATGTGAGTGCAATCAATTCTACTTAGTACATTAGGAAATCTAGCTACTTGATAAAATCTGTTTCTGTAATTTTTCTACCTTTCTAGACATATTTAGATAAAAATTGTGGCCACAGTCTGGCAATTGCATGTGTAACATTTTGTATGATTATTTGTATTAATATCATTGTATTTGTTGCATAAAAAATCAGTTACTAAAAGTAGAAACTAATATTACATAAACAACTAATCAGCTGTATACTAATACTTGATACTTTTACTGCCAACACAAGAAAATTTGATATATTTGGCGTGAACTAAAAACGACGTGTAGATACGTTGGCTTAAATCTTTGGTTATAATATAGATTAAGTAAAAACATGGCATAGCTAACAGTTTTTTTTATCTGCGGTCATATAGGAAGTATTGTTAATCACTATCTTCACTGCTGCTTGAATCATCAATGTTAATTATAAAGCCATTAATTTCACAATGTAAATGTATTTTCTCTATCACACCATTTTTTTATAATACTTGCCGTGTGTATAACACAATTTTTCCAAATTTCTTCCATACACTGCTCTAGTGATTACTTCCACATAGCTATAACTTTATCATCTCCATGGCCATCCCTGAAAATATGTTTATTATAATATTGTTTTGCATGGTCCCAAATAATTTCGATAGCATTAAATTCACAATGATAAGGAGACAATCTTCAATATTTCATGTCCATGACTTTGTAGCAATTCATCTACTTGATACCGTTTTTCTTTATGCAAATTTTTAGCAAGGGTAGTAGGTCAGTTTTAAATAGAGTTCGCAAGATGTATTATGTTTCGACAAGTATATAATAATATCATTTTTACATCAAGCCGATGATGGATGTTTCTTTACTACCAGTGAATGGTAGGGTGCATTGTCCATCACTATTTGTGCCGGTTCTTCCAAATTTGGTATTAAATATTCATCGATCCATTTCTTAAACATTTCTCCATTCATTTCACCATGATAATCTTCTATTCGTGATTTGCTTGAAAACAATAAAGAAGCATTTGACACAAAACATAATTTTGAACCACAATGTAATACATCATATCGCTTGCCCTCGTAACCCTCAGGTTGACGCACATTCTGCAGATTATTATCTTGCCGGGTCTCATCAAGCAATATCACTTCTTTCTGAACATTCTTTATGTAATTCCTAAGAAATGTCAATCTTATCTCTGCAATGTTGGATCGTTCCACTAATGCTCTATGATTATTATCCTTTTTATATTTAAATCCAATATTGTGAAGTACATGATTTAAACTGCTGCTACACAGCTTTAATGCGTTTTACTGTAACTAATCCCAAGCACAATGCATCTGCCACTCGCTAAACAAAAGGTTTATTAAAATCTAAATATATTATGTGCACATGTAATAGGTATTAACACCACCATGGTTTTTTTCTCGTTCAAAATATTGCAACGAATTTAAAACAAGTTGTCGTGATTGCTGCCATTATAGTTTTGAAAAAATAAATTTAAAAAAATATGTATTTATAAAAAGAAAATAAATAACAATTCCATCAAATATCAACGAATGTATGTTGTCAAATGTCAACGAGTAACGACAGAACTACTAAGCGGAAATGTGTGTATTTATCACGGAGTAGGTAATAATCCCGTCTTTGTCTTACTCAAATAAATTGCTTGAGCCGTATGTCTTTGCTAGTAAACACATACTTTCGTTCAAGCTATCCTTGTCATACAAGTAGGTACTGTTTGTTATTCGGATGTGGAGATTATTCTTTGAATGTCGTTGATAGAATTATAGATTAATGACGCAGGGATCATCTTTGGTGATTTGGAGTATATATTGGTGAAGTCCATTAACACGATGCCATATGACAGCAAAAATTTGGTGCCATCTAGCCATCTGCGATAGGACAAAGTTTGCTATATCTATGAGGCGTTTCATCAAACTTTACTTCACTAGCCAAACTGACGAAGTCTAGTTGAGACAGAAACACGTATGAAATACGAGGTGTATGTCTATGTGTACAGATAGAGATGTGTGTAAGCATGTCTGTTTTATTTGTAACTATTTAAACTGTCTAAATTAATATTAAATAATCATATTTTTTAGAATTAATCGTATAAAGGAATTTGAAAAAAAATGTTGAATATATTAAAACTAATATTTATATAATTTTGCATTCAAAAATTTTTTAGGTACGAGGCGTTGTTTTTAAGTAATTACTATTTTGAAATATGCTCGAGTTAAGTTTGATTGTACATATTTAAAATACCTCAGACTATTGAGGATGCTGCCGAGTTTGAAATACTTGTCGTCATTCGTTTCCTAAATGTAAGAGACGTGAAAGCTGCTGAAATTTATAGGCGGATTAGTCATGTGCATGAAGAAAACTCTAGGAGCTATAAAATGGTATGAAAATAGCTTAGAGCGTTTAAAGATGGCCGTTCAAACGTGCATGAGGAGTTACGAAGTGGAGACAATGCGAAATTAATTATGAAGAAAGTTGATAAGTTCTAGATGTTTCTATATTTCCAGTTGAATCTGGATGAGGGGAAACGAGCTATCCCGAAACTGAGATACTGATTATTATCTTGTGTTTCGCTTTAAATTACCGGGTCTATAAATGTTATTATTCTTTACTTCACATCAATTTTCTCACATTTTAGTGTTGGGCACTAAATTAGAATGTTAAATATTAAGTACCAGTCGATATTCTTGTATAAAGTTGGGTTTATTTTATTAGGACCCATTTAGATCTTTCTAATTATTTCCTACTAGGATATTCATTGAATTCAAGTGTCGAAGATAAAATCAATTTCTTTGCTAAATCATAAATATTATGTACAAGGGTATGGCTATGAAGGTACGAAACTGATGCTGGAAAATTTTTATTTTAAATCTATACAAATTATTATTATTCCCTTCGGTATACACCTCTCCTCTATCCTTACACACCGCTTCATTCCAATTTTCCATTGTGCAAAACAGCGCTGGAAGTTTTCTTCCTTGAGTTCGTTCATGACGCGCTTTTTCATTCATGGCTTTAACGGTCTGAAATCTTGTTCCCTTTAATGTAGATTGGAGCTTTGGGAACAGATAAAAGTCACATAGTGCTAAATCAGGCGAATAAGATAGATGGTCTAACACTGGGATGTTATACTTGGCTAGAAAAGTCTTGACAGATAGTGCAGTGTGAGCCAGTGCGTTGTCCTGATGAAGCAACCATGACTTTCTTACACAATTCTGATCTCTTTCTTTGTGATTTTCTCACGGAGTTGAGCAAGAACGTCAAGGTAGTAATGCTGATTAACAGCTTGACCTTTAGGAACCCAGTTAAGGTACACAATCTCACGGATATCGAAAAAACAGTCATCATAGCTTTGAATTTTGATTTGTTCATTCGTGCTTTGTTAGCTTTCGGTGAAGTTGGACTTTTCCATTGATTGACGCTTCGTTTCTGGATCATATGTGAAAAACCAAGATTAGTCACATGTTATTACATTTTACGGGACGTTTGGGTTACTTTTATTGGGACTTAAAGTGTCAGTACAAATATACACCATTCACAGTTACAGCATCACCAGCCTTTTGAAAGAAATATAGTCCAATTACACCACCTGACCATAATGCAATACGGATACTCTGCTTTTTATTAACATAACTGGAGTGCCTAGCCTCTTATCTGTTTGTGACTTTGACCACATTAAAGCCCTTATCAAGAGGTTTGAAACGAGTGGAAACAGTTTATCGGTGGGACTAACCGTTTGACCGCTACAGTAATCCAAACTTCGCAAAAATGTATTTCTTGGAATATGGTGCTTAGGTGCTTTGGGATATCAGAACATTTTGTCGTGGTAGGAACCTCCGGTTGGACAGATAGTGGTTTCAACTGGGCAGGGCAACCAGCCACACTACTCATCAGTCTATAGAAGTGCAGGAAACTTTACAAGGACGAATCATATCCGACAGGACTGATTTCAACTATCCAACACATTCCTCTGACCTTACACCACCGGACAACATCTACCTATGGGGAATATTAAAGGAGAAAGTGTTCAGCGGTACAGACCCACCCAGAACTGTGAATGCATTACGTGAGATGATCGTCTCGTTTTTCGGGAATCGGCTCTCGAATATGTCAGAAAATCGGCGTGACCGTTATGAACATTGTCTACAGCGCAATGGCGCACATTTTGTAGAAATAAAAATGTATAATTAATAAGTAATGTATCTGAAAATTAATACTGGTAGCCGTAACTTTGTGGTAATTCATTTTGAAAATAATAAAATAAACTAAAACAATAACTTTGTTATATATACCACTTTATTCACATATAATCGTGACCGCGGATACGACATACAATGTTGCAAAAGTTACAGGCCTACATATAACTTATAAATGACACAAAAATATATGGGGGTGGTTTATGATGTTATTTAAAATTACTACTATATACTTAACTATTATATACAACATTGGAAAAGAGGTGTATATATAAGATCCAACTGGTCATTTAAAACGATATCTATTGTGTTGTTTCGGCTTTTAAAAATTTTTTCTAGGGCCTCTAAAAGATTTAATTTACGACCTTTCTCGGCCAAATGCAATATTTTACAGTGACCTTATGCCAGTATGCCTTTCTGTAATAAGATGGTTTGCGAATGTTGAATCTGTCTTCTTTAGTTTATATGACCTCATGTGTTCTTTTACTCGTATAATAAAACTTCGACCAGTCTGACCTATATATACACTTTTACAATCATAATTTACAAATTATATTGTAATGATTGTAAAAGTGTATATATAGGTCAGACTGGTCGAAGTTTTATTATACGGGTAAAAGAACACATGAGGTCATATAAACTAAAGAAGACAGATTCAACATTCGCAAACCATATTACAGAAAGGCATACATTTGGTCACCGTAAAATATTGTATTTGGCCGAGAAAGGTCGTAAATTAAATCTTTTAGAGGCCCCAGAAATTTTTAAAAGCCGAAACAACACAATAGATATCGTTTTAAATGACCAGTTGGATCTTATATATACACCTCTTTTCCAATGTTGTATATAATAGTTAAGTATATAGTAGTAATTTTAAATAACATCATAAACCACCCCCATATATTTTTGTGTCATTTATAAGTTCTATGTAGGCCTGTAACTTTTGCAGTTTGATAATGACATTGTATGTCGAAACCGCGGTCACGATTATATGTGAATAAAGTGGTATATATAACAAAGTTATTGTTTTATTTTATTTTATTATTTTCAGTAATGTATCTATTACTCCAGTATTGTATTTTTGGCGAATACTGTAATATTTAAAATGCAGCTAAATAATTTATAGTGTTTTTCTTATACGCTCGTACAATTTTTTATCACTACTTTACAGGAAATTATCTAGCGAACTAATTAAATTAGATTGACAAAAATAATGAAAACATGTACATGACTTTTACTACTCTAAGTTTTCCAGAAGAAACAAAAAGTACTTTTTTTATTTATAGAGGGGTGTGCTAATTGCTAGTATTTGTGGCTGCATATCTAACATACTTAAAATATAATAGTTGAATAACATGTTTACATTATCCTTTATAGACATTAAATACTTTTCAACGTGCCGTGTGAATTGGTACATACGCTATAACCCAATAGTTGGTAAAGAAGAAAGGCCATCAATATCCTTTTGTTTTCTAAATTGATAAACTAAAAAAAGAATTCTTATTTAGAGGGTGAAATTATTCTATTAAAATAAAAGGATCATTTCGAGACATGTCATCTTCTATACATAGTGCTCACATTCACATTCACAAAACTTTAATCAGAATAAAATAATTCTATACTTATATACTTATATCTAATATAAGAAGAAAACACAAGAGCACTCTAAAAACTAATTATAAGTTAGTTACCTTGAAAATTTGTTGATTATAAATGTGAAATGGTATTTGCACACGAAAAACCTCTTGGAGTGTAACTGCCATTGACCAGAGACTTTTATTTCATTAAATATTACTTCAGAATATCATGAATAATTATCAGTCGTAAATAAAGAAAACAAGCTTTGTCTAGCTACGATAAAGTGAAAATATTTGCCGGATTTTAAATTTATAAATTTTGTGTAAAGTACGTATGTATGTCTTTCTTTTCATTATTTTTAAATACTGTAACTACCAAAAATACTCACACACATTAACATATCTGTCGGATTTATAAATATTTTTTTTTAACTAATTCGAGGCCTTCCGTTTGACGTCGATGAACATTACTCATGTAAAATTTGTATAAAATTACACTGGTCTACCTTATTTTCGGAACAGTTACTTTAGTTAGTGCTGAGTTTTTGCTAGACAATTGTTTTATAAGAAATTTCGAAACGTCATCAGCTGTGCATAAATTAGCATCTCGTCGAGAGATTGCTTCTACTGTTAATTTAATTGGGGTCAGCACATCAACAATTTTATTTACCAAGTCAAAATCAGCATCTTCATATCAAATTTACTTAGACGCTCTTTCAATATACGAAGACAATTTTCAGCCGTCATACATCCATGAATAGAAACGAGTCCTAAGCTCCAAATTTTTTTATATGAATGAACGTTGACAGCCATGTATCGTTTATTGGACGTTGATGTCCACTCGTCGAAAGATAGACTGAATCTTTCACCTGCACTTTTCAAATGTTTTAATTCTGCAGTTACTTGCTTTCTGATTTTTCACTATAATTCATAACAAGCTTTTGAATTGTGACGGCTGATTTTTTTAGTAAATCCGTGTATTTTGCTAATATCAATTTTCTCAAATCGTCTGAAGTTATGAATACATTGAATGGAAATCCATCTAATGCAATCATTCTTGCCAAAACATCATCCAGGCTATCGTCGGCACTTTTAGTAAAATAATCTTCTAACTTTCGTTTAGCTGGCGGCGGTGCTGTGTTCAGATTTTCAGAATCTTGACTTGTTGAAGCTGTTAAACGATTAACGTCAGCTAAAATCTTAATGATATGTTTTGATGACAAATGTGTATGTAATCCCTTAGTCGATCCACCTAAAGTCGTGAGAATGGTAGGGCATCGAGTATTCCCCTCTTTCGCAACTAAAAAATAACTCCACGCTGACGACGTATCACTGTTTTTTTTTATGTTGAACAAAGTCTCCCGCCATTTAAAATAACTTTTTCAGATAATTGACTTTTAAATTAAATAATAATTGACTTTTAAATTAAATTGACTTTTAAATTAAATGATGTAAATTAAATGATGTAATTAAATGATGTAACCTGCGTAACCTTGTCGCTGGTAGAATAGTGATTAATGAAAAAATAAAATCCTAATAAGCGTATTTATACTTTCGTACAGGGAATCCTTTGCAACAATATTATGATATATCATGTGTGGTGATCGGGTGATTCCCCTGTTGGCCAGTTGGGGAATTACTTTAACGGTATTGTATTGAAGTATGCCGAGCGGGGAAGTCCCTTCTACGTTACATATTCTTTGGGCTGTTCCTGTGTAGTTCTTTTATCGTACGGCGTACCTAAGGTTGATTTTTTGTCTTTATGTAATAAGTGCCCTTACTATAATCTAGGTAAGATCATTGGCAAGGCGCAACGGATTACGGAATGCAAACTGGCAATCCCGAAAATCCCGAGATTAGCCATGTACAGTCCCGAAATTTACGGGATCAAAACCCGGCCGGGATCCCGAGATCCCGGGATTCGGCATCCCGGGATTGTATTCTCTAATGTCATAAAACGCAACTTTAAAGTTAATAATAAATGTTCTTAAATCTCACTCTTTTCCATTCTAGGTTTATGCAATTGTATGAGTACAATATTCCTCACAAGTACCCCTATTAAATAAATTGTTTTTAACAAAGTGGATATATACTATAGCAATACCATTTCAACATAATTTGAAACATACTTGAGTGGGTAAAACCTCACTAAATTTGTATAATACAAAAGTATTTTTAATAATATAAAAAAATATTATTAAAAATGGGGTGTGAAGAACACAATACAAGTTCATTTATGTTTTTCTTTGAATGTATCTTCTCCAAAGACGTAGATACGTATTTCACATTTCTACATGATTCTCAATACGCCCCTGTTGGAGAAAACACATTCAAACAAACATAACTACGTTACTATCTAGCCGAAATTATACAGACAGAGCGTGAAGGAATATTCAACGCTGTCTACACAATAACAGCCGAAGTAGACGTGTTTCTTATAGTCGGTAACCACCGTATCTATAAAAAACTATATTCTCGTGTCTTCACTACTTGTCGGCGTGAGCCGAATGTGTATATAACAACATAATTTGAAACATACTTGAGTGGGTAAAACCTCACTAAATTTGTATAATACAAAAGTATTTTTAATAATATAAAAAAATATTATTAAAAATGGGGTGTGAAGAACACAATACAAGTTCATTTATGTTTTTTTGAATGTATCTTCTCCAAAGACGTAGATACGTATTTCACATTTCTACATGATTCTCAATACGCCCCTGTTGATTGTATTGTGTTCTTCACACCCAATTTTTAATAATATTTTTTTATATTATTAAAAATACTTTTGTATAATACCATTTCAGTTGTATTAATTACCATTTATTTAGAGTTACTTCAAGCGTATTTAAATAGAACAATAATTAGTTTACAGGGACATGATAAAATTAATTTGGGTTGATTTCCTTCAGGAATACTTTGATAATTAAATATACAGTGCGTTCGGAAAGTAGTGCACATAGAACTTGACGTATTTCAAATAAAGGCTTGAACACGTCAACTTTATTTTTAAACCTTTTTTGTAGTTTTATATGACGTTTTTGGACAGTACCGTTATCTTTTTTTTTTAATTGTAACCCCTACTTTGCTAAGGGATTTGAGAGAGTATATTTTTCCTAACATAATAGCCAAATACAACTAACTCATTCAAAAGAAAACTTTTTCAGATATTTAATTTCTAAGTAAAAAACATGTTAAAATAATCGTTAGAACTTACGCAGCAAAAGATTGTGTTAGGAGTTAAGAAAAACCTGTTAGGCCTTAGATAAATGGGAAATGTTCTGTAGTCCACAAAATAAAAATTAGCCGAGATACACCAGATGGAAAAGTTATAATAATAACACAAATAAAGTAGGCAGGTGGAAATATCATGATGTGCACATAAATTGCATTATGGATAAAACTCGCTATATAAGTATCCCTATAACTATAATAGTTCAATTTTTTGAAGTGTGTTTACTTGTCACGTGGTAGTTT
Source organism: Melolontha melolontha (assembly GCA_935421215.2). NCBI lineage: Eukaryota > Metazoa > Arthropoda > Insecta > Coleoptera > Scarabaeidae > Melolontha > Melolontha melolontha. The sequence continues at coordinate 206,470,664 of OW285235.1, forward strand.
CAACATTATAACGATCCCAAACATTCTATAGAGGCCGTAAAAGAATGGCAGTTTTAAAATGCCGTGCACAGTTATTCAATAGTTTTCCTGTGGTGACGGGTTTTTTTACTTTTTTTAAGTTTTTTACTTAACCGTGGTCTCGAATAAAAGAGACTTTACATTGCTGATATTTCGTTTCGTCAATATCTTCCACAACCTTTTCAAAAACTAATAAGCAGAGTGTGAAAATTTAATCGGCGCTTCGTAAGGCGTGCGACGGGAACGTAGAAAAACTTTCATCGCCTGTTATGTACATACAAATGTATAGCAAGCGCCAATTAAGTTGGCGCGAGGAGGGGGTTCGCAGAAGCCGTTTTTAAAAACGTCGACCCACTACTCAAGTAATTGTCAGAATACATTTGTCATTGACGTTTGACGGAACATAATAGCATTGCTAGGTGATCATAACGTGATACACGCTCAGAGGTTAGAATTATCTGACATTTGATGTAAAACCAAATGCAAATCTCCCCACTACTTCTAATCTTGCGCGAACTTACCCTTCCTCGCGCCAACTTAATTGGCGTTTGCTATATGTATGTATGTATGTAGTGCAATGTGCATCTCGTTCGGACGTATTTACTTGTATTACAGTATTTTATTCGTTGTATAGAAGTATGTCGCAGTTACGTATTAGGTCGAGAAAATGATCATTATCAAGCACAGTAAAGCCCAAAAAAGAAACTGGCTTACGATCGAATGAGCCATTTCTATTCAATTTATGTTTATCACTGAAGCTGTGCAATGTGACGCTTCGTTTATTAGATAAAGCGGATTTAAAAAATAAAAAAACTCTAGCTATGAGTGGACGAAACGAGAGATTGTAAAAAAAATCTATTGTTAATGTCATAGTTCGTACAATGGAAGCACTTAAACCGTCATCTTCAATCTTACTAGCTTCGAGAAGCGCTACTGCCGAAGTCATTTCAAAAATGGTGACTGATTAAGGACAGATTACTAAATTATGTCTGATGGCGTCGCAACTATGCGTGCTGTAAAACGATCGATCTCTTAAAGATGAAGGTCACTTTTACATGTTACGTGTAAAATAGATGCTTACATCTTGTGGCAGAAACGATTTGACGCTGTTAGCCAGAGTTAAATGATTTGATAGCGTACACAAAAGTAGTGTTTCTCAAATCTCCTAAAAGTATTCAAGAATTTCACAGGCAATGTCCCGAGATACCCGAACCTCCACAGCCGATTCTTGCACGTTGGGGAACATGGTTAAAGGCATTTTATTATTTTCTGCATTCCCAAGAAATAAGTTTCTAGTTTTACAATTTAATCCCAAAAAAGCAACTGCCATCAAGAAAAGTCAAAAGCAATTCTAAGATGCTCAAGTTGAAGCAGATTTACATATAATTTATAAGAATTGTAAAGGAGTAGTTGAAGCAATTGATAAACTACAAAATCCTTAGTTGCCATTAGTGGATTCACCGCAATTACTGGACACTATATAAACACAGCAACATGCTATTAGCAACAACAAAAATATTAGTGTTTTAGCCAAAATAGATAGTGTGTTAAAGAAAGATGCAGATTTTAAAGCATTAAAACAAATTTGTGGTGATAGTGAGTGCACAAATCCGTTAAGTATTAACAAACACTACTTTAATTATACAAATATAACATCACTAGATGTCGACGGTCATTCTCTTCATATAAAAACCTTTTTTCTCCACGGCGAACTCGATTTACTGAAACAACTGTGGAAACATATCTGATGTTTCAAATATATAACCGATCTTATCCTATTTGTGATTATACTGAAAACGCTGCTTCGAAGCGTAATTCACATTTCATAAATTAGATAACTATTTATTTTATTTTATTTACCTACTATCAAGTGCAAGCCCCTGGCGCGTTGGCCATATTTCGCACTCTAGTAATAAGGCAAAAGGAGATGTTCTTGTTTGTTTGTTTCTTTCTTTCAAATATTTAATTATGAATAAAGTATGTGCTATCGCTTTTCCCTTGGTATAATTTGTCTAGTTCGCATTATAAAGGTGTCCCAATAGATACTTCGGGATTTAAATTTAACGCCATTTTTTAACAACTAAACCTAGACGCTTTATATTACGCACATGTCATCTACATACCCATCAATTTAATCATGAATCGTTTTATGACGGAATGACGTGTTAGAATTGTGCAAATTTATTACGAAAATACACGTCTTTGTGTGAAAACTACTCGTAAACTTTGTTTAATGTTTGGGTGTAATCATGTGCCAAGTGACAACGCAATTCGCAATCTTATTCGAGAATTTGGGGCTTCTGGATCGGTTGTTGATTTGAAGGTGCCAATGCGTCCACGTAGAGCTCGATTCACTGAAAATGTCGCCAAAGTACGTGAGCATGTTGCCGAAAGTTACAAAACCTCTGTTCGTCGTCGATCTCAACAGCTAAACATAAAGAAAAGCTCTTTGCATCGAATTTTGACTAAAGATCTGACCTTGCACGCGTACAAAAAATTCATAGACCACGAAAATCGTCATGCATTTGCTAATTTGGTCTTAGAAGAAGTTACGAATAATGCAGAATTTTGCAATAAAATTATCTTTTCTGACGAAGCTTACTTCCATCTCGGAGATTATGTTAATAAATCAAATTTTAGGATTTGGGGAAGTGTAAATCCTCGTGTGATTGAAGAAAAATCATTACATCCTCTTCGAGTAACTCTGTAGTGTGCATTTTGGGCTGGAGGAGTTATGGCACCATTTTTTCATGAAAATGACGGTGAAACGATAAATATTAAAGGCGCACGCTACCGGTAATATGTTGAGATATTTTTATGACCCCAAATGGATTACACAGGCCTACAAAAAAAAAAAAATTTTTGGTGCATCTCTGTTTGTTTGAATAGTCGATAAAGTAGGTAATGTACAGTATATTGACATACGTCATTTTAACTCATCAGCTCTAGTTTACCTACTACCCTCATTGTGAATTGTTGTCGGTCTTGTTATGATCTTGTTCGTAACTAGTCATTATTACAATATCATCGATAAAGTTTATGTTACTATTTCATTATGGCTAGTACGTCCAGACGTTGTGTTAACGATCCTGATATATTTTGTTATGTTTGTGGTGAATACATACTGAAAAATCAGCGTAAATCGATTACAAACACAGTACGTCGTTTGTATTTTGCTTACTTCGGTATTGAAATTCTGCACCAAGATAAAGTGTGGGTGCCTCATAGTGTTTGTAAAATATGTGTTGAACATTTGCGACAATGGGAGAGAGGGAAACGTAAGTCTTTGAAGTTTGGAGTGCCTATGATGGCGAGAACAAAAAAATCATTATGACGACTGTTACTTTTGTATGATTAATATAGTGGGCATCAACAAAAACAATCGCCATAAATGGAAATACCCCAATATTTCTTCAGTACAAAGACCTGTTCCTCATTCAGAAAATGTTCCAATACCAACTTTTCATCAGGTAGTGCAGCAATCTCAGGAGGATGAAGCTGAAATACCTATTTCTTCCCAAGTAGATGATGACTTTCAATACTGCGGAAAAACATCAGATCCTAAGACATTTTCGCAGAATAAGCTTAGTGACCTCATCAGAGACTTAGATCTTTCGAAGGAACGTGCTGAGTTACTAGCGTCAAGATTAAAAGAGAAAACATTTCTTTCCTCAGATGTTCGAGTGTCTACATATCGCACGAGAGAGGGAAAGTTATTGAAGTTTTTTTCATCTCATGAAAATTTTGTGTATTGCTGTAATGTGAGTGGTTTGCTGGCTTTCATGGGTTTAACGATCTATTAGCCCAATGAATGGCGTCTCTTTATTGACAGTAGTAAACGAAGTCTAAAAGCAGATCTTCTACATAATGGAAATAAATATGCTCCCGTTCCAATTGCTCACTCAACATGTGTAAAAGAAGAATATGAGGTAATTTCAAATATTTTACAAAAAATAAAATATATTGAACATAACTGGGTGATCTGCGTCGACTTGAAGATGGTTAATTTTTTATTGGGTCAACAGAGTGGTTATACTAAATACCCATGTTTTATTTGTCTCTGGGACAGTCGAGCTAAATCACGTCATTGGACTGCAAAAAATTGGCCTGTGAGAGATGATCTTGTTGTTGAGGAAAGAAATGTTATAAATGAACCCTTAGTTTCAAGAGAAAAAATAATTCTTCCGCCATTGCATATAAAATTAGGGCTAATGAAGCAATTTGTTAAGGCTCTCGATAGAAATGGTCAATGTTTCCAGTTCATTTCTTACAAATTTCCTGGTTTAAGTACTGAAAAACTAAAAGCAGGTATCTTTGATGGACCTCAAATACGTAAATTGATGAAAGACACAACTAATTTTGAGACTTGTATGAATGATGTGGAGAGGCTTGCCTGGCAATCTTTTGTAGCAGTTGCACAAAATTTCCTCGGAAATCATAAGGCTGACAACTATGTAGAACTAGTAGAGGAAATGCTGGTGCGATTCAAAGATTTAGGCTGTAATATGAGTATAAAATTACACAATCTCGATAGTCATCTACACCATTTCCAACACAATTTAGGAGATCTAAGCGAAGAACGAGGGGAACGTTTCCACCAAGACCTAAAAACAATGGAGAATAGATACCAAGGAAGGTGGGACAGTCATATGATGGCTGACTATTGCTGGGGAATCATGCGAGATTGCCCGAGTCAGTTTCATTCTAGAAAATCACTTAAAAGACAATTTCTTGATGTTTAATGTCAATAAAATATATATTTTTTCGTGAATTGTGTTTTTTTTTCTCGGGAACTAGAGCTGACGGAAGAAAACGGGTAACATTTTTGATAAAGCCATTTAGGACATACTTAAAATCGGGTCTAAAATCTCCAGCACCAAAATGGTTGTAGGCCAGTGTTACATACTATTCAACGATATGTTCTTTCAACAAGATGGCGCCATGTGCCATACGACGAGGGAAACTTTGGATTTGTTACGAACACATTTTCCCGGCCGCGGCATTTCTCGAAATGGTGATAATAATTGGCCTTAAAGATCATGCGATCTGACCCTATCGATTTTTTTCTGGGGTTTCGTCAAAGAGAAATGTCTTTTCTAACAATCCGCGCACGATAAATGACCTAAAGCAAAATGTTCGTCAAGTTATTGGTGAAATCGAACCGCAATTGTGTCAAAAAGCTATTGACGATTTTACGCAAAGACTGATCATTTGTACAAACAGATTTAGCGGACATATACTAAATAAACTAAGGTTAAATGCCATTTTATTGCTAATTAAAACGGAATCGTAATTATAGCAAATAAAATATCAGCGAGAATTTTCAAGTTCATTACATTAAAAAAAGGTCTTGTAAAATATACCTTAACGGATGTAAGACGGCAGAGATGGCATGGTCCTCAAGAAAAAAAGATGTTAGGGTCTTGTCACAGGTGTTCAGGCAAGAACGAGGTGGCCTTGACTTTCTAGTTACGTTGAATGCTTGATTATCTGGTTTTTCTCCTCAAATGCGAAATATTATAAATTCCCAGCGAATGGACAGACAAAAGAAAAGCTTAAAGCCTACATACGCCTATTTGCCTCAAAATAAAGGACGTCCAATTACTCGATACGGTAAAGAGCTTTCTTTTTAAATTTTCTCACTGCGCCCTAGTTGAATCCGCAAACTGCGTTAATTTCCAAAATACTTAGGGCAGGCATGAAACATATTTCGATTATCGGAGTAGACCGATAAATATCAACCTTACTTACTGGTCGTACAAACAGAAGTGCTCGTAAGACGCCCGCGCGAAAAGCGGCCTTGTCAAAGATCCACACAAACCATACAGAGGGCGCAGCCGATATTAAAGAATATAACAAATATAAAATTTAAATATTTTGCTGTTTTTACGACTGTGTTTCAACATCGTTGATAATTACATCGTACTATAACTGTCTGAAATTGATTGATTGATTAATCACAACCGATTTTTAAAGTCCCAATGCTATTTAGAAACACTTTGTTTCAATATGAACAACATAAGTTCTCGATAAGCGAGAGGGAGCTGCGACGTCCAATCTAACAGGTGCACCCCATTTTCACTAATACGCGTTTTTACTTGCGCATAATATATTACCCATTCACGCTTTAAAATTGATGGTAGTAATACATCTTGCGCATCTTAAGGCAACGATTAGTGTTTATCGGCCATTAACATAAAATACATTGCTCCAATATCTTGTGTCGACATATAGCTCCGCACCGCAATGCTGCTATTTGCGGCATTTATTATGGTTATTATGATTAAATGCTTTACGAGGTCGCCAAAAAACAGTACATAAATTATTGTTTTTTCGTCAAAGTTGCAGCTATGTAATTTTACTAGCTTTAAGCGGAATTTTACGATGCTCACAGAAGTTGGTAGGTACTCTAAATTGAGTCCATTGCTCACTGTATAATTCTTTAGATGATTGTTGCCTATTCTGTAGATCTATTCGCTTTAAATATGTGCTATTTTCAGTTTGTGTTTGTAACCACTTTTAATAATATGTATTTGCAATATGCATAAAGACTCATCATCTGTAAAAACAGCCGACGGGGATATTTACAGAATATTATTTTAAAATCATAACTGCCATGTCTCTATTTTTTGATAAAATATACAATCCTGTTATTTTTCTAAAATTGTTGGTTTTATTTAAAACGAAATCACGAAGTTCCTATTGGGACGCCTTTATTTCTTCTTTAAATCTTTCCGTTAGTACAGGTTCATTATTTTCCTTTTTTTTATTGAATTTTCTTTGATTATTACTGGTATCAGTTGTAAGATATATTTTTTACAAATATTGGTTTGATTATCGAAGTAAATATAATAATCATTTTCAATATAACATTTATTCATACACGTGAAATCCACTATTTGGTGATTAATACTAATTATAAGTAGCAAATAAGTTCTGTGCATTTTATTACTTTACTATACCACACCTATTTTTTCTGCAATCAAGATTAAATATTCGATGTTTACATCTAAAAGCAATTAAATCATTCAAGTTTTTAGACATCTCATTAGCATTTGGTCCACCAAAAATTTATCTTTGCGCTTAATATTATGAATTGCAAATTACGCACGATTATAGAATAGAAAAACATTCATGTAATTGAAATGTATTCTTGCATTATCTAGTCACTTATTTATAAGGGAATGGACGTAGTTGTTCGTATCTAGATGTACAATGTATATTCAGCATCGGCATGGTTACTTTCAAAATTCTTTTTCTAATGAATGTTTTCTCAGAGCTCTCGGAACAGAAGTATGTACGTTCTTTCAGTTAGGATTGTCTTTTGTAAGCGATACTTCTGTGAGAATGTTGAATTACAAAAAACAAATCCGCTTGATTAGTAGGAAATAGTCGTATTCATATTACAATGAGGAAAGTTTGCTTATGCAGACACTACTAATGCGGAAATATTCACAACAGCACGTGTGCATACGTGTTTGTAGATGAAGTAATATAATAATATTAAAAATAAAAACACCATTATATTGACGGCACATTCTATCTTTTCATATCGTAGAAATGTCCGCAAAATAAAGATGTAAAACTTAAATTGCTATATATTAGCTTAGTCTCTATGGTAGGTACTATGTATTAAAGATATATAATTAATTCGGATACTTCTGTGTTTTACGTAACTTGATTACTTATCGATTAATGACAGCATGAATTTATTTTTAAAAACATATTGCTGTGTGTTTAACTCTAATAAGTAGGGCTCCAATTTTATAAAATGTAAATTGTTGCACACGCATATATATAATGTTTGATTATTTGAATAAGTATAACTCTCAGGGTTTGCTTTCGGGTTCTTGGTAACTAGGCCTAGCATCCAATGTAAAAGGTAAATAAATAAGACGACAAGATGTAAAATTAAATACTTTTATTGTTGATATTTCCAATATATATTTATAAATCATGAACTCAATAAAGCATTATGAATCATTTATTAATCTAAATCAAATCACAATCATATAAATCTTATGAGTATTGTCAAAAATATACACAAATAACATTGAAGTCCTTTTTCAGATTTTATAAATCCTTAATCAGCACACTTGCGTGTTATCTTAGCCTAGGGGATGTAAAACCATCCAAATACCAAGCTATGACGCAAGGTGTTTTGTTTAACTGACTATACCGTATGTCCCCGGATTGAGTTTACAAGAGGAAAAAAAATTTTATTTTTGATTTTACCAAAAAGTGCTAAAGGAATAAAATTTTTTGCTTAATTTCAAATGACCAAATCTGTAATTAGAATTTCAGTACCACTTATCTATGTTCTAAAAAAATTTTTTTAAATTTTTTTCATCGCAGTACATCTATTATTTTTTAATGGTAGAAGCCTTTGACTTGAAAATGTCATACACTAATTTATTTGTCAAAAATAACTTCAAACTGTAATTCTGTAAGTTTTGGTGAAAATGTTAACGTTATCACAAGAAATATATTTAATACAATGTTACGGTATTGGGGAAAAGAGCTATCGTCGTATTGCTGAAGAATTTAATACAAAATTTCCCGAAGTAACTGTTTCCCGTATGGGTATAAGGAAGTTGGTGAAAAAATTTTTGGAAACTGGTTCTGTTCTGAATTTAAAGAAAAAGAAAATAGTACGTGATGAAGATGATGCTACTACAGTTTTAATTTTGGATTCGGTGCAAGATAATCCTAAACTTTCATTGCGGAGACGGGCGTTTCAACTAAATATGAGCAAATCCCATATTCAAAGAGTTTTGAAGGAACCTAAATTATACCCCTACAAACCGATTTTTAATCATACGTTAGAACCGGGAGATGATGTGAAGCGTCTTTATTTTTGCATGTGGATGGGAGATGAAATAATGGAGAACCAAAATGTTCACAAAAGCATTGTATTTTCCGATGAAGCAACTTTTTCTAGCAATGGTACCGTTTCGTCACATGTTCGTTATTGGAGTGATACTAATCCTCACTTTAGAATTGCATCAAAACGTCAATACTTTGTTAAGGTAAACGTGTGGTGTGCTGTTTCTTATCATGGAATAATAGGGCCATATTTTTTTGATGCTAATGTAAATCAGCATAATTATTTGGAAATGTTGAGCAATTTTTTCTGGGATGGTTTAAGTGAACTCCCACTTGCTTATCGGCAGAGGATGTATTTTCAACAGGATGGTTGTCCGGCCCACCGTTCGCGCATCGTAGCTGCCTGGCTCAATCAAAAATTCGAAAATAATTGGATTGGCTGGAATGGTCCTGTTTTGTGGCCTCCAAGAAGCCCCTGACTTAACTATTTTAGATTTTTATTTGTGGGGACGGTTAAAGCAACTAGTCTACATAGACAACTTGTCTAACAATGTGGATGTGTTAAAAAATCGCATTAGAGATGCTGTTGCATCCTTGACGCTTGAAGAAATTCGCAACAGTTACAAGGAACTGCGGCTTAGAGTCGAATTGTGTGCTGAAAGGGGTGGCGAATTAATAGAATAGTTTTAAACATTATTGTTTCTAGCCTAATTATTTTTTTATTGTTGTGATTGAAAATAAAAAAATAAAAATTTGTAATTCTAAATAGGGGTTTGACGGTTTCGTAATTCTAATTACAGATTTGGTCATTTGAAATTAAGCAAAAAATTTTATTCCTTTAGCACTTTTTTGTAAAATCAAAAATAAAATTTTTTTTCCTCTTGTAAACTCAATCCGGGGACATACGGTATAATAGCTTTATGGATTTTTGAATTCACTGATATTGTTGTACTAAAAGAGTGTGTTATTCAATATTCATTTAGTGGAAAGTAATCCCTACCGCATGAAATATTTATCTCTACACTCTATAATTTTAAATATGATTGCTACCATGAATCATTATTACAAATAAAACGGAGATATCATTAGATCCTTTGCAAGACAAAAATCTCTACGTGTTCACCAAGATATTTTGGTTGTATAACAGAAATTATGATAAATTGATTACAAATTTATCTATATACGCTTAAAAGTTCAATTCTTTAATCTATGAAATTCAAGATTTAACGTATTTAGTGATAAATACAGACCTTTCTTCATTATATAAATTATCAAACTCTTCGTGATACATTTTTGTTTGATAGCATAATATGAAAAGAAAATTAATTATTCGTAACAAAGTCAACAGTTATTGTAAATAAAATTCCAATATATTTGCCTTAGAGCGAATTAAATTTAAAAAATGTTTTCAAAATTAATGATTACATAGAAATGATTCAATGAAGTCAATTTTTAAACACCGTTCAGCGATGTTGCCTGCAACTCTTTTCTTTTCATCAAAACGGTCTTTTATAAGCTCGGATACGCTAAGTGTTTTTCAGATGTAGAAAAATATTCTCTTGAGCTCTTTTTCAACTGTAGACCTTCATTCTAAAAAGCCGTGTTCTTTTGTCAATTTTTAATGTTTTGTTGCACCTAGTTAATAACGAAGTATTATAATATGCAGATTTCATTGGTTGTCGGGGCTTGTATGATTTAAATAAAAATATCTGTCATTTGACGTTTTGTTGTTGAAGTTATGTTGGTTATAACTCAGCTACTTATTTTTTAAACGCAAAAGGAAATGGAATTAACCAGAGAGCACATTCGAATCATAATTTATTATTATTTTTAAAGAGGTTCATCGCTTATGAGTACAAAGAGAGTTTAGATTCAGTTTTTAGTGAACAAACGGTTTCCTTGGCTACAATTTAGAAATTCTGTTCAGCATAAAAAAGGAGCAGGGCGTCACCGTCGTTACCGAAAAAATATTGTTGATGTTAAAAAAATAATTGAAGAGGACAATAAAGTCACTTATGCGGTAGAGCATGAACTCAAGATTGGATCCTCAGCTGTTAAAACAATCATACTCGATCACCTGCATTTAAAAAAAATGGTAAGTCGTTTTGTGGCACATCACCTTACTGACTTCCAAAAAGCAGAGCGTGTAAGAATTTGCCATGAAACTTTAAATTTCTTAAATAATGGCAGGCACCAATTTTTTTTCAAAATAGTGACAGGTGACGAAACCATATTTCCTTTTTCGACCTTCCTATCCCCCAAGAGAGTTGCGTATTCACGAAGATGAGGAAACTCCTACAATGACTAAGAAGCAGCGAGCTATGAAGGAGGTTATGTACGCGGTATTCTTCAGAAGTACTGGCTTAGTAAATGCAATTAAGCTAGATGGACAAGAGACAGTTACAGCTAAGTGGTACGCTGAAAAATGTTTGCCTGAAGTGTTCAGTAGAGTTCCAAACAAGGGAATTATACTACACCATAATAATGTATCACGTGATTTAGCAATGTGTGACTTTTTGCTATTTTTTGGGTTTAAACGTAATTTGTGGGGTAGAAGGTTTTCGTCTAAAGAAGAGATTGAAACCACAGTGCACGTTTATTTTGAAGGTATTCCGAAAGAAGCTTGGTTGGGATCTTTTAAACAGTGGAAGGAAAATATAGTCAAGTATATCATTGCTGAAGGGAATTACTTTGAGCAAATTAAAAATCAAATCCTAGAAAATTATTTTTTCAACTTGTGCCTCGCATATAGGATTTGTATGTTAATTTTAATATACAAATCCCATGTATAGGTGAGTTCATATTTACGTATGTTACAAATCGGCAAACAAAAAGTAGAAACCAAACGTGTCATGTATCCATCACTCTGAAAATTTAACTTACCAACACAATACCAATTAATAACACTCTTGTATGGAAACGGTACGCTGGATATGAATCTTCTATTTTTAAGGGTGTGCCACCAATATAACCTTAAGTAAGTGGAATAATTTAAAAAGTTTCTCTGAGTATGAAATTTAAAATTTAGATATTTTACAAATTTTCCTTGAATTCTCCCAACTCGATCAACATAGGTTCTGTAACAAGGATTCCGCACACTGGAGCAATACCAAGAGTTACTGCAAATTAGAGCAAAGTAACACGTGTTCATTTGAAAAGTCAATCTAGTAGCATGTGATTTACTGAGAATATTTTGAAGTATGTCGGAAATTAAAATTTACTACTTAACCTACGAAGTCGTATATTTTGACAGTTTCATACATACAAATAAATAACAAATAATAGGTATTTATTGAAAACCATAACAAATGTTGAAAATGTTGTCCTTCAAGATTACTTTAAAACCCTCCGTTCAAAATTTCTGATGAAATTCTGCAACACTACTGGATTGTTATTAATTTCCATGCATTTCTGTTCGATTCTCTGTAGCCTATCATTCAAATTCAATATAGGTGTTCGAAATATGTTATTTTTTAGATAAGGCCACAAAAAGAAGTCGCAAGGTGTTAAATCGCATGAACGTGCAGGCCAGGCAATTTCAGTATTTCGATTAATTATACGCTCATCAAAAAATTCTCTTAAATAATCCAAAGATTCTGCAGTACAGTGACAAGGTGCTCCAACTTGTTGGAAATATGCAGTTTGAAGTTCATCATCATGCAACTGATTGACAAATGGTTGTAAAATTTCCGTACGGTACCTTTGAGCAGTTAACGTTCCCTGAAAAAATTTTTGGTCCAATGATTCGCCTTTGGCTTATCCCTGCCCAAACACCAATTTTCTCCGGATGTAGCGATTCTTCATTAATTACATGTGGATTTTCACTACTCCAAATTCTTGTGAATTTAGGTATCCCGTTTTATAAAACCATGCTTCATCAGTAAAGATGACTCTTTGCGAAAGTTCTCCATTATTGTTCATATTTACAAACCAATTACAAAACTGTAGTCTACGTGGGTAATCAATTTCTAACAATTCTTGTACTACTGTGACACGGTATGGATAAAGTTGCATATATTTCTTTAATAACTTGTGAGTTTTACCAACAGAAAGGTTTATTTGTTGACTCAAATGTCGAACAGATGTTTGTGGTTCATTTTCCATTATTTATTCAACACGATTGACAACTTGAGATGTATGTTTCTTAACTGCTCCGCTGCCTGATTTTTTTAAGAGACTACCAGTTTCAGAAAGAGTTTTAAAGTTCTATCCAAAGTATTCTTAAATTGTATATAATCTATTACAAAATGTGGAAACTCAAATTGAAATTCTACCATGCAATCTTGAACTGAATAAACCCATAAACCATCAGTTTTATTACCACTTCGAAAATAAGCCTGGACTAAAAAAATTTAATGTTTTAAAACTGAGAAGCAATTTATTTAAACCAGAATCGACGCACGATTATTTTATGCACTAACTGATATTTGTGATTGACATTATCAAATGTCATTTGGATTTACGTTTACGGAACAACAAACACATATTAATATATTTGCGTCTTATTCTATCAAAATTTCAAAGTAACCTAGATTGACTTTTCAAATGAACAATTGTTATAAGATCTTGATGGTACATTTTATATTTCGGAAATCACCAGAAACTTTTATTTATTTAACGTACGACTAATAATAATAAACCAATTAATAATTGCTAAAATTGGCATTTAAGTACTTATTGAAAATATAAATTGAAACTCATTATTAGAGCAGACCAATTTCCGTGCGCGCAATGAGCGCCGGTGTGGGAGTGTAATTCGTAATACATTATAATATGCGACAGAATAGGGACGCAACATGAGCTTGTTACCGATATAAGTATAGAAGTAGAGACATTTATTCTATCAGAAATAATTAAATATACATTTGGTTTTCTGCTATTAAAGTAATATGCATATGCAACACACGAAAAATAAGAATAGTATATTAGAGAACTAGTGTCATAAGACGATGTTTTGTTGTACGAGGCCAACTTTGGAAAACGAGCCGAAGGCGAGTTTTCCATAGGACGAGGACAACAAAACGTCTTATGAAACGAGTTTTCTATACTATTTTCTATATTTTGCATTTCCATAACTTTTAAAATTTGTATTTTTCATAGTATGCAATTTGTATAAAATAAGTGACATTTACTTTTTTGAAATGTAAACGTTGGTCAAACTAACATTCCCTATTTTTAAATAGCGATTGTCATTTAAAATTTATTATTATTCCAATTCAAACAGAAACTATAAAGAAATGATCGATAATTCTAATTACCTAAGCGGGACACCACCGAATCTCCGTGAAATAGCAGAAAATACATCAAACCAACCAATATTATTCCATTATTATCTTTTGTATTCTGGTAGGTACAGCAAACGCCAATTAAGTTGGCGCGAGGAGGGGGTGCGCAGAAGCCGCTTTTAAAAACGTTCACCCGCACTACTCAAGTAATTGTCAGAATACATTTGTCATTGACGTTTGACGGAACATAATGTCTTTGCTAGGGGATCATAAAGTGACACACGCTTAGAGGTTAGAATTTTCTGACATTTGATGTAAAACCAAATACAAATCTTCCCACTACTTTTAGTTCTGCGCGAACTTACCCCTCCTAGCGCCAACTTATTTGGCGTTTGCTATACATAACCTATATTAAGTAGCGTGTCAAATATTATTCCAAATTGAACAGCAAACCAACACTGAATAATGAAAGGTTGCGTCTCGAAATAAGGTTCATTTCGAGCCGCGAATGCGTATCAAAATGAGATCATTGTGTGTGCGAAATAGAAAATAATACATATTATAGCAAGCGTTGTATGTACCTATAAATAAAATGGAAAATGTATGAAATCAGTGATTGTGTGCACGACATTTTATTACGTATGCTTACACTTACATGCAGTCTAAGCAAGTACCAAACACATACTGAATGCTTTTTATTAGCTCTAATGCAATACAATCATCCGTACACCGGCGCACATGGCGCGCATGGAAATTGGTCTGCTCTACTCATTATTAAAAAATTCTGATTCTTTTTCGTATATCGAAACAATTTAAAAATATCTTCATTAAATTGTTGAAATATTTTGAATACTTTGAGCATGTATATACATACGTATGTGTGCTAAATAAATAGAACGGAGGTTTATATTTACTTTATTGTATACACTTGTGTTGCGACGAACTAAAAATAATAACTGGAATCATGTCGCCCGGCTTACGATTCCAGTAATATTACCGCGTATACGAGTTTGACATCATTCACGAAAGTAATCTATGTGATTTTGTTGTGTCTTAATGTGAAAAGTAATGGTAAAGTGTTAATTTTGTTTTATAGTTTAAAAGATAGATACTGAACTAAAGAGTATTTTGAGTATTTGCAACTTATTACCATGTTTATTTTCTATTGATTTCTAAATTTTCATATTTTCTTTATATCTTCTTTATTATATATTATATATATATTTTTATGTTCAATGAGCATAGAGTTACTTTGCTTCTCTTAAACAAATGATTTTTTGCTAAAAATAATACTATTAAGTTATTGTTCAATAGATTATGTAGAGTTTAAGAACAAAAATTGAAATGCAGATATAGATCATATAGTTTATTTCAAATTATAAGAACATAACCTTGAACGGCTCTAGTGCTTTTATTGCACAACCTTCTGTGATTATAATTATTATACCTGGTCTCCTTATTGAACGGGTACGGTTTACCTATTTGCAACGTATAAATCTAGGGACCGTTGACTATAAATTAGGGCCCTATAATATAATAATAAAACGCTGTTAATTTCAAGTGTATAATAAAAAATATCTGTACATTGGGTTTATATACAAAGAAAAAATTTCAAATCGCGTGGCAACATGTGTAGTGGATACATATAGATATATAAAGCTAATTTATTTGTAATACACAATAAAATTTTTATGTGTCACCGCATTTCATAAATCATCCGTGATTGAGTCGTCTTGCAAATCGGTGTCTGTGTCGGAAACGTATTGCAAATTTATAATCAAAGGTGCTACTATTTTGTACATGCGCACATATTCGTCCTCTTTTGCTATTGCGTGTTTAACAGCATTTTTCCAATTTACAGCAGTTATATGTTCCATAGCATGTTTTATGTGTGTTACACTGCTTTCACTAAATTTCGGGGTTTGATTTGTTCGTCTTATGGTATTTTTCAGTTGGGCCAATATCAATTCAATGGGATTGAAAATGCAATGGTATGGTAGTAAACGCAAAATTCTATGTCCTGCTTCTTTGGCTCTGTTATCCACATAATAATCCTTTAAATATTATTTTGTCTTCATCACCTCTATTAATTGGGTTTTGGCAATGATAATGATCCTCAAAATATAAATTATTTGCTTCTAAAAATGTTTTAATATCTTTCTTATTATTACATTTTGTAGGAACTTTGGTTTGCTGTCGAGAATGATACGGAGCGTTGTCCATCATTATCACACTATCTTTGGTAAATTTGACAGCAAAGTGTCACAAAATCATTTTTCAAATAAAGATGAGGTCATATCTTCATGGTAATCTAAACCTTAGGATTTAACATTTTTAGCAGATAATAGCGGCTGTCCGATCCATCCTTTTTCTGACCCAGCATGAAGAATGATTATTCTCTTCCCTCTCGAAAGCGGCGCGTCCAACTCACACATACTTGAACTATCCACCCAACCTTTGCAAATTGTGCCATGGGTGTCATACCACGTCTAGTCTAAATAACATATGAATCGTCCTTCCTGTCTATACCTTCTAATTGCCGTTAAGTATTCATATCGAAGTTTCTGTAAGCTCGGGCTTTCCATAATTGTGCGACGTTTGTCTATAGTGCCAAACTTAAAACCAGCTTTCTTTAGCGTCCGCTACAAGGTTGCTTTAGAACACTTTATAGGCTCATCACTGATTCTTTTGTGTAAGTAG
Organism: Melolontha melolontha; assembly: GCA_935421215.2. NCBI lineage: Eukaryota > Metazoa > Arthropoda > Insecta > Coleoptera > Scarabaeidae > Melolontha > Melolontha melolontha. Next base: position 206,487,433 of record OW285235.1, read on the forward strand.
TCATGTATAGATACAACATTTCCTCTGTAGAAGGAGTATACTAGCTGTCTAATAGTATCAATTTCAAACTCTTCAATTTTTCTCGGTGCTCCTTTGTCACTTCTTTGCTTTCGAGGCCCTGCGTTATTCTTAATTATTTTATATATTGTTCCAAAAGGCACCTTGGTTAATTGCGACGTTCGATAAAAGTTCTGGGTTTGTAGTTCGTTACTTTCTTCCATCAGGGTATGATAGACATTGAAAATTATCTGTTTTGCATCTTCGGATATATGCTTTCTCTGTCGTGCTCCAACAGTATTATCACTATCCACATCATAATCACTAACACTTTCAGCAAAAGGTCGCCACATGTTCGTTAAGTAAAGAGAGAAAAATCAAATATGTATACAGCAGTAAAGATTAACAATAAATGATAAATAGACTCAATATTAGATTTAATATATACCAACTCTCCTAACTATATTTACTTAAATTTTGTTTAATAACTATAAGCACTTATTTCATCTAAATTGTAATTTAATGACTATTTAACTATATATAATAACAATTAATTCAAATTAACAACTGTTGGTACTTATATCATTATTAAATTTTATTTCATCTAAATTGCAGTAATTACAATTTACTTAAATTTTCTCATTACGGACCTCAGCAGTTTGTTTGCGTAAAAGATAATCGTATTGAGCGGCCAGGTAGTTATTGCCGCAGGTGGTGAAATAAAAGCATTAGAGCCGTTCAAAGTTATATTCTTATAATTTGAAGTAAACTATACATAATTATTCTTAACTAATTGATATAAGCAAATTATCAGAAAAATACCAAAGAATCAGTCAAAAAGCTAATTTAACATAAAGAAATTTTATTCTCTCGTACATTATAGAACATAAAGCTTCATAGACATGATAGTGTAGTAAATTAGATTTTATAAGAATTTTATATTGTTCAGTAGATGTTTTACTGAAAATTTAAATGATTGTAAATTTAATGTCTAGCAACAATGGTGATATCGTTTTGGAGATACGAGGGTGGGTTGATATTAATCCGTGAAATGGTACAGAAGCAAAGAAATAATTGAAATAAACAAACTTTATTTTTCTAACTAATCTCCTCTTAATTCGTTACATTGGATACGTTAGGGTTTAAACTTCTTTATTCCCTCTTGAAAGTGATTTTTTTCTAACCTTGGAAAATAATCGCCCACGGTTGAAGTTAGCTCTTCATTTGCGCAGAATTCTTCAACTTCAAGAAAATCTTTTTAATTTAGGGAATAGATGAAAGTCAAATGGTGCTAGGTCTGGCGAATATGGGGATGCGGTACTAATTCGAACTTTAATTCTTCAATTTTTTTGCAGCAACCGTAATGGAAGCATAGCTGCATTATCATTGCGAAAGAGCACTGTCTTCTTAGTCATTACTGAACGCTTTTCTGCGATAGCTGTCTGCGAACGATCTAGAAGGTTTGCGTAATATCGCCGTTTACGGTCTTACTCTTTTGAAGATAGTCTATCAACATCCCAAAATATTATATCCCAAAATAACGATGCTATCACCTATCCCTTTCAACTGTCTTGGCTTTCTTTCGAGTTGGTTCTCCAGGTTTGGTTCACATCTTCGACTGTTGTTTAGATTCGGGTGTATAATAATGAATATATGTTTCGTCACAAGTAGCAAATCGGCGCAAAAAATCTGTTGCTCTGCGTTTAAAAATTTCTAAATTATTTACCGATATTTGACAGCGAATTCTCGTCAGTAAACGCGGCACCCATCTTGTCGAGAGCTTTCTCATATCGAGTTATTCGTGCAAAATATAAAGCAGCTGTTCCTTTGAAATGCGTACTGTTTCTGCTTCTGCCACCATTTCTGGACTTGTAGCTGTTTTGATTTTCAGTTAGACATTTTATACGAATTCTATTAGATTCGCGTAGCTGGGGCGCTATTCAGTGGTAAGCCTGTATAGGCTGCATCAATTTCATCCAATGTGTTATTTATATAGGGCAGTAATTTAGTTGTCGTAGATCGTCCAAGAACAAAACCATGTTTATGAGGCGATAAACAAATTTATTAATTATAGTTTTACATACCTTTCTAAACACTGATGTTTTAAAGATAGATCAAGAATTAATAAAATTTTGTTAATTACCTGATTTGTAAATTGGCGTCTTCCAACAATCAGAGAAAACTTTCTCCTCAATAGATTTTTTATAAAATAAATACAATACAACGAATATGTTAAAGATCTCGTACAACTGCAAACAACGGGATTGACCCAAATGAATGCTTCTACATCATATTAAGGGATTTCCAAGCATGTTATTTTATCTCATAGTCTGATATCAATATATATTTTTTTAGTTTCGGTGCATTTTGCAATATATCCACCAAGATATTGAGCAAATTATATGGCAATGAGAAGGTATAATGAAATGATTTTGTTCATTGACTTAATCCTTGTAATTCCTAACTTATGCTTGGTTTATGACAACAATACATTAAAACACATAATTACATCTAGCTAAATCTATGTATATACGAAATCAATTGCCGCGATTGTAATTTGAAATATAGGTCAAATAAAATGCTCAACAATAACCCGTTATATCAAAAAAATTTAGCGTCGCACGCCATGTACCAGATGCTGATCATAACATCACAGTATATAAGGGTTAAAACTTCTCAAAAATATAAGCAATCCGATGACTAAAGGTTGAGTCTGCGTATTTCACGTGTGTGTCTAGTAAATTCACTGCAAGATTGTTTGGGTGAATATCTAGCCTGCCCTGATATTTTCTATGTATCAATACATAATAACAATAACAAATAAATCAAGATATAGATTTAATAAGATTAAGTTTGTAAATGAGTTGTCTTTTTATAAACTAATTTTCTGTAAAATTAAATTTTGTCTTATATATATATATATATATATATATGTCAAAAAAATTTAGCGTCGCACGCCATATACCAGATGCTGATCATAACATCACAGTATATAAGGGTTAAAACTTCTCAAAAATATAAGCAATCCGATGACTAAAGGTTGAGTCTGCGTATTTCACGTATGTGTCTAGTAAATTCACTGCAAGATTGTTTGGGTGAATATCTAGCCTGCCCTGATATTTTCTATGTATCAATACATAATAACAATAACAAATAAATCAAGATATAGATTTAATAAGATTAAGTTTGTAAATGAGTTGTCTTTTTATAAACTAATTTTCTGTAAAATTAAATTTTGTCTTATATATATATATATATATATTATATATATATTATATATATATATATATTATATATATATATTATATTGTACGAAAATCATTTAAATTTTAGTATGATGATTCTTTAGTCTGCAATGGGAATTCGCTGAAACTTCTTTGAATATAGAATTAGGAAGGTGAATACATATGCCTGTAATTGGAAAAATGTGTTGTTTAAGAAAAGAAACTGCATAGAAGGTATGTTTGCTTTTCCTTATTGAAAAAATGTTCCATTTAGAATTCATTCCAAAAAAAAGGTAATTTTCAGTGCAATAATTAGGTAAATACACTTTTTATTAACTTTAAGAACATGTAGTGGAACAACAGATTGGGTCGTTAGTAAATATTTATGCATTTACCTTGTATCTGTTTCTATTTTGGAATTGGGAAGTGTTGGAAGTTATTTTATTTATTTCACATTGAAAACTGTTACTACAGCAACTATTGCGAAATGTGGAAACAATTACTTTATAATAAATATCTATTAAGATCACTTTGAACTACCGAAGTTTATACATATTCATTGTTCTCCCTTATATAATGAAAACCAATATACACATGTTACAAATTATTATTAAATTGTTAATAGGAATAATTATATATGCATATTTAACATTTTAACCGTACTGATAATGTAGACAAAGATAATATATTGAATAGTTAATTGACGAAGGAGATACTTGTTGAAACTTCATTATAACGCTAAGAAATAAGTAATTAAACTTCTAGTTTCAAAAATTCTTTTATTCAGTATTTCATCCACCTGATGAAGCCATGTATGGCGAAACAATATTGTAGTGGTATTTACAATAAAAGAATTTTTGAAACTAGAAGTTTAATTACTTATTTCTTAGCGTTATAAAATATTGATTTTGAACGGTAAATGTGAAAGGTAATTGCTATAAGTAGTATTACTGTAGATTTGATTAGATCGTCTCATTTAACAGTACATTATGTCACCAGATATTCGGAACATATGTAAAAGCTTTAGAAGTAATTTTGCATGTTTTAGTTATTTATAATATTCATCGCGACCCAGAATTAAACTGGAAATGAATGCAACCTGTACGTATAAGTTATTCACCAGAAAGTGTTACAACTACACTCACACGATTTTATGTGACAGAGGAATTAATAAAATTCTTTAGCGTAAATTTATTGCTCGTATTTTTTTCGTTAAATATGCATACTCCTACTGAATTATTTGGATCAAGAGGTAAATCGGATTTACACACATACGTACATATACCAATACAGAAACTAGTTCACCAAACAATTTCAAAAAATGTAATACTATTAATTTATTGACAGAAATAATGAATGAATATGATAGAGTATTTTAAATTTACATTCGCACATATCATTCTGCTAATCATTTATTCTGAAAATTTAAAAAAAAGTATAAAATCCCTTACCATAATTAATAATCGTATCCTTAACATGCATTTCGACAACTTAATTGTCATTATTAGTAGGTAACATAAAACTAAAATTACATCAACTTAACCCTCTTCAGAAATGGCACACATGTGTTTATTTTCACGCCCTCTGCTTTTTCTACTTCTAAGAAGGAAAAAAAAAACTACTATATGGGATAGGACCGTTGTCCGAGTTGAAAGTATTAATTTTGTTTTTAACGATTTGAATATTTTCGTATATATCGAGATTTCTTGGGTTGCTTATATTTTTGATAAGTTTTAACACTTCTACGGTGATGTTATGATCAGCATCTAATACATGGCGTGCGACGTTAGATTTTTCTGGTATATTGAAGTTAACATGCGAATATGTTCTTTATAAAGGGATATTATTGAGCGTTTCGTTTGAAATATACCGGGTGGACGCCGAGGTATTCGAGATGCTTCGTATATGAATTCTTAAGCAAAAATTATGCAATTCACTTTTTCCGAATTCCTAACGTTTCTTGAAATATCGGATTTTGAAGTGGTCGGGTCGTTTGCTAAAAAATGTTTGTTGTCAGTTCGTTAATTGTCATCATTGCCAGTTGGTTTTCTTTAATTGAGTCATTTGTGTTAAAATAATGCCTCTAATTTAATCAAATGAAGAATACGCGACATGGTTTTCGTGTATGGATATAGCAACAGTAGTACCACAACCTCAATTAGGGAATATAAAAGACGATATCCAAACCGCTGTCTTCCAGACATATAAACGTTCAGTAGAACCTTCACAATTCTTTGATTAATAGGTGCGTTTCCTAAACCGACTTCTGAAAGAGAACTTATGCGAAGAAACAATGCGACAGAAGTGCTTGAGTTTGTTGAAAATGATCCTGGTATTAGTACGAGAAGAATTTCTGTACTTACTGGACAATCTAGGACGGCTGTTCAAGACACTTTTCAAGAAAACGGACTGCATTCCTATTATTACCAACCTGTACAAGAATATCTCCTAACGGGTCTTCCCTAAAGAGTTCGTCTTTGTGAATGGTGGAGCAATCATCTGGTTACTCTTTCAAGAAACCCTTTTCTGTGACGAAATTACATTTACAAGAGATGAAATCAACAATTTCCGCAACAAACATGTGTGGGCAATAGAAAACCCTCACGCTGTTGGAGAAACTCACTTCCAGAGAAGATTCTCTGTAAACGTTTGGGCTGAAATAATTAATAATGAAGTTATTAGACCACATATCTTCGACGGAAATTTGAACAGCTAAATGTATCGGGTTTTTTGAACAACGATCTACCTCTACTACTTGAGGATATTCCTCTTCAAATCAGAACGATGATTTTTTTTACATGTTGGTGCTCCGGCCCATTATGGGAGAGGTATCCTTAATTTCCTCAATGAACAGTATCCGAATCGATGGATAGGTCGTGGTGGCCCCATTGCTTGGTCACCCCGATCTCCAGATCCCAACCTACTAGATTTTTTCATGTGGGTCCATGTGAAGGCACTTATCTATTCAACGGGAAAGCCTAGTAATACGGACAAACTCATCCGGAAGATTCATGCAACGTTTTATGAGGTGAAAAATAGTATGGAGAATTACAACTGGGAACGAGAGCTCCAACGGAAGATTACGCTTTTCTTAAAATAAACCACATTTTTTCCTAAGGAAGTAATTTACTTCAGCTTGAAATAAGGATATTTCAAGAATCGTTACGAATTCGGGAAAAGTGAATAGATTCACTTTTGCTTAAAATTAGTCATTGAATTCATATACGAAGTATCTCGATATCTCGGTGGCCACCCGGTATATTTCAAATTAAAATCGCGGCAATTAGTTTCGTATATACCCAATTTCAAATTCAAATCTACTTTATCTTTGGTATTACCAAGAAGAGCTTCGATTGTATTTTTTGTAATAGGATGATATGGTAAACACATGTACATTTTCTCATGATTATGTTAGGGTAACAAACATGTGGAATCGGCGATTGTCTTTTATAAATTGGTCTTTTTAGTTAATTTATTCATTATTTGTCACAGCGTATCTGTGTGTATTACAAATGTAACAGTTGTCCTCAATATATTTATATACGAAATCAGCTGTTTATATATTTAAGTTAATTATTAAAAATTAAGATGTGTACTATAGGGGCCATTTCACGCTTTTCAACTGTACGAATACTTTCTTGAGATTATTTTATTATTTTGTTGTTTCACTGTTTTTTTTTTTGCTCTAAATAAATACTTGCACAAACTTAGCATTGATTTACAAACGTATTTTAAAATTAATACTAAAAATATTTTGTTGTCAGTTATAAAAGTTAACTGATCTAAATCAGCTTCATTTCATGTGTATTATGTGAATGTTTTTTTTTGTTGCGAGAAGTAATAAATATAAAATATTTTGATCACGTTGGCCAACAACCTTCGTAGTTTGGTAACAATCTACCTATCTCCAAAGTAATTTGAAACGTATTTGAGCAGGTAAAATCTCACAAAATTTTGTATACAACAAAAATATTCAAAAATCGGGTGTGAAGAACACAACACAAATTCGTAAAAGACACAGAAATATGAACTTGTATTGTATTCTTCACACCCGATTTTGAATAATAGTTTTATAATATTAACAATGTTTTCGTTTTCTACCAGTTTGCCTTGTTAATAAGAACATGTAAATGTAAATAATATCGACCGTACACATGTACACATGTAACGATCGAAACTGAATCGGGGAACGATTCTTTCGCTACTTAAATACTACCCCTATTCTTTATAGTCATTCGCACTTCTTTAAATGCAATGGCGTGACAAATATTTTCTAAATATCTTTACCATTCTTTTTCTCGCGTTTGTTGGGAAATTTGGCGAAAATATTCTAGAAAAAAATATTCTTATTTAATTTATGAATTAAGATATTAAGAATTAAGCTAAGATATTACAATACATTATTTGACCAATATATTCACAGAAATATCTTTGTTTCAGTATAATCACAAAAGTATAGAAGACAGTCGTCGCTTTTCTTGCCCAAGTGCCACAAATAGCAGACGAGAATCGCTATGTACAACTCGACCATTGCCAAATATACCAATAGAAAATATTATGTTTCAGTCCCAAATAGACACACTTCAATGGCAACTTAAACAGGTAAGCCGATAAATAATTTCGAGTAAATTTTGAAACAATTCTTTTTTAAATGTTTGTATTTTAGACTGAAGCGAGCAGAGAAATGTACCGTGCCGTAATGAAACAAGTGGTTGCCTTTCTGGAGAGAGCGCATAAGAGTCTAGAAATATTAGGAACGAGAATTAATTGCCCACATACTTCAGTACAACGTTCAAGGAGTGAATATTATGTTTCAGCGAATTTAGGAAGCGATACAATTAAATCAGTAAATAGTATTAGCCAATATCCGGATTATAATTGGTATGTTAATTTAATTTTAAAATAAATTTAAAGATTTGCATTTATAGAATATCTCTCCCAAACATTTTTGTGGATTTAAATGAATAACCGCTACCGAAAATTTATCATAACCTTTATAATTATACAAAGTGCTACCCAGAAATTCTCGGAATTTGAATGTGGCGCATGAAGGAATAGTCGTACAGCTCTATAGCGCTAGATGGCGTGAGCTACCTCTATATTAACTCAGGCTGTCAAAAGGTACAGTTAAGCTCACATAAATCTAGTATAACCTAACTTGTTAAAATTGTCTAAATTTTCTAATATTGTTTAGTGTTTATCAATCTTTTTTTTGAAAGACAAACCAAATATCAAGTAATTTTTTAATACAGTATAGATTTGTTCAAATGAAATTCTTCTGCGATTTAACAAAATTTGTACTTTGTCTGCCGGAGTTTGCTATTTTGGATATCAAAAAGTGATAAATGTCATGTTGACGTTATAAGAATGAAATACACCAAAACAAAAATTCAAAAATGGTTTATACTAGATTTATGTGAGCTTAACTGTACTTTGCTAGGTGGTGGCATACAGTTTTTGTGTTTATAACAAGTGTTCATTTGAAAAGTCAATCTAGGTTACTTTGAAATTTTGATAGAATAAGACGCAAATATATTAATATGTGTTTGTTGTTCCGTAAACGTAAATCCAAATGACATTTGATAATGTCAATCACAAATATCAGTTAGTGCATAAAATAATCGTGCGTCGATTCTGGTTTAAATAAATTGCTTCTCAGTTTTAAAATGGCTTTCACTTTAGAACATAAAATTTTTTTAGTCCAGGCTTATTTTCGAAGTGGTAATAATATTGATGGTTTATGGGTTTATTCAGTTCAAGTTTGCATAGTAGAATTTCAAGTTGAGTTTCCACATTTTGTAATAGATTATATACAATTTAAGAATACTTTGGATAGAACTTTAAAACTTTTTTCTGAAACTGGTAGTCTCTTAAGAAAATTAGGCAGCGGAGCAGTTAAGAAACGTACACCTCAAGTTGTCAATCGTGTTGAATAAATAATGGAAAATGAACAACAAATTTGAGTAAACAAATAAACCTTTCTGTTGGTACAACTCACAAGTTATTAAACAAAGATATGCAACTTTATCCATACCGTGTCACAGCAGTACAAGAATTGTTAGAAATTGATTACCCACGTAGACTAGTGTTTTGTAATTGGTTTGTAAATATGAACAATAATGGAGAACTTTCGCAAAGAGTCATCTTTACTGATGAAGCATGGTTTTATAAAACGGGATACCTAAATTCACAAGAATTTGGAGGAGTGAAAATCCACGTGTAATTAATGAAGAATCCCTACATCCAGAGAAAATTGGTGTGTGGGCAGCGATAAGCCAAAGGCGAATCATTGGACCAATATTTTTTCAGGGAACGTTAACTGCCCAAAGGTACCGTACGGAAATTTTACAACCATTTGTCAATCAGTTGCATGATGATGAATGCATATTTCCAACAAGATGGAGCACCTTGTCACTGTACTGCAGAATCTTTGGATTATTTAAGAGAATTTTTTGATGAGCGTATAATTAATCGAAATACTGAAATTGCCTGGCCTGCACGTTCATGCGATTTAACACCTTGCGACTTCTTTTTGTGGCCTTATCTATAAAATAACATATTTCGAACACCTATGTATGGAAATTAATAACAATCCAGTAATGTTACAGAATATCATCAGAAATTTTGAACGGAGGATTTTAAAGTGATTGATCTTGAAGGACAACATTTTCAACATTTGTTATAGTTTTCAATAAATACCTATTATTTGTTATTTATTTGTATGTATGAAACTGTCAAAATATACGACTTCGTAGGTTAAGTAGTAAATTTTAATTTACGACATACTTCAAAATGTTCTCAGTAAATCACATGCTACTAGATTGACTTTTCAAATGAACACTTTATTACAAATAAGGGGTTGGCTAGGTATAATAATAATAATTATTCTAAGATAAATGCAATAATTAGATGGTGCTGATGAAGTTCCTTCAAAGGTCCAGGACGTGCGTGGTATTGGTTAATTAAAATAAATACACAAAAACTAATAAATAAAATAAAACACAGCGGCGTCCTTAAAGTTTATATTTATTTTTACATAATAAGAAACTGAAACTCGTATATTTAAAAGCAATTAAAACAAAGTAATATGTACACGAGGAGCGGCAATTAAGTAACTAAAATTAACACATAAAAATACTCTGAAACGAACGTTAAATGGAGTAGTAAATTAAGGGTTAATTAATTACGATGAATATAAAATAATCTCTGTATAGAACAATACAGTTACCTTGAGTTGGCGGCCACGTGGTCTGAAGATATACTTGGACAAGTATATGTAGAGCGGTGTTGGCCGGTGGGATAAGAAATTAATTAGTTTAAATTAATATGATTTCGCTTAAAAGAATAATATACATATATAGAACAATACAGAATTACCTTAGAAGCGGAAGAGAGGCAGGGGGCACGTGGCCATGCCACCGGTACTTGACCAGTACGGCGGGTGATGTGTGTGTCACTCACGAACGTTCGAAAGAGAAGAAGGACTGATAGTTTGTATCGAAAAGGAAAGGGTCGGTTTATGATCTATCGAAGATGGGGTCGATATCTCGAATAATAATTAATAAAAAGCGCGACCTGAAGACGTGGTCTGTCGATGTCATACATATTATTAGAGTAACCCTTGTGACATAAGCTTTCTAACGATATCAAACAAGACATATAAAAGAAGATGTAAATAATATTAATTAAAAGAATTTAAAATGGAATGTTCTAGGAGAAATTCGACATTAACGTTAGGGTTCTGAGAGTCAGGTAGATGATGAAGGGTAGAAAAGGCCTCGGTCGGTTCAGAATGTAACAATAGAAAAACTTTCTCTTTGTAACGAAAATGAAAGTTTGTACAAATGTAAAAAGAATGTCTTAAGTTAAATATATTATTAAAATGAGATATTCAAGGAAGAAAATATGTATTAAAAATAGATTAAAAATTTTCTATACGCTAAGCGTAACAACTTGTTATTTGATGAGTTGTGTTTGAGTTATTCTACGACACTGCGAAAGAGTAACGAATGTGCATAAAATTCTACATTAGACTTCGTAAAAAGGCAGCGAAAACTTATGAGTGGTACAACTGTTTTAAAAAAGAACGTGTTTAGGTTGATAATGGCGTTCCGGTCGTCCATCGACGGAAAACACAGCACAAAATGTTCGAAGCAATGTTAAGTCAATGTTGATTTGCTTCTTTGATGCTGATGGCAGTTAATGGATGGTTTTATTGCGATGTTCTTCGGCGACTAAGAGAAAACATTCGACGCAAGCGACCTGCCAAGTGGCGCAACAATTAGTGGATCCTACACCACGACAATGAACCAACCTACACATCACTTGTTGTGTGTCAGTTTCTAGCCTCAACGAAGACGGCAGTACTACCCCACCCACTCAGATACCCAGATCTTGCCCCTCTTCCTGTTTCCGAAGTTCAAACTGAAGCTGAAGGGGCACCATTTTGAGACGCTTGAGGAAATCCAGACCGAATTCCAGGCAATGTTGAATAAGATAGCACGCGAAGACTTTCAGCACTGTTTACAGTCTTGGACAAGTCACTGGGATCGGTGTATTCATGCGGAAGGATAATACTTTGAAGGGGATGGTAGTGAATGAATTGTGACCAATTTATTGTGTTTCTTTCACATTCCGTGAATTTCTGGGTAGCGCGTTCTTCATTTTCATAACATACTAGAGTTGTCATGAAAATTTAAAAAGTAGCACATCATGGATCCGGACAAAAACAAAAATGTTTTCTTCAGCTGACAGCTTATTCTTTTGATTGTTTCTAGTTTTTTATTGTTATGTTATGTTATTAAGTCGTATGTTTTTTCAATAAGCTGTATAGAAATTTTGCAAAGTACTTTTCGGGAAATGCTGTTTTACGATTTTAAACAAGGTTTATTATACAACTAAAATCATCAAAATTTAGTGGCAGTTTTAATATCAGTAAGTTCTTCATGAGCTACGTTTCATAGGTGGACCTAGACGACAAGACATAAATGCTTTTTCTGAAAGTATTATTGCCCAAGAAAAGATTCTAGAATATCCAAGAAAAATTAGCCATTGGATTATTCGTAGTAGATATAGATACGTGTCCATGTGAGGAAGCAGGCAAGCCAATAAATTCCACGTTTGTTAACCAAAGAACAAAAGCAGGTTCGGGTAGACTGGTGTAGGTTTATGTTAGAAAAGTTCGATGGAGAATCTTTAAACAAGGTTTATGATCCTGAAACAAAAAAAAAATGAGGAAAAGCGAACAAAAATTATTCGCGGTAAAAGTGTAAACAAGAAAAGGTTGTTTTCTTTGGGCCCAGTAATCTAGTTGTAATAATTCCTCTTGATTATTATAAGAGAACCAAATTTAGAGATGGTTGCTCTGACCCGAACCTGTTCCTTTGATCCTAGTTCGCGTGCCGGAGCAGGTGCATCTAGTTCGCATTTTCCAAAAGAGTAGATCCGATTGAAACGATTCCGAGTCGTACAATTCTGATTCCGATCGTTCAAGTCGGAGCGTCCGAGACTTGATCTCGCAGTTGCACCTACATGTTCGCATCGTATTATGTAAAAGAGTAGGTCCGCCTGGAACGAGTCCGACTAAGCGAAGCGAAATATGAGAAATAAACGACGCAAATACTCCTATATGTATAAATAAATACAACTGGCAGTTGCGGCGATTCCGAATAATTGTATATAGCAATTGTGCAACCAAATATATTTATTTTTTAATAATTAGTATGATTTCTAGTCATAAGAAAACTAAATTTTAGCTACACAAAAAAATATATAATAAAAAGTAAAAATAATAAGAACTAATACATAAAAAATAGTTTCAATTTTTGTATTTAAATCTAAATGAAGTCATCGTTCATATTCAGGAAAACTAGTTTTTCTACTTTACTCGCACTTAACCCCGCTTAACTTAAAATATACCCCGCTTTAGAAAAAAGTCTCTCGCATGGAACTGAAGTAGCCATTGCACAACAAATTTCCTTTACAACGATACTTAGATTCGGGAATAAATATTCACTGTCCTTCCACCACTGAAATGGATCCTGATTTCGATCAGCCATTTCACACAACTTTTGTAACACATTCTTTGGCCACATAAATTACATTTAGCAAAGTCTTTATCAACTACAGAAAAAAAATTCCATACAATACTGGTTTGCCTATTAGAACTCATTCTTAAATATTTATAAAATTTAAATTAAATTCCACAAAACTACAACCGACGACGACAATACTTATTATGCAACTAATCGAAATATATCCTATTTAGTAAAGGAAGGCAGAGAAAATACAAATAAACCAAGTGTTTATTTTAATACATCATACATTTATAATCTTCACTTTTTTTAACAGTAACATTATGTCTCTCGACTAGACATTATATTTTTTGTATAAGAAATAGGCGATAATACTATATTTATGGTATTATTTTTGTGATTATTTTTTTGTGTATATCGTATGCACTTTAATTTAAAAAAAAATCTATAAATTGCAATCTGACACCTCATTTAAAATGTAATAAGTAATAAGTTAACTGCTATTTGTATATCCAAGCTGTGTGCCTAAGTAAACATAAAGATTACCCTGACTGATCAGACGCAAAATATGACTCATAATCTCATAATCGGTCGGTGTCGGAACTGATTTGTGCACCTAGTTTGCCGCACCTAGTTCGGAACTGGAATCCGGGTAGGTGCACCTACTCCGCTCAAGGAGTAGGTTATATCATCTCTACAACCAATGCCGACTGGTAAACAGAAGTTTGGCTTCCTCAAATATTTGCAAATGTGCATAGCGACCGCACAAGCTCTAATGTGCGTGACATTTAGTTACAGCACGACGCACCATATAACCGCAAAAATAATAAAATTTTTACACGAATCTGGAGTCCAGTAGGTCACTCATCCACAGTACAGTTCAGATTTTGACTCCAACCACTTTCACCAAATATAATTTAATGAAATTAAGTACAATTTTTTTAATTTGTAATCATTCTCATTTCCTTTATGTCGCAATAATTTTACAGAAATTTCGGCTATATAATAGAGAAATATTTTCTCATTATTTTGTTTAATTTTAATTTGATCTTTAAATACCAAAAAAAAAAACGAATTACATTTTTAACATCATCACCAGCATAATAAGGGAAGTATTAGCAGAAATAATAGAAGTGCTGAATGACCTTATTAATATGTGTTTGCAGGAGGGAATATTTCCTAGAGAATTAAAAGTTGTTAAAGTTATTCCATCCAATACACAAAAAAGGTTGCAAGAATGCCATGGAAAACTGTCGACCTATATCAATATTACCTGTCATATCCAAAGTTTTCGCGATAGTAATTAAAGACAGAATTCTACCCTTTTTTGAAGAACATGACGTTTTTAGCGGAACGGCAGCATGGTTATAGGTCAAATAGATCAACAATGACAAAACTATGATTAAACTGGTAGGTGATATTTTAACAAGAGACAATAGGGAAAGTTGTAAGTTGATTATGTGCGATCTGAGCAAGGCATTCGACAGCGTTCTTCATCGCAGACTGCTAGAAAAATTATACATTTATAGAGTTAGAGGTGTGGTCCATAAATTACTACGATCGTATCTTCAAGATCGAGACAAATGATATGGTGGCAAAACAACACTTCTGAATTCCAGGAAGTAAACTGTGGTGTTCCACAGGGCCCCATACTGGGACCCCTTCTAGTAATCATTTACATAAATGATTTTCCACCTACCTTGAGGTGTGACACTTACTTGTATGCTGACGATACATCTTTATTGATAAAAGCAAATACTAACAGCCTAAGTAACAAAAGAGAAGCTGAAATGGATAAAGTAAAAACATGGTTCTCCAATAATAAATTAAAATTGAACAATGACAAGACGAAAGTATTTACCTTACCAACGCGTCCTCATCAAATTGGAGACAACCTTTTTGGGACTACATATGAATGATAGGCTAAACTTGACCGATCACATGAATACATTGTGTAGCAGATTAAGTACAGCAATTTATACAATAAGACAGATGCAGAACGTTGGTTTCTTCTAAGGTGCGAGGTGGCTTATTTCTAAAATTTTTAGTTTTGCATCATACGGCATAATCATATGAGAAAGCTGCTCTGATATTCAGTGTATTTTAGTACTGTAGAAAAGGGCTATTTTGGTGTGGTGTGATCTACAGTGTGGGGACACTTGCAGGAACTTTTTTAAACGGGAGCGCATACTATTATAAGCCAGGTTTGTGCATGCGAATCAATACCGTTATGAAGCAAATTTAGCTCATCACGAATATGGCATATGATACAAGGACGCGCTGCTGATCTCATACCACTTCCATCACTTCCGAGTGACATAAAAACTTTAGATACAATTAAATTTTCAAGAAGGGTTAAGTAACTTCTGTTTTAATGTTCTTTCTATACAGTTGGGCATTATCTTGAGTGTGTTTTATAGCTTGTTGCTTCCGGTTTCTCCGTGTCAGCTTCCTGTTTTTTTTTTGTTTTGTGGTGTATACAGGGTGTCTAGAAACTCTCCTGACAAACGAAGACCGGAGATTCCTCTGATAATTTTAAGACAATTAAACCCAAATTCACCTAGTCCGAAAATGCTTCCTAAGGGAGCTAGAGTTCTTTGAAGATGGCGCCTTGTATTTATTTTTTTTTTAATTCCTCCAGAACGCTTCTATTTAGAAAAACAAAAACTGGTATGCTTATTTATCCTCCAGAGATGAATCGATTCCATCAATTGCGAATTTCTAGTACCGGTCATAGGCGTCCGTTTTGGGTAGGTCAACGGTTATTTTAAGGCATAACTTTTTTGTCTTTAACTTTTAAGCATTCGTGACACTAGATTATTAAATTTTCACGTATTCCAGTACTAAAATGTACTATTACTTTAAGTCGGTAGGATACACCGTTTTCTAGAAAAATCGATTTGTAAATTTTTCGTTTTTTCTTCATTAAAGTTCAATTTATTATGTACCTACTTATTTTTAGCGACATTCAAGGCATGGATGAAAATTAATTTAATAAATTAAAAACAAATTATTTATTACAATGGAACGAAACTAACAAAAAAAGAACAAGTATTAAAGGTAGATTGTTACAAAAGTTGCTCGATGTGATGACCATTAGTCTCTATGCATAAGTTTACCCTTTTGCTTAGAGAACGCTGAATTCTTGCAAAAATTCCAAAGTTATTTCTAAATTCGTTGCAAGCATCTTGTATCCTTAGCCAGACTCGTGCACGATTTTGTATCGGAACGGAATAAACAAATGCTTTTATGTATCCCCAAACACAATAATCGCAAGGATTCAAATCCGGCGACCTTGCTGGCCAAGCAACTGGACCGCCTCTTCCAATCCAATGGTGTTCGTAGTTATTATCTAGAAAGTCTCGTACATTCCTGCTAAAGTGGGCCGGACAGCCGTCCTGTAGAAACCATAAGTTTTGCCGAATATTTAAACGCACTTCATCTAACAAATCAGGTAAAATATTTTGCAGGAAATGTAAGTAATCAGCACCATTTAAACGAGCAGGTAATTCCACAGGTCCAAGTAGATAAACGTCAACTACTCCTATCCAGACGTTTATGCTAAACCCATGCTGATGCTTAAATTCTTGAACAACGTGGGGATTGCCACCAACGTACGAATAATAATGTGCATTATGTACATTAAAAATTCCATTTTTTGAGAATGTAGCTTCGTCACCAAACAGAATGTTCCTGAAGAAATCTTCATCTTGATTTTTCTGATTTTGTAACCATCTAGCGAATTCTACGCGAGCAGGAAAATCTCCTTCTAGCAGTGCTTGCACCTTTGTAAAATGAAAAGGATATAAATTTTCTTTGTGTAAGATATTTCCTACGGAAGATTTTGAAATTGTGGGGTACATGGCAGATAGTCTTCGAACGCTAATTTCTGGATTTTCCTCAACTTCCATTAAAATAACATCTTCATGTTCTGCTGTTACATCATTATGTCTCCCTGTTTCATTATTTTTTGGGACCACTGAACCTGTTTCTCTTAATCGTTGATGAAGAGCTGTAAATGTAGAGTGAGTGGGATGCTGACGATTGGGAAATTTTTCAGCGGATCTACGTTGCGCCGCTCGATCGGTACACCTCATTTCGCCATAAACTAAATGCATATCGGCGTATTCCTCATTAGTAAAAACCATTTTTTTTTAAATTGAAATCGTTGTGTTTGAATAACACAAAGTAAAAAATGAAAAGATAAACTTCGCGAACTGACAACAATTTGACAATGAAAAACGTAGGTTTTACTTCTGTTTGCAGTTCAGAGCTAACTATTGCAAAAAATAAAAAATTGAACTTTAATGAAGAAAAAACGAAAAATTTACAAATCGATTTTTCTAGAAAACGGTGTATCCTACCGACTTAAAGTAAGAGTACCTTTTAGTACTGGAATACCTGAAAATTTAATAATCAAGTGTCACAAATGCTTAAAAGTTAAAGACAAAAAAGTTATGCCTTAAAATAACCGTTGACCTACCCAAAACGGACGCCTATGACCGGTACTAGAAATTCGCAATTGATGGAATCGATTCATCTCTGGAGGATAAATAAGCATACCAGTTTTTGTTTTTCTAAATAGAAGCATTCTGGAGGAATTTTAAAAAAAAATAAATACAAGGCGCCATCTTCAAAGAACTCTAGCTCCCTTAGGAAGCATTTTCGGACTAGGTGAATTTGGGTTTAATTGTCTTAAAATTATCTGAGGAAACTCCGGTCTTCGTTTGTCAGGAGAGTTTCTGGACAGCCTGTATACATATTGCTATGAATTGTGATATTAGAAGTTGCTTATTCACAATTCACAACCAATGTGTCCAGCTTAGATACTCAGTTGGTTTATTTTTACAATGAGACTGCTCTTCCCTCAAGGTTCCAATTGGAAAACGTGGTACTTCTCTTCTACAAAGAAAATGACAATAAAATTAAAATGAAATTTTATTACAATAAAAAAAATTTAAAAAAATCTTAATGAAGTATTAAGATAAATATTGCATCATTAAACAATATTTTTAAGGCAAAAATATTATACGAAAATGAACGAAGCGTATAAAAAAAATCCTTAGTGACAACCGAGCAAAATTAACCTAATAAATTACAAAGAAGTATTTCAATTTCTCCCACTATATTAAACGTAACAACTAGATGTGGCAGACCGAACTAACCTCTACGCATGTGCGAACCACATGAAAAAATATTATGCCCTTGACTCCAACGTGCAAAATTTTAAAGTTATAGAAAATTTTTTATATAGAAATTTTAAAAACGTTATTTGTCCTTTATACAATAAAGATAATAAGAATAATTTCTTTTACTTACGTAAGTAAAATGTAATTTTTTATACGAGACACCAGAGTTAGAAGAACGTACAAAATTAATTACTACGAGTTCTTCACACTCGTAAATAAATCGTAATGAAATAAAGCACCAAAACTAATTAATAAAAATCACGAAGCTACAAAAACTAAGATAAAAAAAATATCTTATAATATACGTCTTCACAACTCTGATAACAATTAGTGTCTACGGAAATAGCATGGCAAATCGGCGTACTACAACTACACAAGTCAAAAAATAACTCAAAATAAGATCTGCATTCATCGAAAATAAAAATTATACACTGGCATCAAAAAATAAATGTACAATCTTAATAATAAAACTTTTCACTACATTTGCGGGGAGAAAACCACAGCAATATGTATTAGTTTGTATTGTTAATCTTTTGTATTTTTACCTTAATGATGTGTCATACAATTTTTATTATTTTGACAAATAAAGACTCATTACTGAATACTGAAATAATTTTTTATCATTATATTCTAGGAAGCCACCTAAGAAGATTGAACTATTGCCCGAAGAAATACCTCCAGAAAAGCTTTCTCAAGAGGCTTTTAGATTACTACGAACTGCTCAGTCAATACTAAATACCAGAGAACCTGATCTTGCCCACATAAATAAAATAAACGAGCCAGAAGACGATATAAATTTTATTTCGCAGTTGGCCAAGGAATTTCCCCAAGAAAATAAGCCAGTTACAACTTCATTTTCCTTAAGCCCTAAGTTATTAGTACCCGAAAAAGAACCAGTATTGGTTCCAAAAATTACTAGAAAGTTGTCCTTATACTCAAACGATGAATCTATCCATTCCATTAACGAAGAAGAGCCGGATAATAGAAATAATTTTGTTAGCTTAGACAGTAATATTAGCTCTAGTAATAATAAGCAACGATTTGGTTTAGAAAGTGATCCCAGACGTCAATCAAATTCCAAATGTAGTTCCGAAAAATCTGTTTCGCCCCCAGTTAGTAGCATAGGTTCGACAGAAGATGAGAGTGGATTTTCATCGATGAATTCTTTCCAAGAAGTTGGGTTACCGGTCTCCAGCTCTTCTTTAAATGAAGAAACTTTAACCAAGGAATCGTTATTACGCAGTATGCTTCACGATAATTTCAATGAAGATTTTTGTTCATTACAGAACTATAAATTTAGTGATAGTTACAGTTTAAATAATTCCAAATGTGAAAGTCCAATAAACGCGCAGAGATTGTGGTCAAAATCGAGTAATGTGATTCATAAAAGATCAAGTTCCACTCCGGTAGAAACTATACCCAAAGAAAAGTTAAATATGAAAGTGTTATGGGTATAATTACTTTTTAAGCACGTATTATTTGTACAAATAGAATTATTACTTTTATTTGAGTATTTTCTGTTAATTTGTAATTTAATATATTAGATGACCAAAGAAATTTTTAAAAAATATTCAATTTAATTATATTAATTATATTATCACTTTGATGTTTATTATGATGTAATTTAATATCGTTCAAATAAATCCATTTATTCTAAAATTTATTTTTATGAAATAGTGTAACAATTGAATCGTGACATGCATAAAGGTCTTAAGTCAGCAAAACCAAATTTTAAGAAAACTAGAAAAAGCGCTATTAAAGCATCACTGTTATGTGGCAATGAAATTTGGCAACATTTTTAGTTATTATTTTCTCCCTACCAAACAAAACGTACTCTTGCATGCAATATATTGCCGCTTTTCTTTCAGAATAAATTTTAAAAAAGTCTGACATTAGCCCTTTTTACAGAGAAAGTGTTGAACAAATTGATAAAAATTGGTAAAAAAGGTTTTATTTAGCCGTACAACAATTGTACGTCTATCTTTTTTGTGAAAAAAAGTAGGAAATGTTACGATCATACAAGGAGAGATTTTTGTATTATTTACTTAGCTCGTTGTAAGAAAAGCTATATTTTACTTTTTAACATATGATACACTAACGGTTACACACTTATTCTAGCGTTCTTCTAAAACGACGGCTTACCTTCTAAAAAATTCTTTTGGTAAGTCTTCAAAAAACTTCTCCACCGCTTGTTTCAGGCAATCTTTTGAAGAAAAAGGTCGTTCACGCAAATACGGACGTAGCCAGCTTCGTGAACTTTGCAACTGTCATGGAGCAGCATAATCTTTTGAGCAAAGTTTTGGGGCATTGTTTGCTGCATGGCTGTTTTCAAATATCGACTTGTTTCCTTGTAAAGGGTCGGGCAGAAAAAATGCATGTATTTCCAAGAAAAACAAAAGATCAATGTCATATTAAATCAAAAATTTTTATATTGCATAATGTTTGTAGTATATCAAAATTTATTTATGAAGAATGATGTTTTCCAAATGACGTTCCTCGTTTGCGATACACTTTATTTACTTAACTTAAGATAATACATTGTACATCGTACATGACATTATCCTAAATTCCGGTGCTCCGCCTAGTGGCATTACCCCGGATCCTAAACTCCGTGCTTTACTCTCTAACTAAATAACTTAATCTAACTAAGGTAATACGGACCTAGCCCGCGCCTTGCTTAACTATTTACAATTTCGCTCGTAATCTGCATGTAGTAGTCTACTCCTTAAGTACTTCATTCGCTCTATACATTTTTAATCCCTTCTGATCCGGGGGCTTCCCTGTTCCCTCGGGATCCCGATCCATTCGTCCCCGCGCCGGCCCCTCACCAAAAGCGGTAGCTGTAACAACAAGAAAAAACCGGCTGTCACTAATATCAAAACTACTAAAATGGTCTGCAGGGTTGATCTGTTTCGTCTTTACCGCATGCTTTGTGTGTCTGAACTGTGTTCATTGTTTTATGCCAATTTGAAAAAGTACTTAACTTGTAATTGTCCCGCTACTGGTGACTTACATCTCTTCCTGAGTGTGAAATTGCGAGTTGTCTGCTGCTGGCAGCTTGTCTCTCTCTCTAGGTGTGGACTTGTCTGTTGTTCGCTGCAGGCAGGTATGTTGTTTTGTGTTTGTGCGAGCGCGCACGTGTAGGGGTGTGATATGTTAGCGCTATCGTGCATGTGTTTTATGTCGCGTCGCGCTAATTCTGAGAGATCGGAGCACCAACCTCTGTGTAGGGCCGCCAGCCCTTTCCCGGCAACTTCTTTCTTTTTCCGTGCAGTACTTCGATGGTTCGACCCCCGCCCCGTCAAGGCAGGGCCCAAACCTGCGCACTTTGTGCCGTCTTAGCGTTTTCCACTTCGCGGGGGCACTGCACACACCACGAGCGTGTGTGTGCCGTTCACGGCAGTCTGGTCAGGTTGCTGCCCAGGACCGGTCCTAGTGTTGTGTGCATTGCGCGTCACCGTTTTTCGCCGCGTGGCTTGGTTCCTCTCTCCCCTGCTGGAAAGGCGGAATGACACCTGTTCGTCCATCGGGCAGACCCCCCCATAGAGTTTGGCAGCATATATGCTAGGCTACCACCCAGTAGAGGACCACGTCGGCACTCCACCCGTTCAGTCGTTTCGCCTCCCGGCAACGTTGCCCGCGTTCGCGCGTTCCTATCTAGTCCTACCTTAATCTTAACCTTGTCGTGTTTTAAGCTGCGGTACTGAAAAATTTTCACCACTCGTCTCGTTGTCATCGATATCCTCTACGAGTAGAGGCAACCTTTACCCGGCCATTGTCGCTGCTCTCGCAGTTGTTTCCCACCAACCTTCCGTGTCGGGGGATTCAAAGAGGACGTGTTCCGCGGTGTCTGTTCCACCAAAATGGCAGATGGGGTCGGCTCTCCTGCCTATTCTGTGCAGGTATGCGTTACAATTATTGAACTCGAAACTTCTTAGGCTTTGGAGAACCATTATTCTTCCACTCCATCGATTGCTGCTTTGTTTCTGGGTCATAAAAATGGACCTATGTTTTATCCATAGTCAAAAGACGGTTCAAAAAATCTGGATCTCCTTCCAAACGGGCACAAATTGACCGTGATGCTTTCACTCTTGCTCATTTGTGTTCGGCGTTCAAGCATTTAGGAATTCATTTTGCAAAAATTTTTTTCATATCTAAATCGACGTGAACTATAGAATGGATGCGTTCATGTGAAATCTTAAGTGCCTCGGCTTTATGTTTCAGCCCAATTCGACGGTCTGATAATATCATGTCATGAACTGCGTCAATATTTTCGGCCGAAATCGGTCTTCCTGATCGCTTCCCATCTTCAACGGAAAGTTTTCCTCTTTTGAATGACGCAATACAATTTTTGTCAATCGCATATGATGGTCATTGATCGCCAAGTGTGTTAAGAATATCTTCGTAAATTTCTTTACCACTTAACTTCTTCTAAAACAAGTCTTTGATGATGCCTCGATACTCCAATTCATCGATTTTCACATTTGCATTCGACGTGTTTTAAAATATTTGTTGTACAGCAATACCTCAATTTCTTGACGTAAGACTTTACAGCGACACTTTTAAAATGTCCTTATTTCTTGCCATTATAACAAAATTTTGTTTTATTCGAGGAAAATTGCGTAGGCTAATTAGATATCAATACCCCCTTTTGCGTAGATAATATAAAGATCTCCCCTCGAATTATGAATACAACATGCGTAACTAATATAGCATTTAAGCAATAGGAGTGCGTTTATGCCACTAATGACATCTATACAATGTTGTAAAATTTATTATTTCATAAAATGAAGATTATATAAAAAATTTGCGAAAACTGACAAATATTGATATCGAATATAGAGAAATTATTTAATTTATTAAACATTTTAATATGATTTTAATTTTGTGATATATTTGCTGACAAATACATTTACTTGCTGCGAGTATCATTTACAGTGCGAACAATGTGAAATATTTTTATATTTATTTAAACACGAAGAATGACAGTTGTAGCATATAACATGCTGATAACATCGAGAAGGGTAGGTAACATAATATATCCTAAATGCAGCAATAACAGGGCCCCTATGTTAGCAATTTGTGATCTTTAAGTTTCTTGCTCCTGATATTAGTGACTATAACGCACCTCGTCTGGAATCGTAAATAATAAAATATATAGATATATAATATCCTGGGTAATCTTAAGAGTTTGAGCGCCGATGTCAGCTTCGTCCTCCTCCATCACGCTACTGCCCTATAAGCATAATTAAAAATTCGTAAAAAGCGTCAACTATCCCGAAATGTTTGGATGCATTTCACTCTTATTAGAGCTCGTCAGCACAATGATATCCTGAAGACAGACATGACTCTTCACTTCTTTATTTCGTGTATATATAGTTAACATTTTGAAGTTAGTGCAAATGAGAATTAATTACTATTACATCTCATTTCTACATACAAATGTCGCCTAATGTGTTGCGTCAATTATTACAATTTGACAAACTAAGTTTGCATACTGGTACAAACTTAGCTTGTCAAATTGTAGTAATTGACGCCACACATTAAGCGACATTTGCATGTAGAAATGAGATTTAATAATCATTAATTCTCATTTTACCGCAAATGAGTAAGTTTAAAATGTTAACTGCACCATAGGTAATCCTTGTTCTTATCTCCGCGTGTACGATTAATACCACTTTTGGTTTTAATTCCCAGGTCTTGCCAATAGCTCTTCTACATCGCCAGAAGAGCTGTAGCACCCTGTCCGTCACTTTAACCAGGTGTTCGCCCCAATTCAGTTTCACATCAAGTGTAATTCCTAGATACTTCATTTCATTGTTTAGTCTTCTTGTCCGAACAGTTTTATGCTGTTTAGATCACTAAGCTTCCTTTGATAAGTTACCAATTTTGTTTTTTGTAGAGTAACAGTTAGTCCCTCATTTAGGCATCATTTTTCCATAATTCGCGGAGCATTTTACATGATGTTCGCATATTATACAAAGAGATTCAAAAATATTATCATTGTCGCTCCTATGAAGAGTGACATAATGTATGTATGCGCAACGGTGTTACAAACTTATTCAGTGGCGGTACGTAGATTTCAAAAAATATCATATTTCGTACTATTTATGCTTATTTTACGCTTCTGTACATCTGTTACAATTATAGAGAAACAGTAATTATTATCATTTATTGAAATTAACACAAGTTTCCTGTAAAAATTATATAAAAATACAATACTGCAAATTACAAATTATTGGTACTATAACGAACGACTGTGCCAGAAAAGCAAATAAAATCAACGATATATATATATATATATATATATATATATATATCGTTGATTTTATTTGCTTTTCTGGCACAGTCGTTCGTTATATATATATATATATATATATATATATATATATATATATATAACAACATAATTTGAAACATACTTGAGTAGGTAAAACCTACCAATTTTGTATAATACAAAAGTATTTTTAATAATATATAATATTATTAAAAATGGGGTGTGAAGAACACAATACAAGTTCATATGTATTTTTGAATGTATCTTCTCCAAAGACGTAGATACGTATTTCACATTTCACCCGGCTAGTTCTGCTATTATTATACAGACAGCGCTGAATATTCCTTCACGCTCTGTCTTAATAATATCTGCGAGATAGCAAGGTAGTTATGTTTTGTTGAATGTGTCTCTTCTCCAACAGGGGCGTATTGATAATCATGTAGAAATGTGAAATATGTATCTACGTCTTTGGAGAAGATACATTCAAAAATACATATGAACTTGTATTGTGTTCTTCACACCCCATTTTTAATAATATTATATATTATTAAAAATACTTTTGATATATATATATATATATATATATACATATATATATGTTATTATATTCATGTCTCAAATTGATATACACTTTTGATACGGAGCTTGCAGAAAGCAATAATTTTTACGACAATCATTTTGAATCTCATGGTATAATTAAAATCTTTTACGCTCTAAAAGCCATGAAACAACTATTTCTTCAAAAATATATTGGCAGTGATAGATAAAATATAACTGTCACTGTGGGTATTGTTCTGATTGGGTTGCTCTTTTCGGAAAGTTTTCATTATCGAAAGCTGTTCTCAAAATGGCGTGAAACTAGAAAATGGCTTATGGTAATATTCTTGGAAGCCAAGTATTGAAGAAAATCGGACAGAATTTCCAACTTTTTTCAAATAGTTTGCAGTAAATGGTTCAAGAACTTTTGTATGTATTATTTGTAAAAAAGAAATAAATAGAAACAGGACATCATCACTCACTCATGTTAACCTAAATTGGAAGAAAAAAGTTCTGTGGTTATTAGAGCATAAAAGATTTTGATGATATGCTATTTATTATAAATAACTTAAGAGAGTTATGTAAATTCATTATTGGAAAAAATTTAAACAAAACGTAATCTTGCTGACAAATGGCAGTAAAAACCACGATGTACAATTAGAAACTTTACACAATGCATTGAATATAATTTGTTGACTAAATTGATTAACCATAGGAAGTAGTTAGTCCACTTTAATTAGTTTAACCTTTCTGCTTTCGAAGGTATTAAAGATAATATACAGGGTTACCGCTGAATAGCGCCCAAATGTGAATCCGAAAAATACGTATAAATGTATAACAATAAATTTCTTTGTAATTCATCAAAAATTTCCAAATTTTGACGGGCAAAATATAGTTAAAATCGGTCCATATCTTTGTTTATTCTATATTTATCGAAATGCAGCTGTAAATCAAGTTCATTGACCTGCAAAAAATTCCTAGGCATTGTTAGACGATAACAGTCCCTATTCATAAAAAAAGCAAATCTTAATATTTTCATATAAAAACTTTATGCCCACACATATAGTGCTTTTATTACAATGTTTTTTTGTGGATATCAATGATGGCCTTTACGTCGAACATGTCGACAAACCTATACTGCATTTAATTAATGTGATTAAAATTAAATGAACGTTAAGCTTCATTTAAAAGTAAAATTATTATGTTTATAATAAAACAAAACGTTATGTAGCGTGTCCAGTGGGATAGATACATTATTTCTAGTTATTTGGAAGGGATTTATTATATATAACTTTTTTTCTTTAAATTTGTTTGTACTGACAAATACCCATAAAACAATATAATTAGTCGGTAAAGAGAATTACTGATGAATTATAGGTGGAAGCCCGCATTGCCGCCTGTACATTTAACTGCGATAGAGCCGGACTCGAATAATGAAAAATAATTCTTTTGTTACTATATGAACATTTTTTTATATGAGGACATTATTCACATATACCTTTCATCCCTTTCTTTGTTTGTAAATTATATCGTTTTAGTCAAATTTAAGGCATAAGAATACCTACCTTAAAATGACTAACGTTAATATTACAGCGCGTATTTATGCGTGTTAGAAAGAGATAAAGTAAAATTTGCGATTCGCGCTTTGTACAGTCTGAACTGCAAAGAAATACCTTATCAACTGTAGCATTGTATTTAACCTGGAAATCCTGTACCTTCGTTTCATTTAAAATAAATAATTACATATTTCAAATTCAATTATAAATAGTTCTGACAATTTCATTTTTGGAGTTTATGAAAGTTTGGTATTGAAAGATATGCAACCGAATATACACGGTGTTCTAGACTGATGTTTTAGCTATCAAATGAATAAAAGTACTGACTATAAATAAGCAAAACAAATATTTAATTTAACAATTCTGATAAATTGACTTGTCTGATCATTCGTTTTAGATTTATCTTTGTTAGTTCGAATATTTTGTGTAAATATGGAAGACATGGTTAGAATTACTTGCTTTGCTAAATTTTTGATTAATTTAAATTTAAGAATCAGACATGTCAAGATAAAGTTGCAAAGTTATTACCAGCTTTAGAAGAAAATGTTTAGTCATTTAAGGTATCTCATTAAATATATTTTTAGTTAGACTTACAAAATAAATATTAAATAATTTTAGCTAGCTCTTAAAAGAACTGATAAAACTAAATAGTAATGAAATTTGTGATTTTAGAAGGCAGCTTTACTATTGAATAAATAAAACACCAATAACAAATAGTGGCATACAAGCGAAAATAAATTACCGCTTTTAGTAGCATTTTGCAGACTGATAACATTTGGAAATCAAAATAACTGCACTTTTGAGATAACGATCTGAAGCCTTAATGCACACATCGATATCTATGTGTATCTATAAATTTTAGTGGTTGCAGTTTTTAATTTAGTTTAGCAGCGAGCGAGTCTTCTGTAGTAAAAATTAGTAATTGTTCTAAAAACTTGATATTTAATAAGTTTAATAAGCAATCTGTAGTGTCCGCACTTGGTAATAGAATATTTACATTGACGTTGATGTAGAATTGACTATATCCTTCACTTGTCATTTCTGACAAATGTTGATGAGTAAGGTTGCACATTATAAAACGTGTTGGAATACTATAAATTATCAAACGAGTTGGAATACTGACGTTTTAATCGTCTTCCGTGAAGTCACAAACTGGATGTGAACTGTTGAATATTAGCAACATACAATCCGTAGTTTCATCTACAGATAACCACACTTTCTTATTGTTCAATTCGTATTTAATCATATTTTCAAATCGCGAACGGATTGATGGTAGAACCTTTTGTAATGTTGTCCGGCTCTGTAACGTTCCTTTTCCGTACGTCTTCAAAAATGAACGAAATGGTTTCCTCTGTACTAAAGTAAACGATACATTACACAACATTAAAGTTATACTTAATCCGAACACAAATACGACACCAGTTTTTTACACATTCACATGCCTTTGGTTCTTATATTTTGTTATATACGAGAGCGGTATTTCACAAGCTTTGCATTTTATTGTAGTACCAACGTAAACTAAATCTGGAAATCCATTAATTAATTTCTGTGCTTCGTGGTAGAACGGTCTCTTTACAGCTTTCGACATTATTGATTTATTATTTTTCACTTTACACGAAATAATTGTACTATATCGCAGCCGACTTGAGTTTAGTCACATATAAACATATTGCTATGAATAGTGGGTTGATAATTTAGCACGCCACCATCCACAACTAGTTTTCCCAACTAGGTTTTCTCAGCCGGTGAATTTTCAAATCTGAGACCTCTAACATCTCGGGTTCCACTTAGGAAAGAAGTGTCTAAATTATGAGTTGAGCGCAAGTACACTTGTACACAAAAATTTTATTTATCTATTTTATATAAGTTAAATTTGAACTAATCTCTCTTTAGGTTTCTTTTAAATATATTCTTTTATATAGGTATGAATTAATTAGCAATATTGGAATGAGTAAATAAAACGAACGCAGGTTAAAAATTAAAATAAATATTTTATATATTAATACAAAAATAAAAAAAATAAAAAAAGATATCTTTACAAAGTATAAAGATGCTGTATCATATAACAAAGATACCGGAGGTAAAAGCATTCATTGACAATTGACCGCTAAATGAATGGAAAACGTCCTCCTTAATGACTCCGAACAAAACTTATCTAAAAATAATCAAGCTTTATAGTAAATTCTTCAAAGAAAACCACATTGTATATTCAGATACTGATACGCGAACAAAAACTACGCATGTGCCTTGACACACACACACACAAACTGAAACCAATCGAACAAATTTTCATCTATAAATTATAACGAAGAATTATAATACAAGCTGTATTATCTGTATGCCTAATAATTAAATCTCTTAACTACTAGCTTTGATACAATGGAAATATAATTATGATAATTATGACGTCATAAAAAATTTATTTTACTTAAAAGATTAATGGAGACTCTCACGAAAAGGCGCTAAAACAATTTAATTATAAAAATATCGGGAATTAAAATCTAAATAACAACTATAAATCACTTGCAATCAAATCAAAAAATCGAAATTAATTAAATACTTAAAATATATCACGAAACTCGCACCTCTTCGTTCAATGGCCTAAAGTCGTCTCGCAGATTGACCTCGATTTTCACATCAAATCCACACCGGATAACCAGTTTTTCCCTCTAGTTACCCCTCGCAAAATTTATCATGTACTTTTAGTATACAGTCATGTCACATATAAATGTACATTTTTAAACATTCAAATAAATCGCGTAATTTTCAGTATTTTTCTGATGAAAAATCCAAAGCAATATGTACATATAATATGCGCGTGTAACACAAACCCTTTCCAGTACGACGCTGCGTCTGCTCTAAAATGTGCATCCTTAGTAATGAGTGATTACAAATCTCTTATAGTAATCTAAGTTGTGTGATTCACAATTCAATAACGTGAAGCATTTTATATTAAAAATCACAATAATATTTTCAAAAATATTGAAATCGTCTAATTTAGGGTTTTGAAGGCAATTAACTGCGAAATTACATACGGTGCAGTTCTTTGTAATGAAGAATAGAAGTAATGCCACAATAAAAGTATAAATTGTTTCTCTTTCATTACCGGTTTTACGATCATTTTCTTTTTAAATTAAAATGTTTCATTTTGATTTATTCATTTCATTTGATTAATTTGAAATTAATCAAATGAAATTAATGAATCAAAATGAAAGATTTTAATTTAAAAAGAAAATGATCGTAATACCGGTAATGAAAGAGAAACAATTTATACTTTTATTGTGGCATTTGATTTTCAATAAAAGGTTGTAATATTTATACAAATTTTAAGTTCTAAAATAAATACTTCCTCTGTTGGTCATCTATTATTATTTTTTTTAATGTACAATATAGATAAATGTATCTGTTAAAGCTTGATTTTAATGTAATATAGTAAAACGTTTAATAAAAAAGTAAATCTACTTTCTAAGTTTATTCGGCTAAAAAAATATTTATTAAACATTTTTTATGTGATGTGTTTTGTTTTAGTTAATGTATATATTATTTTCGTATAGTTTATCCGATTGTATGAAATCCTATTTTTGCTTGAATTATTATTCTTTAGTAAGATATTCTATTCCTAAAACATACATCTAATTTATACTTATTGATTTACATGTAAAAGGTTTTATGTATGACAATAAATTTTATAATAAAAATTTATATTTTATGTCTTTACCTATAAATCACTATGATGTTTCAAATCCTTAAAT
This sequence comes from Melolontha melolontha, assembly GCA_935421215.2. NCBI lineage: Eukaryota > Metazoa > Arthropoda > Insecta > Coleoptera > Scarabaeidae > Melolontha > Melolontha melolontha. Next base: position 206,517,999 of record OW285235.1, read on the forward strand.
TAGAGCCTGTTAATCTTTTACCATCTAGTTTTGATCATTAATCAATTAGTGGCAGCAAGTGAGCATTAAATATTCCTATACAGAAATTCCAATATATTTTTATTACTTGCCTGAGACATGGAGAAATTGAAATCCTTATTATATGCATCTTTTATTAAAAATACTTGGAATATGAGAGACATTGTAAAAAGATACCTATCTACTTATTGAATAAATTTGTTACTACCGGGTAGGATTTTCCAAAGATTTAAAATATTATTAATTTTCAAATAGTCACCAATTAAAAATCCTCGTGTTCAACGATTTAAAAAAAATATTTTATCTAAATTTTACTATTAATATCGTCGTATTAAATGACAATAATTAGAAGTAAAGTCATTCTTTTAGGTAGCGCGGTGGTTAATGTTAAACAGTTTGTTTATATTTACTTAATTGGTATTATCTATATACGAGAGACACCTTTTATATTTTTACAATCGACCACTAGAGAGTACTTTTGACATATTGCTATGAATTGTGATTTTTAATTTTGCTTATTGACTTATGTTCACAATCCACAGTAGCTCCGCCGAACTAGACTCAGATGGGTAGGCACCTTCCTTGAGCTTCTTAATCGTCAGGGTTATTCTCACGAATATCGTGGTATAAAAGAGAAATAATACTAATTAAACTCAAGAAATAAAACTAACATTAACACCACAAACATTTAATTTACATCAAAAACAAAAAAAAAAAAAACTACTTTATCAAGTATAAAGCAGAATTGTGACTAAATTTCGCCGCAATATAGAGAAAAAACTCTTGTAAAATATGACTGTACAAGAGAAGAAAAAAACTCTAAACTGAATTCCGAACAAAAGTCTAAATAAATATGAACAAACTTTATTAGCTGTCATCAATTACTTTATTCCCTCAAAAAAAATCAAACGTCAAAAATAGAACTTTCTCTCTCTATTTTTCGCACGCAACCAAAATTAAACAAGCGCAAGTAAAGCTTGTAACAAATAAATTTTCCCCCCTTCCTACTATACTACGATAACTTAAATGAACAAAAACTATATTAAAAAAAAACAGACTAGTACGTTTTGTTAATATTTTAAATGATTACAAAAAATATTACAAATTAAATTTATAAATTTAAGAAACTTCAGATTTCAATAGAATTATTACTACAAATATATCTATATAAATATAATATTAAAAATACATACATTTAGTTTTGTATACGTCACGTCACAAAAACTATTATCTGAGAGATTCCAGATAGGTCAATTTATTCAAATTACAAGTTTAAAAGACTTGTAATAACCCGTAATTGAATTTTAATCACATCAAAACACTTCAAAATTACTAAACGAAGTTATCCAAACTATATTAAACAAAATTAAGTTCTGTTCAATATTAATACAAAAAAAGACCTTCTATCTGTAAAAGGACTATCAAATCTCTAACATGATGAAGCCACAGGAAACAGCAAGACATCCCTACCTAACATAAATAAATCAACATAATAATAATATATATATCTGTCTTATTATGACTTCCAGCTTGGCGCGGACTTCGAACATCTACATAGGCTCGTGCAATCTACAGACATGGACAAAAATACATATTACAATAAATTATTATAAAAATTTTTAATTTTTAACATTATTATTATTATTATTATTTTACAAATAAATACAATAATTTTTCTATCTTCTTTAGTTTCTTCAGCAGGGAAAAATCCACTGCAATATGTAATCACTATATTCTTAAAGTTTAACATTTGTCAATGAGAAATCCACGATAATTGAGTCAGTAGTTTGTTGACAATGACAGTTTTGAGACAGTGAGTTTGTAAAATAATGGAGATTACTCGTGAAGGTTTTCGTTGGATGATTTTTTACGATTATAAAAAAGGCCAAACTCCACAAGAATGCATTATATAGCTTCGGTCAACTTTTGCTAATGAAGCATCATCAGAGAAGACAGTTTACAATTGGTTTGCAGAATTTCGTCATGGTCGTGCCTCAGTGAGTGATGAATCACGTAAAGGTCGACCAAAAACTGTTGTGATTCCAAAAAACATTGATGCTGTGCGGAAAATGATAGAACACGATCGACATGTGACTTACAGTGAGGTAGAGGCACCTCTTGGCATATCGCAGACTGCAATTCATTCCATTTTACATGAACATTTACATTTACATGAACAGCAGAAAATATTAAAAAATAAAAGCAAATTAAAAGGAACAAAGACCGTATTAAAAGAAGATCTGACGCCGTATCGTTTGTCTTTGATGAAAAAATTATCTACACATGTTCCGCCTAATACGTATTGGACAAATGATTGCAAGATTTTCTGTAAGTCAGGTAACACGATATTTCATATTAAATCTTTCAAAGATATCCATGATCGATGGGGCACGACAGCAGGAATACATAGCGAACCGTCTTAAAACAACGTCTTGAAATTTATATATTTTGTGTATTTGTATATTTTTTATCGATAAGAGATTTTTTTTTTTTTTTATTAATGTTATTTGTTTGGATAGCAAATATTTCTTGCGATTTTTAAAGTAAACTTTTTTGGGTGTCATTCGTAGTATACAGTATGTCCTTAATGAAATAATTAATTGTGCTTTGTTGACTGTTATGAATGGGATGATTGACTTGGGTTATTAAGGAATATGTCTCGTGAACTAAATGTTGCGCATTTGAACGTTCGCTCATTGTATCCTAAGTTAGGCGAGGTGTTTGATATACTTACAGAGGGGAATATTCATGTACTTTGTTTGTCTGAAACGTGGTTGTTACCCGAAATTAGTGACAGCATGATTAAGTTAGAAGGTTATAATTTTTTTCGTAGGGATAGGGATGGGCGTGGCGGTGGAGTTGGGATTTATGTGCGGGATGTTGTGGACTGCTGCTACTTGGATTCTTTCAGTGTTACTATTGAGCAGGTGTGGATTCAGGCCTTTGACGGCCGTAGACGGTTTAGTTTTGGTAGTTTTTACAGACCGCCTACACTCAATGCACTTGCTTTTGTAGACGAGATAGAGGAACAATCACTTCAACGGAATTTGGATTCCGATTATGTTCTTTGTTTGGGTGACGTCAATCTTGATATGCTGAATAGCGAATGTAACGGTGCCAACAGATTAACTATTGCCCTTGAATCCTTGGGTATGACCCAATTAATAGCGGAGCCCACTCGTGTTACTCGAACTTCAGCTACTTTATTAGATGTTATTATTGTTTCTAGTGGCCTAACTGTGCGCGCGTCGGGCGTTAGGGATGTTGACTTTTCAGATCATGATCTTGTTTATTGCCGTGTAGAGTGTGTGTATCCTCCAGCTAAACTGCTTTATTATACATTCAGAGATTTCTCTAATTTTGACCATGTTGATTTTAATAATGATTTGCGTAATATCCCTTTTAATTTGATATTTAGAATGGAGTTATATATATGATAAAATAAGCTTCTTGAATCAAGCAATTTTGAACATATTTAATTATCATGCTCCAACTAAAACAATTAGAATAACTAAAATCAGAAAACCATGGTTGACTGATACCATTAAACTGATGCAACGAATGCGGGATAGAGCAAAGGCAAGGTTTAGACGAACACGGTTCCCCAACCGTGTCGTTACGTTGCGCAACTGCTTATAATAATTCCAATGCGTCCCCACGCATTGGAATTATTATAAGCAGTTGCGCAACGTAATGACTTCGGCGATTCGTAGTGAAAAGAGAGGATATTTCGAATTTCTGCATAAAAATAATGGGGGAAGACGCGTTTGGCATGAACTCAGAAACCTACATATATTACCTAAAAAGCGCCATGAAATTCCATCACATCTAGCTAATGCTGATGATATCAATCACTCTTTCATTAATGTTGTCCCCGCTGTTGCCTCTGAAAATTTAAACGAAACGTGTGATTTTTATTTGACCTCCACTCATGCCAATGTTCGCGATACATTCCGATTCCATACGGTTGACTGTAATACTGTCCTGCATCATTTATTGAACATTAAAAGTAAAGCTGTGGGAGAGGATGGAATTGGCATTCATATGCTCAAATTGATTGTCCCGTGCGCTCTTCCGTACATTACGCATATAATTAATTGCTGCATCGAGTGTAGTATTGTTCCTTCCCAATGGAAATCTGCTATTGTACTTCCTCTACCAAAAATGAACGCGCCCGCAGATTTTAAAGATTTGCGACCCATTAGTATTCTCCCCGCATTGAGTAAGGTATTCGAGAGAATTCTCTGCGAACAATTACGCGAACATCTCGATTTAAACAATCTTATGCCTAACAGTCAGTCGGTATTTACGCGCGGTCACAGCTGTGCTACGGCATTGTTAAGGGTAACCGATGACATACTGCAAGCTCGCGATAAAGGCGAATTAACTTTGCTTGTCCTGCTGGATTTCAGCAAGGCATTTGATACCGTCACTCATGAGATTTTGCTGTCTATACTGCATTATTTGGGTTGCGATGCATCAGCTATGGAGATGCTGAAGTCTTACTTGCAGGGACGATCGAAGACTGTTCGTCTGGGTAGCAGTGCTTCGCGGCCTCTACCAGTTAATCGTGGCGTGCCTCAGGGCTCGATCCTGGGGCCGCTCTTGTTCTGCGTTTATACACTCTTACTGCCAGAATGTGTAAAATTCTCGAATGTGCAAATGTATGCGGATGATACGCAAATTTATCACTCGTTTCATTCGGCAAATATCCAGTCTGCCTTACATAAAATTAAATCTGACTTAGATAATATTAATACTTTCGCGACGCGTCATTCTTTGTATCTTATCCCTAGCAAGAGTGCCGCGATTTTGTTTGGGGGTTTGTTGGAGGTTGAGAGGTGTGTGCAGCAAGATGCAGTACGAATCTCAGATGAAAATATACCTGTTGTTAGGGAGGTGAGGAATCTCGGCCTAATTATGGATAACACATTTAGATATAGAGCACATGTGTCTAATGTTATAGGGAGGGCTTACTATCAACTTAAATCTCTATATCCGCATCGTTCGATATTTACTAACAAATTAAAGGCGTCCTTGTGTCAGACACTGGTCCTGTCACTTTTCAATTACTGTTTGGTTGTTTATCGTCCATGTTTGGATTTTGTGGAGGCTGGTAGGGTACAGAGGGTGCAGAATGCTTGTATAAGATATATTTTTGGCATAAGAAAATATGAGCATGTTTCACATAAACTAAAGGATTTGAATTGGTTAAACATGCGTGGGAGAATAGCTCTGCATTCGCTTAATCTTTATCATAAAATATTGTATCACAGAAAACCACCCTACCTTTTGGATAGGATTACTTTCAGAACGGATGTCCACAACATAAATATAAGAAATAACAATCTTATTACACCGCCTGCTCATAGGACGGCATTGTTTGAGCGATCGTTCTCTTATAATATCTATTTATTATATAACTCTGTGCCGGGTGAACTAAAAACGAAAAATGTTGCGACGCTTAGGCGTTTAATGCACAATCACCTGATTCTGCGTCAATGAATTCTTTACTACAAGCGAATAATACGAAGGCATCTTTTGTTTTAAATTGCTTAAGCGGTTGTATTATCTTTGATATATACTTCTTTCATTTTCATTTGACATCACACACAGAATTAGATTAGGTTAGGTTAGTTTACTAGTCATTTAATTAGAATTAGGAGAATGTTCTTCATTTGTTATTAAAGTAAGGGTTCAGTGGAAGAGCAGCTAATAACATTGTTATTTTGCTGAACTGCCCCTTAAGGTTTTCCCAACTTCTTTCTTGATTATTTAATTTTAATACTTTGATTTTAATTTTTATTCCTGTTATTTGTTTATTCTATTATCACCGGTTTCTGTATTATTATTATAATTTCTTTTCTCTAACCCATATTGTTCGATATATGAAAATGTATTGTTTGGGAAAGTAAAGGCATTATTATTATTATTATTATTATTATTATTTATTTGTAAAAAAAATATGTTCCAGATGGCTCATGTCAATTGGTGTAAAGAGATGCGCCAAAAATTCGACGTAGGAACCGCAAAATCCGTATACAACATCGTCACAGGTGACAAAACATGGATATATGCGTATGAGCCGGAAACCAAGCAACAATCTACTGTATGGGTGTTCCAAGACGAACCGAACCCCACAAAAGTTGTTCGTGCAAGGAGCACTTCCAAGAAAATGATCGCTTGTTTCTTGGGCTGTACAGGACACATCGCAACAATTCCTTTAGTTTAGAGGATGGAAAAACTGTTAACGCTGAATGGTATACAGTAATTTGTTTGCCAAAAGTTATAGACGAAATCAGAAAGAACAACCGAAAACGTGGCATTATTCTTCATCACGACAATGCGAGTTCCCATACAGCACGTCTAACAGTTGACTATTTGATGGAGAAAAATGTTGAAATAATGCCTCATTGTAAAGGGTTTTCCATTAGAAGCGCTCGTTTTTTGCAACGCAATAAAACAAATTGTGCGAATGATAGTGATCTATTTTTATTTGTATTATAAAGTACATGTGTTAACATTATGTTTTAAAAATTATATCAGGTAAATGTCCTCCGAGGCTTTGCCTGGTTTGTTGAATCCTGGATACCCAATTTGTGATGACTTTATCACATAAAAGTGGCTCAATTTCAGCGATAACGCCCATAATGTTGGCCTTTAATGCGGCAATCGTCCGCGGTTTGTCAGCATAGACTTTGGATTTTAGAAAGCCCCAGAGAAAAAAATCCAGTAGCGTTAGGTCGCAGGATCTGGGCGGCCAATTAACGTCACAATTTCGCGATATAACAAAACCATTAAATTTCTCATGCAATAGTGTCACTGTATCACGTGATGTATTGCACATAGCACCATCTTGCTGAAACCACACGTTTGTTAGATCGATCCCATCCAATGTAGGCCAAAAGAAATCTCTTATCATAGCCCTGTATCGCTCACCGTTGACAGTAAGTGCCACTTCTTCTTCGTTTACGAAAAAATATGAACCGATTATTCCGCCGGACCACAGTGCACACAATACAGTAACTTTTTCGGAATGTAGAGGGACCTGATGAATCTCCCGTGGGTTTTCGTTGCTCCAAATTCGGCAATTTTGCTTGTTAGTAGAGCCACTTAAACAGAAATGAGCCTCGTCACTAAACATTATTTTGCGCCCAAAATCAGGATCGACCTCCAGCTGCTCTAGCGCCCAATCAGCGAATGCACGCCGCTGTCGATGATCGTTGGGCTTTAGTTCTTGGGTTAATTGCACTTTATAAGCCCTTTGAAGCCCTAAGTCCTTATGCAGGATTCGCCAAGTTGTCGTCGAAGACAGGCCAAGTTCTTGAGCCCGACGCGGAGTGGACTGTTGCGAATTCTCATGCACACTTTCCCGTACAGACACTTTCTGATCTGCCACAGATCCAGTTGTTTCGAATTTGTTTATTAAACGGCGAATTGTGGATTCTGCAGGACGATCGTTGACACCATAAATTGCACGGAGTGCGCGAAACGTTTGCCGAATAGAATATTTGTTTTGATAATAATTTTTAACAATTTCGACGCGTTGCTCAGTCGTGTAACGCTCCATAATAAAATGCAGAGCCTAACTGAATACGGCTGTCAAAGATAGCATCTGTGTGACTATCGACTACGTCATGCGCAGACAATCCATGATATTTGTAACATTGTCAGCTTGTCGTGTGGCGTTTGTTAGTCTATTCTGTCCGGAGAACTCAACATGTGGCGTATTGCTGAGAAGTTTATGCCAAGGTTTGATACTCAGCATTTAGCAATAACGACAGCGTGTTCATGTGTGCATAAAGCTGAAATAAACTGTCGAAAGGGATGCGAACCAGAATTATTACTGGCGACGAAGGCATGATACCGCAATAAAGAAGCATGTGAATGTATCCTTCTCCAGCAGGGGTGTACTGAGGAATCTATAGAAAGATGAAATACGTATCTGCGTCCCTGGAGAAGGATACGTTCACAAAAATATTAATATTGAACTTGTATTGTGTTCTTCACACCAGATTTTTAATAATATTTTATACTATTAAAAATACTTTTGTATTATTTCTTGTAATAAAGAAAAAATAGAAAAATTGATTCGCGAATAATAATTTTCATTGTCATAAAAATATATGGGAGTAATCTTTTCAAATTTCAAAGATTAGATGGTCTAATCTTTGTAATTTTAATAAATAATTGATTTAAAAACTAATACAGATCAAAGTTTATACAGGGGCTCGCTGAAAGAAAGAGACAACGTATAGAGGTAATTATATAGGATATGAATCCAAAATATTTTCACAAAAGCCCTTTCATATGCGAGAAGAAAAATGACAAAGACATTTATAAAATATTTGTCCCGCCGCTGTCTTTAAAGAAGTGCAACCGACTAAACATAAAGAGTACGTACCCCTACTCTTTATGTTGCAGTCCGTTCGCTTTAAGTATCGAAATCGAAACAATTGTGCCCCCGATTCAGTCAGTTCGATTAAAAGTAGATTGTTTCCAAATTGGACGTGAAATGCTCCATAGAGTACACTTCTTACTTCTTCTTTTGGTAATTCACATGCATACAAACTAAAAGTATAAATTTTTAACAGCTGACTTTTCGTACGGGGTTATCGAATCTATAGCATACAAAGGGCTTTAAACAATGTTTTCATATCATCGATAGCTGTTACGTATGCGTGTGTAAGTTCAGTAGATAAGACATTCTGAACTCATAGACGGCACATAATACAATTTTCAGCGGGTTTTAATTTTGGGGTTCGCGTCGTAATCGACAATTTTTTGAATTCGTATGCTATATAATTGCATTCTTCCATTTTTAATATGTTGTCTCTTTCTTTCAAAGACACTTATAATTTTATACTGAAATACAAGGAAAGGAAGCTTTAGTTCGAGCCGTGTTGGTCTATGATTTCATTTTGTCTCCTATGCGCTTTAATTGCTTCGACAATATTTACAATTCCAAAGCAAATTTTAATCGCTGCAAAGCAACTCGTACTGGAAACCAAACGATTATTTCCAATAACATAGTTTGTATTTTGGAACATTATATTTGATTCGTACAAGAGCTTGTAAAACTATTTAAGAATTTTTAGAAACTGTTGTAAATTCTTAACATTTTCAAATTAACTGCTGTACAACCAAAATACACGTTATAAATTTTAATATGAAGATATTCGTTTTATCGTTTAATGTAATATTTGAAAAACAAAATTTATTTAAGCTCAAGTTACATTTTTGATTATAGGTTTTACGATTAAAACGGAATAAATCTTGAATACATCAACCTTGTTTTATAAATATGTACAAAAAAGGTTTAAGTATATCAATACGTTAAGCACGTATTACGCATTTGTTACAAATGAAACAGACATGCAATATACACATCTGTAACTGTACACATGGACAATACACCTCGTATTTTCCAGCATTTACTTCTGCTTAAAACACGTGTTTCTGCCATTTACTATTAGGCGTCATCTGCTAAGCTAGTGAAGTAATTAAAGCTTAAATCGCCTATAAGGTATAGCAAATTTTGTCCTATCAGGTAGCACCATATAATATAGTGACATCTGACGGACGAAAGAGACTATGCCGAAAATGGCAACCCTTCCCTTGACCGGCTATGCAGGTACAGAAGGGAAGAAAATACGTATATAGGTGTAAGTCCATTAACACGATGCCAGATGGCAGTAAATATACAAAAAAGGTTTAAGTATATCAATACGTTAAGCACGTATTACGCATTTGTTATAAATGAAACAGACATGCAATATACACATCTGTAACTGTACTCATGGACAATACACCTCGTATTTTCCAGCATTTACTCCTGCTTAAGTAATTAATGCTTAAATTGCCTATAGGGTATAGCAAATTTTGTCCTATCAGGTAGCACTATATAATATAGTGACATCTGACGGACGAAAGAGACACCTATATACGTATTTTCTTCCCTTCTGTACCGGCATAGCCGGTCAAGGGAAGGGTTGCCATTTTCGGCATAGTCTCTTTCGTCCATCAGATGTCACTATATTATATGGTGCTACATGATAGGACAAAATTTGCTATACCTTATAGGCGATTTAAGCTTTAATTACGACATTCATTCATTCTCACTGCGATCTCTGTTACAGCAGCATCGCAGTTGAGAGCACCGACGACGATACATCGTCATACGAACCCGGAAGGAATGGCCGGAAGATATATTACGAAAACTATCACCAACCTAGCTCTGAAGCACAGCTTCAAAAGAAGATGCACTCTGCAGCAACGTGAGGACGCGGCAACTATTATAAACCAAACAACGGAGGAAGAAGACATTCAAAACCTTCTACAAAAACAACCGCAAATTTTCATCGTAGATCCCGACGAGCCGATGGTAAAAATATAATTATTAGAATCGCCCAAAGAAGAAGCAAGCCCGGTAAACCCGCCCAATATCAACATGGAAGATTTTGATCCAACCAACTTCACCATCTCAATCTTAAACAGTTTTACAAATCCGAAGAAAACGTCAAAAAAACAAAAAACCGAACACGAAAGTACACCTATCGTAACAAAGAACTCATACAGCGTCCTCGAAAAAACAAACGCCGAGGAAAAGATGGAAGAAGAAACCGAACTCACTCCACAACCGTCAACTTCATACAACAGCACTCCCAGGGTAAGTGATAAGACACACACTACACAAAACACAAAAACTGAAACAAAAAAAACACACAAAGTCGCACCACTTATTATAACCGAAAAAGACAAATGGTCACACATACGACACATACTCAAAACACACAGCATTAACACCGTACAAATCAAACTCGTGAAACCAGGCATACATATCGAACCGACAACTAACGAAGACTACCGAAAACTTAAACACATACTCGACAATGAACAAATACAATTTTACACTTTTCAATTGAGAAGCGAAAAGACACTAAAGGTAGTTATGCGTGGCATTCCTACCTTTATCACCGAAACTGACATTACAGACGACTTGACTGACAAAGGCTACCCGACATTAAAAATTAAAAGGATGAACGGCAAACACGGCATACCGGCACCACTAGTATTAATCGAACTAACGAGACAGTACAAATCTATATATAACATACACGACTGCTTCGGACTCGCAATAAAAATCGAACAATTAAACAAACGGACAGACATTATACAATGCCACAAATGCCAGACTTTCGGACATCACCAAAGAAACTGCAACGTAAACTACAAATGCATGAAATGCGGAGACGAACATTCGACACATCTATGTACAAAGACGAAGACAACCCCACCAAAGTGTGCAAACTGCGGTGGCCCTCACCTATCCACTTTCATAAACTGTCCCAATAATCCAAACAACCCTACAAACAAAACCACACCCAAACCTAAATACATACCAGCACCACCCCCAACAACTAATCCCTGGACTCAAAGACAAAAAAATACTACACTTAACACAGTTGACGAATTAGCACTTGCCTTAGGCAATATGCTATTAACACTATACTCGACAAACGCAACAAAAGAACAGATACAGTACTTCGTAACACAAACACAGACAATAATCACACTTTACAATAATAAACATTAAATACACACACAACAGAAACGCAAAAAAGCGATGATGACCACAAACCCATACATATAACTTAAACGCAAAAACGCGACTGACACACAGACTGCACATACACAACACAGGACCGCACAAAAAAAAAACACAACAACGCACGATTACTAATCAGACTCAAACACATCACAACCTTGGGAGATACGAAACAATGGAGTGGAAATGGAGGCAACTTCGACCACGAAATAAAATTCAACGACTCATACAGCTTTAATTACTTCACCAGCTTAACTGATGACGCCTAATAGTAAATGGCAGAAACACGTGTCTTAAGCAGAAGTAAATGCTGGAAAATACGAGGTGTATTGTCCATGTGTACAGTTACAGATGTGTATATTGCATGTCTGTTTCATTTGTTATAAATATGTAGTAAAATATAAAACATCCGTTTTCACACAACGCTATCCTTTTCACACAAAGTATTTTTAAAGTAAGAAAGAAACCTTCTTGCACTGTTTACCCTAAAAATAAGATTTTGTGGCATGATGCTTTCAGTATCACTTACCATATTAAATAGTATGTAATTGTTTTAATAAGAACATAAGAACAAGTAGGGGAAATATGGGGAATTCCGACCATTTAAGAAAAATTATTAATATATACCAAACCTAGCTAGAATTTAAAACTTGTTTGATGTAAAATTTAACAAAGTACAGTTGGAGAAGAATAAGTGAGAGAGGAAACATGGAAATCAAACAAAATAAAACATTTATTTAATAAAAAAAGGTATAAATGTAAATGAGCGGTATTATCCTACCTGTTCAGGCAATACCGACCATAAAACGATTTATTAAAAGATGTATGTACCTGTGGCTGTAAAAAATGACAAATATAGAGTTGGCTGATTTCCACACTCGCATATTCTGCATCTGATGATTTTCCACAAGAGCAAGTCACCCATCACTCATTGTCCTTCCCAAATTCTGTGCATACGATGCAAGGATCCGTGGCCTCTTCCAAATTTGTTTTCTTGCTATTTGGCTTGTCTGTCTTTAGTTTATTATCTGTCACTAATTTCCGTTTAGTTCCTTTTGATTTTGTCAGTTCCATTTTTCCTACTTTTGCAATTTCTTTAATCTCTAATTCCATTTTATTTGGTGTCTCGGTAAATAATTGAGAATGCGTTTTCTTACTCTTTTCCTAGTTAGACCTTAAGAACCGGAGAATTGGCTGAAGGTCTTCAAATGACACATTAGCACTTACGCTTTTTCTAAGTAATTATCACTATCTTCATCTGTTTAGTAAACTATGCTAGTGTCTGATTCGCTATGGATCTTACAATTTTTCTATAATTTTTCGTTTTGAAATTCCCGATGGATCTGCTTTACTTGATGCGTTTGTCTTAGAAGGATCTTCCATTTTTTTTTCATTTTATTTGCTGTGTTATCCTTAGTTCCTACGTACTTTTTTTGCCTTATCCCCTTCGTCTCTGTTGTCATATTGTCATTGCGGTTCCTCTTCCTTTATCACCTTTTCTTCAATAGTTATCAATTCTTCTTTATTTATGATATCTCTATTTATTGTAAAAATCACTGTTGCCCCAAATCCTTTTACATCTTTTTCAATTGTTGCTACCTTGTTGGAAAGAAGAATTATAAATTTTAGGCAAGACCAACCGGGCTCGGCTAAGACTGACCAACTGTGGTCGGTTTTACCAAACAATGCATGCGTCTAAAAACTTTTCCCGTACGATATTATTGCAAAAATGAGGTTATATCTGCTTGCGGTTTCGACATAACAAATGTTCAAGCTAATAGATGTCATACATATACAGGAAAGAAATCACTTGTTTTCGGAGTATTCACCTAATTTAGAACACAAAATCGTTACAACAATTCAACTTAAAAATTGTTTCAACATACAAAATTCGGTAAAGCCTAACTATGGCGTCACCTGACAGTCTGCCTGCATATCCAGAGATAACGCTGCATTGTACTGCAATTTACGCGTTTTTTAAAATAAAAACTGCCTAGTCGGCCTTACCCAAGGATAGTAAACTAAAGAGGATGGCCAGATCCCTATCTTGCAATGTTTGCCAATTGCTACTAGCGCTGTGACGTCACCGCGAGACCTAAATTCTGATAGAATAAGACGCAAATATATTAGTATGTGTTTGTTGTTCCGTAAACGTAAATCCAAATGACATTTGATAATGTCAATCACAAATATCAGTTAGTGCATAAAATAATCGTGCGTCGATTCTGGTTTAAATAAATTGCTTCTCAGTTTTAAAATGGCTTTCACTTTAGAACATAACATTTTTTTAGTCCAGGCTTATTTTCGAAGTGGTAATAAAATTGATGGTTTATGGGTTTATTCAGTTCAAGATTGCATGGTAAAATTTTTTTAAGTTGAGTTTCCACATTTTGTAATAGATTATATACAATTTAAGAATACTTTGGATAGAACTTTAAAACCTTTTCTGAAACTGGTAGTCTCTTAAGAAAATCAGGCAGCGGAGCAGTTAAGAAACGTACACCTCAAGTTGTCAATCGTGTTGAAAAAATAATGGAAAATGAGCCACAAACATCTGTTCGACATTTGAGTAAACAAATAAACCTTTCTGTTGGTACAACTCACAAGTTATTAAAAAAAGATATGCAACTTTATCCATACCGTGTCACAGCAGTACAAGAATTGTTAGAAATTGATTACCCACGTAGACTACAGTTTTGTAATTGGTTTGTAAATATGAACAATAATGGAGAACTTTCGCAAAGAGTCATCTTTACTGATGAAGCATGGTTTTATAAAACGGGATACCTAAATTCACAAAATACAAGGATTTGGAGTAGTGAAAATCCACATGTAATTAATGAAGAATCGCTACATCCGGAGAAAATTGGTGTTTGGGCAGCGATAAGCAAAAGGCGAATCATTGGACCAAAATTTTTTCAGGGAACGTTAACTGCTCAAAGGTACCGTACGGAAATTTTACAACCATTTGTCAATCAGTTGCATGATGATGAACTTCAAAATGCATATTTCCAACAAGACGGAGCACCTTGTCACTGTACTGCAGAATCTTGAAATTGCCTGGCCTGCACGTTCATGCGATTTAACACCTTGCGACTTCTTTTTGTGGCCTTATCTAAACAATAACATATTTCGAACACCTATATTGAATTTGAATGATATGCTACAGAGAATCGAACAGAAATGCATGGAAATTAATAACAATCCAGTAATGTTGCAGAATATCATCAGAAATTTTGAGCGGAGGATTTTAAAGTGCATTGATCTTGAAGGACAACATTTTCAACATTTGTTATAGTTTTCAATAAATACCTATTATTTGTTATTTATTTGTATGTATGAAACTGCCAAAATATACCACTTCGTAAGTTAAGTGGTAAATTTTAATTTCCGACATACTTCAAAATGTTCTCAGTAAATCACATGCTACTAGATTGACTTTTCAAATAAACACTTGTTATGTTTATAATATATATTAGGTGAATTTATTTTCTTAATATTTGAAAATTCACAATAAATTCAGTGAAACTAAATATAATAACAGAATTAGTATACTCAAAACAGTATAAACGTTTCTATGAAAATACATTTGCACATTTTTTCATTATTTCAGGTTCAGTATTTATTCTAATTACAAGTTTATATACAGGTTCTAGTGGGTATCAGTTTTGAGTCTACTAATGCTATTACTATATTTCATTTCACCGAATTTACTGTACATTTTCAAATATTGATTAACCAAATTTATTCGTTTTTATGTATGTTTATATTCCCTCCTATTTATTCGGCGGCAGAAGACCTTTACTTTTTTCTGCTGCTGATATTCGTGATACCTGTTAGATATTATACCTGTTAGAGCACTATTATATCTACATCCCTATCTGTAAATCTGATTAAAATTCCAGGAACAAGGTATACTGTATTTGATTGTAACAATACCTATTCGACAAAAAGGTTGCAAAAAACAGGTTAGTTTTTCATGTATTTCCAAAATGCAAAAATCTAGTGTCATAAACCATAAGGGCCTAATGGGTAAACAGGTGTAGAAGAAAGGATAAAGTTAATCCAGATACGAGTAGAATTTGTGCACTTCATTTTGTTGAAAACGATTACGAACGAGATTTCCAGAATGAATTACTAGGTAGAATAGCAATATCACATAACAGGAGCATAGATTCTAAACTATTAATTTTAATTTCTAGGATTACCTTTAAGAAAAATATTCAAAGAAAACTGCAGTTCCTACAATTGGCTTTTACAATAAAAAAAAAACAATAGATTTTGAGGTTCGTCCTAATAAGCTTTCTGCATGAAAAAGAAAACGACAAGTAACTGAACTCATAGCTAATGTGTCCAAGAAATCACGTCAGGAGCAAACAAATTTAGAAATAAAATCTCCCAGAACCTCAGCAGCTGTTTTTGTAACCCAACCCAAACATAATTTATCGTATGAAGTTATATCACAAGTGTTCATTTGAAAAGTCAATCTAGTAGCATGTGATTTACTGAGAACATTTTGATGTATGTCGTAAATTAAAATTTACTACTTAACCTACGAAGTCGTATATTTTGACAGTTGCATACATACAAATAAATAACAAATAATAGGTATTTATTGAAAACTATAACAAATGTTGAAAATGTTGTCCTTCAAGATCAATGCACTTTAAAATCCTCCGCTCAAAATTTCTGATGATATTCTGCAACATGACTGGATTGTTATAAATTTCCATGCATTTCTATTCGATTCTCTGTAGCATATCATTCAAATTCAATATAGGTGTTCGAAATAAGTTATTTTTTAGATAAGGCCACAAAAAGAAGTCGCTAGGTGTTAAATCGCATGAACGTGCAGGCCAGGCAATTTCAGTATTTCGACTAATTATACGCTCATCAAAAAATTCTCTTAAATAATCCAAAGATTCTGCAGTACAGTGACAAGGTGCTCCATCTTGTTGGAAATATGCATTCATCATCATGCAACTGATTGAAATGGTTGTAAAATTTCCGTACGGTACCTTTGAGCAGTTAACGTTCCCTGAAAAAATATTGGTCCAATGATTCGCCTTTGGCTTATCGCTGCCCAAACACCAATTTTCTCTGGATGTAGCGATTCTTCATTAATTACATGTGGATTTTCACTGCTCCAAATTCTTGTATTTTGTGAATTTAGGTATCCCGTTTTATAGAACCATGGCTTCATCAGTAAAGATGACTCTTTGCGAAAGTTCTCCATTATTGTTCATATTTACAAACCAATTACAAAACTGTAGTCTACCTGGGTAATTAATTTCTAACAATTCTTGTACTGCTGTGACACGGTATGGATAAAGTTGAATATCTTTTTTTAATAACTTGTGAGTTGTACCAACAGAAAGGTTTATTTGTTGACTCAAATGTCGAACAGATGTTTGTGGTTCATTTTCCATTATTTCTTCAACACCATTGACAACTTGAGGTGTACGTTTCTTAACTGCTCCGCTTCCTGATTTTCTTAAGAGACTACCAGTTTCAGAAAAAAGTTTTAAAGTTCTATCCAAAGTATTCTTAGATTGTATATAATCTATTACAAAATGTGGAAACTCAACTTGAAATTCTACCATGCAATCTTGAACTGAATAAACCCATAAACCATCAATTTTATTACCACTTCGAAAATAAGCCTGGACTAAACAAATTTTATGTTCTAAAGTGAAAACCATTTATTTAAATTTATTTATTTTATTTAAGCAATTTATTTAAACCAGAATCGACGCACGATTATTTTATGCACTAACTGATATTTGTGATTGACATTATCAAATGTCATTTGAATTTACGTTTACGGAACAACAAACACATACTAATATATTTGCGTCTTATACTATCAAAATTTCAAAGTAACCTAGAATTGACTTTTCAAATGAACACTTGTTACAACTCTATTTTCTAATATATGTACTTATTATTAAATTAATAAATGTGGTTTAAGTTAGAGATATTTCTTTTTATTATAAATTTAAACATATTTCTGATTTGGTTATATTTCTTGATAATTGTGGTTTTATTGCCTATGGTTTTTGCTAAGATTTTTTCGATGAAATAAGGGTTAATATACTGATTTACTCTATTTATTTCACAGTAGTTGTGTAAAAAATAATTTTAGATATTTTATATTTCAAATACTTTAAAAAATGTGAAATTTTATAATAAAATGTATTCTGCGTTGTGTATTTTAAGGAAAGAGGTCTCGAGCTGACGTCACAGTAGTGGGGGGGTGCCTGGCGAACAAATTTGCGTGATCTGTTCATCCTCTCCAGTTTACAATCCGTGGTCTTAGCGGGAGGGGGGTCACATTAATGGTCTCGATTTCGAGCGCCTCTGGCGAGGAGGCAGGAAACTATCCGCGATTAATGATAAACTAAAATTGTAGATGGCTCTATGTAGGAACTTCAAATTTAATGCTTTTATCTGCGTTTACTTTCATTTCCGTCTCTGTGTTTGTTTATAAGTGGTTTTGTTAATCCTAACGTTTGTTGTGCTGATGCTGTTAATGTGTAAGAAAATAGTGTAATTGTATTGTATTGTATTGTTTAGTGTTTTGTAGTGTTCTTATTTATTTTATTTATTAGTTCTCAAGTAGTTTGTATTATTAGTGCATTAGTTTAAAAAACAATCTTTTATCTTCTGTTAGTTTAGAGGTTTTTTTAAATTATTTTCTGCGTAAACGTAAGTAAACCTATATGTAATTAATACTAACTTTCAAGCTATTATTCTATACACAGAATTAATTTTTTATTTTATTTTCTAGATTTTGGTTACGTTAACATGGAGAGCAGTCAATATAAACGGAAGGGTTATCCCAAATTGTAATGACAAGAATAGTTCAAGGTATTATTAAAAAGACACTCATGATTACTTAATGTGATTCAATATCAATTTGAAGTGTTTTTCATGTGGTGATATCATTTATTTAAATAGAAATATTATGTTATTAGGTACAGGGTGCCAATAAAACGTATTGTTGTGAAGCAGATATGGCTATGTCGAATTGAAAATGAGTCACTTTATACATACTCAGATGAGGGCGATAGTAAACTCGGACGCTTAACAGAACATGTACTAATCCCGCAGGTAAACTGGGCCTGCCAGAAATTTTCTTTCATAATCTTCATAGGTAAACTCGGGCGGTAGATACTTGGGCCGCCCAAATACTTACCTGGTATTTTGACTCTAATTAGAGATTAACATTATTTCATCGTTTCATATTTTTTGGGGTGTATAAAAATTATATATTATATATTATATATAATAAAAATTAATGAGAGGTTTTAGGCCTTTTTCGGTTGTTTGCTTTTGGGAAAACAGGCTAAATTTGTAGAATTCTGCCTTGCTTTTTAAGACGCCACATGCCCTGGTCCAGAAGTAACATTTTACATCCTACTCGCGGCACATTCAAATTCCGGGAATTTCTGGATAGCTCCTCGTACTTTCTTCATAAACTAATAAAATACTTATATTGAAATAACATTTTTACAAACATATAGGAGATATTTGTGATCTGTCCTAGAGTTTCTTATATCCAAACAGATTAATTTCAAGAATAAGCCTAATAATGAAAGATCTATTCTGAGGTGGGTAAGATGAGTACTTCTTATATTCACCTAGTGTGGGTTTAGGTTTGTTCTTTGCTAAATATCACATATAATTATGTTCGAATATGACTAAAATGAGAAGATAAAGATAAATAAAGCACTCAAAAAACTTAAATTTATTTAGATAAGAACGTGATCTATTTGATCGAAAGCATTTCTAAAGTTAGTTATATAACGTCTACTTGACCACGCTTGTCTAATGCGCCATTGATAGAATGATATCTAATATTAAAATATATTTTGAATTTGTATATATAAATAAATTTTTATGATGTCATATGCATTTGTGATTTTATTTAACAAAATTAGTATATAGAGTTATTGAGATAACCTCAGCCGTTTTAGATAAGTGTACTATTCGGCTCAAATTACTTATACAGCTTGAAACTTATTTTGACCGCGGAGGATTAAAATATCTAAAGCGGCCGAGTTTACCTCTGCCCGCTTGGGGGCAGCTTGGACTATCAGGCCGGGTTTACCTATACAGCTTAAAACTCATTATGACCGCGGAAGATTAAAATACCTAAAGCGGCCGAGTTTACCTCTGCCCTCAGATGAGGAATTGCATAATACGATTTGTGTTTTTGGATGTGTGTAAGCGCACTACAACATTATTTCCCAATGCACTACCAACCCTAAATATGCCTGGTAAATTATTAAATTTAGTATGTAGATAAATATATTAATCTGTTTAATAATAGGATTTACTGAAGAACCAACTACTACCAATTCATATTTAATGAAAACATTGAACAGCAGAATGTGACTTCAGTAGAAAATACATTGTTACCATCTACTAAATTTGTGTACCTATATAATAGTGGTGCATTGGAAATTGTAGAAATATTGCCTCGGCTTTGTTTAAATGACAATTTGCATGCATTAATTTATAGTCACGTGGTAGACAATATAGATTTTGATGCATTTAATTGTCCAAACCACCCAGACCTGAAAAGAAAATTGTTAAATATAATGATTAGATTAATAATTTATAGTTGGATCAAATCAATAAATAGAATTTTGAGTGGGTCTGATACCAGATTTAAAGCTAATGAAAAGCATGATCCAATACAAAATTTAGCTGTATTTAAGTCGGAGAGACGTAGAAGATAATACTTTATACTAAACATATAGAAGCGGTAAGATTGCCAATTGTGGAAATATCTATGCAATGATTATGTAATTTTTTATTGATAATGAAATATATATGTAATTGTTTACGAGTGTTTTTTTTAAGTAAATAGATATATAATCAGGAGAGTAAATAAATTTATAATTATTAATACAAAAGAAATAATTTAAATAAGCCAGTCTAGATATTAACCCCCCAAATGCAGATTTTATTAAAGTTGAAAACCAAATTTTTGTAGTTTGTCCAATAGTACTATGTCTCCTCGATAGATGGCGCATAAAATTCTTATCCAAAAATTTAACAATAAGTGTCTAATCTCGGGGTCTTACCCAGCTGGTTGGCTTTCCCCATATTACCCCTTTCGTAAATATAAATTGTATTGAAAACAAATTCTATTATAAAAGATAAGGATTGCAAGTTGTATTGCACATAATATACCCGAAGAATAACAACTAACATGGTATTGACATTTGATAAGTAAAGTTACGAATCTTGTCCGTACAGCATAGTCGAAGGAGGTGGGCCAAATATTAACCTCGATCGCCGAAGTATATGAGTTGTTAATAGTGAATATTTATACGAGTGTTTGTACGTTGCAAAGTACATATTAATGTTGTCGGGTCCTACACCCGACCAACAGAAAACGACCACTAACTGATCAAGTAAATAAGTTTATTGGTGAATTTTCCGACTTAAAGTACGACTGTGCAGAAATATTATGTTTACTTTGCAATATCGTTATTATGCTGGAACAAATGAAATGTTTAGAATTCATGTTTGATTTTTAATTTTTATGATGACGTCTCGTAATTTACTATTTGCTTTAAATGTTAAAGCAGAATTTCGACACTTTTGGGCTAAATATAATACCGCCACGAAGTTACCAATTCGCAAATCACTGCAGAATTATGTACCATCCATACGGGAAAATCTCGAAAATATAGTGAAATCCGAATTACAGAATAACAAAATGTGGTTGTGTGTAGTAGAGACAGCGGATTGTAAAAAAAATCTGTTGCTAATATCATAGCACGTACAATGGAACCTCTTAAACCTTCTCGGGGATTCTTACTAGCTAGTAAACGATTAGAAACATGTACTGGCGAACCAATAACTAGAGTGGTGCTAAGTGTTTTGGAAAAATTTCATCTTTCAAAAAAACAAGTGGTAATGTTTGTCACTGACGGTGTCGCGATTACGTATTTGATTGGCCTATAATTAAGCATGAATGTGGTAACATTTTATATATATAAACTGCATGCGTTGCATCTTGTGACTGAAGAAATTCGAAATTGTTACCCACACTTCAATCAATTAATATCATTTACCAAAGAGGTGTTCATCAAATTCTCTAAACCATCGTTTCTCAATCTGGGGGTCACGGTGATATTAAAGAAGGGGTCGCAAAATAGCCTAAACAATAATGAAAAATCATTTTACGAGAGAAAAACATTTATTATAAACATTTTACTTACAGTAAGTATAGCAAACCCCAATTAAGTTGGCGCGAGGAGGGGTAAGTTCGCTCAGGATTTGAAGTAGTGGGGAGATTTGTATTTGGTTTTACATCAAAAGTCAGATAATTCTAACCTCTTGGAAAAAAAACAATTAAACAGATTAAAAAAAACATAAAACATTCGGGAGGGATCTATTGGATCCTTCGAGTGCACTCAAACAGTGGCTGGAGGATAGTGGCTTTTATCGAGGACACAAGACTAACAGAGTGGAATTGAGAGATCTATTGGGAATAGTACAAAGAGCAGTGTGCTCAAGTGCCTGGACGTGGTGGCGTCCAACCCAAAACAGAGAAGAAGAAGAAGAAGTGGGAACATATTCAAATTTTGCTTTGAAGACGAATAATCCAGATATCAAGCTTCTTAATGAAAGCACGAACTTTGTCTGTTATTGATAAAATGCTTTTATCACGTCCTTGTAAATTCACACTCACATTTTGTTGTGTTTTATTATTGTTTTTTTCAATAAACGTTTATCAAAAATCCAATCGGAATATAGCCAAAAATATAACCGTTGCCATTTAAAATAAAAAAGACTATCGTTTGACATCAACGAAAACAACTAAAAACAAATAAAACACTGCTATTGTGTCGTATTTTGATGCTATTAAATTTACTTTTGTTTCAATAAAATCGGACAATAAATAACGGAATTATGATTGTTGGCGTTTTCTACGGGACAGTCTGTATACAAGCTATCCCATAACGTTATGTTCAAATTTTAGGAGTATAAAGTAGACTTCATTTCAAGTAACAAAAACGCAAAACTTGTATATCCATTTTTATTTGTTTAAAAGTTACCGATCTGTGAATGTGATTGTCAGATCATGAAAAAATGTAATCCTAAAGTCAATATAAACTGGTTTTATTTAAAAAAGTTCAATTAATAATATTTTCGAAATGTCCACCTCCTTGTTGAATGAAGGTTTGTGCCCGTAAGCCAACAGAAGAAGTACTTTTCCGAATTTCATACTTGTTTTGTCGGATTTGCTCGGCAGCCAGGTGAATACGATCCAACAACTCTTCTCGTGTGTTCGAAACTTGCGCGTAGGCTAAATTTTTCATGTACCCCCATAAATAAAGGCCAAGGGGATTAAGATCGGGTGATTTGGGTGGCCATGCAACAGGACCACCTCGACCAATCCATTTTGGATAATTGACGTTAACCCAATTTCGGACAGCAATTCCAAAATATGGTGGTGCCCCATCCATGCGAAACCACATGTTTCGTCGAACATTCAGTGGGACATCCTCTAAAAGACCTGGCAGTTCGTCAATAAGAAGAAATTGAAGGTAATTGTCCGCATTTAACCTCCCAGGAAGAACGACAGGACCAATTAACAAGTCATAGATTAGGGCCGCCCAAACGTTAATAGAAAATTCATGTTGAAATTTAGATGGGCGTATAGCTTTGGGATTTTCTGATGACCACCTGTGCAGGTTTCTCAGACTTGTAACACCACTTCTCGTGAACGTAGATTCATCTGTCCAGAGGACTGTCCTGTAGAAATTAAAATGAAGCCGTGACTGTCTTAATATCCAGGTAGAATAAACTAGACGAGCATAGTGCTCTGCCTCAAGCAAACCGTGTCACCCGCGATAGTGATATGTCCTAGTTGTCTAGCGATTCGACGTACACTGAGAGTTTGATCCCTTGTAGCAATAGCTACTGCTTCATCCTCTAAGTCTGCTGGCAAATTTACTCCTCGGTCGAAAAGATAATCACGCAGTCCGCATTGCCGAAATTGTCTGTGTACTTCCAGAAACGTCCAGAAACGTGTAATGAGGAATGCGGCTATCGGGAAACCGATGTCGGTATTCAATAACTGCTTGACGTGTACTGACGTTACAGTAGCCATACACAAAATGCATGTCCGCATACTCTTGAGAAGAAAATCGGTAAGGCGATTTGAATAAAGAAAACGTGTACACTCACTAATAAGTTGTTGCACGAACTGAAACGTAATGTAATCCTTTATTAAAAAATGCAACGTTAAAAGTCACCTGAACATTTGTTTATTGTATGATATTAATGGTTCAGCACTTACAAAATAAGTAAGAACCTTCTTTATCATAAATCAATTTCCAGTACTCTTTTTTGTAGATCTCCAAGAAATTACTGTATGCACTACGACACGTGTTTATTTATTTTAGAATAACATTTTATTTAGCGACGTTAACAATCTCAGGTCTGTTATTGAATCTTGTAACTTTTTTTTAAATACAATCAGTTTGTATTGACTTTAGGATTACATTTGTTTTCATAATCTGACAATCACATTCATAGATCTGTAACTTTGAAACAAATAAAAATGGATATACAAGTTTTGCGTTTTTGTTACTTGAAATGAAGTCTACTTTACATTCCTAAAATTTGGACATAACGATTCGGGACACTTGTATAGTTGGTCACACAATGGGTGTGGCGAATATTTTTTAAATATCTACAATATCAAGACTGTTTATTTTTATTGTGGGCCACCTTTAAGTTTCATGTACGATAGTAAAAAGCGTTCAAATAAGCTTTGCCTCTAGTAGGCCATTCCTTTAAAAACGTATGATTATTAATAATTTAAATTTGCATTAGTTGTCAATTAGACAGATGCATAGTTGACAAAAATTGCTTTGTAATTTAAAATTGATTTAACATGGTTTTTACTATACAACACAAATCATTCATGCTAGAATCTTATTTTCGAAAAGGACGTAAGATTGACGGACAATGGCAGTATTCTCTTCAAGATTGTTTAGAAGAATTTAGTCGAAGGAGAATTATTGGCCCTATTTTTTTTAACGGAACCTTAACAGGAGAAAGGTATCGACAAGAAATTATTATGCCATTTATCGAACAGCTTGACGACGAAGAAATAACACAGGGTTACTTTCAACAAGACGGAGCTAGAGCACACACAGCAGGTGAAACAATTAATATTCTGCAGCAATTTTTTCAAAATCGGTTGATAAGTTTAAACACTGAACATGAATTTCCACCAAGATCTTGTGACATTACCCCATGTGATTTCTTTTTATGGCCATTCTTAAAGAACTCAATTTATCAAGTACAGATACCTGATCTTGCAGGCCTTCAAATCAGAATTGCTGAAAGAATTAATGGAATTGACAATGCGATACTACAAAACACTTTTTCCTCCATTAGAAGATGTGAGAAATGTTTCGAATAAGGTGGTGGACACTTTAAACAATTTTTATAAAATTTTGCTTGTTTGTTGGAAATAAACATATTTCATTCACTTAAAAATGTTCGTTTTATTATGTTGACATTTGTCATTTCAATCAAATATCTCATCTCATAACCAACAAAATTCCTATTAAAATTAGTAACAAGCTAAGACATAATCATAATTTCCAAGGGCTACTTTGAGGTAAAATTTATTTGAATTCTTTGTATTTATGAGCTATTCAGTAGCTTAACCCATTTTTTTAAAATATGTTTGTCATTTTTTTTCTCGCTTATGAGAGGGAATTTTGGGAAAAAAATTAGATTTATATTCTAGGTATATAATTACATCTTTCCGTTTTTCATACGTTGTCTGTTTCTTTCAAGGAGACCGTGTATACAATATACTAAATATAGAGTCAGAGCCAAACATTATATATAACATCTTAATGCCTTTGGACAGTAAGTTATACTTTTGATTCTGTTATTTTAAGGATATCGTGAATTGCTATTAACACGCATTAGTTTAACTCAGTACTTATCTAGACCATTATTCACTTTCAATGACTACATGATCAAATAATATACTCCCTGCTCTAGAAAATTATTTGAGCTGTTAGCTAAATGTCGCTTATACTAGTTTACATTTTTTACAACTATTTGATACATATTTTTTGTCATGCATATTCTTTGTAGTAATATCTCAAATTATCCAATTTACAATATTTAAATCTTCCTTTTCATTTTATCATCGAAATCACCTAAGATCGCATAAACTGTGGAAGGCACTTTTAGTCATGAATATTGATTTGCCTTTTCCAAACAGTAACAGTCTTATCTAACTCTATTATCATTTATAATATTAGGTCTATAAATTTTGTAATCACATCTGAGTTTCAGTAGTTCTATTGTTTTCAGCAAAACTCTATCGCCGAACGAATTTCGCATTTGACAGGATTATTTATTGCAACAAACATTGTAAATTACCCATACGTGGCATTGAAATGGAATTTAAATTTGGTAAAATAGCTGATAGGCAGCTACAAAATAATATGGTGGAAACATGATTTTCTCTCTCGCAACGAAAGGTTCGTTGATTACGTTTTCTTTTCTTGGAACCATGACGTTTCATAAGGGTCAATTGTTATGACGCAATATCCAGATTCACGACGAAATCCCGTAATTTTTGGCTTTAATAGTTTTATTCTATTATATAAATCAAATTTGTGTGCAACCATGTGCTGCATGGTTCAAGACGCCATTTTGACGAAAACAGAAAAACTACTTTAATTAAATTTATTAATTAATTAATCCAAGTGGTTTAAACGCTTTTATTATATAATTTTGAACCTAGTTTTACTTTTACTCATACTTGGGTAACGTTTTATGTTTTCATTAAGTTACTCTTGATAAAAAAATTAATTTTATTCCTGTCAGAGAACCAATGTCTCTAATGTCACTTATATAATCTAAAACACCTTCTAGTGTTTTTTTTTAATGTTACTCAACTGATATTTATTTTTAAGCATATACAAGCGGTGCCCTGAATAGTTTGATTCACTTAATTTGTGATTTTCTTAGAATTAGTTTACGTCACTTTAGTTGTACTTTACCTTTTTAATTACTGCTGAAGATTTTATACTGGGTGATGCGTAAGCAATGTAAAGAATTTCAAAGCTTTGATGATCTACTGACGCTGGATCCAAATTCTTAACTTACTTTGTTTTTCTTTAATGTTTAAGTGATTATCTTGACAATTTCAGTACAATTTTTTTTTGGAATTACTTTTCTTTACTATTCCTTTAATCAATTGTTATGCGCTAGATTTGTTTGTAACCTTATTAGTTCATTATTTGACTGATCAATAAATTTATTTGTTACTGTTATATCCGAGTTTGCGTTTGTTTGCCTTAATACCTTAACGAGCAAAAGTGTTTGAGTTGTTACTTGGAAGTCGAACACCCCTTTTAAGTGTTCTTAAGCCCTTAAGGCCGAGGGTGTTCTACGTTAGCCTAGTTACTTGCCAGACCAAACGTAGTGGTGCCCAATTAAGATTTTGCGTTGTGTTGGCCCACGACGCTTCCGCTATAATTATCAACTGAGCTGGCCGGCAAGTTATTCGAAGGGCCTATGAGACCAGGGGCGGAATTAGGACTCGTCCTAATTCCAACTGGGGTTTTGCTGCCTACACGATTTAAGGGGTAGCAAATTGGCGCCCAACGTGAGGCTTATTATATATACACAGTGCTAATCTTTAGTTCTGTTGTCCCGAAAACAAAAAAAAACAAGGATATATTGTGTAAACATACCATTATTTCATTATTTTTGCCTGCTACTAAAACGGAATGGATCTCAAAAAGTAAAGCTCCTACAAAAAAAGTTAGGTATATTTAGAATCAGCACATTAAATATATCTAAAATCAGTTGCCAGTTTTTCGGCACCAAGAAAAAAAATTAATTTTGTTGGCTGTGTAGTCTATAACATCGCTAAGTACAACACGCAGTTATTGAATAGCACTATTCATTCGATTAACCGCACATCTGTTTTTTGTCGTTGAATCGTGACTTATTACTTCAATTTTACACTTAAATTCCTTTCTTCATGAGCATAGATAAAAGCGGGCGGAGTTTTTATAATATGTTTTATTTATTAGTTTATATTTCGGAAGTACGGTGAGTTAGTTTAATTTTTTCATTGTTTTAACTGTTAATTACATATATATACGTAAGTGTCCAGTGAATTTCGTTAAGTTTCAATAACTTACGCATACATTTCTAATTTATATTTATTTAGATCTAGAACATTCTTTAAGTTACTTTTTCAGATATGATATGGAACAACATCGAGAATGGAATCGTGAAACAATGGCGAGTTGGATAAACGGTCATACTGATTGCATGTCCATTGCCAGTGATTCCGAAATTTATTGCAAAGTCTGTAAAATATCCTTAAAAATTTCAACTAATCGCACGTAACATGTCACTTAGCATCGCAAACACTTACACAGAAATTAGACCCGTTAGAATCTGACAATTTTAACAAAGAATTATGTGAAACTTTAATGGCGGCAAATATTCCATTAAATAAACTTAGCAATTCCACCTTCAAAACATTTCTCCAAAAATATACTGGTCGAAATGTTACTGATGAATCCAACTTAGAAAATGTTTCTAAGTGCTACACGAAAGCAGTAGGACGCATTAGAAGCCATCTTTCAAATCTGTACCTATGGATAAGTGTCGACGAAGCAAAAGTTATAAATACAGTTGATGCGGAAATACTAGCTAAAACCATTTACGAGAATATACACCAAATGCTTCATTCGGACCACAGGTACAAAGAAAAAATATTTTTATTTGTCAGTGACAGTGCTGTATATATGTTAAAAGAGACAGACTGTTAAAGGAAATATATCCTAATATGCTGCATATTACTTGGGTAGCACGTGCTCTGCACGGAATCTGTGAATATATCAGAGACACTTTTCCGGAAGTTGATAGACTTGTATCCGCTTTTGAAAGTTTTCAGAAAAGCACCATTGAGAGTAGCTCTTTACAGGAAAAACCTTCCATCTGATTCAATAACATTGCAGCTATTGTGTATGGGCACAATGCCTCAAAATCTAACTGCTAAATACGCTGAAATAAAAGAATATTTCCAATATGTACCTATAACCAGTTGCGATGTAGAAAGGACGTTTTCTATCTACAAGGATGGTTTTTCATTCAAAGAGAATAAATTTTACAAAATAAAATCTTGAGAAAGTATTGTTTGTTAATATCAATACTCGTTTACTCAACTTGAATTACAAAATAAACCAATAAAAATGTATTTTGTATTTTATAGTTCACCACCCGTTTGTTTTCCAATTATAAAAATAAAATGAAAAAATCTTTAAAAATACAAATTTTCAATAGTACGCCCGTGGGCGATGAATAATGGACCTCTCGTGTTCGGTCCCTAACATAATATACTGGACGTATTACAAGTAATTACATGTTTATCACAAACACGATTTTGAGTGTTATTAACGATTCAGAGAAGGCGGAGAAAATGTTGTTAATGAAAAACTGAGTTGTTTCGTGAAAATTTCGAAAAAACCTTTAGAGAGATTCATGGAAATGGCACAGATTATCCACGATAATAATAATTTCCTTTTAACCTAGAAACTTGGTCTTTAGAAACTAAATTCAATGTTCGTTCCACGTCTATTGATAGGTGACCAACAAAATTCATATATGCTGTCAGCTTCAAACAATAACCGATATAACAGTTTATGTTGAGTATAATTAACTCGCTATATTTGAGCGCTTGGTATGCCGTAATCGCCCTGAATATCGAGAACTAGGCAGTTGGCGATTGTTGGACGATAATACATACATATTTTTATAGTTTGTCAATTATGGAAGCAACAGTATTTTTTTTTTGTTTTCACATCTTCCGTATTCACCCGCTTTGAATTCGTGGGATTATTTTATGACTTTCTAAGCTGTATTTGTCGAAAAACATACTATTTGCGCTAATTGAACTTATCCAGTGATCAATGACAAGTAATCTCAACATAATTACAGAAACCATTTGAGACACTTATCCAGGTACAAATCGTTCTACTGAATGAGAATATTTCGAATAAATAAAACGATTTTTGTCAAGATTTCTTTAACTGTTTTTGATTTTAAGACCTTTATTTGAGTTACTTTTGGGATGCTGTATATGTAGATTGAAGCCAGTACATCTCACATTATGATCTAACCAATGTTTTGTCATTTTGGATATAAAAAACGATACCTGTACACAGGTGTCCTTGAAATAAGGAAACAACATATGAAAAATAGAAATATGCAATTATATATAATATAAATCCAAAATATTGTGTCAATTACGACGCGTACCCCAAAATTAAAAACCCCCTGAAAATAAAATTATTTGTCGTCTGTGGATAAGAATGTCTATAAAGAAGAATCTACTCAAACATACGCTGCAATGTTTATGTTTATAAAAACTATAAAAGATAACACGGTTTAGTCGGCTGTGGATTTTATAAAAACTCTACAATGTGGCAGCTTTGTTTATTTAGGGTTTAGTAACCTCAATAAGATTACGTATGAATATATCAGCTGTGAATCATTTCTAAATTCGATTTGTAAATAAGTGAAATATTTGGAAAGCTCCCATAAAATGTTCGAAGGTTCTGCGTTCAGAGTGGCGACACACTGAAGGCGACAAGTATTTTCTAAATATCTTTGTAATTTTTTTTATTAGGTTAGTGAAGGAATTTGCGGAAAATATTTTTTACGTAAATTCATTTCATGTGTATTACGTGAATGTTTTTTTTTTGTTACGAGAAGGAACAAATATTAACTATTAATTTATTGAATTCTCTCCCTCGTTGCTTGTACCACGAAAATGAGGTTCCAGGTACTAGAAGTTTTTTTTTAGTCTTGACCCCAGCTATTCGTCTGCACCTTTTGAAAGGCTTAAATTTCTAACCAGGTCATTGAGCTCGCTTTGAGAAATAAGTTGTGGTCCTTCATCAACAAAGAAATTTGGAATAGTTTCGTCCTGGGGAGGTAATATGTTGCCACCCTCAGAACCACTCAGGATATCATCTAAACTGGAAGGTGGATGTGGAACCGGTCCAGTCATGAAGCACTGGACGGATAGCTGAATTAATCTTTGCGTATAGGTTATTCACGATAACAGACGAGACACGTGTTAAACAGTTACTTCAGAACAAGTAATATTTAAATTACAGTAATACCTAACAATCCTAGTATTTCTCTCTATTAAGTGAATATATTATGTTACCAGAACTGGGCATGGTTGCCAGCTTGGATTCTGTCAAATGTCATTCGAATAAGTTGTTTACAATGAGTTCGTATTTACAAATTCCAATCCATTTTAATTATAAATCAATATTATATATAAGATCAGTTATTTTCACAACTAAATCATGTCTAGATCGTTAGAAAAACAAGCGAAAGAAATCATTCGATCATTAATAGGGTATTTAGAAATAGAAAGCGATAATAATGTGCCATTACTCCTGCTTTCTGTTGTTCGACAGGTAATATTTTCCATTATTTATATTATAATCGTTTTAACACTAATATTTATCGTTACAGAGAGTAGTAAGTGCTTTAAATAAATAAATAAGATGTCATCTGCGTTAAAAACGGGGGTTGAACCATCTAGTCCGAAGCGAAAACGGACTAAAAAAAGCCTGTCGTAGATATTGATCATCTATTGTGCAATTAGAAACAGAGTTTATGACATGTATAAAAACAAGTTTAAAGTAATTTATTTAATGGATATATTTATAAAATAAATGTTTCAATTAATTACAGAACAGCATATTATGATTTCATGTTTGAATACCCTCAACGAAAAGGAACTCTTTTTTTGATGATAATACATCTTTATGGAAAATATTACATGGAATAGGTTTTCATTACAAGAAGGATGATCCAAAATGAACATTAACTCCCACATATTGTATTAAAATGTGTTACATTGTTGCAGCAATATGTTCGTATAAAACATGAGCATTTACGTGAGTTTGTTTTCTTCGATGAAACCTGGGTTTTCAAAGTGGAACTATTTGCAAATCTTGACAAAATGAGTGAATGAAAACAGTCATAGCTACAAAAGTTGGTGGTAAAAGGTAAAATCTATTACTAACAGAATATTATTGGTACGTAAAGTGTATTGATCTTGTTATAGATATATTGTATTACATGCAGGTAATTCTAATGCATTTATTCCTGAAGCTGAATTAATATTTACAACAAATAAACAGCATTGGATTACCACCTTGACATAAACAGGAACAATTTCTTATACTGGTTTGAACATCAACTTCTTATTAATTTAGAAGAACCCTTCACAATTGTTTTAGATAATGCCAGTTATCATAGTACTATTAGAAATAAAAGTCCAACATCATATTCTAGTAAAAATGATATGCAAACATGGCTGACCAATAATAATATTGACTTATGACCGAACTGCCTTAAAAATACTATTATTAGATTTAGTTGAACGGTTGGTACATATATATATATATATATATATATATATATATATATATATATATATATATAAGGTAAACTTAATAAGTCGGCGATTAAAGGTCTGGTTCATTACTTCAAAGTATATATATTTAAAACAACCCTACATGTTTCGGCAATGATGCCTTTGTCAAGGGAATAAAAAATATAAATGACAGAATATAAATGTCAAATAATTGAGTTGCTATGGTTTAAATTATTCAAAGATACATTCCAATAATAATAATAAGTCATGCCCTAGTATTCCAAAAAATAGATAGCAAGGTGTGAACATGTGTTGTTCGCTGCCAGCAGCTTGTGTCTCTTTCTGGGTATGAACCTGTGTGTTGGTTGCTGCTGGCAGCTTGCGTCTCTCTCTGGGTGTGTGATTTTGTATTTGTGTGACCGCGTAAGTGTAGGGTTTTGTATGTTAGTGCGCTCGTGCGTGTGTTTAGTGACCGGTCGCGTAAATTTAGAGAGATCGGATAACCAGCCGTTGCATAGGGCCGCCAACCCTTTCCCGGCAACTTCTTTACTTTTCCGAGCAGTACTTCGACTGCTCGGTCGGGCCGTCGAAGTAGTGCTCGGAAAAATAAAGAAGTTGCCGGGAAAGGGTTGGCGGCTCTACGCAACGGCTGGTTATCCGATCTCTCTAAATTTACGCGACCGGTCACTAAACACACGCACGAGCGCACTAACATACAAAACCCTTCACTTACGCGGTCACACAAATACAAAATCACACACCCAGAGAGAGACGCAAGCTGCCAGCAGCAACCAACACACAGGTTCATACCCAGAATGAGACACAAGCTGCTGGCAGCGAACAACACATATGTTCACACCTTGCTATCTATTTTTTGGAATACTAAGGCATGACTTATTATTATTATTGGAATGTATCTTTGAATAATTTAAACAATA
Source organism: Melolontha melolontha (assembly GCA_935421215.2). Lineage (NCBI taxonomy): Eukaryota > Metazoa > Arthropoda > Insecta > Coleoptera > Scarabaeidae > Melolontha > Melolontha melolontha. The sequence goes on from OW285235.1 coordinate 206,551,057, forward strand.
GCAACTCAATTATTTGACATTTGTATTCTGTCATTTATATTTTTTATTCCATTGACAAAGGTATCATTGCCGAAACATGTAGGGTTGTTTTAAATATATATACTTTGAAGTAATGAACTAGACCTTTAATCGCCGACTTATTAAGTTTACCTTATCATACCAAGGTCACGAAAATATTATATTTATATATATATATGTATATATATATATATTTAATTAAATGTAGGTGTAGGTTTCCGCGGTCGTTCTCTAGATGTAGATCTCGGTTTCCGGGTTGGAACCGAGACCTACAAATATCTAAGTATTTTATTCAATAATTTCATTTATATCTTTACGTAAAGGTAAAAACCACCAACTATATTTGAAGTTGATGAATTAGCAGAAAAATATGGGCATGTGGTTCTTCGACTTCCACCCTACCAATGTATATTTAACCCCATGGAACTCATATGGGGTATAATAAAAACATATTACAAAAATAAAATAGAAAAATATGGCAGGAAAGAAGAAGAATGTGTTAGATTATGGAAAGAGGCATTAATCCCTGACATTTGAGCTAACAGAATTAACCATTGCAAAATGGGTTTCGAAAGGCAAGACACATTACCATTTATAATCAATGAAAGTAATTTTGATTCTGACAACAGCGTAAATGTTAAATAACATTAGTATTTCATATTAATATTGTTGTCTTTTTATTTATATCATATATTTATCACAATGTTACAAGCCCTTTAATCTCTCTTTAATCTGTATGTATTTTCTGTGTATGATTTTTGTATATGTAGTCTGAAATAAATAAATTCACATATACATTTTTATTTTGTTTGTATTTTTCTTGGATATATAATAACATAAAGCACATTAATAATAGAAGTTGTAAATATTTTAACCCTAGGACTACCGAGCTGGTCCAATAGACCTGAAACGATTTCTAACCATTGTTTTATCGTACTTATGGTTGGGCTAATTTACTGGTATTAAAAGATTTTTTAAGTACGAGTTATAGCTTTAAAATTTTGCCAAAAAAAATATTTTAGAAAGAATAGTTTTGGCAGTATAAAAATATTTATCAACCGGGTCCGTTGGACCCATATGTCGTTTACTGTATAAATGTAGGTAAAGCGAGTGTGTATTACAATGATAGTGGTTCGCTTATAAATTCCAGACTTGCTGACCGCTGCTGATAAACCTTTCTTGGCATTCCGCGATGTATACAAAAAGGGGAAATCCTTTTATCATGCGGATTTTGGAGACTTTACCCATTTCAGCATATTTAAAGCCGCACGTCGTGAACAATGCATTAGTGCTTGCCGAATCTGTGTAGTGTTACTTTGTTACTGTGGATAAGACAAAATTTATATTTTGTTCAGTTGTGATGTGCGATTTTATATTCTAGCATCATTTTCTATAAATTGTCAGGTAGTTATTTCTGAATCTTTTATTGCGGCTATTTTCTACTTTGCGTTTTATTCATTACGGAAAATGAATCGTAGAAATAAGGAATACCTTACACAACAACAGCTAGAGGCGATAGTAGCCGAAATGAGTGATGTTGAATACAATAGCGGATATGAAACTTCAGACGACGATGGAGAGGTAGATGCAGTCGAAGGTCTCATCGATGGAGGTGATACAAGAACAGCAGAAGAATCAGATAGCGAAAAATCTGCTGAGAGCAGCGATGATTACCACAACAGAAATCCGGCTGGAGCTAATTCTTTTAAATCAAAGAACAAACAAGTTGTTTGGTACCAAGATCTTATTTTACCTCATCACGGAAGACAACCACGACACAATATTTTACGAGAACGTTCAGGCCCAACACGTTTTGGAAATCGCGAGATCGATACACCTGCTTCTTCTTTTTTGAATTATTTTCGCAAACCTCTTCTTGAAATTATCCTAAAGTGGACGAATGAAGGAGGAAAGATTATTTTCGGCAAAAAATTGGATAAAAATGGATGTCCAAGAATTGAAGAAATTTATTGGACTTCTGATACTAATACGCGTATACAAATCTTATAACGACGACGTAACACAACTTTGGAGCAAAAACAATGGTCGAAAAATCTTTGGTACTATTATCGCTCGAAATAGATTTTAAAATATACTTCGAGGACTTAGATTTGACGATGCAGCAGAAAGACGAAGAAAAAGGAGTGGCGACAAAATAGAACCAATACGGGAATGCTTTGAATTATGGAATACTTATTTGCGAGATGCATATGTACCAAATTTGTGTATGACGGTTGATGAACAGCTTGTAACTTTCAGAGGCAATGTCCCTTTAGACAATATATTACATCAAAACCTGGACGATATGGAATAAAATTTTGGGCCATCTGTAATAGTGTAACAACCTATGCTTGGAAACTGGAAATTTATCATGGAAGGCAGGGAGAGGAAAGAGACAAGAATCGAAGCGAAAAGGTTGTAAAACGTTTAGAAGAAGAGATTGAAAACTCTGGAAGGAATGTCACCTGCGACAATTTCTGTACTTCGTACAATCTTGCAAAGTATTTGTTGTCAAAAAACCTAACATTAGTTGGTACGACCGGAAAAATAAGCCTGAATTGCCATCTTCATTTGTTGATCCAAAAAATCGTCAAGTGTTTTCCACACGGTTTGGTTTTACCGACGATGATTATTTCGTATTGCCCAAAGAAACGCAAGCTTGTAACGTTGCTGAGTACTCTGCACAGTGAGAAAAATGTTGATAATGGCCAAAAAAGAAACCTCAGGTAATCCTGGACTACAATAAAACAAAAGGTGGCGTAGACAACATGGACAAAATGGCATGATCATACACCATGAAAACGATGACGAAGAGATGGCCTCTTACAGTTTTTTATAACATGATAGACATCAGCGCCATGAACGCATACATACTATGGAAGCCCTTGAAACTTAATTCAGCTTTTGATTTAAAAAAGAGAAGAAACTTTCTAATTGAGCTAGGAAAGGAGCTAGCAGAATACAAGGACCACGAAAAACCAGAAGCAGAAGAAGAAGCTGAAGCTTCTACTAGTTCTGAGATTCCAAGAAAGAAGAAGAGATGTGATGTTTGCCCATTTTCAAAAGACTGAAAAACAAGAAAAGCTTGTGCACGTTGTAAAACCAATGTATGCGGTAGATATATGTTTAATACACTTTTACTTTTATGTAAGTCATTTATATATGTTATTTTACAATATTTATGTCTTACTATTATTACTGATTCGGTTTATTCTAATGGTCTTTTCTTATGTTGAATAAAATAAAAGTCAAATATAATAATGCTTACGCTATATTAAATTCAAAATAATCGCCGACGGAGGTAAGTAGCGATAGGTCGTTTTCCTGGTAGTTCTAGGGTTAAAATGACATTAACCTAACCTCATAGATTATTTGCTAACAACAGCCGACAGGAATGTAGATTTGTCAACCCTGTTTTGTAACTATTTATCACATGTCTCGTCTGTTATCGTGAAAGATCTATAAGATATTTTTCTTTATTTTTTGTATTGAAACTTTTCACATTTTCCGGACAAACATAGCAGTTGCTAGTGTGGTTTTGTCGTTCCCGCCGCATCATAGGAATGCCGAAACGAAACAAGTGTTTTTACCCTTAAACTACAAACGAAGATCTTCCGCGCAACTTCTGCACACCTTACGAGGAGCGCAGGCTTTGTATTGATGCAAAATACACTTTCTTCACGAAATCACTTATCTTTCTTTGTTGACTTTTAACAGCGTATTCATCACAAATAAAACAAACGTTATCAGGAAAAATAACACAACCACTTGAAGCCATAATATACAGGGAATTCCAAAATGCATTGACGGTTTTTAATATGGAATAATTTTTATTCGTTAAATATTAAAAAATTCCAATTGCAACATCTTAATCTATAGCTCTGGGACTTTTTTAAATTCAAGAATTGATTTGCATAGGTGGCCTCCTGCCATCACTCTGCCTAGCATCTCCAGTGGAATCGCTTTAATTTCGTTTACAATGTTTTGTTTAAGATCTTCAAGATTACGGCTTACGGCGTCCATTATTATACACACGACTTTTTAGATATTCCCACAGAAAAAAGTCTGGCGCTGTTAAGTTAGGCGACCCATTTGGCCAGATTATGTCCCTGTAAACCATATTACGCGAAACATATTACGAAGCATATTAATACTCTCGCCGTGTGGCTCGTTGGTCCATCCTCCTGAAACCAGTAATTACCATCAAATTTTTCATTCCTTGTTGTTACTGTTACGTTATGCCTGTTCTCTTCAAAAATTATATGAGCCAAAAATTCCTGTGGTTGATAGCGCACACTAAACTGTTACTTTAGCTGCGTGAAGTTGACGTGGGTTTGTTGTTCCCAATATCTAAAATTTTGTTTATTAACGAAGCCATTTAGATAAAAGTGAGCCTCGTCGCTTATAAATAGACAACTGCACGTTGCATTTTGGGTTTACCAGCAAACAGGTCAAAAAATTATCTGCAAAACTCAAGTCGATTTTGTCTATCTAATGGGCTTAGTTCTTGAACAAGTGCCAATTTATAGGGGTGGAATTTAATACGCCTAAGTATTCTATGAACACTGGTTTTCTTCAAATTTAAGGCACGTGCATGTTGTGCAGTTGAGCGTTGTGGACTCCTGGTAAAGGAAATTCTTACATGCTCAATATTTTCAGCAGTCATAGCACTTAGGTGTCTTCCAGTCGGGTTTTTGTTCGTAATATTATCTTTATTAAGACGCTTCTGATACCATGCCAATATGGTATTAAATTGACGACGAAATGAACATTGGATCGCAACAACCTATGCTGTACGCGAATAATGCGTAACACTAGAAACGCGCTGCTGCTGAACTGCGTAATTGTTTATGACAACTAATTACACTTAATGTCAAATAAACTCCTGTGCTGTCTTGATTAGAATCAGCAAACAAATTCAAAATCTGACAATAAATCAAAAAATTATTCCATACCAAAAATCATCTGTTCATTATAGTATTCTCTGTGTAACTAAAAATACGAATAACAGTCACATTTGAAGAAAAACGATTAAAGATTACTTAAATAATCAATAAATTTCGAAAACCCTGTAAGAGATTTATTAAAATTACATAATATTATTTAATATAATATGATTCTGAATAATGTCTATGACCAATTCCAAATAAGAATGGACCATTGGGACAAATAGACGTTCCTTGTGATTGTATAAAAGAGTGGGCAAAATTAAGAATTTTTTGTTCTGTCAAATTTTCTTTTACTGTAAGTCACTGTCAGTAGGATTTTCGTATTCTATTACTTACTTAATGTGCTATTAATTACACAGGCCTGCATAAAATTTGTGATGACGTTATTTTTGTTTGTTAAGCTCAGTTTTTATATAGCAATAACTAATTAAAATACAGTTGGTCTCTACCACCCACAGATTTTTTTTTGCACTAAAGAAAAAGAAAAAAATATAAAAAAATCTTATAATAGGCGTTTTAATACATATTAAAATGAATGTACTACTTCAAATTCTAGGTATTAACCTAAAAATGATTTTCTGTTGTGGTTTTAAAGAAATTTGTTAAATAGGCTCTCATTACCTGATGTAAATCTTTTATTACATGTATTAATTTTGGACAAGATTTCCGAGAATTTTTACCTCCTAAATCTTATTTATTATGCTTTCACTTTATTAGTACTGCGAAGAAGGATTTCAAGTTTATCACTCCAAACAAAATGTATATTTTAATGTCATTTACTTCATTATAGCTCTGAGTGTCGATCAGTAAACAAGTAAAATTAATTTGTCTTTAGTGTTGTGCGTGGTATTTGATAAATAAACATTGCTTAAAAATATGTCTAGCCGGTGTTGCAAAAACAAACCAGATGATTTCTGTTATATTTGTGGATATTTCGTCTTGAAAAAGTTTAAGAGACCAATTGGTGAATTTGTGAAAAATGTATATTATGCTTATTTCAAAATCAAATTAGGACATCAAGATAAAGATTGGGCACCGCACGTTGTTTGTAAGGTAAGTGAAGAAGGTTTAAGACACTGGACCAAAGGGACTAGAAAAAGCCTTCCTTTTGGAATACCGATGGTTTGGAGAGAACAGCAAAATCATCATGAAGATTGCTACTTTTGTCTTTGTGATATTAAGGGGCATAATAGAAAAACTTTGTAACATATTTTGTACCCAAACAATATTAAATCAGCTATCAGACCAGTTCCTCACAGTGATCATATACCTATACCTATACCCCCCAAAGTACTACAAGAAGATATTGAAACCTCTTCAACATCCGGCTCCGTACAGATGGATAGTGATTTTGAACCATCAACCTCAGGTCAAAACCAACCTCAGCTATTTTCACAAGCCGAACCGAATGATTTAGTAAGAGATTTGGGACTTTCAAAAGACCTTTCTGAAGTCCTGGGCGCTAGGTTGAAACAAAAAAATTTGCTTGCCCCAGAAACTACCTTCAGATCTTCCTTTAGCTGAATATGACAGAAAAACAACCAAACGAAGCTTTTCTGAAAAACGAAAACGTTTTTTTAAGAAGCATAAAGAATAAATAACTATTTCTAATAGTTTCTATGTGTATATTTTTGTATTTTTTTAAATATAATATAAAACTAGCTTATAAATGAAATAAATCGTGTTTTTTCTATTTTTTTTTATTTTACTGGTTTGAAAAATAACCTTACGTGATACAAAAAAAATAAAAGCAGATTTGAAATCAGCGCTACCCAATTACTAGAAAACAGTTAAAATTTTTAAATCAACATTCAAAGAGTTGAAAAATGCAGGCCTGTGTTATTCATATTCATTAAAAATAGTTCATTATAGAACTCATAATGTAAAATACTCATTTTCTGAAAGTACTGTGTTTGATGGTATCAAAGAAATAGAAATGTATGGAGTTATACATTTTCCTTTAAAAAAACGAATTTGCCAACATGCTTACAATAGGTTGGACGAAATATTAAAAAGTACAATTAGAAGGCACGTGCATTGTTAATGAACAAACGTAAAAGACAAAAAATAATAATTTATATAGACGTGTCAGTATATAACCTAAACATATGACAGCAACCATATGTTCTACTTGTTTGAAATTATTGTGTAAATTATACTCAGATTTCAGCGCTATCTAGTCCATTCTTATTTGGAATGGATTATAGACATTATCCACAATCTTATACCTTTCACTGTCTCCAGCAGAAATAGTAGTTTAGTTCAAATACGCTTAATATATGTAGTTTTAAAAAATGCATTGGAAAATCCAAAAAAATCACACGAATAAAAATAATTCAAAAACGGTTAATTTTTAGCAAAAGAAACCTTAATATAAAGTGTTATAGCACTTTACCAGGAATCTAAAGAAGCAATGAAAAATATGACTTTCTATTTAAAATATCAAAGTTAGCTATGACTTCCGGTATAACCAAAAGTGGTTCATGAGTGTAAATATTTTATTTTAACGAAACCAATTTAGATAATACTGAGAAGACGGAAATATTAGAATCATTAAAGTTATGTTTACAACAAAATTATTTTAAATTCAATAATAAAATTTACAGCCAGATAGATGGGTTACCTATGGGAAACCCATTGAGCCCATTGTTAGCTAATATATACATAGATCACTTAGAAAAAAGATTATTTAAGATTAATAATACCATTACAAGGCAAATACATTATTGGGCTAGGTACGTAGATGACATTCTGTGTATTTGGAAGGGAACCGATAGACAATTAACAGAATTCCTAAAACTGCTTAATACACTAACCCCAAAATACAGTTTACTATAGAAAAAGAAGACAATAACACATTGAATTTCCTAGATATTACAATACACAAAAAAGACAATAAGTTATTATATAAAATATATAGAAAACCAACATTTTCGGATAATATAGTACACGCTAACGCAAATCAATCACAAAAAAAATTAAAATGTCAACTTTCCATAGCTATATACATAGAGCAACAAGTATACCACTAAATAAGGAAGCCTTTAATAATGAAATGGACACAATTAAAATAATAGCAAAAAATAATGGTTACAACCCAGATATCATCGATAAGTTGATAAAACATAAAGAGAGGAAAATACTTCAAAAATTGTTATACCCAGAAATAAACGAATTAAAGAAACCTAGTTGGCATGAAATCACCTATATCCCTCCCATAACACAGAAAATAAACAAATTACTAAAGAAACTCAACATTAACATAGTGTGGATAAATAAAGTAAATTTAGGTACATTGTTGAATAATACTAAAGATAAAATAGATAACTTAGATAAATCAGGAGTATATTCCATAAAATGCCAGAATTGTGAAGCCATTTATATCGGACAGAGTGGCAGATGTATTAATAAACGGTTAACAGAACATACTAGAGATATAAAATATAGTGTTAAACACACAGGGTTCGCAGAACATTGTATAGACCAGAACCACTTACCCGATATAAATAGCTGTAACCTCATTCATAATGTAGTAAAAAGTTAAATATATTAGAGATTTTTGAAATTAAAAAAGCCCAAAAACAAAATCGAGTTATCACAAACACGCAATTAGAATTCATAAATACCTCCTATATCGCTGCAATTTTAAATATCAATTACCCACATTCTCCCACCCATAATGAACACAGGTATATAAGTGGAGCTGAGGATGTTTGCGGTATAACCATGGTTATATCATGTAACCATAGTAAATTACTATGGTTATATGAAAATTCTTTCAATTCTTTCAGTCTATACAGGGTTGCAGTGTATAATAGTTGTGCGGAAGCGTTTCTCTTGTTTAACTGTGCCCCTTGTGCGACTTTTAATTAGTAGTTTTTACCTACTGATGATGACAACTTAGTTGTCGAAATACGTATTTAGGATACGACTAATAATTGTGGTAAGGGGTTATATACCTTTTTTTAAATATGGTTATATGATATAACCATGGTTATACCGCAAACATCCTCAGCTCTATATATAAGTTAACCTTAAGTAGAGTAAGTTTAGTTTTAGATAGCTCTTTGATAATGGCCTAATAGCCGAAACAATTGTTAGTATATCTAATTAAAGAAGTCGTGAAACTAAGCCAAGTGTTTTATTTTCGAATAATTAATCAAGTTATTACAAGAATGTTTCACCAAGAAATATCTGCGAAGTCAACCAATGAAATTTTATTTTAAGACACCAAGTATCAAAATTACGTGTCACAAATTTTCAAAAGTGTGCTAAGGCGTTAACATCGAAAACTTCTAACGAACGGGTTACGTGAAAAAGCCGGTATACGCGCGTCCGTGAGATGTTACTTGAATAAACCTCTCTAAAGATGAAACGCGTGTCTGCATGTCTGGAAAGATACTTTCACTCAAATATGAGCTTGTATTGTGTGTTCAACACGAGAGTTTTAATAATATTTTTATATTATTAAAAAATGTTTTTGTTTTATACAAAATTTGGTGAGGTTTTACCTACTTTATCTACAAATTCCTGCTCTAAAATATTATATTTCCACTATTAAGATAAAATAAAACAAATTTTATGAATTTCACTTTTTAATTATCACTGTAACGAGTCGTTTCGCACCAACCTGGGCTTCGTCAGACATATAACTAACTTATTTACAAAATATTTTTTATATTAAACACAAGTAAACAGTAACAAGCAAAAACACATGTTTTATTTTAAAAAATAGTCAGAGGGATGGGTGCTTTTTATTACGGGATGTCTATACAAAACTTTCGCTACGGTTTATAAAAAAATGTACTGTTCTTAAGTAATAAAACTAAAGGTTTACATTATATTACAGGGATAAAGAATTCTATGGAAAAATACAAAAATACTATACACTATGTAACTGTCTACAAATCAAATAAATAGATTAAGTAAGGGTGAATTATTTGTTTCTAATTGATCATTTAAGATCCTGTCAGTTTTCTTTATTTTATTTATTTCCAGTGACTCTAATAAATTAAGTTTTTTGCCCTTATTTTCTATATGTAATATTTTAAATTCTTTGTTAAAAATGTGGTTCGTTGAATTGATATGAGACGCATATGAAGAGTCACTTTTATTATTTCTAAATGAAGAAAAATGTTCTTTGACGCGTACTTCAAACTTCTTCATTTAGAAATAATAAAAGTGACTCTTCATATGCGTCTCATATCAATTCAACGAACCACATTTTTAACAAAGAATTTAAAATATTACATATAGAAAATAAGGGCAAAAAACTTAATTTATTAGAGTCACTGGAAATAAATAAAATAAAGAAAACTGACAGGATCTTAAATGATCAATTAGAAACAAATAATTCACCCTTACTTAATCTATTTATTTGATTTGTAGACAGTTACATAGTGTATAGTATTTTTGTATTTTTCCATAGAATTCTTTATCCCTGTAATATAATGTAAACCTTTAGTTTTATTACTTAAGAACAGTACATTTTTTTATAAACCGTAGCGAAAGTTTTGTATAGACATCCCGTAATAAAAAGCACCCATCCCTCTGACTATTTTTTAAAATAAAACATGTGTTTTTGCTTGTTACTGTTTACTTGTGTTTAATATAAAAAATATTTTGTAAATAAGTTAGTTATATGTCTGACGAAGCCCAGGTTGGTGCGAAACGACTCGTTACAGTGATAATTAAAAAGTGAAATTCATAAAATTTGTTTTATTTTATCTTAATAGTTATAATGGAATTTCATCAAGTAAAGGCCGAAACAATCATATATTATATTTCCGAATTTATTTAACTAGAACATTACAATAATGCTAATCGCATTCATTATCCAAATGATGAGATTTAAATTTCATACAATATGTACTTCATTTAGTTCCTTAGTTATTTACTGCAATTACGTTTATATATGTTATTTCGTAACTGAAAATGACTAACATTAGTAATAAAATGAAATATGCCAGACGCTTAAGTTTAAAGTGTTTTCTTCGAATCTGAGAAGTAAACTTAAAAATTGCTGATGTCCGTATTCGCTAAGAAAGTAACTACATTCGTTCCGAAGATTTGTTGCAGTTTGTAGGACAGATAAACGATTAATCGTATAGTAAAGTATTACTATAAGATCGAGGATTCGTAACGTGAGGGTAGTGGTTGTTAAATCCAATATACGAGTAGGGTGGGTTGTCCGCGGGTAGGCGCGCAAGCGCCAGTAAAAATGTGTCCGTGCTCGCGCATCTCACACAATGCGATCAAATAAGATTGGTTATGTTGTAACACATTACACACATGTTAATTGATAGATATCATGAATGTACAATATTCTATCTGTTTTATCATCATCGTTCCGTTATCAACCTTGGACTGTAACCCAGAACGGTGTAGACCGGGCGCACCAGAGTGCAGCAATGTCGCCAGCAAACTATTTTAGTACAAATTGATTGTGGAGGTCCCTCGCGACCGCGTTATTTATGCAGCTCCGCTAGCGCGGCTCCCTTCGTGTTCATAGTAGTGCACAGTGGTGTGAAAACACCACTAAAAATCCATCAAAATTCCGCGCACAGTTTATAATTTCAGTGACAGTGATAGTGAAATGAGTTATAAAGACCGAGGATCACCGATTTTATTAGAGAGTGGTTTAAAATCTTTCTTAGGACACCCAGGACACAATTATCCACTAATTAACGGTAAGTACGTTATTATGAAAAATTACAATAATTTTCCAATTCAGCGCTGTATCAATTAGTTTTCTTCTGCTACCGGCAGGATCTTGCGCATTTCACTCCTGCAGTACTCCTGAAATATTCCGAAAGGATTCGATTTTCTTTGGTATTTCGCTGACTACTTGTTTAAATTCTTAAAACGATCTAGTCTGCACCGAATGCAACTGTTAAAATCTAGTGTTTAATTGAGAAAAATTAAATTATTCTTACACACTTTTAAGTCACATGGTTTTATTATTGCCGGTCATGCGCACGACGAACACGCAACTTTAAAATCGACCAAAATCGAAGAATTCGCCAAAAGTATAACAGTTGTAACTGACGTTAACTGTTGAAATTGAAGTTGGGCATGTGAATGTTTTATTTTTAATTCAACTGACGTCCAAACACTATCAACGGCCTTGTTTCAGCCAACAAACTTTTAAATATAATACTTTAGAAATAATAATGATTAGAAATATTTAAAAAATAAAATAATTTAGTAATCGTAATAGAATTATTTATATTATAATTAGTTAGTGATTGATGTACCTTTTGTAAATAATACTTTATGCTAAATTTTAATTGCGTAAGTAACTACAATTAAGATCATTTGTATTCAAACTATCGATTAAGTTTTATCGATTTTTTTAATATTCATTCATTGTTATTAAATTTTAACTATTGCCAATAAATTGTGCAAATATAATTAATAAGATATTAGACAGAATACAAATTATAAATTTATTATGTGTCTCGCTTTTACTGTTCAAACAATATATTAAGGAGCAGTGTTTAAATAAAATCTCAGAACAGATTCTCGAGACGAACTAACGATAAATCGTAGTGTTAAGAATATATTAGTGTGTGTGTGCAATGTGAAATGCATAAATCATCCAATTTTCTTATAAATAACTTCAAACATATGATGGTACCGTACACAATGTGATAAAATAATCATTTAATGCAATAACTAAACCTAAAGTTCAAATGCATTTCGTTGGCACTGATTCCGTTTAATTTGACATTTAATTCTCAGGCTGGAACATGTCTGGTAGGCAAATTGGCAAAGAATAGGTCACATGTAAGCCTTAAAATAATTTTTAGATTATTTTATTTCCTAAGTAAAGTAACTAAAAACGAGTTCTATTACTTAAAATCGATGGCAATAACAGTAATATAAATGCTGGACAAAATTAACGCATCACTTATAGTAAGTGACAAAATTCTCCAAAAATCTTTATTATTGAAATTATAACGCATGAATTGTAACAGAAAACACTTTAACTAACTTTTAACAACATTTTCAACGTGATGCAATAGTAATTTAACACAAATATTACAGTAATATCCACAGTGAACATTTAGAAATAACAAAAAGTTCTTCTAAAATTAAATTTAACTTTAAAATTATAAAATTAATATTAGGTATTGTATTCGTCTAGGCATACTACTAATTAAGTTGCAGATGGTGGGTTGGGGAATATTCTCCAATTCAGCAACCACATCTTCTTCAAGTTCCCAAAAGCGGGCCATTCATTATACGAGCCTGGACTCGACCCCCAACCGATACCCGACTTATGACTAATCCACATTTGGCAATACATTACGCGAACCTGATACGACACTGCAAAAGAGTTCATTTGTAAATTGACCGTGACGAGCCCTAGATAGATTCTCCTAATGTCTTCCGTATTTTCAAGAAAGACGAAAGTCGCTCTGGCAGTGGGTACAATGTTGTTATCGAAAATAGAGAAAATGTGTTTGGGTGATAGCGTGGTTGCAAAAGAGGGAACAATATACTCATCTACGTTTATTGAAATATATCCAATCATGCGAACCATCTGATATTCTAAATTATCTTTTCTTATCTCAGCATTTCTTTTGCTTTTATTGCGGAATCCTTACTTTTGATGTCTCATAAACATGTATTATCTATATACCGTCTGTAAACGTGGTGAGTTAACGGTGGAGACGTCAACGATACTCCACCAATACACTAGATAAGAGAGAAGGGAGGGCATACCAGGTGCCAGGCATGCATGTCCAGTCTGATCAGATACGCCAACGATGGATACGATAGAAATACGAGTACATAGGCAATAAGTATGTGTATACCACACCTACTTTTGACCTATCCCAATTGCTTATTCAAACAAATGCTACACTATACATTGAATAAACATATCGGGGAAGTAAAGTTGGCGGGAACGCGTCTTGCGTAGCAGTGTCGTTAACTTACCACGTTTACAGACGGTATAAAAGGATATACAATCCCGACACTAACTTAGTGATACACCGATAGAACTATTGTCTGGAGTCGCTGGACAAGTCTGGACAGGCACACACATTACAAAAATAGCACGGATTAGTCGCGGTCGGGTCGTAGATTCGTGCGTCACATTAACGCAACCCGACCCGAATTCGACATATCTGCGACATTTTTCTATTTACCATTCATTAGCGGATCGGCTGGCTGACACGTCAGGACGGGCCAATCCATCAGATCAATCCGGTAATGAATGGGAGCCTTAAGAGTTGTAGGAGCAGGTACGTGGTATCTAACTGCCCGTTTAAGTGCATCCCACAGATGCTCTATGGAATTCATATCCGGGCTTTTAGGTCGCCACTCTATAACCTGAATATTGACCTCTCGAAGGTAGTGCATTACGTATACAGCAACGTGTGATCGAGCGTTATCTTGCATAAAGAGGAAGTTGGCGTCGATAATTAGAGCAATTGGCACAACATGCTTTTCTACAATATTCTCGATATAAAATTTGCATTCATTGGTCTCCTGTGAATAGGTACCAACTCCATGCGAGCGTTGAAAGAAATTGCTGCTCAGAACATTACTGACCCATCACCAAATGGAACTCTTGGAAAGATATTGCAGTGAGTGAACCTCTCATGTGGTCTTCTCCAAACACGCTCACATCCATCTGATGATTTCAGACTGCCTCGTGTTTCATTCGAAAACAAAACTTGTTTCCAGTCGTCAGTAGTTCCAGTTTGCTCTAGCAAAAAAGCAATCTAGCAACTGTCATTTGCAATATCTGAAGCGGAAGAATGATTTGAAGCCAACAAGTTAAAATTGAATGTAGATAAAATACAAAAAATTAAATTTGAAACTAAATCATCTAACCCCAACAACGTCAAAATGCTGGGTGTCTACATTGACTCACGCTAAAATTAGAATGCACATGCAAGTTATCTATGTGAAAAACTAAGTACAACTGTTTATCAAATACGAAGAACCGTAGAAATAACAAACATAGATACAGTAAAACTAATATATTACTCAAATTTTTATTCACTTATCAATAGCAGTATTATCAATAACAATCTGGGACAGCACAGCACACACAGAGATAATGTTTAAAATAAGAGCAATGATTAGTGTATTCAGTAGAGAATATTGCAACGGCATTTCGTAAGATTGAAAATATTAATAATTCCTATTTATATATCTCCATTTATATACAACTGTTTGGTTTTTGCTAAAGCAAATATAAACAAGTTCTAATCACAATCTGATATCCGTTGCTACACATCTAACAACAAGTCATCTTTCCAAATTCCATATCACAGGTTAACTTTATTTAACTCAACAATCTGTTAAATACCAAACTGTAAAACTTGATAATCATTTTCAGCAAAAATCCAAGGAATTACCATCAAATAAGTTTAAAATACAAATAAAACAGAATTTAATATATAGAGCCTTATATAAAATAGAAGATTTCTTTGCTTGTAATATGTAACAACCATTTAATATAAATCCTAGTATTTAAGCTATATAGCAAGTGTTCATTTGAAAAGTCAATCTAGTAGCATGTGATTTACTGAGAATATTTTGAAGTATGTCGTAAATTAAAATTGACTACTTAACCTACGAAGTCGTATATTATGACAGTTTCATACATACAAATAAATAACAAATAATAGATATTTATTGAAAACTATAACAAATGTTGAAAATGTTGTCCTTCAAGATCAATGCATTTCAAACTCCTCCGTTCAAAATTTCTGATGATATTCTGCAACACTACTGGATTGTTATTAATTTCCATACATTTCTGTTCGATTCTCTGTAGCATATCATTCAAATTCAATATAGGTGTTCGAAATATGTTATTTTTTAGATAAGGCCACAAAAAGAAGTCGCAAGGTGTTAAATCGCATGAACGTGCAGGCCAGGCAATTTCAGTATTTCGACTAATTATACGCTCATCAAAAAATTCCCTTAAATAATCCAAAGATTCTGCAGTACAGTCACAAGGTGCTCTGTCTTGTTGGAAATATGCATTTAGAAGTTCATTATCATGCAACTGATTGACAAATGGTTGTAAAATTTCCGTACGGTACCTTTGAGCAGTTAACGTTCCCTGAAAAAATATTGGTCCAATGATTCGCCTTTGGCTTATCGCTGCCCAAACACCAATTTTCTCCGGATGTAGCGATTTGAGCAGTTAACGTTCCCTGAAAAAATATTGGTCCAATGATTCGCCTTTGGCCTATCGCTGCCCAAACACCAATTTTCTCTGGATGTAGCGATTCTTCATTAATTACATGTGGATTTTCACTACTCCAAATTCTTGTATTTTGTGAATTTAGGTATCCCGTTTTATAAAACCATGTTTCATCAGTAAAGATGACTCTTTGCGAAAGTTCTCCATTATTGTTCATATTTACAAACCAATTACAAAACTGTAGCCTACGTGGGTAATCAATTTCTAACAATTCTTGTACTGCTGTGACACGGTATGGATAAAGTTGCATATCTTTTTTAATAACTTGTGAGTTGCACCCACAGAAAGGTTTATTTGTTGACTCAAATGTCGAACAGATGTTTGTGGTTCATTTTCCATTATTTATTCAACACGATTGACAACTTGAGGCGTACGTTTCTTAACTGCTCCGCTGCCTGATTTTCTTAAGAGACTACCAGTTTCAGAAAAAAGTTTTAAAGTTCTATCCAAAGTATTCTTAAATTGTATATAATCTATTACAAAATGTGGAAACTCAACTTGAAATTCTACCATGCACTCTTGAACTGAATAAACCCATAAACCATAAATTTTATTACCACTTCGAAAATAAGCCTGGACTAAAAAAAATATGTTCTAAAGTGAAGGCCATTCAAAACTGAGAAGAAATTTATTTAAACCAGAATCGACGCACGATTACTTTATGCACTAACTGATATTTGTGATTGACATTATCAAATGTCATTTGGATTTACGTTTACGGAACAACAAACACATACTAATATATTTGCGTCTTATTCTATCATAATTTCAAAGTAACCTAGATTGACTTTTCAAATGAACACTTGTTATGTTCAACTCTAGCTATACTAGACAGTATTTTATTATTTTAAATAAATTAAAATCAAACTAATGATGAACAAATTAAACTAACTAATTTTTGTTTAACAGCTTTTTATGAAACAACACCAGCTTCACTTATTTGCAAACTTATAACCTTAAAAACGTTAAATAATTGCAATTTTTTTTTTCAATAATAACGACATCCTAGGCTGCCTAGATATTATATTTCACGAATTAAAACAGCGAAAATTACAAGTAATAGTAAAAATAACAAGTGATGCGTTAATTCTGTCCAGGAGTTTTCTTTAATTTAATGAAAACATTTAATCAATACTGATTTTGAAATTTTAGATATGTTGTTGCAGACACAAAAATTAAAGAAAAAAAATAAAAGTAATTTTGTCATTCATAAAAAGTGTACTAGTTGTGAAATGTAATTTAATAAATTGTATCAATATTTCAGGTCTACGATTAAAAATTATCAACGATATTTTTAGAAGGCAAGATAAAGTCGAACACTTAAATCGAATATAGTATTGAAGCAGAGTAGTACATTTCTCGACGAGAGTATAGTAACAAATTACGAAATTAAGATAATTAATTTTGCTTGTTTTTTCATAAATTTAAAGCATGAATAGATACTTATATGAAAAAATTGTTCGCGTTACAATTAGCCGGGGCTTTAATTGTCCGTTGTCAAAAATGACTCGCTTGATTTCTTGCATTTAAAACCTTAATTATCGATAATGGAATAATTAATTAAAAATTAATTTGTCAAACTATTACATGCGATTACATTTGATGATCCATGGCTAGTCACGTTAGATTAAGTCAAGTGACGTTTTCTTCTAGTGTTTAGGATAATCCTCTATCAATTTGTAGATATTTTGAAATTTATTCCTGGTTGCAATAAATCTTTTAATATAAATGTGATAATAATATGATGTATTCACCCATGCAGTGCTTTTTTTTTGTAATAGAATTAACTTTCAGCAACTGTACGATATATTAGAAGCTTTTTGAAATTTCATAAAGCGTTGGTATTTTTGCTGTCTTCTAGGAAAATAAAATACCTACACTGCCCAATAAAATTAGCGGAACACACTGCAATATTTTTTATTTAAAAGAGAGACATAATTATCAACTTTGCAATATAAAATTTTCAACATTAGTTAACACGATTTTAATAAGAAATATGCTGTAATTTAACAATTTTCTTGTAGAACAATAAATAATTAAGAATACTACCAAAATCAAAATGTATTTTATTACATAAAATTATTAAAAAATCTGCTTAGACCCGAATATCTAGATTTAGTATCGTGTGTACCCTCCGTTAGCTTTAATTACAGCTTGGCATCGTCGAGACAAGCTGCGGATATAACGTCTTAACATGTCTTGTGGTAAATTATGTCATTCTTCTACAAGAATTTCGGCTAACTCCCTAACAGTATAAGGTGGTTTCTGATACTCCTATCAAGTGAATCCCAAACATGTTCGATAGGATTTAAGTCTGGACTCAATGCCGGTCACCACATCACTTGAATTTCTTGTTCTTGAAGAAAATTGGTCGTAAAATTTACTGTGTGAATTCGACAGTTATCCTGATGGAAGATAAAACTATCACCAAAATTGTTGGTAAATGGTACAATATATGTATATGCTATTCAAGGATCATTTTAACACAATTCTGTGCATTGAGACGTCGAGGAACAACAACCGAGTCGGTACGAACATCCTTTGCTGATTCCACCCCATAACTGATCCTAATCTAATCGATCCATTTCCTGTATACACTCGGTAGTGTATATCTCTCCATTACTAAAAAGTACAGACCTCCAATGTTGAAGTTGCCATTCCACATGTTCGCGAGCAAAGCTTAGCATGCGCTACACATCGGCCTCCGAGAAGTTAAATTTGCTTCTTTAAGTCTTCTTGTAACCGCTTGATCAGAGATTGTTATACGTGTAGCATTTCGATGTAGATTTTGTAAGTCACGAGCGGTGGAAGTTCGACGTCGAAGGCAAGAATTAATGATGTAACGATCATCCCGACGACTAGTTTTTCTTCTACGTCCTTGTCCAGTTCTCCTAGAGTATTTGACTGTTTCTTGATACCTATGCCATGCTCTGCAGATAATTAATGGAGTGGTTTGTAGCTAATAGGCGGTATATCGCATAGACCGACCATCTTCAAGTTAAACAACCGCCCTCGCGATTTTGATTTCACTTAAATAACGTATTTTAATCTTAGATGTAAATTGACACTCAAAATTGACGTTTCAAATGTCAAAAAATAAACTTAAGAAGTTTTGATTGTTTGCTTAAGGAACAATAACCGTATTGTTTTGGGTAGTGTTTTACATTTGAACATGTAAGGAGAAAAAAAATGTATCAACGTAATTTATTTTGTGCTTCGCTAAAACATTCTAGACAACAATAAAAAATCATGAACAAAATTCGTCTTCTACTCACAGAGAAGTTACTAGCGTTCAAAGTATTATTCCGTTAATTTTGTTGAGCAGTGTATATTAATTATTACGTTTATCAACTGCACCTAATAAATACACAAATAATATTAATGCTTTATGGCAATCCTTTATTTTAATGTGTGTTAATACATATAATATTTTTAATGCGGGATTACAAAAAAATATGGACTATGGGTTGAAGCATAGTCCAACGATTTTTAATTAAATTAAGGATATAACAAAATAATTTGAAACATCCATGCGTAGGTAAAACCTCACCATATTTTGTATAAAACAAAAATATTTTAAATAATATAAAAATATTAGTAAAGGTTGGGGGGTGGAGTGGAGAACACAATATGTTCATATTTGTGTGAAAATATCCAGACATGATTTTTGTAAAGTAGTAAGGGTGTTATTTACGGCGAAAGTATCTCTCCAGCAGCATGTACTGATGATTCTATAGTAAGATGAAACACGTACCTGAATGTCTGGAGAGATATTTTCACACAAATATGAACTTCCACATCTGATTTTTAATAATATTTTTATATTATTGATTGAATTTATTAATAAAATATAATAAAATTTAATTTAATGTTTTTGTTTTATACAAAATTTGGTGAGGTTTTACCTACACAAGTATATTTCAAATTACTTTGTTATGTATGCTATATATGCCCGGAGATTACCCGGGTAATCGAACAACGAGAAATAAATATAGCAGGGATTTACTTAATTTTACCAGGTCCTTTTATATTCCAACAATCTGTATCAGTTGTGTACTAGTTGCGATAGTATTAACATCTAGCAAGATGACAAAACAAAAAAAGTGTGTAAGTGCAATTTTATGTCAATTTGTGAAGGATTATAATGATTTTACAACAGATGAGCGTCTGTTATTTTGTAAATACTGCGAAGCTCATGTTACGGCGACAAAAGTTTCAAGTCACACAGTATCTTCAAACCTGAAAACATGTAAGCAATAAAAATCGTAAAAGGCGAAATAACGAAGGACAAGTGTTAATTTATATTTTACTCCGGCATGGACCTAAACCCAGGGTATTCGGTGAAGAACTTTGTTGGATTTTATTTGCGCTGCCATTCCGTTAGCTAAATTGAAAAATGAAGTTTTTCGCAACTTTCTGGAGAAGTATGCAGAACAAAATATTCCAGATAAATCGACGTTAAGAAAAAATTACGTTTCCGAGTTATATATAACAACATTGAACAAATTAAGAAAAAAAAGTAAGAGATCATTCTACTTGGGTGTCGTTGGATGAAACAACCAACGTAGAACAAAGATGCATAGCAAATTTTGTATTTGGCATATTAGGAGTTAATGAAAAAAAAAGATAAATCATATCTGCTGACTTTTAAAAGTTCTGGACAAAGTGAAACATTCAACAGTCGCTGCTTTTTTCAACGATTCTCTAAGTTTATTGTGGCCTTTTGGGAATCTATACAAAAAAGTGCTACTAGTTTGTAGCGATGCTGCACCGTATATGTGCAAAGCAATGCGGGGAATATAGAATTTGTACCCAAAACATGATACATATGACCTGTGTAGCACATGCTTTAGACCCAGTAGCTAATTTAGTTCGTATTCTTCATCCAGACGTTAATATGCCGATATCTTCTGTGAAAAAGATTTCTCTTAAAGCACCAACTCGTGTCCAGAGGTTTCGGGAAATTGCAGGGGTCGCGACACTTCCATCCGCGCCAATCTTGTCAAGATGAGGAACTTGGATCGACGCTGCTGTATATTACGCTGAGCACTTTGAATTTCTGATGAATTCGACTCCGAAGAAGCGTGGTGCATTGGAGGACATTCTGAAAAAGACAAATGTTCGAGAAGATTTCGTTTTTATTCGAGCTTTTATGGCGTACAATTCGACGCAATCTCTGAGTTAAATCACTAGAAGCTAAAGGATTATCTTTACAAGGCAGCGTTGAAATAGAAGAAAATATAGTAGTTAAGCGTTTAGCAAAACTCCAGAAAAATTGCTTGATCAAGAAATTAAACGTAGTGCTGTCAAGAAATACGGGGTATCAACAACTGACGAATATCAGTGAGGTGTTTCGAAATAAAAACACCCTTAATGAAGAAAATGAACACTTAAATGCCAGTGACAAATAGTCGTGTGATGTCTAGAGCGTTTTTTAACAGTACAAAAATATTCTACCTATTCTAGGCGCAAATTTATTTATGAAAATTTGTTAAATCACGCTATAGTTAAATATAATTATAATTTGTTTCTATAATTTCAATAATTTTGAATATAAAAAATTTTTTTATGTGTTTTAACGGAAAATAAAGTCTTAATATAAAAAATATTTATTTGATAAAGTTGATTTTTAGTGCATATTTAAGCCTAGTTGTCAGGCTTCAATTTGATTTATTCCTATCCTCAGCGATAAAGTTTGGCATTGTTATTCAATTTTTAGTGAGACAATTGTTTGATTGCGTGAGTGAGTAGACGTTGGCGCTTGCATACAATTTTTAGGTTTATTGATTAGATAGCTAATTACATATATACATATATAGTTTCAATTAATTAATAAGCGATCGTAATAATGTTAATTCTCGCTGAAATTTATATAAAAATTTCAGAGCGGGAGATAGTCATTCGTCGTGTTTTACTTTTGACGAGGACGCCTAAATAACTTTTTTATTTATTACGAAGGCAATCAATATAAAATTTGTCAGTTATGCAGGGCTACGACAATGATACTTATTGTATGAATATGAATTTTTATTAAGTCAAAATCTAGACAATGATTACGTTTGAAAATGATTATTAAAATAAAAAGTAGCGTTTCTGGTAATGTTATAGGTGCGATTAAGATGATTAAGATATAAATTTTCATTTTTAAATTTTTTAATATTTTTACGTCGTCAGCAGATAATAATTTTAAATCGTTGATTGACGAAGGAGGTACTTGTTGAAACTTCATTATAACGATAAGAAATCGTCTTCTTCTTATCGAGATAATAATTTGTTATTGAAATAATACACTACACCATTTCCAGCTATAATCCAGAATCCTTCAGATGTAAGTCAGATTAACTAACGAGTTTTATTTCAGAAAGCGTCAAATATAAATCATATTAGTAAGTTTAATTTCAGAAAGTGTCAATTAAAATTAAGAAATTATCAATTTCTTAATTTCCAATGCCAAAGCAGCAACATGAAATTTAGTAGAGTGCTGACGGCACGAGCACAATCTGCTCCAACTATCGTTGTTTTGGCTCGGTCAATAATTTGTTTCAGATATACTAGTCTTTGTTCCCCAACATATGAAGCATTTACGTTTGGAATTCGAAGTGTTGTTTTAACATTCGCTTTTTTTTTACCATAAAGTTTCAATAGGATTCAGCATGGGTGAATAAGGAGGTAATCTTAGTAAATTTGCTATTCCATTATTATCAATCTCATTTATAACTATTTCGAAAATTGAATGACATGGGACATTATCACAAACAATTACTAAGTCTGTTAGTTGATTACCCATGTCTTGCCACTGCTGCAAAATTGTAGTTAACCAATTATTAGCTAATTCTGCCGTTAAGGAACCCCGACGACGCTCCATAGAAATAATTGCAACTGCAGAAATCGCTCTTATAAGATGCACGTTTGGACCTCTCGATGCAGGAAGGAGTTGTACTGTTCTATTACCAATTTTCGAACGACCGCGTGTTCTACGGCAAAATAGATTAAAATTTATCTCATCTACCCAAACTATTTGTTTTCCCGCTTGAATGTATTGGTTTAGGACCCTTACATATTGTGAGCGTATTTCCTTATACTCATCATTGTTCATATTCAACGGCACATTATATACACTTTTTAAAGTTAGCAACCTTTCTTCTAAGTAATTTCCCACAGTAAAAGGACACACCTTCATGAAATTCTCTTAATACTTTGTTTTGAGTTTTGTTTCAGCATTAATGTACAATCTTTTTCTAACCATGAAATAATTTGATCAATTTGGTTTTCAGTTAACAACTTGGGTTTTTTACCACCTTTTGGTAACATCTCCTGTCGGCCCGAACAAACCCAGTGAAACGCTGTTTTATACTTTATTCCTAATGCTGCAGCCAACGTAGTCCAATCTTCTCCTTTATTAGCACATACAACAATTCTTTCTTTATCTTGTTGTGTGTGATGCATATAGGTTGTGTTTTTAACATCTTGACTTCCAATTAATACTTCTCTGTATATAGGACAAGTGTCTTCTTCATTCGCAGCTGTAGTTAGTAAATTGTAGCACTTTGTATGAAGCAAATGCATGCAAGGCAATAATCTTTTTGCAGTATTCCTTGTCGTTGCTATCCGACAAACACCACAATTGTCTTTCAAATTCATTATTTGCACCAAACTTAAGGTATACGCACTGAAATACATACACTGCAAACAGTTCGTAGCAACTGTGATAACTGGTACTAACTATGTAAATAAAGAAATTCTGACTTTTACAATCTTATAAGCCTACTTAAAAACATACTTTAGCATACATCTGAAATACAATTACTATGTTCTGAATTACAATTGATACATTCTGAAATTAAATTTACTAATCTGATTTTACAATTGACGCTTTCTGAATCTAAACTATCTAATTTGACTTACATGTGACGGATTTTCCGAATTCAACTTTACGGTTTCTGAATTACAGTTGGAAATGGTATAGTGGATAAAAAAATTCCGGACACCGAAGTAAATATCTGTTAGTACAAGAAAAAATTATTTTTTTTCTTTTTTTTTAACAAGACATGAAACAGAATCTACAAAGTAAGAATAAGAAATAAAAAAAAACGGTACTTATTATTTTATTTAATAAGGAAAAGTCACGAAACGGTAAATTGTACAAAATTAACAAATTCATTGGCCTTATCAGCTAGGTTTTACATCTACACTTGATAAAATATTCCTTTGCAGTTCGTATTGCTCAAAGTGCGAATCGCAAATTTTACTTTATCTCTTTCTAGCACACATAAATATGCGCTGTAATACTACACACGTTAGTTATTTTAAGCTATTCTTATGGCTTAAATTTGACCTTGGACTGCAAACAAATACTTTATGAACTATACGTTTTCATAAAATTTAAGCGATTAATATTGCGTACTACCTCTATGAACTTTAATGACTTCTGCCATACGAAGTGGTAAACTTTGAATGCATTTGGCGACCTCTTCTTGTGTAATATTTTCCCTTTCCTCACGGAGAGCTATTCGAAGATCCCGAAAGGCTACCAGTATAGATTGTCAGTGCCGAACACGTCGCACTTATGAATTCCAGAGATTTTCGATAAGATTAAAGTCCGGGTTTCGACCTGGCCATTGCAAACGGCGAAAGTTTACCTCATCCAAATATTGCTTAACCACCCATACGGTGTGAAGTCGTGCGTTATCGTACATTAGAGTAAAGTTCTCACCTACGAATGGAGCAAATGGTACGACGTTATCAGCTAAACACTCGTTGATGTACCGAACAGCCATCATGGTACCATTTTCAATGAGAACAAGTTCAGTTTTCGCGTACAGTGAAATGCAGCCAAAATCATTGTACCACCTGCCCTAAATGTCATTCTTGAAGATATACATTGCGCTGAAAATCGTTCACTAGCGCCTTCTCCATACGCGGTAGTTGAGCTGCCGTGTATTTTGGAGAAGTCTTTCGTGATTTCTAGCTGCAGCGAGCTTTCGTGGTCGGCCACTTTTCGCTGGTATACCTTCCTCGCACTCACGGATTGTTTGATATATGGTACTAGAAATATTTTCGTTCTCGAAAAGGTGTATAATTTGCCGTTTAGGCATTTTACCAACTTAATTATAAATATGCTTTCGTATCTCTAACTTGTCAGCCATATTACTATAACTGAGAAGAAAAATGACATGTGAAATAAATATACGATATAACCATGGTAACACATGGCCACAACTTACTCTTCAAACCTGTGTTTATGTATTTGAAGAAAACGTTTTAAAATATTCCGAAAACTTTCGTTACACCCGTTATATTAGCTTTATTTCAATTTTTTATTTAAGTGTCTTCATGATAAGTGAAACATTGTATATAGGGTGATTCTAAATACATATATGAGAAAAATTTTATGGGTTGATTCTTAGGATTGTTACGATGGTAAAAGTTCATATAAATGTATGTCTTAAACGGCTTAGTTTTAAAGTTACGAGATGTTTAATAGTAAATTAAAAGTTCATACAATAAAGCGTACTAATATATCATAAAAATTGTTGTAAATGACCGCTCAAGCTTCTATCTTCCATTGCATCGATTGGTGAGTGCGTTCAAGAATATCGGAGGTGTTTCGAATTGTCTCAAATGCTGCAACAATACGATTTCTCAGTTCATCAACATTTTCAATGGGAGTCGTATAAACTAGTGACTTATGGTGGCGCCAGAGAAAAAAATCTAGAGAATTTAAGTCTGGAGATCGCGTATGCCACGGTTGTGGACCTCCTCGACCTATCCACCGATTTGGATACGCACAGTCCAAAAACCCACCAGTATATAGGATTCAAGTAAAATGAAATGTGCTGGAGCACCATCGTGCATAAAATATATTTGTAATCTTAATTGCAACAGGACTTTTTCGAACAATAGTGGTCCTCTTCGAGAAAGTGGCGGTACACTTCTCCATTTAAACTCATCGGCAAAAAATATGGACTTCTAGCTGCACGCAAATTACCATTGGTAAGACCGTAAACAAAATGCATATCGTACAACTCAGCATTTGTGTAATTCATTTTAGAAAGCTTTGACGATACTTTGACACAATAATACTGAAATGATAAATAAATATTTCATAAGTAAAAACACAAGAGTTTTTTTTTATCGGATAAATTTCTCTTTGTAACGAAATTATTTTTCCAATCAGTAATTTGACGAGAAAAACTTACATGAAAAAATCGCGAGACCGAAAGGTCGAGCGATTTTGTCTAATGTAAGTTTTTCGACCAAAATTACTGATTGGAAAAATTTTGAGTTAAAAAGATATTTATCCGTGAAAGAAAAGCTCGAGTGTTTTTTGGCAAGATAAATTTACGACATGAATAAAACTCTTTAGATTGTCTCCATATTGACGATCTTGTATTCATGTAGATTGCGGTATTGAGCTTTTAATAATTTGAAATTTCCCCAAACCGACTCATACATTTTACGTTCAACGATACTTAATAATTATAACTGACAGCTGCCAAAATAAATTAAGTGATGCAGGGCTACTAGATATGTAATCCAATTTTGAGGAAGAAGCATTTTTATCGGTGATAAAAAGCTATGTAGCTTTTTATCGCTGTCAAAGTGACAAAAATGTCACCATCAAGTGGACATTTTTATATAGGAGTTAATTTATCCCTTTAAAAACGAATGTTTATGCAGAGACCGATGTGATAATGTGATATTACATCTTGTTAGTTATACTATAACAAATGAATCGTATTGTTGCAGCATTTGATACAATTCGAAACACCCCCGGTATTCTTGAACGCACTCACCAATCAATGCAACGGAGGATAAAAGCTAGCATTGCAAATAATAAAATAAAATGAAACAATAACTTTGTTATATATACCACTTTATTCACATATAATCGTGACCGCGGTTTCGACATACAATGTCATTATCAAACTGCAAAAATTACAGGCCTACATAGAACTTATAGATGACACAAAAATAAGTTCTATAAAATAAGTTTATAAGTTCTATGTAGGCCTGTAACTTTTGCAGTTTGATAATGACATTGTATGTCGAAACCGCTGTCATCATTATATGTGAATAAAGTGGTATATACGAGTATAACAAAGTTATTGTTTTATTTTATTTTATTATTTTCAAAATCAATTACCACAAAGTTACGGCTACCAGTATTAATTTGCTTGCATTGCAGTTGAAGGCAATCATTTTTAACAAATTTCATAAGTTAATTTTGTTGTATTAGTACGTTTTATTGTATGAACTTTTAATTTACTATTAAATATCACGTAACTTTAGAACTAAACCATTTAAGACATACATTAATATGAACTTTTATGATAGTAATAACCCTAGGAATCAGCCCATAAAATTTGTCGTATATATTTAGAATTACCCTGTATATAATATTTGTACTTCTTAGCTTAGAAATTAATCACAAAATTTTTAATATCAAGTAGATTACTAGGTATTAAATATCTTGTTTAATTTCAATTTTAAGATCAACAACCAACTATTAATCGTGTGATCGTCACTGTTCATTTTATTGTTATTTTTATAGTTAGAAATGTTCGCTTGTTTATAACTTCCTTTTGAGGCTTTTCGTTATTAAATTTACTGAAGGACACTAGCTCTTATCAGCGCAGAACCCATGTGTAATGATTTTTATGCTATTGCACATGGACTTTGAAATTGAGTAATCAATTCAAAAAGTACCGACAGCGAGGTGAACTTCGGTATAGGGTCAATCTGTGAGCTTATTCTTCATCTTTTTTCGAAATTGATATCTTCGTAAATCTTGTTAGTAAGCAATAAATTTAAATTTCAGACTAAATTCTCAATATATAATGTTGTGTAAAACATAAATCGACGTTTTGATTCGAAATTAAAAATATGTAGAAAAAGTTGCAGGTATTGAATTTGTATGAAAATACATAAGTATGTTGTTGCAGTTCGTAAACATTGACAATAAAACCATGTAATAAAATTTGTATTAATAATAATAATAGACATTATTTACTAATTATGAAATATGTTGGTTAGGATCCTTAAATTGTGTAAGCCAAACTGTTATCGAGCGTTCAAAAAAACCTGCCTCTAGTGAGTCATGATTTCTAAGTAACATCAAAAAGCATGTCGTAACTTTACTAATATGAATTTCTTAAATGACAGTTACATCTAAATGACAAACGGCTTTAGAAAATTTCATGGTTAGAAAATTGCAAGTTATATATACCGGGTGTATTATGAAAAACCTTTCGTGCTGTAACTTTTTTATTTTTTATCCGAATGTAATAAATTATACGTCAAACTAAATCGTTTTAAAAACACTGTAACGTGATCCGCTTTGAATTTTTTTTTTTACACTTTGTTTTTGACAGACAGCTGCAAACTGTGTTTTTTTAAATTGCACTATATTTTTTTTCCTTATTCAAATATATTACTTTTTCTGAATATGAAACTGTAAACAACGATATCCTTGTATGAAAAAAAACGAGAAATTGTAGGTTTTTTTTAGTTCGATTTATTCTGGTTTTTCCGAACACAGAGATTTCTTAAATGCATTTTAAATACTCTATTTCATTTTATTACCAGCAAATGTGTACCTTTTAAAATCACTTACATTCAATACAATATAGCCCAAAAGGATAACAAACCAATGTTATCAGAACTTATCAGTGAGCGGTGGGTCAACAACAATATTTACAGTGTTTATTTTAAAAATTTAAAAATCAAGCAGTCATATTGAACGATAAAAGTGCATTCCAAATTTTCGAAGAGAGCTGTGACATCTGTCAGTCATACATTCATTATAACATTTTCAACGATTTATTTCTAAATTTTGTTATTGAAATGGATAATGGCGAATGTGTGGATACGATTCAAACATATTTTGAATGCGGAACAAATTCTGCAGCTGCTTTGCGACTTTATGGAAATCGTTTTCCTGACAGACTGCGTCCAAGTGCCGATAAGTTTGGAAGGCTCGTGCGAAATTTACGAAATTTTGGATCATTCAAAAAACCGAAAATAAACGCACGTGTAATTCAAGATCAAGATTTAGAATTAAGTGTCTTTCTCTATGTGGAAGAAAACCCTAATACGTCTACGCGAGAAATTGCTCACTACATGCAGGTATCACATTCTACAGTTCAGTACATTCTGAAGACGTACAAGTTCTTTCCTTATAAACCACGGAAGGTGCATGCTCTCGGTGAAAACGACCCTCAACGAAGGGTTCAATTCTGCACGGTTTTCATGAATGAGGGAAGATCCAATTTTTTATCGTCGTGTGTTGTGGTCAGATGAATGCATTTTTGGAAAAAATGGGGTATTCAACAGAAATAATCATCGCCATTAGCACTGAAAATAACCATGTTGTGATGCAACACAATTTTCAAAATCGGTTCAGTGTAAATGTATGGTGTGGAATTTTAGGCGATAGAGTAGTAGGGCCTTTTTTGTGGAGGGTAATCTAAACCAAGAAAAGTATAATAATTTGTTACGCAATGAATTAGGTGATTATTTAGATGAGTTGCCACTTGCTGAGTTAAACATGGTGGTGTTCCAATAGGACGGTGCCACACTCCATAATGCACGAATGAATACTGATTTTCTAAATAATTATTTTGGCGTCAGATGGATGGGCACTTACGGACCTATTCGATGGCCTGCTAGATCGCCAGATCTAAATCCACTAGATTTCTTACAATCAAGATCATGTCTATTTGACTCCACCTGATACCAGAGATAATTTAGTAAGAAGGATAGTACAAGTATGTCATGAAATACCACCAAATCTTATATTAAACGCAGCAATTGGAGTTAATAGAAGGTGTCAAATGTGTCTGGAACAAAATGGGGCCAATTTCGAACATTTGATTCATTAAAATATATGATAGCTTGATTTCTGTAAATTTCGTAGTTTTTTTTAATAATAATAAATTTGTCACTCAATTTAATGGAGGTGTCTTCAGGAAATAAATGTTTATTAGAATAAGTAAAAAAAAATATGTAGTACAATTTAAAAAAAAAATTTCTACTGTCAAAACGAAATGTCAAAATTTTTTTTTTTTTAAAAACAGGTTACAGTGCTTTAAAAACGATTTAGTTTGACATATCATTCATTAAAATCAGATAAAATATAAGGAAGCTACAGCCCCAAAGGTTTTTCATAATACACCCGGTATATATATATATATATATATATATATATATATATATATATATATATATAATTGCTAGGTTATAATCTTCCTGTCATGAATAAACAAAATTCCGTGTTATCGTTTTTCTTAATGTCCATTCCAAATAAGAATGGGCCAGATGACGCTGCAATCTGAGTATAATTTACACAGGAATTTCAAAAAAGTAGATTAGATGATTGATTTCATATGTGAGGTTATATACCTACTAACCTATTGTGTATATAAAATTTTATTTTTTGACGTTTGTTTATTAACATAGTTATTATTAAGAAAGCTTAGACTTTAATAATTCTACTCAAGCAAGAAGCAGCAAATATATACCAATGCAAGGTATTGGAGTTATATAAAATATTTCAATAAATATCTTTTAATATGTTATTTTTTGTTTGAAGGTGTTGTATTTACAATCAATTTGTGTGTAAATACATGACAGAGTGTTAAAATTACCACAGGAAATATTTACATCTTTAAGTTTACTAGAGAACAAAACTTTTGTGTAAATGTGAAATTAATTAATTTAAAGGATTGATGATGACAGTGTATTATAATTATGATAATATGTATTTGTGTATTGTTTAACATTAGTGCTTGCTTAACAAATATAGCATTTTACAATACAGTTATTTTAATAGTATCTATAATGAGAGAGCAATAAGGAAATTCGTTTAACTGCACATCATTTCACATAATTTGAATAAAAATATAAAACAGCAGTTTAGCGCCAAAAGAGAGGTAAAACGTAAGCATTTAACCAGTTTCAGTATTTGGTTAAATGTGTGTTCGTTCCTTTATTCCAAGTTATGGCTGATTAATACTTACTTTTTTGCTTATGTATGGGATAAATTGCTTCTATCGTACAGCGACTTTTTTGCTTTTAGTAGAAATATGGTTTGATTAAGGTTCCAGATTTATATTTTTCTCAATGTAATTGAGAACAAATAAATAAGAATAAATAAAAAAAGAAATCGTTTTGATGGGAAACTCCGGGTGTTCAGTAAAAACGATTTTTTTTCGTAAATATCTGAAAACAATGAGTGTAAAACCCTCTGTTATTAGCATAATGTACGCTAAATATTTTACCCACACTTACATAATTACATTAAAAAAATTATATAGCCATTTCCTACATATAAATTTTATTAATATTTTGCGAGTATCACAATATCTGGTAGTTACTTGACACCCAGGACGTCGAACAATTTCTGAGGATCTGAAATAACTTATAATCTCAAGAATTTATATGGTAAATACTATTATATAACTATATTTGGTTTTCACTTTATTCACAATATTCACTATACACTAAGCTATACCCACTAAACTATACAATTTATAGGTATAATTATATCCAACACAACACACACACACATAACTAAATTAAGAACATCACACACACATAACTAAACTTAACACACCACAGTTCATTATATTGCATATTGTTCACGAATATGTATATTGAAAACTACTCATTTTTAAGATGAGAACCTAAATCTAATGAAAATTCTGAGGATGACCCAGTATTTACAGTAAAAGTCAAATTTTCTAACACATTTTCAACAATATTAATCTAAATCATACATCTTGTTTTCTTCTGTTATAACGTGATGAATGTTATTTTTCCATGCGTTAGCATCAACCATATCTAATCCTTCTAATAATACATTTCTTACTTCGTCCAATTTAAATGTCTTATTATTGGCGCAACATGATGCTTGACTTGAGACCATATAAATTCAATGGGGTTAAGATTACAGTGATATGGAGGTAAACGTAAAACTGTACGGCCACTTTCTCAGCTATTTCATCGACCACGTATGAAACTGGATGACAAGATGTGTAATTTTTTACAAGCTCAGATAATTCAATCCTTAGCATAGAATTATCAGCAAAAATTCCTTTTGTTAAAAGCCATTCAATAAGTGCCTCCTTTTTCCTTGAAGAAGTAGATGACTTTTCTGTTTTAGTAGAATGAAGGGCGCATTATCTATTACTATAACACAATTGGGCTCAAGGGAAGGTAATATATTTTCCATCAATGGCGATGAACACCTCATTATTCATATCTTCATGGTTATCTCCAGTTTTCTTGGATTCGAATAATAACAAACCCCCATTCAGAAAACCAGTTTCGCTGCCAATGTGAGACACAATTAGTAGCTTTCCTATGCCAGATGGATCTGTTAATCTAGTAGAAAGACCTTCAACAAATGCTTGCCTTGGATTAAGTACCGTTGTATCTTTCCATATTTTTGCTTTTGTGTAACCTGTATTCACCCATGTTTCATCTAAATAATAGATTTTTCTCCCTTCTGCACGAAGCTTTCTTATAATTGTCAAATAATGACGTCTCCATAAGATAATATTATTTGGTTCAATTAAAATGTTGTTTCGTGGGCGTCTTTCCCACTTGAATCCTAATTTCTTTAGGGATTCTCCATAGTGATGTTCGTTTTAAAGGAGGTAAACTGGCATCCCTTTAATAGCTTCACATATTTTTGTGCAAGTTGGTAACTGATTTTTAAAGAAAAATGAATGCACGTACCTTCTAATCGTACTTTTTGATACACGAGCTGAGCAAGGCAACTCACTCAGCTCGCGGATGTTATCAGGAAAACCTCTTCTGTGGTACTGGTTTACTATGTGGGTTATTAATTTATTTTATAAATAAGAATCAAGTCTTCACTTTTTTTATTCACAAAAATACAACAAAAATTTTTGACAGACCTAATAGATACGTAAGCTAGAAGTGAAGAGAATGCATTATATATGTTTTTATTAGTTTTATTAATTAAGGAAATGTATGAGGTAAATCCAAAAAGTTCCGTTTGTATTTTTTGCCGCGGCAGCGCTGCGATTGCAGTGCCGTGGATGCTTGCAGTTGTTATGAGTCAAGGAGAAGAAAATTACGCAATTTTGATATCGCTGTTTGTTATGCACTCTTTGTAGTACTTGTTTAGAATAGCGGCGTTGATTGAAAATCCCTCCGCTTGTAAAATTAGATCTGTAATTCGTTTCCTAAATGCGAAGAACATTAAACGACGACAAATCTGAGAGGTTTATGGAGAAAATATAGTGAGTGATTTAATGTTGAGAAGATGGGACCGACAGTTCAATGAAGGACGTGATCAAGACACGATGAAGAACGAAGTGGGCGTTCATCTTTGGTTACTGGCTCGTGCAGTTGAAGAAAAGATTAAGGAAAACCGTAAGTTTACAATTTCTGCTCTTTCTATGGAGTTTCCGCAAATTTCAAGATCACTTACTCATGAAGTTCGTACTATAAAACTGGGTGGGCAACTGGGTTGGGCACCAGAAACACTTCCAAGGAAACACAAAAAATAACGTCTGGGTAGTGCACTTGATTTTTTGACACGTTATGTCAATGATGGTGATAACTTTCTGAGACAGATAGTGACCGGGGATTAAACTTGAGTTGCATACGACACCCTTGAAACTAAACGAAAATCGATGGAATGGAAGCAAACTTCCTCGCTAGTAAGGACTAAAGCCAAGCAAATCTTGACACATCGAAAAATAATGTGTACAGTGTTTTGAGATATACAAGGCATTTTTCTGGTAGATTTTTTTACCGCGAAGTGAAACAATCAATGCAAATGTTTACTGCGAGACACTTAGGAATCTGCGTCGCGCAATACAGAACGAGCACCGAGAAATGCTCACAAACGATATTGTTTTGATTCATGACAGTGCCCAATCTGCGAATCTGCGAACACAGCGAATGTGACAAGACAACTCTTACAGCGCTTTGGCTGGAACCTGTATGACCATCCTCCGTACAACCCTGACCTCGCCTCTAGCGCCTCTTTTTGAAATCGTTTCTTAGTGGTCAATACTTCATCAACGATGATGAGTTCAAATAATATGTTGCCACACAGTCGCCAACACAGGCGCCAACCTTTTGTGAACAAGACATACAAAAACTTGTGCCACACTATGATGAACACCTACAAAATGGTGGGAACTATGGAGATAAATAGTTTAAGGTTTGTAGAATGTTTCGCAATAAATAGTTTTTCTGTGTCTCTACTTGATTTCTTTTCATCACCAAACGGGACTTACTTTGTGGACTTACCTCGTATATTGACTGACTCAAAAAATGCGTAGAGATGTATACGTACGAAAAGAAAATTGGATACCCGCTTTAAATTGTGTTGACTCAGGAATTAATTATTCTATTAAGCTGTATTTATGCATTATGTGTCTGTTCGTATGCATTTAGAAACGAAGAATATGTGTCAGAATATAAATATTGTCTACAAGTGGACTATATCTAAAAATAACATAGGAGTAGTCTGAAATAGTAAAGAAAAATAAATTATTATACTGAGTATGCAATTATGAAAAGAGTTCGAATAAGTATTTACAATTTTTATAATTACTTTTTTTTATTGGTAAAGATTGTTTTTTATAATAAATATAATAAATAGTTACCGGACGCATCAGGCCGAAATTACGATGGACCATATGAATAGTCTATAACATCGCTAGGTACAACACACAGTTATTGAATAGCACTATTCATTCGGTTAATCGCACATCTGTTTTTTGTCGTTGAATTGTGACGAAATTACTTCAATTTTTCAGTTAAATTCCTTTCTTCTTGGGCGTAAATAGAAGCACGAGGAGTTTCTATAATTTATTTTATTTATTAGTTTATATTTCGTAAGATACATAAAGTTCGGTGAGATAGTTTCTTTTTTTCATTATTTTAACTGTTAACTACATACTTCGTAATTTTTATAATAGAACCTATTTAATATCGTTTCATCGAATCTATTTCTCCCAATTATTTTGACGTAAGTGTCCAGTGAATTTCGTTAAGTTTCAATAGATTACGCATATATTTTTAGTTTTCATTTATTTAGATTTAGAACATTGTTGAAATTAATTTTTCAGATATGATATGGGACAATGTCGAGAATGGCATCGTGAAACAATGGCGAGTTGGATTAACGGCCATACTAACTGCATGTCCATTGCCAGTGATTCCGAAATTTATTGCAAAGTCTGTAAAATATCGTTAAAAATTCCAAGAAATCGCAAGTAACATGTCACTTAGCAACTACATACACAGAAATTAGACCCGTTGGAATCTGACAATTTTAACGAAGAATTCTGTGAAACTTTAATGGGGTCGAATATTCCATTATATAAAATTAGCAATTCCACCTTCAAAACATTTCTCTAAAAATATACTGGTCGAAATGTTCTTGATGAATTCACCTTACGCAAATATTATGCTCCTAAGGGCTACACGAAACAGTAAAACGCATTAGAAGCCATCTTTAAAATCAGTGCCTATGGATAAGTGCCGACAAAACTGTCGATGTATTAAGACGCTGAGTGGTAAATGTTGTAGCTGGTGTACTACATCCAACTATTCCATATAACGCATATGTAATAGCAACAAAAGTTATAAATACAGTTGATGCGGAAACAGTAGCTAAAACAATTTACGAGAATATTTACCTAATGCGTCATTCGGAAGACAGGTACAAAGAAAAAATACTTTTATTTGTCAGTGACAGTGCTGTATATATGTTAAAAACAGGCACACTAGTAAAGGAAACATATGCTGCATATTACTTGTGTAGTAAATGCTCTCCACAGAATCTGTGAATATATAAGAGACATCTTTTCGGAAGTTAGACTTGTATCAGCTTTTAAAAAAGTTTTCAAAAAAGCACCACTGAGCAGGCGCGGCTCGTGATGACGTATTTTGGTTTGCAGTACAATGATACGAGTGCCTCGTGTGTTTTCGGTGTTTACTAAACAAACGCTACAGTTAGTACACGAGAATACACGAAGCACTCGGATCATTGTACTGCAAACCAAAATACGTCATCACGAGCCGCGCCTGCCACTGAGAGTAGCTCTTTACAGGGAAAAACTTCCATCTTTGTCACTGCCTCACTCTCCAGTAATAACTAGATGGGGAACATCGTTTGAAGCTACTAGATTTTATGGAGGGAATTTCGATAGTTTACAAAATTTCGTTATATGTTGTGCAAGGAACTAATACAAATTCCAAATTTAAAAATCAGTTCTATTTTCTTCAGGAACACTTTGGAAATTTGTCAAAACTAATGACTTATTTTGAAAATCAAAATTTCAAATGAAATGATGGATTAACCACATTAGATGTGGCTGTTAATAATTTAAAAAATATTCAAATGGACTTCGGATGTGGTCTTCGGCAAAAGTTAGACGCAGTTTTTAATATAAATCCAGATTTAATAACATTGCGACAATTGTGTATGGGGACAATGTCTCAAAATCTAACTGCTAAATACGCTGAAATAAAAGAATATTTCCAGTATGCACCTATAACCAGTTGCGATGTAGAAAGGACGTTTTCTATTTAGAAGGATGTGTTTCATTCAAAGAGAACACATTTTACACAAGATATTAATACTCATTTACTCAACTTGAACTACAAAATGAACAAATAAAAATGTGTTTCGCATTTTATAGATCACTACCAGTTTGTTTTCCAATTATATAAATAAAATTAAAAACTCTTTAAAAATACAAATTGTCAAAAGTACGCTCGGGGTCAATGAGTCATCGGCCTCTCGCGTCCGCGTCCGGTAATAAATAAATATATACATAATAAAATTACCTATAATGTAATTTTAAGAAAAAAATAATAGTAAATAGTAAAAATAAAAAATACAATGCAAATATAAGACAAAAATATAAATGACAGTTCATAAACATACATAGTGTAGTGAAACAAGGGATCGTGTTAATATTTGTACAGGTTTTTTACCATATGTAGCAATGGAGATTGTCCTTGAGCCAAAAAAATTAACAGTGATAGAAAAGATGGACAATCTATCTTGTCTTTTAATAAATTACGGAGAAATTGGCGTTAAGATGTTCTCTTCTATTACTAAGAGAATTCAAAGAATGGTGTTTCAGAAGAGACGTATATTCGGTGCCTTTTTCCGGATATTATCC
This sequence comes from Melolontha melolontha, assembly GCA_935421215.2. Lineage (NCBI taxonomy): Eukaryota > Metazoa > Arthropoda > Insecta > Coleoptera > Scarabaeidae > Melolontha > Melolontha melolontha. Next base: position 206,588,445 of record OW285235.1, read on the forward strand.
ATCATACTTAAATGACAGATACCTAAAAAAACGTCTCGGAACACTCTCGACCACTAGTTGCAAATGCAAGTAATAGGGATATTATTGACGAATGGTCCCAAAATTTTCGAAAAAATTTTAGGTACTGATAATTTTCTCAAAACTGTTTTACTTTATAAACTATATATTACAACAATTTACAATAAATCGTTAATCTTCAAATTATTGATAGTGAGCCATTATCTTCGATGGTCCTCAGTTTTCTTCTGACTTGTCCCATATCCCCTCTGGACAACAGCAGGATTAATTTGTCGCATTTTTTGAAAATTTCGACGACGCAATTGAGCTTCTTCATTTGCAGCTTCCCATCTATTTTCATACACTTTTCTCGTCAATAAAATCTTCAACACTAGTTCTGTTTAAGCTAGTCTGTATTGAAAGCTGCGGAAACATTGACAATGGTAGATAATCTTGTGTTTCAAATGTTCGACACTGTTGCCATTGGTACTGTGCTTAAATCCTACTTTTCGAAAATAATTTTGTATTGTTATTATAAAAGATCTTTACCAAGATCTGTACCAAGTTTTAAAGTTTTTATGATACCCTCGTCTAATGGTTGACTAATAGCAGTTGTACACGATGGAAGAAACATGACTTTTATGTTTTCCAGTGTTTCCAGTATGTTATAAAAAAATTCTATAAAAAATAGTTGATACTTTGATTAGCAATTTTATTTTATAAGGAATTATTCTTTGGCTTTTATGAAAAGCATATTTAGCAAAATTTGTTTAACTGACAAAGTTAATTGCTACTCGGCCTATTTAAAGTTTTCACGTTACACACGTTTTCATATTTTATAACAGGTAGAAATGACGTACATTAAAATATAAGTACGAATACTTTGTCGTCGTTATAAATGAACTGAATAACGCATTAACACAATGAAATTATTTTCGTTATTTGCATTTATTATTAGCCGTGTGTAAATACGTCAGTTTTGATGATTTTCTGTCTGAATGAATTAAATATTAATTTAATTTATCCTTATGTAGTAGATACTAGATAATATATTTTAAAGTGAGATAATTAAATGTTAAATAGATCAAAAATATATTCTACTGAAAGTTTAGATTTACTTACTTGTTCAATGCATACTATTAATAAGGTGCAGTTATTTTTGTTTGTATTAATGTAATGTAATGTAATTTATTTCGTAATTTGCAGAAATTAATATTAGTTAAGAGAAAAAATAGTCCACAAGTTAGCTTTTTAAAACGTATATAGACTGTTTATGTTGTATGAATTAAATTCCCTGCGGAAAAGATTTACAAACCTCGAGACGGAAGATACTAAAGTAGGAGTCACGTAAAATAAATTTTACGGGAGGGTCTTCAAGACGGTTATTTATTCATTTGCGACTCCGATAAAAACTTCGTTTAAGTGAATTACCTGTTTCGAAACAAGACGTTTATATTATAATATCCTGTGAGAGATCATCATAACATGTACACCGATAAATAAAATAGACTCTCTTTTAAATAAATTCAATAATTATCACAACAAATTAAAATTCACAATTGAAGAAGAAATTAATTAATTATTAACAGTATTAATTTTCTTGATATTTCTTTAACCTATGATAGACAGGGTACTATTATACAAATTGGTACAACAATTAACTGTTCTCGGACGTGTGTTTTTATTTTCTTTTTGTGATGTTTATATTGTTATTGTTTATATATTCGGTGGGTATATTGCTGACAAGTTATTTAAATCTGTTCGGTTATTTATTAAATTTGTATTTTTTTTTTGTATGTGGATGCTTTCTAATATATTTCTTGCTTCGTTGTTTTTTCAGATGTAATTTTGCGATTTTATCGAAATTGAAAGTGTGTTTTGTTTGTTTGATATATTTTTTCAATGGCTATTGCTTGAAAATTTGTGTCCATTTAAACGTTCTTGCAGATATTGTGTTGTTTGGCCGATGTATACGCCTTCGCAGTCATTGCATGGAATTTCATAAATAACGTGTGTTTTACAAATGAAACAGACATACATTACGCACATCTGTATTTGTACACATGGGCATACAACTCGTATTTTCTAACGCCATGTCCATGTGTACAGATACAGATGTGTGTAATGCATGTCTGTTTCATTTATAACAAATGCGTAATACGTGCTTAACGTGTTGATGTACTCATACTTCTTTGGTAAACGTGTGTTTTCTTTAATGTAGGTATTTTGTCTTTTAATTTTGAGTGTAGGTTGTTGAGATTATTGGAATTTTTGTGAGCTACTTTTGTGTTATATGGTGTTAAGACTTTTTATTTACTTGTTTGTAGTATTTTTCTATTTGTGTTGTAGTCTTGACATAGTTTTTGTTTTATGATTTTGTTATTGAATGGATATTTATTTAGAAATTCGTAACAAATACGTCACAATATATTAACACCACAAAAATTTAATGTAAGTAGATTTATTGTAATATCGTCTTTTACCATTTTTAACATTTAAAAAAAAATTACAGAGTTTGAAAAAGGTACTTATATATAGTATCGAAATGTCAGCTTAAATATTGTTTTAAGCTACTCCCAAAACCGGAATTTCATGTAGAAATTTTTATGCATTCATTAAGATTTTGGCCACTTCGGGTTTCCCATTTCTACCTAACATTAGCACGAACTCCATTTTTATGACGCACTGTTTTGAAAAGGTTCTTAACGCGTTCATAACGCTAAATCAGGTACAATAGATTTCTGTGAGAATCCCGGGGAAAACCCATTTTATATGTATGTAGTCGAGGCCTAGATTACATATTGCTGTGGACTTTTCCCTATAAAAAATATTAAAATCTATCCGCCTTATGCATAGTCGCGAAGTTAATAGGGTGTTACTACGCTATTAGTTAGTAGCTACTAAGAGCGTACTAAGATGCTTTTATCTTTTCGTATTCATAGTCGCGTATTTCATCATACTTAGTGGCTACTAACTAATAGGATCTTAGTAGAAAAAAATATGTGGCAACCGTGAAAACGGAGTTCGCAGGCATGCGCATTTTGCATGAAAGAGACATTTAAAATAGTTTACCTATTGGAATTGTAGGTTATTTTAAATACGTTTTAAATAATCTTATTTGTTTTAATAAATTTTATGATTTTTTGCTTTTAAATTTGATATAAGAAAAATGTAAGTGTAATATCTTACTTAAAATTTGTATTACTGAAATTATATAATTTTGAAAGTATGGAAGATCTAGTTGATATACAAGCTGAGTTGCAAGAAGATTGAGGAAGCACAGGTAGATATCATACGAAATCCCAAAGCTTATGGTGATGATATAGGTATATACATATTTAACTGGCTTTGCAACATATTTATTACTGAATTTATTTTAGCGAAACAACATGGATTCACATGACAATATCCACAGCAATTTATCCCGACAACAATTATATATGAAGATATTTTAATTAGTAGACTTTAAAAATGTTAATACATAATTTATTATTTATTGAAATACTTTAGGGATATTTTGATATAATTTTTATTAGTATTAAATATAATATATACATTTATAAGTATCCACATGTAACAAATATTCATACCTACTTTATACATGATGCAGTATTTACACGTAACTTAGATATAATTATACCTACTTTATTCTATATTTTAAATTACATCATCCTATTGTCATACTTATCTAATATCATATAATAAACATATTCAATTATCATTTTCACTCAATAACTTCAGCTCCAGTTTCAAGTAAACTTTTTCCAATACTGACTATTTTTCGGTGCTTGCATCTTCATCTGTTGCCAATGTTCTCGAAGGCGCGTTGAATCTTTAACAAATCCTGTAATAAATATATCATATTACTTCCCTTAAGATAAGTGATTCACTTATAGCCAACACAGTGACACACATATATATATATATATATTAAATATATTACATAAATACATTTATATCACACCATCCACCTGCTACAGAACTAATATTTGCAAATAAAGCCCACATCATACCATAAATACATATTAAACAGACTTTTTCTCATCAGTTTGCTTCATTGCATCTCATGGGTACTTGGAAACAGCATTCAAAAAATAATAATTAAAATTGATTAAAATTTTGTTGATAATGAAATTATAATGAGATATTTTAATTAGTAGACTTTAACAATGTTAATACATAATTTATTATTTATTGAAATACTTTAGGGATATTTTGATATAATTTTTATTAGTATTAAATATAATATATACATTTATAAGTATCCACATGTAACAAATATTCATACCTACTTTATACATGATGCAGTATTTACACGTAACTTAGATATAATTATACCTACTTTATTCTATATTTTAAATTACATCGTCCTATAAACATATTCAATTATCATTTTCACTCAATAACTTCAGCTCCAGTTTCAAGTAAACTTTTTCCAATACTGACTGATATTTTTCGGTGCTTGCATCTTCATCTGTTGCCAATGTTCTTGAAGACGTTTTGAATGTTTAACAAATCCTGTAATAAATATATCATATTACTTCCCTTAAGATAAATGATTCATTTATAGCCAACAAAGTGACATATATATATATTAAATATATTACATAAATACATTTATATCACACCATCCACCTGCTACAGAACTAATATTTGCAAATAAAGCCCACATCATACCATAAATACATATTAAACAGACTTTTTCTCATCAGTTTGCTTCATTGCATCTCATGGGTACTTGGAAATAGCATTCAAAAAATAATAATTAAAATTTTGTTGATAATGAAATTATAATGAGACACCATGCACTTCCATTATTATTAAAGGTAATCCTGCATTTTAGGTACCTTTTTTAGGCAAAATATATACATGATTTTTAACCAATGAAATGCGATTACCATTTAACAGCGTTGCCATATGTTAGATAATTTGAAGTAAATAAATTCAAGACAAATAAGGTTATATTCAACAAAATAATAAAAATCGTCGTAATTAAATGAAACTATCTATAATTTTGTAATGTTATGGCATATCACAATTATTTTTTAGGAACAATTATTTGATAATTGTGAGTATTAAAATTATATATATATATACATTATTATACGAAATTAAGTGGAACCATGACTTTTAACAGTAATACAGAACCTAGTTGTTCATGGAAGGAAGGTGATGTACAGGTAGTACTAACGGAAGGTAACATTGCAACCCTGTTAAATTTTGAATCATGTTTCCATGGTTACGAAAACAATTCTTTCCTGTGATTGGTCATAAAATTCATGCATATATTTTGCCTAAAAAAGGTACCTAAAATGCAGGATTACCTTATTAAAATTGCTGTATGCCGATTATCCGTATATGTACTTACAGTTAATGAATTCATTGTTATGATTTTTACTCTCAATTTTGTATCATTTCGTTATGTTTTGACTTTTTCTTTTTGTAGGTTAGCTTTAATAGACACTTTAAACACGGTCCCAAACGCTATTAAGGATTTAGTAGCCTACTAACGTTAAAACGTTGTTAGTACGCATGAAACGCGACTATGAATACGGAAATTCTTAGTAGGATGTTAAAATGGTCTTAGTAGCGTGTTAGTAGCCACTAAAACGACTATGCATAAGGCTGTATGTATTTATCTTTGAACAGTTATTTTGAACGCAAGTGTATATTTTTGAAATTTATTATTTTTGTGAAAAAAACTGGTTTTATATTCTAAGCCTGCGCGCTTGATTTGACCTTTACATAGACACAAGTGTACTCTGAGTTTAGGAAGACGTGTTTATAAAAAGATAAATCTTTATCTTTTTAAAAGTAACTTCGGGTTTATTTTTGATTTAATTGTGGTTGGTGCTGTGTTAATTCATTACCGATATTTTATACGAGTTTGTTGATCTCGTAATTGTTATATTTTACACTTTCTTACTCACGTGTCTTGAATATATTTTTACGTAAGTAATATATTATTTAAAGATATCTGTTTATATTGAATGAATTGAATATTGCATTTTCTTTTGTATTATTATTATCGTATTGAGATTTTAGTCTTAGATATTTGATATAAATAACAAAGAAGGATTTTTAAAATTTCTAGTAAAAAAATTCTGTAACTGTAAAATTTTATACGTTTGGTATCTCAAGAGCATTTTTTTTGTTACATGTGGGTGCACATGCGTTAGAGTTTGCTTCGGGTTGTCAAGTTAGTTTGTTTATTTTGATTTTGTTCTATTGGGAGAAATTATTATAAAAAGTTTCTTTGTGATTTATTATTTTTTAATTTTGATCGGCTGTCATCAAGGTTTTTGCACGCATGCAGCTGTCATTTCCATGCGTTATTTTTACCTTTATAATATTTTTAAATGAGGCAATATTAATCTTTATACTTTATAAAGATTGGAACCCTGAGAGGAAAGCAGTCCCATTTTGGAAATAAACCGACTGAGTATCCAAGCTGGATAGATTTGTCGAGAATTGTGAATAAGCAAATTTTAAAATCACAATTCATAGCAATATGTAATTAGCAAACGGGTTCCGTTTGTTTTTGTTTAAGAATCAGTTAAGAGTATGTTTAAGTTTAACTGAGAAAATTAAAGTTTTGGAGGAAGTTGATAAAGGCTGCAAAAAAATTGATGTTCCTGCAAAATTCGGTGTTTCTCCAGGTTGCGTCTCTCTGATAATAAAAAGTCGCGAAAGTATCATCAAGAAAACGAATGTTCCATTCGTCAGCAGTCAAAAACGAGTACGGGCGTGTTCTTACGAGAATGTAAATGAAGCAGTTTTACGATGGTTTCAAGCATCAAAACGTACTAATATCGGGAAATTTAATAAAGCATAAGGCTCTACAATTTGCTAAAGAATTTAACTGCGTTAATTTTCAAGCTAGTGAAGGGTGGTTAAGTATCTGGAAGACTCGCAATGCAATTGTTTTCAAGACGGTGTCCGGCGAGAGTGCAAGCGTTAGTCAGGAGGACTGTGACATTTGGACTGAAACTGTTTTAAAAAGTGTATTGAAAAAGTACGAGCCAAAAAACGTTTTCAATTGTGATGAAACCGGTTTGTTTTTTAAATGTTTGCCAAACAAAACTTTTACTTTTAAAAGTGATAAATGTTTTGGTGTTAAAACAAGTAAAGAAAGGATGACACTGATGGTTGGAGCAAACATCAATGGCCCAGAAAAACTGAAATTACTGCTGATAGGTAAAAGCAAAAATCCCCGTTGTTTAAAAGGAGTTAAATCTCTGGAGTTAGATTACGCCAGTAATAACAAGGCATGGATGACTTCTGAGATTTTCGAAAGATGGATCAAAGAACTGGACACGAAAATGAAAAGCCAAAAGCGAAAGATTACGATGTTTATAGACAATTGTCCTGCACATCCAGTTACTGTAAGTAAAAAATTAACGAATATTGAACTGATCTTTTTTCCACCAAACACGACCTTCAAATTGCAACCTATGGACCAGGGTATTATAAAAAACATATAACATCATTACCGAAACAGAATTGTCCACAAAATTCTTAACGCGATTGATAACAACCTTCCAGTCCAAAAATTGATTACCCTTAAAGAGTGAATAACCGATGTCGCTAAAGTATGGAGTGAAAATGTTTCTCAGAAAACAATCGAAAATTGTTTCTGTTGAGAAATATGTGATTGCAAATTGTTTTCATAGTTAATTATGTTGTAAAATGTTCTAAATAAACTTGTTGTAAATATAATAGAATATTTTTTCTACAGTATTCCATTTTCTAACATTCCTCGTATTTTTTTACCTGCATATTTTTCATAAGGAAGTGTATATTTAGGTTAAAAGATCTGCATATTTATGCGCACATTTTCAGTTTTTTTTTGCATATAATCCGACCATTAGTTATAATATTTTGACTTGTTGTTTTTAAGATACACTTTTCCTTTGCATATAACCTTTTACATTCTTTTACAATTCTATACATTTCTAATATTAAACAATTTACATAGCCAATTGACTTTTGGAATACTTATAGTTATATACCCTTTCAAGTGTTTAGATAATTTCTTAGCCGTTTATTAAATATAACAATTGATAAATTATTGGAGTTTTTCGGCTTTTATATGAAATATTTACAAATATCAAATTAGAATGTATACATTCTAATTTGATATTTGTAAATATTTCATATAAAAGCCGAAAAACTCCAATAATTTATCAATTGTTATATATATATATATATATATATATATATATATATATATATATATATATATATATATAGTAAACCTAATCAGTAGGCGATTAAAGGTCTGTATATTACTTCAAAATATATGTATTTAAAAAACTCTACATGTTTCGGCTGTATACGCCTTTATCAAGAGAATACAAAATATGAATGACAGGATATAAATGTCAAGAAATAAATCGTGTTTTTTCTAAATTTTTTGATTTTACTGGTTTGAAAAATAATCTTACGTGATACAAAAAAAAAATAAAAGCAGATTTGAAATCAGCGCTACCAAATTACTAGAAAACAGTTAAAATTTTTAAATCAACTTTCAAAGTGTTGAAAAATGCAGGCCTGTGTTATCAATCGCTAAATGCTAACTAAACCTATTATGTAATTGCACAATATAAATTCGAACATCTTAAATGTGTTTAGGAAGCACCGAATAAAAGCTTATTTAAGAATGATACAAAATTTAAGTTTTCTAGTGACCTAATTTTGTATATATTTTATATATATATTATATATATATATATATATATATATATAATAAAATAAATTAATAGCGGGCAAGCGGTCTGTCAATTAAAAAACTCATTTATTAAGTATCCCTATATTTCGCAACAACTTTGTTGCTTCTCCCGAAGATACTACAAGATTAATGAGAAATAACATTATATAAAGCAGTAGTAAAATACTTACAAAATGTAGAGTTAAAAAAATAATAAAATTGACGTACAAGGACAATAAAATTGATTAGATTTAAAACTTAAAGTAACTATAGATACAAGCCTTTAAAACCTTTAAAAAACATATATATGTAAAAGTTAAAACATAAAAAAAAAATGTAATATATATAAAACGAAACATATAGCAAAAAACTAAAGTCACCAGTATATAAAAAAATAATGCACTATAAATTTAATAATATATGGACCAAATAACAAAACAATTTTTAGATGGTCAACTAACTGTCAAACCGAGTATATTAAAATAAATTACTTAGTCCGTTAGTATCAGATCAATAATTTACGTTATTTGTGTCTCTGTTAATGTGGACCATTTCTAAAAAGGTTCTTTTTTTAAGGTTACATATTTTCAACGTCTAAAATCTTAAGGTCAACAAAATTGAATGTATGGTCACGATCAAGTGCATGGTCCTCCAATGCACAAGATCTCTTTCCAATACGGACATCACTTTTATCATTTATCATCATTTTTTTGTAAATCACACTCTCTGCAGGAACGTCCTCAGTAGGGCCATCATAAAAGTTTGAGCTATATATCAATTTATTAAGTATGTGCTTAGGATAGCCATTGTTGACGAAGATGTTGAAAAGTTCTTTAAGATTGACATTAAGAAAGGTTTCATGGCATATATGTGCTATTCGGTTTCTCATAGCTATAACGGTGTTATACTTCTGATTGAGAGGATGATGAGAGCGATAATTAATGAACCGATCAGATGAAGTTGGTTTTCTATACCAATTCAAAATGATACAATTATTATCGTCACGAATTACTAAAACGTCCAAGAAGGGCACGCTGTTGTTATTTTCTTTTTCCACAGTAAATTGTAAATGTTTGTTGTAGCTGTTAAACATTTTTAATGTTAGATCTATTTTTTCTGGTGGCACAGAGCACACATAATACTTAATAAATGAGTTTTTTAATTGACAGACCGCTAGCCCGCTTTTAATTTATTTTAATCAATATATTACGGTCGATAATTTCGTTTATATTATATTGAAATTATATATGATCTAACATTATTATTAAAGGAGCTATACGAGGACTTGTTTATATACGTTTGAAAAATTTCGACAGGAAGATATTGGTCTATAATTGGATAAAAAGGATTTTAAATAACTTGTAACTACTTTAATCGCCTTGTTTATTGTTTGTATTTTGTTTCGTCTTTGTTGTATACTTGAAAACTTGTGGTTTACTTTTCCTTGCTTTTTGGTATATTTAAACTACTATGTGCCTACAAAAATATTGTTATCAATTTAGATAATGATTGATTTATTAAGATAAACACTCATATCGTCTGAGTTGTTTACCTAAAATACATGGAAATAAATGCAGGCAAATTTTTTAAATTTTAATTAGATGTACTTCTCTGCCGCAGTGTAAGCAATTTCGCAATTTCTCATGTATACTTATATGGTGGATGTATATGTTTACTGTACCGCGTTTATCTGAATTTGTATCGCATTCACGTAAAAGAGCCTTGTATTGTTTGCTCTTCGCGTAGACGTTAAAAAATTCTACATAAACCTGACACTTTAGTAAACATGCCTCCGCATGTGTATACATACATATGTATACGCCAAAAGATAAGTCTAATTCTATATGAATAATCACAATTATTATAATCTAGTATGAATTTTGTAATGCAATAGATATAAGTTTAAGTAGGTGTCTAATTTTTGACACTTCGTTATCAGCATGAAACAAGATATGTACCTACGTCTGTTTGTCAGAAAATCTAAATCGAAATTTAATCCTTGCTGAATTATTAAATTGAAAAGATTTATTACAAGATTACTGATTTATGAAATTCGTAAGTTAATACAAATTATAATTGAAATAAAAAATGCAATGTTCGATAGTGTTTCAGATATCCTTGAATACAGATCGTGCGTTTAAATATACTTACTTGCACGTTATTATACTCCTGTACTCACTTCCTACAATGCAAGTTATAAGTAAACATAGTAATACAAATAAATAGTGAAGGAGTATTTTTGGATTTTTCTGGATTTCTTGCTTAGCGAAATATTATTAGTACACTGCTTAATAGTCACGTGAAATTCCTGACAATTTGCCAGACTTAAAGAAAGGATCAGGAGCGTAGTATTTTTTGAATGAAACGCACGTATTTGATATTTCAAAATGTGTAATACTCTCCAAGACGTGGGCGTTGATCCGAACAATTAAATAGAACCATTTGGTAGTTAAATTTGTACTGTAATTATAAATATTATTATCGGATATTTTACTATCGTTAACATGCCAAGGAGACATTAATTAGTACTTGATATATGTTTCTGAATATATTTGTTTTTTATTTTTTATTCCAAGGCAGTAACTAGTTGAAATGATAAACACTGTTTGTGGTTATTCATAAATATTGGGTAGCAGTGAACGAAATACAGTTCCTTGTTACAATTAAGACCACATACATATAATATTTGAATTTATTAAATAATATCTCAATGAAAATTCAGCTTTAGTGAATATAAATAATAAACTCCGCCAAAAAAGTATCTCATAAATCACAAAAAGGGATTTATATCGCATAATTCATTTTTATGTTTAAGAAAGTTTTAAATATACTCTAATGCACTCTAAGAAATAATTTTTATGATTATTTACATAAAATAGGGGCCAAACTAAAACAAGCATGTATAGCTAAAGAAATTATAATTTTGGAAAAAAAATATTACAGCTTTTAATATTCGGTATTGTCACCGTTGGCTCTTATGACCGCTCGCAGTCGGTTTGGCATGGCTTCAATTAACTTCCGTATACCGGGTGTATTTTTTAACTAGAAACTTTCAAATATCTCGAGAAATAAGCAAATTGAATAATTTAATGGAGGGAATACCCTAGTGCTTGAATTAGTCCCTCTCTCTTCCTAGGAACCCATATACACCAAGACCTCGCTTAGCGCTGTTCCGCTTAGCGCTGTTTCGGTTTAACGCGGTTTTATGGGAATAGTGGTATTCCCCGAAAATTGTACGCAGCGTTGGCCGACATACAAACTATGTAAATGTGATAGACTTGCTTCATCCCTGCGGTGGTACACACGCTTATTTTTATATGTGGTTTTAAACATTTGTTTATTTGTTACCATAATTGTAAAAATCAAGAATTTTAAATAAATTGATAATTTATAATTTAAGTACATATATAGCAAATGCCAATTAAGTTGGCGCGAGGAGGGGTAAGTTCGCCCAGGACTAAAAGTAGTGGGGAGATTTGTATTTGGCTTTACATCAAATGTCAGGTAATTCTAACCTTCGATCGTGTATCACTTTATGATCCCCTAGCAAGGACATTATGTTCCGTCAAACGTCAATGACAAATGTATTCTGACAATTACTTGAGTAGTGGGGGTGGACGTTTTTTAAAAACGGCTTCTGCGCACCCCCTCCTCGCGCCAACTTAATTGGCGCTTGCTATAGAGGGTTTTTCACGCAACCCGTTCATTAGAAGTTTTCTATGTTAACGCCTTAGGATATTTTTGAAAATTTGTGGCACGTAATCTTGATACTTGATCTGTTAAAATAAAATATTTACACTCATGAATAAAGACGGCAGACTATGTGCCCCGGCAGTGGCGTTGCGTGGAGAGTTTAGCAGAATAACAGTGCGCTTACTTAAAAATAAATATATCGAATCCCTATACAAAACGTTAAGAAAAAACATAAATAACTTACCCAACATGTTTACATTGTTGCAAAAAAATGCGGATGTGCGCGATGAAAAAACTGCACCATAATATATGTTTCTGTATTAGTCTCGGAAAGGTTCGTACGTAGCGACGTATATATATGTTTATATACAGAGAAGGATTTTTCGACGTTGAGAGATGTTATATTTGCATAGTTAAAGCGCTCTTTGTATATTTACAACGGATCTTCAGTATTGGTAAAAAGTTGCCCTAATTTTGTAGAATCTACATTTTTATCTAATACACTGTTAATTTTTTCACGGACACAATCACTTTTTTCATCTTCAAGGATATGCAGCACTAGTTTTACGTTGTCAATAATTGCTAATGAGTCCGATAAGGACAGCGCAGTGTTCTGTAAATTTTTTATTGCATCCAGTATTGGAACGTAACTGTCGTAAATAATTTTTAAATTTGCTGCAACTTGAGGATTGTTAAATTGAACCTGGCTGAGCCGTATTGCAGCTGCTTCTTTGGCATCTAGTTGTAAAATCACTGATTTAATTTTTTCAAAATGTTTATAATAATAAAATGCTACTTCTAACCAAGTACCACATCGTATAAGAATTGGTTGCGGCGGCTCGGGTATATCAGGACACAGCGAATGAAATAGCCGAATCCGTTTCGGAGATTTAAGAAAAACCGCTTTTGTTTGTCCTATCAGTTGATCCACATCAGGATAAGTTGTACGTATAGTGTTTGTTACAAGGTGTAAAGCGTGAAGCAAACATGTGACATGCAGCAGGTTTGGTTGAATCGTCTTGAGTAAGTTTGCCGTGGAACACATAACCTTGGCAGCATCGGTAACTAACATTAACACTTGCTTCGGTAAAATCTCAAATTTGTGTAGTGTTTCTATTAATACATCATATATCGCTCTGGCAGTACATCCTTGCATTCGTTTACAGGTTAGTAAATACGAAAAATACTAATGTATTTACTCTATTTAAATCATTTACGGTTGCAAAGGGATATGTCGAAAATTCTCTGCATAGCAGAATTCAATTATTTAAAAAAATAGCCCAGTCAGCGATGTCGATTCCTCCTGCAATTTGTTCGACATCTGAAATACAAAATTTATCTAATAATACTCTCAACGTTAGCTTACTCTTACAACCGAGATCAATTGAAATAAATCAGTTAATTCCTGGAGTATTAATATCTGGTTGCGAAAATTGTATTAATAAAATTTTTAATAATTGTTCCGCTTCAATTTCTGAAACGAATTAATAATGGTAATTTATACAATATTTGTTGCTGTTCTGACATTTACTTATATATCTTAATATAACATTATTTTTTATTATTTTCATAGCAAAATAACGAACTGGCCAGCGCATAATTAGGATTAGGGGTTTATGATTTTAAAATGTCACTAAATTAATCAAGTTACAGTAAGTACCAACCAAAGAAATTGTTTATGATGCATATTAAACGCGATTTCTATGTAATGTACCTTTTACGTGCATTGTTTATGAGGTTTTTATGTATTAATTTTTGTATTAATATATTGACATGTTTTCGTAACTGGTTGTAACTTCTTTTTTAATTTATAAACCAGATTTTGTAAAATTAATCACATTATTATAAGTTTTGCACATCGCGTTTAGAATCCTAACTTAACGAAATATTGGAAGTTCCTACTTCAAGGACGAATATTGTGTTAAATCTCCAATACGGCAAAAAATATCAATATCCGTTAAATCATCCTGCAATTTACAATTTGCAATTTGCTTGTATACGTGTTATATCAAACAATTATAATAGTATTAGTGTTTATTGTTAGGTGAATTGTTTCAATCATTTTTTCGCATTTACAGTTAAACCTGTCAATAACGGCCACCAAAAAGGGAAATAATATTGGCCGTTATATAAAGGTGGCCGTAATTATTTCTATTTCTTTATTTTACTAACTAAAGTAAATATTATATAAATAGACATACGTATAAGAAAAACTAAAACTATTTTAATGTATGTAATATGTACAAAACATAGACTAGGTAAATATGTTCATTATTTGTACATATTATTACAACATATTCATAGGAAAGAAACACAATTTGTTAAGCTTTTTTAAAGTATGGTTTAATCTTTGTTTGCTTTAAATTTTTTAGCTTCGATTTAAAAACTACAGCTTCACATGTAAGTAACATTCGAGAAACATCCATAAAAATTTCACCATTGTTATTGCGCAATAAGTAATTCCGTATGTTTCAATTTTGCACAAACTTCGCTCATACTACATAAAGTAGTAAGATTTTGGAGATTTACATTCGCTCACATCATTATTATCAGAGTTACGTTCTTCATCGTTACTGCACAATTGCTCAACAATTTCCGTAATACTGAAGTTAGGGCTTTCTGTAGGCACATGACTACATGACTATCAACAGAAACAAATTCATCTAAATCCACAATTTCGTAGGTAGGAAAGAGTTGGGCAAGGGGTATTTCGTTTTCTCCATTAAAAATTGTATCTTCTTGGATAACATTGGAAAAACATTTCTTAGCTATAACTAAAGCAATGCAGGATATATCTTTTTCCAACCAACTGTAAGCCATATAAGTCCATTGGCTAAATTTATGTTTTTTTCAGAATTTTCAAAATCGCGTTCACTGTCAATGAGCCTTTTAATTAAAAAATTCCGGTATATCAATTTGAAATTCTAAATTATTCCTTGATTTAAGGGCTGACAATGCGAAGTGGTGTTTGGCGACAGGAAAACTAGTTGAACATTTTCTAATGGAACTTTAGATTGTGAGGTGGCATCCAAGAGAATAAGCAGTTTTTAGTTAATTTTTTCATTTTATTATCAAATTTATGCAGCCATTTTGTCATAATTTCTGTTGTCATTGAAGTCTTTCTGTTAGAAACCCATTTTAAGGGTAATTTCTCAACGTGATTATCCTTACAGCAGCGAGGATTTTTACTTTTTCCAATTATTAATGGTTCTTCTTTCTCACCTTCCATATTTGCACACAGTAAAATAATCAAATGTTGTTTTGCTGCCTTCTTCATTGCACAATTCCCATTTTTGAATGCAAATATATTATATAATAAAGACCTGTTTCGTCAGCTTTATAGACATCTCGAGGAGAATAATTCCTTAAAGTCAACGGTAACTTGGTTTTCCAGTCCTTTATATCGTCAAAATTAGCTTCTGTGGACTCACCACAAATTGATTTAAAATTTTCCATATTTAAACAATTTGCTGCTTCCAGTGCTTTTTGTTTAAGTATCTGCCCAGATATAGGAATTGCTTTATTTCTGGCTTTGCAAAACCAATTGTAAACGACTTGATCCACTGCCAATCCTTCCGACTTCGGAAACTTTCGTTTATGCTCCAAGTTAACACCTTTCTTAACCATCTTTTTTAATGCACCTTTATTTCTCCTAATATCGTTAATTTGTGTTTTTCCAACCCCATATTTTTCGGGAAATTTTCGCAAACTTACTTTCCACTTTCCGCAACTATATTTATTTTGTCTTTTAGCGACAAGCGTTTTCTTTTTAGCGACATACTTAATTAAGAATCCTTCGAATACGGAGACAAGTTTAAACTAGTCTAGTAACTGAAAGAACCTTTGGCATACGGAGAGAATATGAAACTAACCAAGTAACTGAAAGACCACATTATGTGTAAACTTGTAAAAATGAAGGCGATCTCTGTTTGATCAAACATATTTACAATTTGCTTTCGGGGCGTGTTCGGGACTGAGATCGCATTTACTTCTACAAGTTTAATTTAATTTTGTATACACACCAGGAATATATAATTATGAGTAATTTCGCACAAATACGAAATAATATTGGGTATTGCATCAATAAAGATACATCATAAATAGTCCGGTAGATATTGGCACGTAAATTTTTATGAAGATAGGCCTTAAAAATTTGGGTTTATTTGGCCGAAGTTGTTTTATAAGGGTGGCCATCAATAACGGGTTTTCGTGTATGGGAATTTCCTTATAGTCAGTTCGGGGAACTTTGAAACTATCCGTTACCTCAGGTGGCTGCTTTTGACAGGTGACCGTTAACATAGGTTTTATTGTATTATTTTTCTCCCATAGTAGTTCATATGTACTTGTTTAACGAATGCGAATACAACAAAATTTAAGATTATAAAAGAGAGATAAAAGAGATCAAAACAAGCAGAATATTCAGACTCCATCTCTTTTATAATCTTAAATTTTGTTGTATTCGCATTTATAAAATGTATTCAAGCATACTTCTGTGATTAGGTCGGGGTTATGTTATAATAAATTCAAGATTCATCTAAAATATTCAAAATTTCAGTGTGTTGCTCAAGCCGTTGTTTATAGTTTCGACACCTAATCCCTTTTATTACCTGACTAAGAGAATGCTATTTTTAATTTTGTGTGTAATTTCGACACCAAGTATAAAATGGTTAATTTTCTCTCAGGTACTTAGGATACGGCTGGATGTAAATTGGACACTAACCTACCCGACATTTTAATCTCGTTGGTAATTCGGACACTAGCTAAAAATGTACTCGCAGAGGGTCTATGTAAACTGGGCACCGTATAAAGCAAACAAAAACAATAATATAGAAATGTACTCGCAGAGGGTCTATGTAAACTGGGCACCGTATAAAGCAAACAAAAACAATAATATAGAAATAGTGTATTTCAAGTTGAAGTACAGCAAAAAGATAGAAAATAAAAAATATGTACTCATATGAAAACAATAATAAAAGCAAATATTTAATTATATAAAAACTATAATAAAAAAATAGTGTATCTGAAGTCATACTGATGAATAAAATGATATACACTTCACAAAGTGTAATCGTGATATTGTTCCATTATTTAGTTGTTCACACAGTTCATTTAGAGTTCTGAATTTTTGTTTTGCGCCTGTGTCTTTAACTCTTGCTGGTATGTGTACACTTTGAATTTTAACATGAGTGTCTATTTGAAATTCCTTAAGCTTTTCGATAAAAATATAAATAGATGGATGTGTTGAATAAAATCACTCATTTAGTTTGGAAAGAGACGCTTCGCATGCGTTTGTGGTGTTAGTGATCGATGGAGTTGCAGTAGCCCACATATGTGGAGGAAAAGGAGCATCGTCTTCTATGTATGTCTCCAATAAATAATCGGCGTATTCGTCAGCCTGTGCATGAGCAGGTTTTTCGGCAAACAAATCTAAGGCGAAACAATCGCCTACTTCGTCAGGCTTTTCTCAAAATCTACAAAAACTTCAGCTGGTCGTAATATTGTAGAGTGACGTCGAAAGATTTCTTTTGTTAGCATTTCAAATAATGTTGCATACGTTTCACTGCGTTATCAGGCAACAAACAAAACATCAATGGAATATAATGTCCATTATTAAATCCGTGGATTGTAAATAATTGTAAAAAATATTTTGTACAATACGAAAATGTACCGTCCATGTACACTTTACGCATTCTACATAAACTTCTAACATTCGTTTCACAAGAAAACACTATGATATTGCTCACTGGACAGTTTATAAAAACGAAACTTTCATCCTTGCTTGTTTTAACATTAGCAGCTTCCACTATATCATGGACTTCTGTCTTATTTTGTGGTAACGGCCCAGGAAGAAATTTTCTCCTTGCATTGTACAAATTTCTTCGGATATAAGTAAAATCTGTTATCGTAATTGTTTCCGGCAGTTCCTTAGCTAGTTCACGACGAATAATTTTCGCTGGTTTTTCGGAAATATCATCAACGGCTTTACTTTACACGCATTTGAAATCACTTTTCGGTTTAATTTACTCTGATTCTGTTCATGATTATGTTCTAG
Source organism: Melolontha melolontha (assembly GCA_935421215.2). Classification (NCBI taxonomy): domain Eukaryota; kingdom Metazoa; phylum Arthropoda; class Insecta; order Coleoptera; family Scarabaeidae; genus Melolontha; species Melolontha melolontha. Next base: position 206,606,897 of record OW285235.1, read on the forward strand.
CTGGCTTCTGCTCACTAAATTTTCTGCACCAAGCGTAAACACTTTTGCGGGACAATTTAAGGATTTTTTGTACAACGCCAAAACACTTCGCCACTCTTCAACACTTTCTGTTTTGAGAAGGTACTTGTTAAACACTAGCAAACATTTTCCGTTGTTACTGTCCACGAAAGAGTCCTCCATAATTCTTAACAGTGTGCAACAAAACTCGAGACTGAGAAGCGGATCTAATTTCTTATTTTAAGCAAACGCCGCAAACAAGATAGAAATAACTAAATACACAAACTAAATGTTTCCTTATATATAGAATATATTATAGCATAATACAATAGAGGCCCGCCCACAGTAGATGTACAAATAAAAATTCATTTGAAATAATCTATTTGGTCATTAGGAGGAAATTCCTTAATTTATTAACGTCTAATTTCTTACTTTAAGCTTTAAAGCGATCATTACCCGAACGGTACTGGTGCCTAGATTACCTGTAGGATTAAGCAATCCTTTTTGCAGGGCAGGTAAATCCATATACTTGGTGCCCAGTTTACATGGTGTTTTCTTGTTTCGTCTATTCGTGTTTCGTCACCTAGGGAAATTTGACCTGTTATGACCAATTTTATTCTTGTTTCGTCAACTGCAAGATATACCTGCTTAAAGTGTTCTTGTTTCGTCATTTGCATTAATCCTGTTTACCTGATACAGGATTCGAAATTTTAGATGTCCGTACTAATATGTTTTTAAGTACCTACGTAAATGTAAAACTTTTAGAAAGTTAATCGCACTAGATTTGAGATTCGATCCTTAATAGAGGTTTTACTATATTTCTATTATTATTTCTATTACTATAGGATTCGAAATTTTAGATGTCCGTACTAATATGTTTTTAAGTACCTACGTAAATGTAAAACTTTTAGAAAGTTAATCGGACTAGATTTGAGATTCGATCCTTAATAGAGGTTTTACTATATTTAAAGTTTAGTTTGTACCAAGCAACATTACGGTAAACATGGAAATGCACGTTGTTGAATCAAAAAGAGGAAAGCCAGTGGTGCTCTACTTAGGTTATAAATTTCACCAAAGGAAGATTTATCAAAATAGTGACATCTTTTGGACTTGTGTAAACCGAAAATGTATTGGAAGTGTGACAACCGATAAAACAATTACAACAGTGTTGAAAAGTAAAGAACATTCCATATGTGCCCCAGATGTTGCAAAAAATGAAGTGGAAACAGCCTTGTTCAATGCCAAGAAAAGGTCCCGTGAAGAAAATTTACCAGTCACCCAAATATATCAGCAAGAAGTTATAAATAAAGCTGCAGACAAGGGTCTTGACTTTGTAACCCAAATTCCCGGTTTTTCTTCAGTGAAGCAGCAGTTGTATCATGCTAGACATACTTCTCTTGGCATTAATAGTTTGCCTAAACACCGCAAAGATGTTGTCGTTCCAGATAAATATAAACATTTCCTTTTATTTGACAATAAATCGACAGGATACTTATATTTGCTGCTGAATGTGGACGTAGACTAGAGCATGGTAGAATCTTTTTTGGAGACGGAACATTTAAGAGTTGTCCTTCCTTATTTGAACAATTATACACCATTCATATGGACTTTGGTAGTACAGAAGAAAAAACTTGCGTTTGGCCAGTTATTTATGCTTTATTGCCAAATAGAAAAGAAGTGACTTACACGCGGTTTTTTACCATATTAAAAGAAAAATACCTAAATTCAGTCCAGTGGAATTCCATGTCGATTTTGAGAAAGCTGCGATAAATGGAATGCAGAAAGTTTTCCCAGATGTGAAAATTAAAGGATGCAATTTTCATTTCAACCAAGCCATTTGGCGAAAAGCTCAAGAACTGGAACTTGCCATTGAATATAGAGAAGATGAAATTGTTCGAAAGCATATAAGAATGTGTGCCGCTTTAGCACATTTACCTCCGGAGTGGACAGATGAAGGATGGCTTCGGTAACTTTTTGCTTTGCCAGCCCTAAGCCTGGATAAAGTGTGAAGGGAGGTGGCAAACGGTTTCTTAAAAAAAATACCTTGACCATAATGACACTTTTTCAAACAAAAATTAGTTTATTAGTTTTCATGTTAATTTTAATTGGGGTGGCAATTTCAAATATTTCAAATAATTTTGTTATACTATTACATACACATCAGTCGTTGGTAGAAGTGGTATCGTATCTATTTACAAGATTAATTAGTTTCTAACATGGCAGTAACCATAAGGAGAAATAAGCGCCGAAAATATTTATTAATTAATTTAAAGAGTGCTGAACTGTTTAGGAGATGCATTCAACGGGAACTTAAAATGTAGATTTACATTTGAAATTTTCTTTCGGATTTTGTCTATTATTTTAATTTATTCAATTACTTTTCTCTCTGTTAAAATTAATTATTTTTAAATACTCTTTGTATTATTTGTATATGTTATATTTAAAATGCATCAGTGTATCAATTATATTTTATGTTTTTCAAATTTTGTGTTTTATTTAATTTTATGTACTTTCGCAACTTCTTTATTATTACAATATACCATTCTTAATTTTACAAATTTAATGCGGTAAGGGAATTATTGTATAGTGTCGAACTTACCGATAGGATTTGCCTGAACTAACTGCTTGGTGTCGAAACTACATCCACCCGTTCTTCCAACAGTCGCTATACATTTTACTTTGTCCGAGTACTTGAGAGAAACAAGCTCCTCTGTAGAAACAATTTTACGAGTCAATTGAAATTATTACTACGTCTGAAGAAAGTAGCAATAATTTATTAGGTGAAGGTTTTACGCGGGTAACTTTTGTTGAAGGCTCTTCATTTCAATACTCGAACACTTGACAGTTGCTTTGTTTAGGAATCATCATTATAAATCCAGGATCAATCATCAACAACAATTCATGATACCTGCTTTACCTCGTGCTTCTCTGATATAAATCGGTATCTTTCAACACGTTCTTGTTTTTGGTTTGCAATTAGTAATTATGGATAACTTTTGTTAATATTTCTTCATTTTAGTCCTTCAATCGGGCTTCTCTGATATAAATTCGTACCTTTCAATAAGTGCTTTTTTTTTGGTTTGCGATTAACTACGACACTTTTCAGCTTTTTAATATAAGAGTGGAGTTGTAAAATGGTATCTACTGTAATGGAACCAATTCCCAGTTCTTTGTAATTGTCGATGCGTCATTTATTGTTTTTTTTATCATATTATTGGTTCTTTTAATATTTTCCAAGCAAACAGCTTCTAGAGCTTACCCCGATCAAAGAATAATGTGCTTCATTCACGTTTATATTCATGAAATCGATAGATAAGAACAAGGCGCTGATGGAAAAGTCTCACGTAAAATTACCTCTAGCTTGAAAAATAATATGCAGCATGTCCTCAATTGAACTCGAAATACTTTGGTACTAATCAGAGGTTGAATGTCAAACGACTAAATTTCAAGATTGCTTCTGGAATTACCTGGCTAGAACCGGGTCCTTAACACTGCTACCTTCTTGACCAAAGTGTAAGTCCACCAGATTGACTAAATTTCAATTTATGCAGCTATATTTACTCTAATTATAATTCAACTATTACTAAAATTTACGAGAAGTTCCCAGGTATATTTCTTTTGAAAAACGTCTTGCACAATTAAATATAATTTTTTAGAAATTATCCATTAGTCCGTTCATATATATTTGCCTCTTGGCCAACACACCTATGTCAAACTACTTAAGTCAATATTGTCATCGACATATTGTGTAATTAATACATGGATAGCACGGTACGATGCACATTTTTTCAATAACAACTTTTTACATAGAATTAGATTAAATTAATCACACAATTTTTACATTTTTAGTCATTAACAACTTAAAGTTTCTTAACATTATCAAAGCAGAAGCTAATCGCATTAGAGATTTTATTTACATATTTTTTAATATTTATTTAAGGTTATTTAAATATTTGCATAATTGCATCACAAGTGATATGTTCTGATAAATTTCAACAAATATTAGTGTTTAAATAAGATCTCTTTTAGTGTTATTAGCGATTAGTATAATGTGTATTTATGCGCACCTTGGGTGCAATTATAACTGTTAGCACTCTTTTGTTTAGTATTTTGGTTTGTAAAGAAAAAGGAAACTATTTTTATTATAATCACGCTAACTGTTTAGTGTAATGCAATATTCATGTGTTAGAATAAATTCTTACTCTAAATGTTTGTTTTCATTTAATATTTACTCAAGTTATGATTTAGTAATAATTAGGTTAAACTCAAAGAGATTTGCCACTGTTCTAATAGTAATGTTTAATTGAGTTTCTTAACAACAATAATTGCTTTTCTCTTATTAATTATTTTGTAATTCATCACATTTTGAAGTATTAAAATTTTATTCTATATATTTTATAATTTAGTTACGTATTTAAAGAACTTCTATAAATATCCGGCAAGATATAAATTGATTAACACATTCGATATTAAGTTAATTTTGAGAATATTTACATGGTTACCCGAATTGATGGAGACTGGCATGATATCTGGAACAGACAAAAGCAAGAAAAATCCTAACTCCAATATAAAAGAAAAAAACACTAGATACATATTTCGGCGACTATGGATGTCGTATTCAGTAATACACTCTGAAAAAGAAAAATAGTGTTAAAAGTAGCGTGTTTGGTTAAGGTTCAACCTTTGAAGATATATATATATATATATATATATATATATATATATATATATATATATATATATAGTAAACCTAATCAGTAGGCGATTAAAGGTCTGTATATTACTTCAAAATATATGTATTTAAAAAACTCTACATGTTTCGGCTGTATACGCCTTTTTCAAGAGAATACAAAATATGAATGACAGGATATAAATGTCAAGTAATTAAGTTGCTATGGTTTAAATTATTCAAAGATACATTCTAGTAATAATAATAAATCATGCCTTAGTATTCCAAAAAAATAGATAACAAGGTGTGAAAATATGTGTTGTTCGCTGCTAGCAATTTGTGTCTCTCTATGGGTGTGTGGTTTTGTGTGAGAGCGTAAGTGTAGGGTTTTGTATGTCGGTGCGTTCGTGCGTGTGTTTAGTGATCGGTCGCATGAATTTAGAGAGGTCGGATAACCAGCCGTTGCGTAGGGCCGCCAACCCTTTCCCGACAACTTCTTTTCTTCTTTTCTGCACGGAATTGTAAAGAAGTTGTCGGGAAAGGGTTGGCGGCCCTACGCAACGGCTGGTTATCCGACCTCTCTAAATTCATGCGACCGATCACTAAACACACGCACGAACGCACCGACATACAAAACCCTACACTTACGCTCTCACACAAAACCACACACCCATAGAGAGACACAAATTGCTAGCAGCGAACAACACATATTTTCACACCTTGTTATCTATTTTTTTGGAATACTAAGGCATGATTTATTATTATTACTAGAATGTATCTTTGAATAATTTAAACCATAGCAACTTAATTACTTGACATTTATATCCTGTCATTCATATTTTGTATTCTCTTGAAAAAGGCGTATACAGCCGAAACATGTAGAGTTTTTTAAATACATATATTTTGAAGTAATATACAGACCTTTAATCGCCTACTGATTAGGTTTACCATATCATACCAAGGTCACGAAGTTATTATATTTATATATATATATATATATATATATATATATATATATATATAACATTTGATAAATTATTGGAGGTTTTCGGCTTTTATATGAAATATTTACAAATACCAAGTTAGTATGTACGTAATTGCAAAGTAAGGGGGGGTATAAACATTGCTGTCTACAAATTACAAAGCAAATCATACGAAATTTTTAATTTAATTTTTTTTTTTTTCAATAAAAAATTTCGTATGATTTGCTTTGTAATTTGTAGACAGCAATGTTTACACCCCCCCAAACTTTGCAATTACATACATACTAACTTGATATTTGTAAATATTTCATATAAAAAGCCGAAAACCTCCAATAATTTATCAAATGTTATATTTAATGAACGGCTAAGAAATTATCTAATCTCTTATATATATATATATATATATATATATATATATATATATATATATATATATATATATATATATATATATATATCACTTGAAAGCAGTAAATGACAACGCTGAAAGAGCTGTTAACCTGATGTAGCAATTCCACGGATTTCTAACAGTTCAAGAAGAACAAAAGCAATATTTATTGCAATGTGTACAAGAGCATAGAAAAATATATCCAAATTGTTCAAAAAGTACCTTAAAAAGAAAATATGCTGCTGCCTAATACGGCGGTTTGCAACGCTCCGACTTGCCCCGTTCAAAAATGTTGTACGATCTCAAAGTAACGGCGTCAATTCTTCGAATTGTGTCGTTGATATGACAATATTTGTCGAAATTTGTTTTTTAACACAAAAGCTTTAATTTTAATTTTATACTTTTATTTTTTTAGATGAATATCTTATTTTTAATTATTATCTTAATGTTACGTTTTCCTCATGAAATTGTTTAGTTTTATTTAAAGAAAAACTTGTTAAAAAAAAAGAAATTTAAAAAAAGTTATAAAAGAATAAAGGAACATTTTTAGGACCCGCACCATAGGGAAGGCGTGGTCGTCCGGGCGTAAAAAATTTCATGAGTTATATTTACGTCAAATAGTAAAAAATGGTAGAGCACCGTAAAAATTTTAAAACAAAAAACTTAAAAACACCTAACTGAGATCTACTTCAGTGCTTATAAGCAGATCCAACCGATTTTCTTGTGTAGCGAAAATTGATCTGCAGGCGTCATAGCCCACTCCACATGGGGCTACCTCCATCCATGTTCTACTAATTTAAGTTTCTTCAACATAGCAATAAACAAGGGCATTGCAGATTCAAACAAATCGAAATCATACGAACAATTCATAGTGCTATCTTCAGAGCCCCGTCGCTTAGGGAAGGCGTTGTCGGGGAGGCGAAAAATTTTACGTGAGTTATTTTCTAGCTCAATGGAAAAAAAATGAGAGGGTACCGCTTCAACATTTCAAAAAATTTTAAAATAAGGGACACTCTAATATATATATATATATATATATATATATATATATATATATATATATATATATATATATATATATATATATATATAACGTAATGTTAATGAGAATTAATAATCAATAAATTCTCACATTACTGCCAATGCCGCTCTAATTCGTTGCATTAATTTCTACACCTGACAAAATCACATTTGCCTAAGAATGTAGCTGCATCGCGTCGCGGCGCCAACTGACCGAGTTGTACGGGAAAATGAAAAAATGTGTGAAAGTCGTATCCACCCTGGAATGTGCAGACGCTAGCGATTCATGGTTTTACCAATCATCGGTGCACCTACATCCAGGAATAGACACGACTTTCATTTCTATACGAAGTGTATATATACTAATTGTGATAAACGTAATGTTAATGAGAATTAATAATCAATAAATTCTCACATTACTGCCAATCTGCCGTGTCTATTCCTGGATGTAGGTGCACCGATGATTGGTAAAACCATGAAACGCTGGCGTCTGCACATTCCAGGGTGGATACGACTTTCACACATTTTTTCATTTTCCCGTACAACTCGGTCAGTTGGCGCCGCGACGCGTTGCAGCTACATTCTTAGGCAAATGTGATTTTGTCAGGTGTAAAAATTAATGCAACGAATTAGAGCGGCATTGGCAGTAATGTGAGAATTTATTGATTATTAATTCTCATTAACATTACGTTTATCACAATTAGTATATATACACTTCGTATAGAAATGAAAGTCGTGTCTATTCCTGGATGTAGGTGCACCGATGATTGGTAAAACCATGAAACGCTGGCGTCTGCACATTCCAGGGTGGATACGACTTTCACACATTTTTTCATTTTCCCGTACAACTCGGTCAGTTGGCGCCGCGACGCGTTGCAGCTACATTCTTAGGCAAATGTGATTTTGTCAGGTGTAGAAATTAATGCAACGAATTAGAGCGGCATTGGCAGTAATGTGAGAATTTATTGATTATTAATTCTCATTAACATTACGTTTATCACAATTAGTATATATACACTTCGTATAGAAATGAAAGTCGTGTCTATTCCTGGATGTAGGCGCACCGATGATTGGTAAAACCATGAAACGCTGGCGTCTGCACATTCCAGGGTGGATACGACTTTCACACATTTTTTCATATATATATATATACAGTATGACTGAAGTTTCATTTTGTATTTTTTGGGGATATATTCTAAAAAATATAACAATTAAAACAGTAAAAATTTTTCTAATAAAAGTTGTCTAGAAACGCCAAAAGAAAATTATTTATAACAGCCCAATGTTTTCAAGTTTCACTGTACACATTTCATACATAATAGGTCAGTAACCGATGAGTGGCCGTAACGATATCAAACTGTGTCAGGGTCAAGTTTAAGATGTGTGAGACTGCAGTTTACTTGGTACATGTGATAGAATGAAATGTCCGGTTTGTTTGTTTTTTCGCTAAATTTATGGGCGGGAATAATAGATAACATTATCGTCGACCCGTTTATTCTCCTTGCTCGTGTTAATGGCCAAACTTATTTAGAATTCTTACAACATAATTTACAACCGCTGTTAGTAGATGTCCCCCTTAATATTAGATATCGGATGTGGTTTCAACATGATGGTGCTCCGGCACATTTTACACACACTGTTCGTAGACATTTAAATACTGTGTATCAAGATACGGGAGCAAAATGTCCTTCAGCGTGTCTACGAATCACTCATTCGACGTTTGGAGTTGTGTGTGCGAGTCGGTGGGGGAAACTTCGAACACCTGTTGTAGACATGTAAAGTACGTATTAACTATCCTAAAAATATCGTTTTTGTTACTATTATTAATTTATATTTTTATATTAAATTTTTAAATTAAAAAATGTTATTGTTTTTAAGGTTGTTTTATGTCATTTAAGTTAACAAAAGGAAACTTCAGTCATACTGTATGTATATATATATATATATATACATATATATATATATACATATATATATATATATATATATATGTATATATATTTAAAGAAAATTATTATTTCAGTTTGTTTAATAAAATAAGAAATTGGACAGGTCAGTAATGTAATAAAGACATTCAAGACTTTGAAGTACTAAAATTAAATTTATAAGTTTATTTGTTTTATGTGGATATCTTATTTGAGCGTGTACAATTTCAATTTCCGTTTTAAAACAGAAAATAGAATACAGCTATTTTTAACTTGTAAGTAGGGAAAACATATCTCACGAACATTTACAAATATCTGGGTTTAGAACTCGAAATCTTAAACTCTCGTTAAATATATGAGATACTAATTAATAGCTATTTATGGTATAAGTGAATAAAGCCAAATTTTATCCACGAAAAAATTGTTTAGGGCACAAGGTGCAAGCCGAGTGCGATAATGTTTTTGAGTGGATAAAATTTGCTTATTCACGTGTATCATACAAGATTTTTTTCCAATTTTGCAAAAGTTTCAAAAAAATTTATTGATTAGGTAATTTATTTACATGAATATTGATTGTACTATTAATAATTTGATGAATTCTTAAACCAGGAAAGTTGACTCTATTTTCGTCAGAGTCAAGTACAGTGCAAGCTAAGTTAACTCTACTTTCGTCAGGGTCAAGTGCAGTGGAAGTTCCAGGCCTTTCATTTGAATTAACATCTGTCAAAATTTTTTTTGACGTGGACATTTTTTGAGCAATTGATTCGTCGATATACTGTTCTGCTACTGTTGTCAATAGCAGTGTGAATAAAGTGTTGCTAGAAACATTTTATTCACTGTTTTGATTAATTTTATTCACCTTTATGATTAAAATGTTGTTTTAATAATGAAATTCAATATATGTAATGATCATTTTAATAAGTAAAATTTGAAAAAATATACCGTATGCTATTGACGATTTTATGTAGCAGGGTAAAGTATCGCCACGTAAATTAGAAATAGCACATTTTCCTTTTGTAATATTAATTATCAACCTTTAATACTATTAAATCCACAAACTTTACAATTTATTCATTTTTAAATAAAAACACTGTTTCCTGCCTTAGCATCTTGTAGGGAATAAAAACACACTGGTCTAAAGTAATACACAGCTGTGTTTTGAAATATTGATATTGGAATCTAAATATTCAAAGTCTTATTTATATATCTATATAAATGTGAATATTAACTGACTAGATATAAAGTTGTCGTACTATGTTTTCCTAATAATTGACGATATTTAATACAATTGAATATTAATGTATGTCTTGACAAGGTGTGAATAATAAATGGTTTAAACTTAACATGCTATCGTATTATTTATCACCTTATTACATTAGATACTAGGCCTAGTTGCAAGGAAACCTTTTTGTAAAACGAAAATCCTGAGAGCAATTTAAAAATACAAAATATGTGTGTATGATGATTCATGTTTAATAAATAACGATTCATATTTAATTGAGTCGCACCCTTTTTGAAAATCAAAGTACACAGCAATCTGTATTTTATTTTTATAAGCCAGTAAAACGTTAACATTAATTTTGTTTTTGATTTTGTGTCTTGGTTAAGTACTAAGTAGATTTAGTCTATGTAATTTGTTTTGTGTACAATAAAAAACTCGTAGAACATTACATATACATATACAGAAGATATTTATTGTTTTTTGTCTTTATTGGGTTTGTTCGGATATTTTTTCGTTCGGTCTAAGGTCCGGCCACGAGGTGGCCGAATTAGAGAGAGTCTACCGTAGCTCGTTGAATAATATACTATTAAATTTCAACAATCAAAACATATTTAAGAAATGTATGCCATAATTTAGGACAGAGGAAGTATTTATAAAATAGAAACCATCTATTGGAAATGTAAAATAATTGCACGTTAAATATAATCAATACCAGCGCAGCATTTTGTAATGCCTTTAGTAGCGACGAAAGATTATTTTTACATAAGCGTGTTAGTAAAATTAAAAATAAGATTTTAGCAGTATTTTATTCCTTACATAAATTAATCATTAATTTGCAATTCGTGTAAAAACACGTTAGCAAAAACGGCACACAAACGATTCTTCACACTCTTATCGTTCGAATGCAAGTGCAATATGCATTTCAATACAAAAATATCGGACTGCTGACAACTGCGCTTGTCTTGAAACTGGCGAGTTTCTGTTATCCTGGTAGTCGGATGCACCGATTTTGCTTACGTCACCAAGAGTGCAAACTGCACTGTGGGGCCGTAGTAAGTCGGCTTCCTGTGCATGTGCAACAATACGACCGCGTCGAGTCACTTTTATGCATCTTTATCTATGCCTGCATGTTGTTCCGTAATTTCTGCTGCGTTTCAAAAATTCTAGACATGTGGTTAGAAATTAAATAAAGTATTTTTCGTTTTATGATAATGTAACACATACAGAATTAATTAAATAAATAAATATTCTTGATAAATGTTAAAAAATGCTATTTATAGGTTTTCAGAATATTAAATAATAACACTATCGCGCGCGTACTAGTTAATTTATGTTTAATACTAAAATACGTAATATTATCCATAAATAAAAAGAAATCTCAATTCACAACGTATACAGAAATAAGAAAACACCCTAATCACAATATATATCAATAAATACTATATACGTATTTCGGCAACTAAGTTGCCATCTTCAGTGGAATAACCTTAAAAACTGAAAAATGTTAAACGTAGCGTTTTTGGCTAAGGTAAACCTTAGAAGATATGCTCTTCACCAAATCGCCAGTGGGATAACACTAAATTCATAACATCGAAATAACACTTATATACTACTTAAACCTAGCGTGAAATTAAGGGAACCGTGAAGCGTGAATACATGAAGCGTAAAAAAAAAATTTAATGCTATTGTCACAATAAGGCATGCAAACTGGACTGAGGGATTGGTCCATTGTCAGAATTCATTAGTTTATTCTTATTTCTATATACAGAGAATTTCACTTAAGATGCAATATATAAACATGTATAGGTTTTTTATTTCCATAGAAACTAGGTAATACATTCTTACATTGTCCCACGTAAAATGCAACATATCAATATAATTTGACATTAGTTAAGTCAAAAATAGCAGTATTTCTATTTCGATATTAGCTTAGTATCAATCTTAAATGATATACACAAAGGAAGAGAGAACTCAGTGAGTGACATGGTATCTTTCGGGATTCAATTCAATAAACGATATTTATCGGAAATGTAGTTTTAATCCTAAAACACTAAATTGAATTAAATAGGCTTTACTGTCAATAATTTGACAAAACAACCATGACAGATATCATATCGATCATAACTATTACATATTGCATTTTATGTGGGACTGTGCAAGTGCATAGTATTTTCGTATCCATGGTTACTACATTCATATATTGCAAGTTACATGAAATTCTCTGTATATATATATATATATATATATATATATATATATATATATATATATATATAAGAACAAAATAATATATATATACAGGGTGTCCAGAAACTCTACTGACAAACGAAGACCGGAGATTCCTCTGATAATTTTAAGACAATTAAACCCAAATTCACCTAGTTCGAAAATGCTTCCTAAGGGAGCTAGAGTTGTTTGAAGATGGCGCCTTGTATTTATTTTTTTTTAAATTCCCCCAGAACGCTTCTATTTAGAAAAACAAAAACTGGTATGCTTATTTATCCTCCAGAGATGAATCGATTCCATCAATTGCGAATTTCTAGTACCGGTCATAGGCGTCCGTTTTGGGTAGGTCAACGGTTATTTTAAGGCATAACTTTTTTGTCTTTAACTTTTAAGCATTTGTGACACTAGATTATTAAATTTTCAGATATTCCAGTACTAAAATATACTCTTACTTTAAGTCGGTAGGATACACCGTTTTCTAGAAAAATCGATTTGTAAATTTTTCGTTTTTTCTTCATTAAAGTTCAATTTATTATGTACCTACTTATTTTTAGCGACAAAGTTGGCTTGAACTATCAAGGCATTAATGAAAATTAATTTAATAAATTAAAAACAAATTATTTATTACAATGAAACGAAACTAACAAAAAAAGAACATGTATCAAAGGTAGATTGTTACAAAAGTTGCTTGATGTGATGACCATTAGTCTCTATGCATAAGTTTACCCGTTTGCTTAGAGAACGCCGAATTCTTGCAAATATTCCAAAGTTATTTCTAAATTCGTTGCAAGCATCTTGTATCCTTAGCCAGAGTTGTGCGCGATTTTGTATCGGAACGGAATAAACAAATGCTTTTATGTATCCCCAAACACAATAATCGCAAGGATTCAAATCCGGCGACCTTGCTGGCCAAGCAACTGGACCGCCTCTTCCAATCCAATGGTCTTCGTAGTTATTATCTAGAAAGTCTCGTACATTCCTGCTAAAGTGGGCCGGACAGCCGTCCTGTAGAAACCATAAGTTTTGCCGAATATTTAAACGCACCTCATCTAACAAATCAGGTAAAATATTTTGCAGGAAATGTAAGTAATCAGCACCATTTAAACGAGCAGGTAATTCCACAGGTCCAAGTAGATAATCGTCAACTACTCCTATCCAGACGTTTATGCTAAACCTATGCTGATGCTTAAATTCTTGAACAACGTGGGGATTGTCACCAACGTACGAATAATAATGTGCATTGTGTACATTAAAAATTCCATTTTTTGAGAATGTAGCTTCGTCACCAAACAAAATGTTCCTGAAGAAATCTTCATCTTGATTTTTCTGATTTTGTAGCCATCTAGCGAATTCTACGCGAGCAGCAAAATCTCCTTCTAGCAGTGCTTGCACCTTTGTAAAATGAAAAGGATATAAATTTTCTTTGTGTAAGATATTTCCTACGGAGGATTTTGAAATTGTGGGGTACATGGCAGATAGTCTTCGAACGCTAATTTCTGGATTTTCCTCAACTTCCATTAAAATAACATCTTCATGTTCTGCTGTTACATCATTATGTCTCCCTGTTTCATTATTTTTTGGGACCACTGAACCTGTTTCTCTTAATCGTTGATGAAGAGCTGTAAATGTTGAGTGAGTGGGATGCTGACGATTGGGAAATTTTTCAGCGTATCTACGTTGCGCCGCTCGAGCGTTACACCTCATTTCGCCATAAACTAAATGCATATCGGCGTATTCCTCATTAGTAAAAACCATTTTTTTTTAAATTGAAATCGTTGTGTTTGAATAACACAAAGTAAAAAATGAAAAGATAAACTTCGCGAACTGACAACAATTTGACAATGAAAAACGTAGGTTTTACTTCTGTTGGTAGTTCAGAGCTAACTATTGCAAAAAATAAAAAATTGAACTTTAATGAAGAAAAAACGAAAAATTTACAAATCTATTTTTCTAGAAAACGGTGTATCCTACCGACTTAAAGTAAGAGTACCTTTTAGTACTGGAATCCCTGAAAATTTAATAATCTAGTGTCACAAATGCTTAAAAGTTAAAGACAAAAAAGTTATGCCTTAAAATAACCGTTAACCTACCCAAAAGGGACGCCTATGACCGGTACTAGAAATTCGCAATTGATGGAATCGATTCATCTCTGGAGGATAAATAAGCATACCAGTTTTTGTTTTTCTAAATAAAAGCGTTCTGGAGGAATTTAAAAAAAAATAAATACAAGGCGCCATCTTCAAAGAACTCTAGCTCCCTTAGGAAGCATTTTCGGACTAGGTGAATGTGGGCTTAATTGTCTTAAAATTATCTGAAGAAACTCCGGTCTTCGTTTGTCAGGAGAGTTTCTGGACAGCCTGTATATAAGAAATAAGAATAAATTAATGAATTCTGACAATGGACCAATCCCTTAGTCCAGTTTGTATGCCTTATTGTGACAATAGCATTAAATTTTTTTTTTACGCTTCATGTATTCACGCTTCACGGTTCCATTAATTTCACGCTAGGTTTAAGTAGTATATAAGTGTTATTTCGATGTTAGGAATTTAGTGTTATCCCACTGGCGATTTGGTGAAGAGCATATCTTCTAAGGTTTACCTTAGCCAAAAACGCTACGTTTAACATTTTTCAGTTTTTGAGTTTATTCTACTGAAGATGGCAACTTAGTTGCCGAAATACGTATATAGTATTTATTGATATATATTGTGGTTAGGGTGTTTTCCCCAATTTCTGTTTCAGATTACAAGCCACAGTCTTCACCAATTTCGGATCACAACGTATACAAGTCAATTTAATTTGAAGTTTGTTATTAGACTGTATAAGTAAATACTAAATCCTCTTACCAAATTAATATTCATATCTTATATTTCGACAAATAAGCTGTCATCTTAAGTAGGATGTAACAAGAGTGTTGAACAAGAGGCACCTAACCCATAAAGTCACAAATTTAGGTCACTGACCCCTCTTCAATAAATAACACTCGTGTCCTCTTACGCCCTATCGTTTATCTATTTTGAAAAGTCATACAAGAAGGTATATGGAACTGGATCCGTATTCGCGTTGTAAATGTTATTTTCGTTTTTAATAATAAAAAAAAACAACAATACCTCGCATAGTCCGGCTTCGAACAGTCCGGATTTACTATAGTCCGGTTAAAAATTAAAAAAAATTTAAAGTTATGCGATATGAAATTTAATTTTTTCTGGGGTTCCCCGTTGTGTATGTATGTACCTAGACTGTATGAGAATGTAAACTCCGTATAAAGTTTCGGTGGTTCCCCTTTCAACGCCGTAATGTATAAACTATGAAGTCGTACATATATTGGATGTAGTGTGCTCATAAACAGTGGATGTTCTATTAGTTATCGATGTGTAAATCTACAGTAAAATTTATTTGTGATACAAAATTAGATAGATCTGAATTCCATTAAAATTAAAATGAGTGCAACAAGAAAACGTGAAAGTGATTCTGCCATCAAAAAACGTAAATGGCTTACTTTAGAACAAAAGCTCGATATAATCAAGCTTCACGAAGAAAGTGCATCCTTTGCTAAAATAAGCCGTGACAAAGGAATGGATGAGTCATAATTTCGAAAACTTATCAAAAAAAAAAGATCAATACAAATCGCAAGGTATGGCTACGGCTTCTTATTTGTCAAGAAAAGTGACTAAAACAAGAAGCGCTCGAATGGTAAATATGGAACGACTATTATCCATATGGATCGAAGACTTAAATCAAAAGCGAGTTCCGCTTAGTCAAATGGAAATTCAAACCAAAGCACTAAGTCTTTACAACGACAAGACTACCGATGAAGTAGAAGGCGAAGGTCAGGAAACAAAGATATTTTACAAATAGTAAATTAAAAGCGTGTTTTCAAATTTCATGTTAATGTCAAGGTATTGATTTGTAAAAATTTATATTTTGTAAATTCAAAGTTTTGGTATAAGCGTATAATTTCAAGTGAATGGATTAAGAAAATTTATAAGAGTCGAAAAGGATAATTTTAGTGAAAGAAGAAAAGAATGGAGGTTTTAAAAGTATCAATAAAAGTAAATGGATTATTAAAGACAACCAAAAATACGATAAAAATGCTATTTAAAGTCAAAAATATTGGAGAGAAAAAGGCACGAAAGATAATTTCATGGCAAAATAAAATTTTTGACAGGAATGTGACAGGGGAATTAGGACAAGACCTTTGATTATTTTATACGGGTTTTTAAAAATATGTGATATGTCATAAATGTCATAATCATTTAATTTAAATCAATTAATAAAAATAGAGGTTGGTAAATAAAAAGAAGTTTAAATTGTACAATTATAAGATAATAAATTCAATTTTCGTGAAAAGAACGACAATCCTGAGATAATATAGTTTTAAAAGTTAACTCAAAATAAATTTGATATTTAATTACATATGTGTGAAATTTCATAATACTTTTGATAACCAGCGAAGGGCGTATTTCGTGGTGTAATTATAATTGTAACAATATATATGAATACAACGGACGTTCTCTTAATTTTGAGTGAGTCTAATTAATGTAGTGAAATATTTCCTATTACAGTCGGTGCATTCGAAGAAACCAGGTTTTAAAACATTCAGTATTTCATCCACTTGATGAAGCCATTGTTATGGCGAAACAATATTGTAAGTGGTATTTACAATAAAATAATTTTTGAAACTAGAAGTTTAATTACATACTTATTTCTTAGCGTTATAATGAAGTTTCAACAAGTATCTCCTTCGTCAATTAACTATTTAAAACATGTTTTTGGAGGTACAGTATCCGCCAGAATAAACAGTACTGAAAATAAAAATATTTACTTTTTATTTTTTTTTAGTGTAAATGTTTAAAATATTCGCCATTACGACGCAAATTAGCTTCATATCGATTTTGTAAGTCACTAAACATATTTATAAAAAGTGCTTGATGTAACTGATGGAAAAATGTTTGTATTCCTTCGCGTAGTTCTGCAATATTCTCTGGTGAATTTTCTAAGCAAAATATTTTGTCTTTCAAACTCCAAATGTATGGATCAAGTAGCGTCAGATCCGGTAAATGAGAAGGATATTCGAAGCTTATTCTTCGGGAAATTATTCGGTCATCAAAATGCTGACGGAGCAAGTGTAGGATACGCGCAGCTGTATGGCTCGTTGCACCATCTTGTTGAAACCATTGTGTGCACACCAATAGATTTCGTGCACGGCAAAAGATATGTAGATCTCTCACAAAAGATACAATAATGTTCTCTCTGTAACGGTCTTGGTTTACAGTAAGTAGATTCTGATTATTGTCTTGAACGAAATGTGGAGCAATTATCCCATGACCAGAAACCGCGGACCAAATGATAAATCGAACACTGGAGTGGTTTCTCTACAATAACATCAGGACGTTCAAGTTCGAGGAATCGAGTTGTTTGTCGATTAATATAGCCGTTAAGATGAACGTGACTCTCGTCTGAAAACCATTTGTTTTCAAGAAATTGGGAGCCCGTAAATTAAGCTCAATATGCGATCACAACAAATTTCCCTTGCACGTTTTTTCGCGACATTTAGTCGTTGTCCAATTTGAATACGGTATGGATAACCACCAATTGATTTGAACAGCCGATGTGTAGATGTTTCACTGATATTGAGTTTACATTCAGTTCTTACAAGGCTTCTTTGCGGTGAATTCACAATTTGGTCAAAGACACGTTCTGCGTTTTCGTTGGTACACACTGTTTTTCGACGACTTGAAGAGTGCCACGAAATTTCGCAACAACAGCTAATAACACACTTTTACTGGGGGCTACTTTATTAAACTGTTGTCGGTATTTTACTGACACCTGCTATAACTTTCGACCTTCATTGCGACCATTTCCGTATGAGCGAAAATAATGTTCTACCAAGAACACTTGGCAACATATGGCAACTAATGACAATTAAGTCAACATTTATTTGCTAAAAGTGCCATGTATTCCCAGAAAAAGCTGTGAACTAGTTTATTGCAAAATGCCATAATAGGGCAGAAGAACGGTAAATATACTTCATGTGTTTGAGTCTTTAAGGAAATAAGAGTTGTCGATTCTAGACCCCAAAAATAGTTAAAAAAAATCTTATAAATAATGGCAAAAAATTGTTTATTTTACCTGATTTCTAAGATTTTTTGGGAGTCTTTTTGGGATCTGGAATCCACAACTTTTATCAGCTTGTCACCTTCTTGTTCATCACACTCATTTGCTTAAAGATTCAAATACCTACATGAAGTAGGTATATTTACCTTGTTTCTGTCACATCGAGGCATTTTACATTAAACTAACGTATGATCAAAAAGTCTTTGGATCGTGATAGCCGTGAAACGTAAAGCTATCTATAAAATTATTTACTTCTGTGATTCATTACCTTGAAGTACGCATAAGTCACAAATAAAATAGATTTTAGGTTATGGTATTTATTTACATTTTATGTATGTTATATTTAATAACATTTATAGAGATTACATAATGGATTTATAAATAAACTAAGTTTTAATAACTAATAAAAAAAAAGGCTCATTACAGTTAAGAAAAGAACTCCCACAATGAAACAATAACATTCAGGTAGGTACACTTTTACAATAAAAAATTATAGGAGATGTTGAAAATGTCTTCCCTGTTCTTGAATACACCGGTTAGCACGTCGGCCCATGTTATTAAAAACTTTAATTAAAAGATCAGGTGTTACTGTGAGACAGTTTTCAACAATACGTTCTTGTAATTCATCTAAAGTGTGAACTGTAGTTTTAAAAATGTTATTCTTATGCAATGGGAATAAGAGGTAGTCTAAAGGACTCTAATCACGAGACCTAGGTGGGTAACGTCCGTCTGATATTAACCTTTCATCATAAAATTGACGAAAATATTCCATGGATACTCGAGCAACATGCGGTCTCGCGTTATCTTGCTGAAAGTATCCATTATGAAGTTCATCATCGTGCAATTGATTGATAAAAGGATCAAGTATTTGTTTTATATATCGTATAATCAAAAAGTCTCTGGATCGCTATTGCCGTGGAATTTACGAGATATCTATGAAATTATTTATTTCAATTAGTTTTGACATTTACATGACAACTTTTAAGTCAGCTAGCTATAAAATGTACATAAAATGCAACTAATTACCATAACCTAAAATCTATTTTATTTGTAACATATGTGTACTTTAAACTACAGAAGTAAATAATTCTATAGATGGTTTTTACACTTCATGGCTATCGCGATCCAAAGACTTTTTGATCATACGTTAGTTAC
The DNA here is from genome assembly GCA_935421215.2 of Melolontha melolontha. Taxonomy (NCBI): domain Eukaryota; kingdom Metazoa; phylum Arthropoda; class Insecta; order Coleoptera; family Scarabaeidae; genus Melolontha; species Melolontha melolontha. Next base: position 206,626,596 of record OW285235.1, read on the forward strand.
CTCATTGCCATTAAGAAAGCATCTTTCGTATATTGAACGTTTTGCTAGGAAATAATTGGTGATATAACATTATGAGGATTGTGATGTATTGCGTATTGGAAAACGAGTAATGTTCTTTATAACATTTACAAACTACGTGTTTTTAATTACAGCTATGCAGTCACATGTTGAGTTCTAATTTTAAGAAACATAATTCATTCCCGCCGTGAATTTTTACGACTGAACGTAATCGAATGTTACATTAAAAATGCGACTAGTACGTACAGCATGGTTGAAAGAAAGTGTTAGTTTATGCACTATTTTAAGCAATTATTGCTACTTTTATTTCATGTAATATAAACACTGTTTCTCTCATTTTACACACACACACGTTTTAATAAAGTTCTTTATCAAAACCTGTATAATAATATGTAAATATTAATATACCCTGTTTTTATTGAAATAGCATTGGCTGTTTGGAATAATAAAATATTTAAATTCATAAGTTTCAAATAAATAGTGAATTAGTATTTCTAAATACTTTCCTTACAAATATATTTCAAAGATCTGTGGTGTTATCATACAATCAGTATTCAATTATACGAAAGAAATATTGACGTCAATTGAGTCATCGCGATTTGAATGACTTTCTATGTTATTCGAAGTATATATCTTAGTGATTATAAGATAAAATAATATTTTATCGCGACTCGATCAACTACTAATTGCCTGATTTATATGCAGGATAGTGTTTTTTGGGGAAGTATAGCTTCTCTGTTTAAGTGTAACGTAAACATATTTTTTCAATTTTGCGTAATAATATTGACAGTTTTATATGTGGAATGTGCCCTACAAGAAAGATATCATTAAGTTTGGGCTAACGTACTATGATGTTCCAGGTTCAATTGCTTGCAGTCGCAGCCTGCGCCGAGGAAATTCTGGAAGTTGGCAAACAAAAAAATGAACAGTCTCTCTTTGGAGAGGCATCCACGTATACCTATGCTTTTAAACTAAATATGCAAACTAAAATTACGTCAACTTACCCCTCTTAAGAAAACGGCAACACCACGTTTATTCTCTATTTTGTCTTCCTATAAAAATATAAACCACTCTTCAAATTCTTTATTGTTCATGCATTTAATTAACTTTAAATGCAAATTATATAATTCTAATTATAATTTACTACTGTTACTCTACACATATTTCATTTCTAAGTTCAACCATTTCAATTTTGCATATGAAATGACTAAAGACGGCAGACTATGTGCCAGACAAACAAGAATCATTTCACCATGTGTACTAAATATTATTTTGGATACTATAATATAAATATGTTTTGAAGGTGGATCTGTTATTGGCAATAATACCACTTTTTCTTTAGAATAAATGTTTCGTTCATTATTAGAAATACAAAATAATGTTTTTTTTTTTATTTTGATTTAGAACTGTAATATATATGTTCAAATTCTGTTATCTCTTTGATAAATGCATGTATGGAAATATTTATGAATCTAAATATAAACTATAACTATAACTACGTTACTATAACTATAATATATGTTTTTCTGCTCCGATATGTAAACAAAGCGAGAGGAATGAAAAATAATATCTAGTACAGATGGTGAAATGATTCTTGTCACCATACACCGGGCACATAGTCTGCCGTCTTTAGAAATGGCTATCGTAATTTCTACAATTTGTCGTTACATTTACGTTCATGAATTTAGGAAAAACATTGTTAAATTTACACCGTTTCAAAAAATTCATATCTGCACTTATAAGCTTAACTTTAATATATAACTTATGAAATCTAGTAAACTCCTTTGACCGGGAAGTCATTGTGTTAAGTAAAAACTCAAAAAGGTATAAAACTCTTTACCACAATTAATAATCGTAATCTAAATACGTATTTCGAGAACTAAGATGTCATCATCAGCAGGTAAAACTTAATCACGCACAACTTTGTACGGGGTCCAAGTATACACTGACTTTAAAATAAATACACACGGACGCCGTGTAAAGTTGTGCGCGATTCTATGTGCTATGTGGTTTTGCCTACTGATGATGACAACTTAGTTGTCGAAATATGTATTTAGGATACGATTATTAATTGCGGTAAGGGGTTTTATACCTTTTATTTTGAGAAAAAATATCAACATAATCCCTGATAGCCAGCCGTCTATGAAAGCAATTATGAATCCATCTACCAGGTCTAAACTGGTGAAACATTGTAAGCAGGTCCTCAATAGACTGGCACAAGATAATACTGCGCCATTGATATGGGTGTTAGGATATGAGGAGATTAAAGACAATGAGAATGAGAAGGCAACGAAAATTGGTTCCGAACCCAACCTGTTCAACAAGAACATGCTCCAATATCCATGTGCTAGGTCGGTTTAATAGTACTCTTTTCAAAATCTTATAACGTGAATTTAATAATGCCATTGGACAAGAGCTTTCAGTCATGTTCTTGACTTTGTTCGGTTTGAGGACTGCAATTATTTTGAACATCTAGAACTCTGCTAGGATATCAATAGTATGTCCGAGTGGAATTTACTCATTCATATCCTTGTCTGTTTTCCACTGCTTCAAAAGCTGAACAATCAACTGTCGTATCCATATCACATACAACGGATACAGGCACTTTTGACAATGGATACAATAGAAAATCGCACTAAATCCTCAATTTTTCATAATAATCACACATGGGCCGAAGAAAACCTATACGACACATTGAAAACCCGTCATCGACATCAATTCTCTGTTAATGTGAAGGCCGGAATTGTTGGAGATCACTTGATAGGTTCATATTTTTGGCCAATGAGGTTAAATGGAGAAGTATAGCGCCGCTTTCTTGAAGAGGAACTACCACTACTGTTGCAAGAAGTCCCGTTGCAATGAATATTACAAATATATTTATGCACGATGGTGCTCTAACACATTTCAATTTAGTCGTTCATGAGTTTTATATATATATATTGATATATTGCGCTGAGATAGGCCTCTACGTTGGGCTAGCCAATTGATATATGACGCACCCTGCCTGCGGTGAGAGAATGAAATGTTAATGAAATAAAAGTGTAAGATAAAAATTATGTATTTGAAAAGATTAGTTGGGCGCCTTAATTTATAAAATCTCACCTCAGACTGCGCTATCTTTATCTCAAATAACCAACTAGTCGGAAAGCAAGAAACTATATAAAAAAACAACTTTACTAAATGGGTGATCTCAGGCTCGTCGTGAATTTTAGGTTGTTGCTTCCATAAATGAATAATATTAATGTTGACGCTTAATTAAATAACTCCTACAAACAAATATAAACAAATAAAAGATTTATGTAAATTAAAAATATGATATTTATTAAATTAAAGGAAACTGTAAAAATATAACGTATTACAAATGTAATATTACCGAAACTGTATATACGCATAAACAACAAGGTGTTACTAATGTGAAAAGAGGTTATGTGTGTTAGACTAATAAATAATATGAATATAAATGTGAATAACCTTATTACAATAATGGTGAGTACCCTTTTATTGCTATATCTAAGTTTTAAATAGCTTGTTTAATTAAATATCAAAATCAGGACAGGATGTGATAGATCAGGTAAATAATTCGAGAATATTGTTAAATAAAAGTTTAAAGAATTTAATTTTTGGAAAAATAGATAAATATTATCTGAAAACCTGTTATAATAATGATCCTGATGTATGTTTGTAGATCGTATGTATAAATTGGGAAGATTCTCGGCGATCCGAAAATGTTCGGGTGCAGTACAAAACGATGGCGGCGTGGGTGGCTGTTTACGAAGACGCTATCGAAGATTTTCTTCGGACTTCGTCTCCGGTGCCTAATTACTCCCTGCGCTCGTTTCTGGCTGTAGGATTTCAGGTATCGTTGCAGATGTACGTTAGACTATTATGTTAATGTTCGGCGATGGATTCTTGAATATTTTTCTTTTGATTTTCTATCGTTTTCGGTGGAACTACGTCTGTGACGCTATGTTGTTTGAAAGTTCGTTATTACCGAAAATTCTTGTAGTAATTCGCTTGTCGATCGAGTTAATTAATATTCTGGATACTTTTAATAACTTTTAGATGAATTTATAATTTAAATTTATGTTTTTTTTTTAAAGATTTCTAAGGCTTGGTCTAAAAAGATGCGTCTATTCATTTTTAAAATTCAAGGATCGAATATCCCGATAGCACTTGTCTGAATATTACCAAACACGCTATCTATTGATATCAAAAGTCTCGATGATTTACCCTTTTAACAATTTTATATAAAAGAATTTGATTAATTTTGATTATCTAACTGATTTTAAAAATTATATAATAAATTACCAAGTTAGGTTAAGATAGATTTGAATGATACAAATCGCATACTGCGCATGATAAATGTAAACATAGCGAGATGTCAATTTGAAGGCGTGTCTTACTAGCGTCGATATAATACAGAGATGCATATGGATTTGAATATGTTTTTCGCGCTAATATTTGAAAATTTGAATATGATATAATAAAAGTAAATAATGAAAGGAAAATAAATATAGAAATTTTAAGAATGAAATGCTCGTTATAAAAATACATATGCACTTCGATACTACTAAGACTTAATAATATTATTTATATAACCATTATATTATAACCCTTTTTCACTTTGTATGTCTTATTCTTCCTATTTTAGATGCAGCTCTATATGAATAACTTGTATCACTACAATATATATATATACAGGTGAGTTGTGAGGATCGTACCAAACTCCGGGAGTGTATAGTACTCATAAAAATATTTAAATGAAACCCATATCTTGTTAACTGATCTTCAGTTGTTTTCAAGTTATAGCATCATAACAATATTTACGAACTTAACATGCTTTAATGAATTCGTCTTAAATAATATACTAATATCTTTGTATTGACACCCCTATAAAAAACAAAGTTTAGTAAAGTTCTTCATGAAAAGTTATTTACTGTTTTCTATTATCATCTGTAATAAAAAACAGTAAATAACTTTTCACGATTATTACAAAATGTCAAACACTTATACAAATCATGAATATGCAAATATGGTTTTCATTCACGGTTATTGCAATTGAAGCGCTAGAGTTGCCGTTGAAGAATATCAGCTACGGTTTCCACATTTGAGAACTCCGGATAAAAATGTAGAGCTAAACAAACTGTGCGAGTCCGGAATGCTACCCAGTGCTAGGATTACATTCGAACGTGCAACTCTACAAGATTTGGATGAAGTAGAAAATATTCTGAGCTTAGTAGAAGATGATCCAACTGCTAGTTTAAGATGAATTGGCATTCAACTGGGCATTCATAAAAAAAGAGTAATAGATACACTACTTCAGCATGGATTATGTCCGTATCATTTGCAGCATGCAACACTTCATCAGGAGGATTATGCTAGCCGTATGAGATTTTGTCGGTGGATAAATAATAACCATAGAGTTGTATCGCGCATACTTTTTACCAATGAGGTGTCATTCAATCGTGATGGCATTAATAATACTCGTAACTCCCATGTATTGTCAGAGGACAATCCCCATGCAATTGTCGAAAATAGTTTTCAGCGCAAGTTTTCAGTAAAGGTATGGTGTGGAATGGTTGATAGTTATTTGATTGGCCCACACATTTTTGAGAATCGCTTGACAGGAGAGAACTACTTGACTTTTTTGCAAAATGAATTACCAACACTACTAGAGAATGTTTCATTAAATATCAGAATGGGAATGTATTTTCAGCACGATGGAGCACCAGCACATTTCACTCATCAGGTTAGGCAGTATTTGGACCAAAGATTTCCATGGGTTTGGATTGTTAGCGGTGGTCCTATTAATTGGTCTCCGAGATCTCCAGACCTATTGTTTATGGGACTGGCTCAAAAATGGGGTGAATAAAGTGAAGGTCGATAATGAAGATGCATTAGTCCACCGTATATGGCATATATGCCACAGCCGATATCAATACATGAAGGAATCAGAAGAGCAACGGGCGCCCTTCTTAAACTATCAATTAAATATTTAGAGGCCTATGTCAAATTTTCGAAAATTTATTATAATAACTGTAATAATAAGATTAAAACATGTTAAGTTTGTAAATAGTGTTATAATGCTACAACTTGAAAACAAATGAAGATCGGTTAAGAAGATATGGGTTTCTTTTAAATATTTTTAAGAGTATAATAATACACTCCCGGAATTTAGTGCGATCTTCACAACTCACCCTATATATATATATATATAATTCTAGAAAATTTCTTCAACGTACTAATATAAATTCACTACTATTTGGGCTATCGGTCTGTTTTAATTAAAACGGAAATGTTCTTACTCAATATTTCGACAATATATTTATGACTTCATCAGGAGTAGCTATAAAATTGCAATATCTACTTTACTTTTATACTAAATCGGCAGTCTTACTAATTGTTGTACACATAATTGTCACTAGCAACTTACAAATAACACATGAACATTACATTCTTAGCCAACCAACTACAATTGTAAAATTTCAACCTGACGTTTTTCACCCCCATGTCTGTATAACTTTAAGTGAAAAAAAAAAACAAATCTCTCTTAATTTTTTCGTTGGGTCCTTATCCGGTTGTAAAAAATGGGGTGGTAAGAAAAAAGGCCCACCTAAACGCTGAAAGTTTAGCAAGTAAAATTCCATGATCTATTTGATCAAAGGCACTACTAAAGACAGTATAAGCGACATCTACTTGGCCACATGCATCAAGGTGTTCACTAATAAATTGACATATGTTTACAAGATTTGTTACATAGATCGTTCGCGGACAGAAATATAGTAATAGCTTTTTGGTAAGATATTACGCTGATTGGTTACAAAGAACAGAATAAAGGGTTCTTGTTATGCTCAAATTTTATATAAGCTAATACATAATATACATTACCATAATATACTTATCAAACACATAATATGAAACGGAAGGATATATGGAGACTGTCTAAAGGTGCGTCTCTGCTTTGCGATAATGTGCTCATATCTAGTGCTGCACAGTTTGCCATTCAAAAGTAAATTATAGAAGAATTTGTCGCATTTGCTTTAGATATTTGCAAAAGCCCTTTGAGGAAGAAGGTTTTAAGTTTGTAATGAAGTAATTCCACACGTGAACAATCATTTCAAAAATGTTGCCTCTTTATTACATTGGCATTAAAAAACTGATTGATCGTTGAACTAAACTTATTTTAGTTAATAGTAGTTACTAGAGAACGGATGCAATTTCCATAAAACGCATTCGGCAATTGGAATTGTGTATAACGTCGCTCAGTACATCCCGGCGTAATTCAATGAAGTATTTGTTTGACTTACTCGGCCACCTGGTCCCGCAGCGATAACAATGGACAACCCAGCTATTGTATTCGGAGAATATAGTGTTTTCAGTGGTGTCGTGTACGTAGATAAAATAAATAAGTTTATCGTATTTCGTAAGAGAAATAGCACGTACATTCCTTTTCTTTTCATTTAAGAAACATCTTCCAATTATTTTCACGTAAGTGTGCATAAAATTTCGTTATTTAATGTCGTTTATTTGGATCTAGAATATTCTTACTTTTTCAGACAATGGAAGAGCGTCGAGAATGGCATCGTGAAACAATGGCGAATTGGATTGGGGGCCATACTGATTGTATGTACATTGCCAGTGATTCCGAAATTTATTGTGAAGTGTGTGAAACGTTATTGAAAAATTCCAATAAATCAACCGTAAAACGTCACGTAGGATCGTTAAAGCACGAAAAAAAAATTGAACCCGTTGGAATCTGACAATTTTAACGAAGAGCTCTGTGAAACTTTTATGGCAGCTAATATTCCATTATTTAAATTGAACAATCCAATTTTGAAGACATTTCAAAAATATACTGGTCGAAATGTTCCTGATGAATCAACTTTACGCAAATATTATGTTTCTAGGTGCTATACGAGAACAGTAGAACGCATTAGAAGCCATCTTTTAAATCAATACATACGCAGACTATTGAAGAAAACATATCCTAATATGCTGCATATTACTTGTGTAGCACATGCTCTCCACAGAATCTGTGAATATATCAGAGACACTTTTTCGGAAGTTGATAAACTTGTATCAGCTTTTAAAAAAGTTATCAGAAAAGCACCATTGAGAGTAGCTCTTTTCAGGGAAAAATTTCCATCTCTGTCACTGCCTCTCACTCCAGTAATAACTAGATGGGGAACATGGCTGGAAGCTACTAGTTATTCTGCTGAGAATTTCGATAGTCTAAAACATTTCGTAACACTGCTAAAGGAGGATGCTAGAAGTATTGGTGAGTGCAAGGAGCTCACACAAATCCCAAATTAAAAAATCAGTTGTACATTCTTCACGAACACTTTGGAAAATTGCCAAAACTAATCACTTATTTTGAAAATCGAAATCTCAAATTAAATGACGGATTAACCACATTAGATGTGGCTGTTAATAATTTGAAAAGTATTCCAAGTGACTTCGGATGTGGCCTTCGGCAAAAGTTTGAAGCAATTCTTAATAGAAATCCAGATTTAATTACATTGCAGCAATTATGTATGGAGACAATTCTACAAAATCTAACGGCTAAATATGAACAAATAAAAGAATATTTCCAGTATGCACCTATAACCAGTTGCGATGAAGAAAGGACATTTTCTATTTATAAGGATGTACTTAATTCAAAGAGAACAAAATTGACAGAAGAAAACCTTGAGAAACTATTGCTAATCAATATTAATACTCCTTTACTCAACTTGAGCGACAAAATGAACAAATAAAAATGTTCCAATTATAGAAATAAAATTAAAAACTTTAAAAATACAACTTTTCAACAAATACATATGTATTTCGTAATTTTATAGATCACCACCCGTTTGTTTTCCAATTATATAAATAAAATTAAAAACTTTATAAATACAACTTTTCAACAAATAAATTAGATCACCACCCGTTCGTTTTCCAATTATATAAATCAAATTAAATATTTTAGAAATACAGCCTTTCGCCAGTACTGCACTGGGCTTTGCGTCATGTGGTAAGCGTGTCCGTTCTCTAGTAGTTACATTTAAAAGTAATAAAAATTTGTTATTTTATTTCACGTGCTTCCTATTCGGAATGTATATGGATAAGTTTAAAGTATATACAAACATAATAGCAATGCAAAATAATTTTCCTGGTGTCATTAATAGAGATTTAGAAAAAAAGTAACAATTTATTTATGATATATATGTATATACTTGTAATTCCAAATCCTTATCTGAAAATATTATATTATTGAAAAATAGAATAATACTCTGCAGATATACAATTAGGTTTCGATAAGATAGAGATAAGTTCGTACTCTCATAGAACGGCAATCGCAGACATGTTTCTCTGTATAGATATAATTATCACCACACCCATATATGATCTCACGATTTTCTTGTTTTATTGTAATGACCCTAATAATATCTGAAATTATCGTAGACGTATATAATACATATTCATGAAAATTTATATGAAATTACCTTTCTTACTATTATTGGCACATACGAAGGTTAAATTTGAATACAACTTCTTTAACCTTTATGTGGAAGGGTACCCGGGCCTTTGTCAGATTTAGATATTAATATTTTTTGTGTTTGAACTTGCTGAGCTTGGAAATTCTGTGACATCTCTAAACTTGTTTTATATTACATTTTATTATATATACTTCGTTATTTAGATTTAATTTTTAACGAAAAAATGGCATCCGAAATTATTACAACCTCTAAGACCGGTATGGGTACCTCCATTTAAAATTACATATGGATGGATGTGAAAGAACAAAAGTAGCATTTTTACATTTTTTTATTTATATATGTTATAAAATAGATGTATAAAAAGAACGAAAATAAATAATAATAGGATTAAACCGCCTGTTGGTTACAGGTATCGCATACGGCCTTAGTGACAGAATGCTCATTACAAACTGGTTTTGAACAAGAATTACATGCTTTTCGCGTTTTTCTTTGTCTGTGATTCAATTCCCGGCAAATGTTTTCCAACTACCAAAATACGCCCAGAAGTATCTCGAGATGATTGATCTCTGACTGCTGTAACGACTGGTTGTGTAATTTGGCGTCCTAGAACCATTTCTAGTGATGTACGTGTAAAATGATTGCCAAAAACTCTTGGAATACTGCTTCGAGTTAGTACAGCAGACATGCATAACTCGTTTGCAAGATCTTTCAAAAATCTCCGTCGTCGGTCGGTTGATGTAGGCCTAGGATTGTGCTCCGTGTAAATTATGTATGCACTCAGTGCAGCAAGGTCGACCATATTGTAAAAAAATGCTAGGGGCCAACGATTTGTTCTACGCTTTACTGTATACTGTCATAACATTTTATCCATCGTGTCGACGCCGCCTTTGGTTTTATTATAACATTTAATAATTTCGGATTTTGCAGTACCAGTATGTTCTACTTTGCCTGTTGTATGCATTGATGATAATAGGATGACAGATTTGTTCTTTTTGGGAACATACGAACATATAGTTGCTCTTTTAGTAAATGCAAAATTAGTGGAATTTATAACTCTACTTTTATTGGATTGCATATTGGAAGGAAGAAAAGTTTTATTTTTTCGAACGGTTCCTACTAAAGTTAAGTTCCAAGAATTTAGGTTATGAGCCAACTGTAAACTTGTGAAAAAGTTGTCTGTCGTTATATTTCTTCCAGAACCTTTATATTTAGTAACTAAATCTAGAACTGTACGCTCTCCAATATTCACTTGCCGTTCACCGTCTGGTGGTTTTCCAGTATAAATTTTACCATGTAAAGGATAAGCATTTTCCGCATTACAAGCCCAAAAAATTTTTATCCCATACTTTGCCGGTTTTGAAGGAATGTATTGGGTAAATTTTGTATGCCCTCTATAAGGAAATAATTGCTCATCGACCGTTATGCATTCAGACGGCTTATAGTTGCTTTCTAAATTACTATTTAGCATTATCCATACATCACGAATTGGAGCAGCTTTGTCACTTTTAGATCGTTCAGCACGTGTATTCTGATTATTAAAACGAATAAATCGTGAAAACATTTTGAAGCGATCACGAGACAGCCGCACGAATAAGAGGTAAGGATTCAAGTTTCCACATTTCAGATATATGTTCCTTATTAGATTTATGTACACCAGCTGCAATTAGGATTCCTAAAAATGCATCGAATTCCTCTTCAGTAAATGCCTTGAAAACCTTTCGTGGTGGTGGTTGCCGCTTAGAATCTTTGTACTTTTGGGCTTGTTTTTCATTATAATCTCCAGTTACATGTGTGCCTTTTCTGTTAGTTTCCCTTAAAATTATGGTACAAATTTCATTGGACATGATAGATTTAAAAGTTTCTTTAGCAGTATATAATGCACTAAAACTTGGTGCGCCACATTTTTCGCGCAAGATATTTCGGCTAATTGTCTGCGCTTGTGGTAATGGAGAATTAGTCCAATGAGTTCCATCTTTAGCAACTAAAACAGTAGACTGTGTAGGCGTTTCTTCTTCATCACTAATTTCATCTGAATAAGGTTCCTCTTGTTCAATTACAGGTTCTATTTCTGCATCAGATTCTTCAGATTCGATTTCCGGAATGTATTCGTCTTCATCCGAAGCAGTAAATAGCTCTTCTTCTAATGTTTCTTCCGCTGCTGCTAGTAATTCTACTGATGTCAGTCTGAAAACCATAAAATATCACATTACGTTCTTATTATTACTATTACTTTTACTCTTACAGGATTTGTAATTATATTAACTTCTATATCATACCTGGTTCTCCTCCATCTTGGTTTTGTAAATGAACCCGAACTAGGACCAGGCGTATTATCACACATTCCGATAAAAATAATAAAATTTGCACTTGTTATTACCAAAAACACTAAAAATATTTAGTATGTACTGTAGCGAACAAATTATATACGAGCACTTCAAAAAATGGACGGTTACTTATTTTCAGACATGTCTAATCTTGTTCATAACAGCGCAGTTTATGTCTCCCCACCACTGTCTCCCGTATATGTATAGCTGCAACGTATATACAACGTGGGGTACCCGGGTACCTACGTCGTCATTAGAAGGTGTTATTTTTCCCAGTCACATAAAGGTTAAAAACGGTTTATTAAACTAAAACATAACATACACAATACATAGATTATTTTTCTATATAGTTTTCCTGTCCAATCTATATATTTGCACCATTTATTTGGTCATGGTAAAGGTTTACGCTATATGTTATAGTTTTGTCTTTAGTAAATTAGAGTATGCTACTCCTGTTTGGCCACCTCTTTATATTTATTTTCAGTTGTCCATTGAAGAGATACTACGACGTTTTTTACTGTATTTGTCATTCAAAATTGAGTGCGTCTATCCCGAGCGTAGTATTGACTATAATTTGCAACTAAGAAGACATGGTGTACATACAATCTTTGGGCCATCGTCGGAATAGCCTGAGAGCGAGTTTTATGTGGAAGGTTTTTTGTGGTACCATTGATTGCTCCCATTTATTTTCCTCTATCAACGTTCATGTTCTCCGTTTTTCTCCTAGCTTTTCCCCAGGATGAACTTGCTGCATGGCTTATTATTTTTTCACATGTATTTAATTTTAAGTACATATACACTCAGGTGCAAAAAAAACCACCTATAATTTTTTTGAAAATCGGCTGTTATTTTGACTTTTAGTTTACATTTTTTATTTGTTTATCGACAAAGAACTTACTCCTGGACTATTTAAAAAACAATATGATATTTGTTCTAGTCTTAATAAACAATAACAAAAACAAAGAAAAAGTATATGTATACTTATCGAAATTTATTTATATTTTATTTATTTAATTATTTATTTATGTTAACAACAATACATTTTAGAAGTACAGAAAACGAAAATTAAAACTTAAAATAGACTTCAATATTTAGTGTTGCCTCCTCTAGACCTAATTAGTACTTACATACGGCGTAGCAGTACTAATGAGCACAAGACTTGCATTCTGCGGAATATTCTTACATTCTTCTTGAAGAGCTATATGAAGCTCATTTATTGTGGTTGGTGCTATTGCACTAGATCTAACACGTCTACCTAACATCTCCCAAACACGTTCCATAGGATTTGCATCTGTAGAACATGCTGGCCAGTTCATTTTTCCAATGTCAACTTCTGCCAAGTCTTCACTGACGCATCTCGCTGAACGTGATCTCGCGAAATCCTGCATCGGGACAAAGTCATTACCAATAAATGCAACGAATGGAATCACGTGATATGCCAAAACTTCCTCAATATACCGTTGTGTCGTCAGTGAACCCCCATCGTTGAACACTAATTCTGTAGTGGCCTCCATTGATATGCCTGCCCACACCATTACGGAACTTCCGTTACGGCTAAGCCTAAGGCCGAAAATACACTCTACGAATCGTTCTCCAGTGTGTCTCCATACTCGTTTCTGTCCGTTTGGTGAATGGAGAGAGAACCTAGACTCATCGGTAAACAGTAAATTACTCCACTGCTCAAGATTCCAGTTGATATGTTCACGAGCAAATTGTAATCTCGCTACCCGGTGAAGTGCAAGTAACTTAGTGACAGTTTCTGGCCCGAAAGCTTTCAATCCAACTTCCTGCAATCTTCGGCGAAGTGTCCACTTACTTACATTTTTACCGCGAACCTCTAGAAGTCGATTTTTTATCTGTATTGAGGTTAAATGTCGATCCCGTAGAGAATTAAGAAAAAGGAATCTGTCGTCTTGAGCGGTAGTTTCCCGTTTACTGCCATTACCTTGCCTTCGTGTGTTTATATCAGTCTCCCCAAAACGTTGAAGCACTCTTTGAATAGTAGAACGACTAACGTTGAGTAACTGAGTCACATACCGTTGGTTTCGACCATTTTTCACGAGAGCTACTATTAGCACAATCTTCAGCACTTAGAACCTATAATTAACAACAATCTTTACCACTTGGAACCATAATTAACAATTAACTAGTCTGTCACATTGACAACAAATTGCCTAGCAACCGAAAAATCCCTAAACAATTGTGAAACATAGGCACCTAATTGAATGATTGTAACGGTTGAATCTGAATTTTCTAACATGTTTGTTATTTATTTAAAACGGAATAAGTAGCTAACATATTCTTCTATCTGTTTATAGTCGCGTAGGAAGTTCTTTGTCGAAAAAAAATTAAAAGCGTAAACTAAAAACCAAAATAATAAGCAAACAGCCGATTTTCAAAAATATTATAGGTGGTCCGTTTTTTTTTGCACCTGAGTGTATATATGAATTTAAAAAAAAATTAGTTATAATTATCTTTTTATTATTATTATTATTATTATTATTTATTATTATTATTATTTCTTTACTTATATATTTTTTAGCATGTCCTGTTATTGGTTTATCCGTTGGACAATAAAGCTGTTATTATTTATGTAATTATATCCAAGATAAATACCTGTTAAAATGAAGTTTATCTACAGTTGATTAAATTTCTAATAAACAATCAAGTTTTCTTATTTATACAACCAGCTTCTGAAGACTGCTATCAAATCGAGTCCGATAACTAAAAGTAATAGAATATGTATTCCTATTTAATTATCTACATTTATATAATGGTTATATTTGTTACATTTTTATTTTCTAATGTCGTAAATACTACTACAGTGAAATACATATATTATCATGATTAGAAGATTAATTTTATCGAGCTAATCACCAGCATTGTAGATAGATATTAAATAATACATAGAAATCACACAGATTTTGTGGCGCTTAATAATGGCTTTGTTTATACTACTTAAATATCTTTTCTTAAATCTTATTCAACGTCTAAGTATAAGAAATAAGAATAATAAATATAATGCGATATATACAGGTGAGTCATAACGGACTACCTAAAATGTATCGGCTTATACCGACACCCTTCCGAGTATGTACACTTAAGGAATTACAAGAAGTGAAATTTTTAATTATTAATTAATTAAATTATGAATAATAACTAAATTGAATAATAATAAATCATACGTTAGTATTCTAAAATAGATAAACAACAAAAACAGGGAAACGTGTTTCTTCTGTTTCCCATGATTTATTATTATTCAATTGGAATGTATCTTTGAATAATTTTATCCATAGCAACTACAAATGTATGACATTAATATACTGTCATTAATATTTTATATTCCTTGAAAAAGGCATCATTTGCCGAAACATGTAGGATTGTTTTAAATATATATATTTTGAAGTAAAACCAGACCTTAAATCGCCAACAAATTGAATTTACCCTATATATATATATATATATATATATATATATGAAAAAAAACCACATCCGTCCAGAAACGTGCAGATATCGATATTTCGCTGTCGTTACAGCTCGTCAGTACACGATATTCAGACAAGACATGATTTTTATTTGTATACTTTCGTGTATATATACGAATTATATTGAATTTAATTGGAGTGAGATGAGATTTGAATAATTCTCATTTCTCACTCCAATTAAATTCAATATAATTCGTATATATATATATATATATATATGTGTGTTTAGATAATTTCTTGACCGTTCATTAAATATATCAATTGATAAATTCTTGGAGTTTTTCGGCTTTTATATGAAATATTTACAAATATCAAATTAGTATGTAATTACAAGGTAAGTGAGGATGTAAACATTGCTGTCTACAAATTACAAAACAAATCATACGAAATTTTTAATTGAAAAATATTGTCAACGTTGGGACTTGAACCCAAGTCTACGGTTTGCCGGACCGTTGCTTTACAACTTAAGCAACGATAGACCTTGGTTCAAGATATTTATAAATGCATATATAAAGTAACAGTGTTAATGATTCAGACGTAAGTTATTAAATGTAGATGTCAAGTTTTGAAAGCAGAAGTCAGTTTTGAAAGTTAATGTCAGTTTTAATGTCAGATATCAGTTATTGCAAGCAAATGTCAATTATTGAAAGCAGATGTCTGTTTTGAAAGCAGATGTCTGTTATGAAAGCAAATGTCAGTTTTGAAAGCAGATGTCTGCTTTGAAAGCAGATGTCAGTTATTGAAAGCAGATGTCAGTATTTTGAAAGCAAATGTTAGTTTTGAAAGTTTGAAATTGCTAATTATTACTCCATAGCTATATGAGTGTTTAGATCATTTCTTAGCTGTTCATTAAATATATATATTGATAAATTCTTGGAGTTTTTCGGCTTTTATATGAAATATTTACAAATATGAAATTAGTATGTAATTGCAAAGAGGTGAGGATGTAAACGTTGCTGTCTACAAATTACAAAGCAAATGATACGAAATTTTTAATTGAAAAATATTGTCACGTTGGGACTTGAACCCAAGTCTACGGTTTGCCGGACCATTTGCTTTACCACTTAAAAAATCTATTGTAGCTTAATTGGTTAGAGCGACGGGCCGGCAAATCGTAGACTAGGGTTTAAGTCCCAACGTAGACAAAATTTTTCAAATAAATTTCGTATGGCTTGCGTTGTAATTTGTAGACAGCAATGTTTACATTCACATTTACCTCGCAAAATAACAAATTTGAAAATATTTAAAATATTTAATATAATAGCCGAAAACTCCAAGAATTTATCAAATGATATATTAAATGAACGGCTAAGAAATTATCTGCAGAGATATATATGGTAAATTCAATTTGTTGGCGATTTAAGGTCTGGTTTTACTTTGTATTCCTTGATAAAGGCATCATTTGCCGAAAAATGTAGGGTTGTTTTAAATATATATATTTTAAAGTAAAACCAGACCTTAAATCGCCAACAAATTGAATTTACCATAACATACAAAGGTCACGAAATAATTATCTTTATATATATATATATATATATATATATATATATATATATATATATATATATATATATATATATGGTAAACCTAATCAGTAGGCGATTAAAGGTCTGTATATTACTTCAAAATATATGTATTTAAAAAACTCTACATGTTTCGGCTGTATACGCCTTTTTCAAGAGAATACAAAATATGAATCTCTTGAAAAAGGCGTATACAGCCGAAACATGTAGAGTTTTTTAAATACATATATTTTGAAGTAATATACAGACCTTTAATCGCCTACTGATTAGGTTTACCATATCATACCAAGGTCACGAAGTTATTATATATATATATATATATATATATATATATATAGACTATTAAGTACTATCGACGGTACTGTATAAGTAAAAATTAATTAACGGGTGAGCGGTCTGTCAAGTAAAAAAAACTCCTTTATTTCACTCTATATTTCATAACGGATTTGTTACTTCATCAGGAGTGTAATTGAGAGTTAAAATTCAGCATACAACGACACTAAACATGTTAAAATTAATCTATTAATTTTAACATGTTTAGTGTCGTTGTGTGTGAAGGGCCAATAAGAACCTAACTGTAATATTGTTTAAGAAACGAATATTTGCAGATAATGAAAGTGTTACTTATTTATTAATAATTATTTTTTTAGAATCCTGTGTATCGATATTTCGTTAACAGGAAATTTTGTACAAAAACTTCTTATATTCAACTATATCAACAACAATGCCATCCTCTATTTAAAAATAAATAAGTATGTGTATGACAATAAAAATAATCACAGATCAGGGAATATATGAGATACCTTGTTTGAGAAAAGGGGAGTAAACTTTGGGATAGATCACAATAATCCATTCGATAAGCAAAGGCGACATACTATTGACTTCATTTATACTAGAGAATTAGCCAAGACTGAACAACTAAATTTACAAGGGATAAGAAAAAAATTAAAAGAGACCAAGAAGTCAGAGTAATTTGGATATCTACCCACGTTTATCATTTATTTGAAAACCACTCCTAGTTGATAATTATTATACCTAGCCTTGACAAGCCTTTCAACTTTCAAACGATTGGACCAATTACACGTCACAGCTATCGCACGTATATCACGGAAGTGCCCCCACTCCAACGCATCAACGAATAAATAGGTGCAATCTAGAACAGACGCAGTTGAACTCTAGCCTGTAATGAATCTAATCTCTTTGAAATGTCTAGATAACGATCTTTCTAAAGACAATTAACACGCGGGCGAGAAATCGAATGTTGGCGATTGTGATTTTCGTTTCCGAGGAAATAAAACTGTAAAAAGTGCATACGTATATATAATAACACATTTGCCTATTGTTTCATTGTCCAAACATGATATATTTTCGGCTACTGAAGATGTTCTTGGTTTCTGCGATGTAGCAGCGGTTTTTGAAACGCACTATAGGCTTTTTTTATCTTAATTGTAATTCAATTTTGATGTAGTCTGCAGTGCCTTTAATCGCCTATTTTTTTTAATAACTGGTTTTAATCCTTGATCATCTATCATTGTTATTGCTCTTGATCGTCAATAGCGATTCGGACCTCTAGAGCTGGTACTCAGTGGTGGATGGTTAGGTTTATCATGAACTTTTTTATTGCTAAATTTTGCAAACCTATTCTTAATAAGATAACGTTCTTTATGAAGCCTTAATATTACCTATTACGTTTCTATATTTGGGCTTTTATATATTGAAAAAGTACTTGAAATTATTATATTATAAAATCACCTTAGTACATATACATGTTTATTACAATAATTTGAGGTATGGTGATAGTTTTGTTATTTCGTTAACACAGATGTGTATATACTTATATATATATGTACATTTGGGCTATTAACTTCACCCATAATTCAACTAATAAGTTCCTGTCTTTTAATGCTATCTGCATTTCGGAGTTACTACCAAATATACAGTAAAATACGTGTTAATTATCGCTCACGGTTATATCAATTAATGCGTTTGCATGGTTTTGTTAATACAAATACGTCGCTTTAGGAGTACGTATTACAACGCCTGCTCAACAACTAAATCATAGTAATTATAGATAAGAATATATAATGAAATGTCTACAGAGATTATTATGCATAAATAATAAGTAAGGTATATACACAGATTTGACGACACAAATACTGGTGATAAATTATTCAGTGTGGTAGTAAATCGCTGATGGATGATGCAGTATTACACAATATTACGATAAAAATAATGCGGCAGTTGTACGTAATTAATGAGATTAATATAAGTGTTCACTCTAATAGATTACATTATACGATCATTACCTTGCAAATTTCAGGGAGTGTTAATTAAGGAATATGATAAATGAAAGTTCTAAATTTTGCAAATCAGGTAAATTTAGCATGTATTTTATATCTCAATAGTTCAATTTGTGGAATTTATTTTTATTATGTGCTAATATGGCCATGAACGCTATCACTATTACATAAATTTTTGTAAATATTCAGTTATCCATGCCATCATTTTATTTCAATATCTTAGAGCTTTCTCTCTTCAATTCTTTATAGTTTATTTAATATGCTTCTGCTCAAGTTTTTGGCCACACCAACCTTGAGACTGATCTCTCTTTCTCTCTCTTCTTGTTTTATTACAGTCATGCTATCCTCTAATGAGTCATGCAGGCACAGACACAGAGTCGGTTTCAAGTTTCTGGTAGTCAGTGCCCTAGCGAATGCGGAAGGTGAATGTAGGCGAACGTCTTTCACATTTAGAATTGGATCTAAAAACACTTCCTTTCAATTGTTTATATTGGTTATTGATTTCTGGTGTACCAGAAATTTTTTTATTTTATTTATTTTGATTTTAGAGTTTCTTTTAATATTTTTTTATAGACAAAAAAGTTAAGTTGGGTTTTATCATTACTTCTTCCATTTTTTTAATACATACATATTATCGTTTTATATATATAGCATTATACTATCGCCCCTCCAAAACGCCCGCATGAAGAACTGCTAGGCAGCTGGATTAAAGATTTTTTTTTGAAATTGTTAGTGATACGGAGATTAATTGTAAAATTTGTACAAATACATTTAAATGTTTAAAATCGAGACTAACCGCGCATCTAAATACTAAAATGCATCGCGATCAACCGAGTATATCAACATACAGTTTTTATGCAGATCTATGTAAAGCCTATGTTGCGGCAAATATATCCTTCGGAAAACTGGACAATACCGTCCTTAGACAGTTTTTAACGAAATATACATCTAAACATATTCCTGATGAATCAAGTATTCGAAAAACATATCTTCCAAAAATATATAAAGAAGAAGAAGAAATAAAAGACCAATACTTCTGGATCAGCACAGATGAAACTACATATTTACTAGGTAGAGTTATTATTAATATTATTATTGGCGTATTACATCCCGACATACCTAGAGAACCCTATTTAATAGCAACTAAAGTAATAGAGCAGGTAAATGCAAAGAAGGTAGTCGAAATTATTGTTAATGCCGTTGATAACATTTAGTGATGTGAACCACGAAAAATCCTTGTTGTTTGTAAGTTATGCAGCAGCATATAAGCATATATGATAAAGGCTGGTAAACTAATGAAGGAAAGATTCCCAAATATTTTACATCACACATGTACCGCACATGTATTGCACAGAATTGCAGAGTTTATTAGAGAGGAATTCCCTAATGTCAACGAATTAATTAGTACCACTAAAAAGATCTTTCTAAAAGCGCCAACACGAATTAAAAGCGGCAAGACGAATTTCCTTGTACAAACAAAAATGTCCGTATCTTCCAATTCCTCCTTCTTCAGTTGTGACTAGGTGAGGAACATGGTTAGAAGCATGCTAAATAATGCTAAATAATTAAAATTTTATTCATGAGCATTTTCGCAATTTACCTAAACAAACTGAATATTTTGAAACGCAAGCGATAAAACTAGAAGATGGAATTAAAACTTTAAACAATATTCTAAATAACTTTAAAACTATTTCTGTAGAGTTTGGTGTTCGCTTAAATAATAAGATTGATGCACTATTCGGTCGTAGCCCTGATTTTAATGTCCTGAAAGGCTTTTGTAGTAATGTTCAAAATACGGAAATCGATAGATATACTAAATTTAAAGACTATTATTTCTATGCGCCACTCACTAGCTCTGATGTTGCGCGAAGTTTTTATATATTTAAATACATACTGTCTAATAAAAGAACACACTTTACAGAACAAAGTTTAGAATATATTGTAATAATTAATGCGAATAAAAAATCTTTGCTGTGGGTTGACTAAGCATTCACTTTAACTATAGGTGATATAATTTATTTCAAGTTTATATTTTTTCAATATTTTGAATTTTTTCACCGTATAAAGTAAGTGCATTTTGTATATATATATATATATATATACATATAGATAATTATTTCGTGACCTTTGTATGTTATAGTAAATTCAATTTGTTGGCGATTTAAGGTCTGGTTTCACTTTAAAATATATATATTTAAAACAACCCTACATGTTTCGGCAAATGATGCCTTTATCAAGGAATATAAAATATAAATGACAGTATATTAATGTCATACTTTTGAGTTGCTATGGATAAAATTATTCAAAGATACATTCCAATTGAATAATAATAAATCATGCCTTAGTATTCTAAAATAGATAGACAACAAAAACAGGGAAACGCAAGACGTGAGTTATTATTATGTATGCGCCCGTGGAGCGTCTTAACATGTAAAGCTGTCGGCATTCGCTTTAAACGAGAAGGAAAACCACGAAAACCTACTCGGACAACCAGACAGGAATCAAAACACGGAACTGTCAGCATGATAAGCAAATGTATAGATATTTAAATAACTTAAGATATTATAATTATATAACAGCAACATATATTATGATGGTAAATTGCAGATCGTTACATAATTAAGTTATAGTATATACTACTTAAATTTTTTATATCACTTCTGTTGTAATTGAATTTTTTTCCTGATTAATACTAATCATTTCTTTAATTTCCCTTTTCATTATGTGTTGTTCTTTATCAATTATCTGCGTTTTCAAAATCGAAATGGTGATCGCGTTGTAGTTTGTGTGTAGATAAAGCAGTTTTGTCTATTTTAGAGTATTTGTGGGCTTGTATTCTTTTGTATAAATATTGTTTAGTTTGGCCTATGTAGTAACTATCGCAATCGCGACATGGTATTTTATAGATGACATGTGTTTCTCGATTTTTTTCTGTTTTAGGTTTAAGTTTTGAAAATAAATGTTTATTAGTATTCCTAAGTTTGTATGTTGTAGCTAAATCATATTATTTTGAAGTGTATTTAATTTTTTCTGATAGTTGTGGAACATATGGAATCGTGATATATGTTGTGTCATTGTCTCGAGATATATATATATATATATATATATATATATATATATGTATATATATATATATATATATATATATATATATATATATATATATATATCTGTAATTAATTTCAATTCAAGTTAATTTAAATTCATTTAACTTCAGTGTTTCATTTATTTTCGTAAAAATAAATTTCCGTATATACATTTCATTGCCTTTATTACGACTTTGGCGAAATATATTTCACAACTCCGTCTGTTTGCATTAAAAGACGTACAAACAGACAACCTTTATCAATACCATCGCGCAACATACATATACAACGTGTCCACTTAAGTATGAGACAAATGGGAAATATTTTTATTTTTGATTTCACAGAAAACTTTATAGAAAGAAAAGTTCGTGCATCCTAAGAAACTTGATATTTTGTATTCAGGGTTGCGTTGTATTACTTGGTTAGAGGAAAAATTAAAAAAACATT
Organism: Melolontha melolontha; assembly: GCA_935421215.2. NCBI lineage: Eukaryota > Metazoa > Arthropoda > Insecta > Coleoptera > Scarabaeidae > Melolontha > Melolontha melolontha. The sequence continues at coordinate 206,649,258 of OW285235.1, forward strand.
GAAGTTGCCGTAAGAGTACGCTACACTTATTTTTAAAGATATCAAAAATATTCATATAAAAATGTTGTTTCAAATTTCAAAATATGCTCAAATACGAATTATTTAAAATTTGGAAAAAATAAAAATTAAATTATCGAGCAATAATAATAGCAAATACGCAATAGTTTTTAACATCCATCTATGTGACAGTAGTTCTATGGTTGTCATTTGTATTGTCACTTTAGTAATAAATTTTATGTGATTGTCAGATCCGCTGTCACTTTAATAATTAAGTAATTTTAAGACAATTCATTAAGTTATTACCTAGCAACTATGGCTGAACGGTTAACTATGCAAGAGCGAGCTGAATTAATTCTTATTTGCGGAGATAACTACAAAACATGTAGAGACGCAGCTGATATTTTTAATGAAAGACATCCCAACAAATTTATTAGTTTCCAAAGCGTCTCAAGAATTTTAAATCAGTTTAAAGCAACTGGTAGTTTAGAAATGCGTTACAAAAAAAGTAGGGAAAAGCAAGTGAGACATTTCGAAAATTGTTTACGTGTTATGCAAAGTGTAATTGAAAATCCCAAAATTTCTGTCAGAAAAATTGCAAGCAATTTGGATATTAAAAAATCATCAGTAAGCAATATTTTGGTTAACAAACTTTGCAGGAACGGGACTACAACAATAGATTTGAATTTTCTTTGGATATTCAAGGTACATTAGAAACGCAGAAAACGTTTTTCAAAAGCATTTTGTTTACTGATGAAGCAACCTTTACTACTAATGGTGTTGTGTGTGCACAAAATTGTCGTTGGTGGTCGTCTGACAACCCACATTTTAGAATTCCCTGCAAGAATCAATATTCGCAAAAGGTAAACGTTTGGTGTGGAATTTTAAACAGAAAAATTTTTGGTCCGTATTTTTTTCAATCGTCATTAAATTCACAATGATATTTGGAATTTCTACAAACATACCTCGATAACGAATTAGACGAATTGTCACTAAATATTATAAGAACCCATTGGTTTATGCGTGATGGAGCACCTGCACATAGTGCACGAATAGTTGTAGACTATTTAAATGAAAAATTTGGAGAAAGATGGATGGGACGAAATGGACCTTTTCCATGGCCAGCGCGCTCGCCCGACTTAAACCCCATGGATTACTTTATCAGGGGATGGCTAAAGAATAAAGTATATTCAGAAAGGCCGTTTCAGAATTTAGAAGAATTGAAAAACAAAATAGGAGATGCGGTACTGTTCTTAAGAAATAATCCTATTGTGTTACAACATGCATGCGTGGATTTCAACAGGCGTACAAACATATGCATTCAACGAGAGGGGCATCATTTTGAATAGCTTTTTTTTTTGTTTGTATTTCTGAATTTGTTGTTTTTGTTAATTTCATATTTATTTTGTAATATAAAAATGTATTTTCATAAAGTTATATGCAAATGATTTTTGTTTCATTCTATTGCATTTCAGCGATAAAAAATTGATATCGAATGTAAATGATTTCACGTGCAATTACATAAAATTTATTATTAAAGTAACAATACAAATGACAACCATAGAACTACTGTCACATAGATGGATGTTAAAAACTATTGCGTATTTGCTATTATTATTGCTCGATAATTTAATTTTTATTTTTTCCAAATTTTAAATAACAATTCGTATTTGAGCATATTTTGAAATTTGAAACAACATTTTTATATGAATATTTTTGATATCTTTAAAAATAAGTGTAGCGTACTCTTACGGCAACTTCAATGTTTTTTTAATTTTTCCTCTAACCAAGTAATACAACGCAACCCTGAATACAAAATATCAAAGTTTCTTAGGATGCACGAACTTTTCTTTCTATAAAGTTTTCTGTGAAATCAAAAATAAAAATATTTCCCATTTGTCTCATACTTAAGTGGACACGTTGTATACATATTAAGTCGATCGATTGTATATTGTCGACACCGATGAATGACACCCGATACGGGATAGTGGCGTTTCCGCAGTCTACTGATTAGATTCGAATTTACGCGTGTATTAATTTAAACACGTTGAAGCAGAAATAGTTCTTTTGTTCTTAATATAATTACCGGCGATACTATACGGTTACACCTCGTGTGCAGAAATTTAATTATACCACGAAACCGAAAATTTCTTTTTTAAAAACTAAAGAATTGACACTAGACCTTTTTAACTTTAGCCTGTTCTAATTATGTATAATTAGAGCAATTATTTGTTGCGTCATTAACCCGAACTTGAATATTGCTCTTTATAGTTTTGATACATATAGGCGCTACAGTTATCTCAAAACAAAATTTCGAAGCAATTGTACATAATAAATTTTGTAGCAATTTACAATGCTATTTTTAATGAAGCTGTCATTCATAGGTTTCTTTAAGTGTGAGTACCTTTTACATATATTTTTTTAATAACAATATGTTTATTTGTCCAACAGAATAATCCAGTAACAGTACAAAACCAAGTATAATAAATACATACATACCTATACAAAATAAATATTTTTATTTAGATATTTTATCGGTGCACACGACCTGCGGTCAGCGCTGCAATGCCCTTTAATCCGACACTCGAATTGCGGACAAGAAATTTGAACTTCCCTGGCTCATCCTAATATTATCTCGAATTAAGGTATTGAGTGCAATTAGTACAGAAAGGAAAACAAATAAACAGAAAATACAAACATTTATTTGTAATACTATATTACAAAACTTCTGAGGAACACATTTAATAAATTATACCTACTAATATTTTTTGATTCCAACTGTTGAATCTTAGCAATAATGAAATTTTGGTTTTCAATTACATCTCTCCTAACATTTTTAACTACGTTAAAGGTTACTGAGTTAATTCTAATATATGTATCTGTCTGCATAGACTTCAGTGAATTTAAAAAAAACTTATATATTGGGATGTCCGGAAAAGTTGTAATTATTAAATTTGGAATGTAAAGATTTTCATGTGTTTGTTGATCATGAGAGAGAAGTAGTCTGTTGGGCCCAGATGCTAGGTGCAAAAGAACTTTCATCATCGATATAGTTTTCCACTAAATAATTCGCAAATTGATCAACTTAATCGTCCTCTGGTTTGTCTAGCATTAGATCTTCTACGAAAGAATCGCCGACTTCATGGGGAGACAAGAAAGTCAAACCAAATGAATGGCGAAGCCATTTTCTAATACATGTTTGACATGTTTCTTGCTTACATTCCACTGAAAGTCCAAGGTTTTCTCCACCCATAATGCACATAAATGTTATAACCATAAGAAAAATAGATATAGAAAAAAAACTTACCACGACTGAGCGAAGTGAAATTTTCAACAAACGATTTCAACGTTTTGAAATACGGTTTTGACAGATGTATGAATCGCCTTCTCGAAATCCATCACCATCATCTTCGGATTTAGTATATATTAAATATCTTCACACTTTTGTTTTAACATTACAAACGTTTTTATGTAAGTTTCGAGTTTTATCCTTCAGTAAACAGAAACCAACGTAAACATTATTCACGTAAACGTGGATTGTGAACATTTGCAAAAAGTATTTGGCACAATAATCAAATGTTCCATTAACAAAGAATATTTCTTGTTGACACATAAATGAAAATTAGTTTCACAAGAAAATATTATTATATGAAATACGGTGTTGTTAACTAACAAAAAATTTTCGTCTTTAGACGTCTTGATTTTAATAGAATGCAGTAGTTCTTGAGTTTCTTCCGTTTGGTAACATTTTTAATCGGGCATAACATATTGCTATGAATTGTGGTTTTTATACTCGTATTTACTGCACCACCGTCGACAACTAATCTACCCAACAAGGATACTCGGTCGGTTTATTTCCAAAAAATGGGACTGCTTTCTTCTCAGGGTTTCAATCGGAAACGTGGAACATAAATAAGTTATTTAGGCTCCAATCAAAGTTTCGTGATAAATGTTATAATTATATTGCTTTAAGTTACTTATTAAAAATGCAAGATGAAAGGAAAAAATAATGAGCACAATATAAAATTTAATAGATATTTATGTATTAAGGGAATAAACGACAGTTTTAATCCCGAGACAGTAAGTAATGCCTGAGCGACCGAAGGGAGCTAGGGCATTTTCTGTTGAGGGATTATAGGCGTTTATTCCCGAATTACATACAAAACTTTTCTCCTGACCTTAAATGTAATAATTTATTTCATTATTAGTTTGACAGTTGATTGATAGATTGATCTGATGTCATTCAATTAAGTTGGTTTGTCATGAAAATGTGTATATTTTCTGGTTACTAAGGTAAAACGAGTTTACAAGTAAATGAGAACGAACCTTGCACAAGCACTTCTGTAAGCAACCGCCAAGTTAAGATATTAGATGGTTGTCCATATATAAATATTGTAAACTCATCTAATGTTACTATTACGATTACAAAATAAAATTGATTGATATATTTAAATGCTTCGTCAATCTGACATTTAAATTAATTTTGACTTAAAAAAATTAACCAAAAGTCATTCACTACAGTATTCACTTTATTCCCTAGGGAAAATCGAATATTTTATTCCCTAGAGAATAAAGTAGTCTAATATGTGTCAATTGTCAGATGTATAAGATGACACTTTATTCTCGGTCGGGAGAAAATGAATATTTAATACAAAAAAAATCAAAAAATATGGGTCTTTATAAAGTATAAAGACTGTGTAATTAATAATTTACAACCAGAGGTAAAAGAATTAATTGAATATGACCGCTAAATGAATTAAAAATCTTCTAATGATTTCCGATCAACTTAATTAAATAAGAAAGTTTATTTTTAATTTCTCCCCAGAGAACAACATAAAATAAACAACCTTGAAAACACCACCAAAAATCTAACGCATGTGCACACATCAAACACATGAAAAAATATAGCCTTGACTTCCCAACGTATAAAATTTTACAGTTATAATTTTTTTACATAGAAATTTTAAAAATATTCTTTGTCATCTATCTCAACTAATTAAGACTAAATATCTTAAATAACAATATTAATATAATTGAAATACAATATTCAAATCTTTTGAATTAATAAGATATCTTTTAAAAATATATATATTTTTACTTACATAAAAAATTATATATGAGACACATAGACAAGAAAACGTTGTTAAATCAAAATTACGAGAACATAAACTCGTAGAATAAACGGGAATTGAATATAAACCACCAACAACTGATTAACACAATAAAATCAACCAGAATTACATAAATATATAATTATATATTTTTTCAAATAAAAAGAACGTTCTTGTCTAAAGGTTTAATGTAGTCTCCCCCATCACCCGCTACGGCATGCACAAAAAACCGTCCTTCAATAATATAAGTTTTTTATCAAAGCAAATGAAATACATTTTCAAAAATATACACTTAAGTTCAAAAATAATGTGCATACATTTTTAAATATGATTTAGGGAAAAATCCATAGCAATATGTTATTGCGAATGTACTGTACATCTTCTGTAGAAATTTTTTTAAAGTAGTACTATTTTGGTTAATTTTCGCATGTATTAATTTGAAAGGTTTTTCACAAAGTTAATCTACCGCTTTACGTTTTATAGAATTGTTAATTTTCTGTCGATTAATAATTCTTTCATTTGTTGCTTCATGTATGTGTACATCACTTTTTCTTGAAAATGTTAAATCATTCCCTAGAGTGTACACTTTTGCACAACATTTTTTATTAGTACAACATCACACCACTTCACCACTTGATTTTCATTCGCGAAAGCGCCGATACTTATAATTTTCCAAAATTGTTAAAGGTGATCCCGTTCACTAAATATTTTGGTAATATCCATGTTTAATATAACTAAAAATATTTTGAACTGAACATGAAATGCGTATAAACTTGTTTTATTTAACCAGATTCCTATGTTACTCCCCACTCTTTGTCAACATTTTACCCTTACATAATACAGAAAGTAATACCAATTGGTATTAGTGTAATAATACTGTAATGATTTATTACATTAGCTAATTAGATACATCAACCCGGGAATTTCCTCCAATTGCGTACTTACCTACTTAAATTGTACTTGAAGAAAATGAATAAACCATATATTTAATGACATTTTTATCTGTCCATACTTGGATCGTAATTCGTGTGCGCCCATATTTTGCAAGGGAATACTACCTACTGTATAGAGAATACATTACTTTAAATTAGTTCTACGTTACCTATCATACAAGGCGCTACCCAAAAATTCTCGGAATTTGAAAGCGGCGCGCGAAGCGATGATAGTACAGTCTTATAGCACTAGATGGTGTGAGCTAGATATTAACTCGGTACTTTGCTAGGTGGTGACAAACAGTTTTTGTTTTAATATTTATTGAGTTATGTTTGAGTTATTTACGACACTACAATGTCTGATGTGAAGGAGCAAAGAACGTCCATCAAATTCTGCTTCAAACATGTAAAGCGGGAGCAGAAACTGTGAAAATGCTTAAACAAGCACTCGGTGAAGATACTTAAGGATAGACGCAAACTTATGAGTGGTACAACCGTTTTAAAAATGTACGTATGTCATTTGTTGATGATGTACGTTCCGGTCATCCATCGACGGAAAACACGCAACAAAAAATATGGTAAAAGTGCGTGATGCTATCTTGCAAGACCGAAGGAGAACAATTCATGACATTTGTAGCATTGGCGCCTTGTCGTATGGCGTTTGTGCGGCGTATTGCTGCTAAGTTTGTGACAAGGTTATTCAGCATTGAACAAAGACGGCACCGAGTTCATATGTGCGCAGAGCTGAAAGAAAGTGCAGAAGGTAATGCAAACTTCAGTACTAGAATAATTACTGGCGAAGAATCATGGGTGTATGGGTGTGATTCCGAAAAAAATCAGCAGTGGTAGACGTCATCGTCACTACGACCGAAGAAAGCACGACATGTTCGAAGCAACGTCAAGTCGATGTTGATTTGCTTCTTTGACGCTAATGGCATTGTACGCAAAGAATTTCTCCCACCAGGTAAAACAGTTAATGCACGGTTTTATTGCGTTGTTCTTCGGCGATTAAGTGGAAACATTCAACGCAAGCAACATGCCAAGTGGCGCAACATTTCGTGGGTCCTACACCACGACAATGCACCAATCCACACGTCACGTGTTGTGCGTCAGTTTATAGCCTCAATGAAGACGGAAGTACGATCCTTTCCTCCCTACACACAGATCCTCGACGATTTTTCATTGCCAACCGAGCCGTTTCACGGACTGCCTCTCTTTGCTTTTGTGTTTGAGAAGCACGAAGTCGGGACATACTAACGCGGCGCTCTTCTCGAGCGATTTCTCGTTCTTCTTCAGTAGATTAATTCACAATGTTCCGAAGCCTAATTGCATTACAGCTTTGTTGGGAAAGATTAGATCTTCTGGGGCGCGGTATCGTTAATAATAATATTCGCACAAAACATACAACTCGACCGGTAACCTTCATTTGCCTTTTTCAAAACAAATCAGACAACTTGAAACAAAAAAAAATTACAATTTTATGTCACTGATTTGCAATGGACATCAATTATTACAAATAAGCTATAAGCGTACGTGACGTAAGCTGTCAATTGCTGAAGATGGCGTAGTTTCTAACCTAATTTATTTAAAAATTAATTTTCTGTATAATTTCTTTTCCGTGAATTTTTCCGATATTTTAATAGTTTTTCTGCTATTCGGAACGGAGATGAATCCAACAAATCAAAGATTATTAAATCGGTCCAGCCGTTCTTGAGTTATAAATGGTGCAACTAACCCGACTTTGTTTTATGTATTAAGAAGATTATATTGTTCGAAATATGTTAATGGGTATGCCCTTGTTTTTCATTAGTAGAGTGGACCAATGCGGAGCGAAAGCAGAGGCGTGATTAACGAATTGGTTCACGATTACTTAGTATGCTGTTCACGGTCATCGTGTGTACACGTATAATAGCAGCAGGAAAGTGTAGTCTGTGTATTTAATAATGTTGCACAGCTCAATAGAAGACGCAAGAAATGAGTGTATTTTAAGTAAGTTTGAAAGTCACGCCTCTGCTTTTGCTCCGAATTGGTCCACTCTATTCATTAGTAAAGAGGTTCATTCAGGCAACATCGCACCGGTGGGTCGTCCTCGCTCGTATAAATATTTCGTCAGGCGCCATCGCACAATGCTGAAGCGAAGTGTATTGAGCGGTGTTCGGACGGCGACTGACAGAATATATATATATATATATACGCGCTAGGATGAGTTGCCATTGGGATATTACACGCATGAACCTCTCTATTCATTAATCTTATAGACTATGTGACTTTGATGTAATATGGTATTTGAATCCTATAATTTAAAAAAATATTTATACGTGTTTATAAAAAATGGATATACGAACGGAATAATATTGATATAAGTAATTATATTTATTACGTGGTTCGTTTAGCCTGCTATTTTCTAAACAAGCACATTGTGATTCCTTATTATCGTACATAAGTACTTTATCTGTTTTCGTACATGTCATTTTTAATTTCGATTTTAATCTACGTTCAAATTTGTTATAAATAATTTTTTACTATCGGTACTAGAAATCATAATTATTATATAAATGACTTATTTTTTACTAAATCACTTCTAATTGTTGTCGTTAAAGTATGCAGGCTCTCAGGCTAACCATTTATGCAGGTTACTACTTTACGTATTTACGTATTATCAATTGTAATATTATATCAGCCATAAATAAATAAATCAAGGAATGAAGTATTTCGCACCTTTATTAAATACTTCGTATGTAATACGACATGCTAATTGGTAGCTGTTAAACCTGGTATGCATAAAAACTAGTTTTTCCTCCGTACTACAGAATATTGATAATTCGAATAATAAACAAATGGGAAAGAAATGAAACAAAAATTGAAAGATTTGCAAAATATCACGAAAACAGAAGCTGAATTTAATTTTTATTTCATTGCATATTATTCAGTATTTACAAACAATTTAGAATTACAGTATGACCAGAAATATATAGTACTGAACTAAAAAATATTTATTGCTCACTTAATTTAACAAAATTGACGAAGCTGATATCTATTATAATGGCGAACGATACATTGTATACAGCGTATTCCACGAGAGCCGTTCGTTAGAAGTTTTCGTGATTAGAAAAAACTTAGAATTCTGAAATTTTGGGTTCCAGGGTTATTCAAGATTCTCTTTCATTTTAAAATATTTTCAAGATCATACTGCTTCCGGTTATATCGGAAGTCGCCATTAACTTCCTTATTTTAAATAGAACACTCGGTATATTATTTCATTTTTGGATTCCTGAGAAAATTTCAGAGTAGGTTTTCATAGGTTTCCCTATACTTATTTTCAATTTTTTCTTAGATATCTTGATTTTTTTGAAAATTTTGACAGATGTAGCCCTGTTTTGAGCATTGCGCCCTTTAACCAATTTCGATTGGTGGAAAGCGCTTCTGGGCTAGACGGAAGCACAAGAATAATACTTTCGAATGCCATATTGACAACTGATTTATCGCATACAGGGTACCCAAAATTTAATGACCAATTACATCATTTTAAAAGTTGAAAAAATTCGTTTTTTCAAATGGGACATCCTGTATTTTATTGGATGGTCGGATGCAGAATTTGATTCTGCATCGATTTGCTATAACATTTCCTATATCTATTTCCAGTGGTTTTCTTGTTAATCCATATTTTTATCAAAAGGTGATCAAACTCCAAAAGTTCTACCTAGTAAGCCTTGATTTTGACAGGAATTGAAACAATGTTAATTTAATGTCAAAGCAGTATCATCGTACAGATACGTGAGGTATCTACTTACAGTTCTAGGGATTTTGCTAACTTGCTTAAGTACAGTTTATAATGGAGAATGTTGAAGAATATTCCAATAATGATTTATTAAATTTGTTTTACACGCACGGTGAATGTGGACGAATTGTTCGACGAACATGCAGACCAGTGGCGGCTCTTGATGACGTACGATGAGCGCTGCTGCACGGATGAGACTACTTCGAACTATTTCGGAAGATTTCGGTACGGTTACTTGCTTCTCTGTATATATGAAAGCTTAAACGAAGCAGTCTCATCCGTGCAGCAGCGCACATCGTACGTCATCAAGAGCCGCCACTGATGCAGACTATTTAATGAACGACATCCGGACCTACCAACAATGACTCCCTAAAAATTCGCAAGAATCGAAACTCGCTTTATAGCAACTGGAAACGTAAGGGCAACTCAAAATAACCTAAAGCCCGTAACTGATAATCAAGATAACGTGGTGAATGTGTTGGCGTTTTTTCAAGCTTATCCGCGGAGTTCAATTTCGACAGCAGCGCTGGATTTGGGTACTTCAAAAACATCAATCCACAAAATATTAAAAAAACATGGAATGCATCCTTTTTGTGAGATAACTGTTCAAGGAATACGTCTTGGTGATGAGGCAAGACGTGTCAACTTTTGTCAACAATTTATGATTTTGAAAATGACCGAAGATCCGAGATTGCTTCATCAGATTATGTGGACTGATGAATCGAAATTCAGCAGGCAAGGAATTACAAATCACCTTAATACTCACTACTGGGCACAAGATAATCCACATGTTATTAGGGAACATAATCACCAAGACCGCTTTAGTTTCAATGTTTTTTGTTTAATTATGGACAACAGAGTGGCTTATCAAGTGTACGATGAAAATTTAAATGCGGCTAGATATCTGGAGATACTGAGAGGGTTTGTTAGTGATTTTCTAAATGCCCTACCTCCACGTGATAGAGCAAACAGTTGGTATCAGCTTGATGGTGCTCCAGCACATTCAACTATAGCTGTACACCGGCAATTGTCAATGATGTTCGAGGATCGGTGGATTTGCCCGCGGGGACCTTGGAACTGGCCACCCAGATCACCCCGATTTGGATTTTTACTTCTGGGGTCGTGTAAAAGAACTAGCGTACTCTAGGCCGGTACAAACTAGAGAGGAATTATTGAACCGTGTTCACCATGCGTTTACTAATATAAGTCCAGACGAACTTCGTAGATCTGTTTCGCGAGGAGTATATGACAGAGTTATTCAGTGTTTGTACCAAAATGGAGGTCATATAGAACAATTATTGTAATTTTACATTCTCTTATTATTTTTTGTCATTATGTTCCAATTTTTTGTTTTTATTTTATATTTCGTTCTAAATGTTATATACTAATGTCATGTTCTAATTAAAGTAAATCTTTTACCGTTCCATTGATGTTTATTTGGCTACGAAAGGCAAGCGATGTTTCGGTTTCTGCCAAAAAAACACATTAAAATAAAAAATATGGATTAACAAGAAAACCACTGGAAATAGGTATAGGGAATGTTACAGCAAATCGATGCAGAATCAAATTCTGCATCCGACCATCCAATAAAATACAGGGTGTCCCATTTGAAAAAACGAACTTTTTCAACTTTTAAAATGATGTAATTGGTCATTAAATTTTGGGTACCCTGTATGCGATAAATCAGTTGTCAATATGGCATTCGAAAGTATCATTCCTGTGCTTCCGTCTACCCCAGAAGCGCTTTCCACCAATCGAAATTGGTTAAAGGGCGCAATGCTCAAAACAGGGCTACATCTGTCAAAATTTTCAAAAAATTAAGATATCTAAGAAAATATTGAAAATAAGTATAGGGAAACTTATGAAAACCCACTATGAAATTTTCTCAGGAATCCAAAAATGGAATAATATACCGGGTGTTCTATTTAAAATAAGGAAGTTAATGGCAACTTCCGGTATAACCGGAAGTAGTATGATCTTGAAAATATTTTAAAATGAAAGAGAATCTTGAATAACCCTGGAACCCAAAATTTCAGAATTCTAAGTTTTTTCTAACCACGAAAACTTCTAACGAACAGCTCTCGTGGAATATCCTGTATATCCACCACTCTGTTGGACGCACAACTCAAGGCGGTGTTAGAGATTGCGTACCATCTTTTCCAGTGGCGGGTTGTGAGTTATGAAAGAGGGTGGGCACAAAAAAAAGTTACCTATTTTTTGTACCTAAAATACATTCTCCTATTTTCCATGCTGGAAAACACGTCTATAACTTTGTTGTCAAAATCCTGGATAGACTGGATGAACTTCTTTTCTATTGACAGGACCGCCAGTGCGTTTAGTCGATCTTCTGACCCTGTGCTTTAATGCGTTTGAGGGTGGAAAACCAACGTTCACAATCTGCTGTAGACATGGGCATTGTACAAATAATATCCAACAGTTTGTATGTTTTCATCAAAATCTTTTTTAGGTTGTTGTCTGTTATAAACACTAAAAGTGTCAAAACACCACCTACGTCACACATGTCATCGCGCTCATAAATTACTGTAAGTTCACTTTTAAATTTTATACTGTCCAACATAGGATAAGATTTCAGTTTCATCAAAATTTTTTTGTGAAAATGAATGATAATAAGTTTTAAAATTTTGAGAATCAAATAATTTTGCTACACTGAACTGATCCCTAAAATAAAATTGGTCGGTAATTTGGCTTACTCACATACTTCCTTTATAGTAACAGCTCTGTCTTTTTCATATCGATGGGAAAAATGTGTTGTTAACCTTAATGGAGGCTATGTTGAAAAATAGAAGTAAGATGTTTGCCAATTTTTTATAGTGGCATCTCCGTGTTTTTCTGCTCGAACTTATATTTGAATATATTTGGTCGAAGGTTTCCATACCTGATTTGGTCTCATTATAGTTATGAATTATTGTTGACTTACCGGTTTCTTCTACGAACTCTGCCTTCTCATGCATAATTTAAAGTAGCAAAACTAATTCGTTTTTCTTTGGCATGTAAGATAATAACGTATTTTGTTGATCGAAACAAAACATTGACGTATTTGCGTTTCAACTTTTTCCATCCAAAAGCTCTTGGATATCTCTTTTTTATTTTTGCGTATAGTTCCTATCATAGTTAATTTGTAAGGTTTCTGTAGCAACTGGTCAGCAAGGGAAACCGAGATGAACCAATTGTCCACGGTAACGTTGCGATCTGTACCATGAATTTATTTCGTTAACTCTTTTACATAAAATTCGGCTAGGTTCAAACCATTGCTATCTGTTTTTTCCCAAGTAAGGACTTGCATCTGACATTTTTATCCCATACTTCGTGGTCTTATTAGGAATGTACATCCCAAAAGGATCGTTGGAATGCCAAAATCTTCCGACAAATGTTTCTGGATCACTCTCTTCTCCATTCATGAGATGTGCCGCTTCCTCCACCAGTTGTTTTTCGGACGAAAACTTTCGATTTGACATCTTAATAAAAAAATCACCATGTTTATTATATGGTATCTAAATAACAATCATGAAGAAATATCTTACCTCAAATTTCTATTATTAAAACAACTAAAATCGTTACGAAAAATAAGAACTAGTTTAATCTATAAAATGACGTAAACACGGGATTTTCGTAAAATTTACGACCTATCGCCGAAAAACCGCTTCACGGTCGGAAAACAGGTCGGAAACAAGGTGCATTCAAGTTCTAAGGCCTCCGATTTTTTTTCTCCAGACTGGAAAGAGATAGAAGCATGTGCATTGTTTTAAAATGAGCGTGCGTTCGTTGTCAATACGTCACAGAGATGGCAGCACTGTACGGCAGATGGAATTGTAGCGGCAGCGTCGAGAATGAGAACTGTGTTGAACAGCGTGCAATCATTCGTTTTCTGAATTTGCGTAGTGTGACACCAATTGAATTTCATCGACAGTTGAAGGAGACATGTGGTGATGGAGTTATGGATGTGTCGAAAGTGCGTTCGTGGGTGCGACAGTTTAATGAAGGTAGAACATCGTGTGACAACAAACCGAAACAACCTCGGGCTCGCACAAGCCGGTCTGACGACATGATCGAGAAAGTGGAGAGACTTGTTTTGGGGGATCGCCGAATGACAGTTGAACAGATCGCCTCCAGTGTTAGCTTTTCCGTGGGTTCTGTGCACACAATCCTGCATGAAGACCTGAAAATGCGAAAAGTGTCCTCCAGGTGGGTGCCACGAATGCTGACGGACAACCACAAGGCTGCTCGTGTGGCATGTTCCCAAGCAATGTTGACGCGCCACCAAGGCATGAATGGGACTTTCTTTTCGTCGATTGTGACAATGGATGAGACGTGGATGCTATTTTTCAATCCAGAAACAAAGCGCCAGTCAGCTCAATGGAAGCACACAGATTCACCGCCACCAAAAAAATTTCGGGTAACCGCCAGTGCTGAAAAAATGATGGTGTCCATGTTCTGGGACAGTGAGGGCGTAATCCTTACCCATTGTGTTCCAAAGGGCACTACGGTGACAGGTGCATCCTACGAAAATGTTTTGAAGAACAAGTTCCTTCCTGCACTGCAACAAAAACGTCCGGGAAAAACTGCGCGTGTGCTGTTTCAGACAACGCACCCGCACATCGGGCTAACGCTACGCAACAGTTTCTTCGTGAAAACAACTTTGAAGTGATTTCTCATGCTCCCTACTCACCTGACCTGGCTCCTAGTGACTTTTGGCTGTTTCCAACAATGAAAGACACTGTCCGTGGCCGCACATTCATCAGCCGTGCTGCTATTGCTTCAGCGATTTTCCAGTGGTCGAAACAGACTCCTAAAGAAGCCTTCGCCGCCGCCATGGAAACATGGCGTCGACGTTGTGAAAAATGTGTACGTCTGCAGGGAGATTACGTCGAGAAGTAACACCAGTTTCATAGTTTTCGGGTGAGTAGTTAGTTAGAAAAAAAATCGGAGGCCTTAGAACTTGAATGCACCTCGTACTAGACTTGAAGGTACTCAGTAAGACAATTCGATGCATTATCCTTAAGTAAGCGAAAAAGTACGAAGTCTTAAGAGCGTCCTCAAATTTACAAATGACTAGTATTCTAGGGTTAAATATGAAAAAACTTTTCGGTAGGTGAGTGCGGCGTTTGCATAATGCTGATCAAATGCGCACTCGCATCCAAATGTCGGGAGAATGTTTAGCTATATTCAAACGTAATCCAAAGAAATTCTTCTGTCGATCGATATATGACAGCAAATTTTATAGATTATTATACTCCAGAAACGCAAATTTCATTTCCAAATTTGAGAAAATGACTCGGTGGAGTGAGATTTCGGAAAAATGAAGAGGCGATATCCGAGACAAATAGAGTTGGCGAAGGATTACTTTTTAGACGGCTTAAGAAATTGGAATCTCACTGGGCTAGTATCTGGAGTATGTGGCAAGGTGACAATGTTGAAGAACAAAATTGATTTTTACCGTAAAATAAGTAACTCTTTCCTCAAACTGCCGTCGTATATAAGTATTGTTGTTTTTATACAGAAGAGTCACTACAAAACAAAGAACGCGATATTTAATTTGTGCTACTGTAGATGAGTAGACAGAATTGTCCCCCCAAAAAATTGCAGAAGAGTAGTATCTTAACCACCACGGATTGCATAATTTTAAAGAAGCCAGCTTATAATTAATATAACCAATTCTCAAAATAATTTCATGATCTATATTTCAAAGTAGGTAAATATGTATTGTATAGCGCTAAGAACTACGCAAATAAATTTATTATAAGTCCCCGTATCAACCCTGTCATTACTTTTTACCTAAACCATTACCCTAAGACGTTTGCTTACTGTTCGTGCAGAAATAGTGGTATTATGAAACCGGGTTAACTCGCTTGAAAGGTCCTGATGCTTTGACCGATCTAGTAGGGTGTTTTTTTTTAAATCCTGTTTTTTCCAGGGGTTGTAATTTGTTTTATTCTGCTTTCTGATGGGTTGAAAACCCTCTCTAAAATGTTTACTCGCAAATCACAAATTGATAATTTTTTTACTGTTCATTTCGAACTGAGTAACACAATCTAAGTACATACGTTGAATTTTCGTTAATTTACACACTTTAGGTAATTTTTTTAAATATAAACTAAATATCTCAAACATAATTTTGCAATTATCGCTTACTCGATACCATGCCAAAAACAAAGCTAATACACAAAACTATAATATTGTCCTCGACTAAAAGATAAATTTCACAAATATTTTTTATGGAATATAATTATATTTATAATATTCTTGTTTCTTATACATCTAACCAAGATTAATTTAACGTTGTTAAAATCTAAGTCTTTGTTTATTTGGGACAAGCGCCCTGTAATAAAAATTGATTATATTTTTCAGGTATTTCCTCACATATACATACTTTCGATAAATAATTTTATGTTGACACAAATTACACAGGCCTGCGTTTTTTAACTTTCTAAAAATTGTTTTAAATTTGATAGCTGATTCTTATGTGTTTTTGGGCGCAGAATCCAAATATGAACTCTATTTTTCTCCATCACGTAAGGATTTTTCACAAAAAGGCTTCAAATTATATTTTTTAAAAATTAAAAATAATTTTTAGTTACATTTTGAATTTATTTACAAAGGACATAAAAATCAAAATTACTTACAAATATCATTAAATCTAATGAAAAGAAACAGTAAAATACTATTTATGTCTTTACAAGTCCTTATAATATCTTTTTCTTTGTCTTTCCATACTCCTTTTTGTGCTTTTTCTTCTGTAATCTCGTAGTGGACCATCCCTTTTTAACATCCAACAATAATCAGCTATCATGCTTATATTCCATCTTCCTTGGTATTTTCTCTCCATGTCTTTTAGGTCTTGGTGGAACCTTTCCCCCTGCTCCTCACTTACTGCACCAAGATTTTCAGGGAAGTAGTCGAGATGCGAATCTAGAAAATGCACCTTCAAACTCATGTTACAGCTAAGGTTTTTAATTTTTCTAACATATTTTGCACAATATTTTTATAATCCTCATGTTTTTTGTTGCCAAGAAAATTTGTAACCACATTTTTGAAGGCTATCCATGCTTGTTTTTCTGCTTCCTCCATTTTAGATTCAAAATTTTCATCTTTCATAAGCTTTCTTATATCCGGCCCAACAAAAACACCCTCCTTTATCGTTGCTTCTGACAAGCGAGGAAACTGGCTGCAAAGATACTTGAAGCACTCTCCATCTTTTTTTAATGTCTTCACAAATTGTTTCATTAACCCTAGTTTTATATGTAATGGAGGAAGCAAAACTTTGCTCGGGTCTACTAAACTTTTTCTTTCGATGTTTTTCATTCCAGGTTGTAAGGTTTGTCTTGGTGGCCACATCTTTTTACAATAGTGCTGCTTTCTATCACGACTATCCCACTCACACAAAAAACAAGGATATTTAGTATAACCGCTTTGTTGTCCAAGTAACAAACAAAGAACTTTCAAATCACCACAAATTGTGCAGCCTTCATCCTTGTAACGAATTTTAATTAAAAGTAGCTCAAGATTTTCATAACATTCTTTTAAATGAACTGATACTGGTACACTGGTACAGAAGCATATTTACTTCCATTATGTAGAAGAACGGCCTTAAGGCTCCTTTTTGAAGAGTCAATAAAGACTCCATTCAGAAACATTATATTCTACGTGGAATTATTCCATGAGCCCGGGTACATCATTACAGAAAACTAGTGCATCTTCTTCGGAATAATATCGACCAAACTCTTTTTCTCTGTTCCTAAACCAGTAAAATGTTGTTCTAGGTGCTAACAATTTTTTTTCTTTCAACCTTGAGCCTAAAAGCTCAGCTGAGCCCTTAGGAAGGTTTAAGTCCCTCACCAAATCATTTAATTCAGATTGGTCAAACAGTTTTGGCTCATCACTTCCAGTATCATAGTAATCACTTCCCTCATCCAGTTCACTTGCGCATGTACGTGAAACCATTTCGTCATCAGATACATCATCTAATGTATCTGGTAGTGAAGGAACAGGCACTTCTGGTCCATGAGGTATAAGATGTGTTGCGGATCGAAGGTTTTGGTAAACGATGTCCTTTTTGTTTTTTAAATTGAATCCGTGTACTACACACTAACAAAAATAACAATCATCGCTATGATTGATCGGCTCTCTCCAAACCATAGGCACTCCAAAGCGAAAAAACTGCTTTTTCCTTGTGACCACTGGCGAAGCTCTTCAACACACACTGAACAAACCTTATGAGGAGCCCAAGTTTTGTCTTGGTCTCCTAATTTCACACCAAAATATGCAAAATATACTTTTTTTACAAAATCTGTAATGTTTCTTTGTTGTTTTTATACTGTAAACTTTCCACAAATATAGCAGAAGAGTTGGGTACATTGACACAGCCTCTTGATGCCATTGGAATTTAATTTTAAAAACTCGTAAAATAAAAATTAAATTAACTCAGCAACTAATCACAAATGTCAACTAATTACACAAATTCACACAACAGTTCTAAAGAAGATATTGAATGAACTAACTGTTTTGTCTAGAATAGCAATATGTTTGTAGTGGAGGAGGGGAGGTAGACATGCAGTAACAGGAAGATGATGAGTCATGTCTTGCGACATGCTCAATTATTTCTATTTGTAACTTCTTTATCATAAATCTAGTATACGTTTATTCAGAATATCAACTTCTTGCATCATCATAAGTAAAAAAATTGTAATAGTTTATTTAAACAACGGTTTAACAAAATTGTCCTTTTCAAAAAGACTAATACATGCAGATAGGTCAAAAACCCCAGATTGTAAAAAACCTTACGTCATGGAATTTTTTAAATAATTTTCCCATTTTCAGCACCAAAAAATCTATTGAAATCACTGTATAAAATCCAGACAATTTTACCATCGCAGGCCTGTGTTAATTATCCATGAACGATTATTAAGATTGTCTCCGTAGTTCGATGTAAATACCTATCTACGAATGAATTCGCGCATGTTAGCCGAAGTGAGTCGGCAATGATAATATAGTTACGACTTCCTCACTACACTACAGTAATAGGATCGCCATCTATATTCCCTATTTGAAGTACAAACATGCTGAATAACACGTCATCGGTGCACGCAACAATACATCGCTTTTATGCACTTAATCTATCATTTAGCAACCTACATAGGTCGAATAACTTGCAATAATTGTTCGCTTGATAGTACTGTTAATAATAATCCTTAAAATTGTGTACAACGAATAACTTTTTCATTCAATCAGTTGCAGTTAAATCCAATAATGAAATTGATTTTATTATTTTTTTTTTACAAAAAAAATCTGTAATTGAAAAGGGAAAATATTCACAAGCATTCTATTCTTTTCTGGAATTTTCGTCTAATTATTACTTCACTGCATTTCAAAATAATTTGCCTATATAGAATTGCTTTTAATAGAATCTAATAGTAAATTGTAGGATTCTGATATACTGTACTTATTCTGGATATAGTTCCCGTTAACTTTGCTCCAAATCAAAAACCTCGTAATGCAAAATTTATATTATAAAGAATCGACAACAGTCAGTTATAATATTGTCTAAACCGATTTGTAGCTCAGCGTACAAAAAATTTAATATATTTACGTCCGAAAAAGTCAAGTGTTAAAAATGCATAGTTTTATTTTACATTGAAGTGAATTACTAAAAATTAAGATGTGTTTTGTACGGAGGCTTTTACGCACGCAACATTTGTAATTTAGTAACAATCTACCTGTTTTCCTTAATAGGAGCACGCAAATGTAAATAATATCGAACGTACACATGTACAATATACATGTAACGATCGAAACTGACTGAATCGGTGGAAAAAATTATTTCGCTACTTAACGCTATCCTACTCTTTTTGGAAAGAACTTCTTGAAATGCAGTGGCGGGACGAATATTTTATAAATGTCTTTGTCATTTTTTTCTTGCGCATGCAAGGGAAATTGCATTCATTTTGGATTCATATTCTATATAATTACGTCTTTTTATTTTTCATACGTTGTCCTTTTCTTTCAAGGACACCCGGTATATATATATATATATATATATATATATATATATATATATATATGTAAATGGTAAATTCAATTTGTTGGCGATTTAAGGTCTGGTTTTACTTCAATATATATATATTTAAAACAACCCTACATGTTTCGGCAAATGATGCCTTTATCAAGGAATATAAAATTTAACAACAGAAGTGATATAAAAAACTAAGCAGTATATACTATAACTTAATTATGTAACGATCTGCAATTTACCATCATAATATATGTTGCTGTTATATAATTATATATATCTTAAGTTATTTAAATATCTATACATTTGCTTATCATGCTGACAGTTCCGTGTTTTGATTCCTGTCTGGTTGTTCGAGTAGGTTTTCGTGGTTTTCCTTCTCGTTTAAGGCGAATGCCGACAGTTTTACATCTTAAGACGATCCACGGGCGCATACATAATAATAACGCATGTCTCGCGTTTCCCTGTTTTTGTTGTCTATCTATTTTAGAATACTAAGGCATGATTTATTATTATTCAATTGGAATGTATCTTTGAATAATTATATCCATAGCAACTCAAATGTATGACATTAATATACTGTCATTTATATTTTATATTCCTTGATAAAGGCATCATTTGCCGAAACATGTAGGGTTGTTTTAAATATCATATATAATTTCATATATTTTGAAGTAAAACCAGACCTTAAATCGCCAACAAATTGAATCTACCATAACATACAAGGGTCACGAAATAATTATCTATATATATATATATATATATATATATATATATATATATATATATATATCGTAAGATAAGCCATTAGAAATTTTATTAGAAAGCAATTATACGAGTATAATTTGGTTCAAAAGAATATTGTTATTAGCTTTAAGAAATTCACATTTTTTGCTAAAGCACTGACACTAACAAATTAAGAACATATCCGCCAGAGCGACAAGACTTTCTAGTTGTCGCTCCTTTATGTTTTACGTAGGAATTATTTGGAGCTTTTATAATAAGAAAATAAAAGGCAAGAAAATAATAAAAAACGTTTACACCGCTTAAAATGTTTTTGTATTTAAGTGTCTGGGCTTTCAAGGGCCGTAACTCACATATTGCTATGTACTGCGGTGTTGATTGCTTATTCAAATTAGTACACAATACACAACAGCTTGCTCGGTCTATCTCAAGTCGGGTCTGCCTTCCAGGAACTCTAGGATCTTCAGGGCTACCCTCGCAGGGTACGTAGTAAAGTAAATAAAACAAAAGGTATTAGAAAAGTAAACAAACATTCACCGCACAAAATTTTAATAAAAAAAAAACAAAAAAAAATCGACTTTATCAAGTCTAAAGCCGTACTGAAACATCAATTGTGTAACAGTGTGAGGAAAACTTTTATACAAATGACAATAAAAGATAAAAAAACCTCACCAAATGACCGCGAACAAACTTAAACTAATTAAATATTCAGGAAAACTATCAAACTCCAGTTAATTACGTTATTCCCAACTAAACGTCAAACAGAAAATAACTGTAGGCGCGCGCACCAAAAATTAACCCATGCGCACATTCAACATGGTACAAAGGCAACTTTCCCACCAATTCCTGACCTTCTAGAATATATTACAGATAAAAAAAATACTTCAAAAAAAAAAGTATGAAAATTTTCCTTAATATTTATCTGACTAAATATATTTAACTAACAATTTGCTGAATTTACGAGCTCATTCAATACTCAAATAACATGACTAAACTAATTCATATAAATATAATAATACTTTCTAATATACACTTACATTAATTAATTAATGCAATCATCACACTTCACCAAAAATTTACAAAAGAGAGATATCAGATAGGTCACATAAATCAAAAAAATTACAAGTATAAAAGACTCGTAATAAATCGAGAATTAATTTTAACACATCAGTAACACAAAACTAAAACATAAACCGAAATTACGATAATAACCTGAATAAAAAGGAAGTCTTTATTCAGCAGAAAATTAATTA
This sequence comes from Melolontha melolontha, assembly GCA_935421215.2. Taxonomy (NCBI): domain Eukaryota; kingdom Metazoa; phylum Arthropoda; class Insecta; order Coleoptera; family Scarabaeidae; genus Melolontha; species Melolontha melolontha. Next base: position 206,671,097 of record OW285235.1, read on the forward strand.
GACCTATCTGTTCAACAGCTGGAAAATCTCTGCCTTCTTCTCGGAAACGAAGATATCACCCTACCCTAAAACAAAATCAAAAGTCCGGCTACAATAATGTACTTCCTCTGACCAGTACTGCGTACATCAAGACTACGCTCGAATATCCTACAAGCGTGGACTAAAATACATATTATAATAAAATTTAAATAAAATATTAAATATTTTCAAATATTTTTCTGGAATAAAATACACATAAATATATAGTCTTTTATAGTTTCTTTAAATTTTCTTTTCGGGGAAAAATTCATGACAATATGTATACTGTTTTAAGTTGTCTCTTAGCAATTGTTTTGACAGAATGGCAACTACTTCGAAATTACGGTAAGCAATGCATTTTTGTCTGCGAGCACAGTTATCGAATTGCTATGTGTGATTACAATAGCTGGAAATTATCAATCCTCATGTGCATATGTAGTATGTTCGCAAATTGGGAAACCATCTGCTCTGTTCATTTATGCACCAGATGGAACAACGAAGAATATTGTGTATCCAAAGGCCTTGGAGTGATAGATTGATTATAACAAAATATCATTAATTCGTTGTTTAGCTAGAGAATAAACAAAAATTTTATATCGGTTAATGGCAGTTAATGCAGAGAAAGTTTCAATTTTTCTATAGAATATGGCCGAGGAACGATGAGCTACGGGCAGCTAGTTTATTATAAACGATTGTAAAATTTATTTATCTCATGGATTTCATCGAAATTTTGACAGTGGGCTTTCAAAACATCACCTTCGTATACAAGGACTTCTTAATTTCAGTCTATATGATGTATTTCGTCTTCAACATTCGAATTTCTGTAAATTTGCCACACTGTAGCTCATTTGGAAGGATATTTGTTTTCGAAAATTATTTTTTAGACATAGGTAAATAATAATGGTTAATTATTTAATTCACAAATAAATATTTTGGAGCGTTGGAAAAAATATTAAATATATTGCTCATGTATAAAGCTTCGTCTTCTTTCTACCTGCATTTCAGCTTATTATCATTTAAAATTTCTTAAATTGTACCACAAAATTAATTTAAATCAAATATATTTTGCAATAGTACTACATTATTTGAAAGTGTTAGCTAAAAATTAAAACAAAATATTGGGTTATCACAATATTTATAAAACAAGTTATTGAACGATGGTTCACGAGATCATTTTTGTTGAAATATTAGTTGGTGAACTTTGGAATTTGCATTGAATAATTACGATTAAGATGATGCATACCGGCGGCAACATATGCAGTTCTTTTTAAAATAATGTTACTTTAACCTCTAAGTAGTTGCCGAATGAACATGTACCGTTGCATTTTATCATGCGCTATATTTAAACTGCATTCAATCAATACTTAATGACGTAGGCGCAACAATACAGAATTAAATACGTGTGTTGAGAATTTAAACAGAATTACCTGACGATTCCAGAAAATTAGATATATGAGGGCGGGTTGAATAGTTCGCACGATCGTACTGAAGCAAATGAATAATTTAAATAAACAAACTTTATTTTTCTACATAATCTCGTCTAAATTCGAAACATTTGGTCTATGTTTGTTCAAACTTCTTCATTCCGCCTCGAAAGTGATTTTCTTCTAACCCTGCGAAATAATCATCCACAGTTGAAATTAACTATTCATTTATATGAAACATCTTAAGGGGGCGCACTGGGGTAAACTCGGCTCTTGAATGCCATCACGCGACGACCACTTAGTCAGCGCTCCCTTTCTTCGCCATATCCTCTCTCTGCAGCGCGTATACTGTGTGCGTGTATATCAGTGAACGTTATAACCTGTGTATATGCTGGTTCGCCCTCTCTTCGCTATCGCTGCTTTTACGTGTGTGTTTGTGTGTGTTCATTGGTACACGCTATAGTCGCTTTACTTATGTCCACGTCATTGTATTGAATTTTCATTTCAGTCGGAGCGTCCTTTAGAGAATAACAAAGTATTTCCAGCCGAATATGTTGCAACTTTTTATTTAATCAAGAGCTTAAAGCTGTGTTGAAAAAACCCTATTAGGCTTTACTTGAAATAAACTTTATTTTATTGGTACGCGTATGACTTACAATTAGCAATTACGTAGTGCTATGATTTTATATAATCAAGTCATGTTTTCTTAACTATATAATTACATGTATAGGATGGACAAAAAAATTAGTAATATACACTGCCATTCAATATTATGGACACTAGATATTTATTTTAAATTTTAGGATACCTTAAAATATACAGAACAAGTTTATTACGTATATATAAATAAAAGAACAATTTATTAGATAACAAAACTATTTTTTGTTCGTAATAAATCTGCGTTTTGCATTAATCACACCATGAATTATTTCTATAACTGTTTCATCATTATTCCCTCGATTTTTTTAAGCCCTGTTCCAGCTAAAGAAAAATAGTTCCATATCAGAACGAAACTGTCAATACATTCGAGAAGCTATTTTATTTGTACGCTTAACAGGTTGACTTCCGACCATATTGTCTGAACATCTCCAGATGCCGAAATTTTTTTTTTGTTTCTGTTTTTATTTAAGTTATATGTTATATACATTGTTGTTTTAACTACTTTTTCCATAAAGTTCTGCGACAAAATGTCAAAAAAAATTTGCACTCCGGTCGGAGTGGTAGGCGTCCGCCACTAAAATTTTCACGTGACTCAGAAAACTCCGATCGGAGTGTTACACATTTTAGCCATATACTGAAATTAAACCAACATATTTCTGCAAATCACTTTTATTTTCTATGTATATCACAAACATTTTTTGTAGGCAAAAATAAACAAAACTTGTTTCTCTAGGTAAACTTAAATCTATAGATAACTAAAAAAAATAATGCAGACGATACTGATAAAAAAAACTATGTTTCTTCATGAGCATCCGCAAAGCACTTCATACACAAACCAGGTTTCCCAGGGCATTGTTTGCATTCAAACGTCGTCTGTTTCCTGATTTTTCTTTCTCTGCATGATTTGCATTCTTTTCTGCATACTCGTTTAGTTTCGTTACCGCCTTGCTTTGTTTCCTTGGTGGATTTTTCAATTTTTGTAAGGGAATGATGGTCAATATTCGAAACCTTTTTGTCTTTGGAGGACGGACAGGCACATCATGACGTGTAACTAACAGATCTTGAATCACTTCCAATCGGAAGTCATAAAGGCGAAGACGATTACTGCCAGAGTATCTTCTGTACAAATAGTATGAATTCATCATACTCATTTTTAAAACATGAATAAAAAGTTTCTTATACCACCTAATGCTTTTCCTATTGCAAGGGTAATATGACAACATTTGATCCTGACGATCAACTCCCGACATGTTTTTGTTGTAACCTATAATTGCTGTAGGTTTTTCAGTTTCTTTTCCCCTTTTATTCGTAAAAATACCCATTTCATTTTGAAATTCCGTGGTTATGTAATGGCGTTTGTCACGCCATTTGCCAATATGAACTCCGGTAGAAAACATGGATTTATTTTTTCCTCGTTTTAGCTTTGCCTTCATGACTTCCTGCGGATTGTGTTTCCGGTCGCTTCTCAGTGTTCCGGTACAAAAAGTTTCCTCTTCTAGCAACTTTGTGGCTAACTCAACACTGTTATAAAAATTGTCAAGGTATACCGCGTGTCCCTGTCCTAACTTTTCTTCTAGTAAGTGCAGAACTACTTTTATTGTATGTCCAGTTCCGCCATATGTATCTGATGCCCCTTCATACAGGCGAAATTTCAGTACCAGTCCATCAGGTTCTGTTAGCATATATAGTTTCATCCCGTACTTATGGCGTTTATCTTGTATGTACTGCTTGAATTGTATGTACTGCTTGTATGTACTGCTGTCTTGTATGTACTGCTTGAATTGTAACCGCCAACGCCAAAGTACCATTGCTTCATCTAGAGACAATTCTCTTCCTGGATAATAGATGCTCTCCATCTTCTCGTTGAAAAAGCCAATTACAGATCTTATTTTGCCCAAACGGTCATTAGGATCTTTATTTGCAGACGTAAAGTGCAGACAACGCCAAATAAGAAGAAATCTATTCCTCGACATATATTTTCGAAAAACTAGTATGTCGAAAAGAGGGTCAGTTTTCCAGTAATCATTTATCCGTGTTAGTTGAATAGTGCCTGTATGAAAAAGAAGAGCTATAAAAATTTTCAAATCTGCCACAGACAGGTGCTTCCAATTCGTAATTCGCGATTTTTCAGATGTTTCGCTGCGAAGAAAAATTTCAACGGCATAGCTGTTTGTTTGGTCTACAACCTGTTCAAGGAAATCGTCGTCAATTACTAGCTGGAAAAAATCTAATGGTTTTCCTGTGCCTGGAACGGGTACCAATAGTTCTTGATGTTTTTTGAATGTAAATTGTTTCAATTCCCCTGTGTTTCCCCATTGAAAATTTACTTGTGGAATCGTAGGAGCGGAACTGGTATTCCGAGGCACGTCAGTATCATTTGATGAAGCCTGAACCAGAGCACTGGTGTCTAAATCACTGTCTGCCTCTGATTCGGAGTTAAAACCGTCGTCTTCAGATTCTGGTAAATACTCATCATCGCTACTATCTTCTAAACAATTAAGTAATTCCTGGTGTGTTAGTGGTTTTTTTCTATATCACACATTAACATCATCTGCTTGTCTTTTTTGCTGCCCAGAAGGTCCAGGTTTAGAGTCCATTTTGACCTGGAAAATAAATTAGAAAGAAATTGAAAAACGCGTAACCAACTATGCCACAATGTGAACGAAAGGTTTATGAAGGACGCCGCATAGAAAGAAACAACCACTTAATAACGCCGAGTGCAAATTAGTGTATGAAAATAAAGCCTGCATAATATTCCGAAGTATACTCGGAGTGGTTGGCATCGCCGACCCATGCCTGATCACTCCGATCGGAGTGGTCGGCAGTCAACCTGTTAAAAAAAGTTCTGTGTTTTTGACTTCAACACCTCGTATTGTCGATTCTCTAGTCTATAAAGCTGTTAATACACCATCACAGAAATATATGTAAAAATTGCAGTGCTTGTTGCCACAATACACGATAATATTTAGAATCAAGGACGACATTTTGTTGTTGGTATATATTAAAAAATATTGGCAGCATCTGAAGTAACTTGAAATAACATCCTTTGTGTTGCCTTTTTTAATTTATCGTGAGTTTCTTAAAGACGTGCTTTTGAAAAATATATTTTTTTTATACATTTTTTATACAATTTAGGGAATTGATGAAAGTCAGATGGTGCTAAGTCTGACGGTACTAATTCAAACCGTAGTTCTTCAATTTCTTCTGTGGCAACCGTACAGGTGCATTATCATGGTGAAAGAGCACTTTCTTCTTAGTAATTCGAACGATTTAAAAGACTTGCGTAATATTCGCCGTTCACGATCTTGCCCTTTTAAAGATACCATGTATACCATGCCTTCAATTAAATTTTTATTTAGAGCCGCCTATTACTTCAATATAAATTTGGCAATATTGTGGAATGGTAAGGTTTCTTGAAAGTCAATTCAACAACTGTTATCTGAAGATTAAAATTTAGTTGTGTTACAACTTAATCTTATTTCTTATGAAATGTTTTAAATAAAAGAAATTTATTTACAGTTTATTTATGTTGCCCTCTTGTCTCGATCTACATACGAACTATGCGTTTCATGTTTTCAAATGCGTTTGACAAATGAAGGATTACATCAGTTTATGAAACACCTATATTTAATCATTTTAAATATTGCTTAGTAATTTGATAAAATTTTCGAAGGGATTTATAAATCAGTTATAATACAGCTAATTTGATGTATGTTTTTGTGAGACTGAAATATATTCCAATAACTATTGTAAGTATTTAATAGTATTAAATTTAGTTTTATTATTTGATGTCTTATTAGTAGTGTATAATTAAAGGAATAAAACATTTTACATGCAAATTAAAATGATCGGATCAATGGACTAATTAGAATATTAACTAAAATATCAGATATGTTATATGAGTTTAATACAATTTTATAATCATGGATCTTTATCTCTTTTCAGATACTCAACGTAGACTGGCGCTGAACGTGATATACTTCTGAAATGAGATAAAATCTGTATGACGTAATTTTACTGTTATAAACATCTACATATATATATTAATAGTTCAAATTAAATTTTGTTTTAAACATAGAAGTTGTTTTATTTTGATTCAAAACAAGCACTACCAGAATTCTCCTTTTTTATAGTAAATTGTATTAATGTGCAAGATGGTTTTTTTTAATACTTACACTAAATAATGTTTTAAAAAATTCCGGTGCTATAAGAAATAGCAAATGCTTATTCCAAAAAGTTGAAACATTCCAGGAACATGTGTTGACTGTAATTGAAACAAATAGACAAATTAGTATAATGAACCATCACCAAAAGCCAATATTTAAAGAGATTAAGTGTGCTTTCTTAAAGAATCGGAGATTGGCTTATTCTAAAAAAGTTTATTTTAAAAGCCGTTACCACAATATCGTTAATCATTAATTGATGTTGCAGACACTTCTTTGTGAAATTTTTAGTAACTGACTTAGATTAAATATTGAGAATAACACAGTTGGCTATATTTCACTAATACAAAGGTATTTTTAATAATATAAAATATTATTAAAAATCTGGTGTGAAGAACACAAATACAGGTTCACTATTAATATTTTTTGTGAACGTGTCCGAACATATCCCTCCCCAGAGACGTAGATACGTATTTCGCCTTTCTACAGCTCGTCGGTACGCCCCTGCTGGAGAAAGGATATTCTCAGACACATTCACAAAAAAGAACCACTTCACCACATCACCGAAATTATCCAGACCGGGCGTAGAAGTAAATTCAGCGCTGCCTGTTGTCAGACAGCCGAAGTACCTCGCCCCGTCCACATAACCAATGTGAAGTAACGACGCCCTTCCAAAGGTGGCACAGCCAATCTCTCTAGAAACTGCATTTTGTTTGTGTCTTCACTCATACTACGGACTAACCGCATGTGTACTGTATCAGAATAATTGTTACCTTTCTCCAGCTGGAGTCTGCTCTCCGCTTGGTCTGGATAATTTCTGTGAAGTTATCCAGATATGGCTGTGATATGACGACGTGGTTCTTTTTTGTGAATGTGTCTGAGGATATCCTTTCTCCAGCTGGGGCGTACCGATGAGCCTGTGGAAAGGCGAAATACGTATCTGCGTCTCTGAGGAGGGATATGTTCGGACACGTTCATAAAAAATATTAATAGTGAACCTGTATTTGTGTTCTTCACACCAGATTTTTAATAATATTTTATATTATTAAAAATACCTTTGTATTATACAAAACTGGTGGGGGTTTTACCCACTCATGTATGTTTCAATTATTCTGGTACAAATTATCTATTATTTTAGTTGTGTCTGTACTTAGCTAAAATGATATGTATAAAATATAGATCAGATATCCAAGAATCGTGCTAACCAAAACTGGTAGTAGCATTAAAATTAGTACAATTAGCTTATCTAAAGATACCAATTAATTCGTCATAAGAAAAGTTAATAAGTTACGAACAACGTCAACAATTTCAAACAAAGTTGTGTAATTTTTCAATAAAATTTTCCTTGAATCTTGGAAATGTTCAAGTAAAGAATTTCCGTTTTAACAAAAAAACAAAAAATTTTAACGGTACCTCTGAGAATTATTAGAAAATATTTGTCATTGCACAGTAAAACTTAAACAATATCTATATAATACATTAAAAGGAACACGTAACTTTAAGTAATTATTTTTTCTGTTAGTCACGAGTAGAATTATTTAAGATTTGCTTGTTACTGTATAATTTATTTTGACAAATTTGAACAATTTTTATTTTAACTTTAGCTTAAGTAGTATTATTTTGTTTTTGAGATGATTTTAATTTAGTTTTTGGTATCAATCAGTTGACCAGATTAGTAACAAATAGATTCTGTTCAAATATTATGACTTATACAAATCAATTTTTACATTTTGCCTATTCAAATATAATTTATTAACATCTCTAGAAGTTGGATTTTATGAAGCAACAAAGATTTTCTTTAATTTTATATGTATTTTCAAACACGTGAAAGTCTAATCTACAAGCTGTATGTTATTGGTAGAAATTTTAAAAATTAAAAGTTATAGAAATAAATTGGTAAGTAATGTACATAATATAACACAAGCCTACAAAAAAAAATTTTTGGTGCATCTCTGTTTGTTTGAATTGTCGATAAAGTAGGTAATGTACAGTATATTGACATACGTCATTTTAACTCATCAGCTCTAGTTTACCTACTACCCTCATTGTGAATTGTTGTCGGTCTTGTTATGGTCTTGTTCGTAACTAGTCATTATTACAATATCATCGATAAAGTTTGTGTTACTATCTCATTATGGCTAGTACGTCCAGACGATCCTGATATATTTTGTTATGTTTGTGTGAATACATACTGAAAAATCAGCGTAAATCGATTACAAACACAGTGCGTCGTTTGTATTTTGCTTACTTCGGTATTGAAATTCTACACCAAGATAAAGTGTGGGGCCTCATAGTGTTTGTAAAATATGCGTTGAACATTTGCGACAATGGGAGAGAGGGAAACGTAAGTCTTTGAAGTTTGGAGTGCCTATGATATGGCGAGAACAAAAAAAATCATTATGACGACTGTTAGTTTTGTAACAGTTGTAATGATTAATATAGTGGGCATCAACAAAAACAATCGCCATAAATGGAAATACCCCAATATTTCTTCAGTACAAAGACCTGTTCCTCATTCAGAAAATGTTCCAATACCAACTTTTCACCAGGTAGTGCAGCAATCTCAGGAGGATGAAGCTGAAATACCTATTTCTTCCCAAGTAGATGATGACTTTCAATACTGCGGAAAAACATCAGATCCTAAGCCATTTTCGCAGAATGAGCTTAGTGGCCTCATCAGAGACTTAGATCTTTCGAAGGAACGTGCTGAGTTACCAGCGTCAAGATTAAAAGAAAAAAATTGTCTTTCCTCAGATGTTCGAGTGCCTACATATCGCACGAGAGAGGGAAAGTTATTGAAGTTTTTTTAATCAGATGAAAATTTTGTGTATTGCTGTAATATGAGTGGTTTGCTGGCTTTCATGGGTTTAACGATCTATCAGCCCAATGAATGGCGTCTCTTTATTGACAGTAGTAAACGAAATCTAAAAGCAGTTCTTCTACATAATGGAAATAAATATGCTCCCGTTCCAATTGCTCACTCAACATGTGTAAAAGAAGAATATGAGGTAATTTCAAATCTTTTACAAAAAATAAAATATATTGAACATAACTGGGTGATCTGCGTCGACTTGAAGATGGTTAATTTTTTATTGGGTCAACAGAGTGGTTATACTAAATACCAATGTTTTATTTGTCTCTGGGACAGTCGAGCTAAATCACGTCATTGGACTGCAAAAAATTGGCCTTTGAGAGATGCTCTTGTTGTTGGGGAAAGAAATGTTATAAATGAACCCTTAGTTTCAAGAGAAAAAAATCATTCTTCCGCCATTGCATATAAAATTAGGGCTAATGAAGCAACTTGTTAAGGCTCTCGATAGAAATGTTCATTGTTTCCAGTTTATTTCTTACAAATTTCCTGGTTTAAGTACTGAAAAACTAAAAGCAGGTATCTTTGATGGACATCAATTTACTTTTTACAATTTACTTTTGTAGCAGTTGCACAAAATTTCCTCGGAAATCATAAGGCTGACAATTATGTAGAACTAGTAGAGGAAATGCTGGTGCGATTCAAAGATTTAGGCTGTAATATGAGTATAAAATTACACTATCTCAATAGTCATCTACATAATTTCCAACACAATTTAAGAGATCTAAGCAAAGAACGAGGGGAACGTTTCCACCAAGACCTAAAAACAATGGCGAATAGATACCAAGGAAGGTGAGACAGTCATATGATGGCTGACTATTGCTGGGGAATCATGCGAGATTGCCCGAGTCAGTTTCATTCTAGAAAATCACTCAAAAGACAATTTCTTGATGTTTAATGTCAATAAAATATATATTTTTTCGTGAATTGTGTTTTCTTTTCTCGGGAACTAGAGCTGACAGAAGAAAACGGGTAACATTTTTGATATCGCCATGTAAGACATACTTAAAATCGGGACTAAAATCTCCAGCACCAAAAAGGTTGTAGGCCAGTGATAATATATTGAATAAAAGAATAAGAATCGGAAGATGAGAGAATGCCAAAGAATATAAAAGTAATAATAGCTATTATCGACTCCAGACGATATCTGGAGGAGACTGATAATCGTAAATAAGAACTGCCAGTTGAAACTATTTTTATGAATAGAATAAATTACTAAGATGAGAGAGACTCCAAAAGACAAGTTAGTTGCTTTATAAGTAACTCCACCTTATGGTACAATTAATCAACAAAATTGACAATGTTATATATTGCTAATATAAATATAGAAATGGAATCAATCTAGAAGCAAAAGAGATAAGCTAGTAATATGAGAAGTACAATAGAAACAAAATTATTCGAAACATACTTAAGTGAGTAAAACTACACCACTTGCATAAACAAAAACATATTTAATAATATCAAAATAAACTGCTTCTTAAGGCTTTAAGACTTTAAGACAAAAATTTGCAAATATAAATGATAAAACACTTTTATTCCAAAAAAAATTAACATTAGTACATCAAATTTGTGTCATGAATATGAAAAGTCTTTCTTTGGAGACTGTTTAAGCAAAAACTTAAAAAAGGTATATAATTAATTATATAATAGCCAATTATTAATCGTATCCTAAATACGTATTTCGACAACTAAGGTGTCATCATCAGTAGGTAAACCCACTAATCAAGATGTCGCACATCGGGCACAGTAAAGCTAGCACAACTGATCAACTTTACACGGCGCGTGTATACGTGTATACGTGGACGCTGTGTAAAGTTGTTGCGTGATCAGTTGTGCTAGCTTTACTTTGCCCCATGTGCGACACCTTGATTACGTGGTTTTACCTACTGATGATGACAACTTAGTTGTAGAAATACGTATTTACGATAGGATTAATAATTGTGGTAAGGGGTTTAAGTTTTTTAAGATTTTGTCATGAATATGTTAACTTTCTTTCTGAATTCTTTTTAAGATTTCTTAAAAAAAGGATAAATTGAGTGTGACATAATTTATTCTTGCAAGTAAATCATTTTGAAAATGAAACGATAACGCTTTTAATAGGTAGTGTGATCACCAAGAGCTTCTATAACTGTTTGGCAACATCTCTACATACTTTCTACCAAATTGCTTAGCAATTTGAACCCAAAATTGAGGCAGTAGATTCCTCAACTCCCGAAGAGTTTCAGGGTGTGGTTCGTGTGCATCTAATGCTCTCTGAATTTGATCCTAAGGATGCTCGATACAATTTAGATCGGAAAATTTCGGAAGTAATGGCAAATGAGAAATACCTAGATTTTCTCTAGCTTCAACTGCCCTGACACGTCGATGCATTGTTGCATTATCGTCAATAAAAACTAAATCTTGGCCGATAGCGGAGTGAAAACATGGAATCACATTGTTGATGACTTGTTCTCTCTTTCTATAAATTTCACTGTTCATATATCCAAAACTAACAAGTCTGTACGTCTATTAAAACACATTCCTTGCCACACTGTAATCGAACCCCCTCGAAATGGATGGATTTCCTGAACAGGTCGACGATTTCTGGGCATTAACGGATTGGTCCAAACTCGTACACGTCGACTATCAGTATATCTTTCAAAACGAGGCTCGTCAGTGAAGAGTACAGATTTTCATTTTTCCTGTCAGTTTTGATGTTCTTGTGCCGAGGTTAATTTTGCACGTTTGTTCTCTGCTGTGAGTGGAACCTTTCTTAACAGATGCGTTGACTTCAAATTCACCTCGGAAAGCCTCCGACGTACAGTTGATACTGAAATCGTAACACCTGTTGCATTAAAAAACCTTCCTTTTAGCATTCTACAGGTATCGAGTGCCGTTCTTCGAGCTAACTGAGTAATATAGCGATCATGGATGGGAGTAGTAACTTTCGGTCTTCCAGTTCTAGACCGTTCTGCAACAGTTCCAGTGTCGTTGTAACGTTTAACTATTCGAGAAATTACACTTTGCGAAACTCCAAAACGTTCTCCCACAGCCGCCTGTCTAGCTTCGACCTGAATAATACAAATAGCCATTTGGCCTCCGATATATTTAACTTCCTTCTTTGCATCACTATTAAATAGAAAAAAAAATTAAAAAAGGTAAGATGCGTTGTACATTTTGCCATGTTAATAGACAATATGAACACTTGCCAATGCATACGTTGCAATTTATGGTGACAAAAATTTACAGAAATTTTTTTGTTAATGAAAAATGCAGATTATAGCTTTTTTTATTTCCATTTTAGCTCAAACTCAACGGGAAATTTCAAATAGGAGTGTTTTATTTCAGTACTAGCAATATCCCTAACTTTTGACGAGCAGTTTATTATTACAAATTTGTCAAAATTACTATCCAGACATATAGTTGACCGCATGTTATGACCGTGATCATCTAGTGTAAACCACGTACTAAGTCTTACACTTGTCATGAGTATGGCGCTGGTTGGTTTAATGTTCGTGATATTGACAATAATCAATGAGCAGCATTGAGTTTTTTTCCATGCTGCTTTTGCATGCAGTAAAGGAGTTGTTGTAAAAGTCGTTTATCCCAGCATTGCGCAGTCTACAGGAGAAAGAAACACGTGTCTGCATACCCGGGTGGCAATTTTCACGCATATATGTAATTGTATTGTGATCTTCACATTCAATTTTAAGTAATATCTCTATAAGATTGAAAATGTTTCTGCTTTATACAAATAGTGAGGTTTTACCTTTAAATATGTTTCAAATTATTTTTGATATTTACTTTTATTATTAGATGCAACAAAATAGAGTTATATGTACAACCATTTAGATATTTATACCATAACACCTAACCTCAAAGTAACAAAAAGGGCAAATAACACAGATCTGCGAAAATTTTTTTTTTCAGCTGCATGTGATATTTTTGCTGAATTATATGTTTTAAGGTACGCTGATTTCAAAAATAACTTCTATTACTCTCCATCACGTATAGTTTTTTTTGCAAAATAAGAACACAATAATGGGCAAAATCAACTATTTATTACAACAAACACACAGAATAATATTTATCAAAACCTATCAACCATTATTTTTCTTATTTAAATTTATACACAACTTTATGTTTACTCTTTTTCCTTGTGAAACCTTTTCTTCTTTTCTTTGATGCTTCTCCGAACTCGTTTTGGGTTTCCTTCTTTGGTTTCTTGCTTAAGCATCCAACAGTCCGCTAACACACTGACATCCCATCTTCCTTGGTAACGTCTCTCGATATCACGTACATCCTGGTGAAATCTTTCACCTTGTTCTTCTTCACTGTAGGCACCCAAGTTTTCAGGAAAATATTCAATATGGGAGTGTAAGAAGTGAACTTTTAAGCTCATCTTGCACCCTTGAGCTTTATACGCTGTCAGCATGTGCTGTACAATAGTTTTATATTCGGGATCCTTAGTATTGCCCAAAAACTTCTGCACTACATTTTTGAAAGAATCCCGTGCTTCTTTTTCGATTTCTCCCATTGATTCACTCCTTCTTTTAACTTTGCTTCAGACAATTTCGGGAACTTGGAACATATATATCTAAAACAATCCCCATCTTTTTGCAGTGATTTTACAAACTGCTTAATTAGCCCCAATTTAATATGAAGAGGTGGCAGTTAAACCTTTTCTGGCGGAACCAAAGTGGTATTGATAACGTTTTTCTCGCCAGGAGTTAAACCGTGTCGTGGTGTCCAGTCAGCTTTTGTCCAGTGTAGCTCTCTGGCTCTACTATCCCACAAACATAGAAAACAAGGGAATTTTGTATAACCTGACTGTTGACCCAACAACATTGTTAGTATTTTCAAATTGCCACAAACCATCCATTGATGTTCTTGATATTTGATTTTCTCAAGAATCGTAGCTAAGTCATTGTAGTTTTCTTCCAAATGATCTGAGTGTCTCATTGGAAGAGATGTAAATACATTTCCATTATGCAGCAAGACTGCTTTGAGGCTAGTTTTGGATGAATCAATGAATAAGCGCCATTCTGATGAATCATATTCTATTTCAAAGCATTTCATGTGTCCACGAACATCATTACAATAAACCAGATTTCCCTCTTTAGTGAAATACTGAGTAAATTCTCTCTCGATGTCTTTACCAGGAAAATGAGGTACCAGATGATAAAGGGTTTTTGTTTTTTAGCCTTGAACCTAGCAATTCGGCTGTATCTTTTGAAAGACCCAAGTCTCTGACTAGGTCATTGAGCTCAATCTGAGAAAAAAGTTGAGGTTCCTAGTCAACCGAAAAATCTGAGCTAGATTCGTTCTGGGGAGCAAACGTTTCTGAGTCCTCTGCATCACTCTAGATGTCATCTAAATTAGGAGGTGGGTGCGGAACTGATATTTCAGAGCTATGGGACACTGGACGAATAGCTGAATCAAGGTTAGGGTAAGATATTTTCTTCTTATTTTTCGTATTAAATCCTTTAACGTCTACCGAACAGAAATAGCAGTCGGTTGTGTGATTTTTCTGTTCACGCCATATCATAGGAATGCCAAAACGAAATGCAGTTTTCTTACCCTTAAACCACAAACGCAGATCTTCCTCACATCTTTTGCACACCTTATGAGGAGCCCATGCTTTGTCTTGATCACCAAGTATTAATTTGAAGTAAGCAAAATAAACCTTCTTCACAAAATCATTTATATTTCTTTGTTGACTTTTCACTGTATATTCACCACAAATATAACAGATGCTGTTCGGAGAAATTACACAACCTCTATGAGCCATAACACCCATATAAAAACAAGATCATAGTAGCGCTTGAATGCTGGATGTCAACTGAGTGTAACACGATAATAATGCAACCGTCTGCCTAACACCAAAAATTCTTTATCCCCCCCCTTCACAAAATCTTTTACGTCCATTATTTTTTCTTTATTCTCAGATAAATATACTATTAAAGTTAGGGTAAGAAATCTTAATTTTAATTAAATTTAAATCTTAAAAAATAAAATACAAAATTTTAACTAAGTAAATAAGAATATTACACAAAATAAAAATATAAAAATTAGTATTGTAAAAAAAATTGATGAGATGGAATTTTTTAAATATTTTTTTCGGTTTTAGGACATCTAAATCTATAAGAAAATGTATAAAAAAACCTATGCAGTTTTTTACTTGCAGACCTGTGTAATTATAGAATATAATATTATTTATTTGCTAATTAATATGCAATAAAATAATTCAAGGGCTGCTGAAAGTATTTCGGAGCACGCTGGAACAAGCTACACATAAACTTTAGTAGACGACGTAGCATACGCTCGAACCAACTTGCGAAACATTTTCTCCATTTTGTAGCTGAACGTTGGAAATCAGTGTTCGGAATTTTTAGACAGCTGCTTCAGGCGGCGAACATCGATCACCACGCATTTTATTTTTGATTTTCGAAAACAAATAAAAATTACAAGGCTATAAATTAGGTGAATGGGAGCAATGAGTCATTAATTCAACATTTCTACTGGCTAAACGCCAAGTGTTTGATATGCTGACTAAATAATGCACCGATTTCGATTACACTGACCAACAATGAAAATGTTTCGTGCTCAGAAATAGTTGATTCTTATGTATTTCCACCTGATGAATTAAAAAAATGACAATAAAAATGACCGACTAGCCTAGCTCTTGCTTTTGAGATACAGTGACATTTTTTAGAGTCTATATTTTCAGTTTGGAGGAAATATTGTTTTCAGGAGTTGTTGCACTTGTCAACGAACAAAACTCAACATTCTCCAACTATTTGTAGGTTATAAATATAATTACTGTTGCTGTGAGATTTTGTTTCTCTTGTATTTAGTGCAGATTTTGTGGTTTTGGATGTTTCCGAAGTGTAAAATATGTTAAATCAAAACGCCACGAAAATGCGTAAATTTAGTCAATAATTTTTGTTGCGTTTGTAGTAAAATAGCATTTTCGTCATAGACACATAATTTAGTGCCGCTTTTGAAGACTGCCAATCAGCATTATTTTAGTATAAAGGTAGGGGTCAGGATAAGTCATGGGCTACACATATATGTTGCAACTCTTGTTCAGTTATACTACGAGAATGGCTGAAAAATAAAGAACGAATTTTTGGTTGTGCCTAGGGTTTGGTGGGAGCCTACAAACCATACAGATGATAGCTATTTTCTAAAAAAAGGAGAACAGTTCAATACCTGAATCTTCCATATGCTATTCGACTTATTTCACATTCAGATAGTTTACCAGTTTCTACTCCACTTAAAAATTATGAGCTTGAATTATAAAATGAAGATTAGTGTGCAAGAAGCAGAACCCAACAAGTCTTACACATCCCATGACCTTGATTTTGAAGAAAAAGATGATAAACCGCTCATACTGAGTCAAACGGAATACACTGATCTTTTATTTTTTAAGAAAAAAGGCAGAACATCTAGGGTCAAGACTACACATTACAGACATCAGGGGGATTCGCTTACATTCTTTTTTTTTTAAAGAAAAACGATCTTGTTGCTTGCTACGACCTAAATCCTTTTTTCTATTCTGCGTTCGTAATAAACTCATTATGATACCCAAAACAGTATCGAAATGAGCTTCATTTCATGTAATAGTATATTAAAAAACGAGTTTCATAAGGCACCATTTTGCCGCACGAGATCAGTTTAGAAAACGAGGCCGCTTGCGGCGAGTTTTCTAAAGAGCGAGTGCGGCAAAAGGCCTTATGAAACGAGTTTTTTATACTATTTTTTCTATTTTGCGTTTTTTACATTAATAAATTGCTTAAATTGGAATTACTTAATTTGAAAGTTCAGAGTTTAATTTTTATATAAAGCATGCAGTTGGTCACATTGATACTTGACATTTTCAAATTTAAATCCTGCTATCCGTGAAGTATATTATATTACATATTATTTATTAATTTTCGTTAACATTACTTGATATTACATTTAAAAATATAAACATGAGTGACATAGAAACATATATATATTGTTGTCAATTGTATACAACATACGTTGTTTGTGTAAAATACGAACATATATCATATCTGTCAAATGTACATAAATTCTTAAAATCATATGACAGCAATGATATTTATTTCTGTATTCGAACAACGCCAACATTGAAAAATGAAAAAAAGTGTATCGAAATAGAGCTCATTTCGATACTGTTTTTGGTTTCATAATGAGTTCATTTCGAACACAAAATAGAAAATAGTATATTAAAAAACAAGTTTCATAAGGCACCATTTTGCCGCACGAGATCAGTTTAGAAAACGAGCCGCGATAGCGGCGAGTTTTCTAAAGAGCGAGTGCGGCAAAAGGCCTTATGAAACGAGTTTTTTATACTATTTTTTCTATTTTGCGTTTTTTACATTAATAAATTGCTTAAATTGGAATTATTTAATTTGAAAGTTCAGAGTTTAATTTTTATATAAGGCATGCAGTTGGTCACGTTGATACTTGACATTTTCAAATTTAAATCTTGCTATCCGCGAAGTATATTATATTACATATTATTTATTAATTTTGGTTAACATTACTTGATATTTCATTTAAAAATATAAACATGAGTGACATAGAAACATATATATGTTGTTGTCAATTGTATACAACATACGTTGTTTGTGTAAAATACGGACATATATCATATCTGTCAAATATACATAAATTCTTAAAATCAAATGACAGCAATGATATTTATTTCTGTATTCGAACAACGCCAACATTGAAAAATGAAAAAAAGAGTATCGAAATGAAGCTCATTTCGATACTGTTTTGGGTTTCATAATGAGTTCATTTCGAACGCGCAAATAGAAAAATATCTTATTGCTTTCATTTGATTTTAAGAATTTAAGTACATTTGATAGAATGATATACAGGGTCCGGCAACGAAGCGGGGACGGAAGATTACACGCGTATTTGAAAGTTAGTCAAATATTAGTCATCGGATATCCTTCCGTACCATCAAGCGCACGTTTTAAAAATATTTTGTTTTATACAGGCTGTTCCAGATGGAAATGCCAGACTAAAGTTGCATTTTTTTAAGTGGAATACCCTGTATATTAATAGATAAAATGATCCACGCTTGAAAGCTGGTTACATCGATATAATGTTGTATTGGTCTAAAGTTGATAGTTTCTGTGTAAATAATTATTTTACTTGATAAATTGATACATTTCAGTAGGCTATTCTGCATAAGGAAAATCAAAATATCCGAAACCAATAGAATAGAATATTTTCTACTAGTATGCACTTTCGTTGCTACGCGAAATAAATTCTGCAACTGCTCGCGTTATACAGGGTGTTCACAATTTCGCAAAATCGAAGAAATCTCGTAATTTTTAAATGGAACAGCCTGTATATTTTTAGCTCATTGAAAATCCCTTTTACTACGCTTTCTATTGATACCTCATTTGATGCACCTAGGATGGATCATTTGCTAATTATTTCTTTTTAGAGTTGAATTAATGAAAAATGCTTGTATTTTTAGTAGCGAATTTGCGCTTTTAAACCTTCTGTAAGATCGGATATTCAACCAATTATCCATAAATGGTCTATAACAAGAAGAAACCCCATTAAGTACGAGAAACAGTTGATTTTCACTCAGCGGTGAAAGCAAACACTAAATTTAGTTAATTAAATTTTTAATATAAAGTAATATAGCATTTTCAATAGATTCACTGCTGATCAAGTTATCTGGTGTCAGTTTTAAGCTTGTACACTTAATAACCAAGTTGTCAAAAATTCTGTTCCATCTTACACAGTATTTCGTTCAAACTTTAAAAGAAATTGCTATAACGACTAATTTTAGTATTCAAGAAATGGTGAATATATTTATTCTTGGGGAGTGTACAAGAAATTGTCTCCTAGCAAGTAGAGTATATGCAGAGAGATTTTCAAACCTTGAAAGAAAGCCAAGACCGGAGGCATTTGAAAGGTTATTAGAGAGATTTACAGAAAGTGGTAGTGTAACCTACAAGAAGAGAGAAATAAATAAGCCGGTAATCAATGAAAAAAGCGAATTGGCCATGTTATTAACAATACAGTAAAATCCACATATAAGTATAGACGGTATTTCAAAGGTAACAGCTATTGAAGGTAGGAGCGTACGAAGAATTTTAAGAAGTCATAAGTATCATCCGTACCATATGTAATTAAATCAGGAATTGCATGGTGATGATTATTAAAAGAACAGAATTTTGTGGTTGGTTGTTAAATAAAATGCGAGAAATGCCAAATATTTTAACAAAGATTTTGTTTAGCGATGAGGCTACTTTCAAAAGTAATGGGGCGGTAAATAAACATAACATGCATTATTATGCAACAGAAAACCCGCATTGGATACGTCATGTAGAGAATCAGAATAGGTGG
Source organism: Melolontha melolontha (assembly GCA_935421215.2). Classification (NCBI taxonomy): domain Eukaryota; kingdom Metazoa; phylum Arthropoda; class Insecta; order Coleoptera; family Scarabaeidae; genus Melolontha; species Melolontha melolontha. Next base: position 206,690,599 of record OW285235.1, read on the forward strand.
TCTCTTAACGTCTGGGGAGGTATACTTGGTCCATATATCATTGGGCCGTACTTTTTCGATGGAATCGTTACAGGCGATACGTATTTGGCATTTTTGCAGAACGAACTGCCTAATTTACTTGAGCATGTGGATGCTGACACCCGACAAATTTTCTGGTTGCAACACGATTGTGCACCTGCTCATTGCAGCCTTAACGTTAGGGAGTTTCTAGGGCGATGGAAGGAAGACAAATGGATAGGACAAGGTAGTCCAATCGCTTGGCCTCCACGAAGTCCAGATCTTACTGTCTTGGACTTCTACTTTTGGGGATATGTCAAGGCTCTAGTTGATGTGGAAGTCCCTACAACAAGGAAAAATATGACGGAACGCATAAGAGAGGCATTTAGAAATGTTCGCCAAGAAACATTACAGCATGTTCAACAGAATTTCACCAGGCGGCTCCATTTATGTATTGAGAGACATGGAAGGACATTTGAAAGTTTTATTTGATTTATTTGCATTTACTATTTACATTTACTTTATTTTTATTTAATGTGCTACTACTTTTGTTAATTAAATTTGATGTTGTGGTTAATAATTAGTATTTATTTAAAATAGTGCAAACTTTTAATACTACTCGTACTTGATTCTTTCCTACATGATTTCGATTTCATGTTAAGCTAATTAGGTATGTATTGTTTCATATTAGGTATTCGTAAAATAGTTACAATAGTACAATAGTTTACAAAATTCTTTAAAATACAAATTAATTAGTGCAAATTTTTTATTAAACTGACACCAGATAACTTGATCAGCAGTGAATCTATTGAAAATGCTATATTACTTTATATTAATTTAATGTTTGCTTTCACCGCTGAGTGAAAATCAACTTTTCTCGTACTTAATGGGGTTTCTTCTTGTTATAGACCATTTATGGATAATTTGTTGAATATTCGATCTTACAGAAGGTTTAAAAGCGCAAATTAGCTACTAAAAATACAAGCATTTTTCATTAATTCAACTCTAAAAAGAAATAATTAGCAAATGATCCATCCTAAGTGCATCAAATGAGGTATCAATAGAAAGCGTAGTAAAAGGGCTTTTCAATGAGTTAAAAATATACAGGGTGTTCCATTTAAAAATTAAGAGATTTCTTCGATTTTGCGAAATTGTGAACACCCTGTATAACGCGAGCAGTTGCAGAATTTATTTCACGTAGCAACGAAAGTGCATACTAGTAGAAAATATTCTATTCTATTGGTTTCGGATCTTTTGATTTTCCTTACGCAGAATAGCCTACTGAAATGTATCAATTTATAAAGTAAAATAATTATTTACATAGAAACTATCAACTTTAGACCCATACAACATTATATCGATGTAACCAGCTTTCAAGCGCGGATCATTTTAGCTATCAATATATAGGGGGGTTCCATTTAAAAAATGCAACTTTAGTCTGACATTTCCATCTGGAACAGCCTGTATAAAACAAAATATTTTTAAAACGTGCGCTTGATGATACGGAAGGATATCCGATGACTAAATATTTGACTAACTTTCAAATACGCGTGTAATCTTCCGTCCCCGCTTCGTTGCCGGACCCTGTATGTAGAAAAGAAAAATGCTACACACACATACAATGTATATTGAATACAATTGACAACAAGGTATATTAGTTTCGATGTCACTCATGTTTATATTTTTAAATAAAATGTCAATTAATGTTAACGAAAATTAATAAATAATATTTCGCGGATAGCAAGATTTAAATTTGAAAATGTGATGTATCAATGTTCCCAACTGCATACTTTATATAAAAATATAACTTTGAACTTTCTAAATCTCTGAATTAACTAATTTCAATTTATTAATGTAAAATCTGCAAAATAGAATAAAAATAGTATGAAAAACCCATTTCATAAGGCCTTTTTGTCGCACTTTTTCCTTAGAAAACTCGTGCTACAAAATGGTGCCCTATGAAACTTGTATTTTAATATACTATTATGAAACGTTTGAATTTGAACCATGATCCAACTGAACGGAGGCTATTTATAGACTCCTTCAAGCTTAGTTTGAAAGTTATATTACTTCACAACGGCAACCGTTTCTGTTGGTCATGAAGTTCATATGATGGAGACTTATAAAGTATTTCCACCTATTGTATATTACAGACACTAGAACTAATAAAAATATTTCTTTATCATATTTGTTTTTCTCAACCCAAAATTAATAAGATTTAACTCATAAAATGAAGGAAACATTAAAAAAAAAATTTTTTGAAAATAAAATAAAATAAAACAATAACTTTGTTATATATACCACTTTATACCACTTATGAATAAAGTGGTATATATAACAAAGTTATTGTTTTATTTTATTTTATTTTCGAAATGAATTACCACAATGTTACGGCTACCAGTATTAATTTTCTAAAATATTTTTTTGTAGGCCAGTGTTTTTATTTCATCGATCTCTTCTGGCAAACAAATTGTGGTACGCCAATTAGTGTTCAATGTTTTTAGATTCCCTAAAGTTACCACGTGTCATGTAGAACTGAAGAAGTAAGCTATTATTTACTTCGCAGGACTGCCTAAATGATCGACTTACATAGGTTTTGGCTCGCTTTGAGAGACACAAACGGTGCATTGTTGTTCAGAATCGTGTGAATAAAATAAAGTTTCGCCGCCAGTAACGATTTTGTAGAGTAGATTTGAAAGATTTTTATTCAATTTTTTAGTATGTATTTGACACCATTTGACGCGGCCTTGTCTTTAAGCATGTGTAAAATTGTATGCAATACGACTTCAAAGACTCCGTGGATTTAAATGTGTATATTGCTTTCATGTCAATGCTCTTGAATAATCTCATCTCACAGTATGTGACATGCTCTTCTCTTCAATAATTTGACGCCCAACTAGTGGCAACACTAGACGTCAATGGACCACCTCCACGAAATTCGTTCTTCAGAGTTGTGCGTTCATGCTAAAATTCGGCAAAACAACAGCAAAATACTACTCTTGCTTGGATGATGTTATATCCTCAAATTGCTTCACATTGCTTCGGCACTAAACTACATTTGAAATAATTAAAAATCATGGCGCAAAAATATTCATGTGAAAGTTTTATTTTGATACAAAACTACTTTGTCTTAAATGCTGTGTATACAAAACTAGTTCACGAACTGGCAACTAAATTACACAGCCTTCAAATTTGCCAGTCATGACATCCCTTTTTGACTTCGATGACTGATGCTGAAGTATTTTGATGTGCTGGTTACGAATATGTATTCAGTTTTTCTCCCTCACGTCCAGATGATTCAGAATAGACATAGGAAGAAAATTACCAAATAGACACCTTTACTTGCAAAAAAAAATATATTAAAGAACCATTTAATTCTAAAACTTCAAAACTGTTGAAATTTGATAAACGATTACTTTGTTATTGCATAAACATGTTACTTATCTTTATGAAATCTTGTTCTTTTTTCTCCGAGGCTTTCATTTTGAGATTTTCTCTTAAATTTTCGGTTTGGCTCATCCCGTCTCAGCAGCCAACAGCAGTCCGCCAACATGCTTGTATTCCACCTTCCCTGATACCTCACTTCCATATTTTTCAATTGTTCGTGTAAAGTAGTCAATGTGTGAATTCAGGAAATGAAGTTTAATGTCCATTAAGCTAAAATTTGCAATGATATTTGGCACTATTTCTTTATTATTGTTGCCTACAAAATTTAGCGCCATCTTATTAAAAGATTTCCATGCTTCTAACTCAATTTAGGAGTTGGGAGTTTTTCATCGAATTCTTCATCCTTCATTAGTTTTCTTATATCAGGGCCAACAATAATTCCTTCTTTCAGCTTAGCGTCTTACTATGATTGCAAAATTATATTGAGATATTTTAAATATTCTACTTCTTTATTTAAAATCTTCACAAACTGTTTCACCATACCCAGCTTAATGTGTAAAGAATTACCCTATTACTTTCACAAAAAAAAATAAATTCGTAGATTTTCTTATCTAGTTATTTTATACTTTGAGAAGTGTCGATATACATATTCATATTTCATTAAAAAAAATTAACAACCCATATAAAAAGCGTTCAAATAAATTTTACCTCTAGTAGTCCATGACAATAAAAATGTTTGTCGTAACTTGTACTATTTACATTTGCATCAGTTGTCAATTTGACAGACTATTTATTCTGATGTATACTTAGTTGGAGCTTTTTGAAATTGCTTTGTAATTTAAAATTGATTTAAAATGGTTTTCGCTGTTCAACACAAATCATTCATGGTTGAATCTTATTTTTGGAACGGACGTAATATTAACGGACAATGGCACTATTTTCTTGAAGAATGCTTAGAGGAATTTAGAAATATGTTTCCAAACTTCGTCTTTGATTTTGACAGTTTTTGGTACACAGTTAAATATTGCACTAAGGTTTTCAGAGAAACAGAGAGTGTTATACGGAAAGACGACAGTGGCCGTCCGAAAAAATGTACGGAAGAGCTAGTTGACGATGTAACGCAAATTATGAATGATACACCAGGAACATCCATACGAGTATTCTCTCCACGAGTGGGTGTTTCAATTGGCACTTGTCATACAATTTTGAAAATAGACTTACATTTATTTCCATATTGCATGGCCTATTATCAAGAAATCAAAGAAATTGACTATCCTAGAAGAACAACATTTTGTCAGTGGTTCTTAAATAATTTTGATAATGACATTCTTGACAAAATTTTTCTCAGATGAATCATGGTTTTATCTGAATGGATATGTTAACTCACAAAACATAAGGATGTGGAATACTAAGAAACCGCATGACTGTTATGTTGTTCATCCACAGAAAATTGGTGTATGGTGTGCGATTAGTCGAAGGAAAATCATTGGTCGTATTTTCTTTAAAGGAGAAAGGTATCGACAAGAAATTATTATGACATTTATTGAACAGCTTAATGAAGAAGAAATAAATCAGGGTTACTTTCAACAATACGGAGCTAGAGTGCACACAGCTTGTGAAACAATTAATATGATACGGAAATTTATCAAAATCGGTTGATAAGTTTAAACATCGAACATGAATTTCCAACAAGATCTTGTGATGTTAACCCCTGTGATTTTTTTCTGTGGCCTTTTTAAAGAACTCAATTTTTTGGGTACAGATACCTGATCTTGCAGACCTTCAGATCAGAATTGCTGAAATAATTAACGAAATCGACGATATGCTACTACAAAACGTTTTCTCCTTCATTAGAAGAAGATGTTAGAAATGTCTCGAACAAGGTGGTGGCCACTTTCAACAATTTTTATAAAATGTTACTTGTTTGTTGCAAATAAACGTATCTCATTTAGTTAAATATTTTAATTTTATTATTTTGACATTTATCATGTCATTCAAATAGTTCATAACCAACAAAATTCATATTAAGAACTTAAGTAAAAAGCTAAGATATACGTATAATTTCCATGGGCAACTTCGAGGTAAAATTTAGTTGAACGCTAGTTATTATACACTCAGGGACAAAAAAAAACCCGGACATTTATTTTATAAAAAGAAAAATGAGATGTATGTTATTCAGAGTTTTTGTAGATAATGCAATTTAAAATGTATCAATTTGTGATAATTTTGTTACCATGGATACGTGTAAACAAGCCATTGTTATGAGATACGCCATTTAATTGTCGAAAGTCACAGTCACTGAAAAATTTGCGTCTGCCTTTTTATTCTTTATTATCACTATTTGTTTAATTTTCACGTGTTATCAGTGTTTTGAGTGTAAGACGGTAGTCATAATTTATCTTATTACACAATGAGACTTGAAGATATTGCTGCAGCCGTTGCTTTACATAATGATGGACGCAGTGTGCGTTACATCGCATATGTCATGAATATGGCTAGAAGTACCATTCATGATGCTTTAAAACGTTTTAGAGAGACGCACGAATACACCAGGAGACTAGGTTCGGGTCGTCCGCGATGCACAACGCAAAATGAAGACAGGCGCATGGTGTTGTCAGTTCTTAGGGAGCGCAACCTGCCATCTACGATGGTACCCCAACGGTTTTTTAACATGCATGGTTTCAATTTACGCTCACCTTATGGACGTGAAAAAGTTTAGAGAAGGATAGGGGAACGATATTCGCAGTGCTGTATTTCCGAGAGATCGCCATTTGGAGATGGTGGAGTGATGGTTTGGGCAGGAGTGTGTATGAACGCTCGCACGGAGTTGGTTTTCGTAGACAGAAATCTAACAGCTGAGAGGTACATAAATGAATGTTTGGCGAATCATGTGGTGCCATTTGGTCCATATATAGGTAATGATTTTCTTCTAATGCACGACAATGCGCGGCCATTCGTCGCTTGCGTTACCACAAATTATCTGCAAGAAGTGGGGATTCGCGTTCTGCCATGGCCAGCAAGGAGTCCTGAAGTTAATCCTATTGAGCACGTGTGGGACATGTTGGGACGGCGTATTAGGAGGCGGCAGAGACCTTCGGAAAACTTACAGGAGTTAAGAGAAGCACTTCTAGACGAATGGGAAAACATTCCCCCAAGAAGCCATTTCTAACCTGATTCAAGGCATGCCAAGACGTATGGATGCAGTTATCCAATGCCGAGGGAGTAACACGCGTTACTAAAAATGTGACTTCAATGTTACAATCACAAAACATCTAAGCCACAGCTGAAAAATGATGTTACTGGGTTTACGCCATTTCCGTTTTGACGAAAAGATTTTTTTTCTAATAGTGTATTTATGATTAATTACATGAACCTTTGTTTGAAATGCGTTTTTCTATCATTTAAAATACTTAACCATTATTTTATAACATACTAGATCTTTAATTAACAATTTCTGACATAAAACAAGTGTCCGGGTTTTTTTTTGTCTTTGATGTATTAATATTTTCGAATTAAGCAAAATATGCTAATTAAAAAAATATTCTGACGTGGTGGATTTTTTGAGAATTTTCTCGCAATCAGCGTATTAAAAATTATCGGGAACGCTACTCAGGTCTTAAAGCGGGAAACCGTTGGTCTGATTAGTTAGACAATTTACGAATATGACAGTTGAATGACGCTGGTACCACTAAGACTACTAGATTCCCGCAGTTTTCGTATTTCCTTAAGCGTATATAATTATTTTTGTTAAATTCGGTTATTTTATTTCGGTTATTGAAAAGTAATGAATTAATGTTAATTAATGCAGGTGAAAACCTTATCATGATAATAGAAAGATTGTCAAAATACATAAGTAACGAAAATATTATAATGCTGGATTTTTTGGCATTTGAAAATAGAAGATATTCGTTTTGCTATAGTAATTTGGTTTGCACGTAAGAACATGTTGTGTAACTGGTACATTGAAGAAGTCAATTAGATTAAGAATAAACCCTGAAAACAATTTGCAAGAATAGTAAGGGTGTAGGCAGACGCCTTGTCGTGGGTTTCGAGAAAAAGTTTTATCAGCGTAGGTTAAGTTACATAGACCTTGAACATAGAATGATTAATTTAAAGGAGAGAATAAAATGGATTTAACAGACACGTAGCGTATAAGTACCGTATGTGTTAAATATCATTAGGCATAGAGAATTAACGTATGAGTACATACGATGTATACGTACATCGAATGCCAGCGAAGACCGCGACGACGACAACGATTGCCTCCGATACCGATTAACTGGAAATTTTGCATTCAATCTAGCTGCGGCCGTTACAGTGTGAAAGCGTACAATAAAATTAATGTATAATGGCTCTTGATACACCCGCTGAAAAGCTTCAGTTGGTAAAATGGTTTTATGCTGGCAAGTCTGCAATGGAGAGCATGAATTTGTTTGCGCTGACTTTTGCAGACCGCTCTGTACCTTACAGACAAACAATTTATAATATTGTAAATAACTTTGAAATTTGTTTCTGTCTCAATAACTGTACTAAATGCAAACCAAGAGAGGTATCTCCACAAAAAATTGAGGAAAGAGAACGGCTGGAGTATTAATTTGTAGTACTGTGGAAATTGATAACACGAGATCTACTAGAAGTGCTGCCGAGGAATTGGGTACAAGTAACACAACTATTTCACGTATTTGGAAACGTAATGGTTTAAAATGTTTCAAATATTCGAAAACCCAAAAATATTTCCCGAGGACAATTTCCGGAGAATGGAGTTTTGTCAAGACGTTATGGAAAAGATACATCGAGATGAAAATTTCGTTAAAAATTTTCTCTTCACCGATGAATCAACTTTTCCATTACATGGAAAGCACAATCCCTCTCTGTTCTTCGATATTGGGCTTCGGAAAATCAACACCGGCATTTTGCAAATCGCACTCAGTATCCTCAAAAACTAAACGTTTGGGCAGGTATTTTAGGTGACCATTCTATAGGCCCCTATTTTATTGGTGGTATACTAAATGCCGACAAGTATCTCGAATTACTGCAAAATCAAATACTTCCCGCCATTCAAAACATTGGAGTTAATCAGGAAAACGTTTGGTTTCAACATGATGGCTGTCCAGCACAGAATGCAGTGAGGGTAAAGGAATTTCTAGGAAATACTTTTCCTGACCGTCTTATTACCGGAACAGGAAACATTAAATGGCCTCCGCGATCCTCTGATCTATCTCCAAATGATTTCTTTTTGTGGGGATTTCTAAAAAATATTGTTTATACTCATGAAAAAAATAAGTGAGGCTGCTAATTCATTAACGGCTGACATGTTAGCAAATGTAAGAGCTAATTTCTACGACCGCCTAGGACAATGACTTGCTGTGCAAGGAGGAATTTTTGAACCTCTTGTATAATTTATTATAATTTTTAGAATCCTTTTTTATTTATTTTATTAGGATTATTCTTTAATTTCATTAGAATTACGCTTGTTTGTGCGACGCACCGCAGCTCAAAAATTTTCTGCATCGACTGAAAGAAAAAAGAAAAGCAAATCCCTTGCAATTCGTAAATGCTATTTTAGAACACATTACAAGTACCTATATCGACGATCAAATGATTACTGCTAACTTGTATTTGCGAAACAATCGGTCGGCTATCGCGGTCTTCGCCGGCATTGGATCGGCTTTCCCGTATACGTATACATCGTATGTACTCATACGTATTCCCTATGCCTAATGATATTTGACACATGCGGTATATATAAAACGGTGTTCCACAAAAACTCTAAAAGCTATAACGTCTTTATTTATTATTTAATTTTAATGATCTATACATCAAATATACGGTTTCAGAAAGACTACATACAGCAGTGTGAATTATATTTTTATCGCATACAATTTACCAGAAACGTAATTTTTTCCGTTCAAATTGAACTGTTTTTTTTTCTTGATTTTTACTAAAGAAAATTTTCTACAGATTCCAGTAACCTAAAAAAAACACATACCTACTTGGATAAAGAAAAATGCACGAAAATCCGAGGTTTTAGAAATTTTTGTCACTCACAGTGGGCTGAGTTGGTGTAGGCAGTTGCACATCGAATAGGTACAATTGCGGCATTAAAAAACGCGCACAACTCTTTAGACTACATTTCGCAATAGTTTAATAATGTAAATCAGTATATGTCAGTTTTAATTTTTTAATAAGTCAAACATTCAAGTCAGTCATATAAATTACCATAATCTATATTTCTAATAAAAGTATATAGCATATATAATTTGAAAAACCTAATATTTCCAGTAGTTCCATTGCTATGGTGCTGAGGCATGGAATATATGCATGATTGAATATAGACCGGAGAAAGTTCGCTCCAAATTTCTTCAATCTTGTCTGCTAACTCCAGGGCATTTGCAGGTCTAACGTTATTGTTGTAAATTTGGTTCGTAATATAACCCCATACATTCTCCACAGGGTTCAAATCCGGGCTTTTAGAAGACCACAGCAAACACGTCATTTTCCGGAAACCAGTTTCGAACTGCTATACATGTATGGATAGGGCAATTGTCATTTTGGTGTATGAAATTTCTATCAGGAAATAAAAATTTCTACAGATGGCAGGAAAACGTCTTATAAGATTGTAATATACGCATCGGAAGTAAATCTGTTTTCAATTCTCCAACAGACTCCTGGACCATGCACACAAATCCACCCCGAAACATTTACTGAAAATCTTCCGCTGTTATAAGTAGATAAGTAGAAAGGTTGTCTGCTTGTACGTCTTTTAATGCAAACAGACGATGTTGTGAAATATATTTCGCCAGAGTCGTAATAAAGGCAATGAAATGTATATACGGAAATTTAGTTTACGAAAATAAATATAAATGAATTTAAATTAATTTGAATTGAAATTAATTCGAGATATATATACAACGTGTCCGTGGCCGTAAGAGTACGCTACACTTATTTTTAAAGATATCAAAAATATTCATTTAAAAATGTTGTTTAAAATTTCAAAATATGCTCAAATACGAATTGTTATTTAAAATTTCGAAAAAATAAAAATTAAATTATCGAGCAATAATAATAGCAAATACGCAATAGTTTTTAACATCCATCTATGTGACAGTAGTTCTATGGTTGTCAATTGTATTGTTACTTTAATAATAAATTTTATGTAATTGCACGTGAAATCATTTACATTCGATATCAATTTTTTATCGCTGAAATGCAATAGAATGAAACAAAAATCATTTGCATATAACTTTATGAAAATACATTTTTATATTACAAAATAAATATGAAATTAACAAAAACAACAAATTCAGAAATACAAACAAAAAAAAAGCTATTCAAAATGATGCCCCTCTCGTTGAATGCATATGTTTGTACGCCTGTTGAAATCCTCGCATGCATGTTGTAACACAATAGGATTATTTCTTAAGAACAGTACCGCATCTCCTATTTTGTTTTTCAATTCTTCTAAATTCTGAAACGGCCTTTCTGAATATATTTTATTCTTTAGCCATCCCCAGATAAAGTAATCCATGGGGTTTAAGTCGGGCGAGCGCGCTGGCCATGGAAAAGGTCCATTTCGTCCCATCCAATCTTTCTCCAAATTTTTCATTTAAATAGTCTACAACTATTCGTGCACTATGTGCAGGTGCTCCATCATGCATAAACCAAAGGGTTCTTATAATATTTAGTGGCAATTCGTCTAATTCGTTATCTAGGTATGTTTGTAGAAATTCCAAATATCGTTGTGAATTTAATGACGATTGAAAAAAATACGGACCAAAAATTTTTCTGTATAAAATTGCACACCAAACGTTTACCTTTTGCGAATATTGATTCTTGCAGGGAATTCTAAAATGTGGGTTGTCAGACGACCACCAACGACAATTTTGTCCACACACAACACCATTAGTAGTAAAGGTTGCTTCATCAGTAAACAAAATGCTTTTGAAAAACGTTTTCTGCGTTCCTAATGTACCTTGAATATCCAAAGAAAATTCAAATCTATTGTTGTAGTCCCGTTCCTGCAAAGTTTGAATATATCTTGGCTTATAGGGGTAATATCTATTGTTAACCAAAATGTTGCTTACTGATGATTTTTTAATATCCAAATTGCTTGCAATTTTTCTGACAGAAATTTTGGGATTTTCAATTACACTTTGCATAACACGTAAAGAATTTTCGAAATGTCTCACTTGCTTTTCCCTACTTTTTTTGTAACGCATTTCTAAACAACCAGTTGCTTTAAACTGATTTAAAATTCTTGAGACGCTTTGGAAACTAATAAATTTGTTGGGATGTCTTTCATTAAAAATATCAGCTGCGTCTCTACATGTTTTGTGGTTATCTCCGCAAATAAGAATTAATTCAGCTCGCTCTTGCATAGTTAACCGTTCTGCCATAGTTGGTAGGTAATAACTTAATGAATTGTCTTAAAATTACTTAATTATTAAAGTGACAGCGGATCTGACAATCACATAAAATTTATTATTAAAGTGACAATACAAATGACAACCATAGAACTACTGTCACACAGATGGATGTTAAAAACTATTGCGTATTTGCTATTATTATTGCTCGATAATTTAATTTTTATTTTTTCGAAATTTTAAATAACAATTCGTATTTGAGCATATTTTGAAATTTGAAACAACATTTTTAAATGAATATTTTTGATATCTTTAAAAATAAGTGTAGCGTACTCTTACGGCAACTTCAATGTTTTTTAATTTTTCCTCTAACCAAGTAATACAACGCAACCCTGAATACAAAATATCAAGTTTCTTAGGATGCACGAACTTTTCTTTTCTATAAAGTTTTCTGTGAAATCAAAAATAAAAATATTTCCCATTTGTCTCATACTTAAGTGGAACGTGTCCACTTAAGTATGAGACAAATGGGAAATATTTTTATACAAAATGCATTTACTTTATACAATGAAAAAATTCAAAATATTGAAAAAGTATTTTTATATTACTTTTATATTACAAAGAACATTAGCATTCAGAATTTTAAAAAATATACAGGCTGTTCCATTTAAAAAAATTATAAATTTCAAAATTTCTCGAAAATGCGTTATTCAATTTTATTTCATGAACTGCTTGCTAATCAATGTTAAAAACACTAATACTTTGCTAATTTAACCTACTTTCTGGAATCAATAATAACAGAGATAGCAATAGTGCGCACTTAATTTGAATCAGTCCGTATATAGATATAATTATTTCGTGACCTTTGTATGTTATGGTAAATTCAATTTGTTGGCGATTTAAGGTCTGGTTTTACTTCAAAATATATAATAATATATTTAAAACAATCCTTCATGTTTCGGCAAGGAATATAAAATACAAATGACAGTATATTAATGTAACACTTATTCATTTGTAGTTGCTATGGATAAAATTATTCAAAGATACATTCCAATTTAATAATAATAAATCATACCTTAGTATTCTAAAATAGATAGACAACAAAAACTGGGAAACACAAGACATGAGTCACTATTATGTATGCGCCCGTGGAGCGACTTAACATGTTAAGCTCTCATTCGCCTTAAACGAAAAGGAAAACCACGAAAACCTACTCGGATAGCCAGACAGGGGATTAAAATACGGAACTGTCAGCATGATAAGCAAATGTATAGATATTTAAATAACATAACTGCTTAACTTTTTTATATCACTTCTATATATAGATGTGTAGCTTGATAGGCAATTCGTGTATAATTTTGCGCGGTAAAGCATCCAAACAACGTGCGGGGTAGGAAATCAGTTATGCAATTTAAACATCACAAGGGTGTTGCAGTTAGATGTTGTTCTGGGGTGGGAATTTCATATGTTAACGAAAAATTTAATGTTGGCTATCTTGGTCGATTAGTATTCGCCGTATTTCAATTTTGGGATCTCGTGCCCGTGTTATATGTTATATATTTTCCTTGGATTTATTGTTTGTTTATGTAAGTAGCATTTAGGACTATGGATACCATTTCTTTTATATTATTAGTTGTAGATTTTTTAGATTAATATTAACTGGATAGTGTCATATTCTGAAACGTCAAACTATACAATTTTTGAAAATACTATAGTATTTCTTTTAATTCATCTGGCATAAGAGTTGGTAGAGATCCTAAATATATTTTTATATGAATTACGTTTGTTTGTAATTGTCATTTGAATTTACATTTGATGATATATTTTGAAGATATTCAAGTAGATGGAAAATAATTAAATAGAGTATGGAGGAAAATAATGTTTCGTTCGATTAAATTCTGCATTGAATATGTCTAAGAAGTTTATATAATGCATTCTAAATTACATATATTGATTGCAATACAGAAGTTAATCGAATAAAATATTATTTTTCCTTCATACATAAAATTTGAATAACCCCAATAGTCATTTAACTACAGCTATGTTGGTTGCATAACAATTATCAACTTTGCCCGCATGGATCCCAGTCCACAAGCTATACATAGGGATCTATTTTACTATTAAGTTACACACCTATCTGTGCCTATGTATATTATTACTGATCTGTGATCTAGATGTTGTAATGTGTTTTGCAATTGCCTACACCAACTTATGGTCCACCGTGACTGATAAAAATTTGCAAAAAACTTAATCCAAATATGTGTTTTCATTACGCTGCTGGAATCTGTAGAAATTTTTTTTGTAGCAATCAAGAAAAAAAAATATTTTTCAATTTGAGAGGGAAAAATTTGGTAAATTATATGTGACAAAAACATAATTCGCATTGGTGTATGTAGTCTTTCCGAAACCGTTTAATTTGATGTATTCATCTGATCATTAAAATCAGATATTAAATAAAGACGTAATAGCCTTTAGAAATTTTTGTGGAATATCCGTATATATATAATATATATATACATATATTAAAATCAAATACCTTTAGGAGGAATATCTATTTCTTAGTATAATAAGTTGCCTAATTCTGATCACTTTCAATTTTAATTTTCTTATTTCTATTTACTAGTTACACACATCTAAATGTATTGTTTTAATATACAAACACGCGCGTGAAATTTCTTTATTCTTTGCTTTATTCGACTTCTATAATATGTAAGAAAATATTACGTCTGTAATTTAATATTTTCCTTTCGATAAAATGAAAAACGGTAAGTAACTGTTTTATTACAGTGTTAGCCTTAATTTCAAAATTAACAGCAGGGTTGTATTAATTTACTTTGAAATTTAATCACTAATAGCAAACAATATTAAATATAATAAAATTTCAATCCATGCGATCTACGGATTGTCGCCATAGTAACGTTGGCAACCAAACATACTCCATTGAACTATTCACGTCATTTTATTTTCACGTTCCCGTACGCGTGACTAGCTTGAGATGGTTATTTCAGGTTTAGTTATTAAATGCACTATAAAACGGTTTAAATCAGTTTGACCTACAATATTCGAAATAAAATGTAAACCAAAAGGGTTTGGGAGTAGCGGCCTGGTAATTCAAATAATATTTAGTTACGTTTCGTTATATTGTATACTACTTTTTCCAAAATTAAATTATATTTTGTTAAAATAAACATCTCATTTAGTTTAAAATACAAACTTACAACATACACTATTGCATATAGTCAACTATTTAATATTCATATTTTAATTTCCAATATGTAATTTTAAAGTTTATATCCTAATTTTATTAATATGTAGTACAGCGCAACTTTATTTCAACAGAACAACATTCAATTTTGAAAAAGGCAGTATACGTACTACCGCAACGTAACTATGGATTAAATATTGTTTTTTTTGAACTGAAGTAACCTTTACTTGATGGAAATAATCATAAGCTTTCAAAACCAGGAACTCTTTAAGTTCAATTATTAAAGAAAATAAACAAACTTGTATGTAGTTTATGCCCTAAATTTTATATTGGCCAGACAGGCCTTCTAAAAGAATTAAAGAACATGAACTAAGTTATATTAATAATAAGAATAACTCACATTATGCAATACAGTGGAGAGAAGAAGTCCATAATTTTAACAATAACTTTAAAATATTACGTACTGATAATAAATCGCAAAAATCTGGATTTTCAGTATGTTTATGCAACAGCCAACGACTAAATTCCATGCGATGCCAATAGTCTCTTGGTAGAAGGGATTGCACACGTTGGAATTGATCGAGTTGTTTCCTACGTAGAGTTCGGGAAACCAAACTTTGAGACAGATTTAATTGTGTTGCAACACGTTTTGTACTAATTCTCGGATGATCCAAAACTGTATCAACTGTAACGTGTGTTCATTTGAAAAGTCAATCTAGGTTACTTTGAAATTTTGATAGAATAAGACGCATATAACAAGTGTTCACTTGAAAAGTCAATCTAGGTTACTTTGAAATTTTGATAGAATGAGACGCAAATATATTAGTATGTGTTTGTTGTTCCGTAAACGTAAATTCAAATGACATTTGATAATGTCAATCACAAATATCAGTTAGTGCATAAAATAATCGTGCGTCGATTCTGGTTTAAATAAATTGCTTCTCAGTTTTAAAATGGCTTTCACTTTAGAACATAAAATTTTTTTAGTCCAGGCTTATTTTCGAAGTGGTAATAAAATTGATGGTTTATGGGTTTATTCAGTTCAAGATTGCATGGTAGAATTTCAAGTTGAGTTTCCACATTTTGTAATAGATTATATACAATTTAAGAATACTTTGGATAGAACTTTAAAACTTTTTTCTGGAACTGATAGTCTCTTAAGAAAATCTGGCAGCGGAGCAGTTAAGAAACGTACACCTCAAGTTGTCAATCGTGTTAAAGAAATAATGGAAAATGAACCACAAACATCTATTCGACATTTGAGTCAACAAATAAACCTTTCTGTTGGTACAACTCACAAGTTATTAAAAAAAGATATGCAACTTTATCCATACCGTGTCACAGCAGTACAAGAATTGTTAGAAATTGATTATCAGATTGGTTTGTAAATATGAACAATAATGGAGAACTTTCGCAAAGAGTCATCTTTACTGATGAAGCATGGTTTTATAAAACGGGATACCTAAATTCAGAAAATACAAGAATTTGGAGTAGTGAAAATCCACATGTAATTAATGAAGAATCGCTACATCCAGAGAAAATTTGTGTTTGGGCAGCGATAAGCCAGAGGCGAATCATTGGACCAATATTTTTTCAGGGAACGTTAACTGCTCAAAGGTACCGTACGGAAATTTTACAACCATTTGTCAATCAGTTCCATGATGATGAACTTCAAAATGCATATTACCAACAAGACGGAGCACCTTGTCACTGTACTGCAGAATCTTTGGATTATTTAAGAGAATTTTTTGATGAGCGTATAATTAGTCGAAATACTGAAATTGCCTGGCCTGCACTTTAATGCGATTTAACACCTTGCGACTTCTTTTTGTGGCCTTATCTAAAAAATAACATATTTCGAACAACTATATTGAATTTGAATGATATGCTACAGAGAGTCGAACAGAAATGCATGGAAATTAATAACAATCCAGTAATGTTGCAGAATATCATCAGAAATTTTGAACGGAGGATTTTAAAGTGCATTGATCTTGAAGGACAACATTTTCAACATTTGTTATAGTTTTCAATAGATACCTATTATTTGTTATTTATTTGTATGTATGAAACTGTCAAAATATACGACTTCGTAGGTTAAGTAGTAAATTTTAATTTACGATTTATACAGAATATTCGGTAAATCGCTGGCACAAAAAAGATTTTCTTAAATTGAATGGCTTGTATATAAGTCTAATGTTTAATTCTACGTTAAATTTGGAATATTTTTTATTAAGGATGCTTACAATTAGCAGCTAGAGCGAATAGTTTTCGAGATATTTACAATTAAAGAGAAAAAGTGACATTTCTATGTGCGTCTTTAAGTGCCAATAATTCGAGAGTGCCATGGCATAAAATAAAATAACTTGGGTATGGCGTTCGCACAGGGTTTGCTATGAGACACTTTTGAACGGAAATTGTTCTAATGTATACTGGATGTTCGCGAAGGTTCGACAAAATTAAGGAAATTTGCTAAAAAATCTCGTGTATTTTAAATGGAACGCCTAACAGCTATCTTACTTATCTTCAATATTTTGGAAGATATTTAATTTTCTTTTAAAAATCCGTTTCTCTATACATTAAAAATCACAGTAGCGACGAAGAATCATAATAGGTTATGAAAAAAAAATTGACATAACATACTGTAGTCTTGTCAAAATACCCGCAAAAGTGTAAAGTTACGATTGTTGATTTCTAATGCATTATCATTCTCGTTATTGTCGTATTTTCTGTTTGTGTTCTTATTATTAGTTATATTGTCATTTAATTTATTAAATTATATTAATAATAATGAATTTTGAAAAGGAAGAGCTAATCGACATGGTATACATATTGGGTGAAGCACAGAAAAGTTGTTACGATACACATTTATCGGATGTGTTATACAAAAAGACGTCAGCCGCCGAAGAGAAACCTTGAAAATCTTAAGCATAGATTTGATACAAATGGTAATCTTAAGTATATTAAAAGATCCGTAATAAATAAACACACTGCTACAGAGGAAAAAAGTTAAAAATTCCACTTCATGTCGAACAAAATTTGAGGGGAATTTTTTTGATGGCTAAATTTTCTAAGGTAGTTGTTTTATAATGGTTGCTTTTGCTGAATAAGCAATTTACATTATGTTTGAAAGTACTGATATGGGATCTCAAAACACACTTTTGGCAGTTTACCTTCTAAGATACGAATTTTAATTGGTCTTTCTATTATAAAATCGCTTAGGAAATTTTAATTGGTAGTGTAAGTAGGTTTTTATATTTTACTCACGATCGGTTAGTAAACTGAACATTTCTAACCTCCAAACCTGCTAGAAAATGCGCTATTACATACCGAGGTGGGTAATAGTACTTTACTTTAGCTTATGTCTAGAGCTGAGGATGTTTGCGGTATAACCATGGTTATATCATGTAACCATAGTAAATTACTATGGTTACATGATATAACCATGGTTATACCGCAAACATCCTCAGCTCTCTTATGTCACTTTACCGACTAGCTTATGTCACTTTTCTGGCTAGGTAATATCATTTCAATATTTATGAAACGTCAGTGTCATTTAAATAAGTAAATCAATTTATAATAAAACTATCCACAAATCTTTATTAAGTAAATAACAAGACAACGTTTTAGTACAAAATTTATTCGCTTTTGGGATTAATATTAATTGCTACATTAGAATTTCCATTAGTGTTTACGCTAGAGAAAGACCATGTTTAAAATCGTAGCATAATAATTTAGTAATCTGTCAGAAATTATTACTATTAGTTGTTACGTTACCTAGCAACAGTACCTTATAAAAAGCATTTATTAAAAATGTCATGAAATTTAATACTATTATATTTTTGAAATTTAGTGATTTAATAGTTAATATAATAATTAATTACTAACCGATCGTGAGTAAAACAGTATACATACCTCGGCGGAAAGATTCATTCCCGTCTCGAGATTTAGTTCAACTCGGTGAATTTGCTAATCTCTCGACGATAGTGAACCACTTTCCGTCTCAGTATGTAATATACTATTACTCTGTATGGCTTTCTGGTAATGTTTTTTTAAGGTCTGACGAAGAAACAAATATAGTTTCGAAACGTTACATAGCACAAAATCGTTTTATTTGATACACATTTATAGGTGCAATGTCGACCCATCTGCAACATTTATTAACAATAATATAAGTATATATTTAGATTTAAGTGATTTGTTTTAAATCTAGAATTATCTACAAAATTTTTTCTTTTTTTTTTTTAGGTAAGCGCTTGGTACGTTGATTAATCAGTCGGATTTTTTTAAGGTATGTTTTGACTAATTAATACTGCAAGCATGTTACTAAAGCAAACCAAAATCTACATATTATTTAGGTGCAAATAATATATTTTTTCTACAAACACCGTTAAAAGTTGACATTTTGACACGGCTAACTTTAATTAAAAATGCGATATTATAGCGTAGCGTGTTAAAAGTAGTACTGTTAACACTAGTGTTAAAAGTAAATTGACATTACAGTTTGTCAAAAATGACAACATATATTAAAATGATTGAAAATTACATATTTCTTGGATAATTAATATTAAATGTACAGTTTGTGTAATTCGAGATATTTATTACCTGTGTTGCAGTACTTTCAGAATTATTATTCTCGCTATTACTTCATTTTCTTTACACGAACTTAAACACGAACTCATCTTTTGTATGAATTGTGACAAATTAATTTGACGTTATTTTTACGGTTGCGTCCAGTTGTGTCAAAACGTATTCATGAGCTGTCAAATTTGGTCAGTGGATTTTCATTATATTTTATAATAAAAATTGTGTTTGTAGAAAAAATATTGTACGATACACGTGTTAAAAATGCTGTTTTATTTCACTCATAAATTGCGACACGAGCGCTAGCGCTCGTGTCGCAAACCTTTACTCGTGAAATAAAATCGCACTTTTAACACTTGTATCGTAATAGTATATTGTACAACTAGTGCTGAAAATAGGATATCACACACGAGCGTGAAGTTTGAGACACGAGCCGTAGGCGAGTGGTTTAATTATGCGAGTGTGAAATTTTCAGCACGTGTTGTACACTATACTTTTCCGACGACCGCTTAGTGACAAGAATTAATTTCAATGAAAATAAAAGAATGAGTCACAAAATAATGATATATGATGAATTTCATAAATTTTACATTTAAACCATACAACTTAATCTTTATTATTTTTATGTAAACTTACCAATTAACAATAACTAATTGAATAATCTAATTTAGACAAAACGAAAACACTAGCCAATTTACCAACACCGCGTATCAACAACAATTTGACATTTGAGAGTCATTCATTTGACAGTTTCCTATTTGTTATTTTATGATTAGTAGGTTGGCACGTCTGTTACTTTGCACACGGTTCTGCGACGATTCTAATTGGCCCTCTTGAACTTTTCAGCACAGTTTTAGTTACAAGATAACTTTTCAACACAGTTTTGGGAATACAATGCAATTTGCAATTTTCAGTGCTAGTAAATCATGCGAATTTGTTCTTTTTACATTGTGGTCGTTGGAAAATAACTATTATACATTATTGAAACATTTATTAATAGATATATTACTGAGATTGTGTCTAAGTTATCGACTTAATTCTTGTCGGTTTTGAGTTTTAATTTTTTCAGAGTCATCACATGTTCCTTGAAATTGTGAGATTGTTGGATGTTCAGCCGCATATAGTGTTTCTTATACAGGGTGTCACAGAATAACTATTCCTAATTTTCAGAAATGATAGAGGGAACTTAAATAAACATTTTTTATTAATAAACCAGTGTTTGCAAATTTCTGGCTGTCAAGAAAAACTAAAAATTTTTAAACACAACCTTAATTACAACAGGAAAGAGTTAAGTGAAGAAATATTTTATTAGAAATAATACTGCATCAAACTTTACAAAAATTGTTCGAAGTTACGACCACCATTTTCGATACACAAGTTGTAACGATGTGCAATCGACTACCGAATTCTTCGAAATAGCTGCGAACGTTCATGAATATCAAACGTTAGAATAAGTCCAGTCACTAACTATTCTTTTGTATTAACAGGTGTCTCATAAAGCAGTGATTTAATATGACTCCAAATATAAAAATCAACAGGAGTTATATCTGGTGAACCTGCAAGCCACGAAATCGGCCCTCCTTTTCTGATCCATTCCTTTGGACATTGTGCATTTAGATAATTTCGGCAATTTAATTTGTGTACCATCATGCTGGAAAACATATTTCTTCGAATATTAAGTGGGATATTTTCAAGCAATTCTTCAATTCAATTCAAGTATGTTCCAGAAAAATCCTATACACATAACCATCTAACCGTGCACGCAGTAAATATAGTCCCACTACGTAATAGTCAACAGTCCTAGCCCAAATATTAACAGAAAACTTCCATTAATGATGTAACTTGTAAACGGCGTGAGGATTTTCTTCGCTCCAAACGTGACTATTGTGTGTATTAAAATAGTCATCTCTTGTGAAATTGAAAAATTGTGTTTTTTTCTTCTTGGGCAGTGTTGAGCGATTATGAACCCATTGCATGGACTCTTCTTTCGTGGAAGGGTCCCAGTGGTGTACCTAAGTTTCATTTCCAGTTATAACCTCGTCAAGATAACTTAAAATGCAATTAACAACTCAGGGGATTACAAGGAGTACCTGCTGTGAGTTTACCTGTGGGGCATTAAACATTTACAAATAGTATTTGTTTATCAGGAGTGTATTCTGAAAAATTGTAAACTGGTAACCGGTGCTGTTTTAAATGTTCAATATTGAAAATATTAATCATGGAAGTTTATGTGTTTAGTTAAAGTGCTCTTTGTATCTGTACAATGGATCTTCAGTATTAGTAAAAAGTTGCCCTAATTTTGTAAAATCTACATTTTTATCTAATACACCTTATGTGTATTATTAAATTTAACAGTGTGGGGCACATAGTCTGCCGTCTTTAGATAATACATAAGTAATTATGATAGTTAAATATATAATTAGAATCTCATCCACAAATACCTACAAGCGTTTTCTAATTAACTATTTAGAAAATTATAAAGGCCAAATTCATAATAAAGGTAAATGATACATTGGGAACAACAAATATAACAAATAATGAATTTGATAATAAAAAAATCAATTAATGGGATTATTACTTAATAGACATTTCTATATTTTATTGTCCCTTTAGTATGCCCGGAAGCTAATAAACTAATTACTTTTTAAATGTAAAGGATAATATTGTAAAATCGGGCTTAAATATTCCACCTTAATGCGACCCTGCTGTGTTTACCATTACTACTACTCCTGCTAATAAAAGATTAGGATTAGGATTATCATTACAAGCTCATTATCGACATACAAGTCATTTTAAGTTATCTTGACAAGAACTATACAATTCTATTTAAGAAGCCTTCATCTTGAGATAAAACAGTCAAATTCTCTTCACAAATTTGTCGTCTACATAATTTTTGCGCGGCACTGAGCAACCTGAGAATTTATCGTGCCGACAGTCAACACCAAATCTTCAACTTTATTCATCACTTCTTCAGTTCGTGCTTCCAGAGGTTTTCCACACTTTGAGTTAGCATGAATGGATTCTGTGCCACGCTTGAACTGCTTACACCAAAAATTTGACTTAGAAACAGGACGGGCTATTTTCTACATACACTGTTACCATTCTCTCATGAATATTATTTGGACTATTGCTTTCTTTTGGTAAAAAAATCATGACGTTACTGTGTTCAAGTTTTAAATCACCCATTTTCTCTTCTTTAAATGAATGTAAGTGTAGTCTACATTACGCCGGTCTTGGGCCGCGAAACTTTAAACCCCATGTATTTAACTGTATGTACAATTAAATTCTAGCATTTTTGTACAATGTAATATATAGGAAACAAAAAAAAAACTATGGAAAAATTATACGGGGGATATGTAAAAACAAAACCTGTAATAAGTTTGGTAAACGATGATAAAATTAAGTAATATAATATACAAGGAATTCAAATAAATTTTACCTCAAAGTAGCCCTTGGAAATTATGATTATGTCTTAGCTTGTTACTAATTTTAATAGGAATTTTGTTGGTTATGAGATGAGATATTTGATTGAAATGACAAATGTCAAAATAATAAAACGAAAATTTTTAAGTGAATGAAATATGTTTATTTCCAACAAACAAGCAAAATTTTATAAAAATTGTTCAAAGTGTCCACCACCTTGTTCGAAACATTTCTCACATCTTCTTCTAATGGAGGAAAAAGTGTTTTGTAGTATCGCATTGTCAAATCCATTAATTCTTTCAGCAATTCTGATTTGAAGGCCTGCAAGATTAGGTATCTGTACTTGATAAATTGAGTTCTTTAAGAATGGCCATAAAAAGAAATCACATGAGGTAATGTCACAAGATCTTGGTGGAAATTCATGTTCAGTGTTTAAACTTATCAACCGATTTTGAAAAAAATTGCTGCAGAATATTAATTGTTTCACCTGCTGTGTGTGCTCTAGCTCCGTCTTGTTGAAAGTAACCCTGTGTTATTTCTTCGTCGTCAAGCTGTTCGATAAATGACATAATAATTTCTTGTCGATACCTTTCTCCTGTTAAGGTTCCGTTAAAAAAAATACACCATACACCAATTTTCTGCGGATGAAGTGCGGTTTCAACAAAAAAATTATGTGGTTTCTCATTAGTCCACATCCTCATATTTTGTGAGTTCACATATCCATTCAGATAAAACCATGACTCATCAGAAAAAAAGGTTTTGTCAAGAAGGTCATTATCAAAATTATTTAAGAACAACTGACTAAACGTTATTCTTCTGGGATAGTCGATTTCCTTGATTTCTTGATAACAGGTCATGTGATATGGAAATAAATGTAAGTCCTTTTTCAAAATTGTACGACATGTGCCAATTGACACACCCACTTGTTGTGATAATGCTCGTACGGAAGTTCTTGGTGCATTATTTATAATTTCTCTTACATTATTAACTAGCTCTTCTGTACGCTTTTTCGCCCGACCTGCGCCTTCTTTCTGTTTAACACTCCCTGTTTCTCTGAAAACCATAACGGAATGTGTCACTGTGTGCCGAAAACTGTCATAATGAAAGATGACGTTAGGGAACTCATTTCTAAATTCTTCTAAACAATCTTGCAGAGAATACTGCCATTGTCCGTCAATCTTACGTCCGTTTCGAAAATAAGATTCTAGCATGAATGATTTGTGTTGTATAGTAAAAACCATGTTAAATCATTTTTAAATTACAAAGCAATTTTTGTCAACTATGCATCTGTCTAATTGATAACTAATGCAAATTTAAATTATTAATAATCATACGTTTTTAAAGGAATGGCCTACTAGAGGTAAAGCTTATTTGAACGCTTTTTATATAGCAGATTCGTTTACAAATATAATTTTTTATCAATATTTGCAGGTGAGAGCATTTCACTGTTGTAAATTATTACGACCACCAATTTGCGAACCTAAAAAATATCTATATTTACAGATTTTACTATGGTTTTTCAATTTTTAACAAATTTATTTCAAAAACCAATTCTTTACTCATTCCACCTCAAAATAATGTAAAAAATTGAATTTTAAATATTGTTTTCAAAAAATAAAGATATCAAGTTAAGCATTTCAAATGTAATCCATTTTTTAAAAAATTTTGCAGATTCTAGCTCGCTTGGACTTTATCTAAATTATCAGGGGTCGCGTTTTACGACTTCGTCATAAAACTAATGTTGAATAGGGGGTGGACCTGGTTAGTTGTCAATAATTATTATTTTTATGATATACTGTATTTACTATAAAGCACCCTAAAAGTGATCGTAAACATGAATATAGAACGTAACGTAAAATGTGAACGTGAACATTGAACGGAACGTAAAAGAGAATATAAAACGTGGTAATTTTAAAAATATAACGTCCAGCGTCAAAAATGTAAGTGTATATTAATAACACAGGCCTGCATTTTTCAACTCTTTGAATGTTGATTTAAAAATTTTAACTGTTTTCTAGTAATTGGGTAGCGCTGATTTCAAATCTGCTTTTATTTTTTTTTTTGTATAACGTAAGGTTATTTTTTAAACCAGTAAAATCAAAAAATATAGAAAAAATACGATTTATTTCATTTATAAGCTAGTTTTATATTATATTAAAAAAAATACAAACACACATAGAAACTATTAGAAATAGTTATTTATTCTTTATGCTTCTTCAAAAAACGTTTTCGTTTTTCAGAAAAGCTTCGTTTGGTTGTTTTTCTGTCATATTCAGCTAAAGGAAGATCTGAAGGTAGTTTCTGGGGCAAGCAAATTTTTTTGTTTCAACCTAGACCCCAGTACTTCAGAAAGATCTTTTGAAAGTCCCAAATCTTTTACTAAATCATTCAGTTCGGCTTGTGAAAATACCTGAGGTTGGTTTTGACCTGAGGTTGATGGTTCAAAATCACTATCCATCTGTACGGAGCCGGAAGTTGAAGAGGTTTCAATATCTTCTTGTAGTACTTTGGGGGGTATAGGTACATGATCACTGTGAGGAACTGGTCTGATAGCTGATTTAATATTGTTTGGGTACAAAATATGTTTTGCTATTATGCCCCTTAATATCACAAAGACAAAAGTAGCAATCTTCATGATGATTTTGCGGTTCTCTCCAAACCATCGGTATTCCAAAAGGAAGGCTTTTTCTATTCCCTTTGGTCCAGTGTCTTAAACCTTCTTCACATACCTTACAAACAACGCGCGGTGCCTAATCTTTATCTTGATCTCCGAATTTGATTTTGAAATAAGCATAATATGCATTTTTCACAAATTCACCAATTGGTCTCTTAAACTTTTTCAAGACGAAATATCCACAAATATAACAGAAATCATCTGGTTTGTTTTTGCAACACCGGCTAGACATATTTTTAAGCAATGTTAATCTATCAAATACCACGCACAACACTAAAGACAAATTAATTTTACTTGTTTATTGATCGACACTCAGAGCTTTAATGATGTAAATGACATTAAAATATACATTTTGTGTGGAGTGATAAACTTGAAATCCTTCTTCGCAGTACTAATAAAGTAAAAGCATAATAAATAGGATTTAGCAGGTAAAAATTCCCGGAAATCTTGTCCAAAATTAATACATGTAATAAAAGATTTACATCAGGTAATGAGAGCCTATTTAACAATTTTTTTTAAAAACCACAACAGAAAATCATTTTTGGGTTAATACCTAGAATTTGAAGTAGTACATTCATTTTAAAATGTATTAAAACGCCTATTATAAGATTTTTTTTATATTTTTTTCTTTTTCTTTTGTGCAAAAAAAAATCTGTGGGTGATAGAGACCAACTGTATTTTAATTAGTTATTGCTATAAGACCGAGAGCAAGGCGGAAGGAGGAAGTAGAGAAGGACATAGAACTATTGAAAATTGTCAGATGGAAGGTAAAAGCTAGAGATAGAAAGCTATGGAAAAGAACGATTAATCAAGCCATGGACCTACTAGGTTCGCAGAGCTAGTTATATATATTGCTATATAAAAACTGAGCTTAACAAACAAAAATCACGTAATCACAAATTTTATGCAGGCCTGTGTAATTAAATGTTTTTGATAAAAAATATTCAACAATAGTAAATAAATTAATTACATAATTATTTTAAATATACACAAATTGGAATGAATTCCGATCAATCTACGATCTCGCAGCGAAGCGCTGACAAGCGATATTTGAAGGAAACTACATCACTTAATCGTAATTCAATGAGATACATAAATTCATATAACTCATTGTCTAAGCTAAAAAATAAATAAAATTCTATTCATTACAATAAATATAATAACATAAATAAAAATTATATAGATAAAAATAATGTATTGTTTAATTATTAAGGACCGGACATGAGAGGTCTATGGACTCAACGCCCACGAGCGTATTATTGAAAATTTATATTTTTAAAGGGTGTTTCATTTTATTTATATAATTGCAAAACAAACGGATGGTTATCTATAAAATACGAAATACATTTTTATTTATTCATTTTGTAGTTCAAGTTGAGTAAAGGAGTATTAATATTAACTAGCAATACTTTCTCTTTTGTAAAATTTGTTCTCTTTGAATGAAATACACCCTTGTAGATAGAAAACGCCCTTTCTACATCGGGTCCATACTGGAAATATTCTTTTATTTAAGCGTATTTAGTAGTTAGGTGTTGAGGCATTGTCTCCACATACAATTCTCTTCTTCTTCTTCTTCTCTGTTTAGGGTTGGACGCCACCACGTCCAGGCACTTGAGCACACTGCTCTTTGTACTATCCCCAATAGATCTCTCAATTCCACTCTGCTAGTCTGTGTCCTCGATAAAAGCCACTATCCTCCTCAGGGGAAGTTTGAGTACACTCGAAGGATCCAATAGATTTCTCCAGAAATATTTCTGTCTGAGTTCCTTCAGTTCCTCACACGTTCATATTACATGAAGGCTAGTTTCCTCCTGTTTTTCACATCTCCTACACCAGGGCTCGCTAACCAAGCCAATGGTGTACAAATGCTTCCTTAAAGGACAATGTCCGGTTATTAACCCGGTAATTATTGTAATTTCTCTTTTGCTACTACGAATTAGGTTGGCTGAAAACTTTCCGTTCAGCCCCCTTAGTAGTGTTTTGGTATGGAGTTGACCTTCCGTTAACCTCCATTTATTTTTATGTTCTTTTTCTAGCCATGACCAGCTCTCCCGTTTAGCGGAATCCTTAGTGATTCCACATACAGGTTCTAGTCTTATGAAGTTCCTATTAGTACTTTCTTTGGCCAGTTTGTCGGCTATCTCATTACCTTTAATTCCCTGATGTCCTGGCACCCATATCAGCGACACTGTATTGTCTTGTGCTAGGTTATTGAGGACCTGTTTACAATATTTCACCAGCTTAGACCTGGTAGATGGGTTCATAATGGCTTTAATAGCCGCCTGACTATCAGTCATTATGTTAATTTTTTTGCTTGCGCAGCCGGCTTCCCGAATTTCATCGGCGCAGGCTGCGACTGCTAACAATTCGGCCTGGAAAACAGTAGTATGTTTCCCCAGACATATCGATATCTTCCTTCTAGGGCACATTCCGCATATGCCTGCACCTGCCCCCTGACAAGATTGTGATCCATCAGTGTACTGGGTGCCGGCACCACCATCGATCGAGCGACCTTTCGCCTGTTCCCTGGTCGGTATAAGTATGTTCAGCTTAACTGTAAACATAATTTCAGGTGCCATACTGTCCACCGGCATTTGAAATATCGGCTCCTCCAGTATAGTTCCTGTGATATCTGTATGGCTCCCTACAACCTTATTAGGACACCATACATCATTGGCCTTCAGCCTCAGTATCGCAGCCATTGCCTCCGCCCTTATAAATAGTTTCAGCGGAGGGAGACCCACGATGGCCTCTCCATATACAATTGCCGCGATGTTATTTAATATGGATTTCTATTAAAAACTGCGTCAAACTTTTTCCGAAGGCCACATCCCAAGTCACTTGGAATATTTTTTAAATTATTAATAGCTACATCTAATGTGGTAAATCCATCATTTAATTTGAGATTTTGATTTTCAAAATAAATGATTAGTTTTGGCAAATTTTGAAGGTGCTCCTGGAGAGATTACAAACTGATTTTTTAATTTAAACTTTGTATTACTTCCTTGCACACAGAAATACTGCGAGCATCGTCATTTAAACATGTAACAAAATTTTGTAAACTATCGAAAGTCTCTGCATCAAACTAGTAGCTTCCAAGCATGTTCCCCATCTAGTAATTACTGGAGAGGGAGGCAGTGACTAAGTTTGTAGTTTTTCCCTGTAAAGAGCTACTCTCAACGATGATTTCCTGAAAACTTTTTTAAAAGCGGATACAAGTCTATCAGCTTCCGGAAAGATGTCTCTGAGGAAGCATATCCTAATATGCTGAGAGACACCTTATCGGAAGTTGATAGACTTGTATCCGCTTTTAAAAAAGTTTTCAGAAAAGCACCATGGAAGATAACTCTTTACAGGAAAAAACTTTCAACTTTGTCAGTTTCTCCCTCTCCAGCAATAACTAGCTAGGGGAACAGTTTGGAAATTTGCCAAAATTAATCACTTATTTTGAAAATCGAAATCTCAACAGTTAAAACAATGAAAAAGAAAGAAACTAACTCACCGTACTTTATTTATCTTACAAAATATAAATTAATAAATAAAATAAATTATTAAAACTCCTCACCCTTCTATCTACGCCCACGAAGAAAGGAATTTAACTATAATATTGAAGTAATTGCGTCACAATTCAACGACAAAAAACAGATGTGCGGTTAACCGAATGAATAGTGCTATTCAATAACTGCGTGTACTTAGCGATGTTATAGGCTATTTATATGGTCCATCGTAATTTCGGTCTGATGCATCTGGTCTCTGCTCATTACAATAGTTGCAAGTTGTCGAAACATGAAGAATTACTTCAAGATGATGTGTTGAGGAGAATACAATTTTTTGAATTTATAATAAAAGAAATTCAGAATAAAGATAACTTAGATAAAAGTGGTAAATTTAAAACTGCTCTTACTTGAAAAAAATAATAAACTCGTAAGCCCGTCAATTTGTTCTACTGGGAACTACTAAAATGTAATTGAATACGTATAATTTTAAACCCAATTTACTGTGTTTTTTCACAAGGTATCTACTTAATATATTACTGAGCTGTTGTGCTTACAGTAGTTTTAAGCATGTACATATTATATTATAGAAATTGTATTCAGTAGTTCCATAATTTTTTTAAGATTCAATCAAGATTCAAATTAGCATAAATCTTTCGCGACTCCCCGCTGTTCAAAAGAACAATAATAGAGCTACATACATTCCTTTTAAGTAAGTTCTGTTGAACAAGACACGCTGTGCATTGCCATTTCACCGAACCGATAAAAGTGAAAGTTCGTAGAATTGTGAGTGTATGTAGGCGTTTGTCCCAGTAAACCATATGTTAAATGTTAACTTATGACCACTTTCATCGAGACCACCAGTTATATACTTTTTTTAAGTTCATTTGGCCCGTTGGGTTTTTCTATAAAAGTCATAAAATAATCGATTAGATTTCCTATATTGGCCGTAGAAAGTCGAATTCTATTGTTAATATATAAATAAATTTTAGATTGGCGGGCTTTTTGCAAGAAATTACTTTTTAGTGTTTTTTTTTAATTTGTACTTTATTTTTATAATCCCTTGTGCAATTAGCGTAAATTAGTTAATCGAATACTATTGCTAATAGAAGCTGTAAATAATTCATTTTAACTTTTTTACCATATTCAGTGGGAATAGTTTTGAGTTTTATTTAATTTCACAAGTTTTATATATGAACAATTTGGTATTCACTGGTCAGAGGATTTTTCAATAAATAAGTTCATTTATTTTCTGGAAATACTTATCTACGAGGATTGTTCGGAAACTACGTGGCCTAACACAAAGATGGCGCGAATTCGCAGGAATCTCCTTTACTATTCTCTAGAATTATCCTTTAAAAGGTTAAATATGACAGTACAGAGCGATCTGTCAATTAGCCTGCTTTTGACAGTACGCCAAAGTGAACGTGTGATTTTGTAATAATGGCAAAAACTGAGTTGAGAGCAGTGATAAAGTAATTTCATTTGAACGGCTTAACATCAACCGAAATCAAAGCAGAGCTGGATTCAACACTATTAGAATTCAACACTATTAGAATCACTATTAGAAGCGTGTTCGTATGAGCATAAATGATGAACCGTGTAGCGGACATAGCAGACATTGCAGTTATCTCCAATCACTGTGTGCAGAGAATTTAAACTGAAGAATTGGAAATGAAAAAATATTCGGGGCGTTGAGTGCCGCGGTTACTTATACCGGAACAAAAACTGAATCGTTTAAGTGTTTCTCGCGACCGTTTGGCACGTTTTCGACGCAATCAGAAGAGTTTTTAATGCCGTTTCATTACTGTCGATGAAGCTTGGGCCCACCATTACACTTCTGAAACCAAAGAACAATGCAAACAATGGACAAAAAAAGGTACTCCGCAACAAAAGAAGGCAAAAACGGTTTTGTCAGCAGGAAAGGTTGTAGCAACTGTTTTTTTGAATTCTCGTGGAATTATCTTCGCCGTCTAGTTAGGAAAGGGAGAACAATAAATGGGTAGTATTATGCCAATTTGTTGAAACAATTAAGCGACAAAATAAAAGAAAACGGGATTTGAATTAGCTCTATTCCCCAGATTTGGCTTCCAGCGATTATCATCTCTTTCCAAACCTGAAAAAATGGCTCGGCGGTAAGAGATTTTTGTCTAATTCCGAGGTAATCGCTGCTGTAAATACTTATTTCGAGGACATGAATTCATCGACCTACAATGAAGGCATTACTAATTTGGAATGTCGTTGTTATAAGTATGTAGAGTGAGCAGGAGACTATATTGAAAAATAAAATGTTTGTTTTGAAAAAAAAACTTACGTTTTCTTTGTTAGGCTACGTAGTTTCTGAACCACCCTCGTACATTTCCTAATATCAAAGAGCTTGAAATACCCAGATAAAAAGTACAGGCTAATATGGGGCATCTCAATACGAATGCACAATTTAAATTGCGCGCCATTTTCATTTGCTTCGGTTGGTGGTGCCTGCAATTGCTCAGTTGTCCATCTGGAGACATTGTGGCTATCGAAAATGAATCGCTTTACTATCGGGCAATGTGTTCTCATTGCCAAAACATCTTTCAAAGAGCATGGAAAGTTCATTAAGTTCATTTAATATCGGCAGAGTCTGTGTTCTCTGTTGCGGCTAAAGGGATAACATGGTGGCGCCCTTTTAGATATAAGATCCCCCCGTTCACTTGCCTCTCAACTGAGCTGGTCTTAAGCCGAAAGATCTCCGACGCAATCATGTATTGAGGTAAATTGGGTAAGTTCGTAGGTAAAGGTAGTACATTAGTAGGCGCAAGACTAGTGCTCGTGGGGGCACTTAGCAATAGCTTCGTCAAAACTTTGTTGCAAGATGATACAAAAAGTTGCATCATCTTGGAATTTGAATATTTTAAATAGACAATGAATATTAATTGAAGTGAAACACATTAATACTGACTTAATAATTGATTTATTTGATTGCAGTAATCATTTAAATTTATAAATATAATGATTTTTTGTATTTTGTGAATGCATTTTGACTTTATTTTTAGCTTGGCGTACAGTAATCTTTGCAAGGGCTTCTAAATAGAAAAGCGGCGACCATGAATGGAGGAGTTCGCCCCTTATATAGGATAAAATTTTACAATTAAAATTGAACTCTAGAGCAAGTGTTTTTAGAAAGCGAACAAATGTATACAATCAACTACAGATAAGAGAGAAAACTCCAATGGACAACTTCTTGGGCGAGACTATGTCTTGCATGGAAAGCGCCATGTTCCTTCAGCTAACGATGTGAATTAAAGAAAACTGCACGCGTAGGCATACTTCTAGAGGGGCATCTTCTACGAAATTCTTGTTGGGCCGCTAAAACATTTTCATCACACGCAACTTGAACATAGCGAATATCAACATATTCTTCATTTGAAAATAGCATTAACATGGTGAATCACATCGGAATAAGGATACAAAAAGAAAGCAAATAACATCAGTATCACAGTAATAAACTGACAAGTTACAAATAGTAATTTGTTAATCATCATGGCATCATGGCAACTAGATTAGTATTTCGGGAATTCATTGAGAATCCAAGAGCAGGTTGCCGATATTATTAGGAATAAGAAATCATGTTAAGAACGCGATCTCTTCTGAGACGAACGGCTTCGTGTATCGAACAAAATGGTGATAATTTTTTACATTTATAGTAAATGAAATAATAAAATATATAAAAAAAGTGTATTTCAATAAATTTTGTAAAACTAACATTTTAGCCACATGAATTATGAAATAAACAATAGCTCTTTAACAGTCATGACATATTGCTGTGAAATTCTACCTTGATATAAATTAAATAAATTGGATGCAATCAAATTAATTAAACGTAGTATAAATAACCATTAAACATAATAAAAAAAGAGGTTGTTTTTTTGTATGCACCTGGTATAACGTGATATAACTGTGAGTTAAATACATCATGTCAATAGACTCTATGTTATGACTAAATTCGATAATATTTATAATCTAATTATAAATAGATCCAAACCGCATGGTACATATCGAAATTGTATAAAAGGATATTCAGTAATCATTCTTTATAGTTCCAATATTTGTACTAAATTTACTGATATTGATGGAAAATGTCCATTGTTTATATACATAAATATCTGGTGTAAGCAACAATCGTAGTTCAACCTGGGAAAATAACAATCGACTGTAGTAAATACTAATTATATTTAGAAATATTGGTAATAGCAATGGTAATTGCTTGCGATCATAAATAAGAATGTCATCGATAGCGAAATACAAGAAATTCAATGGGTTAGAGATGTACCTTTTCAAAAAACATAAATGAGAGGAAAACCAAAGAAAACATATTTATTGAAGCACATCTAACAAAAGATGGTGGGTTTTGCATGGTGATACACACAGAACTAGGTCAAGGCATAATTTTCGGGAAAGAATTAATATCGCAATTAAATTTAAAAATTATAAATCACGATAAGAGAAGGAAAAAAGTAGAAAAACGAAATTAAAATAAAGAAAGAAAAGGTGTATTTCCATACTGTACGATAATTTATACGAGAGTTGAAATAGAAGTAATGTATGAAAATAATAAAAAATTGGAGTTACATACAAAAAGTACCAAGTATATAAGGATAAAATAGTATCCGGAGGAGGGTTCGAGATTCATTCATCGTTCATTTAAGATTAGCTTAAGTGGGATAACACACTATTTTATTTGAAGTCTATACGACTAAAATTAAATACTTTAAAGCATATATGGATTATTAATTTGAAATAATTAATAGTAAATATACTACTGTGAATGTACATTTATGCAAGATATCTAAGCAAGCGCGTACGCAGATATATTCTACAAGAGACATTACGATATTAGCGAAAAATTGAATTTTGCAATCAAAGATTCATTGACAGGTATAAAAGAAAACGATATACACTGTGGGGATAGACTTCTTGTCCTGTAGGAAGTTGGCTTCCACTAGTCAACCGTCGAATAATTTTAGATACAAAATATCAGTAGAATCAAGGTATCCATATTCTAAAAGTCAAAACACAACCTTGAGTCTTAGCTTTACGTTCGGATGGTCAATACCCCCTTGGTTGTGGGAAATACTTGAACGCGGTATTTTTGAAAGATTTAATAAAAATCTAAAGAAAAACTTCAAAAATTCTAATAAAACTTTATGATGAAAATTAGGTTTTTGGTTTAATTAATGAGCTATCTTAAGACTTAAAATAAATGACTTGTGAAAATACTAATATAGAATAAAAGAATTTTAACAATTTGCATTTTGTTGTAGTATTATTTATTTTTATTTACATTCGTTTGCTATGTCTAGTTAAATAGAACCCGAAAAATATAGATATATTTGTTGTTTGATTACATTTCAACATGACAGTCATAGTTGAAATGTAATCCAACAATACAATATAATGTAAGTACATTTAATTTAACACTACTTTCACCATTCTAAAATTTAAATAAATATTTCGGTTGTGAAAAAGGCTATATATATGGAACCGAAACGTAAACAAAATTGAATATTGTTTTAATTACCCGGCCGCCATTCCCAAGAAACACTTACTCTTTAATTTTAATTTAATAAAACTTTTACAAACTATACTAAAGAGTATAAAGAGAAATATACTTGAGTGACTGCCCACATAACAACACATACCTTCTCACAACCAGTTAAAGCTCATAGCAATATAATTATATGAATTTTTCGACTCCAAATGGGTTCTGAAATTCATCCATGAAATATTGCTAATATGCTGGTACGTTTTGGGACCCTCTATATATACCTTAAATTTTATTTAAAAACTAATTTATAATATTAGTTATTAGTAATATAGAAATATAATGTATATATTAAGTAATTTTTTAGAAGTGTTTTATTTACATTGTAATTTTGGTTAATACTTCTTGTTGTAGAGAATGTGAAATGTGTTTTTATGGAAAATCTAGGTATGTGTGAATATTCATTGCTGGACAAGTGACTTGCTGCTAAGTACATAATTATACAGATAGGACAAGTTTTTAAATGTTAATTTATACATTATATATGTACCTATTAAAGCACATATTTCCTTAGTAATTACTAGACGTATAAGAAAAAACATAGTTACTTTACGCATAAATGTGATTCAATTACTTTAAAATATAGAATCATGATTCAATAAACTGAATTCTGAATGACAATGTTGTATAAAAAAAAATATAATATAAATAAATAATTATTTCCTGTTATTAATATTCATCGTAATTTACTTATATACAACTAATTAATAAATGGAATTTATGCTATTCTATTTATATAAGTGTAAACAAAGGAATTGTAATTTTATTGGTTTGAATGTATAATATGATTTATTACTTTTTAATTTGTTTTATATTTTTATTTTCTATAACATTTTAGCTATAAAAAGGCAACTTAAGCGGACGAATGTGTATTTTTAGTTTGCTGTTTATTAAGTTTACATTAAACAAGATATTTTGTTAATAGAAAAGTTTAGCAAAATACAGATCGAATCAAAATCTGCGAATTAGTTTCAGCGCCCTTTATACAGGGTCTTCTTCATTCAAATTTTTCTCAATATAATCCGACGTGAGTGGGAACATATCCAAATTTTTGCTTTAAAGGCTAATAATCCAGTTATCAAGCTTATTAATGAAAGCATTAACTTTGTCTGTTATTAACAAAATGTGTTTACCACGTCCTAGTAAATTCACAGTCAAGTCGTTTAAATGCGAAAATACATCAGCTACGTAAGCCAACAAAAACATACACTCATTATTCTGTAACAACAATGAGAATGAATTTTGGCAATACTGGAAAAATATTATTAATTCATCCCGAAATTCCACTACCCGCGTTAACACTTTGCCTCGCAATAACCATTTAACATCTGTATGGAAAACAAGAGCTTTTTTATTTTCGCCTATTTTATCGCATAGTTTAGCAAATAGCCTGTTCTGTAACGGTCGGTTTTTAATAAAACTAAACATTTTTACAGCTTCATAAAGGATTTGATTCAGATTTTCCGATATGCTTTTTGGACAAGAACATGTCTGTGAAGAAAGCAGTGCGTCCATTCGGCCCTTGGTATAAGACGATCTTTTAATATTTTCATTAATCCACTGTTCTTTTCTGTTATCACCTTTGCACCATCACTACATACAGCAATACATTTTGTCCAATCTATGTTAATACAGTTTCTAGTAGCTTCATAAAAACATTAAAAAAAACATTGTCCTATTGCATGATCTGATACTGTTTTGCAAAACAACATATTTTCTTTGGTTGATGTGTCCTTGTCACATTCATACCTCACAAAATATAAGAACTGAGATATGTTTGCTACATCTGTTGATTTATCAAATTGAATACTAAAAAAATCAATTGAACTCACTTGCTGAATTATCTGATCGCGAACATCGACAGTCATGTCAACAATTCGCCTTGATATTGTGTCGGTAACCCTACACTGCGCACTGTATTCAATTTAAGACAACACTTTTATTTTCACTTTAAATCGCTTACAAACATTATTTAGGTTCACAAACATTATGTCTTTAATTTAGGACGCCTTTATGTATATGGTACATAAAGCTCAATATCCATCAAGGACAATATAGTTTACGTCTACGCCTTATTAAATTTCTAGAATTGTAGTTTTCATAGTTGTACTTGCAGAGCGGATATAACCGTACATGTTTGAGTGATTTTTATTGCAAACATCTGTGTAAAACATTTGAATTTACTTTATAAAGGTAAGATTATTATATAGGTGCACTATTTCTTTACTTATTTTTTATATTGGTTTACAGAATTGGTCATAAACTTAGTTGTATTAAATTTGAGACATAGCGCTTTATCTTTGGTATGGTTTGGAGGAAGAAGTATCTTACAGAGGTCCAATTAGAAGAACTTGCGGCCCAGTTTTTCGAAAGTGAAGATGAATTTGATGATTCTGATGCTGATAACGATGAAAACTGCCTCATAGACAACGCTTTAGAAGAATGTGATATACAAGATCTTGCCATTGAGTTTGAAGATGACGGATTTATATTGGAAAATGAACAGACACTAACGGAGAGACCGCGAAAAATAATGACATTGAGAAAAATACTGAAATAATTAACACTGGAATCTGAGATTCATAACAAAGACGGACCCAGCAATATTCAATCAGTTGCAGACAATAATACTAAGAAAAGACAATCTCAAATTATGTGGAGAAAAAAAAATTTGGTTTTGGATGAAGATGCTACTTTCAAAGGAAGTGAGATTCTTGGTGGTAGTTTTATGGATTTAGCTACCCCATTTGCGTTTTCTAAATATTTTTTTGATGATAAATCACTACAAAAAATAGTTGACGAATCGAATATCTACATGATTCAAAAGGATCCAAATAAGACAACAAATCTCACAATATCAGAGTTGCAAAAGTATTTAGGCATATGTATATATAGGTCTTTCACGATAACAGACGAGACACGTAATAAATAGTTACAAAACAGGGTTGACAAATGTACATTGCTTTGAGTCAGCTGTTGCTAGTAGATAATCTGAGGTTAGGTTTATGTCATTTTAAAATATTTACAACTCCTAATATGCTGTATGTTGTTATTATATATATACAAAAATACAAACAAGATCAAAATGTATGTGAATTTATTTATTTTAAACTACATATACAAAAATAATACACAGAAAATCAAAATACATAGAGATTAAAGGGCTTGTAACATTGTGATAAACATGATATAAATAAACGAAACAATATTAATATGAAATACTAATTTTATTAAATATTTACGCTGTCTTAAGAATCATAATTACTTTCAGTGATTATAAATAGTATTATGTCTTGCCTTTCAAAACCCAATGAATATCATTTAAATTTTTAATAGTACTATGATAACTGGCATTATCTAAAACAAT
This sequence comes from Melolontha melolontha, assembly GCA_935421215.2. Taxonomy (NCBI): domain Eukaryota; kingdom Metazoa; phylum Arthropoda; class Insecta; order Coleoptera; family Scarabaeidae; genus Melolontha; species Melolontha melolontha. The sequence continues at coordinate 206,728,671 of OW285235.1, forward strand.
TGTGAAGGGTTCTTCTAAATTCATAAGAAGTTGATGTCACCAAATCCATTTGAATTACCTGCATGGAATACAATGTATCTATAACAAGATAAATACACTTTACGTACCAATATTATTCTGTTAGTATAGATTGTACCTTTTACCACCCACTTTTGTAGCTTTGAGTTTTTATTGACTCATTTTGTTCAAGATTTGCAAATAGTTCCATCTTGGAAAACCTAGGTTTCACCAATGAAAACAAACACATAAATGCTCATGTTTCATATGAACATATTGTTGCAAGAATGTAACACGTTTTAATACAATATATGGGAATTCCATGTAATATTTTCTATATAGATGTATTAACACCAGAAAAAAGTTCGTTTTTGTTGAGGGTATTCAAAGATAAAATCGTAATATGCTGTAATTAATTGAAATATTTATTTTATAAATATAAGTATAAATTACTTTAAACTTACTGCTTTTATACATGTCATAAACTGTGTTTCTAATTGCATATTGATTAAAATCATCAACATCTATGATAGGCTTTTTTCTATTCCATTTTCGCTTTGGACTAGATGGTTTACCCCCGTCTTTGACACATATTATATTTTATTTACTCTGGAAATATGGATATTTAAAGCACTTGCTACTCTCTGTAATAAAAAAATATTAGTGTTAAAATGTTTATAATATAAATAATAGAAAATATTACCTGTTAAACAGCAAAAAGTGGGAGTAATGGCCCATTATTATCGCGTTCTATTACGAAATACCCTATTAATGATCGAATGTCTTCTTTCGTTTCTTTTCCTAATAGTCTATGAATGATTTAGTTGTGAAAATAACTGTTCTTATATATAATACCGATTTATAAATAAAATGAAATGGGTAGGAAACTGTAAATATGGATTCATTGTAAAACAACTTATTCTAATGACGTTTGACAGAATCCAATCTGGCAACCATGCCCAGTTCTGGTAACATAATATATTCACTTAATAGAGAGACATATTAAGATTATTAGGTATTATTGTAATTTAAGTGTTACTTCTTCCGAAATAACTGTTTATCACGTGTCTCGTCTGTTATCGTGAAAGACCTATATATGTCCATCGTACATATGCCTAATGTAAGGTCTTTTTGGAGTAGTCGATTGGGATTTTCAAGAATAAAAGAAACAATGAGCCAAAAACACTTTGAATCTATTTCGAAAGTTCTTCATTTTAATGACAATTTGTACATGTTACCCAATGATAATGAAAACCATGATAGGCTCCATAAGTTGAGACCAGTTATAACTGCTCTTTGCTCAAAATTCCAGAGTGTGCCATTAGAGCAAAAATTATCAGTCGACGAGCAGCTGTGTGCAACCAAGGCCAGGCACCACATGAAGCAGTACATGCCTGCAAAGCCTCATAGCTGGGGCTATAAACTGTTCATTCTATGTGGAGCTAGTGGGTTTGCCTATAATTTTGAAATGTACACCGGTTGTGAAAATCAAGCAAAGTTTAGATTACCAGATGAACCAGATTTGGGAGCAGCTTCAAATACTGTCGTACGTTTGTGCAGAGTTGTTCCACATAATCTAAATCATGTGGTCTAATTTGACTATTTTACTTCTCTACCACTTATGTCATTTTTGGCAAGCAATGGTATATTTGCGTTGGGAACAGTAAGGAAAAATCGCCTTCCTAATTGCAAATTGCCTACCGATGATGTAATGAAAGAGAAAGACCGGGGTACTTCTTACGAGTATATTTGTAGTTTTGATGGCGTCGATGTAACATATGTGGCATGGAAGGATAATAAGAATGTTTTCTTGCTGTCCACCTTTATGGGAGAACTTCCAAAGAAAACTGTTAAACGTTTCGACAAAAAAGAAAACAAAACTGTGGATGTCCAATGCCCTAATCTAGTTTTAGAGTATAACAGGCACATGGGTGGCGTAGACCTTCTTGGTAGCCTTATTGGTCGCTACAAGATTATTATGCTTAGTAAAAAATGGTACATGAGAGTATTTTATCATTTAGTAGACCTTACTTTGGTAAATGCTTGGCTGCTCTACAAGAGAGTCGCAGCTCAAAGGAACGAAAATAAAATTCTAAAATTAGCAGAATTTAGGGCAGAAGTTGCCGACTGTCTTTGCAAGGTTGGTAATGAGCGCCTATCAAAGAAAGGGAGACCCTCAGATGTAGAAACGAAAATTACCGAGAAAAGGAAACGCTCCGCAACAACTTCCTACATTCCACCAAGGGATATAAGGACGGATGGCCAATCCCATTGGCCTATTTATACTAAAGAAATGCAACGATGCAAATTTCCTTCGTGTAAATATTGTTCTCAAATAAAGTGCAACAAATGTGGAGTGTACCTACTTATGTTTAAATAAGAACAACAACTGTTTTGTGCAATTTCATACTAACTAAAAACCTAATATCTTAAAATATGTAACAATGTATTAATAAACCGCTTTGTCTTAAATTTAAGACAACTATATTTTTTCGATTTTTGAGAAAAATATATGATTTGGAATTTTTTTTATATTTTTCTAGACTTCTAAAGAATATTTGCTGTAACAAAATATTTTTTTCTAAGTATTAGAAAAAATTGCGCAGTGTAGGGTTAAAAAGCGAATTTTTTTTCAAATTTTTTATTTCTTCCAGTCCTATTAAAACACTGACCATATAAATTGCATCATGTAATACGAAGTTTTCGGCGATTGTATGGGGTTTGGACATCTTAGCTACTCTTAATGCAACGAGATAAGATGGTTCAAATGCACTTTTATTAGTATGGTTTGGATTACAAAGAGTATGTGATTTTCTATCGAAAAATTCCAAGGGTTTGTTTTTAAGAGCCGGACGTTTAGTTTCCAAGTGTCGAACAAATTTTGATGGCTTCGTGCATTCATCGGAGAGAACTTGAAAACAAATATCGATTTGTGGTTTTAATTAATTTTATTTACATTTACTATTTGGGGGCGCGGAGCTAACAAGGTTGAGAATCGCTGTTCTAGCTTGACGAACGTCCAAATTACTATAGTTCTATTACTTGCACATTAACAATATCTTATGTAGAGCAAATAAGATCTGTGGATGTATTAAGCGCCGGACAAGTGATTTTCAAAATGTTATAGCTATTGTTACAGGCTGATTTTTCAAATCTGTCATTTTTAGGTCAGCGTTTAAGTATATTTGAAATGTCTAGTATATGGATACTATTTGATTAAGCCTACCTGTATTATTTTCTTTCCTTGTCGATTACTTTTGGATTTTTAGGTATGTATCGTGGAAAATTCCAAATGATATTTGTTTTCCCTGCATTAGAGATTTGTCTAATGATTTAATTTAGTCTTTTAAACATCTATTTGAACTGTATTTGTATAGGTATTTAGATTCTGCCGTCTGTGATGTTTGAAATGTATCAACTAGAGCTATTGTTTTCTGTGTAGTTCACTGCTATCGATAATCTTAGATTTGCTTACAAAGGCTAGTCGAGTTTTAATTACTGTACTAGGATAATGTCAAATTTTGCTTTGAATTATTGTTGCTAATGTAAGAAATATTACTAAATCTTAAATATTAATTCTAATTTTATGGAAGGGTATAGACCAACGTATTGCTAAAATTTATATTATATTTTCACTGTTCAATTATCTTTATTACGATTTTAAATTGTAAACCGATTTTTTTGAATATTTAATAATCTAATTATTATACTGAGTGTGTAATAATCTTATTGTGAGATTTTTTCGAAGGATCTTTGGATTTATTGTTTTGATTAAGCATGCAACATACTTATTAATGGCTTAACGACTTAAATACTGAGATCTTATTGCTTCTGTCGTATAACTTTAATTTTTCTAAATTCACAAGTACAATTTTACTTCAATTTAAACTCCAGTATTAAATTGTTTTTTTAAGCATATTATATGTGCATTATCATTCTATAAGTTAAGAATTACTATACTGGGTGAGTGAATAACTCAGTATCAACTTATTACCTTCTACAAAAAAGGGATATTTATCAATACGTTTTGCACGTATTACGCGGTTGTTATATAATGAAACAGATATGCAAAATACATATCCGTAACTGTAAACATGGACAAGCACCTCGTATTTTTAGCATTTACTTCTGTTCAATACATATGCTTCAGCCATCTAGGCCTCATCGGTTGAACTAGTGAAGCAATGTATATACAAATTAATACAGATCTGTTAAACAACGGATCTGTATCTGTATCTACATTTACGCTAAAATCGTCTCCAAGCCATAACCAGTTTCGTTCTATCAGGCGACACCAATTTAATCAGTGACATCTGACGGAAGAAAGCGACCAGGCCAGAAAAGGCGACCTTCCGCTCGAATAGCAACGCTATTACGAAAAAGCGGAAAAATACGTATATTGGTGCTGTCCATTAACACGCGCCAGATGGCGGTAAATATACAAAAAAGGGATATTTATCAATACGTTTTGCACGTATTACGCGGTTCTGGCCTGGTCGCTTTCTTCCGTCAGATGTCACTGATTAAATTGATGTCGCCTGATAGAACGAAACTGGTTATGGCTTGGAGACGATTTTAGCGTAAATGTAGATACAGATACAGATCCGTTGTTTAACAGATCTGTATTAATTTGTATATACATTGCTTCACTAGTTCAACCGATGGGGCCTAGATGGCTGAAACATATGTATTGAACAGAAGTAAATGCTAAAAATACGAGGTGCTTGTCCATGTTTACAGTTACGGATATGTATTTTGCATATCTGTTTCATTATATTTTTACCTTCTCTTTCAACTTTATTTATATAACTTTTGTATTCACTAAGCAAGTTGGTCACTAGTATTTTAATTTTTGATGCTTAATTCATTATTAATTGTCGCTCGTGAGCCTTGTTCAAATTTTTGCCTTAATTTTGCTGTTATTTTTATGTTTATTGTCTGTTATAATAATAAATTACATCTTGTTGTTGGTATCTTATTTGGCATTTTAATTGTTGTGTTAGAATTTGTCGATGTATTACCTGTAAATTATTTAGCTTACTTTCGGCAGCCTCTGTGTTCGCTGTACCGGTTTGAGATTATAAACACGGTGGCGCCTATATTTAAAATGAACTTCTCCATAGCTCACCTCTTAACTGAGTTAGCATCTCAACCGAAAATCTCCGGGGCAATCGTGTTTGTTGGGTAAGTTAATAAGTTAGATAGGTAGTACGATGTTAGAAGGGCGCGTGTACTAGTACGTAGCACTATTATAAAATTCACTAGTGCTGCCAATCTTAAAATATTGTTGTATTGTGTGGAATCCCTACACCGCTACAAATCGTAACGTGACAAATTATTTACTTTATAAACTAAATATCGACAGAAATATCTATAATTATTTGTAACGATTTCACTTATTGGGCTTTGAATCATTAGAATCAAGACGTAGGAACGCCATAAATTCGGATTCAGGCTCTACAACAATTACAAAAGGTGTTCGTAGTTGTTGTCCCTTTTCGATGATAGGGTATCAACAGCGTGCACAAGAAATAACCATGCGTTACCATCGAACAACATATGGACTCAATAATCAAATAATAGAACTGAACTGCTTGCCATTTGATAAATATTTATTTAGTTGCACGAAAACTGTATTTTTTAAATACGTAAATGGCGTAGATTTTGATATGAATTAGACTTTACTTTTATTTTGTAAATTTTATGTTGTAGCTATTTGTTACAGACATGTTTTAGGATTAGGTATACTGTGATGTCAAAATAAATAAATAAATTATCTTTATAACTTAATACTTCTTTCAGGAAATATAGTTTTAATTACTCCAAACATGATACACATATATCCCGTATCCCAAAGTGATACAAAAGATATAGCAAACGATGACTTATATCAAAATTAAAAATTTATTAAATTGTATTGCAGATGCAAAATAAATGTTGGCACATTGTAAATAATTTTTTTTTTAAGACGTAAACGTTAGTGTCACTAAATACAAATAAAACCGCAAATATTTTGTACAGAAAATTGTGGAAATAGAAAGTGATTAAGAGAAATCCTGAATAACTTATTAATAATAAAGGTTATAATACGTGCATGGAATAAATGAAATATTTAATCAAGAATACAAGCATTATTTTTTATTTTCATGTATTTCTCTATTGCTTCAAAATTTTGGAAAGAAATTACCTTAAAATATATTAAGTTTTTTTATATGAATTGACTTTATTGCGATGTTCTGCGACGACTAAAACGAAACATTCGACGCAAACGGCCTGCTCACGCGTCACTTGTTGTGTGTCAGTTTCTAGCCTCAACGAAGACGGCTGTACTACCCTACCCTCCTTGCTCACCAAATCTTCCCCCTTGTGACTTCTTCCTGTTTCCAAAGTTGAAGCTGAAAATTAAGGGGCGCCGTTTTGAGACGATTGAGGAGATCCAGCCCGACCCGCAGATAGTGTTGAAGACGTTAACACGCGATGACTTCCAGCATTGCTTCCAATCATGGACTAGTCGCTTGGCTCGGTATATTCATGCGGAAGGAGAATACTTTGAAGCGGATGGTAATGAATAAGTTGTAAGAACAATTTTTTTTTTTTTTTTCATATTTCAACGTGGAGGCAACTAAAATACTTGACAACGAGAATATTGTGCTTAAGTATTATTAAAATAAAGCTTTAAGATTTATTATTTGAAAGTTAATAGTTGCTCTGTTTTAATAATTTAAACACCGCCAGGTGGAATAATAATAATAATAGCCTTTATTGGCCGACACCATTAATAGGACAGCATTAAAAAATTAAATGCACATGAACAGTAATTAATAACATTAACCCCTTGAGACCTGGTGCACATGAGCATGTACATTGACTTTGATCTTTTTGATTACGCATGTCTATGCGATGCATTCGTTCGGAGTTGGTATGGATCTCAGTATACACTTATTTGATAGAATTAACATGCTTGTGCCGCCCTCTGCTAATCGAGAGTGACACTATTTGTTTTACACTTCTACCTAACCTCTGTGTTTGCCGTTGTTCACGTGGTAAGTACAATTTGTCTATATAATTAGTACATGCATGATAATGTCTGTGTAAAAAAATATTGTGATAAAATGTATATATAAAAATACCTATTTGTGTAATAAAAGCAGTGATTGCCTCAATTTTTCACTTGCAAAGTTGAAAAAACTTTTTGTACATGACCATGTACAAATGGTCTCCTTTGGTGTTGTTGTTTGTACATGAGCATGTACAAATGGTATCAATACCATTAAATGGTTATAGATAAAATTTCAGACAAAGCACTCAGAAAGAAGAAGAAATGGATAAACTGAAGCCAATATATAATTTATCTAATCCAAATGATGTTCAAGAACTTATAGATTTATTACAAGCAGACGATTTATCAGATATCGAAGTGGGAGCAGGTGACAGTGAAGAGGAAGATGAAATTGTGATGAATCAAGAATATCGAAGAGTTGGGCGAGGGCCTGATACTGTATCAGGGATGGAATTTGGTCCAGACGACAATCAGGAGCCTGAAGAGTCGAATGATGATAATAATGACGAGTTGAATACTGAAGAGGGAAACGAACATCTTACGGAACAACATAAAAGAGATAATCGCGTAGCATGGATGAAAGGCACTTTTCAGACAGTAGAACGAGTGTGGGAGCCAGAGACGGAAGATTATGTTACAGAACCACATTATCCGGTGCATTATTTTTTAAGATATGTGCCTGAAAAACTGTTTGAAGATATGGCGATGTACACTAATATGTATGCAATGCAGAATGAGATGCATCTTAGACCCACATCAAAATCTGAAATACAGACACTGATTGCGTTACATATAATGATTGGATCTCTTAATAAATTTCCCAAAATTCGAATGTTTTGGGATCGAGCTATTGGAGTGCGAGTATTTCTAGATAACATGTCAAGGGATCGTTTCTTTCAGCTATGCTCCTGTCTTCACTTTGTGAATAACTTGGAAATATCACCACAAACCAATGATCGTTTAGCTAAAGTTCGGCCTTTGATAAATGCCATAAAAAACCGGTGCCGTCAGTTGGTTTTAGAACGTCACCTTTGCGTTGACGAACAGATAATTCCTTTCACCGGAGCTATAAATATCAAACAGTATATAAAGGGCAAACCTTGTCCATGGGGGATTAAAATTTTTGTTTTATGCGGCCAAATTGGACAGGCTTATGATTTTTTATTTTACCAGGGTAAATCAACTCCGTTAGATGAGAAAAATCTAACAAGATTTGGACAAGCTACCAGTGTTGTTCTACATTTAGCTCAAAGTATTACTAAGTCTGGTCATAAGTTATTTTATGATAATTACTTTTCTTCCTATAAGTTACTCAATGAGTTAACAGAAAAAGGGATTTTGGCTGCAGGAACTATACGACTGAATAGATTTTTTAAACCACCTCTTACTAGTGACAAAGCGATAAAAAAGGAAGGAAGAGGTTTCTCTTAGGAGGCAATTAGCACAGATGGTGTAGTTATAGTTAAATGGTTTGATAATAGAACGGTTTGCTTAGCATCAAATTATGTAGGAAAAGGTGTAGAAGATGAGGCTAAAAGGTGGGATAAGAAAGAAGCTAAATATACAACAATCGAGAGACCTGAGATAATAAAAGATTATAATCAAAGTATGGGAGGTGTAGATCTGTTAGATCAGTTAATAAGTTTATATAGAATTTTCATTAGATCATGAAAATGGACTCTTCGTGTAGCCATGCATATGATAGATTTTGCTTTGGTCAATAGTTGGCTAGAATATAAAAAAGATTGTGCAAAGTGTAACGTACCAACTAAAAGTGTACTACATTTATTAGATTTTCGCATTCACGTTGCGGAAAGTTTGATCATATTGGGCAGGAATGTTGAACCTAACAAAAGAGGACGGCCATCGACATCGTCTTCTCCTGTTGTGGTACCACCGCCAAGAAGAAATCATGTGGAAATGCGGCCTTTCCATGAAATTCAAAGGGATAGGGTGGATCACATGCCTCAATTTGATGATTAAAAAGAAGCTACAAGATGCAAGGGTGCAAGGGTAGATCCCATATATTCTGTGATAAGTGCGGAGTACATTTATGCCTTGTAAGAAATAGAAACTGCTTCGTAACTTTCCACCGAAATTAGCACACTTCTAATTGTTATTTCTTTTATTTAAAATTTTTATATAAATGTATAGAATTTTAGTTAGTTGTTTTATTTCAGACCATATGTACATTGCTATGTACATTTTCAAAAACAAACTCCAAAAAATAAAAAAATACAAAAAATCATATAAATGGCTTACAGAGTTACCTAAGACCTCAAATCAGTCAAAAAAAGATTTTTCTATAGTAGAAAAAAAATCAGGTCTCAAGGGGTTAAATAATTAAAAAAAAAACTGTATTAACATATGGATGCGAATCGTGACTATTGACAGAAAGAATGAAGAGCAAAATACAAGCTACGGAAATGAAGTACCATAGGAGAGTAAAAGGGGTAACAAGAAAAGATGAATTAGAAATACCCAAATTAGAGAATTGCAAGTAAAGTTAATACTGGGATTTATAGAGCAAAGGCAACTGAGCTGGTGGGAGGCATCTGCAAAGAATGAAATAAGACAGACCTGCCAGTCAGATTTCGGAAACAGGGATACAAACAGGGAACAAGAGAGGAAGATCTCCACAGACATGGAACGATACGGTTAGGAAAATATTAGAAAAGATTGTTAATGATTTAATAACATCTATAAATTGTCATGTTTTGATTTATGTGGACAATTTAAAAAATTTTAATCGAATTGGTGGTGTTCAATATGCTGTCTTTATTCAAGGGAACTTGGATCGTGTCACAAATTGCTGCTCTTCAAACAAATTAAATTTAAACATCGACAAATGCTGTTGCATATCTTTCACCAGAAAACCCAATAGATTTCTATCCAATTATTCTGTTGACAACATTGCAATCGACCGAAATACGCATGTCAATGATCTTGGAGTTATGTTTGATGAAAAACTGACCTTCGTTGATCATGCTTCCCAAGTCACTACGTCAGCATATCGATTGTTTGGGTTTCGTTATGCCTGCGTGTAAGAACTTCGACAACATAGCTTCAGTCAAGTCACTTTTTTATACGCTGGTTGTTAGAATATGTCATTGTCGTGTGGTATCCAATATATGATTGCTATGTTAACGCAGCTGAATCCATACAGCGCAAGTTTCTAAAGTATTTAAGTTATAAAGTCGATTGAACGTACCCTCCTCGGGGTTTGGACTATAAGTTGCTCTTAGATCGTTATGAAGTTGATTCGCTAGAAGCAAGACGACACCTAATTAGTTCAAACTTTATAAAAATTCTAATTCTTTATAAGATCGACTCAGCTGATTTACTTGCAGAAGTGAATTTTAGGGCACTTCGCCCGAGCTTAAGAGTGAATGAAGTGCTTTTACTTCCAACAACTAGATCGAATACTTTGCTGAGGGTTCCCATGGTGTCTTCTGCCAAGAATTTTAATAGTTAAAAATAATTCTACCGACATTTTACGCTAGTTTGTATCTTTGTTTAACGTTTTTTCTTCTCTTTACCTATTCTCTAGTATTACGGTAATTTGCTTATTTTACTGAATTATACTTTGTTGTTAATTTCATTTCACATATTATATTTATTATTTGTTTATATTGTCTGTATTGGAGTGACCTGTTGGACAGATTAATAATAATAAAAATAATAATTAGGGACCCGACACGAGAGGCCCATGCGTCACCCACGGGCATACTATTGAAAATTTGTATTTTTAAAGAGTTTTTAATTTAATTTTTATAATTGGAAACCAATTGGTCTTACAAAATACATTTTGATTTGTTCATTTTGTAGTTCAAGTTGAGTAAAGGAGTATTAATATTAACTAGCAATACTTTCTCAAAGTTCCCTTCTGTAAAATTTTTCCTCTTTGAATGAAATAGATAGAAAACGTCCTTTCTACATCGCAACTGGTTATAGGTGCATACTAGAAATATTCTTTTGTTTCAGCGTATTTAGCTGTTAAATTTTGAGACATTGTCCCCATACACAATTGCCGCAATGTTATTAAATCTGGATTTCTATTAAAAACTGCATCCAACTCTTGCCGAAGGCCACATCCGAAGTCACTTGGAATATTTTAAAATTATTAATAGCCACATCTGATCTGGTTAATCGATCATTTAATTTGAGATTTTTATTTTCAAAATAAGTGAATAATTTTTGGCAAATTTTCAAAGTGTTCCTGAAGTACAACTGATTTTTTAAATTTGAAACTTGTATTAGTTTCTTGCACTCAGAAATACTTCGAGCAGCGTCATTTAAACATGTAACCAAATTTTGTAAACTATCGAAATTCTCTGCATAAAAACTAGTAGCTTCCAACCATGTTCCCCATCTAGTTATTACTGGAGAGGAAGGCAGTGACAAAGATGGAAGTTTTTTCCTGTAAAGAGCTACTCTCAATGGTGCTTTTCTGAAAAACTTTTTCAAAAGCGGATACAAGTCTATCAACTTCTGGAAAGGTGTGTCTGATATATTCACAGATTCTGTGTAGAGCATGTGCTACACAAGTAATACGCGGCATATTAGGATATGTTTCCTTTAATAGTCTGCCAGGTTTTAACATATATGCAGGACTGTCACTTGCAAATAAAAGTATTTGTTCTTTATACCTGTCGTCCGAATGAAGCATTGGGTGCATTCTCATATTCTCATAAATGGTTTTAGCTACTGTTACCGTATCAACTGTATTTATAACTTTTGCTGCTATTATATATGTGTTATATGGAATAGTTGGATGTGGTACACCAGCTACAACATTTACCACACAGCGTCCTAATATATCTACGGTTTCGTCGGCCATTATCCATAGGTACTGATTTGAAAGATGGCTTCTAATGCATTCTACTGCTTTCGTGTAGAACCTAGGGACATAATATTTGCATAAGGTGGATTCATCAGGAACATTTCGACTAGTATATTTTTGGAGAAATATTTTGAAGGTTAATTAATAGAATATTTGCCGCCAATAAAGTTTCGCAGTTCTTCGTTAAAATTGCCAGATTCCAATGGGTCTAATTTCTGTGTATGTGTTTGCGATACTAAGTGACGTGTTACGTCTTATTTCTTGAAATTTTTTAATGATATTTTACAGACTTGCAATAAATTTCGGAATTACTGGCAATGGACATACAATCAGTTTGACCCTTAATCCAACTCGCCATTGTTTCACGATGATTCTCGACGTTGTTCTATATCATATCTGAAAAAGTAACTTAAACAATGTTCTAGATCTAAATAAATGCAAATTAAAAATGTATGAGTAAGTTATTTAAACTTAACGAAATTCACTGGACACTTACATATATACAAGGTGAGGCATAATAACGAGCGATTTTTAAAAGGCTGTTAAATAAAAACACTTCGTTTAAGAAAATTTCTGATTTCATAATATTAAAATACATGTAAAAGCATTTTCTGCAATAGTTAAACGTCGGTTATTTTTTGAAGATAACTCCGGTAAGATGCCTTCCGTTTAGACGCACACATTCCTCCAGCCGGACCTTGAAGTGACCCATCACATTGCGTAGCATTGCCAGTGGGATTTGAACAACTTCTTGTCGGATCCGCTCTTTCAGGCCTTCAATTGTTCGAGGAGGGTTATCTTGGTAAACTTTACTTTTCAGATAACCCCACAAGAAAAAGTCACATGTTGTGAGGTTCGGTGAACGAGAGGGCCATGCAATATCCCCATTTCGGGAGATCACATGATTTAGAAACAAACGATTGACAATATTCATGCTTACTCGAGCAGTGTGGGATGTTGCTCCGTCCTGCTGGAGAAACGTCTCATCGTTCACGTCGTAGTGTGCAAGTTGTGGAGTAAAAAAGTTTTCCAACATTTCTGCGTATCTCTGCGAAGCCACTGTTACAGCATTGCCAAGGCCATCTTCAAAAAAGTATGGCCCTATTATCCCTAATGAAGACTCACATAATCTGTTTCCTTAAGGGCCTGAACCATTTGGATCTTGTAAGGATGAAAGTGCAAATCTTTGTGTAAAATTCTTCTTACTGTTCTGTTTGAAATCCCAAGTGTAACGCTGTGTCGGCGAGCTGAGCGACGAGGGGTTTTGTCAATGGCGACTCTTACACGTTCAATGTTTTCAGGTGTGCGCACAGATTTTGGTCTCCCAGTTTTCATCCTTGTCGTTGACGACGTCTCTTCAAAGTTCTCAACCCACTTTTTAATCGCACAGGCAGATGGCACTGGCCGATTTCGAATAATGTTGAAGTGGTTGCGAAATGCACGACGTGCTAGCTGCTACGAACTACCGTTTTGATAAAATGCTTTCACAACGTACGCACGATGCTGTGGGGTCCAATGTTACATTGTGACTAAATGCTATTTCGCGCCGAACGTAACTGACACTATCCCCTCCGACGCAGCTTAATTCGCGCGCTTTTTAAAATCGCTCGTTATTATGCCTCACCTATGGTATGTAATTAACAGCTGAAACAATAAAAAAGAAGAAACTAACTCACCGTACTTTATTTGGCTTACGAAATATAAACTAATAAATAAAGTAAATTATAAAAACTCACGCTTCTATCTACGCCCATGAAGAAAGGAATTTAAGTGTAAAATTGAAGTAATTGCATCACAATTCAACGACAAGAAGCAGATGTGCTGTTAACCGATTCAATAACTGCGTGTTGTACTTAGCGATGTTATAGACTATTTGTATGGTCCATCGTAATTTTGGCCTCTCGTGTCCGGTCTCTAATAATAATAATTATTATTATTTCCTCCGATATATTGTATAATAAGGAAACAATTACGTGACTCAAAAATTAATGTTAATTTCATAAAATATCTACATTTTCTATTTTATACCGCAAAGGGAACATCCCAATAAATTTCCTTATTACTCGGTTAATTAATTGCGAAATATTAATCTCGCGGCGCAATATTATTACACGAAATGATTCTATACATTAAAACATTAATCTTACGCGTTTATTTTTATTTTTTCCAAATACCATTCACATCAGGCGAAGAAATGACAGGGAAACGTGCAAACTCGGTAATCGCATGCGTTTGTCTTATGCACCGGGCAAGCATGAAACACAGGCATGATCTTCGAAGATTTAAGACAACGGTATTTCCCGAAATATCACCAATTTTACTGAAATTGTAATTCAAATAAATCTGCCTCATTTAAATGTTCCGCTGGAGAAATCTGGAAATGTTTGCATATTATATGAAATGTGCCATCATAACAACGTCCACGGGTCTAGTCACGTTGCTTACTGCGTGAGCACCTCGTCCACGTGTATCTTGATGTGCTATGAATCCGAGTATTTCTACTTGCACATAGGGGATGGCAGTTTCAAGTAATATTTCACCCTATCCAGTTGTGTGGTACTTAGTAGTGTTTAACAGTGACATTCAAAAAGAAGAAATACATAAATATATTATTAGTGTAAAAAAACAATCTGATTTTTCGCCTTCGAGATCTGGAGATATTAAATAGTTAGGGTCCTGTTTGTTTTTTGTTTAACTTTTATTTAATATATTAATATTAAGTAAACAGTTTTAGTATATTTATAAGTTTAAAGGTTATATTGAATGTACCACTTTTACAATTTGAATTGTGGTTCAGAATTTTTAAAATTAATATTTGGCCTCTGATAATATTCTTACATTTATTCTTAATTTGGAGTAACACGCATTTATTTTGCAGTTCGATTAATTTTTTTTTTAAATTCAGTATTATTTATTACTTTTCCTTATATTTTTTATACTAAAATATTAGACCGTGTTAATAAATAATTGATATTAAAATAAAAGTCACAAACATTGGAATAACGCATTTTTGTAACCGATGTCGGTCTAGTATTTGAATTATTTTTATTTGATACCAGCATTGAATGATTTTGTTAACCAAATATTCTGCAGATACACGCAAATGGAAATAACATGAGTTTTAACAAGAGAATTGGTTAACATTGCACTATAACGAAATTGACGTTATTTCTTTAATAAAAAAAATACTTAAAATTTTAAGTGAATTTTGCCACTGCAACATGTTCTAAAGGGTGACTTAGAATGAAATTCGATTTTAAAAATAAAATAGCTCATTGGTTTTTCAACGTTTTAATAAATTGAACTTAGAAATATAATTACTAGCATCTGGAAATTAAACCTTAAAAATAATGTCGTGTAATTGTTGCCCTTGACGTACAGTGGAACCTCGATTAACGGTGTGAGGTTAATCCGGGCGGCGTATTATCCGTGCATAAATTTATGATTGGTCAACCGTGCGCCGATTATCCGTAGCTGGCAACAGCGGCTTGATAGCAACCACGCTACTCTTTTAACTGTTGGTTTTCAGGGAAACTCAAGGGTTTCGCGGAAATAGTCGCGTTACGAACTGAAAACAAATGTGTAGTATATAGTTTAGTTGACAAAATGCAGCGTCACAATATTTTGATTATAGAACAAAGAATCCATATTTTTCAACAATTTGAAAATGCGTGGACAGGTGTTGCACAATTGGCTAAATAATATAATATAGGCAAGCAAAAGGTGCGTGATATTGTAAGGAAAAAATTCGAATTACAGAGCTTTGTAGCTAAACTAGACAGTGAAAAAGCTATTTCTGGCAAACAAAAGTTTCATAAACCGTTGAAAATTAAAAGAAACTTTTCTGCGTCTTCTAGTTTGGTGCACAGGTTAAAAAAGCGCAATGGAATCCGAGAATTAGCCATTCAATGGAAGCAATTGAGTGCTGATGATGTAGTGTGTAGTGATGATGATAATGGTGATTGTATCATCAAAAGAAGTCATCAAGAAGCAATGCGGTGAACGTACTATTCGAATATTTTAACGAGCAACCTGAACCTAATGGTATTGATATTCTTCGGTTTAGAAAAATGCAGGGGTTTATAAGGGCTAGAATATACGAATCACAGAAGCAAAAACAAATTAGTAATTTTTTCAAGTAGTAAATTGTATGTTAATTTAATTTAATTTTTTATTTATTTGCATAATGTCTATTTAATATCCGCAACACTTTTTCTATTACTCCGAGCAAATGTTCTTATGTTTTCACTATAACCATAAATTTTTAATGATTTTTCTATATGTATTTGTCAAAAAAAAAACATTAAAATATAAATAACGATGTGCTTCGATTATCCGACAAACTGCCAGTGCTACAGAGATGGCGGTAATTTCATTTACATTCGCCGTAAGATTTTCATACACCTTACTTTTAAGGTAGCCCCACAAGAAGAAATCTAGTGGTGTTAAATCACAGTGTCTTGCAAACCAGTCAATCTCACCTCTACGCGAAATTACTTTTTCAAGGAAAAACATTCTTATAGCCTATAATGTTTCATTCGCAGTATGACTTGTGGCGACATCCTGCTGGAACCATGTGCGTTATCAAACCCTTCAAATACTTCTAATACTGGTCCTACAAAATTGCAGATATTCGAAGAATATCGTTGGGCATTTATTGTGATTGATTGTCTTTAATTATTCTCAAAGGAATACGAACCAATAATACCTTTGGAATTCATGTCCATACCGTTACTTTTTGAGTGTGCAATGCGACTGCAATGCTTTTCTCTTGGGTTTACTGCAGACCAGTACCGACAATTCTGTTTGTTCAATAATATTACCAAAATCAAAATTAAGACGATTACAGTGATCATAATTCTTCAAAGCTTGAACCAACTGGAACTTATAAGGATGGCAATGTAAATCCTTTTTCAAAATTTGATACAAATTAGAAGCATAATATAAAACAAAACAATAAAACAAAACACAAAATAATAATAATAATAATAATAATAAAATTAATAATAAGTAAATAATGCCACTAAGAAATGCAATAAATGTAAATTGTAACTCCCAACTGCATACCCAAATTAATATTAACAAAAATTTAAATTAAAATAAAATGCTCTAGAGAAACACCAATGACCGTTGATCAACTCAAAAATAATTGTGGCTATGAAAATAACAACTGTTAGAAATATACTGCAGAATTCCATACATATTCGTAACAACACAAGTTATAAGTCTAAAAACTCATCTATTGTATAAAATACATTATCTAGCAGCATATTCTTTATGGAATTTTTGAATTTGTTAAATATCTTTTCTTCCTTGGTCTGTGATGGCAATTTATTGAATATTCTTATTCCAAGTGCGTAAGAGTTAGAACTTGTGGCACCGAACGTGGAAATAGGCAACTACAGATCTTCTCTGATTCTCGTGTTATATTGATAATATATGGAATTTGTTCTCAGAAGGTGTTTATTTTTGAAAATGAAGCAAGCCAATTCCAAAATATATATATATGCCAACAGTAGCAATTTCAGCTGAGCAAAAATGGGTCTACAAGAGTCCGTATGTTTCGCCCCGACAATACTTCTGATGACAGACTTTTGGGCCTGTGGATGCACCTCATAATAAAATTCCATACTGTAGACGTGACTGAATCTGTACATAATATAAACAATGTAAGCTTGTCTGCAATACTTACGATTTTAAACAGCGAATCAAATACGTTGTAGAATGCAGTTCATTTGAATATTCTCACAATGAATCCTCCACGTCAGAGTCGATTTCAAAGTAACGCCAAGAAATTTTACCGAGTGATCCTCCCCATTAACATGAAGAGTAATTTCAGAAAATTTCTTTTGGTAAGTGTGAAATTGTATACATATTATAGTGTTCAAAATTCTTTGAACACTAGACCGGTTCTAAATGTAAAGCAAACGCATGTTTTTTTATCGAACGATGTGGATTTTGTCGTACAGTAGCACTTACAGCTTCCACGTTGATTGCATTTCTAACAGATCTTCTTCGGCCATGGAACTTAGAAAAAACTGTAGACTTACTTGAAATTTGCGTATCCTTTGCTTAATTAAATTAGCAGATAGACCTTGATGAGCATATCGCAAATTGTAGTGATTTCGGAACGCTCTTTGGACTGGCACGTAAGAATGAACATTTTCGTAGAGTGCTTTTACACAAAAAAGCACGCTATTCATCACTAAAGTGTTCCATTGGGAAAAAAATCCACAGGACGATAATTCGAATGGTGGCAGAAAAAATAATCTGACACTGACAGTTTCCCCTAGATACATAAAACAAAATCGAATTTCATTCTGAGTCACCCATTATAACAGTCCAATATTACATAAAAAAATTTCTTTATTTTATTTATTTCATTATCCACAATTTTCCTTTTTTGAGACATTTAATTAAAACTTTTTTTAATTAAAAATTTATTTATATGTTATAACAGTATTATAATAGTTGTCTTTCTTTTCCATGCAGAGCATTTGGAATTTAAACAGACTTTTCGCGAGCATTAATTACAGATAAGACTTAATTCGATCGTGTTAAAATTGCGGGCCCTTCTTGGCCTCGGGATAATTATGGTTATATTTCCATGAGTGCTCCAGAGTCCGACTATCAGAGTCGGGCTCAGATATATGGTGATTACGCTTCCTCTGGCAACCAAAACGCTTGGGCCTCAGAAAGACAGTGGCCCCCACCATATTATACAGAGCATCTGCAGCAGTATCATCAGAAGCGAGCTATTACAACAGGTATTATGTTTGTATTGATGTTTTAGATGTATCATGCAAATTTAGAGAATTTTTACTTAAGTTGTAAAAATCTACTATCTCGAGCAAATGAAAGTGTACACTTTATTATGTTGGTATGCCGAAATTTCAAAATTTACCTAATGTAAAGAGTACTTTTAAATTGTTTTTAATTGTGTCACATTTTCACAGTAATACAATATAATTAATATTGTAAGATTTATATAATATTAATTTACATATTTTAAGCTTTTTAATATTTTGTCCAAGAACCACTGTTTTTGATAACGGATTGTAAACGATTTGGCATGGAAAGAATTACATTTCTAATAAATTCATTTCCTAAATTTTCCCAAACTTCATCAATTCGTTTCTAAAACGCTTCTCTATCATTAGGTCTATAACCGTTTTCATAAATTCGTTTTATTTATACTCCAAACATTTTCAATTTGGTTCAAGTCAGCATTGCTATCTGGTCAAGGTAATACATTTATGTTGTTATTGGCAAACTATTGCCGAACAACATCAGCAATATGGATTGGTGAGTTATCTTGCTGGAATATATAATTGTTGCCATGTATTTGTGTAACAGATGGTAGCATAACATTATTTAATATATCACAGTAGTAGGCGCTAGTGAATCTCTCATTCAATTTCCAACATACACCAGCTCCTCCTAAGCTAGTCCAGCCACATACAGTTATGGAAGAACATCCACTGTTGAAAGTAGGTTTAATATAACACTCAATGTATCTACTGTTTAGAGGTCTGTATACGCGAACACTCCCATTATGAGTTGATTAGAAAACTTTCTCGTCTGAGAAAATTACGCGTCTCCATATATCTTCTTGATTAATGTAGTTATTCGCAAAATTTAGTCTATTTATTTATTAAATTTTCGAATATCTGACAATGTTATTCTTCTATAGGTAGTCCAGCACGATTTAGGAAAGTTACTCTCTTGAATAGCATTTTTAGCACTTTTGAAGGGGTCGTTTATCAGAATATTTATTAACTGTTGGTCTTGCTGTTCATTAGATACCCTTTGTCTACCACCACCATGAATATAAATAACCGTATGTGTTTCATCCCATTTTCTTTTAAGTTTATCCCAAATCATTTGCTACCGTTTGTAAATCCATCCCTTTTCAATGAGAGTGATTGCTCGCATTTTCCGCGCGTCAGTCATATGAGGCATTTTAACTTGACATTAATGACATCTAATCATAACATTAATGATATTAAATAGTTAATTGACGAAGGAGATGCTTGTTGAAACTTTATTATGACGCTAAGAAATAAGTAATTAAACTTCTAGTTTCAAAAATTCTTTTATTGTAAATACCACTACAATATTGTTTCGCCATACAATGGCTTCATCAGGTGGATGAAATACTGAATATGTACAATACAAGTTTGAATATTTATGTGAAAATTATTGGGGAAATGGTGATGGAAAAATGTTTACAATCTTAAATTTAGTAGAGGGGAGTTGTTTAAATCTAGTTGGTCAATTAAAGCTAATACTAAACTATTGTATCTATTAGCAATTCCGGAATCAAACTGCATACATAAAGTTCATGTATTCCTCGATAATAATTCATTCATAAAACTTAGATCTGATCCTACTAACAAATTTCAAAAACAGATTAAACAAACTATAGAAAAATCAGGTTCTCTTTTTAATAATACTCAAAAACGTATATTAACCACTACGAATCCCCTACCTCCCAAATTATACGGTTTAATTAAACTACATAAAGAAAATACATCTATACGACCAGTAGTATCGTACGTAAAAGCACCTTGTAGAAATGTGTCCAAACACTTAATAGATTTAATTCTTACACACACTAAATTCAAATCTAAGTTCTCCGTTAAAAATTCCCAGGAATTAATTAACAACATTTCAAACTTGCAATTACCAAACAAATGTAAACTCATTTCTTTTGATGTCTCGAATTTGTTTACTAGTATCCCACCCCAGGAGGTAATAGATTTAATTACTTTACAACTAGAGCGTAGAAACACGAACATTGTCACAAAGACCGAAATCTTACAGCTCTTAGAAACGTGCCTGGAACAAAATTATTTTCAATTTAAAAAGAAATTTTATAAACAAACAGAGGGTCTAGCAATGGGAAACCCACCAAGCCCCTTATTAGCGGAAATTTTCATGAACAATTTAGAAACTATAATTAGTACACATCCCTTGTTTGGTAATTATGTATATTGGTTTAGGTATGTTGATGACATATTAATTTGCTTTAACGGTTCAGATAGACAATTAAAAACTTTACATAATTATATCAACACTATTCACCCCAAAATAAATTTTACTATAGAAACAGAAATAAATAAAAGCATTAATTTTCTAGATTTAACCATATCACACAAAACTAATAAACACGAGTTCGCTATATACCATAAACCAACACAGACAGATACCACAATACACGCTAATTCTTTTCATCCTATAACACACAAATTATCAGCATACCAATCAATGGTATATAGATTAATTCATGTACCTATGAGTAAAAGTAATTTCGACCTTGAACTAAATAGAATATACACAATAGCATTAAACAATGGTTACTCTATAAATATTGTCAATAACATCCTAAATAGCCAACAAAAATTTAAAACCCTTTCCTTAGCTTATCCAAAATTAAAATACAAGATAATTAATTCCTATAATTCAATCACTTACTTAGGAAAAATTTCGGAAAAAATTGGTACTTTCATTAAAAAACTTAATAACGAACATATATCATTTAAAACAGACAATACTATACAGAACATTATTAAAAACAACAAAGATAAAATAGACAAAGAATCAAACTCTGGTGTATATAAGTTAACATGCGAAGTTACATAAGTTACATATGACAAACGGGGAGGACATTCAAAATTAGGATGAAAGAACAAGACAGAAGCCATAAAGAAAAGAAAACAGATTCAACTTTCGCAAGTCATTGTATAGATATCAATCATAGATTTAATATAGATATCAAAATTTTACACATTCAAGAAAAAAGTAAAAAACTTAACCTGTTAGAAAACTTAGAAATTAATAGATACAATAGTTTAGGATTAGCTTTAAATGACTAACTAGATTTAAACAACTCCCCTCTGCTAAATTTAAGATTGTAAAAATTTTTCCACCACCATTTCCCCAATAATTTTCACATAAATATTCAAACTTGTATTGTACATATTAAGTATTTCATCCACCTGATGAAGCCATTGTATGGCGAAACAATATTGTAGTGGCATTTATAATAAAAGAATTTTTGAAACTAGAAGTTTAATTACTTATTTCTTAGCGTTCTAATGATATTAGCTTGACAATTTGAAATCCTATGTAGTAAAATTTACGCAGCTACTGTCGTGAGCAAAAAAAAACGCTACACTGTTTTTGCTTGGGTTTAAATTGTGACTACTTAAGTGGCTATCTTTACTCATAATAGTAAGTCAGGAATTGTCAAAAATGTGTGTCTTATTGACATTTATTAAACATTTTTTAAATAAATGTAAATAAAAATTACTAAAAACGATAGAGAAAGATTATTTATTAAATTAAAATAATTATTACATTAAAATAATTAGTATTTCGTCATTCCACCGTTATTATTAACTGCATCTAATCTTGTAGACATTGAAGCGACAATATTTTGTACAAAATTTGTAGAAATTTGATGCCAAACATTAGGAACAATCTCCCAAAATTCTTCCTGGGTAAAAGCTGTATCTCATTAATCCCCATACATTTTCAATGGGATTTAGATAAGGACTGTAGGGCTGGATATCTCAAGTTTAAATTTCATTCTCTTGTAACCATTGTGTTACAAGATGAGACAGAAAATTGTGTTGTTCTTATAGCTTCCTTTAATGTTTTGAAAGAGTTGTGCCTAATCTCAGTAACTAATGTTTCGTCTTCCTGCGTATTCGAAATTTTGTTACGTGCGGAAATCATTTCCGATTTAAATTATTCTCTTCCCTCCATTTTTTTTTATATATTCTTGCGGCTGAACTTTTACCAATATTAAATTGAACCGATACACTTCTTAATGATTTCCCATTTTTCCAACTAGTAACAAGTCTAGCTTTATCAGTTTTCGAAAGATGCGGTATTTTCAATTTTGAATTATCAACTATGATATATAATTTGACGCAGAGTTTGAAAGTTAATCAAATGTTAAAATTACAACGCTAAAAAATGAAGGAAATTGACAACGATTTTGACACTGTCCCGTTTTTTTTTTTGCTCACGACAGTATAATAGTGCGTTTACTTTCATTTGCTTATGATAGTTCATATAGGGTGTGTAGAAATTAGCGGACAATCTACACGTGGCGTCTTTCCGTTTGATATTCTTCGATATACGATGTGTCCGAGATAAAGTGGGCCACTATTGGGGATCTCGGAAACCTTAAGAGATACAGATTTGGTTAAATGGGAAGTTGAGTGATCAAAGGTCGAAGAAATTGACGTTAAGATTTTCCGAAAAAATTTTTTAGTTTTTGAGAAATTTTGAAAAAATAGAATTATTCCATTTCACAAACTATTTTTTCCTGGCGTTAATATTTAACCTAGAACAAAACCAATGACACTTCTCCACAGCAACTTTTAATGCTATTTAAGGTGGTGTAGTTAGTTTTTTAATCCAACGGTTCGTCTTTACAGAACCATCATGAACTTATTTTTTTTAAATACGGCCCTGATGTGTTTATATTAGATTCTGAAAACCCTTTTTATTGCGATTCAGCGACTTATTATACTTTATCATTTAATTGAGGTTTGGTCATTTTTTCGACCTTAATCAAGAAAATTCCTAGTAAGGACCTGTACCAATTTTTTTAATTTTTTAAGAGTAACTGATTTGTTATGTTCATTAGCAGTTTAATTAATTTACATATTTAATAGCAATCTAATGGCTACAATTAAGAAAACAAAGAACAAATCATATTAAATTAACAGAAGACATAAAAAGTGAAATACAACAACAAACGAATGTGAACAAAACAACTAAGTTTAAAGCATATGTTCGAAAAGATTTCCATTATTTTTCAGCCACAGATAGCACCTTTTCACCGTCGATTCTAACACCCTAATAAGCATTTGTGGAGTAATATTGGCAAATGTTTCTAGAACTAACCCCCTCAGTTCTTCATCTGTTCCAAAATTTAGCTGATAAACATGATTCTTAACGAATCCCCATACGAATAAATCAAGCGGAATTATATCGGGTGAACGCGCTGGCCAGTGTATTTTCGAATGCGTGCTAATCATTTTCTCTGAAAATCTCATTGAAACATATTTCCGAACGTCTCAAGAATTATGTGAAGGTGCTCCATCTTGCTGTATCCAAGAGTTATTAATCATAGCCAGAACGGTTTTCTCATTGCCCGTTTTTCGTCGGGAAACTACAGGTGTTCTAAAAGAACCATATGCTTTAAGATTTGCTACTAATTTTCTAAAAGTCTTTAATTTTTTATATCATTTTACTACAATGTTTTGATGTGACATCAATGTATAAATTTGTAAATAACGAGTCATCGAAAAAATTCATAATTGGAGTAGACTGTGAAATTGGGTTGGTACTTTAACCAATTCCACATAATGACATTTATTATTTGACATTGAAACTATAAGTTTGTGTCAAATTTTTCAAAACTCTTATTAAGAAAATTGTTTGTGTTTAGATGTAAATGGACAACATTTTCAACAACTTCTGTAGCTATATGTAAATTTTGATTATGATTTCGATATTAAATTAATTGTTTGTTTTCTTTTTTGTTGTAGTATCATTTCAATGCCATAACCTTTTTTTACAATGAAACCACATGAAACTGTCAAGCATCAAGTAATGTGTCATTATGTGGAAGTGGTTAAAGTATCAACCCAATTTCACAGTCTACTCCAATTATGAAGAATGAATTTTTTCGATGGCTCGTTACATACACAGTTGTTTCTAATGGGATGCAGGCAGACAGACGAACAAGTATAGCTGTCTATATTGTGACTGACGCATGTCATTGCGACGTATTAACCGATTTGTGCCTGAATAATTTTTTATTTAATTTTTATTATTTTTTTTTACATAAATCGTTTTACAAACATACAAAAAGAAAGTCTGAAATTAAAAAAATTTAAAAATTATCTGAAAATATAGTTCTTAAAGGTGTTCTTAAAAAAGGACGATAGGTCTAGACAAAAAAAAAATAAAAATTGAAAACATATTTGGTAGAATATATTATTAAAAAACAACATTATATTTTATGGTATTGTGTAAAGCAAGCAATTTGACATTTAAAACTCTTTTTTTTGCACTTTTTTATGACAGACTTTACATCTTGTTTGATTTTCTTGTCTGGCAAGATAGTGTTCACTGCTGTCAAACCGAACTTCTGGGTTTTCGAGGGCAGATGGTCTACCTCGCTTTCTTGAACACCTGTTTGTTTGCAAGAAAGAAAGTGTGATGTATCTACGAAACGCAAGTTGATCCATTTTGCCTCCCTGGATATGATGAAGTTGCCAAGCATTTTGTACGCATAAATCCAAAATATAAAGAATAATTCTGCCGTAACATTTTTTACCCCTAATGGATGTTCTTTAATAACCTATATTTTGATCGCACCGATCAACGCCACCCATATGAGCATTATATTTGAAAAGACTGTTTGGTTGCTCCACCAAAACTTTTTTCTTTTATGATTTTCTTGAGACTTGTCGAACAACTTGAACGCCATTTGTTATAACGGTGACCAAATTGTTGTCGTTCCATTTTACAATGCAAATTTTAGCATCCGTCGATTTGAAGTCATATGATCCTCTTGGTTTTTTGTTCATCTCTGTTTTAGACAAAAGAGGACATTTAGACAAACGATTTTCTCAAATCGTGCCTGTGCCTTTGATCCCCCTTCTATAAAGTTCTTCCAAAATAGGAACGGTTGAAAAAAAATATCGAAAAAAATGTGATAAGTTTGATTTTTTTGTATAACGTCGCAATACAGCAAAACAACGAAGGGCCCTAACTCAAATGGTTTATATTTGTTCGAAATTTGAGTGCTTGCACCATGATAAGGTTCGACCCAGACACAGTATCCGTTGCATATAGAATTTAACGTTGTCCCCATCCACATTTTAAACTCATATCTACAAAAAAATATAAAACATGATAACACAAATTGAAACGAAGATTTAAAACACTATAGGCTTTCCTTTTATAAATTATTTACATCCATGCCTTCCCAAGTACGGAATCATAGATTCGTCCATGCTATGTTCTTCAATTAGAAGTGCAAAATCTTGAAACTTTAGGTTCATCAATGTAAACAATGGCCTAACTTTCAAATTTATCTTGTTGATCAATAGCGTTATTGTCGCAACAATCTAAATTTGACAGAATAAATTCGAAGCGATCTCTTGACATAGCTTGGGACACTAAAGAATGGTGAGTATCTGGGCTATTCTCCAAATACATTCTGCGACGGGGTAGAGGATTATATCCACTTAGAAGAAGTATTCCAAAAAAAGCGCGCATTTCTTCGGCGGAAATTTTTGGTGGTTTATTTTTTTATGCAGCATACATGTTGCTATATGATACAAAAAATTCGATAACGTCATCTCCAAGAAAATTTGAAAACAGTTGGGTTGGAGACAAATTAGCTTTGACATTGTAAACTAAAGGGAACGTGTTACTGTCTAATTTCAAGTCACTGTCTTCCCATGTATAATTTTTTTTCAGTGCAATTTTATATGATGCTAAAGGAATCTCGTCTTCATTTTCTTCTTCTCGACGCTTAGTATTTTAGTTTTCTACTTCTTCTTCAGCATGGTGGTTATCTTGAACATTATCCAAAAAATCGAAGGCTCCCCTAACAATTCTGCAGGTGCTCTAAGCTGAGAACCCGGTAAATTTTCAATATATGCAGCATCCTCGTCGCCCGAATATTCGTCGGTCAATGAGCCACAAGCGTTTGTTGGAGGCAAAGCGGCAATTTCTATATCATTTCCGTCTAGAGGAAAATCATCGTCTTCGTTTAAACTTGTCAAAAGTTCATCCAAAGTGTAGTTGCTAAAAATAAAATTTTACACCTTTATTCCTAACGTCCTTTTTTAAGTACACCAAAGTTTTAGAAGCCGCTATCAAACAGTAAATCAAAATGTTAAGAACATGAATCGACTAACCTATAATTTAAACATTTTATTTAACAATGTTCAGTGTATACACGAAGAAACTACTAATAAAACAAAAATTATTTACCTTTGAAGACGTAAGGAACGTGCTGAATCGTGATCAATATTCGACATGATTTTCAAACTCTCACAAAAACTGCCAAACAAACAATAACACGTGAATTTTTTCGCGAAAGCATTACTCCATATTTATACACAACGTTAAACTGGCGCCATCTGTCACACAACTATGCAACATGGAACAGCAGGTAAAATAGCTAACTACTACTAATACTGTCCTTTTTTAAAGACTATAGGCATATATGGGTTAACTTAAAATTTTTTTAAATTTTATTATTATTGGTTTTTGCCAAGGTAGCGCATATAATGCACAAATTGAATATCTATCCCTATCCTAACCGCAGAATACCGTCCATTAACACGTTTAGACGATTAAATCTGCGTTTAGGGGAAATTGGTATGCTTGCTCCTAAAGGTAGAATCCGTAATAGGCGCACTATCCATATGGAGGAGCAAATATAGGAACAAGTAGAACAGGGGCCGACTTGTAGTAGTAGAGAAATCGCACGATAGTTAAATGTTCCAGTAATAAAACTGTTCATACTGTCTTAAAAGAAAATCTCTTGTATCGTTTACATCGTTATCATTTTACAAAAGTACAACCTCTGTATGATAATGACAATTTAAGAAGAAATAATTTTTGCAATCAATTTCTAAATATTTTGCAAGATTTGCTCAATTTTCATCAGAAAGTGTTGTGGACTGATGAAAATATTTTTACGAGAGACGGAACTTTGAACAGCCACAATATGCATTACTGGGCGGATGAAAATCGTCGTTAGAGAGTTTAGTCATCAACGTAGATTTTCACTGAATGTTTGGATATGAATTATTAATCGGAGAGTGATTGGACCATTATATGTTCCAAACCGATTAAATGCGCAAAATTTTCTAAAATTCCTTGAAAATTTGTTTAATGATTTTCGCTTTTAGCTGTCGTTTGGAACATAATATTCAGTTGGACTGGGCTTGACTTTTTTGTATGGGGTTTCATCAAACATCATATTTACGCTACGGTTATGTTATGAACCTGCAGACGTCAACGATTAGATAAATAGTCGTAGCGGTACAGTTAATCACGCCAGATTTACCACAAAAGATACAGGATGCTATTCCTATTCGATTTGCACAATGCTTAGTTGCAGATGGTTTTCACTTTCAACATTTATTGTAATTTGGTTAGTTTTCAGTTTGTATACAATACGGTTGCGTTACAATAAAGCAATAATCAGCAATATTAACAAAGTAAACTTACTTTTTTTTTGGAAAACACCCTGTTATTTTGTTTCAACGTCGAATTGTACTACATTTTACCATTCCCATCTTTTTTTTTTGCATATACAATAATGTCTAATGGAGCAATTTTTGATCTCTTGGTAATCAATGTGGAACAAATTTTAAGTACATATTTTTTTAAGCCTAAATTTTCCATTAAAATGCAATGAATCGTGTCACTTTACAGATCAATTTACAACTCTCACTAAAGATTTCGTTTTGGATGAATTCACGTGCTTTTTCAATGTTTCCTTAGTTACAGTTAGTTCGACGTCTTAAATACTACGTATATCAGTCGTGAATCATCTTTTGAGATGAATGATCATCGTCGTAACCTCTTGTTTCATTCGTTGTTCCCGTTACCCAGTTTAAAACATATTTTAAAATTAGTTCTAAATTTGATGTTCATTTTTCGAACAATGCACAGAAACCACTGCCACTTTTGGTGCAATCAGTTTATCTGCAATTACGCAAATGTCATGGAGATTGGATGGTTTATTATTATTGCATTTACATATAGTTATTTCGAGGCTAAGTTTGCCTAAGTAAAATATAACAGGGGGAGGTTTTTTTTGGGGTTCTGGGTGTTGAAAGAGAATATTATGAACACAATGCAATTTATTCAAAACATTAAGGAATTGTTTTAATCTATGTAAATGTTAAAAGTGTTCACAGATAATTTCAAAACATTTTCTTAGGATTTTTACCAATTGACGCCTCACATCTGGGAAGACATTTTGAATTTATAAGAACAATGGCGGTTTCTTGAATCTTTCGCTCAAGTTCTTCTCGTGTATTGATCTCATCAGTGAAGATACATGCTAAGATGTATACTAAAGCCTTTATGTGACACCAGAGATAAAAATATGGGTTCAGACGGTTTGCTCGTTAACTGAAACTTGTTTGACACGGATAAAAGAAATTATAAAAGGTAGAAAGTTGAAGTTCTATGTATAGCTCCAAAATGAAAAAGTGAACTTAGTTGAAGCGCCAATTTGTTTATATGTATTTTTTTTTTGTAAAAGTGATTTAAACTTAAAAAAAAGCTTTGCCTAAACGAAACAAAAAATTCCAACCAAATCCATCGTGCAATCGTCTTCAGAATATGCTAATTGTTGTCATTTAGTTATAAAACTGTAGCGCAATATATGCAGTTTTATGTAAAATGGACAGATTTCCAATTAATCAAAGAGTTGTTGCAGTTAAAAATTTTATTACAAATTAATCAATTGTATATAAAAAGTTTTCATTCGAAAAGTCAATATAGGTTACTTTGAAATTTTGATAGAATAAGACGCAAATATATTAGTATGTGTTTGTCACAAATATCAGTTAGTGCATAAAATAATCGTGCGTCGATTCTGGCTTAAATAAACTGCTTCTCAGTTTTAAAATGGCTTTCACTTTAGAACATAACATTTTCTCAGTCCAGGCTTATTTTCGAAGTGGTAATAAAATTGATGGTTTATGGGTTTATTCAGTTCAAGATTGCATGGTAGAATTTCAAGTTGGGTTTCCACATTTTGTAATAGATTATATACAATTTAAGAATACTTTGGATAGAACTTTAAAACCTTTTTCTGAAACTGGTAGTCTCTTAAGAAAATCAGGCAGCGGAGACGTTAAGAAACGTACATCTCAAGTTGTCAATCGTGTTGAAGAAATAATGGAAAATGAACGACAAACATCTGTTCGACATTTGAGTCAACAAATAAACCTTTCTATTGGTACAACTGACAAGTTATTAAAAAAAGATATGCAACTTTATCCATACCGTGTCACAGCAGTACAAGAATTGTTAGAAATTGATTACCCACGTAGACTACAGTTTTGTAATGGGTTTGTAAATATGAACAATAATGGAGAACTTTCGCAAAGAGTAATCTTTACTGATGAAGCATGGTTTTATAAAACGGGAGACCTAAATTCAGAAAATACAAGAATTTGGAGTAGTGAAAATCCACATGTAATTAATGAAGAATCGCTTCAT
Source organism: Melolontha melolontha (assembly GCA_935421215.2). NCBI lineage: Eukaryota > Metazoa > Arthropoda > Insecta > Coleoptera > Scarabaeidae > Melolontha > Melolontha melolontha. The sequence goes on from OW285235.1 coordinate 206,758,865, forward strand.
CCAGAGAAAATTGGTGTTTGGGCAGCGATAAGCCAAAGGCGAATCATTGGACCAATATTTTTTCAGGGAACTTTAACTGCTCAAAGGTACCGTACGGAAATTTTACAACCATTTGTCAATCAGTTGCATGATGATGAACTTCAAAATGCATATTTCCAACAAGACATTTTTAACATTTGTTATAGTTTTCAATAAATACCTATTATTTGTTATTTATTTGTATGTATGAAATTGTCAAAATATACGACTTCGTAGGTTAAGTAGTAAATAGTAATGTACGACATACTTCAAAATCAATTGATAAATTCTTGGAGTTTTTCGGCTTTTATATGAAATACCTATTTATAAATATTATCAAATTAGTATGTAATTGTGAAGTAAATGTGAACGTAAACATTGTTGTCTATAAATTACAACGCAAGTCATACGAAATTTAATTGAAAAATTTTGTCTACGTTTGGACATGAACGCAAGTCTACGGTTTGCCGGACCGTCGCTTTAACCAACTTAGCCACGATAGACCTTAGTTCAAGCTATTTAGTAACGCATTATAAGGTGATAATGTTAATGATTCAGATGTCAGTTATTGAAAGTACATTGTCAGTTTTGAAAGCAAAAGTCAGTTTTGAAAGCAGATGTCAATTTTGAAAGCAGATGTAAGTTATTGAAAGCAAATGTCAGTTATTGAAAGCAGATGTCAGTTTATTTATTGACTTTATGTAATTTATGTGGAATTTCTCCAGTTGCGCCAATTACAATTGGGACTTCCACATACTTTTGATTTCGTCACTGAGAGGTAAATATTCATTTACTTTCTCACCATAGTTCCTTGCAGTATTCCTTGCCAGCAGAACAGCAATGTCAACGATATACGTTAACTTGTCCTTCTGCAATATCAGTATTGTATCACGAATATTGTTAGAAACTGTTTTATCTGTGATTATTTGACTGTTCTAATATAGTCGGAAGTATTGTGTCTCTCAAGATATTGTTTAGGGGCAAGTAAAGTATAGAGCAATCCTGCCATCAGGTGATCAATTGCTACTCTCTTATCCGCGCATACACGATATTTAGTGTCAGATAAATTCTCCTTCCTTAAGCATTTTTTTTCATAGGAATGCGTTAGAATTATTTGATCCTGGATGGAGGCTATAAACCCATTTGTTTCTGCAAACAGGTTACCTATATACAGCCATGCTTACGATGCTGATATTGTTATTATTATTGTTGTTATTATTATGGCGATAAGCTATAAAGTTATTTAACGCAAGTAACATGTTTAATCATCTAATATAATGTTAAAAATACGAACTATGCCATTTTTATTATTAGTTATTTGAAAATATCTCAATAATTTTAATATGTATATATCATCCAGTGTCCGATTTCATTAGTTTAAATGTAAGATTCCCATTTCTTTAATCTTCCTAATGGTGATTTCATCATAATATCTCTAGAGTGCATTTACCATATTGTGTTGTCATTTAACTAGCATATGTATGTAGAATAACGTTATTGTCTCTATTTATAGTCAAATAGCCGTCCATTCAAAATATTGCATCTTTCAAAATATAAGGATTTAGTTAGATAGTTTATAACCCACATGAGAGACCTAATGGAATTGTGCAATCTCGTTTATATTCATCTAAAATAGATACTGATTCATAATTCATTTTCTTAAGTGAATTTCCATCATTTATTTGAAATTTTTCCTTAGTACTGCAACAGGTTTTCTACATAATTAATAAATCTTACAGTAATTCTTAGTTTATTAATGTAAATGTAATAATGTTTATTATATTCCAAATACAGGACTTTTTTATATGAAAAGTGTTGCAATTGAAATTTTCAATGTCAGATTCTCAGAAGAAAATAACTGAATCTCGTGTAATTTGAATATGTACGATGTTTATATATTTTCTATTACTTTACATTCCAAGCAGTATTTAAATAGAGAACATATTTGACTATCGTACAAAGGAAATATTAAATTTCTATTTGATAATATAACAAGTTACAGATACAAAAATAAAAAAAAAATAGACAAAACTATATGGCATTCGATTACATATATCCCCCCCATCTGAGATAAATAAAATAAAATATTATGAAAATTAGACATTCAACTAACATGGGTTAATAAAACAAATTTATCTTAAATCTTAAACAACAACAAAGATAAAATAGATATTAGATAAGTCAGATGTATATACCATTAAATGTAAAGATTGTGAAGCTATATACAGTGATGGGCGAATGTGTGGGACCATGTAAATATCTATAAATTAAAAAAGATATTGTAATAACATTTTAGACACGAACATTAGGGATGAGAGCCATTATTTGAAATATTTTTTAAATATACAGAGAATTAAAAAATGTAAGTTACTGAAATTATAATTTTTGAAGTTAAACTTTTGAACGCCCTGTATTTTTTACATTTTGAAATTTTCCTCGTTAACACGATTTCAACAAACTATAACACTTGTGGTCTAAAGTATTTTTATTTGTTAATTGGTAAGGAAAAAAAAATAAACTCATAAAATCATACAAACAAAATTAAACTTCATTTATGAGATTTTCAAAGTGGGCGTTACCTATTTTCTGACAGTAAGCCAATCTGTCTGTAAATTCTCTTGTAACTCTCGCTATGATGTCTTGTGAAATGCTTCGTATCTCTTCATCAATTCTTTCAGCCTAATCTTGCAAATTTCTAGGTCGGGTAAGAGACACTTTCTGTTTTAGATAGCCCCACAAGAAGAAATCTAGTCGATTGAGATCTGGAGAACGTGCGTACTATTCAATTTCGCCTCTCCTTCCAATCCATCTGTGGACAAAAGTTCGATCTAATCGATCTCGAACGATAAATGAATAGTGAGGGGTGCCCAGCCTTCTGAAACCAGACGTTCTGTAGACGTTGACATTTTCCTCAAATGCAGGAATTATTTGATTATTTAAAAGTACTAAATATCTTTGGCCATTTAGAATTTCTTCTATAAGAGGCTCTTTTATTCTGTTTCTACAAGTACCAGCACAAACCTTATGCTTTTTAGGGTGTTTCGTAGGCGCCTCTAGTATCCAGTGAGGATTACTCCGACAGTTATGAGTATGAATAGTACGGTTCAAATAAAAGGTTGGGTTGTTTATTAGGTAGAAGTCTTTCCAAAGACTTTCCTTCATATTAGTTTCTTGTTCATATGATTTAAACTTATTTGCAATTAAATATTAATTTTCCTGACAAAGCTATATTTTATTTGGAGCAAGTAAAGTTTTCTCTTGTATACCTCCTAACTCTAAGAGAATAATCAATAATTCTGTCACACTGCACATTAGCGATTGAATGCTTAATTTTGATTTGAGCCAAACTTGAATATAGGTTTGTGGTTTATCTGAACAAATATAAATGGAAATATCAATATATGCAAGCGATAATGAAAATGAAGTGCTAAAGACAGCAATAAAAAAAAACAGAACTGGAATACTGAAAAAGTTGATGATAGATAGAGTAATGGTTAATGAACATGCTGTGCACGATGGTTAAGGTATTCCTTTTATACCATTTTGATAGTTACAAATACATTCGTGGACAAAAAATTGTGAACGCTGATGTAAATGTCTCTTACCATAATTAAAATTCCTTTTTTTGTTTTTTTTTCACAAGACATGAAATAAGAATTGGAAATTAAAGAAGGTACAAAATATTTAATTTACCAAAACAGCTAAAATAAAACAAAAATATTGACGAACCCAAAAAATCCAACCCAATCCAAAAAATCTTGTTCAGCTTTTATCAGTTGTGTTGAAAGGTCATTTGAACTGTCAGTACTGACACTTATTGGTTAACAAAATGCAAGCAAAAAATGTTCTCTGAGCAGTAGCTTTAAACGAAGATGGACTAGTATTCGATACATCGCGGCTGTCTTGAATATTCCCGGGAGTGCCGTCCAAGACAAAATGCAGCAACATCGTCAAGAAGGCCAGGATCAAGCAAACCTCGAACTACAAACAGGCGAGAAGACTGTCTTATAGTGTTATGTACACTATGCGATCGTGGTTTACCGTCAATAATTGTGTCTCGCCAAGTCGAAGACGTTTACGGTACTACAGTTTCTGCATGAACTGTTCTGAACTGAAGATTGAAGGAATATAGATTGATGACAAGGAAACCTGCTGTTTGTCCACTTTTGCTCCCAGCCCATCGTGTTCAGCGACTACGATTTTCCAGTGAATAGAGATATTGGACAATGGATCAATGGAGCTCCGTAATGTTCACGGAAAAGTCTCATTTTTGTCTGCGTTCACCAGATGGACGAGAACGTATGTGGAAAAGGCCTGGTGAACTATTTTCAGTGTATTGTATATCTCCAAGAACGGCATTTGGGGGAGACGGTATAATAGGTAGGGCTGGCATTTCACTGTACGCGAAAACTGAGCTTGTTCTCATTGGAAATGGTACCATGACGGCTGTTAGGTATATAAACGAGTGCTTAGCTGATCACGTTGTACCATTTGCTCCATTAGTAGGTGATAAATTTACTCTAATGCACGATAATGTGCGACTTCACACTGCACGGGTGGTTGAGGTATATTTGGATACGGTTAACTTTCGCCGTTTGCAACGGTCAGCTCGAAGCCACCGGTAACCATTCGGGATCTTCGAATAGCTCTTCGTGAGGAATGGGGAAACATTATACATGAAGAGGTCGCCAACTGCATTCAAAGTTTAGCACGCCGTATGGCAGAAGTCATTAGAGTTCGTGTAGGTAGTATGCACTAGTAATCGCTTAAATTGTGTAAAAACGTAGACCGGTAAATTTGTTAATTTTGCACAATTTACTGTTTCGTGACTTTTTTTTATTTAATAAAATGTTAAGTACCTTTTTTTATTTCTAATTCTTACTTTGTATATAATGTCCACGAATGTAAATAATTATAATTAGATACAGGTTGGTGTAAAGTCCCGGAACGGTTGCATAACTTTGTTTTTTCAGAAGTAATTTTTTTGAAATTTATTATTTATATATAGTTAAAAATTCCGAAATTACTCATGACATTCATATTTATTTTCTGTTCCCGGTTTGACCGGAAATGCTTCCTATTATATTTTTTTAAATGAAACACCCCGTATATTGTTGCAATTTAGGAAAGAGAATTAAAAACTACACTCAGAAATGTAATGAAAAATTTCTTTTATAGATTAAATTAATCGAAGATTTAAGATCTGTTTTACTTCGATATGTATATATTTAAAAGAATCTTACATGTTTAGACACATAGTAACAACAGAAGTGATATAAAAAATCTAAGTAGTATATACTATAACCTAATAATGTAACGATCTGCAATTTACCATCATGAATATATGTTGTTATTATATAAATATCTATCATGTAATTTAAATATCTATACACTGGCTTATCATGCTGGCAGTTCCGTGTTTAGATCCCTGACTGGGCTGTCCGAGTAGGTTTTTGTGGTTTTCCTTCTCGTTCAAGGCGAATGCCGACAGCTTAAAATCTTAAGTCGCTCCACGGGCGAAGACGTAATAATAACTCATAGCTTGCCAATCCCCCGTAATTGACGTCCTGCTATCGAAAGTTCTGAAACATGAATTATTATTATTAAACTTGAAAGTATCTTTGAATATTTAAATTTTATCCATGACAACTTCTGATATATAAGTTTGACATTAATATACTGTAATTTATATTTTAAATTTCTTTGAAAAAGGCACTGTGTCGAAACATGTAAGATTGTTTTAAATATATATAGCAAACGCCAATTAAGTTGGCGCGAGGAGGGGTAAGTTCGCGCAGGATTAAAAGTAGTGGGGAGATTCGTATTTGGTTTGACATCAAATGTCAAATAATTCTAACCTCTGAGCATGTATCACTTTATGATTCCCTAGCAAAGACATTATGTTCCGTCAAACGTCAATGACAAATGTATTCTGCCAATTACTTGAGTAGTTGGGGTGGACGTTTTTAAAAACGGCTTCTGCGCATCCCCTCCTCACGCCAACTTAATTGGCGCTTGCTATACATATCAAAGTAAAACAGACCTAAATCGCCGACTAATTTAATCTAATATATATATACAGGGTGTATCATGAGGTTTTCCCCCGGTTTATGGAGGTGATTCCTGAGTTTATGTGGAGCAAAAAACATAAATACAGTAATGGGATGTAATCCATAATTAAGGAGTTATAACAAATTTTCGAGAAGCTTCATAGTGAATGGTGCGCTAGACATGTTTCTGCAGGACAACCGAGTGGACGAGTGGTTGCCGTATCAATAAGCTCTTTGTTTATTTTGCAGTCGCTAGCGAGGGGTTGCCGTAACAATAAGCACGTTGTTTATTTTGCAGTTGTTTATTGTTGTTATATCTTGTTGACATTGCGATGCCTTACAAGCTTTCTTCTGAGGAGTATGCCGATATGGTGCTTATGTTGGGCGTTTGCGATGGTAATGCGAAAGCTGCTGTTGCCGAATATTACTGTCGGTTTCCTAATCGTAGGACTCCAAGTTCCAAAACATTTAGTGGAACAAATCGAACATTGGGAGAAACTGGCATGCTTCCCAGTGTTCGTACTCTGTCCGAAAGAAATCGTGACGTGTAAGAAGAGGAAAACATCCTTATTGCAGTAGAGCGCAGTCCGCGTTCTTGTACAAGACGCCTAGCTACCCGAGTTAACGTTAGCGATGGCGCCGCGACAATAAGTCACGAAGGTGTGAAGTTACAAAATGCTACACGGGCCTTCACACCCGTGCGAATCTTTGCCTTCAGATGCAGGGAGGAAATTTTGAACATTTGCTTTAAATTCACTCTAAATGTAAGAGACTGGTATAAAAGAAAACAATTGTGTGTATTCTAACTATAATTTTCATTTTTGTTAGTGCTATCTTCCAATAAAAACTTTTTTTTTCTGATTTCTTCATATTACCGTAACCCCTCAATTATAAATGTCATACCATTATTGTATTTACATTTTTTGCTCCACATAATACCAAGAATCACCTCCATAAATCGGGGGAAAACCTCATGATACATCCTGTATATATATATATATATATATATATATATATAGTAAACTTAATAAGTCGGCGATTAAAGGTCTGGTTTATTACTTCAAAGTATATATATATAAAACAACCCTACATGTTTCGGTAATGACGCCTTTGTCAAGGATATAAAAAATATTTTTTATATCCTTGACAAAGGCATCATTGCCGAAACATGTAGGGTTTAAATATATATACTTTGAAGTAATAAACCAGACCTTTAATCGCCGACTTATAAAGTTTACCATATCATACCAAGGTCACGAAAATATTATATATATATATATATAAATGGTGTATCATCAGGTTTTCCCCCGGCTTATGGAGGTGATTTTTGATATATATATATATATATATATATATATATATATATATATATATATATATCAATTGATAAATTTTTGGAGTTTTTCGGCTTTTATATGAAATATTTACAAATATCAAATTAGTATGTAATTACAAAGTAAGTTAGGATGCAAACATTGCTGTCTACAAATTACAAAGCAAATCATACCAAAATTTTTAATTGAAAAATATTGTCTACGTTGAGACTTGAACCCAAGTCTACGGTTTGCCGGACCATTGTTTTACCACTTAAGCTATGATAGACCTTGGTTCAAGCTATTTAGAAATACATATATAAAGTAACAGTGTTAATGATTCAGATGTCAGTTATTGAATGTAGATGTCAAGTTTGAAAGCAGAAGTTAGTTTTGAAGGCAGATGTCAATTTTGATAGCAGATGTCAGTTATTGAAAGCAAATGCAGTTTTTGAAAATAGATGTCTGTTTTGAAACCAGATATCAGTTGTTGAAAGCAGATGTCAGATTTTGAAAGAAGATATTAGTTTTGAAGGTTTTAATTTGCTAAATTTCGTATGATTTGCTTTGTAATTTGTAGACAGCAATGTTTACATCCTCACTTACTTTGCAATTACATACTAATTTGATATTTTTAAATATTTCATATAAAAGCCGAAAAACTCCAATAATTTTTCAATTGATATATTTAATGAACGGCTAAGAAATGATCTAGACACTCATATAGCTATGGAGTAATAATTAGCAATTTCGAACCTTCAAAGCTGACATTTGCTTTCAAAATACTGACATCAGCTTTCAATAACCGACATCTGTTTTCAAAATTGACATCTGCCTTCAAAACTGACTTCTGCTTTCAAACTTGACATCTACATTCAATAACTGACATCTGAATCTTTAACACTGTTACTTTATATATGCATTTCTAAATAGCTTGAATCAAGGTCTATCGTAGTTTAAGTGGTAAAGCAACGGTCCGGCAAACTGTAGACTTGGGTTCAAGTCCCAACGTAGACTATATTTTGCAATTAAAAATTTCGTATGATTTGCTTTGTAATTTGTAGACAGCAATGTTTAGATTCTGACTTACTTTGCAATTACATACTAATTTGATATTTATAAATATTTCATATAAAAGCCGAAAAAACTCATTTATCAATTGATATATTTAATGAACCGCTAAGAAATTATCTAAACACTTATATAGATAAATATTAATTGCAAGTTTAATTATGAACGATCGTTTTTAACTAAGTTAAATTTACAGAATAACTTTAGATATTTAACTGACTTATTTGTTATAAGTTGCGATGCATTGTTTATTTTTCCGAGTTCGTATAAGTATGCAAAAAAAAGAATGATTAACATATTAAACAACACTGGCTTCAATCAAATCTTTACATCTTTTTACAAATCTTTAAATATGCAATAAATAAAATTATATAGTTTATTAACTATTAATGACGTTTACTTCAAAGTTGAATTTTCTTTTAATTAATGTTACATACTTATAGCTGCTATATATATTTATCATTGATTATTTTTAATTATTTTCTTGTTTATTTCTTTCAACTACGATGATTCTATATTTCTAATCTTAAATTCTACAGAAATAAACTTATTATTATTATTAAAATATGCGATAAATTTCGATAATAATGTTATATATTCTGGTATATGTTTTGTTTACATTTTCATAAAACATTATGTAAAAACCTATACGTACTTCATCTGCCTATTTCTTGTGAAATTACGTACACATATCTGTGTGCGCTTCGCCAAATCCCCACTAAATATCTAATACAATATATTGCATATGTACATACATTGTTCATCGCTTTTCACCACCGTCTTTCAATGGAGGGAATGAGATTATCGCAGAGACACAATATTTCCGGCATTTGCGAAACTGACGAGGAGAGTGTCCCCCACCAAGAGGTGTGTGGCCCATTCACTCGTCGGAGTCTCTGCTCCAAGTCCAGTTGCTCTTCCGGCTCGTCGAGGAGCGCTCAAAGAGCGCGTACAATCGGTAATAGTGATTTGCCGGGCTGCAGTTAGCATGTTATGAACATGAGTTTTGTGGTACCGGTGCGAGAAGCTCATAAAATGGAATACCAGTTACCACCGCCGCCAGTGACTGCCCCTAATGTAGGGGCTCATCAGGTGCCTGTCGGAGTTATGCAGGGTACTCTCACCCATGTACAGGCACAGGATGAACCTAACAGATGGACTCAGTATCAACAGTTGTGGAGACAACATGTTTACATGAATGGTAGGATTTTCAGGTTATGGATTTACGCCAATCTAAGCGCAAAAAAAGCATTGAAATTACTACCGGCAAGAGTATTATACGAAAGTATGAGATAGGAGATATTTATTTCGATTTTTTGTTTTTTTAATTTACTACTTTTTTGTTTTGTTTAACATTCATTTAATGGATATAAACATATGTTATGACCATTTATACTAACATTACATTATTATAAAATAACCTAACATTAATAATACATACTTCGTTTATATCCTGTACAAGGTCGTTTAAAAAAACATAATTCGTAACGTCACGAAAGAATAAAAGTTGTAGATAGGTATAGAATAGAATTTAGTTTCGTTCACTAATAATTATTTTTAAATTTAGAATATTAATATTTGCGGACTATAGATTGATACGCGAATAATACACTATTTTTATTATTTTTTGTTTGTTCTTTAAATTTTAAGTTAAAAATGTGAGAGAATATTCGTACTTTCTAAAGATCAGAATGTCAACTAATACAAATACATATATCTATAAGAAGCTTCCGTATAGAGGCGCATGTATATTCTTTATTTTGTAAACTGTTTTATATACAGTCTGGTTGCGCTTGAAATATCGAGAACACCTAAATGTGAAACAACTTGTATGATATATTTCAATATAATAAATAATGTTTTAAATTTAGCGTTGCAAAACTGTACTTTATTGTATCATAACGAAATAAAGCAAAATACGTTTTTCACAAAAATAGTTTTAATAAACTAAATGTACATTTCGTGTGCTCTGCACATATCATCAGTAGTACATAATATCTACTAGACAATATATAATATTAGAGGTAGAGTGAAAACAAATTAATGAAAAATTTCAATGAATCTTAAAACTAATACAATTTCTGAGAATGAGTTCATGAGTTCAAATATCTATGAAACAAAGGGGCCATCGGGTTGGACTAACTGCAAAAGGATTAGGGATTATAATATAAAATATTAATGTGCATGAAGAATTTAGTACCTGTTTACAAGATGTCTTAAGTATTTAATGATGTCGGTATACATGCTAACAGTTTATTATTGAGGGGTGAAATATCATTATTTAGAAGATAATTTTTGTGTTTTTTTCATGTATATGGCTTCCCTCCCACATGTCTAAATTTCTATTACTGCTTTTTTTTTTAACTAAACTAACAATTTCTAAATTGAAGTTGTGACCTGTATCTGTATGATGTAGAGCAAATGCTGACATTTCTATGTTGTGTGATTTAACATGAGCCATGTGTTCTTTGTATCGTGTTTGAACATTTCTTCTGGTTTGCCCGATGTATAATTTTGGACAAGAATTACAACTTATTTTGTAAATGCCCGACTATTTCAACGGATCTATGTTAACAATTTTTGTTTTTAGACACTGTTGTAACTATTATTGTTGGAGAAAGCTGCAATTAAATTATATTTTTTAAACAGTTTTATTACGCTGTTATGCCAATTTTTATGAAATGATATCTTACAGTATTTTTTATTGTTGTTCAAAGTGTCTGGTGTTGGAGTGATTTTTGAAGTTTTGGGCTTTTTCTTTTCTACTTTGTTTTTAATTTTCAATACTAATTGTTTGTCGTAACCAATCGATTCTGCAACTTTAACTATGCCGTCTAATTCTTCCTTAAAATTCATAGGAGATAGAGGGATTGACAGTAATCTGTTGATTAAAAAATAAAAACTGATTTCTTTATATTTGTGAAAAGTGTACGAGTGTTTATGAATGTAATTGTCTGTATGTGATTCTTTTCTGTGCATGTCAAATTGAAAAGTATTGTCTGATAATGAAATTTTTAAATCGAAAAAGGGTAAAGTTTTATCTTTTTCTAATTCGTGCGTGAAACGTATTGAAGGATATTGTTTGTTTAAAATGTTTATATTGAAAAATTCGGGTATCACTGCAAACACATCATCTACATATTTTGCCAAAAACTTAGGAAAAATACCACTATTAGCTTTGACTTTGTTTTCAAGGTTATTAAGAAATAGGTTTGCTAAGAAAGGTGATAGAGGATTGCCCATAGCTGTGCCAATCTGAATAGAATTAGAAGAATTAGATTACATAGTTAAAGTTGCAGAATCGATTGTTTACGGCAAACAATTAGTATTGAAAATTAGAAACAAACTAGAAGAGAGAAAATTGAAAACTTAAAAAATCACAACACCAGACACTTTGAACAACAATAAAAAATACTGTAAGATATCATTCGATAAAAATTGGCATAACAGCGTAATAAAACTGTTTAAAAAATACAATTGAATTCCAGCTTTCTCCAATAATAATAAGTTACAACTGTTTCTAAAAACAAAAATTGTTAAAACACGGATCCGTTGAAAGAGTCGGGCATTTATAAAATAAGTTGTAACTCTTGTCCAAAATTATACATTGGGCAAACCAGAAGAAATGTTCAAACACGATACAAAGAACATATGGCTCATGTTAAATTACATAACATAGAAAAGTCAGCATTAGCTCTACATCATACAGTTACAGGTCACAACTTCAATTTAGAAAATGTTAGTTTAGTTAAAAAAAGCAGTAAGAAAAATTTAGTCATATGAAAACCCATATATATGAAAAAACACCAAAATTATCTTCTAAATAATGATATTTTGCCCCTCAATAATAAACTGTTAGTATGTAAACCGACATCATTAAATACTTCAGACATCTTGTAAACAGGTACTGAATTCTTCATTCACATTAATATTTTGTATTGTAATCCCTAATCTTAAAAGTCAGCATTAGCTCTACATCATACAGATACAGGTCACAACTTCAATTTAGAAAATGTTAGTTTAGTTAAAAAAAGCAGTAAGAGAAATTTGGACATTTGAGAAGCCACATACATGAAAAAACGCCAAAATTATCTTCTAAATAATGATATTTCACCCCTCAATAATAAACTGTTAGCATGTACACCGACATCATTAAATACTTAAGACATCTTGTAAACAGGTACTAAATTCTACATTCACATTAATATTTTATATTGTCATCCCTAATCCTTGCGCCGTTAGTCCAACCCGATGCCCTTTTTGTTTCATAGATATTTAGTATTTCCCCATGAACTCATTCCCAGAAATTGTATTAGTTGTAAGATTCATTGTAATTTTTCATTAATTTGTTTTCACCCTACCTCTCATTTTTCTGTATATGATGTATTTTCATATTATATATTGTCTCGTAGATATTATGTTTAAACAGTACTACTGATGATGTGTGCAGAGCACACGAAATATACATTTAGTTTATTAAAACTATTTTTGTGAAAAAAGTGTTTTGTTTTATTTATTTCAATATTTCACAAGTCCTCAACATGTAATACTATTATTGTATCGTATTTTGAATTTTTTCAAACGTAGTCGAGGATTATTATTAAATGAATATTTAAAAGTAAATATATGAAAGAGGAAAAGTCAAATAGCCTTCGAAACAGGTTTTATTACTTTGAAACTATGTTTTCTTGAAACGATATAGTAATCCGAAAAGAAAATGTATTTTAAAAGAATACGTGCTTTAATCAATTTTAAAAAATGCATTTCACTTTTAAATATGTTAGTAACAATCAATTTTATTTTAAATTATATGCTATAGATACAGATACAAATATTTGTTTTAACGTGAGTGATATGAAATTAGGTCACTAGAATTTTTTTGCATATTTATATTTAGTAAATTTTTTAGAATACATTAGTTAAATGGAAACTATTTTTTCGCTAAGATTGCCATAAAAGCTGCCCACAAGGTCAAAACGCGTGGTCAACAAAGAAGAATATATTGAGTAAATAACGAGTAAATATAACTTTATTTCATACACATGTCAAAAATGACATTTTTCGGATTATTTATGGTATAAAAAATGGAATTTAAAGTAAAATATTAAAGTTCAAATATTTTAAAATTATACGTCGGTTGTTGACAGGAATAATTCAAATTTATTTCAATTTCAAGAAATGATTTAATTTAATCACAATAATTATATTACTTCATTAACTACTTGCTAAGACAATAAACATTAAAAGTGCTCTTGGTTCTTTAAAAACTAAACCTGCTTTAGAACAAGGGGACATATTTATTATGTTTTCTTCGGTTATTTCAGGCACAGACGATTGAGAGATGGGCATCGAAATTTTCGTATTGATTTCGTGACTTATGTGAAATCAAATTCGTCACGCGATCAGCTTCATCCAGAGTATCTGGCAATATCTCATTTGTATTCATTTTAAAGCAAATAATCGAATAAAACACAGAAAGTTGACGTAGCTTTTTCATTTCTATTTGTAAAAAACTTCCATTGCTATGGAAATATTAGTTACTGCTTACTTAATTTTTACGAATAATTTCTGCGAGATATAAATGTCATTTTTGACGTCAGTATAAAAAATAAATTGATTTCTTTTTATTTAAAATTCATTAAACTTGCAGTATGAAATAAACTGTTGTATTCACCATAAACTAAAAATGTTTTTAAAGGTCCTCGCAAGTAATTCCGTCCTCGGCAGAGGCCTCGGCTGTAAACAACATTCTTGTCCTTTAAAATGTCACCTTTCTTTCTTGATAAATAAAATACTATAATTTTCCTTTTAGCAAATACACAGTTAAGCAACTTTTAAACAAAAAACATATTACTGTAAAATTGACTAAACTTGACGGAAGAAACTTTAACTTTCTTGATACACGGTGTCAATATTTGTACATCCCCACTGGTTATCGTTTCCTTCCTTGCAGTCCATATACCTTTTTTTATTGACTGCACTTTTTTGCTTTTTCTTGAAATTACTTGTAATTGCTTAATATTATTCGAAACAACATAATCCCGGATAATTTTGTGTATTGGTAATTTTAGGTTTATAATTTCGATATTATTATCTGAATATCAACCTAGTATTCTTTAGTATAATAGACTATCGCTAAATCAAGCCAAACCATCATTGAATCATCGTCACTTTAAATCAATGATAGGAAATGTCTTTTCAAACACCTTTTATTGTATACTTGCTGGTTAATTAAACTGGTACTAACAAATGTCTTGCTTTTCGGGCCGTAAAAGCAAATTGTCTGACATAATTTATTCTGTTTCTTAACTTTAATTTATCACAAGCTACACCTCGTTGAGTTATTGACCTGGTAATTGTTTAAAGTTGATTTTTACCGTTCATCATAATGTAGAGAAATTTGCATACCACTGACACTTCGTATGATCGTAATTCTTAATTTTTTTAAATTGTTTTGACGTACGATTTTGATACACCCATTTTGATTGCTACTATGGCATGCACAGTACACAAATGTATGAGAATGTATTTTTGACTGTCAATAGTAGTTTTATATAATTGTGATAATGTAATATAAGATAAAGAGTAGGTGACATGGTACAATGAATAGTATAATTTACAAATACTATAAAAAGAGAAGTAAAATATTATTACCAAAAGGTATAAGGTTGTCTCTTAATCCTCACTTAAATAACAGATATTAATCACACTAGAAATTGTAATATCTATTTGTATGCTATGTTTTGCAGTATCTGGTCTGCCAAAGTACTTAATGAAGTTTCATTATTATTAGAAACCAGAAACAACAAAGTTCAGGCGTTAAATAAAATTTCGAGAACTTTTAATAAGTTGTTTACATTAATTTACTTTGAAACCTTGATTATTCTTTATTTTATAGAAAACTCCTTGAATTTTCAGCATTCCACAATTATCATATTCGTAAAATTTGACATTTTTGAGTTCGATTTAAAACCGAATAGTTTTGTCTCAACAGAATTTAACAAAGTAACAGCTGTGTCAAAAATGGAAATTTTGAATCATGATTTTCGAGTGATGATCTTTACGATTTTCGATAAGGTTTGACACCAAAGCAATGTGTGGAAGAGCTGAGTTCGGTATTTGGGATTGAAACACCATCCAAAACTATGGTTTACATATGGTTTGCAGAATTCAAACGTGGAAGACCAACGTTTGGTTACGATCTTCCTGAAGAGCGTCCATGCACATCTGTTGTTGCGAAAATATCGATGCTGTGCGTGAAACGATTTTATCAGAACGATATGTGACATACACTAAGGTAGAGGCGTCGTTAGACATTGCGGCGAAACAAATACAATACGATTTTGCACGCTCATTTACATGTCAGGAAGCTTTCCAGTCGTTAGATACCTCAAAATTTAAAAGACGAGCAAAACAGGCACGTGTCAAGTGGTGCAAGGAATAAACAAATTTGATTGTGGTCGTTCAAATTCTGTACATAACATTGTAACAGGTGACGAATCCTAGATATATTCATATGAGCCTCAAACTAACCAGCAATCGACTGTATGGGTGTTTCAATCTGACCCTAAACCAACAAAGTGGCGAGGTCACGGAGCGTTTCGAAAAGAATGATTGCTTGCTTCTTGGAAAAAATGGTACATGTTGCAACTGTTGCATTAGAGAATCGACGAACAGTTAATGCTGACTGGTATACATCAATTTTTTTTGCCGGAAGTTATCGATAAAGTCAGAAAAAACAACATAAACCGACGAATTCATCATGACAATGAAAGCGCTCACACAGTACGAGAAACTGTCGAGTTTTTGACCAACAGGAGCATCGAGTTAATACCTCACTGCTCATATTCGCCCGATTTAGCACCCAACGACTTCTTCTTATTTCGAAACATCAAAAATAAAATGCGTGGAAAGGGGTTTTCATCGCTTGAAGAGACTGTTGAAGAATTTACATCACTGGTTTTGGAGATACCTCGCTCAGAATGGACAAAGTGTTTTGAAGATTGGTTTTATAGGATGCACAAGTGTATACATCTTAAAGGGGAGTATTTTGAGAAACAGTAAAGCGATTTACATTGCGTATTTTGTTTTGTTTCACAATTATTCGCGAATTTTAGCAGTGGCCCTCGTAGCCATTATGACAATAAAGCGTTAAAAAATAAACTTCAGTTACGTGATACGGGAAGGAGAATTTAAAACATATATTAGGGATGTATTTTTAGTATTTAGTGTTACATATACGTTTATAGAGGGCGCCTTTAATAAATCAGGTGTCAAAATTAATCTCAATCTTTTGCTAAATTAAAGTTTCATAAAAATACGGCAAGTGATTTAGTCATGGTGACCTTTTTAGGTGGTGAAGTTCATATGTTCGCCGGATAATGGAATTGAGCCGAGAAAATTTTTGCCCAATAATTTTTTACAATTTTCGGAGAGGATTAATTCAACAACAATGTCTTGCTGAGTTGTTTTCTGTTTTTGAATAAAGCACCACATCAATTGAAAATTTCACGTTGGTTCTGTGAATTCTAACGTGGACGTACCAGCATCAGCTACGATGCCAGTACAGATTCGCCAAGAACAGCAGTCACTCAGAAAAACATCGACATGTTACATATCGTGAAATTGAGACACCACGGATATTTCAGAGACCTCAATCCAAATGATTCTACCTGATGACCAGGATATTAGAAAGTTGGTTTTCCCGTTGGATTCCGCGTCTTTTAACCGAAGAGCAAAAGTCGGCTCGCATTAATTTGTGCAGAAAAACTTTGAGCCGGTTCAATAACGGAAACTCAAAAAGCACTTTGAGTCGATTCACTGTTTGACTTTATGGCTATATTCAATACTAAAAAGACATCCCTCGTATAACGTTGTTTAGAAGAGTATGTAATCAATAGGGCAGGGCAACCTTCAGGATAGAAACAATTGTATCAAATATATTATTTAAAATAAAATTCCTAACGAGACATATGACATCGTTTGTTCGTATTTTAGCTTTCTGATGTAATTCTTGACAATTTTTCCCACGTTCTAATGTCCTGTCGTTTCAATGTGCGTCACAACAGATTTTAGCGTAGTTACTTACGATTGACATCGAAAATTGTCATGATACATGAAACAAATTAAACCTGCTCTCTCAAATAAATGAGTGTTACAAATAATTATCTAAGAATCGTTGAAATTTATTAAGAGGTTAATTATTTTTGCAGAATATTATCATAATTAAATTACATACTCGTTTTTTGAGCACATCATATACTAGTAAGAAGAATTTACATCTGCGTATTATCTATATACGTACGTACATGTGTACATAATTATATATTTAAAGCATGGATATTGTATGCACGCTTAAGTAATATTATTAATTTCTGCGATAATTCTAACAGTTGCAAGATGATTCATCTAATCATTATAACACTTTCGTCGACGTGTGTATACTTTCTCTTTCAATAATATCCTACTTCTTCAGTTTATTTTCATTGTAAACATGTAACAGGTAGTTTAAATTTTCGTAAGACATATACACATGAGAAAACAAACATATAATCACAATAAAAATTTTAGCACTTGCTCATGGAAGACTTTGTGAATATACATAATACACATACATGCATACCAAAAACAGAAATCGTTCCAAAAATTAGCACTCGTTGTGTCCAATATTTGCAATAGCTTCCGAAAATATATATGACGACAAGTTCGTATGGAAATGCAAATACATTTACAGTGTGATGTGTAATGAAAGACTTGCTACCAATGAAATAAATAACAAGAGGCCTGTTAACTAATTAGCGGATTGAAATATTTCTGTGCATGGCCTGCATAACTAGAATATTTGTTTATGTACAATACTATATAATAGAATAATTTTTGACAATGTTGAAAATTTGTTATACAGGGTCTAAATGATTTTACACAGACGCTCGCTAATATGTAATAGATATGTAAGACAGCCATTCAAATCTGAAAAAAAATGTATTCCATGGAAACTTTAATTTTTGCGGAAATTTAGTAGCACAAACTACGGTCCTGTATTCAGATTGATTCTAAATATATAAATAGAAATTATATGTTTATATGTTGCCGATGCAATAAACAAATAGGCAAGTTCCCCAAGAATCCTCTTCACATTTCAATAATGTAATACGTGTTTGTGTGAATAGTTTATAAACATGTATTCATTCATTTCTTAAATATAAATTTTCTTATGCATCAGCTGTTCTGTTGTTATTTACATGTAAGTCCATGGGTTGACCTTTGTAATATCCCGAAAAAATACAATATGGAGTTTATTTAAATGTCTTAATATTAATATTATATTAACGCCGATAAATAATAAATTATATTTGTAATTTTTAATTCAATATTAATTTTTGTTCTGTGTTCTATTTGCCTCTTTTTCTAATGACAATTTCTTGGCTCTAAAAATGACAGATTTGTGTGAAACAGGTGGAAAGCTTAACGGAGATGTTCAATGTAGTTGCCATTTGCATAAATAGAAGTTGCTAACCGATTGGTAAACTTTCGAAGTAACACGCTTCGATCTTCATGAATATAGGGCGCAGCTTGAAAAATACGTTGCCGAGGATCGTCTTTCACGGCTAAGGCTTCATGACTTGAATGTAGTTTTAGTGCATTAGTATTTTATGCTTAACATTATTACACCTATTACATACTATCGGAATATTTCATTTACGCCCTGTATATCTAAAACCTGATATCGTTTTACAGAACGGTAAGATCTATGAAAGTGTAAAAATAATATATCTGAAAGACGAGTTTATCGAGCTCGGCATTTCTTTCGGTTATCTTTATCTGTTAAGGAAGAAATTAACCGTCTTTCCTATTATAGCTAAAAAGAAGTTGCTAAGTCATAGAACACTATATATGTGAATAATAAATTTAAAACAGGCAAGCGCCCTGAAAATTAATTCTCATTTATTTTCAATCTCTCTATATTTTGCAATATATTCGTTGCTTCCTCAGCAGATGCTACAAGATTAATAAAAACAATATGCTCAATAAATTAATGCATACAGAAATAACAAAATACTCACAGAATCCAGAGTTAAAAAATAGTATTGACGTAAATAGAATCTATTTACGTAATTGCTGTTTTTACGGTAGCAACGAATTAGTTTCGAAATATATTGGATTAAAATTTGTCAATATATTAATCTTAATGTCTGAAACTTTTATCAGAATTATCTCAAAAGAATGATATAAATGAAGACAGACGATTTTCACTCCATGTCCACCGTTGATATCTCGATATATATCTAATAAATGTTGATTATATATGACAACACACAAATAAATCATTTGATTCCATAAAAATAGAAAAGATCCTTAAATAAATGGTTTGCATTTGATGAATGCACCAATAATGCATAATATATTCGTTCTCGGTATTAAAAATATAAAATTTGGGGTGTGTCTAGCAGCAATACATGGTACCAATTAATTTATTCACGCTGACAGGGCTGCTGTATCGATGGTCTAATTTAGAAGATTCGCTACCAGTGATGTGCTATTCCTTTGTCTTCGCACCTCTAGCATATCCAATTCGTGCTTCACAATCAAATCCACGTAGTTTATATTTCGTTCTACGTAGACACCGTCCAACCCGTAACCCAGGCACTTCAAAAATTTACGTTGAACGCATTCAATTTGATTCACGCGTATGTCATAGATTTGGGTACCAAACGGTAGACGTAAATTCCAGCTTAATAACTGAATATGCGAAATACAAAATTTAATAGTACCAACATTTGTGGAAATTCCGAAGTATTCTAATGATAAAACCCAGATCTGAACAGTAGATCTAATGTTTAAGAGGTCATCATTGAAGGTCAACTTACTATCGAACGTAACACCAAGATCTTTTTAGAACTTTTTTCTGCTATAACAATGCTTTCGATGTAATAGAGTTTATATGATTTATCTACCTTATGAAAGTGACAACATTTGGAAATATTTACGATAAATTTGTTCATGCAACACCAACAATGGGTGGCATTTAAATTGTTTACAAAAACTCTACATCAGTATTAGTTATATTTTTAATAGTGTTACATATTTTAAGGTCATCTGCATAAACCTGCACATTGCAGTCAAGTGATGCTGTTGGTCATTGATAAACATAATAAACATAAGTGGACCTGAGTTGAGGCCAGAAGTTTAGTAGAAAAATCTAGATTTATTAGCTGTTTTAGGTATTGTATTGTATTGTAAATTCATCCACCTGATGAAGCCACTGTGTGGTGAAACGTACGTAGTGTAATTATATATTTTCTTTGAAACTAAAAAACAGTTGCGTTTTATTTTATTCGTTAAAATGGAGTTTCAACATGTATCTCTTTCGTCGATTAACATTTAAAAAAATGATCCTCTAATGGGAAAAGATTCTTAAGCTATGCAGAAGGCTATGGAATTTTAGAGGAGGTTCGTAGTAAATCTTTGATCTTTTTTATTATCAAACGACTTCTAATTTTGAGAATAAAATGGTCACGGATATTACTTTATTATAAAATTATATTCTGATTTTGTCTCAATCTAAATATGTAACATACACAAAACATGCTTTTTCTAATATTCGCCAGCGATATAAATTACATACGTATTTAATTTACTATTAATAAAACACTTCGATCATCATATCTAATTAATATTGATTTATAATTCTATGTATATGAGGCGAAAGTTTGTTATCTATCAATTAGAATTGTTAATAGAAATTTTAGTTATATAATGCTGCTCGACATTCTGAAACGTCAATAACATAATATATTCAAAGCAGATATTATACATGAATTTTTTTGTAAATAATTGGCTTCAGTGCATTAATGAGAATAATAATAAAGTTGTTCTTATAAAAAAAAATAGAATAGTTCGATAAACTAGAACTTTGACATATGTTTATTTACTATTAATACTGAGATTTTATGATTGAACGATTTCCATAAGTTTTGAAAGCAATAGAAATTCATAGAAAAATTTTATAATGTTATTATTTGATTTTTATTTTTCTAAATATTCAGTTAAATTCTTCGGACATTTGTAACAAAAAGGAAATAACAGAATAATTCAATCTTAGGTTTCATCCATGCCTACGCCATAACAAAGTTATTTTTTCAATACAATAAGTTACTATATTTGATTATGCATGGGAATGCGTTTTGAAAACGCTTTCCCTTTTCAACTACTTTAGCAATTTTTCTTATTAGCTTTTTTTAAGTAACTTATTTTAAGATTTCTCTAAAAATCTTTTTTCTTCCGACCCATGGTCGATTACTTCATGAACATAGTTAAAGCAAGCCATATTCAAAAGAAAATATCTTTACAATGCTGGATAAACGTATATTTTAGATAGGTGTGTTTATATGAAGGCGATTTGTAAAGTAAGTTCCGTTTCATCGGGAGTGAAAATGAGAGTTTTTTCCCTTTATTATCTTGTTATGTACAGTGAAAGGGTACAGATTAAAATTCTCGAAATTACATGAAACTTTCATAAAAATGAAAATAATTTCACAATTTTTAAAATGGGTGTAAACTGACAAGCAAGTGCATGAACTAAAATAATGCGTTAAGTCGAATGAACAAGTGAATTAATCATTTAATAACAGCAGACTGAATAACCTGATTTCTCTTCCTAGCATATGCGGAAAACTGGAGATAGACTTATTTTGACTATTAAATATATCATAAATTAACCTATGGTAAATTAAAAGTTTAGCTAGTTATGTAAATATGCTTTCTACACTTTTCGACGCTATTTTATTCGAATTTTTCATAGAAAAAAATTCGTCTGAAGTAGGATTTGAACCCATGACCTCTGGCTTGCCGGACCATTACCCTACCACTAAGCTATTAAAGGCGTGAATTCGAAACTTTTGTGGGGATGCCTTGAGTTACATCAACGAAACAGATGATATATATCTTGCCCGTAGTACGGCAGTTGTACAAATTTATTGCATTTTTGGGGAGTAAGGTAAATGTAAATATGCTTTTTACACTTTACGACGCTATTTTATTTGAATTTTTCATAGAAAAAAAACTATTTATTTTTTTTCTATTAAAAATTCGAATAAAATAGCGTGAATCATGGGCATTACGTTATTGCCTTGTGTTTATACAGGGTGTGAACTAAATATGTTTGTATACTTTAATATGTAATAGCTGTAATTCATCATTCTACTGATTCATAAGTACGCCCCTGCTGGAGAAAGGATATCTTCAGGCACATTCACAAAAAAAGAATGACTTCGCTATCTCAAAGTAATTATTAAGACCGAGCATAGAACTACATACAGCGCTGCATATTGTCAGACGTCCGAAGTATATAACCAACTACGTAACCAATGCAGAACTAACGAAGTGTTTCCAGAGGTGGCACTGCCTCATCTCTAGAAACTGTATTTTGTTTGTATCTTCACTCATTATTACGGATTAACCGCATGTGTAATCTAACAGAATATTTAATAATATTTTACATTATTAAAAATACTTTTGTATTATACAAAACTGGTGGGGTTTTACCCACTCATGTATGTTTCAATTATTCTGTTATCTACCTGTCTTGTTAAAAATAAATAAATAATTTTGTCTTGTACTAACAGACATTTACTTCTGTGTTCGGAATTTTTTGTCCACGAGTGTATGTATGAATTTCGAATAATAACTGAAATTCTACCCGCGTGGAATGGCAACCTGTCTAATAGGAGAGCGTCAAATATACGAGAGTTGTTCTCTTTCCGTCGAGTTTCTCTAGGACAATTACACTCGAGTATTTTTAAAGTATTTACAAATGTTTAAAGTGATCGTTTGCACACACATCATGAAATCAAACAAAAAGCTTTCCCGTACGGTGATTTTGTTCAATTTCAAACGTGGCTTATACTGCAAGGAAAGCTTCGAAGAAGTCAATCAGATTAGATGAAAAGTACTTCGAATTCATTAATAGAAATATATAAAAACAGTCCGTCAAACAAGAAAGAGACAAAATTTCAAAACGATTTATTACAAGTATAGTAAGAGTAAGATAATGTACATTTTTTTTTCAAAACACATTTATTTCCCCTTCACAGTCTAGGCACTTTTACAGTTGTCCGGTAAATCTATCTTCAAAACATTTTCTGTAATCCTTCGGCATTACGTAAAACGTACACTACTGGTCAAAAATGTGGATAATTAATTAATGTTAAGTAGAAAATGCTATTGCACGAAAACTCTATCTCGAACGAGATTAAAGAAAAAAAAATTGAATAAATGCGCGTGGCTTGAATCGATTCTGGTAAATCGTATTCCTTTATAACAGCAGCGCTACCCCTACTGGAACGTAATGGTGGGAGTAGTAGATGCGATGATGCATATTGTAAGTCCGAAATCAATTTGTCATCAACTTCCTTGGAGTGTGGCTTATTCAAATCACTAATTAACAGATATCGTCTTACTATACGGTGAAGCAGGTGGAAATGTTAAAGCTACTAGACGTATTTATGAAGGGCGGTTTCCGAACCGACGATGTCCATCAAATTATTTAATTTTACAAACTGTGCACAGATTGAGAGATCGCGGTACATTGCATCCAAGTTATGAAGGCCGTGGCTGTGAAAACCACGTGGGGTAGTAGATGCGGAGGAACAAATTTTGGATATTGTAAATGAAAACCCAAACATAAGATCCCGAGCGACGAGAGAAGGAGGCTTTGCCTACACAACAGTCAATAACGTACTTGGAAGGAATTTATTACAACCCTACCACATGCAACATGTCCAAAAGCTTACGGAAGCCGATCGCCTGCCAAGAATTAACTTTTGTAGACGGTTCAGTCGGAAACTTACACAACAATCGCGCTTTGCCTCAAGGGTGTTATTTACCGATGAGGCGATGAGTGTACTATTACGAGTATTTTTTCTCGGCGTGAATTTAATATTAAGACAACTAAATTACAAATTCCATATCACCAAAAAATTCCTATACCATTTAAAGTTTTTAAAGAAACTAGATATTGTATTTTTTTTCGGAATATTACAATAAGGTCTGACTTACTTATAAATAACAAGACAACAGCTGATTTTATGAATGAATACATCTCATAAAACTTTCACACAGAGACGCACCTCTTATTACCCGAAATGTGACGGGGATTTCTTGGTGAACTTGGGCAAATAAATTCCTATTTGTTTATTGAATCGACAACATATAAACACATAATTTCTATTTATTTAGATTCAACTTGAATACAGGACCGTTTTTGAAAAGTTTGTGTTCCTAAATTTTCAAAAACTAAAGTTTTGATTAACGCTTTCTGTAAATACCATAGCTACAACACAAGGCTTGACTCATTGCTGGAAATACCCAGACATAGTTTGGCTTTCTATGATAGAACTCCACATTATCAGGCTCGTGACGATAATCACTACCAGAAGAGTTTTAAAATGTATTACGAAAATAGGGAAAAAACAAAAAAGACTGTTTTTTCTTTTTTGTGTTACGCCTCTCTGGTATTCGTGTTAGTTATATAACAAATATACTTTTCATAAAATAAAAACATTTTCGAATACAGTTTCCGCAAGTTGCGGTTGTATCCGTCACATGGAAACCCTTGGCTAAGTCTTACACTTATTATGAAGGGAGCGATGGTTGTTTTACCGTTCGTAAAGTTGACATTCGTCAATGAGTAGCGCTGAATATTCTTCTACGCTCTGTACTAATAACTTTTGGAATGTAGTAAGAGTGTTATTTATGGTGAAAGTGTACGTACTAGTGATTCTATAGTAAGATGAAACAATTCCTTAGGTTTACTTATCATATTTGTTAATTTAAATATTATATTTTCTCTATATTGACATATTTTCTTGCGACTGTATTTACAGAAACATATATTTTCTTCGAAAAATAATCTGCAAACATAGTTTTGTTTTTTTTAGTTCCCAGCAATTACATCAATTTTTAATTTTTCTACCATAAAATTTTCAGAGAATGGATATAAATTTAGGTATAATAATTATTGGTACGCTACCATCTAATGACATACTCGACTGACATTGAAATATAATCAGTCGTTTATAATGCGAATTATTTTCTCAGATGAGAAAATCTATGAAAAAGTGGCATTGCTGGTAGCATGCAAATGTGTCAACATAACTGACCTTGCTACTTTTTGTCTAATTTAAAATTTAACAGATGAACAATGTGTACGTTGTATATATTATTTTTTATACATATATACATACCATGTACACACATTATTCCTGTGTATGTATTCTATTAGTAACGTATTACAACTTGTAGATTAAATAGGTTTGTTTAAAGATGATGCAATTAACAGTGACAGTGATATTATAATTACTATTAAAGAACTGTATTTGTTATTAAATTTTGTATTAATGTAATCTAACTATGTACTAATTGAGGAAGAACGTAAGGATCTATATATTTAACTATCACAACTAGGGTTTATAACGGTGATATACTACGCATTATAT
Source organism: Melolontha melolontha (assembly GCA_935421215.2). NCBI lineage: Eukaryota > Metazoa > Arthropoda > Insecta > Coleoptera > Scarabaeidae > Melolontha > Melolontha melolontha. The sequence goes on from OW285235.1 coordinate 206,784,812, forward strand.
TTGTGCAACATATATTCAATAAATAGAAATAAATACAGGGTTACTACAAAATAATCATCGGGTTTGAGAAAGCTATATATCAGAAAGTATTATAGATAGAATATTAAATGACATGTCTATATGCAGAGAAAATAATCAAGTTTGTGAGCATATGATTACAAATATTCAATGCGGGCTCCTCGAGTCACACGACAAACGTCCAAACGATAGTCCAATTCAGTCCATACACGCTGTAAGGTGTCTCGGTCGACACTGTTAACAGCAGCAGTAATGCGTCTTCTGAGTTCTTCAATTGTTGTAGGTAATGGTGGTACGTAAACCCTATCTTTAATATACCCCCAAAGGAAATAATCGCACGGGGTAAGATCGGGAGAATTTGGAGGCCACGCGTACAATACCACATCTGCTTCAGTCCAGCGGCCTATCCAACGTTGAGGTAGCACCTCATTTAGATACCGACTCACTTCCTTATGCCAATGAGGTGGGGCACAATCTTGTTGGAATATAAAGTTGTTTGAATCATCTGTCAGTTGTGGAAATAACAACAATTGCAACATATCGAGGTAAGATATACCGGTCGCAGTTTTTTCACCGAAGAAAAACGTACACTTTTGTGTTAGATACAGCACAGAAGACATTTAATTTTGGAGAATCCCTTTCATGTTGCATAATAACGACATGAGGTGTTTCCGTACCTCAAAGCTGAATGTTATGACGGTTCACCTTGCCACTTAAATGAAATGTCGCTTCGTCGCTAAACACGAGACGTTTAGCAAATTCGTCGTCCGCTGTTGCTGTCTGCATGTTACAACAAAACTCGGTTCGCTTGGCGTAGTCATTTGGACGTACACTTTACGCCATGTGTATACGGTACAGCTTGAATCGCAAATGCTTCCGCATAATTTTCCAAACAACGCACATTGCACCCTAACAAGCGAGAAACATCACGAAAAACGCTTTTTGTTGCATCGTCGCCATTTTGCATACTGCGTGCTGGCTTCAGTGTGCGCATGTCAAGCGATGTACGTAGGCGCATGTTCTAAACTTGAAGATTGTCGCTGACTGTAGATATGTCACTTGCTATTTTATCTATAATACATTCTGAAATATAGCTTTCTCAAGCCCGATGATTCTTTTGTAGTAACCCGGTACTATCATCCTTAATAGTTATGGAAATTGGCATGAATTTTACTACAAAATAATTTATTTATTAAATCTGACTACAAATGCAATAACCTTCCTTGAACAGAAGGTTCGTTAATTCTTGTTAATGGTACTCTAACCTGTTTAGTTCGGTAAACTATATATTTAGTTCGTTTAATTATGATTTAATTTGAACGCGATATGCGCAACTTACTTTGAAAAAAAGAATTTATTTTGGAACGTGTAATCGGAATAGATGATATTGACATAAACATAAAGTAATAAATATTAATATACTATAGAAGAAGTGATTTTCTTCATTTCAATTTGACGAAGGCTCTGAAACCACTTCGCATTAATGTGTTCATAATTATTCATTACTCATTCAAGTACCTAATATAAATAAATAAGAGTAACTCCAAGGAATTTAGTTGTCCCTATGCTTTCAATTCAGTAAAATGGAATTTAGATATATTTAATACAGATTATAAAAAAAAAGTTTTATTTTATTGTTCGGACAGTATCGTTTTGGTAATTTCTACCATTCTCTTTCTTACATTACTGCTAATTTGCCTTTATTGACTGTTAAAATCTTATTAATTTCTTTTATTGTTCTAACAATATTATTTCGACAATTTTAACATGTCTGAGCCTTTACAATCGCTAATTGCAAAATTGCGTCTGAACGTTGTGATGCTGTAATGATTTAGTATTATTGTGTGGTGCGTTTGGCGGGAGGGTGTGTTCTGTCTCGCTTTTTTTTTTGAACTGTGCTGGTGCTCAAGTAAACAAACAACACTCCTGGAGATTTCAAACATTATGGCACTTTAGTACAAGCAATCACAAACTTAAACTGTTGTTTCATAGTTTTATAACCTGCTACAAACTGTTTATGAGGAATATGGCTTGATTTAGATAAATCGTAAACAAATTGAAACAAGAATTCTGAATTCTTTTTATTCTGACAACAGCAAGACAACGAAATAATAAAGAAACAGTAATTAGATATTATATTAACACATCTGGGGTGATTTAAGTTTTAGATTAGATTATAGCCACTAATAAACTGATCATTGTTTCATCGGCGACACATAGTGGGTTACTTTAAATTAGCATTACGATAACTTAAAAGTAAAACAGAGTTTTTTGTACAATCTATACAAATTCTCATTAATTAAAAGCAGTAACAGTATCTAGTCTATGGAGAAATTTCAAGAAAGAAATTGTAGTATTTGTCTTTCCGGGTTCTTAAGTAAAACTAACGGTAATTTAAACACACACTATATTAACAATAAAAACGAAATAAATTAAATAACAATTTAAAAACTAATAACTAACAATAAGAAAATTTATGTATTTGTATTTATATAAGATCACTCGACGATGATTTGGTGTGGAATGGCTTAAATCCCTCTTGAGCGCTATTTATATTCAAGGGAAAACTCTCGTATGTTCGATCTTCTCGATCGCTTCTGCTTCGACATTTTTCTAGATTGTGCCTGGCCGTGTGATACCTGACGTATCGTCGGATAGCAACAAAAGTTAAAAATACAGTTGATGCGGAAACAGTACCTAGCTAAAACCATTTACGAGAATATTCACCAAATGCTTCATTCGGACGACAGGTACAAAGAAAACATACTTTTATTTGTCAGTGACAGTGCTGCATATATATTAAAACAGGCAGAATATTAAAGGAAACATATTCTAATATATCAGAATAATTTAAACATACATGAGTAGGTAAACCCCACCAGTTTTGTATAATACAAAGGTATTTTTAATAATATTCTAATATGCTGCATATTACTTGTGTAGCACATGTTCTCCACAGAATCTGTGAATATATCAGAAACACTTTTCCAGAAGTAGATAGACTTGTATCCGCTTTTAAAAAATTTTCAGAAAAGCACCATTTGAGAATAGCTCTTTACAGGGAAGAACCATCTTCGTCACTGCCTCCCTCTCCAGTAATAGCTAGATGGGGGACATGGTTGGAAGCTACTAGTTTTTATGCAGAGAATTTCGATAGTTTACAAAATTTCGTTGCATATTTAAATGACGATGCTCGGAGTGCAAAGAACTAACACAAATTTCACATTTAAAAAATCAGTTGTACTTTTTTTAGAAACACTTTGGAAATTTGACAGAACTAATTGCTTATTTTGAAAATCAAAATCTCAAAGGAAAAGATGGATTAACCAGATGAGATGTGGCTATTAATAATTTGAAAAATATTGCAAGTGACTTTGGATGTGCCCTTCGGCAAATGTTTGACGCAGTTTTTAAGAGAAATTCAGATTTAATAACATTGCGGCATTTGTGTATGGGGACAATTCCTCAAAACCTAACTGCTAAATGCGCTGAAATAAAAGAATATTTCCAGTATGCACCTATCACCAGATGCGATGTAGAAAGGACGTTTTATATTTACAAGGATACAAGGATTTAATTCAAGGAGAACAAATTTTACAGAAGAGGACCTTGAGAAAGTATTGCTAGTAAATATTAATACTCCTTTACTCAACTTGAACTACAAAATGAACAAATAAAAATATATTTCGTATTTTGTAGCCGTATATATACCCATTTTATTATTATAAGTATAATTATATAAATAAAATTAAAAACTTTAAAATACAAATGTTCAATAGTACGCTCGTGAGCGACGAGTCATCAACCTCTCGTGTCCGGTCTCTAGTTATAATATCAGAAATTGTGTGAAATCAAACTTTTACATTCTTGAATCTTGTAGATATTTGTATAACTATTGAATACATTTATTGATTAATTTTTAAATAATATTATGTTAACTTCACACACGTAAGAAGATAATTATGAGTAGATGAGTAAAAGGTGTGTAAAACTTTTGCAAGACTATATAGATACATGTGATAATCTCGTACTTTTTCAAGAAAAACTAAAGTATTTTTAAAATGTAATATCAATCCAGTACATTATTTACTGCGTAATTAACTAATTTATACGTGAAAATGAGTTAATCGTGATTTAATTTTGGTTACAAATAATACCTATTTTGCATGAGAACACATCTTTAATTTCCACTACTATTAAAAAAGATTTTTTCTCCATTCAGTATTTCCCATTGAATTTAACGCAATAGTGTAAAATACGAAGTAATGACATTCGCCCATTCTTTTGTGTTAATTTCAATTACTAAGTAATTTTGCTACAATGGAAGTACACATAAAAGATGATTTTAATTTCCCAGTTGGACCAATAGAATACTATGACGGACAATTAGTTTGCAAACCTATGTTTGACCTTCACCGCCTATTCTCTTTTCTAGTTGAAACTGACAATGTGAGGTGTGTTGGATCTCATTATAACATTCACATTTAGCTTTAGGCCGTGAATTTAATACTTCTCTAGCGTATAGTGTTAACTTATTTGTTCATTGGTGTTCGATTCTGTTATATAGAAGGATGTCGTTCACCGAAAATTTCGCTATTACTCGTCTGGGCATTTCAAAGTATACATTATAAGAGTTAGAAGCTATCGTTTTGTTATATTATTTGTTTGTATCTCCTACTCCTATTGTAAATGCGAAAATCTGCTTAAAAATATAAATTACAATTTTCTGCCTAAATTCTAAAAACACTATTTTATTTTAAATTATTCGATACTTCTTAAAACTCTTTTATTTCTTATTTTGTTGATGTTAAATGTTAATTTTCAATTTATATACATTAAAATTAAATTATTTTTAATAATATATGGCATTGATTAAAATTTAATTTTTTTTTAATAATATATGGCATTTTTAAATTAAAATGTACGTAGGTAACTGGACTGATTCGGTTTTTACTTAAAGAAAATCCATAATTCAAAATGGAAATAAAATTAACAGTTAAACCGTTATTAATATATAATCGTAAAATGACAATTCTTTCGCCAATACAGTGGCTTGATCAGATATGTACTAAATAAAGTAAGTTGCAAACTAACAATGGTATACATTAATGCAAAGAGGATTAATATTACTTTATAGTGTCTTTAGAATGAGAGAAATCGCAGATATCGTATCCGAGGTTTTTATTGGCAAGACATAGTACTAATGGCGAAGAAAGAAATATTGCAAGAAGAATAGAATAAATAATCGGAAAAAAAAATGCCAGTATTTTTACAAGGACATGGCACCAAAACCAGAAAGTCTCAAGATACAATTACACGACGATTGCTAGGTTGAAGTTTGGGCATGGGCGATTCCCCGGTCACTTTCACAAACTAGATATCATAGAGTCACCAAGGTGTAAGTGCGGACATGGTTACTTCTTTTATGTATTTTAAGCAAAAATGCGTGTTAGTTTCCTTGTCCGCCTGTTGTTCTTGCGAGTTTGACTGCCAGCTGTCGCGCCATTTTTTGTGGGGTCGGCCTTGGGATCTCCTTCCTATCGATTTTACGTTTCTTGCCCTTTTTACCAATCAATCATCCGGCATTCGACTTATGTGTTCGTTCTAATATCTTCTTCGTTCTCTCGTCCATCGTACCACATCCTCGATCCCATACTGCTCCCTGATATCCAAGCTGCGTTTTCTGTCTAGCAATGAATGACCAGGGATTGCTCTCAGAACAGCCATTTCGGTTGTTCGTAGTAACCGCTTCATTATTGCTGTATCGGCTCGTGTCTCCGCCGCATACGTTATAACAGGTCTGATGTATGTCTTGTAAATTTTTGTCTTGCACTCCGTTGTCAGGTCATGTGCATTCAAAAACTTTCTTCATTAGAGACGACCATGCTTTTTAATAATGGTTGGTGACAATGCACGTAATCTGTCACAAACGCATAATTTTGAATGAGCATGGCCGTCTCTAATGAGGAAAGTTTTTGAAGGCACGTTACTTGTTCTTCCATATTGTATTTTTAAGATATCCTGATCTTCTAGATGCTTTGTTCGTTTGTTGTTTTATATCCGTAGTCAAGTCGCCTCAGCTTGACACTCGTACTCTCAAGTAATTAAATGCCATAATCTGATCTAAGGGTCTATTAGCAATTACCAGTTTGCACAGGAGCGATTCCTTAGCTATCGCCATACATTTGGTTTTATCGATGGAGATGTTCATATTAAACCTTTCCGCTTCCTTGTTGAATACGTGCAGCATATGTTGGAGATCATTCTCTGTGTCAGACATCAGGGTTACATCGCCCGCATAACACAGTATTTTGATATTGTCATTCCGTAAATGATATTCCACTCCTTTGGTTTTAACAGCCTGTATTATTTTATTCATGATTAAATTGAATAATGTGGGGCTTAGGCTATCTCTCTGTCGAATGCCCATATTTGTGTGCATTAACATTGTCAACATGTTCTTCACTTTTATTTTCATGATCATGTCCTTATGTTGTTTGTATGTACTTCGTTTCCACTCCTGCCTCTCTCATTATATCTATTACGTCGAATATTCTTATTCAGTCAAACGCCTTAGTGAGGTCTATGAAGCAGATATACTTCGGGATGTTGTATTTTAATGCCTTTTCTGCAATCTAACGCGCAACAAATATGGCGTCTATGGTTAATCAATTGACATTACGCTGAAGTTAGTTATCTTTTATTTCCGTGCCCAGATTACCTGATCCAAAGGGAATCGTTTACTGAGTCTATTATTCACTTAGGAATAGAAATTTCCACTAATATTGAATTATTATTACAGACAAATAAAGCAATAATAAAATATGAAGTTCATGAATTCGACATTTCATCGTACCTCTACCTTTGTGAATTTACCTTTTGACGTTAGTCGTTTAAATGAGCACCAATAGTAAAGTCGCTTTGATAGGTCACGAATCGTGAAAAGTGTGTCTCACTGTGTCTTCCCTAATGTCAAAGTTTTATTGTTTTTCTTTGTTTTTGTGCCTTTCTGGCACATAACGGGATACTGGGATCGGTATTTTGCATGGTGGGTTTATGTATAATAGAATTTACACAAATATTTAAATAAATGTGTGATCCAGCTGGTCAGCCCTTACTCTTATACTATTGGGAAATATGCTTACTAAAAGAAATATAATAAATGTAAATTGTTATTATTGTCTAAATGGTAGCTTTAAATACAAAGATGAGTTGTTTAAAACTAACTAGCCATAAAATAAAATTTGTGATTTGTTTTAATTTATTAATTTCTAAGCTTGCCATTAAATTTAATTTTATGCTTTCATTCTCTGAATGTAGGATTTAAAAATCATTATTGAATGTATGGACTTCTGCTATTAACGATTGGCAAGTGTGGAATCTTGCTTTTAAAATTATGTTACTGTTTGACCAACATATATCTTACCTCGGCTGGATGTAAATTGGGCACTAACCTACCTGAAATTCTAATCTCGTTGGTAATTCGGGCACTAGCTAAAAATGTACTCGCAGAGGGTCTATGTAAACTGGGCACCGTATAAAGCAAACAAAAACAATAATATAGAAATAGTGTATTTCAAGTTGAAGTACAGCATAAAGATAGAAAATAAAAAATATGTACTCATATGAAAACAATAATAAAAGCAAATACTTAATTATATAAAAACTATAATAAAAAATAGTGTATTTGAAGTCATACTGATGAATAAAATGATATACACTTCACAAAGTGTAATCGTGATATTGTTCCATTATTTAGTTTCACACAGTTCATTTAGAGTTCTTAATTTTTGTTTTGCGCGTGTGTCTTTAACTCTTGCTGGTGTGTGTACACTTTGAATTTTAACATAAGTGTCTATTTAAAATTCCTTAAGCTTTTCGATAAAAATATAAATAGATGGATGTGTTGAATAAAATGACTCATTTAGTTTGGAATGAAACGCTTCGCATGCGTTTGTGGTGTTAGTGATCGATGGGGTTGCAGTAGCCCACATATGTGGTGGAAAAAGAGCATCGTCTTCTATGTATGTCTCCAATAAATAATCGGCGTAGTCGTCAGCCTGTGCATGAGCAGGTTTTTCGACAAACAAATCTAAGGCGAAACAATCGCCTACTTCGTCAGGATTCAAATACGTTAATCCAAATGTATATCGCAGCCATTTTCCTACTTCGGAATCTGTGTTCCTAAATTTTGCTGTTAAACCCAAACTTTGGATTTTCCTGAACCACGATTGGTGCAAATGGAAACGACAACCATAGATTTGTGCTGATGGCCATATAGCGCGAACCGCTGTGTGAATGCTTTTCTCAAAATCTACAAAAACTTCAGCTGGTCGTAATATTGTAGAGTGATGTCGAAAGATTTCTTTTGTTAGCATTTCAAATAATGTTGCATACGTTTCACTGCGTTTATCAGGCAACAAACAAAACATCAATGGAATATAATGTCCATTATTAAGTCCGTGGATTGTAAATAATTGTAAAAAATATTTTGTACAATACGAAAATGTACCGTCCATGTACAATTTACGCATTCCACATAAACTTCTAACATTCGTTTCACAAGAAAACACTATGATATTGCTCACTGGACAGTTTATAAAAACGAAACTTTCATCCTTGCTTGTTTTAACATTAGCAGCTTCCACTATATCATGGACTTCTGTCTTATTTTGTGGTAACGGCCCAGGAAGAAATTTTGTCCTTGCATTGTACAAATTTCTTCGGATATAAGTGAAATCTGTTATCGTAATTGTTTCCGGCAGTTCCTTAGCTAGTTCACGACGAATAATTTTCGCTGGTTTTTCGGAAATATCATCAACGACTTTACGTTTACACGCATTTGAAATCACTTTTCGGTTTAATTTACTCTGATTCTGTTCATGATTATGTTCTAGCTGGCTTCTGCTCACTAAATTTTCTGCACCAAGCGTAAACACTTTTGCGGAACAATTTAAGGATTTTTTTGTACAACGCCAAAACACTTCGCCACTCTTCAACACTTTCTGTTTTGAAAAGGTGTACTTGTTAACCACAGTTAACAGTGTGCAACAAAACTCGAGACTGAGAAGCGGATCTAACGGCAAACGCCGCAGACAAGATAGAAATAACTAAATACACAAACTAAATGTTTCCTTATATATAGAATATATTATAGCATAATACAATAGAGGCCCACCCACAATAGATGTATAAATAAAAATACATTTGAAATAATCTATTTGGTCATTAGGAAATTCCTTAATTTATTAACGTCTAATTTCTTACCCGAACGGTACTGGTGCCTAGATTACCTGTAGGATTAAGCAATCCTTTTTGCAGGGCAGGTAAATCTATATACTTGGTGCCCAGCTTACATCCGCCCCTTACCTCATCCACATGTTGACTTATAGACTCCGGGATTTCTTATTTTCATCTGTTCTATCTTTATTGTTTTTAAGGTATTTGAATAGATTATTATTTGTTTTGTAAACCGTGTTTGCCAGTATATGTTTGTATCGAAATTTTAAATTTTGTATGTCCTTTATTACAGGATAAACCTTGAAGTTGTTTTTTTTAATATGCCAATTTACTTCGTTGTATACGAAAGTTGCACATCTCTGTCTTTAAATACTCACTGGAATATATAGTAATAAAAAACTATATGAATATTGAACATATCCAAATTTCACGAGATTCAGTTATTTTCTAAAAATTTTCCTTATTTAAAATTTTAATAGCGTAACACTTTCTATTCAAAAAGTTATCAGCAGTTGTATACAAAATAAATAATGCTATTGTTTAGTTCGTGGTCCATGGTAAATTCAAATTTTTGTTGATAGAATTGACGAATTGCAGAAGCAGGATTAATTTTCATTGCATTCTGGCGAAGTAAAGTACAACATCGTCTACATATTCATGTCATAAGAAAATAAGCTTTTTTGGATGATTTTTAAAAATTATGGTTAGTCATTTATGAAGATTTCTTATAGTGGTTTGCTATCAAAAATCTTCATGAATTATTTAGAATATTTAGAAGAAAGCATATTTTCTTTTGGTATTAACAGGAAAACTTGTTACTAGAGTTCGTCAATTTTATACAAAACAATATTGAATTTACCATGGAACCTGCGATTTTCACAAGCTAATCACACGAGAACTGTAAAACTTGTGTCACTTCTCGACGTAATCTCCCTGCAGCTGTATATATTTTTCACTACGTCGACGCCATGATTCCATGGCCGCTGCGAACGCTTCTTTAGGTGTCTTCTTTGACCACTGGAAAATCACTTCGTTTCAGGATTGGAAAACGGCATCTGTGTCTCATTGATTGTCACAATCGATAAAAGTAAGTCTCATTCATTGCGTTAACATTGCTTGGCCACCATGCCACGTGCGGCCTTGTGGTCGTCCGTCAGCATTCGTGGTACCCACCTAGAGGACACATCGCATTTTAAGGTATTCATGCAAGATTGCGTGCGCAGATCCCACGGAAATGCCAACTTTCGAGGCGATGTGTTCCACACTTATTCGGCGATTCTCCAAAACAAGTTTCTCCAATCGCTTGATAATGTCGTTAAACCGACTGGTGCGAGGCCGAGTTTGCCTTTGTTTCTTTGAACTGTCGCACCAACAAACGCACATTAGACACATCCATGACACCATCATCACACGTCCCACTCAACTGGCGATGAATTTCAATTGGTGTCACACCATGCAAATGCAGAAAATGAATGATTACTCACTGTTCTTGTAATAAAAACGTAGTTCTTTTAAGAAAATTAATACTGGTAGCCGTAACTTTGTGGTAATTCATTTTGAAAATAAAATAAAATAAAACAATAACTTTGTTATATATTTCTTGTTCTTTTAAGTATCAAAAACAATCCTAGCTTTCGCCGCTGCCGCTAGAGTCCTGTGTGCCGTACAGTAGTACCTTATCTATCACGCATTTTTCTATCTGCTCCCTGTCCTTAGAAAAAATTCGTAGTTTTTATAACTTTAATGCACCTTGAAGATTAATATTGTTTACTATTTAAAGAAAATGGTTAAAAATAAATAAATCTAATCAAATAAATAGCAATCAATAACGGCTGCAGGGATTGACACGATGCTGACAAAGAAAGTATTAAGAAAAACATATCTAAGGTTTATCCTGTAATAAAAGCCAAACAAAATTTAGAATACAAACATACATTGATAAACCTAATCAAGCTATTTCAAAATATTTAAAAAAACTTAAAATAAACATGGTTTCCAAAATAAATCATAGTAACTCACATTTTAAATTTATTCATTTAAAGTGACCATTTACAACAATAAAACTTCACATCTTGTCTATTAAATTTCAAAAAATCTGGTGTGGATAATAACATTTTTACATTATTAAAGAATGTTTTTGTTTTATACAAAATTTTATGAAGTTTCACCTGCCCAAGTATGTTTCAAATTATTTTGTGGAATTAAATTTATAGAAATTTAATTCTACGTTTTCCAATAGCATAACAGTAAGGACTGACCAACTTTTATTTTAAAAACACCACAAATAATGGGTATTAACTTCTTTTGAATTTATCTATGTTGTTGTGTTTGTAGCTTACATTTGTACGTACCTGACGAAGCCAATGTGTAGGCGAAACAATTGTCGTTTTATGATTGCATATTAATAAGGTGAAGATTTAATTGTTATTTCTGTTTTAGAATGTACATTCCTTATTTACTTTTTTGCAAGTACTCAAAGGATATGGGAAAAATTAAAAAAAATTAAAATCCAAGAAAAATTACTGTTTGGTACACCAAGTTGCTTACGCTAGCATCATTACTTACGTCTTTTCCAATAACGTAATAACGAAATACGTCAATTCTTCTTCTGAAAGACATTAAATGTATAGCTAAATAAAGTTATTACACAAGATCATATATAATATAGGATTAAAATTAACTAACAAAAAGGAGAGGTATTTTAAAATATGTACTTAAAGAGTTACACAATAAAGATACTTACAAGTAGATACGAAATTACTTCCAGTGAGCTTTGCGCAATAATAATTTTTAAGCAAAAATATCTACATGCAGTTTTATTGCATGCAAGAAGAGCAAGAGTTAATTATGTTTTGTCCAGGTTAACATTTTGCTGATGAATTATTTGAAAATTTCTATATTTCAAAATGTGTACCTAGTTATGCATGTAATAGGTTTGGGTAGATTGAATTCTTAAAACGCAAAACAAATTCTACCCGAATCTTAACTTAGTGTTAGTTTTTCATTTGAGAAATTGTAAATTTCGGACACACGTATAAATATGTTTATACATATCCAAGTCATAACAAGTAATATTGAGTTTATGGAAAAAGTGCGACTTGGAACGAAGTAAATGAGTTACGGTATTTGGTTTTCTTAGAGGCCGTTCAAGTATTACGTAAGCACCAATAGGGGGGTGGGGGGTTTTTGCTTTGCATATTTTTGATGACATGGGGGACTGAGGGGTCTGAATGGTGATTACGTCAGTAATATTTATTTATTTACTTTTCTTATTTTTTTTGGTCTAATTTGAACACATATGGCAACCTTACTTGCCTATGCTTGAAAACGAAAAGTATGTTCAGGAATTCCCCGAAATAATAATTATTGCTTTATACTCGCTCTCACGCGGTGTTTTCTGGTTAAGTAATTCACTTATCTGCATTTGTCCGGTCTAATATCATTGGATTTGACATGTTAGAAGTTAATATTTGTTGACTATTGATCGACTTTTGCCACCGTTGAAATAGTCTAAAATGTCGTCTAATATAAACGAATCAAAATTATACCAAAAATTATTCGAAAATTTAAAAAAATCTCCTACGAACACAAAATTACAAAATGTCCAGAAGCTAGTTAATGACGTTTCGCGTGGTTATAAGATACAAGCAAAGTCCGACAAGGAACTCGATATTATTGTGTCTAAGAAAATTGAAGAAGGATTGCAAGAAAGAACAAATCAAGTCTATTAAGGTTTTTTCCCGGGTAAATTAGCTTTCTGTTTGTTGTTAATTTGCTCTGCCCGTGCTTTTAGGGTAGATATTATTAGTGTATCGTTACGAAATGGTAAAAAAAGAAATTATTTATAATATCGTCATTTTATCCATCTACTCAGATTAGCTCTACACTTAAATTCATCACCTAAATAGTTTCTCCACGTACTCTACGATTATTTTTGTCCAACGGTAAAATCGAAGCTATCAAGTAGAACATGCAAAACATGTGGTCTTTATCATGCCTCTGTCAAGTCATTAAATTGTCACAGTAAGGAAATCCATAAAAATATAAACACACACACCGAAACAAGAGTGAGACCTATAAGAGGGGCTGCTCGTCGTGCTAATGAATTGATGTGTATAGTACAAACTTTAGACCAATACCAAGTTGTTGAATGGTTTGAAGAGAATGTGTCGATATGTCGAAAGAACACAAAACTGAGTAGACGAACAATATCGAGCAGCAAACATCCAATGTCATCGAAGATTTAGAGTCATGGATTCAAGTGTCTTGGACTGAGGACGATTAATTTGAGTTTACCAAATTTTTAAATAGAACAAAATAAATAGATATCGTTTGTATGTTAATAATATAATTTAAATATGATATTAATGATTTGCTTGAATAAATGTTAGGTGTGCATTAAATTCCCTTTTAGTTTATAAATTGCTTATTTCATTGTGATAGACGTAATAACTATGATAGACAGATTTCGTAAAAATTATATCAATGCTTACGGAAACATGGGGGGGGGGGGGGGTAGGAAATTTGCTTACTTTTGCTGACAAGGGGGCCGATTTCAAATTACAACGGCCCCTTACTATTTTTCTACATTTCCTTTTAACTTTAAAGCTCCTGGACCAACGATCGTGAAGTGTTATAATGCCATTTTTTGTAATGAAATCTTTAGAATAGTACCGTTGGAAGCAATTTAGAACAAGATCTGGCAAATAGAGAAGGTGAGGTAGATGTAATCGCAATTGATTAAATTTTTCGTAAACAAATTGAGTATTATGCGAAGGCGTATTGTTGTGATGGTAAGGAAGCTTTTTATGAACTATTCCAGGTCGTGTTTCAGAAATTACTTTCTTCAATTTGTCGAGTAGAACGACATAATACAACTAACGATTACGGTATTTTGTCAGGTAGTTTACGAAATTTATCCCATTCGAATTCCAAGAAATCATAGTCATTACCTTACTCGCTTGGCCTTATTTGGTGGAAGGTTACTATGATGTGTCCACTGATAAGCTTAGCGTTTGGATTTCTTCAAACCTCGCAAATCTTCGCAAAAATCGCATAGACAAAGTTCGAGATTGTTGTCCAATAGCTAATGAATGTAATATCATTGAAACGTCACAACCGTTCTTTTCAGGACAAAAACGACACCATAATTTGTGAATTAATTTGTAGTACTTAACTGTATTCGTAAAGAGTAATTTCGGGAATGTTTTTCCTCAAACTGTGGTTTGCTTTGTGAATTTAACTAAAGAAAATAATTCCCCTAAGAATGATGGAAACTTATTCGGTTATAGAAGAAAAATTATAACACCTACAGATGAAAGGAAAATCATTAAAATATATACTTCGAAATTTCCAGAACTTTTTGAAATAGTAACGACTAAATCTTTTCTTAAAAATAAAAAAAAATGTTTTATTGTTAACTCAGAGCGTCACTTAATCTTAAAAAACTACATCAAAAATAGAAGTTTAAATGATGCCTTTTGGTTTCCATTCATCTATTAATTTAAATTTATATTGTGAACAAGAGCCATAATAAATAATAGTATATAAATCATTGATATAATATGAAATATAATTTGTAATAGCGGACGTATATTTCAAAATATCCATTTATTCATCGATATTTCGCTATGCACGCTCAGACTATGATTTCGTGAAATACTAGCGGCTGAAATGTAGAATGTAATTTGAAGTTTCAGGGTTAGATTTTTAACCTTGAACAAAATCAAGGTGTTCGTTCGAAGTATCCCGCCTGCAAAAACGCTAAAAACACATAGAATGTAATACATAATATAATAGTGAAAATGAGTGAGTTTGTATATAACTATAATGACATTTAACATGGCATTATTTGTTTTAAATTTCTTTTTTTTATTTGTTTTATACTTTCACTAATAATATTTGCCGGTACATGCATGCAGTATAAAGAGAGATATACTCATTGTTAATGGCAAATTTCCTGATATTTTCATGTAATATCAGTGGCGTGCATGTAATCGGTTTGCTTGATTAATGTATTCAATGACTGTTAGAATCAATCATTTAATAATAGTCGGCCGTACTATTCTTAAACATACAATGGTTTGTTTGATACTAGCTTTGATGATGAATAGTTAAATGTACATAAGATTTCGCTTTAAGCGAATAAAGCAATTCAAACTTTCATTACCTCTTATGATAAAGGAAGTATATATTTTTATCATTTTACAAGTTGATATGCATTGATGGTCTCTACTTGTATTTTATTTCGTTAATCGGAAGCCTTTCTAATCAACTTTTAAATAGCTTAAAATTATTGAAAATTCGAAATATATATTTGTTTTGTAATATAATAACTTCAGTAATATCAGTCTTCAAAATGCAAATTGTATGTGATAATAAGAACTTACACATGATATTACAATTGCACGAACTAAGGAAACAAAGACTATACCCCATTCAATCTAAGAATGGGACAGATGGCGCTGTAATCTGAGTACAATGCACAGGATAAATTTTCTAATTTGGAACAAGTAGAACATATATTTGTCTTATGTTAAGGTTATGTACATATCTAATAAAATATTATTTTTTAACTTTTATGTTTGTTTATTAGCACATCTATGTATGTACAGGGTTTTTCACGCAACCCGTTCATTAGAAGTTTTCTATGCTAACGCCTTAGGATATTTTTGAAAATTTGTGGCACGTAATCTTGATACTTGATGTGGTAAAATAAAATATTTACACTCATGAACCACTTTCGGTTATACCGGAAGTTATAGCCAACTTTTATATTTTAAATGAAATATTATACTTTTTATTGCTTTTTTAGATTCCTTGTAGAGTACTGTAACACTTTATATTAAGGTTTATTTAGCAAAAAATTAACCGTTTTCGAATTATTTTGATTTTTGTGAAATTTTTTGTTTTTTCAATGTACGTTTCAAAACCACATATCTCAGGCGTATTTGATCTAAACTACGTCATATTTCTATTGCAAACAGTCAAAGGTATAAGATTCCGAGTAATGTCGAACCATTTAATAAATCTCTTACAGGGTGTTCAAAACTTATTGTTTATTTAAGTAATCTTTAATTAAAGAAAAATTTATTTTTTTAAATGGAGCACGCCATAGTAAGTAGATAAACATTTTGCATTGTGCAGGTATAGGTTTCCCTATATCTATATCTCGTAGTTTAGAGTTATTCATGATTATTTTCTAAATTGTCAAGAAAAATCGTTGTAGTAAGCCTTGGAAAATAAATCTGATCTGAAAAATTGTCACAAAGTGTATTTCGTGTCTAACTGGTTTTATGTTGTTCACAAATATCCAAGACGAATTAAGTATTTATTCTAATAGAGATATTTTTAATTTATTCTATATTCATGGTGAATCTCTTCAAATTATTGAAAGAACATGTCGACTTTTTATTGAAAGATTTACATTTACACATTTACCAGCAATGAATAAAACTAAATTCAAGCAAATTGAGTCAAACTCCATTCGCTTTGGTATTCAAGTCAAGAAGACAGTTCCAAAACCGATTACAGGCGATGAAGCTACAATGAAATCGTTGCTTTGGAATATTTTCATGCGCATCCAACGAGTTCCATACCGGCTGATATAGGAATTTCATGTACATCAAAGGATTTTAAAGAAAAATAAAATGCATCCTTATTCTTTCCAATCAGTTTAGGCTTTTTGTCCAGGAGATCAAGATAGAAGAATTCAATTTTGTGAGTTCAAAAATATAAGAAGATTCCAATTTTATATCTAAAATATTAAGGATTTTTAATAGAAGAAATTTTCATCATTGGGCAACAAACAAACAAAATCCACATGGCATTAGAGAAGCAAGTTTTCATAACACTTTTAACTCTAATGTTTTTGCAATAATTATACATATTCACGTCGAAAATGAAATTTTATATCGAGAATTTAACAAGCGCCATCTATCTACAATTGTTAAGGAAAGTAGGACTGCCATTTTTGAATAACCTATGTTGGTTCCAAATGGATGGAGCACCTGCTCACTCTTCACATGAGGTTTCAATCACTTGTAGAGATTCACCATGAATGTAGAATAAATTCAAAATATCTCTATTAGAACAAATATTTCATTCGTCTTGGATATTTGTGAACAACATAAAACCAGTTAGACACGAAATACACTTTGTGACAATTTTGGACAGATCAGATTTATTTTTCAAGGCTTACTACAACGATTTTTCTTGATAATGCTCAATTTCGAAAATAAACATTAATAACTTTAAAACTATGAGAGATAGACATAGGGAAATCTATACCTGTACGATGCAAAATATTTATCTACTTAATATGGCATGCTCGTCTATAGGGTGTTCCATTTAAAAAAATCGATTTTTCCTTAATTAAAGATTACTTAAATAATCAATAAATTTTGAGCACCTTGTAATAGATTTTTTAAATGTTTCGAAATTACTCGGAATCTGTTACCTTTTGTTGTCTGTAGTAGAAACATGACGTAGTTTAGATCAAACAAGCCTGAGATATATGGTTTTAAAAAGTACATTGAAAAAACAAAAAATTTCATAAAAATCAAAATAATTCAAAAACGGTTAATTTTGCTAAAGGAACCTTAATATAAAATCTTATAGTACTTTACAATGAATCTAAAAAAAAGAAAAAAAAGTATAACATTCCTCTTAAAATATCAAAGTTGGCTATGACTTCCGGTATAACCGAAAGTGGTTCATGAGTGGAAATATTTTATTTTAACACAAAAAGTATCAAGATTACGTGCCACAAATTTTCAAAAGTATCCAAAGCCGTTAACATAGAAAACTTGTAATAAACGGATTGCGTGAAAAACCCTGTATATAAAAGGCAATGTATGCACGTGTGTCAGTTATTGACTAAAAAACTGCTGGACCGCGATTTACTCGCGGTTTTTTGCAATTTTTGCTCTTATAAATCATACCAATAGTATGCGTATAAAGAGAGTAAAGAGTATATCGACTACTTTCCCACATCACTTCTCAATGTCAAAAAATTTATTTACGTACCCGATATATGAAAGGCAATGTTCGTATGTGTGTCCGTTTTAGACTAAAAAACTATTTGAGCAATTTACGTGAGGTATTTTGCAAAATAATCCACGTTGTTCGAAGAAGGTTTACAGCTATTGAAATCCTATATCTGATCAGTAGAAAGAAAGTTATATAAAGTACTATTATTTAAATGTAGATGGCGCCACAAGACAGTAATTCGGACATTGAAGTTCGCGAGGTAAGAAATGCTGTTGCGCATGGATAGAAGTAAGCTCGAGTGCTGTTGTTTTGACAATTAGATTTATTTACATTCACCCAAAAACTTTGTATACCCAAAAGCATTGCAATGGGCTTAAAGTTGACTACAACAGTAATTACAATGTATGCAATTCAAAACACAAAAATAATAACATTTAAGTAAATATCTAATTTTAACTAAATACAATAATTCATATCAAACTTTTAATTATGTTCATTTAATCTATATACCGAGTGTCCTTGAAATAAAAAGACAACGTATAAAAAATGGAAACATGTAAAATAGAATATACATTCAAAATATTATCCTAAAATTCTTTCTCATAAGCGAGAAAAAAGTGACACAAATATTTTAAAAAATGTTGTCACGCCATTGTACGATCGATTATATTATAAAAGACCATATCTTAAAGTTGACCGACAATAACAAAAAGAATAGTTTTTTGTTATTGTCCATCTCATCCAGCTGTTACGTATGTAAATATACGCTGTCGCGTATGTGTGTATGAGGTATTTATTATTTGTACACATTCTGATTATTTTAAATTCATAGGCGTTACGTTATACGTTTTAGGGTGTTTTTAATTGGGGGTTTGCGTCGTAATTATCTCACAATATTTTAGGTTTATGTTTTATATAAGTACATCTTTCCATTTATCATTGTCTCTCTATTTCAAGGACAGGATGTATAAATACGTGAATAAAGCATTGCCGAGTTCAGCTAGTTTATTATAAAAATATATTAATTAAGTTTAAAACGTCAAACGTTCTCAGTAGTTAGGAAAATGATACAGCTGATAACAATTTGATAATTTTATTCAAACAAGAAGCGGTAAAAGATATATACCAATACAACTATTAGACAGGTAAAAAAATTCTTTCAATGGAGACTGTGGTTAAATAAAAATTTAAAAAAGGTATATAACCCCTTACCACAATTATTAGTCGTATCCTAAATACGTATTTCGACAACTAAGTTGTCATCATCAGTAGGTAAAAACTACTAATTTCAGAAAATTGATATCTGTACTTATAAGTTTAATTTTAATATATAACTTATGAAATCTATTGAACTCCTTTGACCGGGAAGTCATTGTCAAAATTCTTTCAATGGAGACTGTTGTTAAATAAAAATTTAAAAAAGGTATATAACCCCTTACCACAATTATTAGTCGTATCCTAAATACGTATTTCGACAACTAAGTTGTCATCATCAGTAAGTAAAACCACTAATCAGCCAGTAGGTAAAAACTACTAATTAGTAGTTTTTACCTACTGATGATGACAACTTAGTTGTCGAAATACGTATTTAGGATACGACTAATAATTGTGGTAATTGTGGTAATTGTGGTAATTGTGGTAAAAACTACTAATTAGTAGTTTTTACCTACTGATGATGACAACTTAGTTGTCGAAATACGTATTTAGGATACGACTAATAATTGTGGTAAGGGGTTATATACCTTTTTTAAATTATTAGACAGGTAGTTGAAATATTTCAACCAATATCTTTTAACGATTAGAAATAAGTACTAAACTTCTAGTTTCAAAATGTTATTGTAATTCCACTACAATATTGTTCGCCATACAATGGCTCCATCAGGGGGATGAAAAAGAGTTTTTCATGATGAAAATAACTTGCTGTTTATCTCTTTAAGGTGTTGCAATTACAATAAATTCGTGCATAAATATAACAAGTAATGCGAAGAATCATGTGTTAAAATTGCCCCGAAAGAAATATTAATATCTTAGTTTGCTATAGGATTATTACAGCTTTTACTTGATGAAATTCCACTGTAACTATTATTCGGATAAAATCAAACAAATTTTGATGAATTTCACTGCTTCTTACTTCACAAGGTCAGGTTAATTTTGGTCCCGATATTTTAGTTTGATGTTACTAGCGAACAAAACTATTGTAAAAGATTGTAAAAACGATAGAAAATTTATGCAACCGGTAAATTGGCACTAAGATATGACCTCCATTTATATATATATATATATATATATATATATATATATATATATATATATTTTTTTTTTAATTTGATAGATAGCTGATTTCAATGGCCGTTAGTGCAGATATCATGTTTCGCAGTTGTTCATTTTCAAGATCGGTACCTTAGTCTATTGAAAATTCCGAGGATGATCCAGTATTTATAATAAAAGTCAAATTTTATAGAATATCATGAACAAAATTCATAAGTCATAAATTTTATTTTCATTTCTAATGACTCGATGAATGTTGTTTTTCATGCATCGACTTCAAAAGAAACATTTTTAATGAATATTAATAGTAAATAGCACAATAAACAACTAATAAAAGACGAAAATCGGCAGTACTGACAGCAAACAAATTTTAACAGGTTAAAAATCTTGATTTTTCCTGCGTAAATTCGCCATATATTTTAACCAATTACAAACGTTTGTTTTAACCAACGCTCCTTCTTAGAGTGAATGGTGTATAATTAATTATTAATATATGACTATTAACTTAAAAAAAAGGTATATAACCCCTTACCACAATTTTTAATCGTATCCTAAATACGTATTTCGACAACTAAGTTGTCATCATCAGTAAGTAAAACCACTAATCAAGTTGTCGCACATGGGGCACAGTAAAGCTAGCACAACAGCTTACGCAACAACTTTACACAGCGTCCACGTATACACTCCGACTATGACTATGACTATATGACTATTAATTTATAGTACTGAAACTTTCAAACTATTAACTTAAAATAATATGTAATAATAAATTAACATTTAATTATTAGCGAATAACATGTTCCAAGTACCCTCCAGTACGTTGAACTCATAGTTCGTATCGTTCTTGCATATTTGTGATCATATCTGAAAATCGAGGCTGCTGCATCTGTTGTATCGCATCTGCAATTTTTTCTTTCAACTGTTATATTGTAGACGGAGGGTTATTTCGGAAAACGCATAGTTTTAGTATACTCCAAACGTATGCATACAATGTTGTTAAGTCCGGAAAGTGAGATAGAAAAGAAAAATCGGTGAAACATTGTTTCCAAACGTCTCCCGCAGAAAGGTTCTAGTGGTATGTGCTGTGTGGAACGTTGGCCCGTCGTTGCGGAAACAACTGACTACCGAAAGGTTTCTTGATCTACGAAACCTCCGAAGGTCATTTACTAACGGTGTGGGAACTTGACGTCCGTTTTCCTCAATGAAATAATGCAAAATAGTTCCTCGTCTAGACACTGCGCACCAGAAGATTACTTTTTCACTATGCAACGGTATTTATTGCACCTCTTCTGGTCGTTGAAACCTACAAATCTACTGTTACGCCTATTTCCATGACTCTACAAATGAAAATTACATTCGCCACTCTGCCAGATGTTATTGAGGAAACTGAGATTATCATATTGTAGAGCAAGGATTCTAACACAGTATTCAAATCTTGCAGTATATTCACCCATTCTCAATTGTTGGGTTGTCTGAATAACGTATAAATGGGCATTAAGTTCTTTCAATATCTCCGTTGACTACGACGTGGTGAGTCCATAATTTGATTGACTCGTTCGTGATTTTTGTTGGTATGCACTGTTTTTCTTCGTACAGCTTTACCTTTTACCTTGGTGTAGCACACTTCCAGTTCTTCTAAATTTAGTTATAATGTTTAGTACAATAGCATTACTTGGTGTTTGTTTATTGAAGTTAATGCTTGGACAATTTTGTCTACCTAAACCGCATGAGCTAAAATAGTGCTCAACTAAAAGGATTCTTTCTTCAGTTGATAACATTTACAAACTTGCAATCATATCAGTACATCTAACCAAAACCAAACGTCAATGCTTATGTCAAATAACAGTGTCAGTTGTTAGAGGTTTAACGACTGGAAGGCCTACCGTTTGAGTACTGTAAATTAATAACCACATTGTACTATATGAGCAAAAGTTATTTAGATAAGGGATGGCCATGGTTGGGAGAATCATTGTCTGTGATAGGTTCAGCCTGTTGTTGGTTCTACATGTTGGTTGGATGTCATTTTCGATTTGAATTTTTACTTGACATGAATTAAATGTCAGTTTCGACATGATTCAGATGTCTAATATAACCAATATAATTACAACTACTTCAAATTAAAACTGACATTTAATTGGCAACAATCGTCCCAACCATGGCCATCCCTTATCTAAATAATTTTTGTTCATATGGTATTAAGTTATGGAGGTTCGATATATTAACAAATCTGAAATTAGATCAATTATCTAATGAGTATGCAGTATTTCTTGACTTACATTAAACTGTAAATTCTGTTCTATAACTACTTTGAAGTTCACTAAGTAATGCGAATACTTGTTTTTCTTATTGCCAATGAATTAAAAACTGTCTCTCGGTGTCTGTCGGTGCTGTCGGTATTTGTCGGTGTCTGTCGGTATCTGTCAGTGTCTGTCGGTGTCTGTCGGTGTCTATCGGCGTCTGTCGGGGTCTGTAGCCGTCTGTCGCTGTCTGTCGCTGGCTGTCGCTGTTTGACGCTTTGTGTCTATGTCTGTCGGTATCTCTCGGTGTCAGTCGGTGACTGTCGGTGTCTGTCGATGTCTGTCGGTCACTGGTGGCACCGGTCGGTGTCTGTCCGTATCTGTCGGTGTCTGTTCAGATACTTTATGATGTTATTAAGAATGGCAGTGTGTTTCCAATCTTCGATTATTAGAAATAATGGGAGGTGTTTTTGACAAAATTTTAATATATTCGTAAAACACCATTTAAGTAAAGAAGTTGATAAATATCTTAATTACATTGGGTGTTACATCTCAGTCAAATCGCTTTAATGAGCCCCAAAACTTACAGAAAATTTTGTATGTTGTGCGATTTTGTATGTTGTATGATCTAACTGAAACGTAACACTAAAGCTAGTCAAAATCTCAAAAATTTCTGTTCTACTTCGGGTGGTCGAAGATTAGCAAACACTATGGTGAAGTCTTTTTCTGTTAAAATATTGTTATTTATAATTATTATCCTTTAAATGAATTCCTGTTGGATAATAAAATTTATTATTATTATTATTATTATTATTGTACAACATTCTATTTTTTTTTCATATCTAGCGTTTATAAACTATTATTGAAGTAATGGGAGGTTTAATTTTTAAGTTGGCGATTGACAGCTGATTTCTGTTCAGCACGTTTGCAATTTCAATATAAACAGACGTACACCGGAACAACGTTTGCAAATTCTGCATAATTTCGCGTAATGGTGCCGGGAATTGGCCTCCACGATCATGTGATCTTACCCCTTGGATTATTTTCTATGGGGCTATGTGAAGTCTGTGGTCTACGGCGACAAGTCAGAGACATTCGACCACTTAGAAGCCAATATTCGCAGAGTTGTTATGTGTGTGTCTGAAATTGGACTTCCAGGTTGCGTTTCATTCGAGCTAGCCGCAGAGCGCATATGCCCGACATCATGTTCACGCAATAATGGCACAAAATTATCTTTTTAATAAAGCTAATTTTGTACCTATTACCATGATTTTAATGTGTATATATATATCAAAACTCTTGTACCCTAAAGGTAAGTACATTTCTAATCTAAATTGTAAACAAAATTCTTCCATAATCTTCAGTTACTGGCTAGTGTTTTTGCTTCTTTCCAGCTCTTTCCCCTCTTCTGCATGCTATTTCCAATGGTATGTTCCCGTCCTCTTTTCCTTTTACACTGCACTTTAGCTTCATATATTAGCTTTACTGGTTCAGTGTCCCCCATTCGTTGTAGATCTCCCCACCAGTGTAGTTGCCGCTGTTCAATAAAGTCCAATATCGATTGTATCTCCAGTTCCCCTCGTATTTGTGAATTTCTCATTTTGTCCTTCCTAGTTACGCCTCTCACTCACCTAAGATATCTAATTTCTGCAGCCTGGATTTTGCTTTTCTGTCTATTATTAATTACCCATGATTCATATTCGTATGTCAGAACTGTTCTGTAGACTGCTTTATATACTTTTATCTTGGTGTATCGTGTTTCTTTTTTCGTGGTGAAGTTCTTATTCACTGCGTAATAGAATTTGGTTACCTTTTCAATTCTTTCATTAATTTCCGACTCATTTTTCCCAGTGTTTTCTATCAGGACACTTAAATAATGAAACTAGTTTACTTGTTGAATGTTTATTCCTTCAATTTGGATATTTAGTTGTTCTTCACATGTGGTCATCACTTTCGTTTTACTTTTATTTGTTCTCATTCCGTTTTTCTTAAGTGTTTCTTCCATATACGAGGGTGGTTTGACAATTAACTTGGTTCACACACTAATAGAGGGCGCATATGTAATCTGTATATGTAGTCATAATGTGTCATTCCTATGAGTTAATATTCTCTGGTCTTAAGTCATTCTGACAGTAACTCGTTGTTTGACAGTTACTTAAACAGAAGTGTTTCGAGCAATAGCGAAAAATGGAAAAAGTTGGAATTCGTGGTGTGATTCAATTCTTTTATCTGAAAGGGAAAACAGCGAAGGAGATTCATGAGAGAATTTCTCCTACATTGGCTGACTCATGTCCTTCTTATGAGTGTGTTCGGCTTTGAGTAAATGAGTTTAAGCGTGGCAGAACAAGCATTAAAGATGCACCACGTCCTGGAGCCCCGAAATCAGCTGTGACACCCGAAATTATCGATAAAGTCCATGATTTGATTTTAGCCGATAGACGAGCGAGAACTGAGCGAGTTCACTTCGTTTTGCATAAAGAATTGCACATGCAAAAACTGTGCGCAAGATGGGTGCCGCGTTTACTCACTCAAGAGCAAAAGCGAATTCGCATGCGAATATCTGCCGACAATTTCCAAGTATTTCAGAAGAATGTAGTGTGAGTGTAGTGAGTTTTTTTGCCGTGTTGTGACAATGGACGAAACTTGGACACACTACTATATCCCGAAAACTAAACAGCAGTCGAAACAATGGATTGCCCGTGGTGAATCGGCTCCGAAAAAAGCGAAATGCGTTCCATCCGCTGGAAATATCATGGCGTCAGTTTTTTGTGACGCAAAGGGAATTCTCTTAATTGACTACCTTGAAAAGGGAAGAACCATTACCGGAGAATACTATGCATCACTTTTGGACCGATTAATGGCGGCAATAACAGAGAAACGCCCGGTAATGGCCAAGAAAACGGTTTTGTTTCACCATGACAATGCCCCCGTACATTCAAGTCGTGTCGCTTAGCAAAAATTGGCCGAGCTACGATTTAAACTGCTTCCGCATCCTGCGTATTCGCCAGATCTAGCTCCTTCGGACAACCATCTATTCCCGAAACTAAAAACTTTTCTGGCAGGACGAAAGTTTAAGTCTAATGAAGATGTCATACAGAAAGTAAACCAGTATTTTGAAAGCATCGAAGCAATTCATTTCCGTGAAGGAATCGCGAAGCTGGAGAAACGTTGGGGCAAGTGCGTTGAACTTCGAGGGGACTACGTCGAAAAATAAAGTACTTTGCAAACTCAAATTGTTTTCTTTCATAGCAAACCAAGTTAATTGTCTAACCACCCTCGTGTCTATACTTTCTTGTAGGTTATTTCCATCTTCAGCTATTAGTACTACGTCATCTGCAGCTATTTGTATCCTCTCTAGAGTCCTGTTCCCAATTTGAATTTTTTCTGTCTGCATCGAGCATTGTTTTATTACATCGTCCATAAATATAGTGAACAGTATGGGGCTTAATCCTCCACCCTGCCTTAACCCATCTTGAGATACAAATCCCTCGGATCTCATGTTACGCCTTATTATATAATTTATTTTGTCCTTATATAATCTTTGGATATTTCGAATTATTTTTTTGTTTACTCCCATTTCTTTAAGATCTTTCCATATTTCATACTTTGATACTCTATCAAAGGCTTCTTTTAAATCAATAAATGCGAAATATGCCTTTTCCCTTGTTGCAATATTTTGTTAACTATTTGTTTTAGCGTAAATATATGATCTTGCGTGCTCCTTCCGGAGTCTGAATCCACTAATGTGTTTTATTTCATTTTAAAAGTCTATACCTCTAAAAAAAGCACTTATTAGGTAACTGAGTGCAAAAAAAAGTGCACGATTTATTTATTTAGATTAAATTCTTCTCGTACTGTTCCATTGTTTATTAATTTCAAGCATTTACTTGTGAAATTAAAATAGCAATTCCTTTTCATACATACTTGTCATCTAATTAGGTAATAGTAGTATCAACAATAACCTAACCAAAAATGTTTGTATTGTGACAAGTATACTTTACGCTTTACACGAGGAGAAAAAAAGACTCGTCTACATTTTTTGCCTTCAATAGTGCATGTAAGTTCTTAAGGCGACTAATACGGATAATGAAGTTTTCAGAGTATCAGAAATTCTTAAATTTTAATTATCTAAACAGAGTACGTTTTCTCAATTTACTGAAATTGTTGTGTTATTTATAAGAAAGGAAAGATTCTTATTAAGTCTGTTCTGGGGATTAGAGCAAACTAAAAATGTAAAGTATCTGAGTGAATATTTCTCGCCACATTGAGTAGAAAATCAATTTACACAACTATTTTATGTAGGAAGTTATTTACGTAAGACAGTAATTTTCATTACATACCATAAAAAAAAACTGTTGTTTCTTAATACCACCGTTCGAAATCGTAACCATAGATTCTTTTTTGGCTTCTCGCTATGATAAAAGCCTCGCTTAGAAAAAAAGAAACGATCAAAGAGATCAAAATGTCATTATATTATAAGAATAGGTAACGAGAAAATGGGCACACACAAACACCGTCAACTAATTTTTTAATACCAAAGTTGAGCGGTTACTTTCTCTATCTCAAAATTAGTTAATGAAGTGCAAATTGTAACGCAAAGGTAAAAAGAGACGGAACAGTATGTCCCAATCCCGGAAGAACGTAAGAGAGAAAGTGTTAGTTCATAGTCTTGCAAAGTGGAACCGGTCTCAACGCGCGGGTTCTCGATGTTTTGCTTTCCCGCCACAGTACACCGTTCAAAGTTGTGAAACACCTACATCCAAAATGTCACGCATGTACGATCAATAAATATTATTTATGATTGCCTTCAGTCATTTTTAATTGATTACTGATATACGAACCATTTATACTATTAAATTATTGAGTATATTTGAGACATTATAAAAGATACACTACATATACACAACATTAAATTAAACGTTGTATCTACGTGATCCCAATATAATTAACGTTACACCAACTTATATAGAACTTTGTATTTTTATAGGAACAAAAAAATTATAAATTTAATTAATTGTATATATTTGCTTAAGCTATTAGTATAAATACTTATTTACGAGTATATGTGTACATCGTATGAAACAACAGGAATAATTTAATAGTACATATAGCATAGAAAACCAGTTATAAAAACAGTAGTATACAGGGTGTCAAGACGAGCTTAAACTATCTGTTATATTGGGAACCACTAACATTATATTTATGAAAATTTGTGGATATGGATTAGAAATTATGGCGTATTTAAAAAAAGTATTTTGACAGACATGCTATTTTCAGTTATACCGGAAGTGGAGAGAAACTTTGTTATTTTAAGCTGAACACCTGTATATTATTACATTTTCAAATTCTACGTACAATTTTAGAGATATTTTGTGAAAAATATCCTATATCTAAAATGTATACTTTTCCAGATATTAATTTTTTTAATAGAAAATTGACAGATGCAGACATTTATATTAAAAATTTTATGTGAACATCCCCTAGAACAAATAAGAAATATGTTATTGTGGTGGGCAGTAGAAAGGTCAAAGGTGATAATAAGTGTTCAAAATTTCGTCCTTGAACTTCCAAGCATTTAGATAATCTTCTTAGTACACCTTCGTTCGTTGCACGACTAATGATTATCGCAGAGAGAGAATTGAATGTATTGCGAACTCTCAGTTCACAATCTTCATTTGTTATAAGGGGATAGAAGTATACGCCGTTTTCTATGTAGGCCCATATAGAAAAATCCAAAGGCGTTATGTCGGGTGATCGAGGAGACCACCTGAAAGCTATCTACCTATCCTCAAAAGTCTCATCTAAAAATTGGTTTACCATTCTAGAACAATGAGGAGGAACTCCGTCGAGAACAAAATATAATTTGCTTTAAATTGCTTTAAATATATACATATTAAAGTATATATATATATATACAAGTGTCCCGTATCGTTATGTTCAAATTTTAAGAGTGTAAAATAGACTTCATTTCATGTTACAAAAACGGAAAACTTGTATATCCATTTTTATTTGTTTCAAAGTTACAGATCTATGAATGTGATTGTCAGATCATGAAAAAAAATGTAATCCCAAAGTCAATAAAAACTGATTTTATTTAAAAAATTCAATTAATAATATTTTCGAAATGTCCACCTTCTTGTTGAATGCAGGCTTGCACCCGTAAGCCAACAGAAGAAGTACTTATCCGAATTTCATACTTGTTTTGTCGGATTTGCTCGGCAGCCAGGTGAATACGATCCAACAACTCTTCTCTTGTGTTCGAAACTTGCGCGTAGACTAAATTTTTCATGTGCCCCATAAATAAAAGTCAAGGGGATTAAGATCGGGTAATCTAGGTAGCCATGCAGCAGGACCTCGACCAAACCATCTTGGATAATTTCGGACAGTAATTCCGAAATGTGGAGGTGCCCCATCCATGTGAGATCACATGTCTCGTCGAACATTCAGTGATACATTCTCTAAAAGGTAATTGTCCGCATTTAACCTCCTAGGAAGAACGATAGAACCAATTAACAAGTCATAGATTAGGGCGCCCAAACGTTAATAGAAAATGCATGTTGAAATTTAGTTGGGCGTATAGCTTTGCGATTTTTTGATGACCATCTGTGCAGGTTTCTCAGATTTGTAACACCACTTCTCGTGAACGTAGATTCATTTGTCCAGAGGACTGTTCTACAGAAATCAAAATGAAGCCGTGACTGTCTTAATATCCAGGTAGAATAAACTAGACAAGCATAGTGGTCTGCCTCAAGCAAACTGTGTCCCCTGCGATAGTGATATGGATATAGGCCCTCACGTTTTAAAATTCGCCAAACTGTCATTCGTGGCACTCCTAGTTGTCTAGAGATTCGACGTACACTTAGAGTAACAATAGCTACTGCTTCTTCCTCTAAGTCTGCTGGCAAATTCACTCCTCGGTCGAAAAGATAATCACGCAGTCCGCATTCCCGAAATTGTCTGTGTACTTCCAGAAACGTTATGTAATGAGGAATGCGCCTATCGGGAAACCGATATCGGTATTCAATAACTGCTTGACGTGCACCGACGTTACAGTAGCCATACACAAAATACATGTCCGCATACTCTTGAGAAGAAAATCGGTAAGGCATTTTGAATAAAGAAAACGTGTCCACTTACTAATAAGTTGTTGTATGAACTGAAGCGTAATGTAATCCTTTATTGAAAAATGCAACGTTAACAGACATCTGAATATTTGTTTATTGTATGATATTCATGGTTCAGCACTTATGAAATAAGTAAGAACCTTCTTTATCATAAATCAATTTCTAGTACTCTTTTTTATAGATCTCCAAGAAATTACTGTATGCACTACGACCCGTGTTTATATATTTTAGGATAACATTTTATTATGCGACGTTAACAATCATAGGCCTGTTATTGAATCGTATAACTTTTTTTTAAATAAAATCAGTTTGTATTGACTTTAGGATTACATTTTTTTCATGATCCGACAATCACATTCATAGATCTGTAACTTTGAAACAAATAAAAATGAATATACAAGTTTTGCGTTTTTGTTACTTGAAATGAAGTCTACTTTACACTCCCAAAATTTGAACATAACGATACGGACACCGAGTATATCATTTGATAAATATTCAAAATTCGGCTATAGTAAATATTTAATTAGGATGTTATTTCGCGAAGTAATGTGAAAAT
Organism: Melolontha melolontha; assembly: GCA_935421215.2. Taxonomy (NCBI): domain Eukaryota; kingdom Metazoa; phylum Arthropoda; class Insecta; order Coleoptera; family Scarabaeidae; genus Melolontha; species Melolontha melolontha. Next base: position 206,815,246 of record OW285235.1, read on the forward strand.
ATAAATATTGCTATCTACAAATTACAACGCTAATTAACGAAATTTTTTGAAAAATTTCGTCCTTAGGTGGGACACGAACCCACGATCTTTAGTTCTCTAGACTATCGCTCTATCCACTGCGCTACAAAGGCTCTTGCGTTCGAGTATTGTTAGAATTAAATATTTAATATAGCCGAATTTTCAAGATTTATCAAATGATATATATTAATTGTACGGCTAAGAGATATATTATATATATATATATATATATATATATATATATATATGTGTGTTTCAGGATTATATGAAAAAAATTAAAATTTGGGTTCAGGGCACCACAATAAAAGAAAAACTTCCTTTAAACTGTATCCGAAAACGCTTCGTTAAATAGCTACATTCCTTCAAAGATAAGAGTCTAAATTCAGTTTTCATATTTTTTCTGAAATTTTGAAACATATACAAAACTCATATTTGGTAATTGTTACCGGCTAAGGAAATAACTTCTTACAAGTAATTTGTCGATCATCCCCTATTATTACGAAATGGTAAAGTTAGTCACCCCTAACTGTATTTTGCATTGAAACTTTTTTTCGTGTGGAATTTCGTAAAATAACAATTAAAACGGTTAAGCGGGATTCACTTAGAAACTTTTTTGTCTCTTTAATTGTTTTCAGAAAATGTTTGGTATTATTGCCAAAAAAATTAAATAGGTTACGCCGCATAATCTGTAATTTGCCGTTATAATAAAAATGCGTAGTGGGCTACTGTCACACGGATCGTTACATCAAATTGAATAACTCGACGTCGTTTGTATTTTTCTAAATATTTACCCAATATGAGTTTTGTATCTGTTTCAAAATTTGAGAAAAATTATAAAAACTTGATTTAGACACTTATTTTTTGAAGGACTGTTAACTATTTAACGAAGGGTTTTCGAATACAGCTTCATAGGAAGTTTTTCTCTTATTTTGGTGCCCTGATCCCAAATTATTTTTTTTTTCATATAATCCTTAAACAGCCTGTATATAGTTCGGTTTCCGCCTTCCAGATTATTCCAGACTCTGTCTGGTGTTATGCCAGGCTCTAGAACGACCGGGAGAATGATGAAGTTATCGGCGGGTGACATCATCGCCAAGTCTTCGCCCGACGTTTAGACGGATAACTCACATCACAATATTCTTACAGTTACGAACCTTTATATCACCATAAATAACACCATAAAGTGCTCATTGTATTTAATTTTGGTCAGCTGCAATGCTGTTAGCATGAGAAATCCCAAATAGTAGGGCCAATCTCGAAAAACTGATAACAAATTCGAATTCAGTGCACCGAAATATGGCAGGAATATGCTTGTCTTCTCGGGCCTAAAAGTTTACTCTAATTTGTAGACCTGTGTTATTCATAAATAATAATAAGCTTATATGGAACTACTCGGATATTCTTTAAGATCAATATAGTCGTTTATTTATGTAGTTGATAGAAAATTGTTTTACATTTAATGCCCATCATTTAAGTTGCTCTTCAGGTACTTCATAATGATCTACATATTCAAAAATGAGAAAAGAAAAAAAAATAAATGTTGTAAATTCATGAAAAGGTACAACAGAAAAATTATTACAATTGCCAGCTGACATTAAAAAAAAATCGTTTTAATAAAACATTTGTAACTTCTTTTGCAGCCCTAAATTATAATATTAAGTTGTAATAGGCTGATGAAATAATTGTTGATTGTTTCAAACAATTTACGACTTAAATGTAGTAAAAATATTGTTCTATGAACATAGTTTATAATATGTATATATCTAATGATTGTAAAAAAAAATTCTCGCTTACTTTGGTCTTTAAATATTTATATATGCACGTAGGCACAAGTATGTGTTCACGAATTATTGCCTATATGTGTATTTTTAGGCATGGATATTGATATAAATAATAGCCACAATAAATAATTACATATATTTAAAAGAGCGCTATATCACTAACACACATAGTGATAACCTTGAAAACATAGATAGCATAAGTTGTGGATATTTATCAGGGCGAAGAGGCAATTCTTTTTTGTCTTGAAAAAAGTTGCGAGCGTTACCTCAATGTTTAAATCTTAGTCAAATAAAATGTCATAAGAGAAATTATAATAAAAATCCGACTATAATTCATTAGGGCGTACGAATTAAATGTCTGATTAAAATTTTTATTAGTATCAACAGTTTCCGAAACTTATGTTTGCATTACCTATTTGCCAAGCTTGTCTATTTGTAACACTGAGTACTGGAAATGTATGTTTGTGTTCTAAATTGCTTTTTATGAATACTTCATATTAAATTTTCATTAAAAGCACGTACAATAATCGATTCTTCTTTAGCTGTACCTGATATTAAATTAAAAACGCAGTATAAAGTGGGGGAGATATCCTGTAGAATATTACTCTTTCAAAAAACCGATTATTTATTTATTTTATGTCAAACCAATACAAAAAATACAAACGAAATTAATGAAACCCAGATATAAATAATAATTTTGTTGTTGAGAATCCTTCTACATATATTTATGGAAATAATCATTGGTGCTGGACCAAAGAAGATCCTCTTAGATCAGGTGTTATTGCATATAGTAGCATACAGTTGTAGAATTTGCAGGTTTATAAGCCAAGTTCCCAGGGGCCGCGGCGAGGACGCTTCTGCAATGGCCCCCAAAAAGCTGCGTAAAATCTGAACAAATTTTTGACTTTAAGTTAGCATTTTTCACGTAGAGTTTTGGCGCAACTTATCAACCACTTTGTTTGCAGCTACTAGTTTCGTTAGCGGCAATTCAATTTCTTGCATTGGATCATTGAAAATGTTAGAGAAAGCCTGGAGTGAGTCGGCTTTGTCGAGAACATAATCATAAAGAGATACAATTCATTTAGACGAGGCCAAGAAGTGATTGAAGACTTGCTACGTTTTGGTTAATCAACGCGTTTGGCTCTCGAAAACATTGACAACATGAAGGAAATGGTAGTTGAAAATTGTCATTTAAGGTTATGAGAGATGGCTCAGCATTTGGAGACATTTCACGAATCTGTTTGGATAATTTTAGTTGATGTTTTAGGCATGAGGCGTCACGCCATTACTTGTTCCGAAAGAGCTGATTTTTCTAAAAAAGCACCGCGTTTATGAAACATTTCATAATGACTGAGGAGAATTGAGCTTACAAGTTTAATTACATGCAAATCAGCCAAGTAGTTTCAGATAATGAAAAGCTACGTTAAAGTTGTTAGAAAATAAATGTCACTATGGTATTGTCCACTCAGACAACGTTTTAAATTGACAAGCAATCACCAATTCAGTTCACCGAAAAGCGCCACATTTTTAAAGAAACAATTGGATCACGCTTTTTTTATACGAACTTTTTATTAAAAAATTTAACGAATATAATCGACTAGGGGCCTCGGGTAAATTTCTCCAGTTTCTGAAACGCAAATTACCCCTTTATGGAAGATGTTTTGAATTCATCGAAGTCAGACAACAAAATTCACAGAAGGATTTGAGGACCATACCGGAAGTGTTGTAAGAAGTGTCACAATGTATTGGTATTGGTTCCAATAAGTGTATCGTATCAAATGGGTCTATTTTTAAGGTGACAAAACACGTTTTAATAATGAAACCGATATTTTGGGGTTTGTTGAACAAATCCCGTTATTTATTTAACAGAATGTAAATTCTAAAAATAGCTTGCGTATACGACTTTGCTAATCTAAAATTGAATTCCGCATGATGGTGATTAATTCAGATTTTGTACTTACTATAGTTACTTATTCTTGTAATTCCCAAGCTATTCCCAAGATAAACATATCTGACCGATAAATCCATACTTTGTTCATAAAAAAGTTATATGAGGGTGGTTCGGAAACTACGTGGCCTAACAAAGAAAACGCAAGTTCTTTTGACAAAAAATATTTTATTTTTCAATATAGTCACCTGCTCGCTCAATACACTTATCCCAACTATATTCCAAATTAGTAATGCCTTCATTACAGATTGATGTATCCAAGTCCCCAAAATAGATATTTAAAGTAGCGATTAGCTCGGAATTAGACGAAAATTTCTTACTGCTTTTTTAGGTTTAGAAAGAGATAATAATCGCTGGCAGACAAATCTGGGGAATATGATGAATGAGGCACTAATTTAAATCAAAATTCATGAATTTTTGCCATTGTAATCGCAGACTTGTGGCAGATGCGTTATCCTGATAGGAAAGCACCTTCTTCTTTGCCAAATGTTTTTACTCTTTGATTTTGTCGCTCAATTGTTGCAACAAATTGGCATAATACTCCCCGTTTATTGTTTTCAGCTTTTCTAAGTAGCCGACCAAAATATTCCATGAGAATTCCTCAAAAACAGTTACCATAACCTTTTCTACTGACAAAACGGTTTTTGCCTTCTTTGGTTTCGGGAATGTAATGGTGGACCTAGATTTCATAGACGGTAATGAAACAGCTGATTGCGGCAAAAACGTGCCAAAAGATCGCCAGAAACACTTAAACGATTCAGTTTCTGTTCCGGTGTGAGTAACTGCGTCAGCCAACGCGTCGAATATTTTTTCATTTCCAATTCTTCAGTTAAAATTCTGTGCATATTGTTATTTGGATATCTACAATGTTTGCTATCTCGCGCACTTTTACTCGACGGCCATCCAAGACGATACGGTGGACTTTTTGAATCATATCCGGAACAGTAACAGTTTTTTGGACGTCTACTATGGGGTTCATTATTTGTGCTCATACGACCATGCTTAAATTCGGCAACTCAGTTTTTAATCATTGAAGACGAAGGAGCGGATTTTAATAGTGCCGAATCCAGCTCTGCTTTGATTTAGGTTGATGTTAAGCCTTTCAAATAAGAGTACTCTGTCACTGCTATCAACTCAGTTTTTTCCATTATTACAAAATCACACGAGGCGTTTGCTTTGGCGTACTGTACTGTCATATTTAACCTACTAAAGGATGATTCTACAGAACGGTAATGAAGATCTCCGTGTTAGGCTACGTAGTTTCCGAACAATTCTCGTAGTTACTTATACGGTAGAAAAGTGTCTAATAAATAAATATATATGTATATATATATATATATATATATATATATATATATATATATATATATATTGTTGTGGGTCAAACTACACCATCATTCTAGCTAACTGCAAAGGGAAAGACAGAAATTAACATTAAAATAACATTCAACAAAATGGTTAAATTGGCGCACATAATTTGTAAAATTAGTATCGAAATATAAATAAATTAATATAACGATAACTTTGTATATTTCAAATCAATATATATTTATTTCAAAATCTATTTTTTATATTTTTTTAGTTAAATTGTCATTTTCATAATTAAAATCATTAGCGCGAAAAACAGATAGCTAATTTATCTACATTATAATTTTGTATCGATACTAGTTAGACACACCCACTTTTTAAATGTAAACAAACCCTCGAATAGGTTATTTTCTTTCCACGCATAAAACATAACCACACTTTCAAAAGCTTATAACAATTATTTGAAAAATATTATTTTAATTTTATTTTAATGTTTAAACCAATACTTTATTTATATTCAAATTATTATGACATGTAATTTAAAGTAAAATTTGAGACTATTTCATAATTGCATACTAGGCTTTGAAAGAAATAATTGCCATCAAGGCGTCAGTAAATAATTTAATAACGTGGTGTGCTAGGGAAAAGTGCTATTCAAAGTTTTAAAATTAAATAAAATCTAAAATACCTGAGCCAGATTTTAAAAGTGTCCGAAAAAGAAACACATTAATTTGGAGCTACTTTTAAACCATCTTTGAAGGCGATAACTCTGAAGAACGGCCCGTAATCGATCATAGCATCTATTCGATCGGAACACCGGCCCGAGAAAAACCCACGCCGTCGAAGCACGCCCAAAGCCGGCATCGCAGAATCGACGACTCCGTACTTGGACCATACTACGAATTTACTGATCTACGCCGACTTCATCCAAGATACCTGCCTTATTCTTCGTAAAACAGGTTTTATTAATCTAAATTATTTCAAAAAAGACTCATTAAAACATTATACAACTAAAACAAAATTTTACTAAATTGAAAACTCATAATTTTACTTTAAAAATTACATTTTCAACATTACTCTTATTTTGTGAAGGAACATTTATTATAAAAGACTGTAGTACTCACCTGAATTTGTTTGTCGATGTATTTCAATTATAATTTACATGAAAATATCATATCTATTGTAACATAACTTTTTCAATTCACAAGTGCATTTAATAGTAATTCCACAATTTGTCGTTAGGCACGTTTATCTTGCTATTGTTTACAGAAATCTTATTTTAATAAACTTTTATACACATTTCTTTAAACAACTCTTTTATTTATCAGTGCTTAGCTGGAGATAACTTAGTCATTTTATTATACAATTTTCTACCATACACTTAGGGATAAGTAGATCGACGAGGAGCCTGTAGGGGTCAACTTTGCATATTTCTTGCTTTCCGACATCTAGCCGTAGCCGAAGACAATACATGAGAGTGGCGGATGATCTAACATTGTAAATTTATTATAAGGCGCCCAATTCAAAGTATTATTCTAATACTATTCAATTAACGTTATTTATTTCAAATAAAATTATTATTTATTACATATTATAATTATTTTAATACATAGACGCTTTCTTCATTTTGGCGCAGGAACGTGGTGTCGTTTATTTATACACCATCAGCGCTATTATAATTTATATATATATATATATATATATATATATATATATATATATATATAATATGGAGAAAAACAGCACCTTATATGGGGTCTGAATATTCTAAAGTTTTTACTGAATGTATCTGCAATTTAACATGGTCTTCTTCAAAGAATGGTGCTTGTGAATGCACACACCGTCTTCAGCGATTTTGCGATTCCTAGTGACAATTCTGAAATCTCGTTTTCTTTGGATGTTGTCTATTGCTCCGTAATGGTTACCCTTCAACATCCGCTTAAACTTTCTGCAGAACACAATCTTTTGGACGACATTACTTTGAACCAAGGGCAACAAATGTGGTTCAAACATGATTGTGCTTCAGCTAATTTTTCGATTGCCGTTAGAGAGCATTTACAATAAACTTTTCCACGTAGATGGGTAGAAAGGGACAGACCTGCATTATGGCCTGCAAGATCGCCTGATTTAAACCCTCTAACTTTTTTCTTTGGGGATATTTCAACACATTATTCTTCGGTACTCCTGTAAATAGCCCCGAGGAGCTGCAGCTACGAATTATTAAAAAACGCCAACAACAAATCAGAGCCAATGAGGGGGTTTTAGAAAGAGTTCGAACTCAAATTGTTTGTTCAAATATATTAAGATTCCATTGGAAATTAAATTCAAGTAGCTAGGTCACTAGACTGTAGACCTGATAGATGGAGTCTGGTTTCTGATAAAACCTATAAATTCTATAGCGTTTTCTCTGCTCAAGTTGTCCAGACTAAAATGTCGTGTCTGCTTGGAAAAGGAAGAAGAGCACTTCGAAAATTTTATGTAACTTTGTTTTTTGTTTTTGTTAGAAGCTTCCTTTGCTTGCTTGTATATAATAGATAATAAATGTTTCAAAAAGGAATAAACTTCCTTATCTCCGAAATCGTTATTTTGCGGGCCCATGTTTATTAAGACTTCTTTGTTTACTTTGGTTCATACTATTACCTTTTCAAATATTTTACACCCTTTTTTTAACATCCGGTATATTGCGAACAGACGAAAGCAAGTAAAATCGATTTGTATCCAATGAAAAAGAATATCATATCATGTTCATCATTAAGTAAAGATTATTACTTCTGTGGTACCAGAACAACAAAACATGGAGGAAGAATTATGGTATGTTCAAATATTGTGCGTAGTCTAAGGTTCATATTTAGAATTTACAATAAAATGAACCAGTTTGTTTGTTAACAGTATTTGAGAAAATGCGGTGACACTTTACATAAACAAATTTTTACGTGTAAAAAGAAGTATTTCTATATTAGAATGGCCTGCTTCTCGTTATTGTTTAGTATGTGTTATTTTTATATTCACTAAATATATTAGTTTTATTTTATTTTAAACGGACTTATTAATAAAAATACTTTATATTTCTATCTATAGATATCACTATAAATAAATAGAAATATCAAGAATGCGTGATCAATACGTGGTTCGCAATACTCCACATATAATATGAAGAACGATTTCTCATTGATTAAAGTCAATTTAGTTTTATAACTGTTCAGAGCGCACGCATTATAAATACGAAAACTTTGGCTTTACTTTTTGCATAATCTAGGTTTTCCTAAAACATTTAAAATGTTTTATAGTAGTCGACAGGATATTATTTATTTATTTCTTGCAAATTTGCCTTTCCAGGCATGCAAATACGCCTTCTAGCTTGCTATAGATTGGTCAGTGTATAATGCTGAGAAACATCATCGCGCAAAGTTAAATATACGACAAAAACTCCCTTGCTACATATAAAAAAAGTCACAAAGGTATCATGGAAGAAAACTTAGCGCCGCTCATTGACTAATGTCAATATTACGAACGTCAAATCAACCATTGCTGTCCACATGACCAGTGTAGAACGATGCAAGTGGTTTCCATTGGACAGAGACAACTGTAACAGACGCCTAGAGTGCCTCAGGTATCTAACTTGGGGCCTTTGTTGTTTAACATAATTATCGATGATTTAATAACTTTAATGCGCTGTGTTAGTTTATGCTGATGATTTAAAAATATAAAATATATAAGTAGTGCACATTATGTAGATGCTCTTCAAGTGATTCTTATTATTATATTATATATTCTTAAAGAGTGGTGTTTGAGGAATACTCTGAGGTTGAAAAGTTCTGTTTCGTGTCTTTTACTAGTAGGCCAAGCAGAATTGATTGCAGTTATTCTATCAACAATATTTCAGTCCAGCGTAAGACCTCTGTTAGGGATTTTGGGATCGTTTCTTATAAGGAGTTTAGCCTTTCGAAACATACCTCATCAATATCTGCGTCCGCTTACCGAAACTATGAGATTTATTATCCGAATTTGCAAAGATTTCTATAATATTATTTCTCTCAAATCGTATTTTTATGCTCTGATAGATAGTAACCTGGAATACTACGTAGTCGTTTTGTATTCTATGTATGATACATATGTTAATTACTTTGAACAAATTCAACGCAAATTCCTGAAGTATTGGTCTTTTAAGATCGAACATTTCTATTCAGAACGTGGTTTAGATTACTCTTTACTTCTTGATTGAGATGGACTTGAATCTCTGACTGATTAAAGGTAGACAATTAGTACAAATTTTATGACAGATATTACTAATAAAATTAATTCAACGGTTTTAGTATCTCCGGTTAACTTCAGAGTACTGAGATTATCGTCAAGGTTAACTGAAGCAGTCTTTGTGGCTAATCCAAGAACAAATCTGCTTATGAAGACTCCTTTAAAACACTCTGTCTGGAACTTTAATTCGTTGGACTTGGATGTACTTATTTAGCGAATAAAGCTTCACAGTTGTTAAGTTTAATTTATTATTCTTTTTCTGTATATTATCGTTACTTTGTTACCTATTGTACATCCTGGAATTCCTGTTAGGCAATTTAATAGATATTGTTATTATGATTATGATTATTATTATTATATATATCGATAGAAGAAGGAAGAAGTATCAATTGAGATACGCCACTTTTTTCTAGACCATAGTGTCAATGATTAAAGCTCGAATTAATAAGTGAACATCACATGACTGAACGTACAGTAAAACACCCTATTAACCTACATGTTTTGGAGTGCTTCAATCGCTGTTAACTGTATTTTTCAACAATTTAAATGGCAAAAGGTATTTTGCCATCCAATCGTTCGCAATAGTTCGGTGGTAATATGGACAACTGGATACTAACAAAAAGACAATGATATTGGGAATTTGATCATCTTGATTTCTTGATGCAAATTCTATAGAAATTGTATGGGTGATACTGAAGCAAATAATACGCCATAAACGTAGTTATATATTAAAACATCGAATTTGAATTCAGCTATTATGTTCTTATGATTGCAGCAAAGAGAACTTACGAACTCTAGAACTCACAAAATGTATCAACATTAATGGACCATTTACTAACTTTTTTCTTATAATATCTATGTAACACATTATTTTAATCTAAATTTGAGGTATGTACACACACCGGCAAATTTAAAGGAACCGATTGTAAATTTAGTTTATTTCTTACTTTTATTATTTTATAGCCTATATCTAGATAGCTGTGGATGTTTCAGTAAACAATTGCAGTTTTTAATGTTAATACGTCAAACTCATGTGGTGTCTTATGTCTTTTGATTTTTTATCGTCAATTTGTTTATATTAAAAAAACAGGTAATAATGGGTGACTTTATACCGACTGATATTGCTAGAGCTGTAGCAATGATCGAACATGGTCTAATTGCCAGAAGGTTTGGTAAATCAGAATAAACCATCCATCGTAATGTGAGTAGTTGGAGGCATACTGGGGAGTATGACAGAAGAAGATGGCAAGGCAGAAAATGCTCAATCACGGTTGCAGATGCTCGTCGTTTTATAACGTTGTAAACACTGCGAAACAGACGTCAAACGGCAGTTTAAACAAAAAACATATTGGATGATGTTTGTGGAACCACCATAAGCGAGCGTAGAGTAAGAAGAGGACTTAAAGAAGTTGGTCTCAATTTATATGTGCAAAAAATGCCCCAAAACTTAAGTGACGTCCTCGTGTAGCGCGACTAGAATATGATCGAGAACATCGAAATTGGAATGATGACCAGTGGGGTCAAATATTGATCATGAATGAAAGCGACTTTAAATTCAATTGACGGCAGGGAAAGATTGTATCGACGCCAAGAAGAATAAAATGCACTATTTAATTTGAGTACAGCCGTATCTTTTGGTGGAGGTTCAATTATGGTATGGGGCGGCATATATCAGTTTTGCGATATGGCATAATACGTTGGGGATGTTTGTCGTCAAATCGAAGAATTTTCTTAATGCAAAAAAGAGCGATGCGTATAAGTTTCGGCCTAAAGACAGTAAAGTCGTGCAGGGTTTTGTTTGAGGAACATAAGCTTCTCACTTTCTATGACTTACACATACTTAATGTACTGTGCTTTGTGCATAAGTATTACGCTAATTTCAATAAAGAGAAGGTAGATCATATATTTGTCTTGAGGCAGGATAATTATTTGTTACCACCGAAACATAATATTTTCTTTTACCAGATGGGATTAGAGTTTAGAGGATGTATCCTCTACAACAAATTACCAAAAGAAATAAAAGCAATTAACAGTTTTTATTTATTTAAGAGAAGTGCCAAGGAATGTTTACTGCATATTCATTGTTAGACAGTAAATGATTATCTGGCAGCATTTCCATAAGATTCACGCATAATGTAATTGTAACTATTACATACAGTGCTTCTCAAAAGTCCTCTCCCCCCCTCTTATCTTTGAAACGAATTGAATTATACATACACATGTGAAATTTGGAAACTGAATATTATAGGTTATAAACTTCCCTACTAGTGATGATAGATGACGATAGATGGCACAAGGCCACAAGGCCAAGATGGCACAAGGCCATTATGACCAATAATTTTAAATGGAACGCTACGGCAAGCGACACCTCTTTTAAAAGGTATCGAAAAAACCTATTCAATGATACTAATTTTGTTTGTGTTTGAGGCAGTTTTAATGGCTCATTAGTAAACATGAAAATTTAAATTCCATTCAGTATGATATTAAATACAGATTTAAGAAACAGTATGTACTTAAAGAAATTGCTCGAAGTGACCTCCATTTACTTCCTGACAGTAAAATATCCTATTTTTAAACTCTTCTCGTACTTCTTCAAATGTGTCTGCGGAAACAGCCTCACATTCTGCAACAATACGTTGCTTTAAAACGTCAAATTGTCATGTTAATACTAAAATTCCAAATTCAAGCTCCGCCAATGGTTAGTTGTCAAATAATCTGACGTTTTTGTTAGTCTCCAATATTCGACGTTTTTGTAATTGTCCTAGTTTTTGTACATTTAATAATTTGTGTATTGTTGATCGAATGTCTCACTGTTTTTACAGCTTATGGTACTTTTAATATTTTTGTACATTTTAATAATTTATTAAACTGTTGTGAGTCGAAAGTTTAAGTGCTTCAAGTGCATTTTAATGAGAGGTTTCCCGATCGCCCCATTTCGAGGACTTATTTAAGGGAGCTTCTTCGTAAATTTGAAACAACGGGTAGTATTAATGATGCGAAACGATCTGGCAGACCACAAATTTCTGATGAGAAAAAAATTGATATACTGGCAGAAGTAAGAGTTAATCCTACTTCTTCAACAACTCAAGTTGCATCTACCTCTGAAGTTAGTCGAAGTACAGTACACAGGGTGTTGAAAAAATACAAATTTCATCCATACAAATTAAAAATGGTTCATCAACTCTCAGACGACGACCCAGACCGAAGACTAGAATTTTGTGAAAATATGGAAACTAAAATTAACCAACAGCCAGACTACGTCAAAGCAATTTGTTTTAGTGACGAAAGTACTTTCTATCTAAATGGAAATGTAAATACACAGAATGTGAGGTATTGGATTGACGCAAATCCTCACCTGTTTCGTGAAACACATACCCAATTTCCCCAGAAGGTGAATGTTTGAGCAGGTATCCTGGGAAACCACATCGTTGCGCCTATTTTTTTAAATACTAATTTAACTGGTGAGGTTTATCTGAAGATGTTGCAATAGAACCGTTAATCCTTGAAATTTTGGAAGATAATCCAGATGAATTCGGCAATTTGGAAATAACATTCCAACAGGATGGTGCTTCTCCACACTATTACGGTCAGTAAGACGGTATTTGCATGAGGAGTATCCTGGTAGATGGATTGGACGACGAGGTTCAACGGAATGGCCACCTCGATCACCGGACCTCACACCTTTGGATTTTTTTCTGTGGGGGTACCTTAAATCGAAGGTTTACGCCACTGAACTTGACAATATTGACGTTTTAAAACAACGTGTTGTTGCAGAATGTGAGGCTGTTTCCGCAGACACATTTGAAGAAGTACGAGAAGAGTTTAAAAATAGGATATTTTACTGTCAGGAAGTAAATGGAGGTCACTTCGAGCAATTTCTTTAAGTACATACTGTTTCTTAAATCTGTATTTAATATCATACTGAATGGAATTTAAATTTTCATGTTTACTAATGAGCCATTAAAACTGCCTCAAACACAAACAAAATTAGTATCATTGAATAGGTTTTTTCGATACCTTTTAAAGGAGGTGTCGCTTGCCGTAGCGTTCCATTTAAAATTATTGGTCACAATGGCCTTGTGACGTCATCTATGACGATTTCGTAATCTATCATCACTAGTAGGGAAGTTTATAACCTATAATATTCAGTTTCCAAATTTCACTTGTGTATGTATAATCGTTCCAAAGATAAGAGGGGGGGAGGGGACTTTTGAGAAGCACTGTATAGTTTGACGTTCTCCAACATGTTATCGTGCTGTATCTACATTTTCTTGTATTTTGCTGTACGAAGAATCTTCGAAATAAAGTGATTATTATTATTATATTTTGGAGCATGCACGGAGTTAGTGGTGATTGATGGAGATATTCTGCAAGACCATGTGGTACCTTCTGCTCCGTATATCGAAGAAAATTACACCTTAATGTAGGATACCGTGCGCTCACAAATCGCCCGCTGTGTAACTGATTTTTTAAACGAAGTGGGTATAACAACAATGAATTGGTCAGCGTGTTACCCTGACCTGAAACCGATCAAACATGTACGGGACATGCGAGGCAAAAGAGTTAAGTCAAGAATTCCTGCTGTCCAAAACAGAAGAAGTAAGCGTTGCGTTGATTGAGGAATGGGACAGATTGTCTCAAGAACTGATCGATAGTCTCATCAGAAACATAGAAAGACGAATGACTGCAGTTGCAAAGGTTCATGGGAGCAACACACACTATTGAAGCAAAAGAAAAAACACATTAAATGATTAACCATGTCCAAAATGTACAGTAAATTTCTTGTGTCCAAAACCATAGTTTGTTCCAGTCTGACGTCTTCTAGCTTTTTTCCTCTTCAACAGGTTTCACATAATACAACCGTTGTAAAACAAATTTCACTTACTCCACCTAACTTCGTATTAGGAGATTATCCGAGAAATATTAACGATGTATATACTATAGAGAGGATAATATGATTTTATGTCTGTTCCTTTAAATTTGTCGGTGTGTGTATAATCTCCAAGTAATCGTCGTGTATATGTGTATAATTTACTTATTTCGATTTCTATAATAAATAAAAAGTAGGCTAGTGTCATTTCGTGGAACTAGAAACTAAGTCAAACCAAAATATCTAATAATCTAATGTTATGCAATAGAAATGTTAATGATCAGGTGTACGAAATAGTTTAATATAATGAATTGTACGGCGAGAAATTTTTTAAATGACGCAGCCAGCTATCGTCGTTAATAAAAAGTAAAAGTTTTTACATGAGCAGTGAAAGAGAGCCGTAATATGTTTTGGTGAATACCAAAACTGGACCGGTATATCGTGTAAATTTGGAACTTTCGCTTACTGACTTGTTCGTATCTCTTCCGGCGATTTAAATTCTACTTTATACACATACATACTTCAGGAGCACATGTGTTACTCCATATTTTTGGTTGGTTTAGTAAAAGTTCGTCCCGCTTGGATTATATCGTTCGTTTATTATTGACTGACTATACATTGCGAAAACGCTTGTTTATTAATGTCAAAGTTAAAGAAAATAGAGATGTAGATAGAATCATATAAGGATGTTTATAATGGCAAGCTTCCTGTTAATAAATTCCCGGTATTATCTGTTAATGCGATTTTATAAATTGCTAGATGATAATTGCTGTAATGGCTAGAAATTAAAAATTATTGTTAATAAGTATGTCTATAAAAAATACAGAATAAAACGGAAATAGGAAACGAATAGTGAAATTTATTTGCGATAAATTAAATTTAAATAATTTTGACTGTATTAAGCATAAGTAAGTATAATAATTATGCAATATAGAGAAAAAAAGAAACAACTTTATACAAGGAATATTTTTTGAATAATTTTCGTTTTTGAATTAGAAGAAAAATACTGTACGAGGGTAGTCTGATACAAGTCTATCAACTTCCGGAAAAGTGTCTGATATATTCACAGATTCTGTGGAGAGCATGTGCTACACAAGTAATATGCAGCATATTAGGATATGTTTTCTTCAATAGTCTGCCTGTTTTTAACATATACGCAGCACTATCACTGACAAATAAAAGTATTTTTTCTTAGTACGTGGCGTCCGAATGAAGCATTTTTTGCATATTCTCCTTAATGGTTTCAGCAACTGTTTCCGCATCAACTCTATTTATAACACTTGTTGCTATTACATATGAGTTATAGGGAATAGTTGGATGTAGAACACCAGCTACAACATTTACCACACAGCGTCCTAACATATCCACCGTTTCGTCGGCGCTTATCCATATGTATTGATTTAAAAGATGGCTTCTAATGCGTTCTACTGTTCTCGTATAGCACCTAGAAACATAATATTTGCGTAAAGTTGATTCATCAGAAACATTTCGACCAGTATATTTTTTCAGAAACATTTTTAAAGTGGGATTGCTAAGTTTATTTAATGGAATATTAGCCGCCATAAAAGTTTTACAGAGTTCAGATGTATTTGCGATCCTAAGTGACGAATTTTTGACGATATTTTACGGATTTTGTAATAAATTTCGGAATCACTGACAATGAACATACAATCAGTATGACCGTCAATCCAACTCGCCATTGTTTTACAATGCCGTTCTCGACATTCTTCCATATCATGTCTGAAAAAGTAACTTAAACAATGCTCTAGATCTAAATAAATGAAAACTAAAAATGTGTGCGTAAGTTATTGAAACTGAACGAAATTCAATGCACACTCTTACGTCGAAATAATTGGTAGAAATAGATTCAATCAAACGATATTAAACAGGATCTATCACAAAAATTACGATGTAATTAACAGTTAAAACTATGAAAACAAGAAACTTACTCACAGCACTTTATTTATCTTACGAAATATAAACTAATAAATGAAATACATTATAAAAACCCCGCTTCTATCTACGCTCATGAAAACACTTTAGAAAACACTATATTCTCCGAATACAATAGCTGGCTTGTCCAATGTTATGGCGGCGGGACCAGGTGTCAAAGTCAGTAAGAGTAAAACAAATACTTAATTGAATTACGCCGGGATGTACTGAGCGACGTTATACACAATTCCAATTGCCGATTGCGTTTTATGGAAATTGCGTCCGTTCTCTACTTATAATACAAATGGGATTATTACACCATAGTGTTGCTTAATGGTGTCTTAACTTAATAGCCAGGAAGTGTACCTGCAATAGTCCTTTCAGATTTATGATTATAGAATTTTGAGCACAAACATACAATGATAAATTTGCACTCATTTACAAAATTATACCATAATTACAAATAATATTGGAAGAGCTGTCGAAAAGTTTGATAAATGAATATGTTTTTTGTTATTATAAATTAATTTTTCATCTTGTTTTAACCTTGGTATTTAAAGCTTTTTTTTTTAAATTTAGTTGTTTATTAGTATGAATTTCTAAATAGGATTCTAATAAAGTTGTTGCAGATTTAATTTTATTATTTAGTAATTTGTATTATTTTCTGGAACTATAACAGCAATTATATGTAATTTACTAAAACATGCTTCCTAGTAATAATTTAAGACTATCCTTTCTATTGAATCTTTATTGCTTATACCTTATTGAATAAAAATATTAATAACTTATTTTGTATTATATTATTAAATCGTTTGCATTCTCCAGAAAGGTTTTTTTCTGTTATTGATTGATTATTTGCTTGCAGTGAGACATTGAAATAAAGTGTAAACAAAATGGAATGTTCTTCTGCTAGGACTTTTTATACTATTTTAGAAAATCTAAGTGCATAAATTAATATTCGATTCATCTAAAAGCAATTTTTTTTACGTCTTACTTTGTCCTTTTTGGCAAATTGCAAGAAAATCAAATAGAAGTTCATGGAACATTAGAAAATTATATAAATAATAGGCGCACGTAATATACTTTGAAGACGTGAGAACTCACAAGAGACCAGTTCCGTTACGACTAAGCCGTTCGGTACACTATCATGATAATGTGGTTGGTGTTACTCATTGTCACTCTATGGTTAAACAACGCAGTGTTAAGATTTCTAGGCATGCAGATGGTGAGATAGACAGAAGATTCGGATCAGGATTATAATTTTTCTTTATATTAAGAAAATAAAGTAGGTAATGAAACCATAAAATATATTGAAAGTTTGTGGATAAATTTCAAGCTTCGGCTATTGGCTACGTATAGTACTTATTCAAGTTGTAACCCTGCGATTAGTTTTATTTGGTAAACTAGAAACATCTGGTTTAATGTGAACGTCAACAGCTAAATACCTCAATTCGCTTCACGGACGCAGGCTTAATAGTTCGAGGGCTACATGGCATTGGGCTTTCTTCTTCTTCTGTTTTAGGTTGGACGCCAGAGCGTCGAGACACTTGAGCACACTGCTCTTTGTACTATCCCCAATAGATCTATCAGTTCCACTCTGTTAGTCTTGTGTCCTCGACAAAAGCCACTATCCTCCTAAGGGGAAATTTGAGTACACTCGAAGGATCCAATAGATCTCTCCCGAAGTATTTCTGTCTGAGTTCCTTCAGTTCCTCACACGTGCATATTACATGAAGGCCAGTTTCCTCCTGTTTTTCACATCTCCTACACCAACGCTCGCTAACCAAGCCCATGCATTAGGCTCATTAACGAAACAAATTCCAAAAGAGTGAACTTACAATAACATTTGTAGAATGACCAGCTCCTCGTAGCAATTTTGCTACGAGAGTTCTATTCCTAGATTGCAATCATTAGAAAATTTTATATAAACATAAACATTTACAGAAAATGTAAATATATTATTTTAGAAGTGATTCAATTCTTCATAAACATTTAGTTGTCAAATGTTATAAATGCTCAAAAACAGAAAAGTTTCGTATGTCTGTTGTTAGAACTATTTTTTGAACAGGTTTGGAAATTGCATGTCTTCACCATGTCAATATCGTACGTTCTATTTTTCAATAGAAATACCATGCTCAAAAAAGTTCAATTTTTTACATGTAACACTATTTAATACTCACTCGTATATATATATATATATATATATACTAGTTTTTAAGAGGTTGACGACAAACTAGCAGCATATTGATTTGATGTTTTAAATTTGACGAATTTTGACATGTTTAGTGCTGTTGTTTGCTAAATTTTAACTCTCAATTACACTCCTGATGAAATAACAAATCCGTTATGAAATATAGAGTGGAATAAAGGAGTTTTATTTTTACTTGACAGACCGCTCACCCGTTAATGAATTTTTACTTATATAGTACGGTCGATAATACTTAATAGTCTATATATATATCAATTGATAAATTCTTGGAGTTTTTCGGCTTTTATATGAAATATTTACAAATATGATCAAATTAGTATTAGTATATTAGTAATTGCGAAGTAAATGAGGATGTAAACATTGCTGTCTACAAATTACAAAGCAAATCATACCAAAATTGTACACAGAACGGCGAGTTGTTTTACTTTCTGTGTTTCTGTCTATATTATTAGAGTTTGTGCATGATTGAGTTTTGTAAATAATCATACACATCATTTAATGAACGGCTAAGAAATTATCTAAACACCCATATAGCTATGAAGTAATAATTAGCAATTTCAACCTTCAAAACTGACATCTGCTTTCAATAACTGACATCTGCTTTCGAAACAGACATGTGCTTTCAATAACTGACATTTGCTTTCAATAACAGACATCTGCTTTCAAAACTGACATCTGCTTTCAAAACTGACTTCTGCTTTCAAACCTGACATCTACATTCAATAACTGACATCTGAATTATTGACACTGTTACTTTATAATACATTTTTTAATAGCTTGAACCAAGGTCTATCGTGGCTTAAGTGGCAAAGCAAGTGAGACTTGGGTTCAAGTCCAAACGTGAGAATATTTTTCAATTAAAAAATTTCGTATGCTTTGCTTTGTAATTTGTAGACAGCAATGTTTACATCCTCATTTACTTCGTAATTACATACTAATTTGATAATATTTGTAAATATTTCATATAAAAGCCGAAAAACTGCAACAATTTATCAATCGATTATTTAATGAACGGCTAAGAAATTATCTAAACACACACACACACACACACACACACACACACACACACACACACACACACACACACACACACACACACACACACACACACACACACACACACACACACACACACACACACACACACACACACACACACACACACACACACACACACACATATGTGTTTGTTTACTTACGACTGTACATGCACTCAAAGAAGTGTTTTGTTTGAAATTTAAATAAAACACTAGATGTTTGCTTAAGTGACGTTTCAGAATGTTTACAATTAATCTATAATTACGACGTTAATTATTCGAAATTTTTATTTGAATAAATTTCGTCCTATGTGGGACTTGAACGCACGTCCACGGTTTGCTGGACCATCGGTCTAACCACTGAGCTACGAGGACTTGGTTTCAAGTTTATTGGAAGCGCCTTATAAAGAATAGATATTAATATTCTGTCAGTTGGAAATTGTTAAATTTTCATCCTTAATTATTTAATAATATAGAGACAATTTCCTAGGGGTTTATTTAATATATCATTTGATACATTCTTGGAGTTTTCGGCTTTATATTAAATATTTTAAATATTTTTAAATTAGTATGTTATTTCGCGGAGTAGTGTAAATGTAAACACAAAAATCAACGCGATTTGCCATACTAACTACGTTAAACTCTTGGTCAATGGCAATTTCAAATGGGAGAAACTTCATTTTTCTCATTATCAAAATAACACTTGATTTTTACAAGTTTAAAATAGCTGCATGTTGTCCAAATTCATCTTTCTGGACTGCGAGCATCGAATAATGATTTTTTACTTTTCATTGGTTTTCAGGATTGTTAGCCGTTTTTAGTCCTCTATTCAGGTTTTCATCACAAATGTTACCGTGCGCATGTTATTTTCCAACCCATGAATTAACGATGGTCCGTGAAGGAATCACGCGTATATTAAGATTCAAAGAAAAAGGATGTTTGATTGAAACCATAGAATTAGTTTTTACGAATTGGTCAACAGAAAAAACACGTTTAATGAACCAATTATTTATTTTGCAGTTAACAGTTTTTTATAAATAAATCTACAGGTGTTGCTGTCAAACTGAAAATAATTGATATTTCTCCAATTTTTAAATTACTTGTTTGAATAGCAAAACAAAATCATCATAGACATCTGGAACTGTCTGTATAAACACGGAACATTTTACAGATTATGAAATTTTTTTATTTTATATTGAGCTGTTATTAAACTATTTTAAAAACTGCACTTTTAGAATTTCCATATCCAACTTTCCAATTTTCAACACAAAGAACATGCTTAATAAATAACTCAATTTCGCCACATAAACCTATTTAATGTTTATTCATTTACAATGCGTATAATTAATATTAAGGAAAAAACTAGTAAGTCTTTTATTTTTATTATGACTTGTCTTATATTTATTAATGACTTTTTTTAATTAAAATTTAATTAGTTGCACTCGTTTTATGTAACTTACTTACCTATTTATAATACAGTGTATAAATCATTTATATATCTGTCTTTGTAAAATGATAGTATCCTAGTGTGATAGAGCTCGTATTTTGAAAAAAGAATATCTAATGATATATTAGTATTTCTGGATATAACCTCCGTTGTAGAGAGCGTAAGTAGACTTATTTTTCTTTTGTAGAGCTTTCATAGATTCGCGGCTGTCGTTGTTTATTGATTCGAATTAACATTAGGACTTACAGGCTTTACAACACCTGTCATATGCAGAAATACTTACAAAGCAAATGATTACCGCGGAAACTGAAAATAGTATAGTATAGTTCAACATTGACGTTCAGGAGATGGTGAATGCGAGTTCACTGAAACGTCGACAGACCCGTCCTTCTGAAGATAAGCTAGCGATGCCAGTTCATAGGTTACAGTTTAGTTACATAGTTTTAACAAGCAGGATGATAGTTGTTGAATTCCTTCAACCTAGAAACCAGCCCTAAATAACACTCGAGTAACTACAGATTGCAGCACATATGAGATGAACACGAGCGGACGCCCACCTATCGGCTATACGCAACAACTAATCAGGACAGCGTATAGTGACTATAGAAAATCAGACAGAAAGGATCATAAGATACTAGCACTACCTCACCCACTTCACTTAGAAAAAGTTCGGGATTGACATCCAGGAGATAATGAATTCTAGTTCGACGAAACGTCAACTCGCTGAAGAATCTTCTGTCTTTCTGAAGAACCTTTGCGGTTCACCACCCGAAATACCAGTTCGTCATATATATGTTACATTTACAAACACACACACAAATATATATAACTACTCGGACTAGGCTGCCCGAGTAGGTTTTTGTGGTTTTCCTTCTCGTTCCAGGCGAATGTCGACAGTTTAACATCTTAAAACGCTCCACGGGCGCAAACATAATAATAAATCATGCGTTCCCAATCCCCCATAATTAACATCTAGCTGTTTGGGAAATGCTCAAGCATGCATTATTATTATTAAACTTGAATGTATCTTTGAATAATTTAATTTTATCCATGACAATCTACTATATATATAGTAGATTTAATTAGTCGGCGATTTAAGGCCTGTTTTACTTTAATATGTATATATTTAAAATAATCTTACATCGGCAGATAATACATTTTTCAAAGAATTTTGAATTATAAGTGACAGTATATTAATGTCATATTTACATATCTGTAGTTTTCATATACAAGGTGTGTATAAATTGGCGAACCCACTACACGCGGCGATGTTCTTCGTTAAATTCGGAGTCCAAAATCCTAATACGAAAATGTTGTACCATGCTCCATATCTTTGCACGAGGTTCCTAAAGTTCGGACTTTCAGTCTTGAAATAAGCATTATTACTCGATATTTGTTGACAGAAAGAGCTACAATTTAGAAGAAAGAAGAATTGTTGTTATTATCCCTTCGCTACAGTTTTCTTTTTGATTTAAAAGTTTGTTTTTAATATTTGTTTATTAACTTATTTTGACGAAAAACACATCTGACAACGTTGTAAAACAATAAGTAGGCAGCCTAATGTTGTTCTAGTCAAATACATTACTACTGTCAAATTTTGACACTTATGTAATCTACCTATTTCATTCGACGTGCTTATTTTTCGTGTTTATTTGTATAATTTTGTTTAGTTTTCGTATTTATTTGTATAGTTTTAATCAGTTTTCGGGTTTTCGTGTTTACTAGTTGTTCTGTTTGTTTATTATGAATTTTACGTTCAACGAATATGCCGATATGTACATGATATACGGTTTCTGTCGTGGAAATGCTAGCATGGCAGGGCAGGAATATCGAGTGCGTTTTCCAAATCGGAGGCATCCAAGTAAAAATGTATTTCGAAGGCTGGACCAACGACTTCGTGAAACAGGTTCGTTTATTTCAAGAAATGCGAACGCAGGTCGACCAAGGCAAAGGCGTACCGTGCAACTAGAAGAGCAAGTTCTAGCCACAATACAGAAAGATCCCTTTGCGAGTACCCGTCAATTAGCTTCTACACTAAATATTCCCAGTAATAAGACTGTTCATTTGGTTCTACGAGAAAACTTGCTTCATCCATACCATGTTTCTAAAGTTCAGCCTCTCTACGGAAATGATAACTTATTTCGAATCAATTATTGCAATACAATCTCAAATAGAATTCAAGAAGAAGGTGACTTTTTAAGACGTATTCTTTGGAATGATGAGTGCATGTTTACCAGAGATGGTGTGTTTAATACTCATAATTTTCATCATTGGGCAGATAAAAATCCACATGAATTTCGCGAATACGGATACCAAAGAAGGTTTTCTGTTAACGTTTGGCTGGGTATAATAAACAACAGGGTAGTTGGACCAATTTACTTACCAAATCGCCTAGATGCCGGTGAATATTTAAATGTTTTAAAACAAGTTATTGATGAGACACCGCTGAACGTACGCCGTAATATGATTTACATGCATGATGGAGCTCCTGCGCACTTTGCTCGTAATATAAGAGACTGGTTCACTGAACACTTCCCAGACAGATGGATTGGTCGTGGCGGTCCCCTTTTGTGGCCTGCGAGATCCCCGATCTCAATCCATTAGATTTTTTTGTTTAGGGTTTCGTTAAAGGTAACGTTTATGCTACAGCTCCTCAAGACGCCGACGAAGTTAGAGCCCGAATTGACGCCGCAGTATTAGAAATCACACCAGAAAGACTTGAGCGAATAGTACAAACGATACCACAAAGATTGCAGCTATGTCTACAAACTGAAGGATTTCAATTCGAACAATTATGTAGGTAATAATTACATTGATTTCTATCAAGAAGATGTACAAAAATTAGTCAATATTATCAAAAAATTTTAAAACTTTGTAATATTTTCGTAATAAATATGTAATCTAAGAAACCAATTTTATTACGTTTGTTTCTTTTTTAAATTTAAAATGTAAGGTTCACATGCCGACGTGTAAAAATGTTCCGAAGATTATAACTAGCACATGCGTGTTCAATGTTGCCAAATGTATGTTTCTTTCCAATTCATTCTGAAGACTAAGGAAGCCTGATACATCGTTTTAGGATTGGAACTTTTAACTCAAAATTTGACCAAGAATGTCGCCACGTGTAGTGGGTCCGCCAATTTATACACACCTTGTATATATATATATATATATATATATATATATATATATATATATATATATATATATATATATATATATATATATATATATATATATATAGAGTAGATTCAATTACTTGGCGATTTAAGGTCTGGTTTTATGCCGTTCCCCATTTTTTTGTCTAACTGTTTAGAGAATGCCAAGGCATGATTTATTATTATTAAACTTGAATGTATCAATGAATAATTTTATCCACGACAACTACAGATATATTGTATGACATTAATATACTGTCATTTATATTTAAAATTTCTTTGAAAAAGACATCATATGCCGAAGCATTGTAAGATTGTTTTAAATATATACATAATGAAGTAAAACCAGGCCTTAAATCGCCAACTAATTGAATCTACCATAACATACTAAGGTAAAGAAATAATATACTATATATATATATATATATATATGTTTATGTTGTACTGATATTTCGGGTGATGAGTCATATCGGTAGTTTGTCTTCAGAAAGATGAGTGTGTCGACGTTTCATTGAACTCACGTTCATCATCTCACATGTCAATTTAGAGCCGCTTTCCAGGTTGAAGGAAGTCGGTGACTATCATCTCGTTTATTCAAATTATGTGGGTTTTTCAGGTGAATTATATTATTGTCATCCTTACTTAGTTGTCGAAATACATATACAGGATTAAAAACTATATTATAATAAACGTTTATTTATAATTAACTTTTATAGATTAAACCACAATAATTTTGAGCTAACGATTTTCATTTAATCTGAGAGAAAAATTTAAAAAGGGCGGTATTCCAAATTCTTATATTGCAGAAGAGCTGTTCGGCGGTATAACTACGCTTTGCACAAAACTTTGCTTCATAGTTGCCATAAATTTTTTATTGGATTTTCGTCCAGCAACTGAATAGCATTTGCTATTTCCCATTTGACGCACATTCTACTGCTATGTTTTGGGTGATTGTCGTCTTGTAATAACCATTCCTCCATGTAACTATCGAATTATTTTCGTGCTGATGTTAGAGTCGTTTTATGTATAAGTTAATCACCTTTCCTGAGCCTAGATTACCAGTAAAACTGTATAAAGGCAAACTAGCAGATGCCAGCCTCTGCGATGCGGAAATGTATAATAAACTATGGTCCACATAATAAAGGCCTGTCCCAGATGAAGTTTTCGTGGTGGCATCGACGAGCTGAGTAAGGCAACTCCTGCAACTCTGGAATAGCTGAAAAATTTAGATTTGTAGTTTTATGACCCTTTTTGTCATAAAAGTGATCTATACACTAATATACATTTTCGATTTCACTTCTCATACGAAATAAATAAACCAGTTACGACTCATAATTATCGAAAACTCTATAAATTTGAACATTTACGCGTATGCACTCTGCATGTTATTCCGCGCCCAAGTAAGACACTTTTTGCAATGGTTTTCTGACAGCAACAGTTTCGCTAATGTACTGCCATATATAATGTTACTGTTGCTTTACTTATTCCGAAACGGTATCAAACTAATTCTCATATGATTCTTTGCCAGTTCTGCTTATCCTTCACGCAGTGTTAATTCAGCCTTTTTAAGAAAGTTAATAATGTCTTGTTTTATTGTGGTTGCATATGATATGTCACAACCTGGGATATCGTCTACTGTATTTGTTCTTTGATATTGATTAATCCATAATCTATTGATCTCCTCGGTCTTTGGTAACTATTTTGCAGCTGTAATCAACTAAAATTTACAACACGCACTAGGCGGGCGATGCCACTACTTGATCATATCCACAATTGTCCCCTTTGCGTTGTCATTAGCAGGCAATCGGCCCCTTTTAATTGTTATACAAAGTATATATACATATTCTAGCGACCCGAAAGTTATTAAAATACACACAATTTTCTTTTCTTGCGTTAGCTTATATAATTTGTCAAATATATAATCTTATGATATTAATACGCCGGTGTACAATCATATCTATGTATATTAATAGACTCAACACGCGTATTAGTTTTAGAAAAAGCATCGGATTGGATTGGCGAACGAAATCTAATACCCAGATTTTGCTATTCTCTGGCCAGTAAAACTGGTTATGTACAATAAATAACCGTCTATTGTTCAGGGATAACTACTTTTTTTTCGATCGAATTTTTTCGATGAGATATGCATAAGTAGGTGGGATTCACTTCATGTTTGACTCTTTTCTTTCTGGCATAATTAATAATTATTTATAAATTTCAATAATTCACGGTAATAATTAATCATCTTATTATATTAACAGCTTAGATATTTATTTCAATTCATTATTCTGCAAAGATTGTTCGTTAATGATAAGAGATCGAAGTGTTTGGGAATTTTATTTATGCATTTAATTTCTCAATTCCTCAATGTTATTTGAAATTATACATTTTGTGGGTGATTATTGTTTCAGAACACGATCTTGTGGAAAACGATGTTATTATTTCAACCGCAAACAATTCATAGCATTAGATTATGTATGACTATTAACAATAAGTGTTTTTTTTCTGGTTTATATTTATTTTTTCTGTCGGTTGCAAAAGTACCAATTACCTTTACCTGACGTCTTTGCGGTCTTGTTGGATAGTATTAATTTTTTTAAGCGAAAGTTTAGTAAATTGTACTGCTTTTTTTAATATAAAAAAGAAATAAAACTATTTAAAAAAATTGAAAATATTTTGAAATATATAAATAGGAATTCGAATAATAATAACCATAATTTAGGCCTTAGCATTCCTCAACAGCTAATCACAAGTTACAAGGGAATTCGCAACCTATAAGTTACCATTACCCCCGCGCCAGGGAAGTGACTTAAAAATGGCTGTCGACATTCATCTCGCATGGGAAGAAAAACCTTCTTAGATACCAAGTGCCGGATTGGATCCTAAGCCCCCGGCAAGTTAAGCCAGTGACTTGCCACTGTATTGTCAACTGCGTAAAGTCATTTATTATCCTGCTGTACTGATGTTCTGATATAGTGATCGATTAAAAAATACAAAAATTAAAAGACGTGTTGATTAAGTTAACAATTCCATTCTTGTTTTTCTCTGTTGCGAACGACGATTAATTTTACTTTGCACAAACCGTCGCTAAAACGATATGAATTACTTACATATGTCACTGTCAAAACATACGAGGAAATATCAGAAATTAACGAAACTGGTGCTGTAGTACAAAAATGAAATATCTATTTAGAAAACTTCAACAACTATCCATCAAAGTACTCTCCATTCCACGCAATACACTTGTCCCATCGTTTTGTACACTTGTCATAAACATATGAGAAATCATTTTTTGAAAATATATTTAGTATACCCATGTCCGCGTAGTTCATTTACACCCTGTATAATACATGTACATTGTGTAATTTTGTTTTAATACAGTCCTGGTTGAGTATCAATATATTCTAGTATTTCTAATTCTAATCGTTCATTTGTATATCCATATCTGCCATTGTGCCCAGATACTAGCCCGTAATTAACTTTACAGTTTTAATAGTTTAGTCGGGTCGCTATATCGTTGAATGAACTATACACGCACACATATCTCAAACGGAAAAAAAAATAAATGGCGACTTTTTGGCAAAATATAGTTATTGAACTCTAATTCGACTCAAATTTTCAACCTCTCAATTCTTTTCTGACTTCAGGAAACAAATCGAAGCCACATGGAGCAAGGTCAGGTGAATAGGGAGGGTGTTGTTATCATAATATCATTAGTATTTAGTTATCACTTTTGGAATCCATTTTGCCATCTTCATGAATATTTTTTTAAGTGGAAATATGATCATTTTGAATCAAGTCATTAGTTTCTGCAATTTTTGAATCAATTCGTGCAGTTGGTGGTCGCTCCCGTCGAGGTTCATCTTCCACTGATTCACTACCGGTCTTTGAATTACTTACGCCACTCAAACACTCTACATCGTGATAAACAATCATCTGGGGACGCAGTATTAATCATTTTAAAAGTTTCAGTTGGAATTTTACCCAACCGAACACAAAATCTTATCGCATCTCGACTCTCATCTCCACTCCAATTTTTTCGATAGGTGCGCCATACACTGACAATTCAGTAATCAATTTGTAATAAACGTCAAAATTCAAAGCCTACTTGGGGATAAGTACATTAGAGATGGGGGTTTCATGTTCTATTCTTTGTGTTATAAAATTCTAGGAAGTAAAAGACGCCAGTCCCGTTATATTTGGATATACCCTCGTATAATAAACTTCCCACACAATTTTAAGGTTGTGAAAGTGTGTCAAAAATTGTCTTCATTATAATTTCTTCACCATATGCTCTTTAATTTGATGTCTTTGAAATTGAATATTATTTATTAAGAAAATGGTTAATGCCGTCGATGTATGATAAATGCTTATTTAGGGTTAAGGTCCACAGGCGAAATATCATCCGAAAGAAGCATATACAAGATGCCCTTGAAATAAGGAAAAGATACTATTATATAGAATATGAATCCAGAAAATTGTGAGTCAAATTACGACTCGATCCCCAAAATTAAAAACCCCTGAAAATAGTATCATGTGCCGCTTACGGATCAGAATGTCTATAAAAAAACCTCGATTGAATTTACACGCAAACATACGCTGCAATGTTTATGTTTATAAAAACTTTAAAAGATAACATTGTTGATCTGGCTGTCGATGCTAGAAAAACACTATGGATTTTGTTTACTTAAGATTTAGTAACCTCAATACGATTACGTACGGATGTATTAGCTGTGAGTCATTTATAAGCTCTTTTTATGTTTAAATGTATACACTATTAGAAAAAAACATTTAGCATACTTCGTCCGTTAAATCTTGGTTAACGTTTTGGTTTATTTTTTAAATCTTCTTTCCATGACCTTGATGGAAAATTACAAGGCGTAGTAATTAGAGGAACCAAATATATAGCATCAGCTACAAGTTATAAATATATATATATATATATATATATATATATATATATATATATATTTATAATAGCAACTAAAAACTTCAAAGGTCACATTCACTCGTAAAAAACATCTTAAAAGGTTTAACAGTTTAACATCAGTTGACAATAACACTTAACAATCACAAGACACGTATAAATTTTTGATCTAAAAGTCACATTTTAAAAACAGACAACTCTAAAATGCAATAATAAATCCACTTTAATGGGCACATACGTGCGTTATTCAAAGCGCGCTAAATTAAATTAAATTTTCAAATTTGTTGAAGTACGAATTGATGTGAATAGAACAATGAATTTGTAACATCTACTAAACTGCTACTTATAAAAGTTGCCAAAATTTTTGTTTAATGCACTTATATTGTAATTTTTGAGTGACATATTTTTAATACAAAAATTTTCTTAAATGTATGTGAAAATGCTTGAAACTTGAACAAGTAATTTCATAATCTTTATTAATTTAATTTCTCTTCTTTTTGTTAATTCACTGTAACTACAGTAAGGAAAGGAATTTTATATAAAAAAATAAATGTAGTCTTGAGTAGATGTACGAGTATTTCAGATGGTTTGATTACTCGTTTGTAAAAAGAATCAATAAGAAACTTGCGAAGGATCTAGAGAATTATTACAATTTAATTGTTTTTTTCCGTAATTTACATAAAACACATGAGTAAGTATTCGTAAAATAAATAATAGTCCACTAGATTATTCTTCTTCTACACCAATATACATTCGTTCATTGGAAGAATGTATATTATATTTAATGTGTATGGGTGAATGCGACAACATACACACTTATTTTTGTTATAGAATCAGGTCCAACGCATATACATGACTTGAAACATGACCTAATAATAATTTTGTAACATGATTTATAAAGAGTGATTCTCTATAGATATATTTTCCATATAATTCACAGTGTAACAAGGTCCAATGAATCTGTCCACTAACCAGTGATAGTCCAACTTCTTGAACACCTTTTTATATGTATTTACTTTGCATCCCTTGATTGTTATAATCTAAGTATTAAACCTATGCTAAATATTCAATATTTAATTTATAAAAGAAGTTCGTTGTTTTTATTATATTCACCAAATTGTATATATTTGCGCACGTGTTAAATAACATTTGATAGAAATTAGCATATACGCGATACAAATATAATTGATGCGTCTATCATGCATTATATTTCAAAAAAGATAGGTGAGCTAAATCAGACGTTCAATTTATATATTTTTTGCAAAATATGAGGTAAAGAAGCTGAATAAATGTTATTAAAGTTATTGGAATGGATCTTATTTTTTATATTGGACTTGATGATTTGAATAGCTAGAATTTTCGAAAAGGTGTTTTGTGATGCTACTCTCATGAAATAAAATATTAAAGTTATCGAAATCAACTGCATAATTGGTAGTGGAATGATGAGTAGGTAGTTAGAGAACACCTTGAGGGATTGCATCTTGCATCGCTGCGATGCAGACTGTTTCTATTCATCGCTCCTTATTTGGTTTGTCTAATGTAGTATATACGACAATTAAATTTCAATAAATAAACAATACTGCTCTTGAACAAAGAAGGAAGTTCATCTTTAAGATATGTAAATAGCGTACTTATTAGGTTGACTATGATGTAAGTGATGTTTATTTTATTTTTAGATAAGGCATCAATTTTATGTGTTAGATTTGGAATGCACTCTGTACTCCAGTATCTACTATATGTACCAATACTATTAACGTTTGTATCCGGGTCATAAGTATTGGATGGATTGGTAGTAACAGGAGCCTGTTTTATGTTTAGGGAAGTGGGTAAATTTTACGAATGGATGGCATGTTTGAGGAAAAAATAATTTTATTGATAATGGCGAGGGGATATGAAGTTTTAAAAACTATTAATCACTCAAAAGATCCTAACGTATGTAGTTCAAGTGAGGTATTTTAAAAAATAGTTTATTGGAACTAGTTTATTTGGAAAATGTCCCGATGGGACAGAAAAAAGGTAAATATACCACTCATGTGTTTAAGTGAGTTATGAATCCTTAACCTAATAAGAGTAATGGACAAGAAGGTGTCAAAAGTTGTGGATTCCAGATCCCAGGAAAAGTCCCAAAGAAATCTTATAAGTGATGCCAAAGAAAAATAAAATATTTGTAGTGAAAGAAATCTGTTATAACTTGGCAACAATTCTGCAACTTTCTTTAAATTTGTCAAAAATTTTACCAAATAAAGGTTAAGCAAGCATATAAATAAAATAAATTGATGTTCTTACAATTAAGGCTGAACACATAGTCAAGCAGAGAGCAAAGCAGTAATGAAAGCGGCGAGCAAAGTAGCGCAACAAACCCGTTAATTCCTCTTGCATAGTGAAGCGTAAAGCATCGGTGCAATAGCACTGTTATAACTTATAAGCGAGCAAAGCGCTTGAGAAAGTTTATTTTCGCCGCTCCAATCGTTCATCGGCTGTCGTACTTTTACCACAAGCAATGAATGTTGAAGAATTAATTAGTAGTATTTTTCGGAAAAAAAAACGCTGTGGGACCAAAAAGATGGACAGCATCACAAACAGTTTACTCTAGATAAACTATGGGATATCGCAGTCGCAGAAATGAAATCAACAAGTACATATAATATGGTGTTCCTTTTTATTTTTATGAAAAAAATATACAATTCATATTCTATTCTGACATAAAACATTTTGAATGTTTCTCTGGTTGGCAGTATTAGCAGGTCTATTATTTTCTCGTGCTGCGTTAACATTTTTCCAATGGTGTGCTAATTGGGCATCATCCATGTTAACTTTTTCCAGATCGAGTATTACGTTATGCAAAATGCATATGCATTTAGTAATTTAATCTGATAATTCTGGAGATGTTTCAATGGGTTTTCAAAGAATACGAAACTTAGCACTAATTATGCCAAATAATAATTCAATGACTCGTCTTGCTCTTGAAAGTCGCATATTAAAATATTCTTTCTTGGCATCTAAACTTCTTCTATTGTATGGTTTCATTAAATAATCTAATAACAGATAGGCTTCACCGCCAACAAATACATAAGGTACAACATCTACAGTAGATGGCAATGCATTATATGAAGGGGCGTTAAGATCTTTGGTTTCCATTAAATGAAGCAGAGACGAAGAGCGGAAAGTAACTCCATCGCTCTGTGTGCCATGTCTACCAACATCAATTGTGATGAATTTATAATTTGCGTCAGCAACAGCTTTAAGTACTAATGAAAAAAGCGTTTATACTTACTTCTTCTTCATCTTCTGTTTTGGGTTGGACGTCAGAACGTTCAGGCACTTCAGCACAGTGCTCTTTGTACTATCCCCTATAGTGTTTATACTTATAATTAGAGCAGACCAATTTCAGTGCGCGCCATTGGAGTGTAATTCGTAATATATTATATTCGTAATATATTAGATAATATGTAACAAGTTAAGACAATGTTTTCTAAGAGACCGGCCTACAGAACACATGGTTGCGGCACCATCGGTCATAAACATTAATACTTGCTCTTTTGAAAGTTTAAATTTTTCCAAAGTATCTAATAGCACCTCTGAAATTTTTTCGGCATTACATTGTTCTAGTCGTCTGGATACTAATAAAATTAAAGACGTTGGTTGATGTGGTTTCATATTACGCGCCATCACATTAACTACAGATTGTTTTTTGCTGTCAGTTGTTTAGTCCACACATAACCACAGTTTTTTAATTTTTCAGTTCGGCTTTGATTTTATTTTCAACCGCAACGCACCGATGGTAAATTCCTTCGTAACGTTGTCGTGCTCGGTAATGTTTGATTCGCGTATTTATTCCAAAATGAAATAAATGAATCATTACTTAACAAGGTAAACGGCAGTGTACACACAATTATAGTTACACATAGTTCATGTATAAACTGTTGTCGATTAATTTTGTTATTATTGTGCTTCGAACTGCTTACGTGTTCTTTACAATGTGTTTTTGACCAACACATTAGATATGTATTCCACACTAAACATTTAATTTTTGAGCTATCGTATATTAAGTCCGGGAAATCCATAATAAACTTATTCACTTCGGCTGACAACGGTCGTTTTCTCGATTTATGTGTCGACGACATTTTATTACGTATGCTTACACTTACATGCAGTCTAAGCAAGTACCAAACACCTACTGAATGCTTTTTATTAGTTCTGATGCAATACAATCATCCTCACATTGGCTCACATGGCGCGCACGGAAATTGGTCTGCTCTAGTTATAATACATAGTTACAGAGTGAGGAGGGCGTTTCAATCGAATATGTTTGACGTCTATTGGGCCTACGCAATTAGGAAAGTTCCATTTTTTCAGCATGTCTTCTGTCGCAAGCTTCTTGTGCATTGGTTGTAATACTTCCCAAATAGCTTCTACTGTTTGTCGTACAATTAATGATACTGTCGTCGCTCCCATTCGAAAAGTGAAATTGATATTTTAAAGAATGATCCTGTAACCAAATACTTAAAACAAAATATAAAGTATAAATATCATATTTAGTATGTTGTTGTTTTCAGGACAGATTATGAGAGCAAAGTGGAAAACTCTGCGAGACTCTTTTCGGAAAGAGTTGAAAAAAATGCCTAAAAAACAATATGGATATGATGCATCTGAATGTGATTGGAAGTCATTGTGGCAATATTTTGATAGCCTATATTTTCCGACAAATATCAAAAATTGCCGACAAAAAGTTTACACCCCGAAATTTAACCAATTTTTTATCAGCCTCGGTCGAATCTGCTCTAAAATATAATCAAAACTTGTAATATTCATGCTAAAATATGCAAGAAACTTTTCTGGATATTTACGTAGTTGCTGGTACAGATAATGAAATTCACGATGTATATGTCTCATTTTATTTATTCTATGAACATTACAACGTCTAGTTTTTATAGTATTTTTTAGAAAATACAAAGTTTTCAGTAAAGAATCTTCAGTACGTAATAATAAATCCATGTTATTTATTGAAATACTGTTCGATTATGAACCCGTCAGTATGTGTTATCAACGCCAGGCTCCTTCACTGCTTTGGTCGCCGCTTTCATCGCTGCTTAGCTCTCTGCTTCACTATGTGTTTAGCCTCAGTTACCTGATTCACCTCTGAATTTGTTTTTAGTACCTTATTTAGAAAACCTAATATTCCAGAATTCTATAAAGAATTCGCAAGAACGACGGTATGCAATTGAAAAGGCAATTTTAAATGCGTAATTTATCACGTCCAACATTTTGAGCATTTTCCTTGAATAATTTTATTTGTACAGTTGTGGCCAATAAAAAATGGGACAACACTTATTACAGATTTTTTACTAATTGTCGCTGCTTGATTGCGTTTTATTATTATGTCATATTGCAACATTGGATTCTTGACATTTGTCAAACAATTCCAAATTAGATATAATACGTCAAAGTAATTACGCCGCATATAAATGCAGTGACACAAGGTAGAATAATTGCGAAAATAGAAGATGGGTGGTCAATGAGGCAAACTGCAGTATATTACAACATGAATAACAACTCAGCTTCAAAAATTCTAAAAGAATGGTAAAACAATTGAATAATTAATAGGAATCCAAGCTCAGGATCTCCTAGAAAGTCAACACGTGGAACGGGACGCTGCTTTTATTAATAATTTAATAGCAAATCTAATTTAAGCCGTAGTTGAGGCTGTTCCAGCAACACATTTTCCAGCATCATGTCGTACGGGTAGTCGCAGAGTAGCACAATTTGATCTAAAATGCCACGCAGCAGTAAGGAAAATATTATCAAGCAACAGACATAAAGAATCAGGAATGGGGTTTGCCTTAGAAAGCATAGCTCATAACGAACAATTTTGGACTCGTGAAATTTTTAGTTATGAAAAGGTTTTCCAATCTTGAAATAGTAGCAATATTCGCGTCTATCGTCCTCCGGCTGCGCGGTTTGACGAAAGTTATATAAATTTTACAAATAGAAGCATTCGTTTTTCTGTAAATATCTGAACGTGGACATCGATGCTAGAACCTAGAATTCTATTGAATATTGGCGAAAGATTTAATAGTGAGTCAGATATAAGAATTTTCTTCTGTTGAGAGCTTTTTCCCCTAACAATGATTTTATTTTCCAACAAGATAACTCTTGTGTATTCACCTAATGGTTTCGGGCACATAATATTAATGTTCTTAACTGATGTAACGTGTGTTCATTTGAAAAGTCAATCTAGGTTACTTTGAAATTTTGATAGAATAAAACGCATATATATTAGTATGTGTTTGTTGTTCCGTAAACGTAAATCCAAATGACTCAATCACATTTGTTATTTATTTGTATGTATGAAACTGTCAAAATATAGAAGAAAACTTTTGGGCGTTGTTAGTTAAACAAATTCGAAATACAAATGCAAGACAAAGAAACGTTGAAAGTTTGTTGAAAGTTATAAATAATACTTGAGAAGAAATAACTAAAGAATGTTCTTCCACATTATATGGATGGATGCTTGGAAGATTAAGAGAACTCACAGAGCATATTGGCGAGGTTACTAAATATTAATTGTTTTTTTTTTAATTGCAAATTAAATAATGTTATATAGAAGGGTTTATTATTTAATTATTATTAATAATATTATTTACTTTAGTGTTATTATTATTATTTAAATATGCGATTAACAACAACAACTGTTCCATCTTTTTTGGTCTCGACTGTATATAATTGTATTATTTGTAATATAGGTTCGTAAAATTTGTTTCAACTATTATTTTGTATATACCTCGCTCTTGATATTGGTTAATATTGATTTACTAGTAATTCTTACCAGGTGTAATCTATTTATCTATATATATATATATATATATATATATATAGATATATATATATATATATATATATATATATATAAATATAATAACTTCGTGACCTTGGTATGATATGGTAAACCTAATCAGTAGGCGATTAAAGGTCTGTATATTACTTCAAAATATATGTATTTAAAAAACTCTACATGTTTCGGCTGTATACGCCTTTATCAAGAGAATTCTCTTGATAAAGGCGTATATACAGTCAGCATGATAAGCAAATGTATATGATATTTAAATGTAATTGATATTTAAATAACTTAAGATATAAAATTATATAACAAAAAAAATATATATATATATATTATGATGGTAAATTGCAGATCGTTACACAATTAAGTTATAGTATATACTGCTTAAATTTTTTATATAATTTCTGTTGTTAATTGAATTTTTTTCCTGTTTAATACTAATCATTTCTTTAATTTGTCTTTTCATTGTGTGTTGTTCTTTATCAATTATCTCTGTGCTTTCAAAATCGAAATGGTGATCGCGTTGTAGTTTGTGTGTAGATAAAGCAGTTTTGTCTGTTTTAGAGTATTTAAGGGCTTGTATTCTTTTGTATAAATATTGTTTCGTTTGGCCTATGTAGTAACTATCGCAATCGCGACATGGTATTTTATATATGACATGTGTTTCTCGATTTTTTTCTATTTTTGGTTTAAGTTCTGAAAATAAATGTTTATTAGTATTACTAAGTTTATATGTTGTATCAGAATAATTGAAACATACGTGAGTAGGTAAACCCTACCAGTTTTGTATAATACAAAGGTATTTTTAATAATATAAAATATTATTAAAAATACCTTTGTATTATATGTTGTAGCTATATCATATTTTTTTAAAGTGTATTTAATTTTTTCTGATAATTGTGGAACATATGGAATCGTTATATATGTTGTTTCATTGTTTAAATTGTTATTGGTGTCTGCAGTGTTGTATATTTGGTGGATTCTTTTTTTAATTGTTTGGTGGTGGATAGTTGTTATCTGTTAAGATCGTTTTAATTTTCTTGATGTTATCTTTTCTTTATTGAGTATGTGATAGTTTTACTGCTCTATCAGTCAGATTATTTATAATCATTTTATTGAATACTGAGGTGCATTTGAGTGGTAATTCATATATCGAAAAGAAGCTGTGGGTTTATTATGCCAATTTGTATAAATAGTACCCTGTCTATCATAGCTTAAAGAAATATCAATTTTGATCAATCAATCAATCAATTTTATTTGATATTTGTAAATATTTCAAATAAAAGTCGAAAAACTCCAAGAATTTATCAATTGATATATTTAATGAATGGCTAAGAAATTATCTAACACTTCCATGGCCTTTAAAGAATTCATAATATTTGAAATTGCTAATTTTGACAATGAAAATGATGAGCAAATTCTTAGTTATTGGTATGTACAATTTTCGTCACATAAAAATGCACTTTTCGAATTTTTTCAATATTTACAGAATACTTATGCAAATACATATAAAAAATAAGCGTTTTGTTCTTATTTCGTAATTTACTTATTTCCGTGACATAGTTTCTGGTGAAAGATTTTTGGAAAGTGTTAGTTACATCAGAATTTCTAGAAAAAATAATTTCTGTATTTTATATTTATATATGCATGTTAATCAATATTCAGATTTGATTTTAAAGATTTGCAAATTTAAAAGATTTTAACATTATTTACGATAACATTTTAAAATAGAGAACCTTATGACATACAAACTCTATATATTTAACGTAATACTTGCCATAATATTGTGGGTAAATAATTACGGTATAAGTAGATTCCAAAGGGAAAGTAAATTTTATAATTTTCCTGACACACTAAAGATTTAAACGCATCAATGAGGTAAGTGTTGCGCAACACGGCAACTTTCTGTCTCGTTAGATATTTTTTGTATTCTACACACTAATGAGTTTATTGTTTAGCCAATTAAATAAAATAGGAAATATTTTCTACGGGTAGTCATTCTTTTCGCTCTTTGATTAGTGTGGGACTTGTACGGGTAATATTTCGATTATTAATTCTGGTTTCTTTTATTTTATCCTCTGGACATATAAATCAT
The DNA here is from genome assembly GCA_935421215.2 of Melolontha melolontha. NCBI lineage: Eukaryota > Metazoa > Arthropoda > Insecta > Coleoptera > Scarabaeidae > Melolontha > Melolontha melolontha. Next base: position 206,853,065 of record OW285235.1, read on the forward strand.
GTCAGCAGTGAAAGTAGAGTTGGTTGTCAAAATAATTCCGAATCATATTCACTAATAGTTAGAATCCTGCTGTTTTAATAATATTGCTTTTAATTTATCTAAGAATAGATATTATCTACTCTTTGAATCACGCTGCTTGTAATATATATCAAATATGATACCTTTTTATTGACAGTACCTACTTTCATTTAATTTTTGTATAGTAGATTGTGTTCTGGGTCAGTAAGTTTTAATATTTTTTCTGCAAATTAGCAAAAAAACTAAACTGTTTCTTTAATAGAGAATTCCTGTTTCGGAAAATAATGTAAAATTGATTTATTCGCATCCAGTTCATTTACGTTAGTGCAGATATATGTATATGTATATACAAAAAGATTTAAGTAAAACCCGCGGCGTTAACCATAGACGAAACTTTCACTACGGAAGTTTGTTGATTTGTTGAAGTGTGACATATTGTTGGAGTTTATTTTAAATGTTTAAAAACTCATAGCAAATGATTTTTGATATTCGCACACTTGTTTGTTGTCTGTATACACTTAAATTATGAAAGTTTTCGTATTAAAACGGTGTTATACAAATATCTGAGAGAACTGCAACGTAAGATTTTATTTGTATTCACATACATTCTGTCCTATGCCAGTTAAAGCGATAAGAACGAAGATTTAATTTTCATTCTCAATTTCTTGTGAGTATACTTTAAATTTGAATTGGAATTTAATTAATTTAAGGTTAAATAAGTCTGTTTTATGTTAATCAAAGTGTATTTTGTGATAGTAAAACCTAAATCTACAATTTAGAAACCAAATTTCTTGAATATTTCTCTAAAGAATGTCGTTGGAAGTGCGCTTTGATTTTCCAAAAAACCCATTGTTTTAATAATTTTCTATCTTGTGCCATGGGAATTCTCATGTTATATACGATTTTCACGATAACAGTGCATACACGTTACTGATGCGTTTGCGCAATGTTGTAAAATTTATACGAGATTCATGATGTGAAGGTTATGCTGCCTCATGCATTTGTGAAAATTGGCTGATAAAATTATAGTAAAACATTATACAAGCTGTACGGTATCGTTATGTTCAAATTTTAGGAGTGTAAAGTAGACTTCATTTCAAGTAACAAAAACGCAAAACCTGTATATCCATTTTTATTTGTTTCAAAGTTACAGATCTATGAATATGATTGTCAGATCATGAAAAAAAATGTAATCTTAAAGTCAATAAAAACTGATTTTATTTAAAAAAGTTCAATTAATAATATTTTCGAAATATCCACCTCCTTGTTGAATGCAGGCTTGTGCCCGTAAGCCAGCAGGAGAAGTACTTATCCGAATTTCATACTTGTTTTGTCGGAGTTGTTCGGCAGCCAGATGAATATGATCCAACAACTATTCTCTTTTGTTCGAAACTTGCGCGTAGACTAAATTTTTCATGTGCCCCCTTAAATAAAAGTCAAGGGGATTAAGATCGGGTTATCTGGGTAGCCATGCAACAGGACCACCTCGACCAATCCATCTTGGATAATTGACGTTAACCCAATTTCGGACAGCAATTCCGAAATGTGGTGGTGCCCTATCCAGGTGAAACCACATGTCTCGTCGAACATTCAGTTGGACATCCTCTAAAAGACTTGGCAGTTCGGCAATAAGAAATTGAAGATAATTGTCCGCATTTAACCACCCAGGAAGAACGACAGGACCTATCAACAAGTCATCGATTAGGGCCGCCCAAACGTTAATAGAAAATTCATGTTGAAATTTAGATGGGCGTATAGCTTTGTGATTTTTTGATGACCACCTGTGCAGGTTTCTCAGATTTGTAACACCATTTCGTGAACGTAGATTCATCTGTCCAGAGGACTGTTCTGCAGAAATTAAAATGAAGCCGTGACTGTCTTAATATCCAGATAGAATAAACTAGACGAGCATAGTGGTCTGCCTCAAGCAAACCGTGTCCCCTGCAATAGTGATATGGATATAAGCCCTCACGTTTTAAAATTCTTCAAACTGTCGTTCGTGGCACTCCTAGTTGTTTAGCGATTCGACGTACACTGAGAGTTGGATTCCTTGTAACAATAGCTACTGCTTCTTCCTGTAAGTCTGCTGGCAAATTTACTCCTCGGTCGAAAAGATAATCACGCAGTCCGCATTCCTGAAATTGTCTGTGTACTTCCAGAAACGTTCTGTAATAAGGAATGCGCCTATCGGGAAACCGATGTCGGTATTCAATAACTACTTGACGTGCACAGCCATTACAGTAGCCATACACAAAATGCATGTCCTCATACTCTGGAGAAGAAAATCGGTAAAGCATTTTGAATAAAGAAAACGTGTCCACTCACTAATAAGCTGTTGTATGAACTGAAACGTAATGTAATCCTTTATTAAAAAATGCAACGTTAACAGTCATCTGAACATTTGCTGATTGTATGATATTCATGGTTCAGCACTTACGAAATAAGTAAGAACCTTCTTTATCATAAATCAATTTCCAGTACTCCAGTACATTTTATTATGCGACGTTAACGATCACAGGCCTGTTATTGAATCGTATAACTTTTTTTTAAATAAAATCAGTTTGTATTGACTTTGGGATTACATTTTGTCATGATCTGACAATCACATTCATAGATCTGTAACTTTGAAACAAATAAAAATGGATATACAAGTTTTGCGTTTTTGTTACTTGAAATGAAGTCTACTTTACAGTCGTAAAATTTGAACATAACGATACGGGACACTTGTATATAGTATTAAAAGATTTAACTAATATTTTACTTAAGGTAAATTAAATGATCCTTAATTTAAATATATTAATGTAGCTAAAAATCATTTTGACTTTATTCTATTATTTGTTTATAAATTCTAATCAAATTTTTGTTTCGCATGACAAAATAAAATTCAAAATGGAAAATATTTCTTTAATTAATATAGATTATATAGTGATAAATAAAAAGTGGGAAATGTAAAATATAAAAATAAACTACCCAAGCTAAAAATAAATATAATTCAATAAAAATTTACTACAAAGATATTATTAATCTGAAGCAATGCTGCCTTCTTCCGTATCACTGTCTGCACTAACATGGATAATAAATTCCCCAAGATTTTCACGATCTATATCAACTGCCCTATCCCACCATTTCTGTATCTCTTCTTCAGTATGTTTTATTGTGTTTTTCCAAATTTTCGGTGTAATTGTTTTCAAAGCGTCTTGCCATATTAACTTTGAATTTTCTAAGAAGCAACCCGTTTCCCAACGCGTCGTGTATAATAATTTTTTGTGGTACCCTATATGTGTTCTATAGGGTTAAAAACGCAATGATGTGGTGGTAAGCGAATAATCTTGTGACTATATCGTTGTGCCATGTGGTCAACTTCATAGATAGGTGCGTTTTTATTTCTACAATCAAATAGAAACTATAAATATTAGAAAGAATACTTGGCTTCAATGTACTTACTTATCAACCAAATCAAGTAACTGTATTTTTAATAAATTATTATCAAAGGAAATATCATTTTTGGTCAACCATTGCTGGATACCTGCCTTAATGCATGCTGCCGTAGGTGCTTTATTCATATTAGTGCTATGATAACTCGCATTATCCATAATAATAACAGATGGTGTTTCCAAATGGCATAGCAGTTGGTGCTCAAACCAGAGCTGTTAGTTAGATCGATTCATATCTCTATGATAATCACCATTGCTAGTTGCTGATGGAAATACAAGTTCTGCACCATCAGTATTACCAGCAAGTAATACCATGAGTCTAAAAAATAATGCCAAATAAGATAAAGATGAGTACAGAATTTACTTCCTGCCTTTTTCCACCAACTTTAGTTGTACGAACATTTCTGAGATCATTATTTTGCCAAGAACGGGTGATAGTACCAATTCGAAAGATCCAAGTTAAACGCATATATTCAGATAAAAAGTTTACATGGTTTAGTGCAATGTGTGGTAACTCAATCAATGCCTTTCTGTGCTCATCTTTCTTATACTGGAAGCCAATGTTTCCCAGTATTTTCCAAAGTGATGTTTGACTACGCATAAAAATAGCTCTTTCACGTAATACAGAACGTACAGATTTTAACATAATATGTACGTAATACTGTACGCAATTCACGAAATCTCTTGGTAGCATATGATGAGCTTTCTATAGATGATAGAGAAAAAGCCCATTGAAATGTAAAATTCGCCATACCTAGATTTGACAAACACCGGTCATGGTAGATATCCTGCGTATACCTGTGGGATCTTGTTCAACTTCATTTAGGACAACATTAGCTTGCTGATGAAAATTAAACTCTTGTGCCACTGCACCACGAACATAGTCAATGTTTTGATTAGCGCACACACTTCGCGAATATTTACAGTCGAACCAGTTTCGTTAACCTTCTGTATCCAGGACTTGATTAGGTTGATACTAGGTGCTTCATTGACAATGTGAAGATCATAACGAGCACAAAATCAAAGCCGGATTGCGTTTAATTCATGAAAACTACGAGGAAAAAATGCACGTTGATCAGCATCAAACCATTTCATTGTGCCATATTGCTGTGAAATCGCTCACTGAAAGAAATTAATTAAAGTAAATGATGTATTAATTAATCAAACGAAGCATGAATAGCATAAACAAATTAAAACAAAATCAATTCAGGTCGTGTTTTGAAATGTATCTGGTATATAACATGACAATTTTGCATTAAGTACAATATGTAAATAGTTTAAAGGTCATAGTGAATTTCGACAATAGTGATTTACGTACCAAGACTGTATAAAACGCATACGAAAATAAGTTTTCCTCTATGTAATAGTCACATTATTAGTAATATTTATCTCAGATTTGTCGATATTGTATGAAATATGTTATTGCTATGTAGAAATTTGTAACGTCAAATGCATTTAGAAATAAGAGTAAATCCATAAGAACATCTGGTATTAACAACAGAATTAGTGTAATCTGAAAAACAATAAAATGCCTATAACAAATGCGAACCAGAGTTAGAAATATTTAGAATAACAATTGAAAATTCTTACGTTAAGAATGTAAAAGGTAAAAATGCATCAGAATGTGCATGCCTACTACGCTAAATACATATAATGTGAAAGGATCAAAAATAGTCCTGAAACAAACAAGGAAGAAGCATGGGAAAACAAAGGAAACAAATATACTGGAAGAAAACACGGTGAGATCTTTTCAAATTGAGACATGCAGAACTCTGTCAGGACATAACAATTTTGTAGAAATATAGGGAAATAAATTTAATCTTGTAGTAAAAATGTAAAACACAGAAGTTATCACAAATGAGAATTTATTTAAAGAAAGTAACTTCAGACAAAGAAGAAAAAACAAATTACTTATAATAGGTGAATTGATACAAAGGTTTAAACAGAAAAAAAATACGACAAAATTAAAATTTGGTGATAAATACGAAAAGTGGAAGAACATGTTCTGAGAATCAGAAATGAAGGAGTATAAAAGGGTTACAAAGGGCGAAGACGATATTTGAAAGGGATTAATTCATTGACCATTCATTCTTCATTCAACATTTGTCATACATTTAGATTTTAACAACCACTTTCTTGAGATTAATAAGTGTCCATAAACAATTTATTAGATGGAGATTATGGGAGTATTTTAAAATATTACTATACTTTTAAAATGCATGTAAAAAAATCTTCTTAATCAATCAATAAATAATAAATCAATCCTCTTGTTTTTCGTCGTCGACTCCCATAAGAAATTTTGTAATAGCAAAAATCAAATATTCTAAGAAAATTGTACACTGGATTTGAAAATTATATAAAAGATAAAATAATTATAACATCCACTCACGTAATCTCAATTACAAATTTAGAATATGATGTTCTCAAAAGACAAAAATAACAAAGTTTACAGTAATTTGTTCACAAATAAAAGAAAACAGTTGGTTTTAGAAATCTAGAATCCCCGCGAAAATAAGTTAAAATAAATTTATTAATAAGCGAAACACAAAAATGGACTAAATATAACATACAATATTAATCGGTATCATGATTTTAAAAACCAATTATGATCTTACATCAAAAATTCTAAATTCTAACTATAAAGTAATATTTCTCTAATCTGAATATTCCAGATATAACATTCTTGGAACCGATATCTTATTTGAAGAAAAATTAATTAAGGAAGTAGGTTGACTCACATTATTATATATATATATATATAATAACTTCGTGACCTTGGTATGATATGGTAAACCTAATCAGTAGGCGATTAAAGGTCTGTATATTACTTCAAAATATATGTATTTAAAAAACTCTACATGTTTCTGTTGAATAAACTATCTCTTAAATAAATTCAACAGTTTTCACAACAAATTAAAATTCACTATTGAAGAAGAATTTAATAACAGTATTAATTTTCTTGATATTTCTTTGAGCTATGATAGACAGGGTACTATTTATACAAATTGGTATAATAAACCCACAGCTTCTTTTCGATATATGAATTACCACTCAAATGCTCCTACAGTATTCAATAAAATGATTATAAATAATCTGACTGATAGGGCAGTAAAACTATCACATACTAAGTACAGAAAAGATAACATCAAAAAAATTAAAACAATCCTAACTGATAATAATTATCCACCACAACTTATAGACCAAACTATTAAAAAAAGAGTACACCAAATATACAACACTGCAGACACCAATAAAAATTTGAACAATGACACAACATATATCACAATTCCATATGTTCCACAACTATCGGAAAAAATTAAACACACTTTAAAAAAATATGATATAGCTACAACATATAAACTTAGTAATACTAATAAACATTTATTTTCAAAACTTAAACCTAAAATAGAAAAAAATCGAGAAACACATGTCGTATATAAAATACCATGTCGCGATTGCGATAGTTACTACATAGGCCAAACGAAACAATATTTATACAAAAGAATACAAGCCCACAAATACTCTAGAACAGACAAAACTGCATTGTCTACACACAAACTACAACGCGATCACCATTTCGATTTTGAAAACACACAGATAATTGATAAAGAACAACACACAGTGAAAAGACAAATTAAAGAAATGATCAGTATTAAACAGGAAAAAAATTCAATTAACAACAGAAATGATATAAAAAATCTAAGCAGTATATACTATAATTTAATTTTGTAACGATCTACAATTTACCATCATATTATATATTTTTTTTTTTTTTTTTGTTATATACCTTATGTTATTTAAATATCATTTAAATATCATATACTTTTGCTTATCATGATGACTGTTCCGTGTTTTGATTCCTGTCTAGTTGTCCGAGCAGGTTTTCGTGGTTTTCCTTCTCGTTTTGAGCGAATGCCGACAACTTTGTATCTTAAGTCGCTCCACGGGCGCATAAGTAATAATAACTCATGTCTTGCTTTTCCCTGCCTATCCCTGTTTTCTGTTTTTTGCTGATGTGGTCCTCTACTGGGTTGCAGCCTAGCATATGCGCTACAAAACTCTAGGGGGGTCTGCCCGTTGGGCAGTCAGGTGCCGTTCCGCCTTTCCAGCAAGAGTGAGGAACCATGCTACGCGGCGCTATCTCGTCGCCGCGCAATGCACACACCACTAGGACCGGTCCTGGGCGACAACCTGGCTAGGCTGCCGTTAACAGCACACACACGTTCGACGTGTGTGCTATGCCCCCGCTTCGGCGGAAAACGTTAAGATGGCATAAGTGTGACCATCGTCGACCGAGGTAGCCACTAAGAGTGTTCCCTTAGTTGCGATGAGCAACCCCGTACAGGGTGCGCTTCGCCTGTCTGCGCCTTGCCTCGTTGGGGCGGGGGTCAGACCGTAGAAGTACTGCACGGAATTGTAAAGAAGTTGTCGGGAAAGGGTTGGCTGCCCTACGCAACGGCTGGTTATCCGACCTCTCTAAATTCATGCGACCGATCACTAAACACACGCACGAACGCACCGACATACAAAACCCTACACTTACGCTCTCACACAAAACCACACACCCATAGAGAGACGCAAGCTGCCAGCAGCAACCAACACACAAGTTCATACCCAGAAGGAGACACAAATTGCTAGCAGCGAACAACACATATTTTCACACCTTGTTATCTATTTTTTGGAATACTAAGGCATGATTTATTATTATTACTAGAATGTATCTTTGAATAATTTAAACCATAGCAACTTAATTACTTGACATTTATATCCTGTCATTCATATTTTGTATTCTCTTGAAAAAGGCGTATACAGCCGAAACATGTAGAGTTTTTTAAATACATATATTTTGAAGTAATATACAGACCTTTAATCGCCTACTGATTAGGTTTACTATATATATATATATAATAACTTCGTGACCTTGGTATGATATGGTAAACCTAATCAGTAGGCGATTAAAGGTCTGTATATTACTTCAAAATATATGTATTTAAAAAACTCTACATGTTTCGGCGGTACGCCTTTATACACTTGATAAAGGCGTATCGCCGAAACATGTAGAGTTTTTTAAATACATATATTTTGAAGTAATACCTTTAATCGCCTACTGATTAGGTTTACTATATATATATATATATATATATATATATATATATATATATATATATATGTGTGGGAGGGATTGTTGGGGAATCCATCAAAATTAAAATCTAATATTTTCTAAGTCAGTTCTTCATTTTTTCATCCAATATTTCGCATATAAATTCTATGCAACAGGGTCACTTTAGAATAGAAGAACAAGTCAACGCTAAATGAAATTATACAAAAAGGCAAGCAAAAAATACTTACAAATGTGAACTTTTCTTTATACAAGGAGAATTTACCAATTTATCCATACATAACACCTACAATACATCACAAATATGTGATGAAAAAATTGATGTTGATAAAAATTAGAACCACCTTGATCAATTGTGATGTTACAGTTTAAAATGAAGGACAACATACTTAAAAAAACACGTTTAATAGAGCAAAGAAGGAAAATCTCGTTATAACAATCACATGTTGTCGACTACATCGTTGAACATAAAATGTTGAAGACTGACAGTTCTAAGTGATACCAGGCGGCAACTGTATTAAAATTCAGGCATGTAACATCAATTGTAAAAATTACTACCTATGTTAAAGTTATCTAATTTACATACACTGGTGTGCGAAAGTTCAGTGTCCATGCCCAAAAATGCAATGCCTCACAACAACTTCCACTTTGAGAATGAGTTACATAAAATTTCGAATAAAACAAAGGAATGAAATGGACAAACGTGTTTAATGACCATATATTAGCTGGTATTATGTGTGGTTTAGTGCTTTGAATATATGTTATTTTCAATGGTTAGCAAATAAACATAGATTGCACTTAAGTTGTTTGTATCAGATCTGAAATTTATCGCGTTTGTGTTGTTATTAGTTTCTACCATTTCCAAAAACTCTCTACACTTTAAATTTCTCCTTGTATAAAGAAAAATTCACATTTGTAAGTATTTGTTGCTTGCCTTTTTGTATAATTTCACTAAGAATTGATTTGTTTTTCTATTCTAAAGTAACCCTGATGAAACATAGAATTTATATGCGAAATATTGGATGAAAAAATAAAGAACTGATTTTAATTTTGCTAGATTCCCCAACAATCTCTCTCACATTTGTTTACAGCAAAGACGCCTGTCTAATTATATATTTATATATAATATATATGTATAGTGTGGAGATACACGTGATGTTCTGTAGGAACTTGGCTTCACTTAAACAGACGTCGAATAACACACTCAATTTAGATACAAAAGTATCAGTAGAAGCAAGATATCCATTTTTGAAAGAGTAAGATAGACTAACTTTACGTTCGGAGGGAATATATCCCCTTGGTTAAGTGAAACACTTGAGCGTGATTTGTGAAAGATTCTATAGAGTCCAAAACAAAGATTTCAAAAATATGTGTGTTTTCAATAAAGAATTTATGAAAACTCTGTGATAATAATTAAGTTTTAGTTTAAGAAATGAAATATTTTAAGATGCAAATAAATGATTCGTGAAAATACAAAGATACAATAAAATAATTTTAACAATTTACATCTTGTTGTATTATTTCTTTACATTCACATTGGATGCTAGGCTTAGTTAAGTAGAACCCGAAAGATATAGTCCTGAAATATACAAACAATATGCAGAGTCTAAAGAAGTATATGCTTGAGTAACTGCCCACACACAATCATTTACTTGATTTATATTCAACAAGCAAAACTCAGCAATATGTCAATTTTAACTTTAAATTTCCAACGTTTGCTTTATTTATTCAATGCAAGAAATCAGCCAATTATACCTCAACAGACTTTAATGCTATTAGATGAAACAAAAGTGCAAAACTCACTGTAATATCTAATAACTATCTAATGTTTCTGCGTTTTTCTTTACATTGGAGTATTTTTTAATTTATTTCTAAGACCATATTCTAGTTATAGGGCATTTGATTTGAAGGAAAATCTGTTCAAAAGTTTTCGGTATCTTAAGTTAAATATAAAAATACTTTCTTTATTATTTAGGCAAAATACGTACGTGTAACTAAACGTGCGAGATTACTTTCGTTGCACAAACATACGGCGCACGCCGTTGTAGAAAAGTTATGTCCCACTGAACCAGTCTGCAGTGAAAACGAAAGTTGATTACATAGGTAGTCAAACAAAGACAGTTGTCGATATGTTCTTCCTATATGACGAACTACAATTATGCTCGCTGGAAATTGGCACAACATAGATTTTATATTAGAACAATGAGCTCTAGTGTGAAGATACCGCATAAGGATATTTTATGTAATGGGATAATCTATACTTGCATATATGTATATATACAATATACATGTATATACATAATTTTATTTTAGAAGATCTATTTAAAAGGAAGTAGTAAATTGTATAGAGTTCGTGATACTTTCGAGACGGAGAATAATTAGTGTTTTCCTGAAGCAAATATTTAAATTTAATTTTCTTCCAAAACTTTTCCTTATTTCACAATGTATTCTTGCTCTTCAGTATTTTTTCAATACTATTGTCTCATGTTTGATTTGATCTTCATCTCGTTCTTGATTCCTGCACTTTTTTTGGCATTCTTACATCCTTTACTGTATGTAGGACACTAGTAAAGGATGTAAGAATACCAAAAGATGTACGAGAATCAAGGAACAGATTAAGATGGAATCAAACATAGGACGGACAATTGGTAGGCAGTCAATTACGTTCTCCCAATGTATTCCTGTGTCGACAATCTGTATTGAACTACCATACTAATAGAAAACATTGACTATAGTTTCGTAATTACTATTGTTAAATCTATTTCTCGGGCAGTGACGCCAGATGAGTTTATTTCAAAATACCTAAATCGACTTATGAAAATCCCTAGAATTCCCTAGAATTTTTTAATAATAACTTTTCCCTAGTTATTCCCCGAGTAAGACAAAGACAAAAATACGATTTTTTTAGAAATATTTATTAAACAATAAAAAATATAAAAACGAATAGCTATAATGTTTACATTAGGTATATATATTTTTAAATTAAAACCGTTGAGCGACATATATAAAGCAAAACTATCAACGCATCAGTTCCAGCTTGTAATTTAGTCAAGAATATTTCTTGAATGTAAACAAGATATCTCCAGCTATCCCCATTTTAGTTCAACATTGCAAGCCTGACACAAAATAATTTCTTTTGTGGATGCTATATTAGACATGCTTTAAAGTTACATCAAAATTCCCTAGACAATTACAAAAATTCCCCTTTCCCTATTTAATAGAATATCCCTAGAACTAGGGAATAATTCCCTAACCTGGCATCACAGTTCTCGGGAAATTATATTAGCATAAAATAAATAATAAAATTTAAAGAAATATGTACAAGTAATTTATTAACTTTTTATTTATTAAATTATTTATTTATTGAATCAACTCAGTATGTCTTTTTTAGAAAGAACGAATTTTTATATTTGTAGTAAATTGGAAGGTCACGGGAAAGAATTTCTGGAATGTGCCCGCGTTCAAAATCACAACTCTTAAAGTTTCAATCGCATGAATAAACAATTTCTTAATTTTATTATTTCACCTCCCAGTCAAAGTTCAGTAAGATAACTAAAAAAATATTGTCCTTGGACCAATCCTTTACAATATTTATACCAATAACCAACCGATAGACGCACGGACAAGACACTTTATATATGCTAACGATACTGCTGTAGCAGTTCAGGGTACATCTTTTGTTGGGTTGGAGGCACAGCTGGCGCGGGCTCTGGGTGACTTGGAAACTTACTAAAAAGCTAACAATCTTAAAAACAATCTCACAAAAATTCAGGTGTGTGGTTTCCATGTCAGTAACAAAGAGGCAAGGAAGAAACTGAGAGTTTCATGTCAGGATGAGGAGCTGCACCGAAACATTGTCAAGAGGTCAAGGTGAAGGTACACGCTGGAAATAATATAATCCGCAAACTCACAAGTACTAAGTGGGGAGCACAACTACATGTCTTACGATGATCAGCTCTGTCTTCGTGCTTCTCAGCCGCCGAGTTTGCCGCACCAATGTGGTTTAATTCGGCACACATCAAACATGTCGATGCGGCATTGTATGAGAGTGTCCGCATTGTTATAGGCTGCCTAAAACCAACTCCAACTGAGGCTATTTACCCTCTAATTGGTATCTTACCATCTCCAATCAGAAGACGTGTTGCCGCGGAATGTGAAAGGAAGAAGCAAGAAAGCGCCCGCAGACATCCATTCTCCAATCACGAAATCCAATCGAGCCGACTTAAACCTCGGAAAGCTTTTATGCTTTCCACCATCGCGGTGAGAAAAACTGCTGAAACGCGCCGAACAGCATGATAGCTTGAGTCTGGTGTTTGCGTTCTGAACCAGAGAAGAATCTAGCTGCTAGGCACTCGTTTCCATTTCTCTTGCGGAGAACTCTCAATAGACTAAAAACAGGCGTTTCATGCTGTAACAGCAACCTGAAGACATGAGACTGCAGAGATGATGATTCTTGCGAATCCGGGGCAATTCAGAACCAACGACATTTAACCATGTGTCCTAACACAGACGAAACCTGTATAGGCGAGGATCTAAATTTCTCACATCTTTATTTCTGAGGGATTCGAATCTATTGTATGTAGTGCGCATATAATTGTCTATCTAAGCAAGTCATACTTCGAATTGTTAATAGAGTACTGAAGAGAATGTCGCCGCTGTAAACGAAAGTGTCGAAGATGATTCAAATTGGTGGGTGCGGGAATTGGGTCTCTGTCCATACACTAAGTGGAAAATTTCGCATAAGGATCTTTGCCTACACCCGTATAGTACCTACTGTCATATGTGTCGCTTTCTCACAGATTAGGCTCCAGAGCAATTGAAAATTGACCGGTTGTTTTATCGCAAGACTGTGTTCAGCGATGAAGCTCATTTTTTACTGAAAAGCAAAATTGCCATATCTGAAGTGAGGCTATACACAAGGGATTCTGTAAACTTCATTACATCCAGAAAAATGTGCCATTTGGTGCTGTTTACATGCTGGTGGCATCGCCGGACCTTATTTCTGCAAAAATGAAGCTGGGAGTTCCTTTTACGATCAATAGACATTGAGGTAAAGGATTTTTTGTCTGAAAAAAAAATTGTTGAAATTGATCTGGACGAGATATAGTTTCAACAATGTGGTGCTACCTGCCGTGCCATAAGACAGCCGCAGCCATGGGCTTATTTACAGCAAAATTTAACGATAAGTTGATTTTGAGAAATGGACCAGACAATTGGGGTGCAATGTCGTGCTATTTGATACCTCCGAATATTACAGATGGGACTACGTTAAAACACTGCTTTAGGCTGATAAACCAGCAACAATTGATGTCTTGGAGGCCAACATTATTCGTGTTATTCGTGACAAACTGCCAGCACTAGTCGGAAATGTGATCCAAAATTAGACTTGCACGCTTCGTCAGAATAGCCACACATATGCCCAAAATAAGTTTCAAATGCTCATGTCATTTTTTGTGTTCGTGTGCTTCCTCGTTCTGGTATAACATGTAATAATATCCTTTAATACCCAATAGATTGGGCCCAATAACAAGATACATTATATCGGGTATCTCAACGGGAGGTTTGTTTTTGAAATTCGCGCGGAATATGGTTAAGTTGGTACTACAGCGGTGAGATTTGAAAGTTAGCATTGTGAAGTCTTGACATTTCAAGAATGCAGCGCTATACAAACGAGAAACGTGTACTTATTGTGAAAACCTATTACCAAAATGGAGAATCTATCGTGGTTACATCTCGCAATTTACGTGATCATTTTGGTATTCATAATCGCCCAAGTAAGACTGCGATTACGAAATTAATTGAAAAGTTTGAACGCACTGGTTCTGTGGCAGACGTAAAAACACCTCTGCGTCCTCGCAGCGGTCGTTCGGCTGAAAATATAGCCGCAGTGGAAGAAAGTGTGGCCGATGATGCGCGCACCTCGATTCGTCGTCGTGCACAGCAATTAGAGCTTTACAGAAGTACTGTGCAGCGTATTTTGGCCAAGGATTTGCACTTACATGCATACAAGATCTAATTGACGCAGACATTGAAACCAGTTCTGCAATTGGGTGTTAGCGATGCAACTGGATAATCCCGTTTTTGCGACACAAATCATCTTCAGTGATGAAGCGCATTTTCAACTTAATGGTTACGTTAACAAACAAAATTGCAGAATTTGGGGCGCTGAGAAACCTCGTGTGATTGAAGAACAACCTATGCACCCACCACGAGTCACTGTATGGTTCGGAATTTGGGCCGGCGGTGTAATGGGACCATTTTTGCTTTTTGAAAACTGGTCCCCGTGATTGTTATCGTGACATGATAGCCCATTATTTGTGGCCTGAGTTGGATGGTATGGATGTGGATAACTTCTGGTTTCAGCAAGATGGTGCCACCAGCCACACAGCGAACCAAACAATTGAGATATTACGCACAAGGTTTCCAGGCCGTGTAATTTCTCGTCATGGCGATCAAAATTAGCCACCAAGATCGTGCGATATCACGCTGATGGGCTTTTTTCTTTGGGGATTTTTGAAAGGAAAGGTTTATGCTAACAATCCTCAAACACTTCAACAGCTGAAAGACGTGATTCAAAACGCGATTGCTGAGATGGTGCCGCAATTGTGTGCAAGACTCATACAAAATTTCGTCAACAGAATGGACATCTGTCAACGTAGTTGCGGCGGCCACTTGTCAGATATTGTGTTCCACATGTAATGTCCATGTCTGTACTTTATCATGAATTAAAAACATTGACAATTTTCAACTATATAATGTGTTTAATTGCAACTTCAAAAACAAACCTCCCGTTGAGACACTCTTTATATACATAAACATTAATAAAAAACAATTACAAAGTAAGGTATGAACGTATGTATTCCTGTCTATCCGGCAAACTATCTTTTACGCAAACAGATCATTTAGGATTCTGTTGGCCACGTTGGACAGAATATAGGTAGTAGTCCGTATCCTGATGTTCGTTTTCGCAAAAAGAACCATGCATGTAGCGCCATACCCTGAGTTAATACAGGGAATCAGAAACGACATTCGCTCCAGTATGAAGGGGCAATCAATAATGTTTTAAGCAGTTTACTTATGATTTTCCTATAAATATTCTTCTTTCTAACGCTCATAGATGATACATAATTGGGTAGAACCAAATCATTCGGGGTTGCAAATTGTTCGAAGTAAACTCCATCAATTTTGAATGTGAGAAACTTTAAAAACTTACGGTGAACACGGTTCGAAAGAACAGAATTGGGATACAAAATTAGTGAGGCGTATTCAATTTTGCTTAATACATCAGCATGGTACAATGATTTAAGCAAAAATATATCTTTAACGTACGCACAATAAATTCTAGAGTTTTGTAGGCACAGAACAAATATGAATTATATGCGATCTAAAAGTAAGATTTGACTTAAATAAGTCTTAAAGATGCTTTATTTCAGTTTTACTAGTTAAGATATTGCTTTAATACGATACAAGCATTTGTAAGACATGTCAGATCGAATATATGCAACCACACAGCATTTATCATAAGTAAAAACACAAGAGCTTTTTTTTTATCGGATAAATTTCTCTTTGTAACGAAATTATTTTGCCAATTAGTAATTTGACGAGAAAAACTTACATGAAAAAATCGCGAGACCGAAAGGTCGAGCGATTTTTTCTAATGTAAGTTTTTCGAGCGAAATTACTGATTGGAAAAATATTGAGTTAAAAAGAAATTTATCCGATTGAAAGAAAAGCTCGAGTGTTTTTTTGCAAGATAAATTAACGACATGAATAAAACTTTTTAAATTGTCTCCATATTGACGATTTTGTATTTCTTGTGTATTGCGGTATTGATCTTTTGATATTTGTTGAAATTTCCCCAAACCGACTCGTTCATTTTACGTTCAACGATACTTAATAGTTATTACCTGTCAGCTGCCAAAATAAATTAAGTGATGCACGGCTACGAGATATGTAACAGGAAGAAGCATTTTTATCGGAGGAAGAAGCATTTTTATCGGTGATAAAAAGCTATGTAGGTTTTTATCGCTGTCAAAGTGACAAAAATGTCACCCGCAAATTGACATTTTTATATAGGAGTTAAGTTATCGATATTTAATTTAAGCTTAAAGTGGTCACACCATGTCACACCACTACTAACATGTCCAGATTCTGCTGAAGTTTAAAGATATCGTAAATTGTTGAAATCCCAGAATATATTATTGTATGATCTGCGTAAGCGAGAATACCAGTAAATATTTTTTCAGAAAAATAAATAATTCAAGTAAGAAAAAATATGTCAATGCACATTTTGAACCAGGAAGTACACAGTTAAAATATTTTAGTACAACGTGATTTTCGAATTTATTTTATAAATTAATTTTATTTGAACAAAAAATTTTCAATCGAAATTCAATAATAAATATGAGTAAAAACCACACCTAATATTATGTATTTATTTATTTATTAATCATTGATACCACAAATTATTGCAAATTCATGTGTATCTATAATTATCGAAACTAGAAAAAAAATGTAAATTTCATTGTTCGCTTTATTATGATAATTAAATTAATTAAGTATCATTGTATCTATATAAAGACCTGACCATAAGTAAACTAGATAACATAAGTTTATATACGTGAAAGGTATCGTTGATACTCCAAGGTAATAGATGCGTTTACCTATCAATTGCAAAGAAAGTAGTTATTATTGTAATAGAATCAGGAGTTTGAAGCTTCCTGCAGTGTAAAGTATTTTATAATTTAAACATCTTTGCTTTCGTGTTTTTCTTTAACGAATCACAGATCACATTGCATAAGGATATTTTATTATTTTCTCACTGCGTTATACAATAATTTGTTGTAAATCCGAAACTTGCACAACTTGCTTATATCTAATGTGATATCTATGGACCTGTAAACGTAGGTACCCTAATATTCTTCCAAATTCTTTTGGCGGACTGTTTTCATGTTATAAAACTTGTTTTAAAAATCGCATGGTACTTACCAATAACCTGAAGATGTACTGATAATAATGTGCTAATAACGGCGCAAGTTGCGGCATGTCGGACAAGAGGTTATGAGGAATTATTTTTTTTTAGATCGGTATCCTCCACAGTTACTCTTAAATATTGAAGTGAAAGTCAAATAAATATTTCTATCCTCTCACGGCACAGAGGAGCCGTAAAAAAGTCATGGAACACTTTGCATACAGCATATACCCTCTAAGCGGTACTGTGAGAGTTTTTACCTTAACAGATTGGGCTGCTATATACATATATCTCAAAATAGTATATTAAAAAACAAGTTACATAAGGCACCATTTTGCCGCACGAGATCAGTTTAGAAAACGAGCCGCGATAGCGGCGAGTTTTCTAAAGAGCGAGTGCGGCAAAAGGCCTTATCAAACGAGTTTTTTATACTATTTTTTCTATTTTGTATTTTTTACATTAATAAATTGGAATTATGTAATTTGGAAGTGCAGAGTTTAATTTCTATATAAAGCATGCAGTTGGTCACATTGATACTTGGCAAATTTAAATCTTGCTGTCCGCGAAGTATATTATATTAGGTACATATTATTTATTAATTTTCGTTAACATTACTTGATATTTTATTTAAAAATATAAACATGAGTGACTTAGAAACTAATATATCCTGTTGTCAATTGTATACAATACACGTTGTTTGTGTAGAGTACAAACATATATCATATCTGTCAAATGTACTTAAATTTTTAAAATCAAATGACACCAATGACATTTATTTCTGCGTTCGAACAACGCCAACATTGAAAAATGAAAAAAAGCGTATCGAAATGAAGCTCATTTTGATACTGTTTTGGGTTTCATAATGAGTTCATTTCGAACGCAAAATAGAAAAAAAACAGTTTTAGGAAAACGCGAGATAATAATTTATAATTAAAGTAGTAAATAACAATAAAATGACGATTGATATCTGTTTATCAGAAAATTGTACTGATTTAGTAAATACTTTACTTGAGATCGTTTAATAAATTATTGCTATAAAAAAAACAACTACGAGAGACACCTTTTATATTTCAGGGATAAAGAACAGAAACTAAAATTAGTCATCGTACATGGCTTTATGGTTTTCAAAATATTCTCCATTACGATCAATACACTTTTGCTAGCGTTCGAACCAATTTTCGAAACATTTTTCCACTCTAATTATGGTACCTCCATAATATGCATTTTGAAAACAATAATCGCTTCTTCACACGTCAAGAAACGTTGACCTCGTAATTTATTTTTGATTTGCGGGAATAGAAGGAAGAAATTACGTATAGAATTAGGTCTGTACGGCGGATGACCCATCAATTACACTTTTTCAGTTATCAAAAAGTCTCTTATTTGAGCCGACATGTGATAGCTCGCATTGTCCTGTTGGAGAATGATCCGTCTTTGGCGGTTGGTTTTCCTTATTTTTCCGAATATTTCTGCCAAGCAAATGCTTGTGTACCATTCATAATTGACCGTCCAGCATGCACAGTTACCATATGCCTGATTATTTCCGAAGAAACAAGCGACCATTTGTTTCGAAGTGTTTCGTGCGCGAACTACTTTTGTTGGATTTGGCTCATCTTGAAAGACCCATAAAGCCGACTGCTTTTTTACTGTTTTTTTTTTAATAAATCGGTCGTTTTCAGACCACAGAGTGAAAGAAATTTTGTAGGTTACGGTATCAGATATTGACATGTTCGATCGTAAATTTCTCGATAACTGTTGAATTTAGGTATAAGACACATACTTAGAATTCTATGCAGAATTCAAAAATGAAATAAAAATAGACGTTTTCATTTGAAAAAATGAAGTTGATGGTCGTAACTTATTTTTGGACCAATCTGTGTACATGAATTTACCATCAGAAAAACCGCAGCCAAAAATAAAAATCGATGTGTTCCAAAAAAACAAACCCATGCATTTAAAAAAAATGTTCCAACCCAGTATATAAGTGTCCCGAATAATTATATTCAAATTTTAGGAGTGTAAAGTATACTTCATTTCAAGTAACAAAAACGCAAAACTTGTATATCCATTTTTATTTGTCTCAAAGTTACAGGTCTATGAATGTGATTGTCAGATCATGAAAAAAAATGTAATCCTAAAGTCAATAAAAACTGATTTTTTTAAAAAAGTTCAATTAATAATATTTTCGAAATGTCCACCTCCTTGTTGAATGCAGGCGTGTTCCCGTAAGTCAACAGAAGAAGTACTTATCCGAATTTCATACTTGTTTTGTCGGATTTGCTCGGCAGCCTGATGAATACGATCCAACAACTCTTCTCTTGTGTTCGAAACTTGTGCGTAGACTAAATTTTTCATGTGCCCCCTTAACTAAAAGTCAAGGGGATTAAGATCGGGTTATCTGGGTAGCCATGCACCAGGACCACCTCGACCAATCCATCTTGGATAATTGATGTTAACCCAATTTCGGACAGCAATTCCGAAATGTGGTGGTGCCCTATCCAGGTGAAAACATATTTCTCGTCGAACATTCAGTGGGACATCCTCTAAAAGACTTGGCAGTTCGTCAATAAGAAATTGAAGATAATTGTCCGCATTTAACCACCCAGGAACAACGACAGAACCAATCAACAAGTCATCGATTAGGGCCGCCAACCGTTAATAGAAAATTCATGTTGAAATTTAGATGGGCGTATAGCTTTGGGATTTTCTGATGACCACCTGTGCAGGTTTCTCAGATTTGTAACACCACTTCTCGTGAACGTAGATTCATCTGTCCAGAGGACTGTTCTGCAGAAATTAAAATGAAGCCGTGACTGTCTTAATATCCAGGTAGAATAAACTAGACGAGCATAGTAGTCTGCTTCAAGCAAACCGCGTCCCCTGCGATAATGATATGGATATAAGCCTCACGTTTTAAAATTCGCCAAACCGTCGTTCGTGCCACTCCTAGGTGTTTAGCGATTCGACGTACACCGATAGTTGGATCCCTTGTAACAATAGCTACTGCTTCTTCCTCTAAGTCTGCTGGCAAATTTACTCCTCGGTCGAAAAGATAATCACGCAGTTCGCATTTCCGAAATTGTCTGTGTACTTTCAGAAACGTTCTGTAATGAGGAATGCGCCTATCGGGAAACCGATGTCGGTATTCAATAACTGCTTGACGTGCACTGCCGTTACAGTAGCCATACACAAAATGCATGTCCGCATACTCTTGAGAATAAAATCGGTAAGGCATTTTGAATAAGGAAAACGTGTCCACTCACTAATAAGCTTTTGTATATATATATATATATATAATCTAAGTTCCCTTTCTACCTTTCGGTGTAGGGATTTTACATATTTATCTCTTAACTAATGTGTATTGTCAGTATTTTGTACAAAGTTTTTCCACTTTTTTCTATCTTTGGCAATTTCTCTTGCGTTCAGTACTGTTTCTCCTCTGTTCTCTATCAATTTGGCTACCTCCTTTTCCCATGTTTGCTTCGTCCTCCCAGGTCTTCGTTTGACTATTATTTTGGACGTCCATACTCTTTTAGTTTGTGTACATTCCCTCATACGCTGTAGGTGACCCCACCATCCTAATTGTTTCTTTTCTATATATTCCATTATGGGTTCTATTTGAAATTTCATCTCAATCGTCTGTATTCTGCATTTATTTCTGTTTGATAGTACCCATGATTCGCTTCCGTATGTTAATATTGGTCTGAATATTGTTCTGTATACCGTCATCTTGGTTTTTCTTGATATCTCTTTCTTCCTTATAAATGCTGATCTCATTGCATGGTATAGATTTGTTGTTTTTTTGATACGTTCACTTATGTCAATGTTTTGATTACCATTTCTTTCCAGTATTACTCCCAAGTACTTAATTTGCTCAACTTGTTGTATCCTTTGGTTGTCGATTTTTATATTCAATTCTTCCTTTTCCCCATTTGTTACTACCATCACAGTTGTCTTTGTTATATTTATCTTCATTCCATTCTCCTTTAATATGTTATTCCATATGTTTACATTGTCTTGCAGCCCTTTTTCGGTGTTAGCCATAATGACAACATCATCTGCGAATACACACTCCGTTAGCTCTATTGCTTTTAGGTTTCTGAATAAGCTTTTGTATGAACTAAAACGTAATGTAATCCTTTATTAAAAAATGCAACGTTAACAGTCATCTGAACATTTGTTTATTGTATGATAGTCATGGTTCAGTACTTACGAAATAAGTAAGAACCTTCTTTATCATAAATCAATTTCCAGTACTCTTTTTTGTAGATCTCCAAGAAATTACTGTATGCACTACGACACGTGTTTATTTATTTTAGAATAACATTTTATTAAGCGACGTTAACAATCACAGGCCCGTTACTGAATCGTATAACTTTTTTTTAAATAAAATCAGTTTGTATTGACTTTAGGATTCCATTTTTTTTTCATGATCTGATAATCACATTCATAGATCTGTAACTTTGAAGCAAATAAAAATGGATATACAAGTTTTTCGTTTTTATTACTTGAAATGAAATCTACTTTACACTCTTAAAATTTGAACATAACGATACGGGACACTGGTATAAACATTTTAGTATAATGTTTCAATTTTTTTTTAAGAAAACAATGTTAACACACCTAAAATATTTCTGTATCTTTTACTATTGATCTTTATCGATATAATTTAATTTTTATATACCACTAAATAAATGTAACACGCATATATCTAATTAAAACGAAGCGGAAAATTATTACTTCTTTCTATACTGAATCTATACTGAAATTTCTTGATTATGTTTGTTAAATATATTTAACATTCACTTATTTATTGCAATAACTAATTAATCTTATTAGAATAGGAAGTGATTTAATAGGAAAATACTTTCTTCAGATTTCCTGTTATTTTCGCTCACTGATTACTCAACTATTAATAGAACCAAATCCTATAAAAGTACATACTTCCTATGTAAATAATAACGATGCTACAATTGTGTTGAATGCATAGAAAATAATATGTTGAATATATATTTACTTTTAAATTATAATTGTACGTAATGTAATAGAATTAGTTTATTATATTGTTTGAAACCAAAGGAACTAAAAAAATATATGGGGAAGGTAATTACAGTCTTCATCTAAATACTTACAATGTCTAACGAACCATAATTTAAAACGTTTTTTTCCTGTTTTTGAAATGCAAAATTACGTTATGGTGATCTAACCATGTGATAGATCTACAATCGTTTAGAGTTTTGTATTATTCTTTTTAAATAAACCTTTTATGAGTTACATGAAAGGCGTATGCTTTATAAGAAAGCAACCTTAATAATTACGCCAACTCTTTCTTTCATTAAGCATGTAGTAATAGGCTTAAACAGAATTTTATGTTAATCGCAAAATTTACTCATACCAGTTTTCAGCAACTGCGTCACCTACTTTCCAATTGTAGTGACATATGATTCGTATACGAATATCATTCCACCTATGAAAATTCTGTATCCTAAATACTTCTTTCGGTTAGTATGGCGGGTTATAGATATATATATATAGTAAATTCAATTTGTTGGCGATTTAAGGTCTGGTTTTACTTCAAAATATATATATTTAAAACAGTCCTACATGTTTCGGCAAATGATACCTTTTTCAAGGAATATAAAATATAAATAACAGTATATTAATGTCATACATTTGTAGTTGCTATGGATAAAATTATTCAAAGATACATTCCAAATGAATGATAATAAATCATGCCTTAGTATTCTAAAATAGATAGACAACAAAAACAGGGAAACACAAGACATGAGTTATTATTACGTTTTTTTTTACATCTTAAGACACTCCACGGGCGCATGGAGCGTCTTAAGATATAAAGCTGTCGGCATTCTCCTCAAACGAGAAGGAAAACCACGAAAACCTACTCGGACAACCAGACAGGAATCAAAACACAGAACTGTCAGCATAATAAGAAAATGTATAGATATTTAAATCACTTAAGATATATAATTATATAAGAGCAACATATATTATGATGGTAAATTGCAGATCGTTACATAATTAAGTTATAGTATATACTGCTTAAATTTTTCATATCACTTCTGTTAATTGAATTGTTTTCCTGTTTAATACTAATCATTTCTTTAATTTCCCTTTTCATTGTGTGTTGTTCTTTATCAATTATCTGTGGAAATAAACTTAAAATTTTTCTCACAATCTTGCAGCATGCTACGCAAAACACGTTTTCTCCATC
Organism: Melolontha melolontha; assembly: GCA_935421215.2. NCBI lineage: Eukaryota > Metazoa > Arthropoda > Insecta > Coleoptera > Scarabaeidae > Melolontha > Melolontha melolontha. The sequence continues at coordinate 206,876,839 of OW285235.1, forward strand.
CATACGCAATTCTGAATAAGGTGCTATCCATCCAGGCACAGTCGCTATTTTCGGCATCTTTGCTATTATATATCACAACTCACACGTTTAAACTTCGCAAAGCCAATGTAAGATGACGTTTAAAATAAAATTACTTTCGAATATGGGAATAAATTTCTCCGAATAGCAAAGAAACACATATACTCCTAATTTTCTGGCCAAATGTATTTTTATTCTTATTTATTTAAGTTTTAAGGTATTAGCTTTTCCTGGAATTTTGTATCTGCCTGGATGTATGGGGAGAGCATTAATAAATTCTTGTAGACGCATATCGGAAAAGTAACGGGAAAAGGCTTAATAAAATGATATTTTTAATTTAAAGAGGGCTGTTTAATTTTTGTTTGTTTGTTACATCCGCGACATATATATAGTAATTTGATTTAGTAAATAAATAAAACTCGGATATTTAAAATATGCAAAAATGCTGAATTACTATAAAATATACAAAATAAATGCTGGATTACTACAAAATATGCAAATAATATACAAAATGCATATATTATCCAAATATGCAAACTGTATATAATTCGGCCATTACTTATATCTAAGACACTTCATACTAAAGTTATCTAAACTTAAACCCTTTCTTCAATAAGGATTTCGTAACAATATATATGTACATATATATATGTGTGTATGTGTGCATAATGAAGAAATAATTATGTCTTTATTTATCTTTTGAAGTAAGCTCAAATAGTATCAGATTCTTGATGTTCTTATAGCAATATTTTGCACTTCATTTTGTCATTTAATGCTTTAGTATGATTCACTAAGGCGTATACATATAACTTTATCAATTTGCATTCATCACACATCTTTAACGTCATAGAATGTTCTGATTGTGGAATCCCCGTTTATATTAATGCAATATTTTATTAATTTATTAGCAGAAATCTAAAAATAATAACCCATTGAAACAGAAATATACTAGTTACGATTATAGCCATAGATTTCTGGGAATCCATTATCACAAGAAATCGTTCATTACAATGGTATCAATAAATGTATTAATAATTTTGTATTAATAGCTAAGTATACATTTAAATAATTATACGTGATTTATGACTTGTACTTTTTTTTCAGGTAAGACCATGAATCCAAAATGTAATACATTGTATAGGTCCTGTCGTGGCGTTTTCTGTGAGTACATAATTTACCATAGACAATTATTTTTAAGAACGAATCTTTGCATTTTATTAACCTTGAATACATGACACGACGTTATGAGAAAACACTCGCATGATAAACAGTTTTTTAAGTGCGCTATTGTAAATCTTAAAACCATAACCACAACTGCTCCTAGCTAAATAATACACATTTATAGAAACTTAAAAATAAGTTTTATGGCAGGGTGTAATAAAAATGAAATTACTATCCTGAATATTTCTTAGTCTTACTTCATTAAATTTCAAATAAATTATGAATACATATAATTCATGTGTCTACCTACACGTCCCATATATTTGAGTTATTGTAATGTTTATACACTACTATTAAACTACAAGCAAACTTATTACAATATAAAATGTGTCAACTTTTAGTGACGCAAATTAAATACATATTATCCATAACCGCTGTTGTTTTAATATGAACATATATTAAGCACTAATATACATATAATTACTCGTATTTATGTATATGTCGGTAGTTTTCAAAAGATGTATTGTCTGATATACTTCAATAAATAAATATTTTACTTTGAATTAATGTACACAAACTTGAGATGCGTATTTCATGCATGCTAGCTTAAATGTACCATAGCATAGAATGTAGACCAAAAATAAATAATACAGTAGAACTCGGTTATATCGAACGCGCAAAAGGAAAAAAATTGTTCGTTCAAAGCAAGTGTTCGTTATAAACGATTTTTAGTATTTTTCATACTTTGTATTTAAAATAATATTCACTAGAGTTTAATTCATATAAACATATTTAATTTTCACATAGAACTAAATAAACATAGTAAATACATACTTACATTAAGAAAGTATAACTGTAGTATTAAAAAACATCATTCAGACAAAAAATAATTCGTGATTTTTAATTGAGTAGATTTTTTGTTAACATATCTTTTTCAATCTTACTTTGTAACAGATAAAACATGTCTTTTATACTATGATCTACATCTGTAAGGGTAATATAAGTTGATAAAACATTCAAGGCATTATACACTTCTCCAATGGTAGGTAGTCTCGCTGCATTTTCTTCCATATCTGAATCTTCCATGACCTCTTGTAAATCATCTTCAAAAGAATATGTTATAAGTTCTGCATCAGATGGAGCTTCAGTAGTTATTAATTCGCTGTCAACATTTGTATATCTGGTCACATCTTCATTGTTAAATGGATTATTAATGTTATTTCTATCTATCCACGTTGAAAGAGGAAGGTTATCATCATCTTGATCACCAGCATATTTTAAAATCCATTGTGATAACGGAAGATCATCATCCTCATCAAATAACGCATTACGCAGAAAACCAGCATGGCGGAAACAGTTTTCAATAGTTTTTGAAGTTGCTCGTGTCCAAGCAGTATTGATCATTACTTTAGCGTCTAGTAATGAAATGTTTAAATTCTCTTTATTTTCAAGGCAGTTAAATAACCGAGTCAAAAGAATTCTTTTGTAATGTGATTTCAGGCAGTAAATTACTCCTTGATCCATCGGTTGTAGTATTGCTGTAGTACAAGGAGGTAGGAAGACCAGCTTAATGAATTTTAAATTTTCTATATGGGGATGCGCTGGGCAATTATCCACCATTAATAAAATTTTTCTATTTTTGTTTTTTAATTCCTTGTCCCATTGTCTTAGCTCATTTTCACACAATACAGACGTCATCCACGCACTTTTGTTTGATGCATAAGAAACGGGTAATGATTACAATTTTTAAAACATCTGGGAGTCCTCGACTTTCCCACAACTAATAGCTTTCGCTTTTCCGATCCGGTCATGTTTGCACACACTAATACGGTTATGCGTTCTTTACTATGCTTACCGCCAACACATTTTTCCCCTTGATATTTTAAAGTTTTATCAGGTATTACTCTGTAAAATAGTCCTGTTTCGTCTGCGTTAAAAATATCAACATCTTCATATCCTCTTCTTAAATTCGGCCAAATGTCTTTAATCCAGGAGCTAACAGTTTGCTTTAACACACTTGCGGCTTCGCCATGTATTTTTCCTGCAACGATATTATATCTTTTTTTAAATCTGTCTATCCAGCCTCTGCTACATGTAAAATTAGTATTCTGGAGTTTTCCTAACTTTTCTGCTTTAAATTTTAACATTTCTCCAGTAATCGATGCACGTTGATTTCTTTGGTAGCTAAACCATCTTATTAAACCATTATCCACGTCTTTTCTTATAGGTTTTCTAATTCTTCTTAATTCACTAACATTTAAATTGATTGCTACTTTTAACTTTTCTTTATTTTTTTAAATTGTGGACATTGTTGATTTTGGTAAATTAAATTGCCGGCTTATATCTGAATTTGAACGCCCTGCTTCTAATTCCGAAATAATAGATAATTTTTCTTTTATCGTTAACACTTTTCGTTTCACCATTATTATTTATGTATGTATAAACGTTAGCATCTATGTATGTATATCAGATCACAGTTAGACTACAACTAAAGAAAGAATAACATCTCGATCCTACGATGTACCTATACATATACAACGGGGAATTACCGAAGAATAACCGTCGCGATAAGGGTATGGTTCGTTATATCCAAGCGTCATTGCAGATATTTCTCTTAACAACTTGAACTTTAAAAGCGAGAGTTCGCTACAAACGAGTTCGTTATAAGCAAGCGCAAAATATATTGCGAGCATAGGATATTTGATCGGGGAAATTGTTTTTGTTCGTTATCACCGAAGTGATTGAAGTGATTTTTGAATTTTGGGAAGAGGAATAAGTCACAAGTACTCGACTCAGGCAAATAAAGAGGTTGAGGAGCCATAGAAATGTTTTCGTTGGCCAAAAAGTCGTTTATTGAAATTACTGTGTTACAAGGCATATTGCCCTGATCCAACACCCAGTTGTTCATAATATTTAGTATCACAGGTATGACCCAGTTTCGAAGTTTTTCAAAAAAATTCGTCGTTTGACCTAGAGACACAAATTCTTTATGGACGAATTCCTGGCTACCGCAAAAGCAAATCAGCATGCACTTGATCGTCAACTTGCTCATTCTTGCTTTTTTCGTCTTGGAGAGGTTGGAGTGTGCTCTGACGTTTGGTTTCCGTGTTTCACTCAAACATTCAAGACTGGTCAAAAGTAATGACACATTATAATAATTTTCAACCTATTCCAAAAAAACGTGATACCTTTCTCCCTGGTTTTGCGAAAGCTTTTTCAAACCATTTCTTCGCAAATTTTCATCGGTTTTTGAAGATTGGAGGCTCTACACTGCGTTATCTTCAATTGACTATCTCTGAAAATGCCTTGAACCACAAAGAAACCTCGATCCTTGGCAAAACAATGTCCCAGTAGGCTGAAATCTTGCAAAAGTTTCCGTTACACTGTTCCCAAGTCCAAAGCAAAACCTGATGGAACACCGTTGCTCAATATTGATGTCATTCATTTTTGGAACGCACTAGAAAACACTGTTTCACGAAAAAAGTCGCTACGGACCACTAAATGACTCTAGCGAGTACAAACTCGTACTGAAGGCGTATCACATGTTCACCTGCCGCCACTCCATGTCCTGCGTCCCAAGTGTTGCAAGGTTGAATGCTACGTGACCAGTCTCATTATTTATGGATGCCTTAACTCTATGAGTTCACAGTCATTGATTATCTGCTGAACTTCCTTTGCCACGATAATTTTAAACAAGTTCCTTCGTGAATGAAAATATGGGCGTTCATTCTTCAGAAAACTAATCTTTTTATCTATTGAATTTTCAGTATTTTTTAAGTCCCCTGATTAGTTAAGAGGAAGGTGACTAATTGTGTTTTGAGATAGTTTCATCAACTAGTTTATATTATAACTAAAGTTCGTATTTTTATGCACAAGAAATGCTTTAAATATGAGCATAAATATGTCACGTTCTTCACAAAAATATGTCAAACGTATGCTTCATTTACCATTTATGCATTTTTATGCACTTTAATTTTGATGTATTTAGTTTATTGGAATTCAAGGAAAAGTAGTAAAACAACAAAAAGTAGTCTATTTGCATAATAATATGGTAAAAGATTACAATTAATAGTTACATGCATATAATCCTATGGATGTTACTTAATAATACAATAAGTTATTATGTTATTAAGTAACATCCATAGAATTATACACTGTGTCCATAAAGTATGGACACAAGCTCGTAATAACGTTGTGCATTATTTGACAAAATGCAAAGATATACCGATTAATGTTTTTTGTTAGCTATATTTAGATGCTACCATTTTGTTTTTTCCGTCGACCTTGAATAAGTTATAACGCCATTGATAATTTTTTGAAATGTCAACCCCATTTTTTTTGTGGATTTTGAAAGCCTTTACAATTCTTTATTCGATGATGTAAAAATTTTGGTATGTTACATTAGAAAATTTTTGAGTAATCATTTGTGTCCATAAAGTATGGACACAAGCCCGTAGTAACGTTATTGTGCATTATTTGACAAAATGCAAAGATATGTCGATTAATGTTTTTTATTAGCTATATTTAGATGCTACCATTTTGTTTTTTCCGTCGACCTTGAATAAGTTATGACGTTATTGATAATTTTTTTAAATGTCAACCCCATTTTTTTTTATGGATTTTGAAAGCTTAGGATCGCTTAGGATTTTGTCAACAAAATGAAGGAAAACATTTTGAGCATTTGTTATAAAATTGATACTGAAAATGTCAAAACTAAAACTTAAAATTACTACACAGTTTACTCAAAATTTTCTAATGTAACATACCAAAATTTTTACAACATCGATTAAGAATTGTAAAAGCTTTCAAAATCCACAAAGAAAAAGTGGGGTGGATATTTAAAAAAAATATCAATGACGTCATAACTTATTCAAGGTCGACGGAAAAAATAAAATGGTGGTATCTAAATACAGCTAATAAAAAACATTAATCGACATATCTTTGCATTTTGCCAAATAATGCACAATAACGTTACTACGGGCTTGTGTCCATACTTTATGGACACAAATGATTACTCAAAAGTTTTCTAATGTAGCATACCAAAATTTTTACATCATCGAATAAAGAATTGTAAAGGCTTTCAAAATCCACAAAAAAATTTGGGGTTGACATTTCAAAAAATTATCAATGACGTCATAACTTATTCAAGGTCGACGGAAAAAACAAAATGGTAGCATCTAAATATAGCTAACAAAAAACATTAATCGATATATCTTTGCATTTTGTCAAATAATGCACAATAACGTTATTACGGGCTTGTGTCCATACTTTATGGACACAGTGTATGTATAGTTATTATTAATAACAATAACTATTTACTTTCGCAATTAAGTGCTTTAGATTTTCCACGTTAAAATTTTGTCTTCTATTGCTACGTTCTTTCGACTTCAATTGAAGTGATAGGCGCATATTTTAATGACGCCAGATGTTCGAGGTCTTAATGCAAATTATTATCTTTAACAGTCGAACTTAATGATATTTATAAAGTCTTTGATATTTCTGTTAACTTTTGAAAACCATCATTCTTTGTTGTAGCACTATATAATTTATCTAGTATAACTTATCAATAAGTTTTTATAATGTTCTACAATAGAAATTGACTCTAATTAAGATATTTGGTCAGTCTCTAATTTTTTAATTAATCCACTTAAAAAACTATAATGGACTTTAATATACAACTGATCTAGAATCTCGCGTTTTTCGCGATTTCAGTTGATTCAGAAAAATCTAATACAATGTTTTTTATATGATTTCATTTTTCATATTATAAACTAATGAATGGATTAAAAATCCGCGATTTTATGTTGAAAATGTAAAAAATAGTCACTTTATGGGCACAAACTAAAAATATAAACTAAAGCTTATTTTTATGCAAAACAGCTGACCCAGCGAACTTCGTACCGTAAAAGTCAATAAATGTCGTGTTAACTTTTAGCTAAAATAAATTTAGGATTTGTTTAACGTAATAAAATGAATACAAAAAATTTATTAAGTTCAATAGTTTATTAGGATAATATATATATATATATATATATATATATATATATATATATATATATATATATATATACAGAAAATAAAATTTAAATAAATGTAAAAAAAATCAAGTATTTAAATGTCAGCAAAACATTTGCTTTATTGGAGCTATGTATTCTACTGCATGGGTTGCACTTAGGTTAATTCTCTTCAGTGAAGGATCTTGTGATATACGACATTTTTCGTTTTGTTATCAGGCGCAAACACAAATAAAGCGGATGGTTTGCTGACACGTGAACATGCCACGTACAATTGACCATGAGAAAAACATGCATTTTCTAGATTCAGACCACAAACACGGAAGGATTGGCCTTGTGATTTGACGTCATTGCGAATGCAAGACGAATCAGAAATTGAATTCGTTTAAACTCAAAGAGCATATCGGTTAGGATCATCGGAATCCTTGAAATGAGAACTTCCTCACCTTTAAATTTTCCTTTGAGTATCGTCGCGTGAATCACATTGATCATCAGTTTTCTTATCACCAAACGCGTTCTATTGCATAGTTTTGGTTGGTTTAGATTTCGAAGTATGATGACTACCGAGCCTACCTTCAGTTGTAAATTGTGCGGTGGAAAGCCAAGCACATCCAAGGAGTTTTAAAATTCATTTGGATAGTTAGTGGCTTCGTCTTCGTTTGTTACACAGTCAATGGATTTGAATTAATGCAGAGTACCAACGATTTGATTCTAAATTACAAGTTTAAGTTATCAACATCTTAGTTCCTAGGCGCCAAAATTGCTCTCTAACTCAACCATTTGTTGTTTTTGTTGTCAGCAATGATGTTCAGGAATACTTTGTTGATAATCTCTTCTTTCGATGAGACGAAATTGCAAAAAATCGGAGGACATGAAATCAATCCTCTCGATTCGTCGAACAGGAACACGGCCATTATCGATAACCAGCAATTACTTGGAGCAGATGGATCGTTCAGCAATGCAACTCTCATGTTTGTTGCCAGATGAAGTTTCTTCACATAGCGCCACGGATTCGATGATTTGAGGCAAGCATTTATTTCATCGGCAGCAGTTGATTTTGGAATGACTGACGGTGTTTGGCGGAAATCGCCAGACAGTAGAATCATTGCGCCTCCAAAAGATCTCGCGTTATTGCGCAGATCTTTCAATGTTCGGTTTGCAATGGACATCAATTATTACAAATAAGCTGTAAGCGTGCGCGACGTAAGCCATCAATTGCAGAAGATGGCGGAGTTCCTAACCTATGTTATTTAAAAATTAATTTTCTGTATAATTTTTTTTCCGTGAATTTTTCCGAAATTTTAATAGTTGTTCTGCTATTCAGGGCAGAGACGAATCCAACAAATCAGAGATCATTAAAATCGGTCCAGCTGTTCCCGAGTTATAAATGGTGCAACTAACCCGACTTTGTTTCATGTATTAAGTGATATGTATTTTTTACACCGTTAATCGCATTATTTCAGTGTAGAATGAATATATCCACAATACTGGGGTGATATTTCTAATAATTAAAAATATGTTTTTTACATAAAATTCGAACTCTAATATAATTGTTATTATCAGAATGCTATTTTGGGTTATGTTGTATCTGTATTTGACCACGTTGGAGCGCCAAACTGTTTCAAGATGGACGCTTGTAGCTCGTGTTGAATCTTTTCAGGCTAGCTATAGCGTTCTAACAATACTGTGAATACTTAAATAGTTACGGTGGTGATGGTGATACACCAAAGGTCCAGGACGTGTATGTTGAAATAAATATATTACAACTTATTAACTAAATAAACCCCAAAAACGTATCCGTAAAGCTTTTATTTAATATTTACATAAGAAATTGAGCGACTTAAAACTGCAATAAAGTGATTAAATAAACGTAGCAATATATACAAGGAACGACGAACTATCTAAAAATTTATTATTATTATTATAATCGATAAACCTTGAAATTACCCTACGGGTGTCAAGGTATACACTTAATTTTCACTCTGAAACTTAATTCTATTTTTTATTGTAAATGAATTTTTCCCATTCCTTCTTATTTTTTGCCGCAACTTCTGCTTCTCTCCATGTCATTCCACGTTTTTCAGGTTTTCCGCTACTGTATTGTCCCATGTATTCTTTGGTCTACCTCTCTTCCTTTTCTGTATTGTCTTAGCTTTCCATACTCTCTTTGTCTGCCTTGTTTCTTCCATACGAACGACGTGTCCGAACCATTTAAATTTTTGTCTCTCTATAGTTTCGAGGATCGGTTCTGTATTCAGATCTTGCCTTATCACTTCATTTCTTATTCTGTCCCTGCGTGTTACTCCTTTGACTGCTCTTAAATACCTCATCTTCATCGCTGGTATTTTGGATTTTGTTTTGTTATTTAGTATCCAGCTTTCACACCCATATGTTAGTATTTATACGGTTTTAAACACAGTCATTTTTGTCTTCGTTGAAATTTCTCTATTTCTGATGAAAGTGTTGTTGAGTGTATAGTACAACTTTGTCGTACTTTCAATTCTGCCATTAATCTCTGTGTCTTCTTTCCCTTCTCTATGAATGTTTACTCCTAAGTATTTAAATGTTTCAACTTGTTCGATGTCCTTTCCTCCTACTTTAATTGTTAACTGTTTATGGTTTTTCCCTATCGCCATCACTTTAGTTTTGTCTGCGTTAATTTTCATGTTTCTCTTTTTCAGTGCTGTTTCCCAAATTACAAAGTTTGTTTGCAGGTCCTTTTCGGTATTTGCGTATACCACCAAGTTTTCAGCAAACGCGTTCTCCGCTACCTCCACCAGCCCCATATTTCTATATCCTATTTGTATCTTTTTTGTGTTGTTTTTAATATCTTTCAGTACGTCATCAAGTATTATATTAAATAGTATAGGACTAAGTACTCCTCCTTGCCGCAATCCTTCCCTTGTTTAAAACTCTTCTGATTGCCTATTACACGCTCTCACCACGTTTCTTGTACACTTGTATATGCTTGCTATTGCTTTCCTCAGTTTGCTATTTATTCCTCTTTTTTCTAGGCTCCTCCACACCAAGTTTCGAGGTATACAATCGAAAGCCTTTTCTATGTCTATAAAACCTATTTATATCGTGCTGTTAGCACTCTTTAAAAATTAACACATGAAAATAACGCGCTGGAAGGAAAGTTAATTAATTAAATTACTGTAAACGCAAATACATAAAATAATCTCTGTACCAAATAGTACAAAGTTACCTTGAAAACATGTTGCGGCGGGACATGTCGTGGAAACAAAGAACGCTGGACGGCGTTTTGTATGCTGGGCAGCAAGTGGAGTGAGAGCTGTTTTTCGTACGAAGGTTTGGTTCAGAAGAGGATGAGTTTGGCATAAGAGAGAGGGTAAACGAAGTGGCGATGACTAATCACAATGAAGTATCGAAGACGCGAGCTAAAAAGTAGTGATGTTGATGAAATAAATATCACTAAAATATTCCTTGAAAAAAAGCTTAAAAATGATATCAAAGATGGATATATTATGAAGAAAAATTGTATATAATTAAGTTAAAAACGAAATGTAAAATATGGAAATTCCGACCGGGCGTTAGATATTTGAGTTGAAGGTTGACTCAAGTACATTTCTTGGAAGGGTCAATTAAACAGTATGATAACAAAAGAAGGGCTTTCTCTTTGCAAACGAATATATACAAAATGGCTAAGTTTGAATTAATATTTTAAATTCGAGATATATTCGTGCGATACAGCCTGTCCTTGAAATAAGGAGGCAACATATGGTAAATGGAAAGATGTAATTATGTAGAATATAAATCCAAAATATTATGACTCAATTACGACGCGAACCCCGCAATTAAAGACATCCCGAAAATAGTATTGCTTGACGCCTATGAATTCAAAATATTCAGAATGTGTATAAATAATAAATACCTCACACACATACGCTATAGCGTATGTTTACATATAAGAAAACTATTACTTGTGTTTTTGTTGGTCAACTTTAAGATATCGTCCCTGGTACTTTGTATAATCGCACAATGACGTCACAATTTTTTTTTAATATCTTCGTCATTTTTTCTCCCTTGTGAGAGAGAATTTGGGAAAATATTTTGGATTTGTATTATATATAATTACATCTTTCCATTTTTTATACTTTGTATTTTTATTTCAAGGGCACCTTATGTAATTTAAAATTAAATTAAAATATTCTTAATATATTAATTGTAACACTCTCAACACTTTATTCATGCCAATGATAGTCAGTATTTGTCTTAAAACTAAGACTACTAAACTTATCTAAATATAGAAAATCATATAATAATTACGTCCTACTTAATCTATTACATTTATTTAATGTTTAAATAAATTAAAATAAAAACCCCAAATTTCAATTAATAAACAAAGTAGTTAGAATATATAAAATGTCTATAATCATTATATCAAGATTTAGTTTTGTCTCAAAGGTAATCGTTTTGTCAGTCTAAATGTCGACAATTCTAAAAAAATATTGTTATAAATACAGCTTTTTTTTAAATAATATTGTTAAAATTACCGTTAAATTTTCGATAGAAACATATTTTTTTTTAAACTGAGGAAACAAACTGTTAGAAAAGAGAAATTTGGCCTATTAAACCGTAAAACATATTTCCGGAGATTTTTGAAGAAATGTTAAACAAAATGAGTCACACCATGTAAATATTAACTTATTGGATTGTGTCGCTTACAAAAGAAAATGTGAGAAAGTATTACTGAAAACCATGAACTGCCGCTATCATCAAGCCAGAAAGAGAAAGACTTGTTATTATGTCTTGTATTTATTTAAAGGTGTTACAAATAAATCACTGATTTGGATTTCCCCGTTCGTATCTGTTGCTGTCATGCGAACTCGGGTTCCTCTCACGACCACTGATTGAAATCACTGTAAACGTGAATCGAAAAACATAATTAGTACTGGGAAGAAACGAATAGGCTAAATTTATTGCAGTTGATTAATAATTCCTGATATGTATTAGATACAATAAAATATACAGACTTTAAAAGACAATATATTTGCAGTTATTCAGTTAATTACTGCCATAATAATCTGTACTATTGTCGTGTTTGTTAAAACATTTCTTTCGTTAGTGTTTTTAAAATATACTATATAATAAGTATTTAATACATACTTTTATTTACATTTAGTATGTTACTAATATTACGTATATAAGTGTCCCGAATCGTTATGTTCAAATTTTAGGAGTGTAAAGTAGACTTCACTCGAAGTAACAAAAACGCAAAACTTGTATATCCATTTTTATTTGCTTCAAAGTTACAGATCTATGAATGTGCTTTTCAGATCATGAAAAAAACGTAATCCTAAAGTTAATAAAAACTGAGTTTATTTAAAAAATTTCAATTAATAGCAGTTTCGAAATGTCCACTTCCTTGTTGAATGCAGGCTTGTGCCCGTAAGTCAACAGAAGAAGTACTTATCCGATATTCATACTTGTTTTGTCGGATTTGCTCGGCAGCCATGTGAATACGATCCAACAACTCGTCACTTCTTTTCGAAACTTGCGCGTAGACTAAATTTTTCATGTACCTCCATAAATAAAAGTCAAGGGGATTAAGATCGGGTTGTCCGGGTGGCCATGCAACAGGACCACCTCGACCAATCCATCTTAGATAATTGACGTTAACATAATTTTGGACAGCAATTCCAAAATGTGGTGGTGCCCCATCCATGTAAAACCACATGTCTCGTCGAACATTCAGTGGGACACTAAGAAATTGAAGGTAATTGTCCGAATTTAACCTCCCAGGAAGAACGACAGGACCAACCAACAAGTCATCGATTAGGGCCGCCAAAACGTTAATAGAAAATTCATGTTGAAATTTAGATGGGCGTATAGCTTTGGGATTTTCTGTTGACCACCTGTGCAGGTTTCTCAGATTTGTAACACCACTTCTCGTGAACGTAGATTCATCTGTCCAGAGGACTGTTCTGCAGAAATTAAAATAAAGTCGTGACTGTCTTAATATCCAGGTAGAATAAACTAGACGAGCATAGTGGTCTGCCTCAAGCAAACCGTGTCCCCTGCGATAGTGATATGGATATAAGCCCTCACGTTTTAAAATTCTTCAAATTGTCGTTCGTGGCACTCCTAGTTGTCTAGCGATTCGACGTACACTGAGAGTTGGATCCCTTGTAACAATAGCTACTGCTTCTTCCTCTAAGTTTGCTGGCAAATTTACTCCTCGGTCTAAAAGGTAATCACGCGGTCCGCATTCCCGAAATTGTCTGTGTACTTACAGAAACGTTCTGTAATGAGGAATGCGCCTATCAGGAAGCCGATGTCGGTATTCAATAACTGCTTGACGTGCACTGCCGTTACAGTAGCCATACACAAAATGCTTGCGGTAAGGCATTTTGAATGAAGAAAACGTGTCCACTCACTAATAAGCTGTTGTATGAACTGAAACGTAATGTAATTCTTTATTAAAAAATGCAATGTCAACAGTCATCTGAAAATTTGTTTATTGTATGATATTCATGGTTCAGCATTTACGAAATAAGTAAGAACCTTCTTTATTATAAATCAATTTCCAGTACTCTTTTTTGTAGATCTCCAAGAAATTAGTGTATGCACTACGACCCGTATTTATTTATTTTAGGATAACATTTTATTATGCCGTTAACAATAACAGGCCTGTTATTGAATCGTATAACTTTTTTTAAATAAAATAAGTTTGTATTGACTTTAGGATTACATATTTTTTCACGATCTGGCAATCACATTCATAGATCTGATTTTTAATATAATTTAGGGAAAAATCCATAACAATATGTCAAAAGCACCATCTAGTGGTCGATTGTAAAAATATAAAAGGTGTCCCTCGTATTATAAACACTTTTGGTTTTCCTCTAAAAATTTGACAAGCTATATTCTTTTTTCTTTTTAAAGAGGTTTGTACATAACCCATAACCCCAACGCTACTCGAGTTCCACCCTGCATGTCTCATTAGGGTTTGTATTTCTACACCAGCATCTGCGAGTAGCGAGGCGGAGGACATCCGAAAACAGTGGCCCGTAAATCGTTCAGAGTTTGATAATCTTAGAAATATTGCAATTCATTTTGGTATGCGCCCAAAAATATTTATTCCTATTGGTTGGGAAGTACATTTTCCATTTTTATAAAATATGAAAAACCGATCATGCTTTACAGTAGGTGGACGAAGGCGAAAATGTTGTTCGAAAACAGAACAGTCAAAAGCAGTGATGTTTCCTTTAGTAATAGCAAATTCTTTTAAAACATTGGTTTTAGTATTTGGTATTCTAATTTGAATAAATATTGTTTCATCCATTATACAGTCACTTGTAATTTCATTAATTCTTCTCTACGGGACGCACCGAAAACACCCACAATTAAACAAATCTACAAAGATATGGCATTTTAAAATAAATTGTACTTATATTTCTAGTGTTAATAATATGTTACCTTTTTCAATAAATGACAATAATCACTAGCTTCTATTAGAAATTTTTGTATATCAGCGGCCTGTAACCATCACTTTTTCTCTTCTAAAACGCCAATAACTGGATATATTTACTGATGTCTATATTTTCCTTCATTGAAATGGTACTCCTCAACATGGAATAATGCGTCCACAAAGAAGACGGCTTCTCTATTTCGGCTTTACCAATAAAGTACGCTAATAAAATTTTCTCATTTATACTAACTACTTTTATGTTCACTCTTCAAATTTCTCATATTCTTTTTCATATTTATCTAGCGATTTATCAGGAATTAAAGGTTAAAATGTAGAATTTGCTGCCATTTCAATATCAAATGTATTTTCCTCATCAGAACTTATGATAACAACGTTAATTTGCAAATAATTATTTATTCCGGCAACAAAAGTTTATTATCATTGCTCGATATCTCTCTCCATTCACTGTGACAACATTTCCTTCCTCATTTTGAAAAAAATATCATCAAATAATGCCTCAATACCACAAGCCGCACCAAACAGTCACTTTTTGTGGTTGAAGACATTTATCTTCAGTCACTTGTGGATTTTCGCCAACCCAATAACGCAAAGATTTAGTTATTAACGAGCCTTGTCATCAAACATGAATTTTCTTCCCGAAATCGGCATAATTTTCCAGCTGCTCCAATACCCAATCTGAGAACACACGACGCATGCGATGGCCACCCAGTTTCAATTCTTGTGTGAGAATAATTTTGCCATTCTTCCGTAAAATATGCCACGTTGTTATTGCAGAAAGCCCCAATTCCCGAGAACGGCGCAACATCGACAAATTAGAGCTTTTGGCTACACTGGCTTCCACAGCAGTGATATTTTCATTGCTACAAGTGATTTTAACGAACGCGGGGCTTTTGGTCGAGCAAAATATCACTTGTTCACTAAGCCGATTATGACGGTCAAAAGTATGGCGTAATGCTCTGTACGTAGCTCGAACTGATTACAATTTCCAAACGTTGTTGTGGCGTATACTTCGTCATGATTAAAAGGTTAACATTATTACCTAAAATGCACACTGGCACATTTACAAAATGGAGACAACCTACTTTAAAAGATCTCATGTTGCTATTGGTAGACCCTTTACTAGCAATGAACTTAATTATTTTTCCACATAATCACCATTTAGTGCAATACATTTCTTCAAATGCTGAATCCATTTCTTAATTCCGTCCATGAAAAAACTTTCTTGTTTACTGTTGATCCAGTTACGAATAGCAGTCCGAAGTTTAGTATCTGATGAAAAATGTTAACTTTTCAATATCTCCTTCAACTTTGGGAACAACCAGAAATCTGAATGTGCCAAATTAGGACCGTATTTGAGAAACGATAGTGAATTTCAGGCTCGTCACTGTCTTCATCGTTTTATTGCTGCAACGCGGCTTGGTGTTGTCGTGGCGCAAGAAAAAATTCGTTTTTTCCGGCCGTACTCTATGGGCACGATTCTTTAGTGATCGAAAAGTTTTGTAGCATCTTTGTTAAATTAGTGGTTGATCTCTTCGACATATATTCGGTATGAATAACTCCCTGTGCATCCTAGAAAATGATGAGCATAATTTTGTACGTCGATGGCACTCTTTTGAATTTTCGTACACGGACAATGATATTCCTTTGATTGGCGCTTGTTTTCGTGGCCATAATGACGAACCCAAAGTTCGTTCCCGGTGGCGATGTTCACGAGAAACTAATCTTCTTCAGGTCGATACTGGTTAAGAAGTTGTTGACAAATGTTTATTCTTCCTTCTTTCATGACATCCGTTTATTGTCGCAGAACCCATCTGGTGCAAATTTTTCTGGAATTCAACACCTAAACAATGTACTGGCCTTGGCGTTATTGGAGAGATTATTCGAGGTAAGTTCAGAGAGAAAGTTCCGTTTGGTAATGAAAAGAAATTAAGTAGAGACGCAGAAAAACTATTTATTGCAAAATAATCTACAAACCTTAAGCTATTTTCTACATACTTCCCACCATTTTGTAGGTATTTGTCATAGTGTGGCATAAGTTTTTGTATGCCTTCTTCATAGAAGGTTGCCGCTTGTGTTATCAATTATGTGGTAACATGTTCTTTGAACTTATCACCGTTGTTGAAGTGTTGACCACCAAGAAACAATTTTCTGTGCAAAAAGAGATGAAAGGCGCTAGTGGCAAAGTCAGTGCTGTACGGAGGATTGTCAAACTGGTGCCAGCTAAACCCTGCAAGAGTTGTCTTGTCACATTCACAGTGTGAGATCGGGCATTTTCATGAATCAAAACAATATCATTTGTGAGCATTCCTCGACACTTCTTCTGTATTACGCGACGCAGTTTCACCATTCCATTTAGTTTAATGTTCTTCGCATTTAGAAAACGAATTACAGATCTAATTTCACCGGCGGGGTTTCAATCTACGCCACCATTCTAAACAAGCACTGCAAAGCGTACACAACAAACAGCGATCTCAAAATGGCGTCATCTCCTTCTCCTCGACGTATATTAATCTGCTCTTGTATGATAATTAAATTTTGACTGTTTGTCGCTAAAATCAAACAACGGGGTTGAATGTTTTCAACGTGTTAATTGTGAAGAATTGTTCCTTGAGTTTGGTTTCACAGGAAATTTGCGTAAATTGCTTAACGAAATCGTTAAAATTTTATCACATCATAAAACTGACCCGAATAATATTGAATTTATATGTAAAAAGGTGAACAATGTATTTATAAGCATGTATGTGCATATTTATATTTTTTGCTAGTTATTTTTATGCGTTTTAAATGTGTAACATGATCCATAGAGTTGGGTATTCTAAATAATTAATAGATTTGCATGTTACAGTGTGATTTAGAAGATTACGTTGTAGTTTTATGAATTGGTTACATATGCATATTAATTATAAATAATTAACGCAACAGGACAACAATTTGAAGCCAAGAGACTGGCACGTATACATTGTACCTTATACGTATGTGATTAAGAATACAATTAATATGCACATTCTATTAAATTAGATAAACTAATTATTCATTTCCAAAAATAGTAAGTATCAACAAATGTCACTAACCAGAATGACCTACTAAACCAGTAATACATTACCCTAATAAACGAAATTAACTTCAATAATATATAATATAATATATTGCATAGCTTATCCAATATGAATACAGATATGAATTGCAATGTTCGTAAAATAATCTATAGATGGTATATTGACAGGTACTATTTAACAATTTGCATTTAATAATTTTATTGATGCTAGATTTAGTATTTGGCTCCAGTGAGTTTAAAGATATTTCCTCTATAATTTTTACTTAATGTTGTATAAAATCTAGCCACAAATACTCCCAATACTGCACGATTGTAAGGAATTTTACGTTAGAGAATTTCATAACAGCACGATGATATGTAATATATCAGCTATTTGTATGATAATCTCTCAGTGAACACTATTTATACTATAGAATGGTCTAAACACCATAACCGCATGGCTATGTTAGCACTCTATAATGTGGCAGAGTTCACAACAGATTTTAGCTTTTCTTTCGCCCCTTAATATTAACATACTGTGATGGCACACTTGGCTTTAACTTGATTTTTTAATTAATTTTAGATATTCTGCAATTCTTTATTTTATATTTACTGCACTAAATCAGTTAGTTGGACAGGTTGAACACCCCAATTATACAAAAACTTGACTATCTTATATTATATTCGTGGTTACGTTTCACGATAAATTAATAAAATTGGTATATCTAATTGATATGGTTATGAAAAATTTTAAAACTTTGATGTGTTTTCTATGGCAAGTGAAAACTGAATGAATCTGTCAATTATACAAATTTAACATTTATAGGATCGCGATAAAAAAACAAAATAGAATCGAAAATTTTCTCTCTGGAAGAATTTTGGATTTTTATTTCTTTTTAAGAATTGAAAAAAGCCATTCTAAAATACAATGAAATAATATTTAAAAGTATTTCAAGAATATTCCACATTAAATATGCCTTTTTAAAAAGTAAGGTTACATAACCTTACTTCATGTCAACTTATATAATATGATTGCCTTCATTTTCAGAAAATAATATTAAATAATGACGAAATGAAAAAAACTTTTACGAAAATAATGAAATGTGTATAGTAATAATAACAAAAAAAAACCTAAAATAAACACATTCAGTGAAGTTAAGAATTTTATATAATAAAAAATAGAATGTAAATATTCTCTTTTTTACGTATTTTCATAGACGTTTAATGTTCGTTCGTCTTTTTCTTTTAAAATCGACGGTTCCAAATTTGCATCTATGCGAAATTTAGTACTGTAAAATTGAACTAGTGGTAGTAATGTTTGTAAAATTTAAGATATATTCTGGGTATGATCAGTAGTGCAATCTCTCCACTAAACTTAGCATTAGTCAACTTAAACTTTGAAAATAGTTATTCCTTTTGAAGAGCAACCGAATTAAATCCGACTTGAAAACAATGCATCACTTTTGTGTGAATGAAATAATCTTTAGTGAATTTTGCATTTATTTTTCGTAGACTAGGAACAAAAAAGCTATTTTATATAAACACTTAAGTAAAAATACAGTAGAACTTCTTTATAACGTTACCGGTTATAACGTCAACACGCTTACACCGTCAACTTTATAATAGTATTGGTAAAATCCCATATGCCTACAGTATTTTTATCCGATATAGCGACAACACGTAATGACTAAAGACTAGCATTCTCGGTCGACTCACAGAGAAGTTGACAGGCGAGAGGATCGGGAGACTCATTTTACAAGCGCTTCGCGTGCTATATGTATGTAGTACATAAATTCATGAACAGCTATCATAGTGTGAAATTGTTTATAGACGTACGTAAGTGTAATTCGAACGGAAAGCATATTTTTCTAAATAACGCGCACTTTTATTTCGGTAAAACTCACGCAGTGACGCTAATGCTGGCCGACCTAAGTATCTGTGAAGGTAGAACTCTACCTGCAGAACCAAATTTACATTATCAAGCATTTGCTGTCGAGTTGAAGCTATTGCTTTTTATATATACAGAGTGTTTTTACAAGCTTATTGATAACTAAAAATATCTTAAAATATATGTAAATACATAGTTCTATTCATGAATGATGTATGATTTTCTTTCGAAATCTAGATAAGTAGATAATGAGTTTGCGTATTTGCAATCCATGACAGTACGTTTCGTATCTTACCACTTCCCGTTTTAGAGATATTGGTGATGTACCAAAACATATATTGGACAGACAGGTAGAACGTTTAAAAAACGAATCCAAGACCACTATCATTCTTATATCAATAAGAAAACTGACTCAACCTACTCTAATCATTTAATAGAGAATGAACATGAATTCAATTTACAATTCGATGTCATACATGTAGAAAATAAAGGTAGAAAACTAAATTGTTTAGAGTCTTTAGAAATTAATAAACTCAAAAACTCAGAAATGTTACTAAACGATAAATTAGACTTGAATTCATCCCCACTGTTAAATCTGTTCACCCTTTGAAATATTGTTTCTTAGTTGCTTATGTTATATTATTAAACTTAAACCTCACACAAGTAGGACATAGTATAGTTTTCAAAAAGTAATAAATATAAATGTAATAGTTCCTAGAATTTTAACTTGGGTCAACTACCTGATTTAACGCTGTATATTGTATGTATCTTTAGTCTTAAGTTGAATTTGAAGAAGCTACTGTGTTAGCGAAACAGCTGTCATTATCTTATTAAAAAAGTGTAAATCTAAAACATCTTATGAGTGTTTTATTTATTTGTTTAACATTTCTCACACCTGGTTGTTACAGATACCATAATAACAGAAATCATAATTATTAAATCTAACATCCGCATGATTTTCACTGTTAGTATTTTTCCCGCTGTATGGAAGAGTACTAAAATTGTTCCCATTTAAAAGATGTGATACTTCGGACATTGCCAACTATCGTTCTATTGCCATCTTTTCGAACATCCGAACTTTTCGAAATTTTTGAAATTGCACTGTATCGAAAATTATACCCTTTTATTAAAACTGCAATATCACCGAATGAACATGCCTTCATAGAAAAGCGATCTACTGTCTCTAACCTTGCGGTATTTTCTCAATACTTTCTTACCAACTCACAAGTTGCTGTCGAATATGCCAAGGCATTTTTTCGAGTGGATCATGCTAGAGTAAAATTACTTTCGGATGAGACTAGCGCAGAAACACATTTTAGTAATTAGAACGAGAGACACCTCACAAATGAGAGAAACAGGTAGTATACTCCTTTTACGATAACAGACGAGGCACGTCATAACCGGAAACTTCAGAATTACCTACCTATACAATACTAAACCCAAAAAGAACTGTCTTTCACTACCGTATATCTAGAGATTTCTTCTTTGCAAACGTTCCTATCCTGCGTAACGTTGCCAACTTCTATTTTCGCTACTGTCATTCGTATCTGTCACTTGTGCGCCATTTGTTGTTCTGTATTTTTCGTGTCCCTTTTATTCAGTTTTGTAGTATTATTTGCATTTCATTAGTTCGCAGTTTGTTCTTTAGTTTTCGTGTCCCTTTTATCCAGTTTCGTGTATTATTCGTATTGTATTAAAACAACGGTTCCTTTAATAACCAATAAAACATGCCTAAGCCACTAAGCAGGCAATCAAAAGCGCTCATTGCGTCTTTAATCTCGTATTTCGAGAAAGAACGCGATAACAATGCCACGCTATTGTCGTTGAAAGCAGTAAGAGAGGTAATTCTAATAATTAATATATTTTTAGAGTATTAAACCTTGCGTATTTTATAGAGAGTGGCCGATGCTTTAAATATCCACATTTCTACGGTTAATAAGATTTCTTCAATAACTAAACAAGGGATTATTCCATCTAGTCCAAAGAAGAAAAGGGTAAAAAAGAAACCAGTAGTGAACATTGATGATTTTAATCAGTGTGCCATTAGAAACAAAGTTTATAACATGTATAGAGACAGTAAGTATTTATTATCTTATTTCGAACTGTAACATTAAGTTTCCCTTAAACACATTTTAGAAGAACATATCACCTTATGTACTTTAAACAACGTACTTAAAAGAAGCGATATTTTTAATGGTTGTACTACTTCCCTATGGAAAGTGCTACGAAACAATGGTTTTCACTTCACGAAAGATGATCCCCCTAAACGAGCGTTGATGGAACTGCCTCATATTGCTTTAAAGCGGATCTCTTTTCTACAGCAGTATATACGCATAAAACAAGAACATATATATCAGTTTATATTTCTTGATGAAACCTGGATCTTTCAAGATGGAAGCACTTCAAGAACCTGGCAAGATGAACATGTCAAAACTGTGAAAGCGAAACAAATAGGTGGCAAAAGGTAATCGTTTTTCTTTTTCTTTGTTGCATAAATTTTATTATGTTCTGTTCTAATAGGTATATAATATTACATGCTGGAAACGAAGATGGCTTTATTCCTGGTGCTGAATTAATATTTACATCCAATAACAAAAACTCTGCTTATCATGGTGATATGAACCGTGACAATTTTCTGTTTTGGTTAGAAAATCAACTACTACGTAATTTAGAAAATCCTTCTGTGATTGTAATGGATAATGCAAGTTATCACAGTACAATTAAGAATAAGCCTCCAACATCTTCCACAACAAAATTAGAAATTACGAACTGGTTAAATGCAAACTCTATTGATTATGATGCATCAGCGTTAAAGCTATAGTTGCTAGATTTAGTTGAGCTGGTTAGTATAATTATTCTTTTTTTTAATAATTACTGGCTATTATTATTTATAGTTTTAAACCACCACCCATTTATGAGGCTGATGAGTTGGCTAATAAATATGGTCACGTTGTGCTCCGTCTACCTCCATATCATTGCATTTTTAATCCTATTGAACTGATATGGGGTATTAGCAAACGCTATTATAATAACCATATTGGCAAATACGGCAGAACAGAAGAAGGCTGCATAAAATTATGGAAGGAAGCGCTCAGTGAAGTAACCCCAACATGTTGGGCAAACAGCATCAAACACACCGAAACAGAAATTAAAAAATGGTGGGATAGAGAAATTGGCTTTGAACGAGAAGATGTAAGGCCTTTAGTTATTAATATAGGCGCAGAAGAAAGCTCAACCGATGACAGCGATTTTGAATAAAAATTATGTTTGTCATTTATATCATGTTATATTAAATTTGCTTTTTTCTTTATTATAATGTCAATTTATTGTGTATACTGATAATAATATTTATTGAAATAAACGTATTTCTATTTTATATCGATAGCTTAATTGCTGTTAATAACATGTTTCAATTATGCTAATTGTCAGTTATAATTTACCACGTACATAAAACTATAGTTAGAATGAGAGGCGTTAGGTTTACCTAATTGTTTTAAAAGTATGTAAATTATCGTTATTTCCTAAGTATGAACAAGACCTACGTAACTGTCAACGCGGATTACATGTCAACTTATTTTTAATACATAACCTCTGTGATAGATGTAAACAAAAGATTTCGCAAGAGTGCGTGACGCAAACATGACGTATGTTGATGACGTGCCTCGTCTGTTATCGTAAAAGGACTATAGTATAAATCCATGTACTATACGAGTCACAAACGTTTATCGATTATTTGTCAGTCGATACCAGGCGCTCGATCTGTGTGTTTCGTAGTGGTCTTGTACGTACATTGCTCCCGCTGCCGACTGCTGCGACTGCTCAATGCTTTTAAGGTGTTCAGTATTTTTGTAATGTCATCGCGCGCGCAGCTTCAGTCTCATCCGAAAGTAATTTTACTCTATCTTGCCAGCTAGATTGGTGAGTTTTGGATTTAGTGACCTGCTAGTTGGCTTTTTGACTTCGTACATGCATAATAGGCTTGACCGTGTATTCTACAACGGATATTATTCATCAACTTACATTGCCGTTTCTGGAGTTCCGCAAGGCTCTACCTTAGGACAACTTCTTTTCATTATATTCAATAATGATCTTTCGGATCAGATCGTGTATAATAACATTTTCTTTGCCGATGACTTGAAGTTGCTTTTTCGAGTCACCCATCTGAGGGATTGTCTTCTACTATAAACAGATTTGGTTAACATACTGAATTGGTGTTGACTCAATTAAAGACCTGGGCGTTACCATTGATATGAAACTATCATTTCATAAGCATATCAACAATATGCCTAAACAGGCTACACAGACTCTAGGATTTATTATCCGTAACTGTGATCAATTTTTTAATGTGAGTGTATGGAATTCCTTATATAATACAATAATGAGATCACGTTTGGAATATGCCAGTCTGATATTGTATCTATTTTATGATGCACAAAGACGTCTACCAGAGTAAGTTCAGTGACTATTCTTGAAGTATTTTTCTTTTAAAGTGGACGGTGTCTATCCCCCTAGTTCCGCTTTGATATCCCTCTTCTTTAGACGTTTTGAAATCAGCATTAATTTTCTTCACAGGCTTCTTCACCACGAAGTTGACTGTACAACGCTATCATCTTTCTTGAATTTTCTTGTTCCACCATTCCTCACATGTCATTCCTGTACCTTTTACAACTACAATCAGGTCCCGTTGAATACCGATATACACTTCAATGGTTTGCTGACCTTCAAACGACTTCTTTATAATAGTTGCAATAAATATCCGTTGTAGTTTCGTTGAGTTAATTAATTGCTGGATATTCTTGTTTTTACCACATTACTTATATATATTGACTTTTGTTTATATTCGTAAATATGAACTGTTTTAATCTTGTTTATTATGTCATGGTTTTTTATATTTAGGAGGAATTGCTATTTATAATACTGAATATAGTTTATTAATACTATCTTTTTTTTTACTTATACTCGTTGTTATGTGTATGACTTACAATTTTATTTTTTATTTTTATTTATTTATTCTTATTTATATTCTTAAAATATTATCCTGTAATAGAATAATATATTCTGTAGGGTAAAATAGAATAAAATGACAAAAAAAAATAAAATAAAATTTACAATTCTGTTAATTACCTAGATCAAAGTTTAATCTAAAAATATAACGAGAATTTTTGATAAAAGAATTATAATGAATATTATCTATATCAAAATTCTGCTATTTGATACCACAAAACAGACACTATAAACTAGTTTCAGTGCTTAACGCAAGTTCATGTAAAATTTGTCATTCCAGGTTTA
The DNA here is from genome assembly GCA_935421215.2 of Melolontha melolontha. Taxonomy (NCBI): domain Eukaryota; kingdom Metazoa; phylum Arthropoda; class Insecta; order Coleoptera; family Scarabaeidae; genus Melolontha; species Melolontha melolontha. The sequence goes on from OW285235.1 coordinate 206,901,699, forward strand.
TTTTCAAGTTATTAGCCTATATTGGTTGTAGTAAATGAAAATTTCATCGGTATTTGCATAAAGTGTTATAAAATGTTTAGAAAGAAATCTTGCCATTCCATTGAGAATTAAAGCATTGTCATGAAATGAAAGTTTGGTGTTTTGCATTTAGCGGAAGTTGAACATAAGCATGTAGTTGACATTTAGATGGATGAAACATTATGTAAGACACCGTAATTTGAAGACGTCGCATTTACCGTTTGTACTTTCGACGCATTTCAAATTGTATTTTACAACGTTTCCAGAAAGCTTGAGTGATCATCAATAATATATTTTCTCTATTCTTGTTTCTAAGTTCCTTCGAAATTTATGATCGTAAATTTATTAACACTTTTGTCAGTACAGGTAATCAATTAATAAATTCCTATAAAAATTTATTGAAAATATACAAGAATTAATTATTTATAATTTTATTAAACGGAAATAAGAAGTCGAAAAATAGTAAACATAAATTTCGATTTAGAATTAGTTTGATTGAAATATTTTCAACTTATATTCTTTCAATACTGAGATAAAAACAAATTTACTTATTTTGAAAAGGATGCTATAATTTATATTTAAGAGTTTAGGAATAGTGGGACTTCAATTGAGTTTTTGCTGAATTTATTTATGAATTTATACATGAATGTAACAGAATAATTTGAAACATGTTTCAAATTATTATATTACATTACGGATGCGGGTATCCCGTAAGGATTCGTTTAAGCATTAAAAATGCAGTTTCTAGAGATACAGTTGTGCCATCTTTGGGAACACTTCATTAGTTCTGCATTTGTTATGTAGGCGGAGCTATCGTTTGCTAATAAGCAACGCTGAATGTACTTCTACGCTCGGTCTTAATAATTTCTGTGAGATAACGAAGTCATTCTTTTGTGAGAGTATCCTTTTTCAGCAGGGGCGTACTGAAGAATCTGTAGAAAGATGAAATACGTATCTGTGTCTCTGGTGAGGAATACGTTTCCAAAAATATTAATATTGAACTTGAATTTGTGTCCTTCACACCAAATTTTTAATAATATTTTATATTATTAAAAGTACTTTTGAATTTATTTATTTTAATTTCTAAAAATGAAAAATTACTTTTCTAGTTTTGAATTTCCTTCCATATTTCAGTCTTAATAATTGCTTTTTAAGAATAATAAAATATTATATATGTATATATGTTGTGTTTGTTTGACTACATATTACTTTTGACCAATATCCTAGTGGTAATGCAGTGACTTATTGGTGGTCTCAGGATTGCATCTTAAATTTTGAACTCCCACAAGCTGACAGCATAAAATATCTAGGTGTGCATCTCGATAGACGCCTTACATGATAGACACATATCTTTACCAAACGCAAACAGTTAGGCGTTAAATTAAATTAAATTTAGTGGTTAATCGCAGTTTTCTCGCGAAAACAAGCTTAGTTACTATACAAAAGTATTCTAAAACTAAGAATCCACGGTTTTAGCTTTGGGGGGAACTGCCAGTAATTCGAACATGGAGATTCTAGAGAGGCTCCAAAATAAAGTGATACGTGCCATACTTAATGCCCCATGATATATACCCAACAACGTCATTCAACGTGACGTCGTTTAATTTTAGTAGTATGTAGATTGTCTTATTGGAAACAGTCCCTTCAAGTCACTTTTCTGCTGTACCAAACTAATAGAGAATTACTTTGATGTAGATTTCTAAATAAAGGGCGTTAAATAAAAGGATAGGATCTGGAGCTCAGCTGTTCGAAATGGTTTTGTGGTTTTTCTTCTCGTTTAAGGTGAATGCCGAGAGCTAAACATCTTAATAGTAACTCACTTCCTGCCTAACCCTGTAATTTGTGTTAGGCTGTTGGGAATACTAAGGCATGCATTATATTATAATAATGATAATAATAATAAAAATAATAATAATAATAATAATTATTATTATTATTATTTCCTCCACTCACAAGAACATTCAATTTGTCCTTGGTTGCCAGTGTGTTAACCCATCGGTTCGTGAGAACAAGATGGCTGGCATAACTACCATAATATTATTATTATTATTGTTTATATTTCTTATTTCCAGGTATTTTTCCGTAACCTAACTATGCAGCTCTCCTCCATATGGCATGCTTCATTCTTATTAAGCAGATAATAACACCTCCCACCATGCAGGGGGGGGGGTTCATTTTCACGGCCCATAGGGTCCGGCGCTTTAGTTGTTATGTTGACGAAGTGGGTTGAGATGAAGGTATCTCAACAACATCCTCGCCTGCGTTCTTTGTTCCTACTGAAGCATGCCATGTTTGTGTTTCATTTCCAAATTTGCTGTTTCGGTCTTTGCTGGTTAATCCTACCTGGATCCTGCTCCTCCGACCCACCACAGTATCCTTTTCATCCAGTGTTTGGAGCAAGTGTACCTCATTGTGGCTGCTAACCCAACCCAACGGTTATCTCAGGAACCCGTGGGGTCGCTAATCCCCAGTAACCTATCTCTAGGCTACCCTGTGCGGGTTTTATTATTATTATTATTATTATTATTATTATTATTAAAATTTTCAAGTGCTACTGTGGGTAGTTAAACTACCAGACGGAGACTATATGCGTTAATATGTGTAATTCATTACCAGTAGTCTAGATGTCTCCAGCCTACCATGTAAAATATAATATATCATAATTTATCAAGTGTACAAATACGAAAATACATACATACATGAGCTTAAGGATATATGTATGTATTATCTGCGCACGTATAATTTGATACACAATACATGCTAAATTCGCATTAGAGACTATCAACGTACGAACACGTGTTTCGGGCTAGCTTGCCCTCATCAGCCTACGACAAATTTAGTATTTGTGTATTCATTTGTACGCATAGAGATGCATTTCACCATATATCTATTATCGTATTTATACACTTGATGTTAGTATACATCGATATATTATGTTTTACTTTACTTATCAAATAATTTAATTTTTTTTTACTTTAAAATTATGTTTAAATTGTTTCATTTTTTTATGAGTTGTGGTGGCTTGGGTACACGCTTTTTTTGTATTTATTTCTATTTAGGCAAACCGTCTGAATTCCACATATTTCCAATTTGCAATAATACAAATTATAGATTTTAAACGCTACTGTATTAAAAATATAAATGAAAGCGATTATTTGATGTATTCTAAATACATACGACTGTACCCATGATACATAAAATATACAAATTATGCTTTTGAATTAGTCACGTCGCTAAATTTCAATCATAATTATGAAAGAATAGGAAATCTTCGTTTTCTCAATGTCACCTTCGAACGTGCTGAAATTCACTATTTTGAAAAATGTTAACTAGTATAGTACTTCATAATTTTTAAATATGTTTTCAAACTAATCAATGGAATAATTTCACTATACTAAACAGTTCTCTTCTCGTTTGTGATATTGGCTAACAGAAATATATTTGTGCATTTGCTCGAGATAATTTTTGAAATTTTACAGGTTACAGCTGTCAATCATTATGATGGAATAATGGTTTATAGTGATACAGTAATTAGTAATTAATTTACAAGTTAAATTATTAATTTTATTCCAGCCATTTCGCATTTTCTTTCCTCAACGCCATATTTCTTTATTTTATAAATTTTCTTTATTGTTTTACTTTAAAAAATAGGAATTTTGTGCTTTATATAATCATAATTAAAGCGGGCATGTTTACAGAGCTTCCTATGGCAGCGAGCGAAGCTGGTACGGATCTCTTCGCCAGTCTATGGGCTCATCGATGTATATCAGGCATTGTGATGTCAAAAACGAATATATCGTGAGACATACGGAAGGTGTACAATAAGTACCGCAATATAATATGAATAGTAATAAGCATTTTCTGTTATTATTATTGTTAAACGAACAAGACACTATTATTCACCAAAGTTTGGGTTGCATGAAAGCTCAGTCGACGGTGTATTTCTTGGAAGTTAAAAATAATTTCTCGAGGAGATGGGTACTGAATCCGTTTAGTTAAAACATTGTTGCCGCTGCTAAGTTACCACTTGGTATTCACGACCACCTCATTGAAATGTCTGCCGACAAAACGCTACAACTGCAATTTTATATCTGAAGATTTAAATACGTTTTGGCTTGCTCGTCGAAAAGAATATGGGAATTTAGCCACAGAAGCATTGAAAATATTAAGCCCTTTCGCCACGTCTTATCTCTGTGAATAGTCTATGGTTGCCCTAAAAACTAAATAAAAGAATGGTCTCTTATCACCTGAAAAGAATTTTCTTTTGTGTGTTTCTAACGTAGATCCACGTATGAAAAACAAATGCAACCAACCCATTAATTTCTTTTCATTACACTTATTGTAGGTAAAATGTTTATAATAAATTATTTTTTCTCATAAAATGATTTTTCATTATTGTTAAAGACCATTTTGCGACCCTCCTTTAATATTATCGCGGTCCCCTTGGGGGTCGCGACCTCCAGGTTGAGAAACCTTGCTGTAGATGAACCGAAGCACGTCATTCTCGTCGGCAGGGTGAAATGCGAAAGTAATTGTTAGGTCCCGAGGAGTATCATTAATGTAAATGTTTATACATTCCAGGAAATGTCCAGAAACAAGAGATCTGTTATTAATGAACCCAGCGTTAATCAAATGTGGATAAAAGAATTCACATAAAATATCAATTCTGTTTTTCCTTCCAATATCTAGATGATTAAATTCATGCCAGAGAGATCTAGAGTTCTTATTATAAGACAAATATTGAAAATAAGGTGTTACTGTACATACTTTATGTAAATATGTTTGAATTAAATAAATTCATTTATCAAAATGGTAATATCTAAAGGCCGGATTATATGTAAAAAAAAACCTGAAAATATGCGCATAAATCTGCAGATGTTTTAGCCTAAATATGCACTTCCTTATGAAAAATATTAGATAAAAAATACGAGTAATGTTAGGAAATGGAATAGTGTAGAAGAAAATATTCTATTATATTTACTACAAGTTTATTTAGAACATTTTACAACATAATTAACTATGAAAACAATTTACAATCACATATTTCGCAAAGTTTCCAACAGAAAAATTGTGACGCTTGTCTGAAAACATGTATTTATATATTGAAAAGGTTCGTTCTACGTCGATGCTTGTTATAGGAGCATATTTCAAATTATATAAAAATATCATCTATTGTCAACTAAATATTTTCTACTGAATTACCAGACAAGATTTTAGCAATGTCCTTTAGCTTCTTAAAACCCTCATTTCTTCCTATTACACTTAAAAATTTTTCATACACGGACTGTCCCACTCCTCCTTTAACATCAAAACATGACTTTTCAAATTTGTTTATTATTAATTGGTTTTAATAAACGCCAACTGTTGAGGTATTTCTTTACTCGAATACACCTTCTGGGCGTCTATCACAGATTGTGCATCCCTATTAGGATTCATAATAATTGTCTTTATTCCTTCATAATCATTTGCATGAAAAATAGCAGCCTCCAACTACGTTCCTCATTGTGTGATTACTGGTTGAGGAGGAAGCGAACACCAGGTAGATGTTTGTAAAACTGAACTCGTAATGGGGCCTTTAAAAATACTTTCTTAACAGCACTAATTAAAGTATTTACTAAGGGAAAATGGTTTCTGACTTCTTCTGCAATACGATTTAGTCCGTGCGCCAACAAGTTGTGTGAATTAAATTTGGGTAAAAGATTTTCAAGTTGAAAGCTGCCTTCACCATGTATGGTGCAGCATCCGTTAAAAACAATCGAATTTTCTCCGTTGGAATCGATTCCAGTAAGAAGAAAGTTGCCAGTTCTTCCTGTATAAACCTTGTTATTGTCAAATTATTTGCCTTTTCCAACTGTTTGGATGAAATTAAATAAGATTTTACTGGAACCGATACGTTAAGGATATATATATATATATATATATATATATATATATATATATATATCGGGTTACAACGTTTTACGTCCTCCGATTCCTAATCGCCATTCCCCTCTGTTCATCCATAGGCCCTCCTCCAAATCCGTCCCTCGAATTTCTTTATCCACTCCGTCTCTCCAGCTTCTGCGCGGTCTTCCTCGTTTTCGGTTTCCTTGGGGGTTCCAGTTTAGCACTTTCTTTGGGATTCTGTGTTCTGGCATTCTTTGGACGTGCCCATACCATATTAGCTGTTTGGTTATAATGTCATCTATAATGTCATGTTGTATTCCCATTTCTTGTCTAATGGTTTCATTTGGGACTCTATCTCTCCGGGATTTTCCTGCCGCTCTTCTCCAGAAGTCCATTTCTGTGGCTTTTATCTTTCTTTTTGTTTTTTCTTTTATCGGCCACACCTCCGAGCTATATGTTAATATACTTTTCACGATGGAGTTGTAAATCCTTTTTTATTTTCTTTTGTAATGGTCTTGTCCCACAGAATACTGTTCAGCATGGAAGTAGCTCTTCTTCCCTGTATATTTCTGTCTGATATTGCCTCATCTAGTGTCCCATCCTTGGATATCTTCATTCCTAGGTATTTGTATATATTGCAATGTTTGATGATCTGTCCCGTTGCTAGGTGTAGGTCTTCTTGCTGTCCGCCTATGCACATATATTCTGTTTTTGCTATGTTAACATCCAGGCCCCATTTCCCGTATTCTTCGATGAGCTTTCGGCTCATATATTCCATGTCATACGTTAAGGATACCAATCATTAAATGAACAATGTATCGGCCCACACTATCAGTAGTTTCATCTACGCATATATAAAGATAATTATTTACAACAACCTTCTTAATGTTATTCAATGTTTCTGCATAGATACAGCGAACATAATTTTTTCTTAACGTGCTCTCGCCGGGAATGTTATATTTACTGATGTACTTTTACAAAAATAACTTGACATTTAAATTGTTTAATTTATGTAGTGGAATATCTGCCGACACAAACATTTGACACAAATCTTCATCAAATTTTTTTTGTTTCGATTGTTTGGAAGTTGATGGCAAATATTGCTGTAATGTTTGCTGACTCTTAGCCAATTTCATCATTGTTAGCTTTGCAGCATGAGATGGAGTTTCCTTGTGTTGGTCGACTTGGAAATTTCTCTCACTTGTAATCTGCAAAAAAAAATTACACCATCGGTTGTTTTCTTATAAAGTAAATGTTAGTAAAAGGTAAAGGAATAATTAAAAACTTAAATAATTAATTAATAAGAGGAAATAAATTTTACTCACAATCTTGCAGCATACTACGCAAAACACTTTTTCTCCATCCATACGCAATTCTGAATAAGGTGCATTTTTACTATTATGTATCACAACTCACAAGTTTACACTTCGAAAAGCCAACGTAAAATGACGTTTAAAATAAAATTACCTTCGAATATGGGATTAAATTTCTCTGAATAGCAAAGAAACACATATACTCCTAATTTTCTGGTAAAATGTAATTTTGTATTTATTTAGAAGTTTTAAGGTATTAGCTTTTCCTGGAATTTTGTCTCGGCCTGGATGTATGGGAAGAGCATTAATAAATTCTTGCAGACGCTTATCGGAAAAGTAACGGGAAGAGGCTTAATAAAATGCTATTTTTAATTTAAAAAGGGCTTTTGCTTGTTTGTTACATCCACGACATATTTTTAGTAATGCCTATAATAAATTTGATTTAGTAAATAAATAAAACTCGGATACTTAAAATATGCAAAAATGCTGAATTACTACAAAATATGCAAATAATATACACAATGCATATATTATGCAAATATGCAAATTTATGCAAACTGCATATAATCCGGCCTTAAGTAATATCGATCTAGTAAGAACTAAAACTCTTTCGTAACATACCTGTGTTTAGACCGATACTTTTGGTGTTAAATTAAGAAGGCTAAATATTGTCCTTTTCATTCCATAAATTGTCACGGAGTATTTACGCATGTACTTGTTTTTTAAATATGTTTATACTATTCCAGTCCGTATATGAATATCTAAATTTACCACTAACATTTCCCCTTTTAATAATTCGGCATTTCTTTGTGGCTCCTTATCAATCGATCATTACATGAATTCAGTGAGTGTAACGCCAGGCATACAATATCATCACCAGCGATAAATATTTAAACGAATAAAATGGACGCACTGTGAAAGTCGGGAATTATACTCGTTACACGTTTTACGAGTGTGCGTTTACACATGCCAGCTAATTAAGTATCAAAAACAAACTGACTTGTTAATTTTACTTTCTTATTGTTTACTTTGAAATTACTCGTGAAACTAATTAATTACGCTATATAATGATTTCTTTAATTTCATCTTAATTAAAGTATTTTTTGATCGTCAAACAAAATTCGCATCTCCTTCAAACAATAGTTTATTAATGGTAATGGTTATTTTGTTAGAAAGTTTGTGCGCTCTTAATGCTTTCCGAATTTCGCAAGCGACTGAATTTTTCTATTTTTGCATAATGTTTCGAATAATGAAAGCAATATTGTGCAAATTCACGCACTTTTTATGTACATTTCGAATTTATTCAGTTTGCCGCGTGTTGAAATTACTTTTTGCGTTCAGTGAAAGTTGAACGATGGTATATGGTGAAAAAGAATTCGTGAACTACAGTTTCAAGTTAACATTTGCTTAGTTTGAATAAGTATACCGCAATGAATTTGCATTCTATTTCCTAGGAAGTAAGTTCTTGATTACTTTTTCGCTTAACGATTCTGTTGGAATGAAGTGTTTCCAAATTTAATTTTACGGTCTAGAATTATTATTTATTTATATTAGAAAAGAAATTTAGTTGTATTATAACCTCTAAACAAAGTACTTGCTAACGGTCTTCCGATTTTTTAATGATAAATTTGTAGGTCGTTTTGTGGTTGTTATATCTTCGTAACAAATATATTTTTGCTATTTGTGTTCGTGTAGAAAGCGACAGAAGAATAGGTTTATAACTTAATGAGAGCTAATGCATAATAATGATTTATATCATTTAACAGTGAACCACTTCAGGGGCAATGAATTCTCCCAAAAGAAATCAGTTGTATTTCCCACGTATATAAATACACATTACAACAACATTCAACATGTTAACTCCAGACCTGTTTAATTTATAATAATCAATGTGAGAAGCGTAAATGATCTTTGTTGTACAAGGAAATATTGAAAATCAATAAAATAAGAATCCAAGGAAGTTAACAAAAATAAAACTCCCAAGAAACCAATACCTACTATCGTGATAAAATAAAACAAATTTTAATGAATTTCACTACTTTTTACTTTACACAGTAACGATCGTTTCGCTCCAACCTGAGCTTCATAAGACATATAACTAATTTATCGATATATTTTTACACAAATGTACCGTAACAAACACATGTTTTGTTTTGAATGGTTGAAGGAATTGGTACTTTTTATTACTTAAATGTCTATACACAAAACTTTCACTACGGTTTATACAATAGTGTTCTTAAAGTAATAAAACGGAGGGTCTACATTATGTTAAAGGAAGTGAAAAAGTTCTATGGAAAAATAAAATATATGACTGTCTGAATATCAAATAAATAAATTGAGTAAGGGTGAATTATTAATTTCTAATTGATCATTTAATTTATTTATTTCAAATAACTAATAAATTAAGATTTTTGCCCTTATTTTCTACGTGTAATATTTTAAATTCTTTGTTAAAGTTGTGGTTTATTAAATTAATATGAGGCGCATATGAAGAGTCACTTTTATTATTTCTAAATGAAGAAAAATGTCCTTTGATGCGTATTTCAAACGATCTGTCTGTCTGTCCGATATACGTCATGGTGAAACTATCGCAAGTTAACTCATAGACTCATGACTTTTTATTGTTATTTGATAAATCTTTATTGTTTTTTATAAATTTGGATAAATTGTTGTTAGTTCTATACACTAATGTAATATAACGGAATTTCATCAAGTAAAGGCTGAAACAATCCTATGTTATGTTATTTAATCCGTAAAACTACAGAAAAGTATGTTGAAATTGTCCTTTATTTTTCCAATAAGCCTCTGTAGCAGGGCTTTACATTTTGCTGAAGATTTTGTTTGACATTTTGACCAATTTATTAGCAAACTTAACCCTAGATTACGGGTCATTCGTAAATTTTACGATGCTCGTAAGACATCGTACTTTTTCGCTTACTTACGGTCAATGCATCGAATTGCCTTACTGAGTACTTTCTAGTCTAGTATTTAGCTAGACAGTGTGGTGTGTGGTCGTTCTGGTTTCCGACCCTAAAGCGATTTTTCGGCGATAGGTTCGTAAATTTTACGAAAGTCCCGTATTTACGTCATTTTATAAATTAAACTGGTTCTTATTTTTCGTACCGAATTTAATTGTTTTAGTAATAGAAATTTGAGGTAAGATATTTCTTCAATATTATTATTTAAATACATTATAATAAATATAGTGATTTTTTTATTAAGATGTCAAATCGAAAGTTTTTGACCGAGAAGCAACTGGAGGAGGAAGCGGCACGCGTCATGAATGGAGAAGAGAGTGATCCAGAATCATTTGACGACAGTGATGGTAGTGACATTGAAGAGGACATTTTGGAGGTTGAATCATCTGCCTCCGACAGTAAGGTTGATGAAGATAATAATTCGGCTGTTTGTCTCATCCAACAAAGCTTTAGCCCAATTCAATCTGAAGAAGAAATAGAACCTAGTTTAGATGAAGATGGTATTCCTTTATTACAAGTACGTACACGTTCAAAATATGTAATCAACTTGAAAAACAAACGTTTAAAAGGCAAGAATGGTCACAAATTGTCATCTGAGCTGCCTCAACAATCCAAAAGAACGGCTGCTAGAAACATTATACATTTTATAGCTGGTCCTAAAGAGGCTGCAAAAGATTGTTCTAACCTGGATGAATATTTTTTACAATATATTTGATATTATTTTGCAACATACAAATGCAGAAATCGCCAGACAGGCCCAAAAATACAGCGGCTACCAGAATGTTTCCCCAACGACAAAAGACGAACTGAAAGCCTTGTTTGGTGTTTCAATCCTTTCTGCCGCAAAAAAAGATAATCATTGTTAGCAAGGCATATGTTTGATAGCACTATTTCCGGCACGTTTTATAGATCATGTATGAATTGTGATCGTTTTTTGTACCTGCTGAACTGTATTAGATGCGATAATAGAGAAACAAGAGAAGAGAGAAAGGTAAATGATCCTTTTACACACATTCGAGAAATTTGGGAAATTTTTATTGACACATGTAGAAATTCATATACTCCAACTTCATACGTCACCATTGATGAACAGCTTTTGTCATTCCGAGGACGCTGTCCTTTTAGGATGTATATTCCTAACAAGCCCGCGAAGTATGGGATAAAAATTGTTATGGTATGCGATTCCGCCACCAAGTATATGTCAGACGCAAGTCCTTACTTGGGAAAAAAACAAAGAGCAATGGTTTGCCTCTAGCCGAATTTTATGTAAAAGAGTTAACGAAATCAATTCATGGTACAAATTGCAACGTTACCATGGACAATTGGTTCACCTCGGTTTCCCTTGCTGACCAGTTGCTACAGAATCCTTACAAATTAACTATGATAGGAACTATACGCAAAAATAAAAAAAGAGATACCCAAGGAGTTCTTGGATGGAAATAGTCGAAACGCAAATACGTCAATGTTTTGTTTCGATCAACAAAAGACATTATTATCTTACATGCCAAAGAAAAACAAATTAGTTTTGCTACTTTCAACTATGCATGAGAAGGCAGAGATCGTAGAAGAAACCGGTAAGCCAACAATAATTCATAACTATAATGAGACAAAATCAGGTGTGGACAACTTTGAACAAATGTGTTCAAATATGAGTTCGAGCAGAAAAACACAGAGATGGCCATTATGTGTGTTGTATGGAATGATAAATATGGCCAGCATAAACTCTTATGTTATTTACACTTTTAATACGTTAAAAAAAGGCGAAAAACCTATTTCAAGATATCAATATATGATTGATTTAAGTCTTTGCCTTGCCAAACCATGGATGCAGTATAGATATAACAGCAAAACTTTACGTCGATATCTTCGGCAAGACATAGCTCAAATCCTCGGTATATCAAAAGAAAACGTTGTGAACACACCCCAAGACAAGAAGAGGAGGACCTGTTTCTACTGTCCAAGCAAAAAAAGGCGCATGACCACTAATTATTGTATCGAGTGCAAAAATCCAATTTGCGGCGAACACCGAGGAGATATTTGCACCGCATGTTGTGAAAAATAATAAAATATGTTGGTTTTATAATTTTAAACGTTTGTTCTGATAATGAAGAACGTTATCTTTTTTTTGTATTTTTTTAAAATAAAGTTTGATAAGGCAATTTTGTTTTTTTTTTATTGAGTTGTAAAATTTACGATAGTCCCGTAATTACGTTTGGCAAACACAGTCCTGTATTCTAGGGTTAATAACGATAATAGTTGAAAAATATACTCGAGTATTTTTAAATTATAAAGGCTCACATTAATCATTTGCACAAGAAATCATGGAATCGAAGAAAGGACATTATCGAACTATGATTTTTACAATATCAAACGTGATTTAAACCGGAAATTGGATTGTTTTGAGGACATCAATCTGGTACGACGGTGATACTGAAGTTTTTCATTTTTTAACTTTAAACTTACCCATATCTCGAAAAATAAACAGTTTACTTTCGTAAACTGTTTATTGTCCAGATTTAAAATTTAATAATTCAATGGAGGAAATACATTAGTGCTAGAATTAGTTCCTACCTACATGGAGGGACTAATTCTGGCGGGGGTAACTTTGAAATATTAAATAGCAACCCGTATATTCTATTACACATTAGAATTCTACTAGAAAAAGTACATAGGATTTGTTTGAAATATTTTCTTCAATTCATGATAGACGGCGCTGTAATCGATTTAATTTTTTTTTTAAATTTCTCGCACTGAGAACCTATGCAGATGATTCTGCAATACGCGTGGAATAAAAAATACGTTTTCCCTGTAAATAATCAAAATTAATCTTAGAAAAATTTTATTCATTTCACAAATTTCGAATAACTGGGAAAATGTCACCTTTAGAAATGTAAATTTCTGGTGAATAAATTACTTTTAGCGTAACCTAACAACAACAACGTGTACTTAGTACCACTTTCGGGTGATTAATTAACCTGATTCTCCTAGCCTCTTACGCATCAGAGTGCTTCATTTATGTAAGGTCCTTCACCTCTCATCTGTCAGAGTGCTAGATTTCCCCTATCTTCATCTTTCAATTAAAGTAAGTGCTCAAAATGATGGCCTTCGACTTCAATGCACTTATTGATCCGCATTTGAAATGAGTGTAGACAACTCAGAGGTGTATCTCTTCGAATTTGGGCATAAGCATATCTAATTCGCTCATTCATATTTTCAAGTGTTGTTGGTACTTGATTCTACTCTTTGCATTTGGGATAACCCCATAAAAATAAATCTAGCGAAGTTGGAGACTTGGTGATCTAGCAGGCCAATTTACTGAATCAGCTCTATCGATCCAGCGACCATTGAAATTACGATTAAGTACTTCACGTGCTACCACCGAATAGTGTGCTGGACAACCATCATGTTAAAACCCTATCTTCTATAGCACTTCTAAACTAACATCTTCAAGTAGTGCTGGCAGTTCATTTTCCAAAATGTCTCGGTACGTTTCACCATTCAAGTGGCTTACAATAATGTGGGGGCTATGACTTTGTTCCTAATTATTGCACACCACATGTTGACAGTCCAAGGGCGCTTATTTTCAACTTGGCGAAGCCAGCGCGGATTTTCAACACTCCAGTAATGTGTATTGCGTCGATTAATCGTTACTTGGTTTGCGAAATTCGCCAACAAAATTTGTTCGAGAAAAAAGACGAAATAAGGAGAATGATCGCAATATATTTAGGGTTTCGTCGCACTGTGAATGCAGAATGATACAATATAGTTTTGTTTGCTTCAAGTTTTCCATAGTATTCGCGAAAATCGTAGAGGAGGGATAGTTCATACTATTACTCCATTGATTTAATATTTGAATGCCGGAATCATTGAAATAATGGGCCATTCGCCCTTTTGTCCTGAGTGTGTAAAAGTGTAAACGATAAGTTATGGAATTTACGTTTTATACGAAGAAATAAGCAATCTAACGTGGAAAGATTGAAGAAAATGTTTCGAGGATTGACTTTCACAGATTCAAAAATCAAAAATATAAAAGAATGTTTTGGCAAAAAAATAGTATTACTTTGCTAAGTTCGACATAAACAGAACAAACGTCATAAGTTATGACGTTTGTTCTGTTATCATAACACACATGACTATGCCATGTGTGTTATGATAACACACATGGCATAGTCATGTACTATATTAGAGGAAATATTAATTTCAAACTTGGTATGCTTGCCAAAAGAAATTTATTTTAGAAAAAGGAATGCCCATCGAAGTATTAGGTGTATTGGAAAGCTCTGTGGAATTTTGGTTAAAATTTCCTTCAAAATATTTCTGTATTTGTGTTAAAATAATTTACCTCTACACTTACGATACATTCAAGATTCATAATACAGTCATCAGTGTGTGCTGTGATTGTAAATTAGAAATGTGCTTGTCTAAAATTAATTTGAACGATTTTTGCATGAATTTGAAAAGCGAAATAATGCGTCGGTTGCGGTGAAAATTTTGAATCTAGCGTTTAAAATTTCAGCTAAAGCTTATGAAGATTTAATAAACTTTAAGAATAGTGAATTAATTCTCGACGAGTAATTTAATTGCGGGACATTGTCGGAGATTCATAATAATGTTTTTCAACAAGAATTGGAATGAAATCGCTATTCAGTATTGGTGCCACTATGAAAAATAATCAATATACCGCATTCAACAGTTATGTAAATATGTTTTAAATATACCATATAGGTGTTGCCTAAATTAGCAGAGAGTAGCTTAATGGATGAGGTTGAAATTTGTTCATTTATATTTACACGGAATCAGAGAAATTTATTCATTCTTTCGTTTACTTACATGTTATTACAGATAGATTTACTACAATATTCCTGGAAACAAAATGCAAGTGCAGTTTGGGCTATCACAGCGAATAGCTATAAAAGCAAATATGTATATAAAGACGAGAATACTACATTTTTTGGCGGATAAAGAGGGTTCTGTTTCATACTAACTTACGCAAGCGGAAAAAATCACTAATTTGAACAAGTATCAATAACTGACTTAGATGCAACAATCAAAAAAAGAAATAGGCCAGTTTTGGTCAATAGGAAGGTAATAATTTTCAGCATGATAATGCTAGACCAGAGGTTTCTTTCACTATTCTAAGTTGACAGAACTAAATCGATAAAGGATTATCATATCTGTGATATATTGTAGAGATGTAACGTCTTCGAATTTATCGCTTTTTCAGAAAAGGTTTTCGTATACAAGATATCGCAGATATTTCCTTAAGCGCGTATTTCACTTCTGCAGCAGCATATCAGCAAAATTTTTGGAAAAGAAGGATATTCGGTTGCCTAAAACGATAAGCAATATATTTATGACTAACTCTTCTAATTAATATGATTCTAGTTTGCATTTATTTTGTTAAAAATACGATAACACTTTCGAATAGACCTAATTCATTCTAGTGTTCCCAGGCATTCAAAGATTCTTAAAAATTATTTGTTTATAATAAATCGTAAACTTGACATAGAGGATTACAGTTCGAGATATAGTTCGATTTTCAATTTGGTATAGGTACTATTATTTGCATTCAGTGTTTTGATCCAGAGATACTTGAATGTCAAGTAGGACCTCTATCTCTCTTTGATAGATTACGGTAAAAGACGATTTGCTTATAGAAATCTTTAATAACAAAAACAAAAAATGGGCTATTGAAACGTAAGATTAATATAAACAACTTGTTTTATAAAATAAATAGTAGATATAGCATTAATTATATATTATTACAACAAGGTATTCAGATGATAAAAAATACAGGATTATAGCGAAGAGTATGACTTTATTACAAACACTGGCTTTACAAGTTAGCCGGTTTCGGCTGCTGTGCTAATAATAATGAAATTATTCTATAATAAAATAATTAGTGGTGCTGGTGAAGATCATCAAAGGTTCAGGACTTGTATGATAATGGTTAAATTAAATAAATATATTATATCTTACTAACTAAATAAAACACAGGAGCGTTGTCCTTAAAGTTTGTATTTATTATATACATAAGAAAGAAATTGAACTTGGTATATTTAACAGTAATTGAATAGAAGTAATATATACACAAGGAGCGGTAAATAAGTAATTAAAAATTAACACAAAATATACTAAAGCGAACGTTAAATTGAGCAGTAAATTAAATGTGAATTAATATAAAATAACCTCTTTATAGAACAATACAGAGTTACCTTTGAGTTGCGAAGATGGTCGACCACGTGGTCTGCGAAGTTATACTTGGACAAGTATGGAAAGCGATGCTTGGCAGACGGACGAAGAAATCAATTAATTAAATCAATTAAATTAATATGAATTAGCTTAAAAGAATAATATATATCGAACAATACAGATTACCTTCTAGCTGCGGAGATGCAAGGGCACGTGCATGATGGCCGGTACTTGACCAGTACGGCTCGTAAGATGTGTATCTTACGAAGGTTCTAACGAGAAGAAGCCTGAATTTGTGTCGAAATATCGCTGGTTTGAAAAGGGTCTGTTGTTTATGATCTAAGTCGAAGAGAGGGTCGATATCTTGAATAATAATTAATAAGAAGCGCGACGTGTTCTATCGATTGCATAAATATTATTAAAATATCCCTTGTGAAAAAAGCTTCCAAATGTTATGAAACACAATAGGAGATGTACGTAATGAAATTAAAACAATTTAATGAAATGTATATAGAAATTCCAAAGTGAACGTTATGGTTGTAAGCAGGTAGAAGTCCAAGAATCTAGCGTAGCGTGATAACAAAAGAAAGGCTTTCTACTTGCAAACGAATATGTACAGAAAAATGTCTTAAATTAAGTTTATATATTTTAATATGCGAGATATTTAAAGAAGAAATAGTATTTAAAAAATAAATTAAAATATTCTTATATATGCGAAGCGTAACAAACTTAAATCTCGGATTTAAGTCTTTCAAGACTTTGGGAATTATAGTAACTGAAAATAAGGACTACATCGCAGAAGTAAGAGCAAGAAGCGAAAAAATTGTATCAATTTCTTTTTAATGAAGATCTGTTGTATTTAAAACTTATCATTGTCAGATGCGGTTGGTCAAATATTGTACTTTCACTAAACTATTATATGGAATTGAAGTCTAGACACGTAATCGAAGAACTATAAACAAACTTAACTCTTTTGAGACGTAGATTTATAAGAGAATCTTAAGGATGGATGGCGTGGGCAGGATCACGAATCTTGAATTATCATGAAGGTTGTGGAAAGTGAAGGAGATTATAACGAGGAGAGAAAGCTTAGATATCTAGGGCATATAGTGCGTTGTGAAAGATTCATTATAATTCATAATACACGAGAAAATTCCTAGTAAAATAAATATGGGTAGAAAATGAATATACGAGTATTAAGTGCGAAACGTAAGGGAATAACCCGGCTTCAGATCAAACTGATTATTAAAACAGCTGCATAAAAAAATAAAATAAAATAATCATAGAAGTGGTTGTAGATGGAGATTGTAAAGAATCTTCACATTGTCTATTCTGTATAGAATTCAAACGTGGTGTTTTAGATAGGCTATTCTATTCAAAATAAAGAAAAGTATTTAACAATACACGAACATTATTGATTCAGTTAGAAGTACATAAAACTGAGCCGAATATTTTTCTTAAATAAACTTTAAAAAAGGTATATAACCCCTTACCACAATTATTAATCGTATCCTAAATACGTATTTCACAACTAAGTTGTCATCATCAGCAGGTAAAAACTACTAATTAAAAGTCGCACATGGGGCACCATAAAGCAAGAGAAACGCTTACGCACAACTACTATGCACCGCGTCCCCGTATACACTAAATTTAACATGCCAATCTAAACTACGAGGGAGGTCGAGCCAAACACTTACCTACTTAAGGAAAAGGGGTCTAAACATGGTTAAAAAACATGCAAATAATCGGAATGTATGGTGTAAAAACTGAACTCTATTGAAATTCTAAGGGCAAATTGGGGAAGGATCGTTACATATGAAAAAAAGACTGTGTTGAGTTATATTAAATAACAATAAAGTAACGTGAAAAGGATCTATGAATTATTAGATATAGTTGGTATATAATTTAAAAGTTATATATAATTATATATATATATTATATATATATATATATATATATACACACACACATATATATATATATATATATACAGGGTCCGGCAACGAAGCGGGGACGGAAGATTACACGCGTATTTGAAAGTTAGTCAAATATTTAGTCATCGGATATCCTTCCGTACCATCAAGCGCACGTTTTAAAAATATTTTGTTTTATACAGGGTGTTCCAGATGGAAATGCCAGACTAAAGTTGCATTTTTTTAAATTGAACACCCTGTATATTAATAGATAAAATGATCCGCGCTTGAAAGCTGGTTACATCGATATAATGTTGTGTGGGTCTAAAGTTGATAGTTTCTGTGTAAATAATTATTTTACTTGATAAATTGATACATTTCAGTAGGCTATTTTGCATAAGGAAAATCAAAAGATCCGAAACCAATAGAATAGAATATTTTCTACTAGTATGCACTTTCGTCGCTACGTGAAATAAATTCTGCAACTGCTCGCGTTATACAGAGTGTTCACAATTTCGCAAAATCGAAGAAATCTCGTAATTTTTAAATGGAACACCCTGTATATTCTTAGCTCATTGAAAAGCCCTTTTACTACGCTTTCTATTGATACCTCATTTGATGCACCTAGGATGGATCATTTGCTAATTATTTCTTTTTAGAGTTGAATTAATGAAAAATGCTTGTATTTTTAGTAGCTAATTTGCGCTTCTAAGCCTGCTGTAAGATCGGATATTCAACAAATTATCCATAAATGGTCTATAACAAGAAGAAACCCCATTAAGTACGAAAAACAGTTGATTTTCACTCAGCGGTGAAAGCAAACATTAAATTAATATAAAGTAATATAGCATTTTCAATAGATTCACTGCTGATCAAGTTATCTGGTGTCAGTTTAAGCTTGTATACTTAATAACCAAGTTGTCAAAAATTTCGTTCCATCTTACACAGTATTTCGTTCAATCTTTAAAAGAAATTGCTATAATGACTAATTTTAGTATTCAAGAAATGGTGAATATGATATTTATTCTTGGGGAGTGTACAAGAAATTGTCTCCTAGCAAGGAGAGTATATGCAGAGAGATTTCCAAACCTTGAAAGAAAGCCAAGACCGGAAGCATTTGAAAGGTTATTAGAGAGATTTACAGAAACTGGTAGTGCAACCTACAAGAATAGAGAAATAAATAAACCGGTAATCAATGGAAAAAACGAATTGGCTGTATTATTAACAATACAGGAAAATCCACATATAAGTATAGACGGTATTTCAAAGGTAACAGCTATTGAAGATAGGGGCGTACGAAGAAATTTAAGAAGTTTATGTGGAAGTTCCTATAACAAGGGAAAACATGATGGAACGCATAAGAGAGGCATTTAGAAATGTTCGCCAAGAAACATTACAGCTTGTTCAACAAAATTTCACTAGGCGGCTTCATTTATGTATTGAGAGACATGGAAGGACATTTGAAAGTTTTCTTTAATTTATTTGCATTTACTATTTACATTTACTTTATTTTTATTTACTGTGCTACTACTTTTGTTAATTAAATTTGATGTTGTGGTTAATAATTAGTATTTATTTAAAATAGTGCAAACTTTTAATAGTACTCGTACTTGATTCTTTCCTACATGATTTCGATTTATGTTAAGCTAATTAGGTATGTATTGTTTCATATTAGGTATTCGTAAAATAGTTGGTTTTACAAAATTCTTTAAAATAGAAATTAATTAGTGCAAATTTTTTGTTAAACTAACACCAGATAACTTAATCGGCAGTGAATCTATTGAAAATGCTATATTACTTTATATTCATTTAATGTTTGCTTTCACCGCTGAGTGAAAATCAACTGTTTCTCGTACTTAATGGGGTTTCTTCTTGTTATAGACCATTTATGGATAATTTGTTGAATATCCGATCTTACAGCAGGCTTAGAAGCGCAAATTAGCTACTAAAAATACAAGCATTTATCATTAATTCAAATCTAAAAAGAAATAATTAGCAAATGATCCATCCTAGGTGCATCAAATGAGGTATCAATAGAAAGCGTAGTAAAAGGGCTTTTCAATGAGCTAAAAATATACAGGGTGTTCCATTTAGAAATTACGATATTTCTTCGATTTTGCGAAATTGTGAACACCCTGTATAACGCGAGCAGTTGCAGAATTTATTTCACGTAGCAACGAAAGTGCATACTAGTAGAAAATATTCTATTCTATTGGTTTCGGATCTTTTGATTTTCCTTATGCAAAATAACCTACTGAAATGTATCAATTTATCAAGTAAAATAATTATTTACACAGAAACTATCAACTTTAGACCCACACAACATTATATCGATGTAACCAGCTTTCAAGCGCGGATCATTTTGTTTATTAATATACAGGGTGTTCCATTTAAAAAAATGCAACTTTAGTCTGGCATTTCCATCTGGAACACCCTGTATACAACAAAATATTTTTAAAACGTGCGCGTGATGGTACGGAAGGATATCCGATGACTAAATATTTGACTAACTTTCGTTGCCGGACCCTGTATATATAACCATATATACAATTGTATACAATTTAAAAGTTTATTATTAATAGGTGACATGTCATTGTTAAGGAGGTAATTTTTGTATTTTTTTTTTCATACATATGAAAAAATACAAAAATTACCTCCTTAACAATGACATGTCACCTATTAATAATAAACTTTTAAATTGTATACAATTGTATATATGGTTATATATATATATAATTATATATAATATATATATATATATATATATATATATGTATAATATATATATGTATGTGTGCATATATATATATATATATATATATATATATATATATAATTGTATATAACTTTTAAATTATATACCAACTGTATCTAATAATTCATAGATCCTTTTCACGTTACTTTATTGTTATTTAATATAACTCAACACAGTCAGATGTCTTGTTTTTTTCTATGTAACGATCCTTCCCAAATTTGCCCTTCTTAGAATTTCAATAGAGTTCAGTTTGTACAATATACGACCATACTTTCCGATTATTTGCATGTTTTTTAACCATGTTTAGACCCTTTTCCTTAAGTAGGTAAGTGTTTGGCTCGACCTCCCTCGTAGTTTAGATTGGCATGTTAAATTTAGTGTATACGGGGACGCGGTGTATAGTAGTTGTGCGTAAGCGTTTCTCTTGCTTTATTATGCCCCATGTGCGACTTTTAATTAGTAGTTTTCACCTGCTGCTGATGATGACAACTTAGTTGTCGAAATACGTATTTAGGATACGATTAATAATTGTGGTAAGGGGTTATATACCTTATTTTAAATTTTTATTTAACCACAGTCTCCATTGAAAGAATTTTCTTAAATAAACTGTTCATTTTCAAATTATTAATTTTGTTAATATTTTAATATTAAATATTTGAAGTAATTCTTTATCATTAAAAAGTGCACAAAATATGCTCATGAGCTGCCAATATCCCTGTACATGATGTCTTTGTATGATTATATAAACAGTTTAAATATTTTTTTAACATCTGCATTATTTAAAGGCGGTTGGTGAAAATATTGTCTAAATTGTTTGTATTGCGGCTTTACCTGAAATTTTTTTAAATTTATATTCCTTATTAGGTGCGGGTCACCATGTTTTTCGGTGATGCCCATTAGTAAAATCATAACTTAGATTGATTCTACGTATCTGTTATTCCACTAGGAGTCATTACGTTGCTGAAAGAAATTTCCTAATTTAGTATTTAAAGAGTATATGGTATTAATAATTAGTAGGCTTAGGATAATTATGCACTAAGAAACTTCAAAATATGCGCTAAAAATATTCAGAATATGCACTGAAAATTAATCTTTAAAAAATTTAAAAGTTTTCGCGACTACATGCGAGTGTTAATAACTATTTGCGCGTATAAAAAGTGTTTGCCTTACTGCCTTGAAACCTCTATAAAATCTACATAAACTGTTATAAATATTTCCATAAATCATGTACTTCATTGCCATATATTGTTTTTTCTAATATAGCACATTTATATGTACTTTTAAAAACCATCTCTGCATGTGAATTATTCATAATAACGACACTTTCTGCAATAAATTTGCCATGCAATCTCAAACCACAGCCCAATAATATAGACAACGAACTAAACACACCTTGTTCCGTAATTTATTAGCACACACAATAATAGCAAGTCAAGCAAATATACCTTTAAAAAGAACTATTTGATATATTAGCAAAGGTTTTATGACCGTTAAATGCTTTCAAAGTATTCTCATATCCTAACTTTCATCGGACAGGAAATGATCTCTTTTCAATTAAGCACTATTCCAAAACAAATGTTTATAGAGGTTTGCATTAACATGGAGCAATTAAGAGTGAGAGATAAGAGAGAAATTGTTATAAACGCCTATTCGGTCGTGATTTAATACATACATGCGCAGCCCAACGTATCGCAGCTTGCCTTCTCTGAGTGCAGAAATAGAAAAATTGAAATGTCACATGTAGAGAAACGAGATCTCTCAGTACTACTTCAGATAACGTTAACGGACCATTAAAAAAATATTAAGATTTATTATATGCGGTTCTAGTATGTTGGTAAGGAACTAAATTTCTTTAATTCTAAGAATAATATCTTTCATAATAATTTAAAATCTTATAAAATTTTATAACTGTTGTCTTGATGAAATAAGCAAGAGTGATAAAACTGCAATTATTTAATACATAAATACACAAATATTTGTGTTATATTCTGAATTGCTTTTATAGTTTCTTCTATAAATACAAATTTTGTCACAGAAAGTGATTTATAACGAAACTTATACCTCAGCTCATTTATAACATGTCAACTTATTGGTGTGTAAACGATGATTTGTTTAAACAAGTTTTGGTGCTAGGCAATAGTTTTAACGGAAATGTTTATACAGTGCCACTTCGATAATCCGGACGTTCATAAAACTGGTTTCTTCGATAATCCAGCCAAACATTTCAATTGGATTGTGTACTTTATAAAACGGTAATCCGGACCTGCGTTAAGAAAACTGAAATCGAAAATGCAGGACTTCTCTAATTTCCTAAATTCTGCATTTGTGCGGGAGTACTATGTGAGCCCTTAACAGTTATTTTTAGTTTCATAATTAAGTCATCCTCGTTTCCTGACGTGCGGAAGATTAGCAAAGTCATTCCAGTTTTCAAGAAGGGTGTCAGATCGAACCTTTTAAATTATCATAAACAAATCAACAAATTATTTTCAAGTGTAAGCCGGGGTTGGCTTTACAACAACTCGGTTTCATTGCAGATAGATTCACTATTACGAATTTGGCTGAAATAATTCAATATATTAGTGAAGCTTTAGATGCTAGGGTACAAGTAGATGTAATTTATACTGACTATGCCAAGGCATTTGATTCTGTTAGCTATTCCCTATTGTTAACCAAGTTGAATGCTTTTGGTTTCTTGTATGGTCTACTTTTACTAATATCTTTTTAATTGCGTCACAGATCTAGTTACGTCTACTGCAATGACTTCCAATGCAGACAGTACACTTCATCGTCGGGCGTACCCCAAGGATATACTCTAGGACCATTATAATTTAATATTTTTATCAATGATTTTATGATACCCTTAGATTGTAAAATGCTAGCTTGCGCGGATGATCTTAAAATTTTTCTAGGGCTTTGTCGTTGAACGATTGTAGGGAACTGATGCGTAATCTTCATTTGGTTAGGTAATGATGTGGACATAATGGAATAGCTTTGAATATTGACAAATGTGCAGTTGTCTCGTATGCCCGTATTGCGAGTCAGATTCTGTTCCCATATGATCTGAACCATATTCCCATTCCAAAAATAGATGAGGTTAGGGATCTGGGGCTCTTATTTGATGCTGCATTACGATTTAATAATCATATTCACGATATGTGTACCGCAGCTATTAAATCTTTGGGATTCATTATAAGATCTTGTAAGCAGTTTCATAATCCATTAACATTTATATCTCTGTATTATGCCTATGTAAGAAGTAGATTGGAATACGGCCCTCTTATCCTCATTACTAGTCATTACTTGCATTTGTGGCTGACTGTGGAGTGTTCAAAAACGATTTATGAAGTATCTGTCATTTAAGTGTCATGGATCACATTTGGAAAGAGTCACTGAATATAGGTCTCTTCTGGAACGGCATTCTTTGAATTTCCTTACTGATAGAAGAGAACATCTTAGTGCCAAATTTCTAATTAATTTACTAAGAGGAAGATCAATCGTCCGTCTTCTCTGTCACATTTGAATTTTTTGGTGCCAGCACATTTAACTGGATCTTCGGACACTTTTACCATGCCCATCTAGATCCAATGTCTTGCTTAAAGCCCTTTGCTGCATATGGTACACAACCTTCACAAGTACTACTCTGATCCCTTCCTTCTTTGAACTGAAGTTGGCTTCATTGATGTGTAGAATTGTCATTTGTTTTTTGTTTTGGATTTTTTTAAATTTTAATTACTTACTATTATTTTTTAACAGTATCTGATATTTAATTATATTATGGTACATTGTATGTATTTATTTAGGTTATGTTTCATCCTGTAATTGGAATTTTTTTGTTAGACATTAATAAATATTATTATTATCTCTTCCACTCACAAGAACCATTCGTTCTTGGTTGCCATTATCTTACCCCATCGGTTCATTCGAACAAGATGGATGACATAGTTATCTATCATTCATTTATTTTATATGAATATTGATTATAGTAGATACTTACCAGTACTTTCAAAGTGTGAACATATGTGTTGTCCGCTGCTAGCAGCTTGTGTCTCTTTCTGGGTATGAACTTGTGTGTTGGTTGCTGCTGGCAGCTTGCGTCTCTCTCTGGGTGTGTGGTTTGTGTTTGTGCGAGCGCGCAAGTGTAGGGTGTTGTATGTTGGCGCGCTCGTGCGAATGTTTAGTGACCGGTCGCGTTAATTTTGAGAGATCGGAGAACCAGCCGTTGCCCAGGGCCGCCAACCCTTTCCCGGCAACTTCTTTACTTTTCCGTGCAGTACTTCGACCGCCCGACCCCCGCCCCATCAAGGCAAGGCGCAGACCAGCGAAGCGCACCCTGCGCGGGGTTGCTCATCGCCAACCGACGGAAACTCTTTGCGGCTACTTCGGTCGACGACGGTCACACTTTGTGCCATCTTAACGTTTTCCGCCATTGCGGGGGCACTGCACACACGTCGAACGTGTGTGTGCTGTTAACGACAGCCTAGTCAGGGGTGTGTGCATTGCGCGTCGCCGTGTTTTGCTCCGCGTAGCTTGGTACCTCTCTCCCCTGCTGGAAAGGCGGAATGGCACCTGTCCGCCCATCGGGCAGACCCCTCTAGAGTTTGGTAGCGCATATGCTAGGCTACAACCCAGTAGAGGACCACATCAGCACCCCACCCGTTCCGTCATTTCGCCTCCTGGCCACGTTGCCCGCGTTCGTGCGCTGCAACATCAGTTTAGCACGCGACGTATTATTGCAGCCGTATCGAACAAGACACTTTTTTGCATTTTTAAATAAAGTTTTTGGTAGAGATCCAAAGTATTTATGAACTTGTGTAATTTCTGTGGAATTTCTCCAGTTGCGTCAATCACAATTGTGACTATTAGGACCTTGTCCATCTTCCATATACTCTTGATTTCGTCGCTGAGAGGTGAATATTTATTTACCTTCTCACTATAGTTCCTTGCAGTGTTTTTTGCCAACGGAACAGCAATGTCAATGATGTACGTTACCTTGTCCTTCTTCAGTGTCAGTATTATATCTGGAATATTGTTGGGAATTGTTTTATCTGTGATTATTTGGCGATTCCAATATAATCGAGAATTTTCGTCCCCGCAAACTGAAGGTGCTTCATATTCATAATACGGGACATTTTCAGAATACGACAAGTGCTTCTGTCTGAGCAGCTGGTGTAATATTTTTGCAACCCTGTTGTGCCTCTCGAGATATTGTTTGGGGGCAAGTACAGAGCATCCTGCCATCAAATGATCAATTGTTTCTTCTTTATCTGCGCATACACGACATTTAATGTCAGATAAATTCTCCTTAACAATTTTTTTCCTATAGGAACGCGTTGGAATTACTTGATCTTGGATGGCGGCTATGAATCCCTCTGTTTCTGCAAACAGGTTACCTGTATACAGCCATGCCTGCGACGCTGAGGTGTCAAAATTTTCAGATCCAATTGTTAACGGATACTTGCCATGCAAAGATTTATTTTTCCATCTCTCTTTCTGTTGGGGTATACTTAAGATTCTCGTGGATGGATTGGATTCATCGTTAGCCAGTTTGAGTGGCGTAAAATTGTCCATTTGAGCAATCGCATTATGCAATCTACTTTCTTTCGACTTTTGCAGAAAGTACTCTCGTAAATTATTTACCTGTTATTATTATTATTATTATTATTATTGTCTAATGTAAGTCTGGCATCTGGGGGTTCATATAAGCAGTATGTGCGTTTGCTTTTACTGCTGCGTATTGCATCTGAGGATTACTAATTGCTTACCTGTTGGTTGTTTCATAATACGAGGTGCTACCCAGAAATTCCCGGAATGTCAAAAAACACAATAAATTGTTTTTACAACTGCCATTTCCTTCAAAGTACTCTACTTCTGCATAAATACACCGATCCCAGCGATTTGTCCATGACTGGAAGCAGTGCTGGAAGTCTTCGTGGGTTAACGTGTTCAACACTGCCTGCCATTCAGTCTGGATCTCTTCAATCCTTCTTAAAATGGCGCCCCTTGAGTTTCAGTTTCAACTTCGGAAACAGGAAGAAGTCACACTTGGAGCAGGAAGGGTGGCGTAGTACGAACATCTTTGCTGAGACTAGAAATTGACGCACAAGTGACGTGTGGTTTGGTGCGTTGTCGTGGTGTAGGATCCAAGAATTGTTGCTCCACTTGGTAGGCCGCTTATGCCGAATATTTTCTCTTAGTCGCCGCAGAGCATAGCAATAAAATCGTCCATTAATACCTGGTTTTTCACATGGTGGGAGAAATTCTCTGTGCATGCTGCCATTAGCATCAAAGAAGCAAATCGACATCGACTTGACGTTGTTTCGAACTGATTTATTCGGTCGTCGTGACGTCTTCCACTGCGATGACACGCCTTGTTCATACCCGTACACTCACAATTAATCGCCAGTAATGATTCTGATACTGAAGTTTGCATTCCTTTCGGCAGTTTCTTTCAGCTCTGTGCACACATGAACACGTTTAATGCTGAGTAACCTTAGCACAAACTTTGCAGTAATACGCCGCACGTTAAAAATGTCATGGGTTGTACTCCTTCGGTCTTGCAAGGTAGCATCACGCACTTTTGCCACATTTTGTGGCGTGTTTTCCGTAGATGGATGATCGGAACGTTTATCATAATCAACTTACATACGTCCATTTTTAAAACCGTTGTACCACTTGTAAGCTTGCGTCTGGCCTAAAGCACCCTCACCAATCTCTTGTTTAAGCATTTTCGGAAACTCTAAAACTCACCATTCAGTAAAGTATTGTTTGACAAGCTGACTTAGAATAGATGTTGCTCAGATCATCTGGCGCTGTAAAGCTATTGTACTACCATACTCTCGCCCGCTAAATTCACATTTGGAAAATTTTTGGGTACTACCTCGTATAAATACAAATGTTGATAATTTTATTTGTTTTTTTTTTTCATTTCCACGGAAAGTGATTTATGACGAAACTTATGCCTCATCCCATACTTATGAGTGTATAAACGTTGATTGGTTTATATTCGAAACAGCTTACAAGTTTTGGTGCTAGGCAATAATAATAATAATTTTCACATATTAAAATACCTTCTAAAAGAAAACTTACTACGTTGTCAATAAAACAAATAAACAATGTAATAAAGAGACGAGTCCGTGGTGAAAGTGGAATAGTGTTGGCAAATCAATACGGTGTAGGAACATCAACAATATCCGATATAAAATAGAACAAATACCAAACGAAATGGTATGATTTATTTTAGAGACCATTTTGGACTTTTACCGTGTATGTGTCACTTATTTTAGATATATTAATAAATGTGATTCCGATTCCGGCGCTAGAAAAGCCTTACGAAAAGCCGAATATCTAAAAATAAAGACTCGTTTGTTATGCATGGTTTTGTTGACAACTATCAAGGTGCGTCCCGCTTTCCTATGAAATTTTATATGGCAAAACAAAATAGTTTTATGCCGAAACTTCAGAAAAAGGCATGGTCTGCGTGCTTTTGTTTTGACAGTTATCATTAAGTAACAAACTGTTAGTATACAAAATTATCACGATTTACGGTATACATTTATGGGGAGCAGCAAGTTTGTAAAATCTGGACTGCAACGCTTCCAAAACAAAATCTTAAGATTAATGCTTAACGCCCCATGATACGTGCCTAATATTACCATCAAAACACTATTGCCAGTAGGTTATCAAGTGCAAATGATGATTCGACTGTCTAATTTTTCTTCTTCTTCTTCTGTTTGTAGCGCCGTGCTATTTATACCACCTCCAATAGATCTCTCAGTTCCACTCTGTTAGTCACTCAAAAATAAAAGTTAGTCATGTCAAAATACATAAAGTTGATCTGCAGGTTTAAAGAAACTTTATTGCGTAAAATATACGGTACAATCAAAAAGTTTCCAGACTGCTTTTTTCAGTAATATCAATCCCACGAAGTAGTAAAATAAAATCTTAGAAATATATTGTATATATTGCATTCAGTGCTAATATTTATGCTGAGATATAGCGTTTTGTAGGTTGACTACGAATTACTAAAATTGAAAAAAGGAGCCGCAATCAAATTTTACGTGAAAATCGAGACTAAAACCAAACTATAGAATACTTAGAAGCTTAGTGAATCGGATCGCGTGCAAAGTGTGGCTTTGATTCCAAACCTAAATTTAAGACCCTCGATTATAAAAGCATCATCCATAAGTAAATTGTATTGTAAATGATTATCGTGATGTTATAGAATGATAATTATGTTGGTCTACTTCATTACGATTCATCTGTACATTAATCGCTCTTTCTTTTTCTTCTTTTGTTTTGGGTTGGACGCCAACATGTCCAGGCACTTGAGCATAGTGCTTTGTGCTACAGCCAATAGATCTCTCAGTTCCACTCTGTCAGTCTTGCGTCCTCGATAAAAGCCACTATCCTCCGCAGGGGAAGTTTGAGTACCCTAGTAGGATCCAGTAGATCTGTTCCGAAATGTTTCTGTCTCAGTCCCTTCAGTTCCTCGCACATGCATATTACATTAAGGCTAGTTTCCTCCTGTTTTTCACATCTCTTACACCAGAGCGCGCTAACCAAGTCTATACTGTACAGATGCTTCCTTAAAGTTATTAAGACGGTAATAATTTTAACTTTTTTTGTTACTACGAATTAGGTTGGCTAAAAAGCTAGCGTCGAGCTCCATTATTAGTATTTTAGAATGGATTTGACCTTCCGTTAGCCTCCATTTCTTTTTATTTTCTCTCTAACCATAACTAGACGTCCCATTTAGCAGAATCCTTTGCGATTCCACATACAGATTCTTGTCCGATGAAGTTCCTATTAGTACCTTCCTTGGCCTGACTGTCGCATTTTTGTAGACACTTAATCCTTTAAGAAGATTTATTTAAATTTCAATTTAAATAAATTAAATATATTTTCAGTGGAAATTACGCTGTCAAATTATTGAATTTTCTTTCTTTGTTCATTTCAACTGTTTATTATCCATTAAAAAAGAAATTTCTAACGTAAATTATTATATATACTGCTAAAGCAAATAAATCTAAATATCCTTTATGGTTCTCAAGTAATATAATCTCTAACTTCAAATTAAAAGAATATTATGGACGCAAATGGACGTATTCCCGTAACCATTTCTTTTATCACCAAGTTCAGCGATTCCGGATCATTTGTAAGAGTAATGCAGCTACCGCTTATGCCACCTATCTCAGAGACATTCAACAATCTCTCCAGGATGATCCAAAAAATGTGTTTCAATACATTCATTCTAAACAGGGCACGACAAGTATACCTAAAACACTGTTTCATAATGATATCCTCCTAGATTCTCCTCAAGGTATCGTTGATGCATTTGCCAACAAATTTTCTTCTGTACACTCTATGAGTATCGATTTTACTTACATTCAAGAGAACACTGATTATACTCCTTTTATGATTCAATTTCCAGCTTTATCTTGCATGATGCAAGATTTGCCCTTGTAAAATCGCTAATTTTTATTATTAACATGGTAATTCGAAGTTCTACTTTTCCGACCATCTGGAAGCGAGCGAGAATAGTATTCAAAAAGGGTGCGCATGTTGATAACTATAGACCCATATCAATATTGCCGAATTTTTCTAAGGTATTTGAAAGTGTAATTTGTTCCTGTCTATACCATAACACCAAATCCTATATTTCTCCATTTCAACACGGCTTCATGCGGGGAAGATCGACTGTGACGGATCTTGTGACTATTCGTCAGTTTATTAGTGAGCATCTCGATACGCGTGGTCGTGATGCCATATATACCGACTTAAGTAGTGCCTTTGATGTGATTGACAATGGCATTTTACTTACGAAATTGTCTGTGTTTGAGTTAAGTCCTTCCATGCGTCTTCTTCTACAGTCTTACTTAAGTAGTAGAGTTTATTACGGCTATAAATCCTTTGATTTCTCTCCGCTATCTGGAGTCTCACAAGGCTAACATTTGGGTCCTCTCCTCTTTATCTTGTTTTTAAATGATTTATTATCGTCTCTGTCTTGTCCACTACGTGCCTATGCAGATGATCTGAGAATATATTCTTCAACTAAAACATGAGACGACGTGTTGCATTTGCGGGCAAATTTGAACATTGTCTCCCAATGGTGCTCTACTTGTAAATTGAGATTGAACATCAACAAATGCTGCTACGTCTCTTACACAAAAGAAGTTAATTTTACGGACTCCAGTTATTTTGTAAATGATTCAGTTCTTAATAAGGTTGGTAACATAAAGGACGATTGTGTTTTGTTCGACTCTCGCTTTTGTGCCAGACATCAATAACATGTGTGTCGCTGCTCCAAAGGTTGCTTCAAAGGTTTTATTCTGCGTACCTGCAAACTCTTCTCTTCTATTTCTTTGTTCAGAACTATGTATTATAGTTTTGTCCTCAGTAAGTTAGAGTATGCTTCTCCTGTTTGGTCGCCTCATTATATTTATCTTGTCCATTGAAAAGATACATCGTCGTTTTTTAGAGTACTTATCATTTAAAATTGATGGCATCTATCCCGAGCGAAATACGAACTACAATTTGCTACTTAAAAGACATGGGTTACAATCGTTAAGCCATCGCCGAGATACTCTGGGAGCGAGATTTGTGTGGAAGATTGTTCGCGGTACCATTGATTGTCCTCATTTACTTTCCTCTGTCAACTTTCATATTCCCCGTATAGCCTCTCGTTCCTCTCCTACCTTTGCTTTACCTTTTTCTAGAACCAACTTGTTGCAGGGCTCTCCGCTCATGACCATGTGCCGAATTGTTGAGGGGTATTATGAAGACATTTTTACAATGCCATAGCATAAAGAACAAAAAGACTAAGAATAAATCTTTTTTTTTATTGTTTTCATGTGTTACATGTGTACATGTATTTCTTTATGTTTATTTTTAGATATAATTATCTTTTTATTTTATATTATTTTATACATATGTATGTGCATTCTTTGGTTTGTCCTGTAATTAGTTGTTAACCGTTGGACACTAAAGCTATTATTATTATTATTATTATTATTATTATTATTATTATTATTAGGTGATTTTACATTTATAGTTACATTACACTTTTAATTGTGTAATTACCATTGATGAAAGTAGTGATAAATAGCTAAAAGGTTGAGACATTAATAAGGAGTGCTCTTAAAAAAAACGCCAATATACGGTTCTAAATTTGTGCTTGGCAAGTGTAAAAACACTTACCCTCAAAATATTGATGTATTACAATGTGTATTACATAATCACTGATGGCGTCAACTGTTATAGCATGTCCCATTTGCAAGAATAATCCTTACTATACCATACCTGAGTTATTTTAGTATTTATTCGAAGAAATCCTCGTGTCCTTGCTTTACCTTGTAATTTATAGATTGCTAATCTATTTGGGTTATAATTTAGTGTAAATTCTATATGTATATGTTTACGATTCGTGCAAGTTTAATGTTAATAATAAATAGGTGTGGCTTTCCACAATTAAATTTTCTGTATTTACGTTAGTCACGTGTATAAAAATGTAAAAATTAATTGGGATGCTGTGGATTTTCCATTGCAAATAATTGTTGTGAACAATCGTGACTAACGTTGGTCTGAAAATTTAATAATAGAATTAAAAGTTAATGCTAATCTTAAACTATTGTCCAATTAAATGTTTTTTTTAGTCGTTATTCATTTATT
This sequence comes from Melolontha melolontha, assembly GCA_935421215.2. Taxonomy (NCBI): domain Eukaryota; kingdom Metazoa; phylum Arthropoda; class Insecta; order Coleoptera; family Scarabaeidae; genus Melolontha; species Melolontha melolontha. Next base: position 206,934,421 of record OW285235.1, read on the forward strand.
TTTTTTTTCAAATTAGTAATTAACATATTTACTTTACGTAAATGAACTTATTTCGGTTGTCAAAATTACAAAGGAATAATACCAAATTATATTTATGATTTATGTTGTCATAAATATTAGATGAGGTTGCATGAAGAACATAGAAATTCAACGTGTACAAGCTCATGTGCTAAAGCTTTTTAATATTCAACCTGAGAAAATCAAGCAGCACTATGAATTTCTAATTTGTAACTCATGAATGCACGGCGATCGCAATAGGACGTCATTTCGTGCATAGATTTTCTAGGCGAATATTTAATTTCGGTAATGGACAGACTTCAAGTGATAGTTATGTGAATGGAATAACGAATTTTCTGGCGTTTTTTCTTGTAAAGGTAAATTGACTACACAGTGAAAAAATTTTGGTATCAATTGTTAATAAATTTTATTATTTTCTTAAATTGTTGTTCTAGTTTTGAGTTTCAGGAGTTTCGATCTTAATCGGTTTTTTTGATTATTCATTGCAAAATCATTATAATAAGCTGTTGTTATACGAGGGCAGATTTTACGCGATTACTAACAGGGCTATGACGATGGGTTAGTAGTATTTGGAGCCTTTTTCCAATAAGTCCTTGGTCCAATAAGAGCGCAACATTTGCTTTTCATGGCATTCTTTTTTAATCAAATATGTTGCGACTAATATGTCGTAAATGTCAAATTGACATAATTCTATTATCAAAAATGCAGCGTTACATAAATGAACAGCACACAGTAATTGTCAAAACTTATTTTAAATACGGGGGAAGTTTCGCAGAAACAGTTCGCAGGTTTCGTGCAAATTAAATTAAAATTTAAATATTTTTTTAATTTTTATGGTAGAGAAAACGCACCCAGTCGTTCGACGGTTAAGCGATTGATTGAAAAATTTGAGGAAACTGTTTCAGTTGTCGATAAGAAAACCCCAATTCGTCATCGTCTGGGACGGTATATCGAAAATATTGCCACAATGGCTGAAAGTATTGCTGAGAATCCATCAAACTTCGACTCGCCACCGTTCACAGTAGTCGACAATTTCAATATCCACTTTACAGCCTATTTTACAGAAAGATATTCATCTTCATCTATATAAGGTGCAATTAACTCAGGAAATTAAGCCAGTAGATAATGGTGCAGTAGCAGTGGCTTGCATTTCCAAATTGGATTTTACTAAATCATGAAATGAACGTTAATTTTTCGAAACAAATCCTGTTTAGCGATTAAGCGCACTTTCACTTGGACGGGTATATGAATACCTAAAATTGTCCGGTTTGGGCTACTAAGAATCCTAGGCTAATTAATGAGAAAATAGTGCAACCACAAAAAGTTACTGTTTGGTGCGGGTTGGGTTCATGGAGATATGGGGCCATATTTCTTCGAGAATGAAGCTGGAAACGCAGTTACAGTGAATGGTGACCATTATTACAATATGTTAAGAGAGTTTTTGTGATCTGAATTTGTCGGTATAGATCTGGACGATATGTGGTTCAAGCAGAATGGAGAAACCTGCCACACAGCAGAAGAGATAATACGGTTATTGCAAGACAGATATCCGGATTGTGTCATTTCACGCCAAGGCAACCAAAATTGGCCCCAAAGATCATGTGATCTTACGCCATGTGATTTCTGGCTGTGGGGTTTTGCGAAGTTTCACGCATATTCCAACCATCCAACTACAATTGATGAGCTTAAAAATGAAATTCAACGCGACATTGTTGAAATTATGTAGCAAATGTGCGTAAATGTAATCAAAAATTTTACTAAAAAAATAAGAGAGTGCCAGCAAAGCCGTGGTAGTCATTTATTGGATATTCTTTTTTATACTTAATTGAAGATTATGTACTGTAAAATATTTCTCTTTCCGAGTTCTTAAATGAAACTAATGGTAATTTAAACACACACTATATTAACAATAAAAACGAAATACACTAAATAACAAATTAAAAACTAATAATAACAACAATAAATATTTATTTATATTTATATAAGATCACTCGACGATGATTACTCGTCTCCCTCCATTTCCAATTCTTTGTATAGGGCTATACAACTTCTAGACTACTAGACTTTTCTAGACCTCTAGACTTTTCCCGCGGCAGCTGGTATGTTCGGCGCATGTGAGTCATCGCCAGACTGTCACATCACAGTACTTTGAGTTGCAATCAAAATAATATTCATTTGATATGTCATCTATTAAAGAATTGAACGTAGTTCTCTTATTGGCCTACCCTTTATATAGGGAAGTAGGCAAATACCCTAGCGAGGGAAATAACGAAGTTCTTTAATAAAATAATCGAAGAAGAAGTTACTGCAATAATTGCGAGCTCAATTCGCGACTTGGTGACTGACTGACATACTAAAAGAGAAAAGCGCCCCTATCAAAATCATTAGACTGATAGAAGAGCTAAACACGAACAGCGGTACCAAAATAAGCATATGAGATTTTATTAAAACAGTTTTCAGTTTGAATAAATAAATAAAATAAATATCTTAGGTAAATTGAAAACGCTTATTCAGTTTCACTCGTTTATTAGATTTTTACTCTAACAATTGTGTCTATTTGTGAATTCTCAAAAAGTTTACTCATCTAAATTAAGGGTTCAACTTCCACTATTTACAGATGAATGTCTGTGGATTAACATTAATTACCAGTTAATGACAGTGTCTATATTAAGCGTTTTTAAATATTCAATTTGGGTGTTTGTTAGCTTTTGTTTCCTAGAATTTGCAATTTTTATTTCTAATATTTCCAATGCAAATTTTAAACTATAAATCTATTTTGCATTTGGCCGAGAAAGGTCGTAAATTAAATCTTTTAGAGTCACTAGAAACTTTTAAAAGCCGAAACAACACAATAGATATTGTTTTGAACGATCAGTTGGATCTTATATATACACCTCTTTTCCAATGTTGTATATAATAGTTAAGTATATAGTAGTAATTTTAAATAACATCATAAACCACCCCCATATATTTTTGTGTCATTTGTAAGATCTATGTAGGCCTGTAACTTTTGCAGTTTGATAATGACATTGTATGTCGAAACCGCGGTCACTATTACATGTGAATAAAGTGGTATAACAAAGTTATTGATTTATTATATTTTATTATTTTTGTAAATCTATTTATAATTTTTAATTTTTTTTAAAAAAAATATTAATTGCCGAAACATGTAAGAGATTATTTTAAATATATACATATTAAAGTGAAACAGACCTTAAATCGCCGACTATCTAAATCTACTATATACAAATACATAAGGAAATGAACTAGCCTAATTGAAAAAGAAAAAAATCGTCAAAATATTTGCTGCCAGTAAATCATAATGTAGGCAGGGGAATGCTGGTCCTCGCCGTAGGCACATGAACGACGGAGTTGAAATGTGAATGAAGTCTCGGCACGTGTAGGAAAATTCTTGACAGAAGGAACGGGCAATCGATCTTATTATTTAAAAGTTTCAGCATAAAGGTATCAAACTGGCAATCCCTTCTATCCAAGAGCGAAGGCATATTGTGTTGCTGCAGTAAATCTCACTGACTTATTCCAGTAGGTGTATATACTCCATCAATTTTAAAGGAGAGGAATTTTAAAAATCGCTGGTGTATTATAGCAAAAATTAATCTATGGGAGGCATAGAAAGAATACCAAACAATAGCTGCATAGTCAATTTTGCTCACAACAAAAGCGAAATACAACACCTTAAACAAGTCAATGTTATTAAAGTTTACAGAAACACGCATAATGAAGGCTAGAGCTTTGCAGGAGGATGTACACACGGCGTGCAATTGTTGCTTAAAGGACAATTCAGAATCAACACAGAACAACACTTCTTAGTATTTAATTATAATTTGAAGGTATTACAACAATTTGAGATTATATCCAAATAATCTTGCAGAAGAAAAATATCGCCGATGCTAGTTATTTCAGAGTATATTTTTAAATCATCGGCATATGCTAAAACTGGACAGGCGAGAGTAGCCGGCAGGTCGTTGATAAACAACACGAAAAGAAGAGGTCCGAAGTTGGAACCCTGAGGCACACTAGATGTCGCAATGAATTCAAATGAGCGAAAGCCGTTGTAAGATACATAACAAATTCGATTTTTTGAATAGGAATTCATGAAATTTAAAGTAGATGGCGCAAAGCCAAAGGAGTAAAGTTTAGCAAGAAAGGATTTATGTTAAATGCATGTGAAAAGTCAGTATAAATAACTGACAGCGCCTATCCAGAATTTTACTCAAGACTTGAGAGACACTACACAATTAGTCAATATTACCCAGGAAGGACCTGGGTAATATTTCCATAGATTCTAGTATATAAAACCTGTTCAAAGATCTTCGCTAAATTCGATAGATAGAATGGAAATAGGACAATAGTTTGACAATAATGACTTATCTCTTTTTTATGAACGGGGCAAATAACTGCTCGCTTCCATAGATCAGGAAAGGTTTCTGTTTTAATGAAAAGATTCATAATCACAAGTAAAGGGTAGGCAAATACATATCTGCAATCACGTATTAAAAAGCTTGGAGAAGATCATTACCAGCAGTAAACTTATTGTTAAAATTGGACTTACATTCAACCAACTCATCCACAGTAATCGCAGGAAAGGTGACAATGGATAATGCGCAAAAGATTCAGGATAAATTGAACGTTAGAAAATGTGTGTGCAAATACATGGAACTATGTCTAAAAGTTCGGAAAATTTAATATCATTGTCAAAGAGAGTAACAGGAATTTGAGTGGATTTACGTTTATTGTTAAGAAATTTACACAAATCTCTAGAGTTTGATTTAACGTCTTCTACTTTTGCTATGTAAACACTGTTCGCCCGAGAAATTAAAGACCTAGTTAGAGATCTTAAGCGCTTATACTCACTAAGAAATATAATTTTTTATATACAGGGTTAGTTAAAAGAATGGAGACGGCGATTTATTGTCGCTAATATTCATTTTAGGGAATTATGTTCAATATAAAAGATATTTTGATCTACATTTGAGATTATTTGATTATTTTTTCTTCAATCGTTTTTTTAGATACGCCTGTTCGCGCATTTTTTTTTAAAATGGGAACTGGTAAATTTTGCTCTTCCATTCGATAGAGGATTTTTTTCTCTTTACAATAATATTTTTGTATTTTTTAAATTCATTTTAATAACTTTTTTACAAGAAAAACTAAACAAATTAATAACAAAGTATATTAAAGTAAGTGTTCAAATTGTCGTCCATTAGTAATTTGACAATGACCCAATCGATTTACAAAACCCCGAACAGAGTTCTGTAAGAAATCTCGGGGAATTTCTTGTATCGTTCTGGTAATTCGGATTTGTAAATCTTCGACGTTATCGGGCTTATCTTAGTAAACTTTGTTTTTTACGTATCCCGAAAGAAAAAAAATCTAAAGGACTTAAATCTGGCGAACGGGCTGGCCATTCAATGGTTCCCCGTCTTCCAATCCATCTATGGGGAAAAACGTTGTCCAGATATTGACGAACATTTAAACCATAATGTGGTGGGGCGCCATCTTGCTGGAACCAGATACTGTCATTGGGCAGGTGTTCATTGTTTTCATGAGGATAGAGCGTAGCAGTAGCAGGTATTATTTTATTTTGCAATAACTGCAAATACAGAGCCGAAGTTAAATTGCCATTGATGAAAAAGGGACCGATAATATGACCGCCTAGAATGCCAACCCAAACATTAACCTTTTGGGGGTACTGCGTATGGTGCTCCAAAAACCAAGAGGGATTTTCCGATGACCAGTATCTGCAGTTATGTCTGTTTACTTCACCGATAAGGCAAAAAGTAGCTTCGTCAGAGAAAATAATATTGTTGACAAAATTTTCATTATTATTGCAAATATTTAACATTTCTTCAGAAAATTGTAATCTCCTATCAAAATCATCTTCCGTTAACTCGTGTACAAGGTGTACCTTATAAGGTTTATACTTTTCACTTTTTAAAAATGACACGATCGATGACTGTGAAATATTGAAATTGGCCGCTAATTGATTGGTTGATAAATGGGGATATTCAGATACAGCCAATAAAATATCCAGTTTGTTATCATCGTTTTCTGCTGTTCTAGGTCTACCACTCCTTGGCAAATCTTTAACGCTACCCGTTTGTTCAAAGCGTCTTAAAGTTTTACCAACAACGGATTTAGAAATTGGATTTCTATTTGGATGCGTATCATTAAATAAATTACTAACGTCTTGTAAACTTCTGCGTCTATCTCCATAATCCAACATCATAAGTATTTCAATTCGTTCATGTTCACTTAAACTCGCCATTGTTAATATTAACAGCAACAAATTGCACAAATCAATTATTTCTGTCAAAGATTTGACGTACAGAATGACCACTGATAAAATTACGTCGCTCAAGTTTGTTTATCGCTACGCTTCTGTCTATCTGCGATGTACCGAACATCTGTTAAACACATGAACCGGCTTTTTCTTATAAAAAAGTTATTAAAATGAATTTAAAAAAACAAAAATATTTTTGTAATGAGAAAAAAATTCTCTATCGAATGGTAGAGTAAAATTTACTAGTTCCCATTTAAAAAAACTGCGCGGACAGGCGTAACTAGAAAAACAATTGAAGAAAAAAAAAATTCAAATATTCTCAAATGTAGATCAAAATATCCTAACAAACTTTTATATTGAACATAATTCCCTAAAATGAATATTAACGACAATAAATCGCTGTCTCCATACTTTTAACTAACCCTGATATCATTCTAAAATTAGAACCAAAAAAATGCAAGATTCTCCGTAGTTGTCATGTATTACAGCGGTTATTGACGTATTATGACGCGAATTGAATATACGAACCTTTGTATAATCGAATATACGAACTCTTGTATATTCGCTGCCAAAACTATGATTAGATTACTGTGATTTCGACTTCAATAATTTGACAGTACTGAATTGTCAGATTTGTTAGTTATCATCATGGCTCGTTTCGCACTACTTTTTTCTTTTTATTTTCATGATACATTCTACCTGTATACAACTCGATACTTGAAAATTCTCGAAACTGGACGTATTGCCTAAAAAAGACACCACTCGACCTTTGGTCTTGTAGTGTTTCAGACAATACGTCTCGTACAATCGAGTATTTTCAAGTGTCTTGTTGTATAATATATGAAAATTTTCCTTATTTTTCAAATTTACGTTGATCTCTCGTACAAACCATGCAGGATAATAGGATCTGGATGTAAAATAAAAATATTGAGCAAGATATGTTAACTTATAAGTATCGAATTTGTCGAATCTTTTAAAAAATTTATTCATTCGTATTTGTAAATCCTCTGTTTTTATGTAACATTTGCCTTCAAAACTTAAATCGATATACGAATATGTATAATACATGTACAAATTTAACACTTTTATTAGGTGTAGCTATGGAAAAGTTCAACGTGACTATTACTAAACCCTAGACGTTAAAGTAAATAATTTATGAATAGTTATTATACGATTTTATTAATATATCCATAGATTAATGTCTAAATAATAAAAATAAACGCGATAAATATATGAGTGGAACGAAGTTTATACGGATAAGTTATTAAAATCGTGAATGTTTATGCATATCACATGGAGCGAAATGTGCTTAGTTAATGACGAAGCGGAATGATAACCAACTATCGTATCCTATCCATGGAAAGTAGGAGAGTCGGCTCTACTACTGGGTCAACTAGAGGCTCCGGGCGGTTTAACATTACTCTGAAGAAAGTGAAATCAGCACTTCCTACTTAGACCGCATACTACATGATATGTAATTCTATTGCTTTGCCAATATTATTTAATAATTCTGAATTTATTAAATTTTTACGGAAGCACGTGCGTGATACTGTCGTTTCTCTCTCACTCTGATGTTTAATTAATTAAACTTTTTTCTCTTGTGATTTGTTCTCGATTAGTGATTGTATTTTTAGGATGGAAACGCAATATATAAATTTGTATTCAAGAGAAAGTGAGAAGTAGTGTTGAGTTGTGTAATGGTATGCGGGTTTGTTAATGTTATGTTCTGGTAGCTTTAAATTTCGTTCGAGGAGTATATATATATACGAGGTGTGGCTATAAAATAACGAGCCTGATACTGTAAAACTTTTATTTTAAATTTGTACATACTTATTCCTTTATTTATATATTTTGTTATTTGTACATACAGTAAAACCTGTCAATAACGGGACCCAAATGAAGAAATAATATTGGCCGTTATAAGGGTGTTTTTTATAGAGGTATATAACTTTAAGCCGGCAACACTTTTTTAACTGCCTGCCATTTTGTCAGCTGTCAAGTGATTTATGTTTAGTTTGGTTTGGCATTTCAACATGAATAGACTGACGCCTAAACAACGCTTCCAAATTGTGCAAATTTATTTTGAAAATCATTGTTCTGTTCGAAATACGTATCGCGCACTACGTCCATTTTACGGTCAACATAATCGTCCATCAGAGCAATTAATTCGATTAACTATGGAACGTTTTCGCACCACGTTTACTCTAAATGATAATACGCATCCACAGAAACGTCGTACAGTGCGTACAGAAGAAGTCATTGCTGCTGTAGAGCGTAGCGTAGAGGAAGACTCGTCAGAACGTTACAGTCAATGGTGACCGCTATAGAGCCATGATTACTGACTTTTTCGTTCATCAATTGAACAAACACAGCAGGAGCTGTGGTTTCAACAAGACGGCGCAACATGTCACACAGCTCGTGTCACAATTGATTTATTGAAGGAAACGTTTGGTAACCGCATAGTTTCACGTTTCGGACCCGTGAATTGGCCTTCAAGATCGTGCGATTTAACGCCGCTAGACTATTTTCTGTGAAAATATGTGAAGTCGCTAGTCTACGCCGATAAGCCCGAAACGATTGATCACTTGGACAACATTCGCCGCGTTATTGCCGATATACGGCCACAAATGTTGGAAACAGTTATTGGACCTCCAGATAAGACTACGTCCGAGCCAGCCGTGGCGGTCATATGCCAGAAGTCATATTTAAATTATAATGCCAGAAGATTATCTTTCGAATAAAGTAAATTTCATGTCAATTTAAAAAATTTATCTTTGTTTTATTCCATTTTAAAGTTCTATACCTCTATAAAAAACACACTTTATAAAGGTGGCCGTAATTGTCAAGCTTTTCGTCTTAAAAATAAAATACATAATCGGTTTTTAATATTTTTTCTTTATTTTATTAATTAAAGTAAATATTATATAAATACGCATATGTAGACGAAATCACACTGCTAAAAAAAATTAGGGGAACACTTTTTTTATAACCTGTAACTTTTTGAATCAGAAGTCAAGAGAAATCAAATTTAGTATACTTCAACGGCATATATTTAGCTAAATGAAATTACAAAAACAATGTTACAACCCTTAGTTACTTCTAATGTACACTTAAAAATGTAAATTAATAACTTAAAACAAAATGGAAACGACTGTCATAGTATCGATAAGAGTAGGGTTTTCTGTGGATTGGTGAGGTTTAATACCATGTATGCTCTCCATGAGCACGAATCACGTCCACACACCTGCGTGGAACGCACTAGTCTGCGAAGAGATTCTTGGGGTATGCTTTCCCATTCCTCAATCAGGACTTATGTCAATTCATGTACTTCATAGTTAGTGGTAGATTAGGGTGCTTGCGAATATGTCGGTCAAGTTGATCCCACACCTGTTCAATAGGATTCAGGTCAGGACCTAACGCCGGCCATTCCATGACCTGAAATCCACGTTCTTGTAAAAAGTTTCTGGTGATGCCGGCGGTATGTGGCCTTGCATTATATCCTGAATTAGGATGAAATTGGGACCGATGTCATATGCAGCAGGCACCACGTGGTTCTTCAAGACATTTTCGACGTAATTCATTACATTTAATCTATTAGGAACCACAACAGATCAGTTCTGTTGTCTACACCGATTCCAGCCCAAACCATCACAGATCCAAGACCAAATCTATCCACTTCCTGTATAGTAGCAACTGAGTAGCGTTCACCAGGACGTCTATATACACGTAGTCGACCGTCGCAACGAGTTAAACGAAATCTGGACTCGTCTGGCGTCCAGTAACGAAGTTGGAAATTTCTGTGATCCAGAGCAAACCTCATTCGCGCTGCTTTGTGATGCTACGTAAAGCGAGGTGCGCGGACAGGTCTTCTTGGTTTCAAATACGCTTCTCTTAATGAGATATTTCTATTCCATGTGCTCGTCTTAGGTCGTTTAGGAGGTCTCTTGTTGTGGCAATACGCCTACGTAGAGAGGAAAGGACAAATATCGGTTTTGATTTTGAGTAATTTTTCGATTTCGACCTTGTACAGCTCTTCTGACATATTGGCCAGTCACCCGAAACCGATTCCATAAACGCTGAATAACAGAAGGGGAAACTCCAAGGTCCCTGCCAACATGTCGAATAGAGTGGCCGTGTTGAATAAGGACGACAGCACGGGCAACTTGCACTTCACTAAGATGCCTCATTTTACTTCTATTCAACGAAGATTGACAACTGAATTCATCTGTCATCTTTAGTAGGCTTTCATACGTCAGGTCAAAGCATACATGAAATGTTTTCCATTTTGATTCGCGCTATTAATTTACATTTTTAAGTGTAACTTAGAAGTAATTAAGAGTTTTAAATTTGTTTTCGAATTTTTTTAAGTTAAACGTATGCCGCTAAAGCATACCAAATTTGATTTGCCTTGAACTATTATTTAAAAAGTTAGAGGTTTTGAAAAAAGTGTTTCCCTAATTTTTTTGAGGAATGTATTTTAATGTATGTAATATAAGTACATATACAAAACATACCCGATCTTCATTAATATGTGCGGTCTTTTTATGTAAAGGGGGAGAGACACATTCGTATTTTTCATAATTTTCCTGTTTGCGATGAATTTTATTTAAACAGGGAACAGGACGATCAATGAGTAGTTCTCCAAATATCTATAACACAGGTCTACAGTGATTTTCATGTTTGAAAGCTGTTTGCTAATTTGTATATGTTTGGGGGCCCTTATTCCAAAAAACGCCATATTTTTGCTCTATCACGTAAATTTTTTTTATAGCGCTCTATATCTTAAAAATGTTATTTTATTAATATACATACCTATGACAAGAATATGTTTGTTCCATGTTAGGCATGATTTTTAAATGAATTGATTATTATGAAATTAAATGTGATTTGGCAACACTGGTTAATATTATATTTCTCAGCAAAGCAACAGAGTCGGCGCAGAAGCGTCAATACAACGTTAAAACCTGCTTATGTGCAGTTTGGTTGTGTTAGTCGTCGTGCTACTGTGTCCGTGCGCTGGTTGTCTTCGTTGTTGCGTATTTCAAGTGTTCTAGAACGTATAAATATGGAAAGAAGACATTGTGTGAACAATCCGAATAACTTTTGTTATATCTGTGGTACTTATGTCGTAGTAAAGCAGAGGCAAACTATAACTTCGTTTGTGAAAAATGTATACCACGTTTATTTTGGTGTAAAAATTGGCGACCAAGACAAGTCCTGGGCTCCTCATACTGTTTGTTCCGTTTGCGTTGAAGCATTAAGAAACTGGCAAAAAGGTAGGAAGAAATGTTTAAGCTTTGGTGTTCCTATGGTATGGCGAGAGCCTAGAAATCACAGTGATGATTGTTATTTTTGTTCGTGTAATGTTCAAGGATTCAACAGAAAAAATAAGAAACAAATTGTGTATCCCAATCTTGACTCTGCTATTCGACCAGTTCCTCATGGACCAGATGTACCGATACCTACCGCCCCAAAAGCACTAGAAAACGTCATATTGTCAGAATCAGAGGAACCTTATTGCGACCCAGATGACTCAGATTTCACACCAGATTTCAGAGAGCCCGAAGTGTTTAACCAGAGCGAACTAAATGATTTAATTAGAGATTTGCACCTTCCAAAGGATGCATCCGACTTGTTAGCCTCCCGACTTCGTGAGAAACATTTACTGGCACCTGGCGTCACATCAAGCTTTTACCGGGATCGCGAAAAAGAGTTATGTCAATATTTTACTCAAGACGGACCGCTAGTGTATTGCAGCAATATTCCTGACTTAATTTCAAAATTCGGAAATGTGCCGTATGTAAAAGAAGAATGGCGCCTGTTTATTGACTCAAGTAAGCGTAGTTTAAAAGGCGTTTTATTGCACAATGGTAACGAGCTGGCCTCGGTTCCCGTTGCCCATTCGGTACATTTAATGGAAGCGTATGAAAATTTTGAACTTCTTTTAAAGAAAATAAACTACCAAGAACATCAGTGGATGCTCAATTATAATTGATGAAAGTGTGTGGTCTCCATACTTTTACTCTCCACTTTATAATTTGCATCTTTTCATTAATTCTGTATTCCATTATTAAAATTTTATTAACACTTAGAATCAAGTTTCATGTTTCGGTAAAGTAATTGACATTGACCACTGACCACCTGAGTATTGTGACGGAATAACAGAAAGGACAAAATTCGCAGTGCCTTTGATGATTCAGGGTTCATTTGTCATGACCTTGAAGCTATTATTTACGCTGTCGCCATTTTGAAACTATGTCAAGAAATTTAAGCGGTTCATTTCAAAATAACATAATTGTAATTAAACATACTAAACTATATCAGCTACTACAGTATTTTGTTTTCTTTATTTATACATGAACTAACTAAATTTGAGCCAAGTATTATTTATTTGTAGAAAGCTCTAGGATCTGCATATTAATCTAGAAAATGTAAATGAGTTGGACAGTTTTTTTGTCCGCCAGTTTACTAGAATATGTATGAAAAAAATTGCTTTTAATACAAATTTGTTTCGAAATATATATTATAAAAAAAAACTGGCATCACAACTGGAAGTAAATATTAGAGAAGTTACGATTAAATAATTCATGTTATTTTAAAGTACTAATGAAAAACTGACATATATATATATATATATATATATATATATATATATATATATAGTAAACCTAATCAGTAGGCGATTAAAGGTCTGTATATTACTTCAAAATATATGTATTTAAAAAACTCTACATGTTTCGGCTGTATACGCCTTTTTCAAGAGAATACAAAATATGAATGACAGGATATAAAATTATATATCCTGTCATTCATATTTTGTATTCTCTTGAAAAAGGCGTATACAGCCGAAACATGTAGAGTTTTTTAAATACATATATTTTGAAGTAATATACAGACCTTTAATCGCCTACTGATTAGGTTTACCATATCATACCAAGGTCACGAAGATATTATATTTATATATATATATATATATACATACTTGTCGAACCTGGAATAAAAACAGGAAACTAAAACTAACGACCCACAAAACTACCGGCCAATCTCCCGGTTATCTACCCTAAATAAAATCGTTACAAACCAGAATTATGAGACATGCAAAAATACAGCATTATACACTACAACCAAAACGCATTCCAAGAACAGTCAGTCACAACTTCAGCAGCGTACGATCTAACAAACACAATAAATAAAGAACTAGATAAAAAAAAAACCGAGGTAACTCTCTTCATAGACATGAAGAAAGCTTTTGATACCGTACCCAAGCGAAGACTAATAGAAAAAATGGAAAGATACGGATACACTAATGAGACTATAAACCTGATTAAGACATATCTAGAAAACAGACCACAAACAACGAAAGTAGATAATACTGAAAGTACTTACTTATACGCCGAATACGGACTGCCGCAGGGTGGAAACCTCCCGCCAACCCTCTACATACTATACACAAATGACTTTCTACAACTCCGCCTAAGAGGACAAATACATTTATACGCTGATGATATATGTATATTGTATACGTCAAAAAGTATAAAAGATATAGAGAGAATGATTCTGGAAGACGCTAAAATACTAAAGGAATGGTGCCTCGATAACCTTCTTACCATCAATGAAACAAAAACTAAATATTACTAAATAATACTAAATATTACTCTAAAGAACAAGCAACTACAAGAAGTAAAAGTCACTACATATCTAGGTTTAGCTATACAAAACAATATGAAATGGGATTCGCATGTCGAGAAGATAATAAAACAAAATAGGAAAGTAATAGCAGCGTTGAATAAAATATGAAATACCGATACACTACAAGAAAGCTATCTACCGCGCACTATTCTCATCACATAATATGTACCTAATAAATATTTGGGGAAATACGTCAAAGAACAACCTGACAAAAATACAACGGCAACAAAACAAAATTATAAAAATCCTTTATAAAATGGACTATAGAACATCAACAGAAACAGTATATCAAGAAATTCAAGAACTAAACATCGAACAACTCATTACATTGACCAATTTGTTACTACTATATAAAATAAACAAGAACAAAATAAAAATTAAAATACATTTTCACAGAAGCAGGGAAATACGCAGATACAGAGCACGCAGGATATCCCACATCAGAACGGAAAGATTTATCCACCAAAAACGCACACAACTACTAAGTACAACAACAATAAACATATACAACAACCTTCCTAAAGTAATAAAAGATCTTCAATATGCAAAAATAAAAGAAATGTTAAAGTCTAATGAATAATTTGACAAAACGCACGGACTCTGCCGCACACTTCTTATTTCATTTTAATGAAAAACATGAGGACCTCAACTCCAGTAGCCCGAGATGGTATCCCGTGGCTAAGAAGAGGGACGCATGCGTGACATTGCATAATAATATATGTTATGTGTATTTATGTATGTTGTGTCATAACTAGAGCTGAGGATGTTTGCGGTACGGCAGGACCGTATGTAGTGCTACCCCACCAGCGTATAAACACGATGCAGCGAAACACTTTAGTTAGTCGTGAACTGGCAACGTGATCGTGTGTTGTCTTGAGCTCTATTTAATAAGTATGACGGATGTGCCCAAGCCAAGAAAGCGCCCATTGTATAACGACGTGAAGAAATTTATCCGAGACTTTCCCGATTTGTATTATAATGGAGCAAAAGTGGTTTGTAAATTATGCGATAAACAGTTACTTTGCTGGGACAAATACGACTGTAAAAGACATGTTGAAAGTGTGCACCACAAAGACAAAAAAAATAATGTGCTGTCTAAAACGCAATTCATTTTCGATTTATTGACAATGCTACTCGTCTGCGATGTGCCAGTTCACCTGCTAGATAAAAAAGCCTTTCACGACTTTTGGAATAAATACAATTCCAACAAAAAGCTACCGTCACGGAGAACGTTACTCACCTATTTACCAATTGTGCGTGAGGACATTGAAAACAGAATGAAAGCAGTAGTAAATGATAAACAGTTATGGGTATGTGTCGACGAAACGACAGATCGAAAAAAACATTCTATTGTGAATATTATAGTGCGTGTACTAGATCCTGTCAAATCAACATTTCCCATTTTATTAGCCAGCAAAAGATTGGAAAAGTGCACTAGCGAAGTAATTACGAAGGTAGTGCTCGATACGCTACAAAAATTTCAAGTTTCAACTAATCAACTCCTGATGTTTATGAGCGATGGTGCTGCGACAATGCGTTCTGTAGGCCGTTCTCTTAAAGCAGATTGTGAGAGACTTTTGCATGTGACATGTAAAGTTCATGCTTTACACCTTGTGGCACAAACTATTCGGCAATGTTATCCAGAGGTGGATGCATTAATGGCAACCACAAAAAAAGTGTTTCTAAAATCTCCCAAACGAATTCGAGAGTTTCACAGTCGGTGCCCTGGTATTCCCGAACCACCAGAGCCAATCCTTACACGTTGGGGAAGTTGGTTAAAGGCGGCATTTTATTATGCCAAGTATTTCCAACACCTAAAATCTGTGGTTCTACAATCCAATCCTGCCGAAGCTGTAGCCATTAAGGAAAGCCAGAGACTCTTTCAAAACCCTTCCCTTGATGCAGATTTACAAACTATTTATAACAATCATATAGGATTGTTTAACGCAATCGAGAAATTTCAAAATACTGCATTATCGTTAGCGGAGTCACTGCAAATACTGGACGATGTACACGCCCAGCTATGCGCAGTAAATGACAACAAAAATGTTAATGTAATAGAAAAGTTCGAGAGTGTGATAAACAATGATTTTGATTTTACCAGATTAAAACAAATTAGTAATGGTGCAAGTGTAGATTCGGTTTCTATCTATAAAGATTATTTTAATTGTGCGTGTGTTACATCCGTAGATGTCGAGCGGTCTTTCTCAAAATATAAAAAAAATTATTCATCACGGCGTACATCGCTCACCGCTACAAATATGGAAACGTATCTAATGCTACAAACTTACTGCAAGTCTTATCCACTTGGCGCTATGCTATAATAATCGTAAATAAGGTAAGTATGTTATTTATATACAGTACACATAACTGACATACCTAAGTGATATAAATAGCGAATGCATGTAAAGCAATAAAATCACGCATGCATCACCGATCGAAACAAGGTCATTATATTCGTGCGTTTAACTGAATACTATCCTGGCACACCGCAAACATCCCCAGCTCTAGTCATAACTGTCATAAGTGTACTGAAAATAAATGTATTACTATTTAAAAAAAAAGCATTAAAACTCATGTTTTATGTATGTTGTGTCATAAGTGTACTGAAAATAAATGTATTACTATTTAAAAAAAAGCATTCAAACTCATTTGATTATAGAAAATTTGTATTATTTCAGTGCTTATAAATATTTTAATTATATTTGATTTAACAGTTTTACCCTTTTGAGAAGTAAAATTTATGTTAAAAAACTTTAGCGTTCAAACATACCATGTAAACAACATTCCAAGCATTGTTTGAAAAAATATTTGTCGTTTCTGTTATTCTGTGGTATTGTCAACTGTTTATATGACAGGAATCACATAAACAGTTGACAATACTAAAATAGATACATTTAATTTTAAATCCTACTAACCTCTCTTATCAATAATAGGCTTTCGTAGTTGAAGTTGATATACTCTAATCTACATATTCATGAAGGTAAATAGCAGATCGCCACTCTTATTAAATTATAGTATATACTGCTTAGATTTTTATGTTATTCCTGTTGTTAATTGAATTATTTTCTTGTTTAACACTAATCATTTCGTTAATTTCTCTTTTCATTGTGTTGTTCTTTATCGATTATCTGTGTGTTTTCAAAATCGAAATGGTGATCGCGTTGTAGTTTGTGTGTAAATAAAGCAGTTTTGTCTATTTTAGAGTATTTGTGGGTTTGTATTCTTTTGTATAAATATTGTTTAGTTTGGCCTATGTAGTAACTATCACAATCGCGACATGGTAACACACAGATAATCAGGAAAAAAATTCAATTAACAACAAAAGTGATATAAAATATATCTTTTTTATTAACATTATTAAAATTTTTTTCTTAACATTAACGCATTCAAAAATAATTTCAAATTTAAAAAATATTATCATGCAGGAATTACCTCCTCGTATTTTAAATAGCTTCGAAGAAATATAATCTAAAAGTTAACTAATCCATTTCCTAACAAACAAAAATAAATTTAAAAAAAAAAGTAGAAAAACTAATATTAAAACAACACTTAAACAAAATATTACATATTACAGTACAGGACTGTCATACATAATGTAGGGGTATTAATTGCTGTGTTATGATATACTAATAACTTGCTTAAACATAGTATGTAGTAGTACGCGTCTAAAAAACCTATGTGCTTCTTCGTGGGGAATACCTTTTACGTAATTTTTTGTTAATTCTAGAAAATTAAATTGTGACGCTAAAGTATATTTATAGATAATAATAAAAAACTGTAAAATATTCACTTTCTTTGTCTGACCTACTTTGCAAGAATATTTTTTTGCAAAGTCGTGATTACGTTATTTTATTTTTTTCTGACATAATTGTTCAAAGGAATAAACAAAAATATAAATGCTAGAGGCAACTCTATGAAGGAAATTCCATTTTCGTAAATATACATAGACATACATATTTATGTAGAGTCTGTTTAAAATACACATAGAGGTCACTACTTCAATATGATTAATTTAATCTCAATAAAATTTACAAACATGTTCATTATAATAATATAATAATTAGACTGCGGAACAGACGCTATCCTCTAATGCGTCATGCAGGCGCAGAGACAGAGTCGGTTTCGCTTAAATAATAAGATTGATGCAATATTCACTCGTAGCCCTGATTTTAATTTCATGAAAGTTCAAAATACGGAAATCGGTAGATATATTAAATGTAAATATTTTTATTTCTATGCGCTACTCACTAGCTCTGATATTGAGCGAAGTTTTTCTATATTTAAAGACATACTGTCTAATAAAAGAACGCACTTTACAGGACAAAGTTTAGAATATATTGTAATAATTTATGTGAATAAAAAATGTTTACTGCGGTGAGATTAAGCATTCACTTTAATTATAGGTGATATAATTAATTTGAAGTTCACGGTTTTTCGATATTTTGAATTTTTTCACTGTATAAAGCAAATACGTTTTGTATATATTGTGGTGGGGCATACCCATTTACATGAGAGGCCCTGGAACAAAAATACAGGATAATTATAAAACTTATTATAATAATTTAGAAGATAAGATTTTGTCGGAACTGTATATTTCACATGTCAAATCAATGAAGTTCATTCCGCGTATTTATTGCTTAAATTAGAATCATGTATTTTATTATATTCTATAAGTCATTTGCTTTAGTCATTTTCATCAATATTATTGTATTACCGAAGATTTTTAACTTGATTGATTGAATATTTTATAGACATATACTTTGGATATAGCTGTACTTATTTTAATTCTTTACGGCGGGAAATATCCCAACTTAGTACAGGTATCTAGCGAAAGATTGTACATTTCGAAGATAGTTTTTTGTATCACTAAATTAAATTTATAATTTTTGTAAAATATCAAAACGATTTGTCGTAGTAAATTACTTCAATTATAAATATTTAATATTAGATTAAAAAGTACAAACAAGAATCATGAATAAGAAGCCTGGATAAAAACAAATGCGAGTTAGCATGGGGGTTGAATTTAATTTGGCACGCGTCGACATATTGTAAAAAAAGTGTTCCTAGAATTTAGTGAAAAATTATTATTAAAGTATAATTATCATATCCGAAGATATATCCTACGTATCACTAACCTATAGAGCTTCGATTGACGAAAAATCCAAAACCTAACTCCTTCCGACAATTTTTAAACGAAAATCCTATCCCGAGGGACGTTACCTGCATAATTCCTTTACCAGAACCTTAATCCCGAGGAAAAGGATCTTGAAAACCTTACGAATATCCAGTATCCACATTCAACCAAACTTGAGTACTTTTTTATATCTATTTCATATAACATTGAAATTATTTACATTAATTTTTAAACACAATCGTTGATATTATCATTTTTATGCAAAACATTTTATTTACTGATAAGTTTACCTTAATATCGGAAAAATACAGTTCCTTGCGTTTTAATAAAAGTAATTTTAGTAAATTTTGTTGCATTATCGCAATACAAATAATTAACCTAATAATTATATCCTTATTTGATCACGTGACTATTTATAGGTTAATGCATCATATATTCATGTTAACACTTACCTTTTTGAATAAGTATATTATCAATTAAACCATTTATTTATGCTCTTCACTCTCTTGTTTTATTTATTATATTATTCATCCAGAATCATTCGATATATAACAACTTGTTTAATCACACACATTTATTATACTAAGTACCAGACCCGCACTATTGTTGTTATTAAAGTATAATTTCACCACAACGACTAGAGCTAGCTGGCGCCCATATAGATATACATGTAAAAATTATAACAATAAGATTATGCACTTGGAAGAGACCTATTAAGTTAAGTATAAGTTATTTAATTATTTACATATTGTTTATGTTTTGCCCTTATTCAAGCGACATCTGTAAACTCAAACCTTAGCTACATCTATAGGTCGAATATTGAACTTTGCTAGCGGATTTAATATTATTTTAAATTACATAATAAAATTTATTCCTAACTTTACATTTCATTTAATTATAACGTGGTGGCATATTTTTAATACACCACCATACGTCTTTCATCAATATATATATATATATATATATATATATATATATATATGTATATATATATATACATATATCAAAAATTAATTAAAATTCGGGTAAGCGGTCAATTAAAAAACTCCTTTATTAAATTACCCTATATTTCGCGACACTTTGTCGCTTCTTCTGGGGTAAAAAATGTAGAGTTAAAAAATAATAAAATTGACGTACAAAATAAAAAATGATATATATAAATCATTTTTATATTTTGTACGTCAATTTTATTATTTTTTAACTCTACATTTTTTACCCCAGAAGAAGCGACAAAGTGTCGCGAAATATAGGGTAATTTAATAAAGGAGTTTTTTAATTGACTGCTTACCCGAATTTTAATTAATTTTTGATAATATATCACGGTCGATAATTTCTTTTCAATGAATTATATACATATATATATATATATATATATATATATATGTATCTGGAATTAATTTCAATTCGGGTTAATTTAAATTCATGTAACTTCAGTATTTTATTTATTTTCGTGAAAATAAATATACGTATATACATCTAATTGCCTTTATTACCACTCTGGCGAAATATATTTCAAAACTCCGTCTGTTTGCATTAAAAGACATACAAACAGACAACTTTTATCAATACCATCACGCTATAATATTCATATATACATGTTAAGTTCATCGATTGTACATTGTCGGCACCGATGAATTACACCCGATACGGGATAGCGCCGTTTCCGCAGTTTAATAATAAGGTTTGAACGCCAGCGGTTTTTTAAATGCTTAACATCTCGGTTGTATACTTTTTACTAGTCTCACAGCGTATTCTTAAGGTGAAGTTATCCCTAAAGATTTTACCTCTAGAACAGGTTTCTGTTTTTTTGTATAGTTTACTTCTATGATGTTTTAGCTTCACATACGTCCTCAGATTTTCGATAGGATGGACGTCCACAAATTGTGAAGACAAGTCTAAGATATTAACATTATTCTTATTTTTCCGTTGCATACGCCGACTTGTGTGTTTAGAGTTATTGTCCCCCTACAAAACCCAATTTCTTTTCCCTTATCCTTACTACTTCTTGGCAGATGGAATCAATTATTTCCGATATATGTTTACCATATTTTCGCATTAAGATGATCTACAAAAATATGCAAACGATCAAAACCTTTCTTAAAAAAAACAACCACAAACATGAACCTTTAGCGTTCAGTGTTTTTTGGAGAAATTTGTTCGCAGAGCTAGATCAGGCTCGAGATATATAAGCACCTGTCCAGAACGATGCTTCACATGTATATTTTGCACGATTACTACCGTACCCTATATTTTATTAAGGCTAAGATTAGTCTCTTTTTTAATATGTTTGTCAGACAATATGTGTTTCAGCAAAGTGAAAATAATATTTGGTATTATTTTCACTTAAATGCGAACGGTCTTAATCCGAACACCTAGATATTTTTCTCTTTAATTTAACTTGTCCTTTACGTCATGTTTTCAGTAAATGTTGAAATAATCAATTTATCCTTTTTTGCTAAATATTTCCACGTTTTGCCAACAAGCGTTTTAATTACTTATATGGTTTTAGCTACTTAGCAACTAACTATTGCGATTTTTTCATATACTCAGCCGCTCCTTCAAGTGAAATATTTAGTCCTTTTTGATATATACATAGGAATACTGCTTTATAGTGTTGACCATACGCAGTTATCATTGTGTAGAATGACTATGCACATCGAAAGCCGAAATGGAGCGAAAACTGTACGCATAGTGTATCGTAGGGGATAGTTCTGCGTTCTATATCTGTTCTGCGTTCAATCTCTGGTATCTGATGGTCTTTTCTTTTTTTAAGAATTTTTCCTTCTCAACGATAACTAATACCATGTTTTTGCGCCAGCTCGTTTGTAGATAAATCGAGATTTTCCTCTACAGATTATGGGAACATCTTGCACTTTAATTGAATTTGTACCATCAATTCTTTGCAAATCGCGAACACCGTTATTTATGTTGAACCTCCTTAAAGTTTTGGTAACAACAAAACGCGAAATTGACTGCCGATTGGGATGTATAGTATTAAAAATATTACATACCTCCTGATGCGTTCTTGTCCTATTGCCAAAACCGATCATCACTAATATTTGTATTTTTTCTCTTTCATTTAATTCAATAACTTTGACAAGCAACAATTATTTATTGGCACTTTAAATTTTAAACTCATTTTTCGACAAAAAAAGAGAATTTATTTAATCGCCAGAAGTAAAATAAATTGTAGCACTTACATTTCGAATTGTAAAAGTTTTTATTTAAACGATCACACCTAATTATCAAGCAATACTTATAATTTTGCGTTCTATCTCTCTGTAAATATTCTATGAAACAAATTTGTTGTCTCTCTCTTCTCTCTCTCAGGTGTTCCACAGGGTTCGAACCTGGGTCCACTACTGTTCAATATTTACACGTTAATGATCTATTCTATCTTCTCCGTGGCCGTGTTTTTGCCTACGCCGACGATCTAAAAGTATTTGCGAAAATTTCTTCTATATCGGACTGTGAAGAACTTCAGAGGGATTCAAGTTCGGTCGATGTATGGTGTCCCAGAACCCAAATAAAGCTTAATATTAACAAATGTGCCGTTATTACTTGCAACGATCCGTTAATGTTTTCAAATTCTCTGAATCATACCCATATTCCCAGGCAAGCGCAGATAAAAGACCTCGGTATTTTGTTGTTCGATGTTTGCAGTTTTCTGAGCATATACATTATATTTCCAATTCCGCCTCACGTACACTTAGCTATGTGGAGGGTAAATTCCAGACATTCTATATGATAGCACCAAATTACCTACGCATATTCAAGTTTGGGAGGTACCAATTTGCGACATGATCTTATAAGATCATGTTGCAAATTTTAGAATATGGAGACGCTGAAGGTATTCTTTTATACATTGGTACGTCCCAAACTTGAATATGCGTCGGTAATTACCCCTGCTCCGTTTATCAGACATGGTTGATAGAGAAAGTTCAGAGAAGATTTTTAAAATATCTATCATATAGAATGTCTTGAATTTACTCTGCACAGGGCGTCGACTAATGGGATCTGCTGTCAAACTTCGGGTTTCTCTCTCTGTTTGCGCGCAAAGAGGTATGGTGAAATTAGTAAATAACAAAATTTATGCACCGAATCTGCTCTTATTAAGTATCGTAGTCTCTAAATATGTTACTCGATCGGATAATGTTTCCCTCATTAACAGAGCCAAAACAAATGTCTTCGCCAGGGGCACCCCTCAATCATATGGCAAAAAACGTTAATAGATTATTACTTAGATCATACTTCCCCTCGATATCTAACCTGATAATTTACACACCTCTCCTACAACTATATTACTGACTTACTTATTCATTACTTATTTAATTTCTACTTTTATTATTTTCATTATTGTATATTGTCGACGCTCAATTATATCTAAATGTGTTTCTTCCTCCTGGTTTGAAGGAAGTCGGTATGTGTAGACCGAAGTATGTGTTGAAATAATACAATATTTTTTGTATTACACTAATATATTTAAGTTTAATTTTGGAGTTCCGTTAAATAAATGCAGTACCTGGTCTTAATACTAAAGATCGAGAAAAACTGGCTAATAAATAATATTGCTCCTATTTAGATCACTAAGATCTTAGTAGGAACTGTTAATTAGATCACTGAGACCTAAGCTTTAACTCGAAGAGATCGTACTTGGAACTGTAGTGAGCTTCTAAGAGATCTTGTTTGGAACTGTTTCTTCATTCCCTTATTTTTCGGCAAGAAAGTTTTGTCCCCGCCAGTCAAAGAGAGGGAGAAAACAATGAATAGAGTATACGGAAATTTCCATAACATTATTTTTACCTTTCTTCCAAGAAAATTATATGCTGTAGTTTCCAACGTCATAAATGTATTAAAATGAACAATATACGCCGGAAACCCTTAATTATAGAAAATAAAATACCTCTTAAAGTAATAAATATACAATGCACAGAGATAACAATATACTTCGCAGAATCGCCTCGAACCAAATTATTCAACCTATTATAATAATATATAACAGGAAATAAGTACAATAAAACTTATTCTATTATATTTATGCTTATTCAAATACATTATTTACATAATGGATAGATTAACAAGAGGGTTGTGCCTGTAATAAAATAAATAGTTTTTATGACTGTAGAAAATAAGACAATGAAGAAATGTAATACCTGACCAGCCTAAAGTAATTAAAAATATTAAAGATATCTGAACTCCAAGACCTTTTCTATATACAATATATAATATTTACAATTTAATTTGCCCGAACAACATGCATTGTACAAATATTATTTTATTGTCCTGTTATTGGAGAAATCTGTTGGGCAAAAGGATTATTATTATTATTATTTTGAAAATACTTAAAATTATTGTTTCGTTTGCATGTGAATCTCAAAGTAATTACTTCAGATCCTAAGTATTATTTTTTGTGAAATCGTGTATCGAAGAGAATCACAAAATGTAAACAAATACCAGCCGTTCAATTGAAAAAAGTATAACTTTGGTACGTTACGTTTTTTGAACACTCTGTATAATTAAAAAATATTTCAAATAATGGCTCTTTATCAATAATTTTCGTATCTAAAATTTTATTACAATATCTTGATTAATATAACAGATATTTACATGGTTCCACACATTTGCACATCATTTCTTGACAACATTTTCATGTGCGAAAATCTCTTCGTTAATTGCTTTAATTGCCTATTTACACTAATGACGATTCTTAAACTAGAACATATTTTATGTAATAAAGCAAGTAATAAGAACGACATATGCGAAGGAGAAATAGAACACGTACTTATATTTTAACTTATTATGTATTTTATGTCAAATCATCTAATTTTATGTTCGATAAATTACATTGTTAATAAATAAGTTTTATACCATTGTGTGTAGATTTTATTGCAAATATAAAGCATGATTTTTAGAGAATTATATACGGAAAAGCCATAACTTAATTAATTTTCTTTATTTTTTTATTGTATTTGACTTGTGGATTCCTTGTGAATGATATTATATATTATATTATATAATATATTATATTATTATATATATAATTTTCAGGCGATTAATAAACGTTAATATTTTCGACAGTTTCACCATTATTGTACAAAACTGTTCTTGTAATATACAAGAATGTTTTAAATATGTCTATACGTTATATGCACGTATAAAGCTTTTGTTTCATTATGAAACAGGCATGTAAATAAATTTACATATCTGTAACTGTATACTTGGACAATACCTCGTATTTCGGCATTTACTTCTGCTTAAGACATATGTTTCTGCCATTTTATGTGCGTCGTCAGCTAAGCTAATGAAGCAATTGTTTACAAATTGTCCAAGTATACAGTTACCGATATGTAAATTTATTTACATGTCTGTTTCATAATGAAATGTTCTTGTAATGATGATGAATCTTTCGCGAAGCCTTGTAAATCGGGTAATTGATAGATTGAAACAGGCTAAGAAAATAATTCTGTTTCTGGAAGTCTTATGTACTCTCAGAAAATGCTTATTATTGAACAAGAGTGGCATACCATATAAATCACAGATTGTAAATTGAGTTAAGTTTAGTAAAACACACCATATTACATAAAAGTTAGCAGAAACTTGTACGACATATATTATATCCTCCTACAGTTTTTCATAATTAAAATCAGAATCTAATCTAATAGTATGCAAATTATAGTAATATGAAAAATTAACACTCAACCAATATCGACTTAATTATATGGATGAATGATTTATCATATCACATATTGATCAAAATATTATATATTTCTAAAAAACCATATCTAGTCTACATGTTCTTAAAAAATACCGCAAACATAGACAGTGTATAATTAGTGAATTATCTAAAATGGTATAAGGTATATTATTTTAATGCTCTAAAGGAATTTTAGATAACTGAACATCTGTTGTTAATTAACTGATTTGTTTCAAGATATCACTTGGGAGTAGAATTAGAAGATTTCCATTATAGTGGGTGGCTATATTTGAATAACTGTACTCATATTTCATTTAAGAATAAAGTCTAGATAATTAACAATCACCAATATATTTTATAATATTACAGTATTATAATACTAACTTATAATTAATTAATTAATTATAATTAAACTTACTCTCTGTGATCGATTTTAGTGGTAGGTACAGCTTTGAGCAATAAATTTTGGTCATGAATGTCATTGAAAAATTTGAGGAAATTGTCGCAATGTAGATTTTTGATTGATTATATCAATTCTTAATGAAATGTCAATATAAATTTGCAGTTTGTCAAAGTTTTGTTTTTTGAAT
Organism: Melolontha melolontha; assembly: GCA_935421215.2. NCBI lineage: Eukaryota > Metazoa > Arthropoda > Insecta > Coleoptera > Scarabaeidae > Melolontha > Melolontha melolontha. The sequence goes on from OW285235.1 coordinate 206,960,853, forward strand.
TATTTTTAATATGGTCTCGATATCCTATTTTAACAAAGTAAGTATTATTTGCTTAATAAAAACTGGACTCTTTGTAGTATTACAAACGGCGGCTTGTGCTGGATATCGGGATGTGGATGTGCCGTGCTAATAATAATGAAATTATTTGATAATAAAATAAATAGTGGTGCTGGTGAAGTATCATCAAAGGGCCAGGACGTGTGTGATAATGGTTAATTAATTAAATATACTACAACTTACTTACTAAATAAAACACATAAGCGTTGTCCTTAAAGTTTGTATTTATATTTACATAAGAAAGAAATGAAATTGGTATATTTAAAAGTAATTAAAACAAAAGTAATGTATACACAAGGAGCGGTAAATAAGTAATTAAAAATTAACACAAAAAAAATACTCTGAAACGAACGTTTAATTGAGCAGTAAATTAAGGGTTAATTGCATACGATTAATGTAAAATAATCTCTGTATCTAACAATACAGAGTTACCTTTGGTTGGCGATGATGGTCACGTGGCCTTCGAAGATATACCTTGGTCAAGTATATGTAGAGCGATGTTTGGCCGGAGGAATGTGAAATTAATTAGTTAAATTAATATGGATTCGCTTAAAAGAATCATATATATTGAACAATACAAAATTACCTTAGAAGCGAAAGAGGCCGGGCGGCGTGGTGAGTTGCATTGTGTACTTGAACAGCACGAGGAGTTGTTTAACTCACGAAGGTTCTAAAGAGAAGATATCTGATAGTTTTGTATCGAAAGAACACTGTTTTGAAAACGGTCTGTTTTATGACCTGTCGAAGAGAGGGGTCGATATCTTGAATTCTAATTATTCTAATTAAGATGCAGGACCTGAAGAGGTGTTCTATCGATGGCATAAATATTATTAGAATATCGCTTGTGACTTAAGCTTTCTAATGATATGAAACACAACATATAAAGGAAGATGTATGTAATTAAATTAAAAGAATTTAAAATGAAATGTATCTAGAAAGAAATTCCACAGTAACATTGTTGGGTCAGGTAGAAAACGAAGGGTCTGGGTCAGGATATAATAAAAGAAAAGCTTTCTCTTTGGACACGAATACATACAAGAAAAATGTCTTAAGTTTAATTCGAGATATTTAAAGAAGAATATTATTTAAAAATAAATTAAAATATTCTATATGCGGAGCGTAACAGTAGCTATGCTAACACCTCGTCTAGGACTTACAAAAAGTTTTGTAAGATTAAATTATACGTTATTACTAGTGTACACGATTATCACTTAACGATTACAATTACGATTACAATTATCAGCCAAAATAATCGACGATTACGATTACGATTATTGCAAAATTTTGTATATTTTAAAATTAAAGAAATGTGTATTCAAGTTGTTAAAATCAAAATGTTATAAATTTTAATAATCAAAATTTAGATATTGCAAATTTTTATTCAGAAAACACAGTATTTCTAAGTTTTCTGCAGTCATTTTGTTTCTTTTATCGGTCTGAATCGAGCCGGTAGTAGAAAACAATCTCCGATGCGACACTAGATGGTTTTAAACACAAATATTTTTTTGCGATTTCTCGCAGTTTTCCAAAATCGCAAAATGTTGGCATCTTGCAGTAGATTGGGTGATTTGATATAGGAATCTACTTCTTCTTTGACTGGATTGAAATTAAAAAAAAACACAAGAAGTTTGAAACAAAAATTTGCCGATTAGAAGTGAATACCTGTTTTGTTGATGGAGGACTGAGCAACAGATGCTACACTGCTCAACTTTGCGTTTTCTGTCCCAGTACTAATGCGCTCTAAGCAGGAAATGTATATGGCTTCTTTTGCCTTCTGCAGGGTTGAGGCTTGCCTAAAAGTACGAGTTTTAAATCTCGGGTCCAGAGTTGTGGCTATTACACAAGTCATGTTTTGCTAAATTTCTCCAATTCTCCTTCTAACGCCTCCTATAATGCCAAAGTAACGTCTTTTACACACGCACTTGTTGCTTCTTCATTCTGACCTTTCTACAGTAGTTGTAGCATATCAGTAACTACTGGAATAACTTCAGACAAAATCACAGTATCTTTGGTTAGTTTGTCTGTGTTGTCTTCAAAAACTGATAGTAATTTTGTGAATTTCCCCGATTATTTTCCATTCCTGAGTACTGTCATAGTTACAGTTAGTTTTGGACAATACTGCTTATAATGCGGCTCGCTGTTCATATAAACGGTTGAGCATATAATATGTAGAATTCCACCTTGTGGTTACATCTTGTATTAAGACATTTTGAGGCCAGATTTGCTATTTTTGGCTCGCTTCTAATGGGTGTTTCAATAAGAGTGCAAGATTTGAATTGCCCGCCATGTTTGATAGTCATAATGATACGTGATTATGATGTGACAGATCGAAAACTGACAGATGGGAGTTAGTAAACATGGAGCATTACACGATAGAACAACGCGCACTGATTGTTAAACATTATTATCAAAATGGTGAAAGTTTGATTTCCACCATTCGTAAAGTGCGTCCAATATTCGGTCGACAGAATGTTCCTAATTCAGCTACAGAGAAAAGAATAATCGAAAAATTCGAGAAAGGCTGGTGCGGTTGGTGATGTGAAACATACGACTCGAGCTCATAGAGGTCGTTCAGAACAAACATCACGGCAGTTCGCGAGAGTGAGGCCGAAAGTCCAGAGACGTTGATTCGTCGTCGTGCACAAGAATTGGACATTACAACAGCCACTCTTCAGCGTATTCTGACTTAAGATTTGCATCTCCACTCTTACAAAGTTCAATTGACTCGACAACTTCTGCCAACAGACATACACAGCGAAGAGAGTTCACCATTTGGATACTTGATCAAACAGAAGTGAATGCCGATTTTGCGGACAAAATCATTTGCAGTGATGAGGTCCATTTCCACCTCGATGGCTTCGTAAATCGGCAAAACTGCCGCATTTGGGGCTCAGAAAATCCACGAATGATTCATCAGAAAGCAATGCGTCCGAAACATGTTACTGTTTGGTGTACATTGTGGTCTGGTGGAATAATTGGCCCGTATTTCGTTGAAGATGCGGAAGGTAATGCGGTAACGGTGAATGGCGAACGTTATCGTGATATGATAACGCAGTTTTTTGTGCTTCAATTGGAAGATATTGCTCTTGACGACATGTGGTTTTAGCAGGACGGGGCCACATGTCATACCGCCCGTGAAACATTCATTGTCTTCCACGAGTTTGCTACTGGTCGTGTTATTTTCTGATTTGGTGACCAGAATTGGCCGCCACGTTCTTGCACCTTTGGATTTCTGACTGTGGGGTTATCTGAAGTCACAGGATTATGCCGATAAGCCCACAACTACCGAAGCATTGAAGGCCTAAATTAGACGCTCTATCAATGAAATACTGCCATATGTATACAATAATGTTATTGCGAATTTTGTCAAAAGATCACGCGTATGCCAGCAAAGCCATGGCGGCCATTTACAAGATATTTTGTTTCATACATAATTCCCAAATGTATACATTATAAATCAATCAATGTTTCAATACTTTACTACAGAAAACCATGTTTTATTGAACCTTAAAATCTTACGGTCTTATTGAAACACCCTTTAGTAGTTTTTCCGCCTTGGTAGAGTGGCGAAAGTGACCTACAATTTTTCTTGATTTATCTATGATCTGTTTTATCAATTGGTTTTGAAATAAGCCATCCTTCAACATCAATTGTACTGTATGTATCGACCAGGGAATTTGTTGAATACCAGGAACTTCTTGTTCTAAATGTTTGACTGCATTTGAAATGTTTCTGGCATTGTCAGTCAAAATGGCCTGAATTTTGTTTGCAATTTCGCACTTCAATATAGCTAAGTGGATATTGTGTGCTATATTTTCAGTACAATGAGTTATTCCCTCAAAGGACATTATTTATAGGCACACAGATTTTGTTTCAAAGTCATCTGACACATCGTGAGTTGTGAAACTCAAGAAACCATTTCTTACATTCGATTACGAATCGTTTGTCCACACATCCGCTATTAAGCAAATGACCGGTAAAGGTTTCAGTTCATGCACAAGACGATTTTTTACTTGTTCGTACATATCAGGTATAATTTTTTTGCGCAAAATGAGTTCTAGACGGTATTTTATATTTAGAACAGATTTTGTTCAGCAATCTACTGAATCCCACATGATTCACCGAGTTTAATGGCTGCATATCTTCCACGCATATCATTTCTGCTATAAATTTCGTAATATCAACCGCTCGAGGGTCGTTTATCTTAAATTGAGATTTTCGGAACAAATTCTACTGTCGCTTGTTTTTTCCCGGTAGATGTACTAGGGATACTAGGAACTACATCTGAATGTTTTTGAATCTCGATAGAATGAAATTTCTTGGCATCGTTCCACATATTAGTAGTATTTTCCCCACACAAGAAATTTGAGCATGGCAGTACTTACATTTAGATTCTTGGAGGATTTTTCCAAAATCCTGCCAACTATCACTAATCAACTTGCATTTTGATGACATTAAAAGTACTAATAAGTTAAAACACCAAACAAAAACTAAACAATTCCCAATTTTCTCACAAAACAGGTTTGCACCGGCGGTATTCAATTCTGTTACTATCTGTCTCCTGTAATCACTTACGACCGCAGCTGGGAACTTCCCAAGCCGTCAAAGGGGAATTTCCAAAATTTGCGTTCGGATACATCACATAAACATGCAATCTATAAAGCGCGTTTATGAAGGTTGTTAAACGAGAATTTGAACAAAATTTATTTGAAAATATTTTTAGCAGATAATCGCAATGATAATCGACGCTTATGATTAATCGCTAATTATTGAAAATTGTCGATTACGGTTAATCGTAATCGGAATCGTTTCATTACTAGTTATTATCATTACGACCGTTCCACAATACAGCAACTTACATTTAATCAATGAATGACATTGACGACCAAAATTTATTGCTCGCAGCTGTACATTTAAATGCAGGTTTATTCGGTTTGAAACAATTATCAAGTAATGCCGATAAAGTATTTCTTTGCAGTTTGTACTGCTCAAAGTGCGAACCGTAAATTGTATTTTATCTCTTTCTATCACACATAAATACGCGCTGTAATACTACACCAAAAAGTACGTTCTTTATCAATGTTGTTTCTGATTTAACCGTAAAAAGACAGATTTGTTTTTATTTACAGATATTATTTTGTTAATCCTTATTTTAATTGGGATCAATATTAACTTATAGTTGTTGATCAATTAGAAACTGTAATTATAGATCTGTGTAAATAAAATGTAACAAAACATTGTACTGTTATTGTTAATTTTATTTATACCAGTTTCTAGTATAATACATCTTAGCAAAGTTCGTTTTCTTTGCACAATTTAATAGTTATTCAGTGTTTTGAGTTAGAAACTATATAAATTATAATTGATTTGACTTTAGTATTATACTGAAATAATAAATGATTTAAAAACAGATTTTTATAAATTCGACCTTATTTACTAATATTAATACAGAAATTGACTACTCTAACATTCTTTTATGGCGGCTGTCTCAAAATTGCAAACTTCGGTTTTGGAGTGGGTATAGCACTGTAATGTGGTAATTTTCTGAGAAGGATTGACTGCAATATCATATTGATCAAGAAAAATTGGCAAAGAGAGAGAAAACTGTCGACGGGTATTGACAGATTTAGAAGAGCTCGTTTTAAAAACTTCGTATTAGTAAGCAAAATTAATATTCCTCCTTTATGAATAGAATATTAAAATTCTACAATAATGTTCTAAATAAATGTATGTATATACAGTTGCAGCCCCTGAGAAGATCCTCAATGATCAATTAGAAATTAATAATTCTTCCTTAATTAATTTATTTATTTGATATTCATATTTAACATAACGTAGATCCTCAGTTTTATCACATTAAGAACAGTATTGTATAAGCCGTAGTTTAATATTTTTGTGAAAGTTTTATTCATAGACATTTAAGTAATAAAAAGTACCCATTCCTTCAACTATTCAAAACAAAACATGTGTTTGTTACGGTACATTTGTGTAAAGATATATCCATAAGTTAGTTATATGTCTGACGAAGCTCAGGTTGGAGCGAAACGATTGTTACTGTATAAAGTAAAAAGTAGGGAAATTCATTAAAATTTGTTTTATTTTATCCCGACAATAAACTAATGTCCATGATGAAAAACGGAGTGGAAGGCCAACTATTGTGACAAACGAACTTATGGGTAATGTCGAAGAAAGAATTCGTTTCCTCAAATTTCACGTACAGTTTTGTACGGGGTTGATACTGAACATTTAGGTTACCACAAATTTTGTTCACAATGGGTGCCAAAACCTTTTACCGAAGTCCATAAAATAAAGAGAATGGGATCCTTATTAACTTTTCTGACGCATTGCGATGTTGAAGGTGAAGATTTATTAAGGTATATCGTAACTGATGATGACGCTTGGATCGCCCATGTTAACGTTGAAACGAAAAGACAGGCAATGCTGTGGTGAAACCTTTAAAGTACCACCAAGCTTTTTCTGTGAGAAAAGTCATGATCACTGTCTTTTAGGACAAAAAGACGCCTTCTTGTAGACTTTATGGGATGAGGGATCACAGTAAACACTGAAGTCTACTGTGAAACTTCCGCAGGTGACAAATTTCTGTGAAGAGCGAATTAAAAAGCTGGTTGATCGCTTTGACAAATGTCTCAATATTATTGGCAACTAGGGTAAAACTTTGTTATAACGCTCTTCCAGGGTCAAAAGTAAAACAGCGCTATAACCGGGAAACCGTAAAAACTGCTAAAAATTAAACAAATTTTTTTGAAAACTTAGATATAAATATGTACATAGATGTAAAAAATTAAAAAAAAAAACCTATAAAAGATATGTGAGAAAATTGAGGAGCTCCAGTACAAAAACGACAATTACGAGCGGTTTTTTCTTGTTTGTTCCTGTGCTATTCGTGCAAACGGGGACCGTTAATCGTTCTTTGCTCATTTTTGCTCCGTGGCATTTCGTTTTTTTAAAACTAGAGAATTATCGGCCTAAGTTTAAAGAACAATCCAAATTCATCATCAATATAAATTTCTGAGCGATCCTAGCCAGAGGTGGGGGTCGAAATTTGGTTTTTCCAGTCGGATATTAATTCAGGATTCACTGAATTTGATTCTCCACAAATTTGTAAGTAAATGATGGAATGCCTGATTTTAAATCTATCGAGTCACCCAGTTGAGGCGGTAAAGTCGGTGATTCCCATAGAGTTTGCTACATGCAGGGCCTTTTCTTGCAAAATTTGGCTACTTATTGGGATGTTAGAGCTTCTGACTTGGATGAACCATTAGGATAGCTTCTAGCTCTTCGTATTTCGCGGATCGTATTTTTTTACGGCTGGTTCCTTCATGAACAGAAACAAATTCTAGACGTTTTTTTTTTAAATCGTACTTAAAGTTGACTCACTAATGTTCTTTGATGCGTCAAAATCTTTTTGTTTTAAATTAGATTTATTAAACTCTTGCGTTAAATCACATTTTTCATTGATTGAAAACGATTTTCGCGGCATCTTTTAAACTTACATATTACTGTGAAATTTAGTTTGGATAAAAATTAAAAATAGAATTAATAGCGTAGAAATTAATTAAACATAATTGGATAAGCAAAATAAAATTAAAAAGAAATCGATCGAGGTCCTGTATTGTGAATGCACATTGTACATCGTATCTCAAAGCAATGTTAAAATTTTAGATGTATATTTCCAAGAATTAATGTGTAAATAAGCGACATTATGTCAATAAAATTTTAGGTTAGTTTGATTTTTAAATGTTTAAAATATAAGTAAAATAAAACATGCGTTACCTGTAGCAATAATAGAATAGAAAAAAAAAGGATACGAAATAATTTTGTCGTTGTATATTAACAACGTTAGTAGCCACATGTAATTTCAATGCATTATATTGGTATAAATATAACCTTGCCAAAACAAAATTCATAAACATAACACGTCCAGGACATTTTTAAATAAGTAAATTAATCATATAAGCCATGAAAAAGAGAAACCAAGACTAGAAAAACCTAAAAAAAACATAAGAATATCAGTAACCAGTCAACAGACATTGAAAAATACAAACAAAATAATTAATGCGATAATATCAAGATATAAACAAAGGATACGTCAAAATAAGAATACTCATCGGAGGCGCATGCTCCATGGAGACACGATGTAGACATCGCTTCCGCGTAAAATTTGCGGGTTCAAACGGGAAAAAAATCAACACACTTCGACAAAAGCGAGGCTAAAAATTCAATATTCTATAATAAAACTTTCAAATATGAAAATTACAACGAAAAGGGAAAATACATAGACTGGGAGACAACGTATCGAGATGAAGAAAATTAAAACACCCACGATGGATGAAAATACACTGTGGCAAAAACATTAAATAAGGATGAAAATTAGTTAAAACAAAATTAAATGGTTTGGAGTAGGGAAGGAATTCGTAGAAGGAATGAATGCGGATTATATAAGGAAAAATCACCGAGAAAGAATAGATTCACGAAGATATTCTCGAGATTCACGAACATTATTTTCAACGTTCACGCAGATATATTTATTGCATTAAATTTCTTAAGTCACATTAACATTTTAATTTTAATATAATTAATAAATTTTGAAGTTCAGGTCTGTGGGCGATTTTTATAAATAATTAAAGGAAATAAAAGTTCATTTTGTTTACTCACCAGTTCATGATAAGCAATGTATCAAGAAGAGTTTTCGTCTCCGAGTAAGTAAAATTTTATGCACGATAAAATTTTGAGTATATAGAGTTGACAAAATTTTATAAAGTGTATAAATATGTGGATTGTTATTTGAAACTAGTAAATATTTATAAATATACGATTAAAGTGTATGTTTGGCCTGATATCTGAGTCTGATGAAGAGGAAGTAGGATTCCCTGAATATTATCAAAATATCTGTGCCATTGAGATTTTTGAAGTTTCAAAACAATCAGAGATAGGCGTGAAAAGTAAGAAATACGCTACAGTGTGAAGACAAGTGTCCTATTCTGTAGGAATACATTTCCCACTTAAATAGGCACTGAATAGCACACTCGCTTTGTGAGAATTTATCAGTAAGACCAGAGATCCACATTTCTTAGAGTAATATCGACTCTGAGTACTGATCTCAACATTAGGAGGGCAAGTACCCCCTTTTGCAAGAAAAATCCTCTAAAGTCTTTGTGTGTGAGATTCATTTGAATCTGAATCAAATCTCCAAAGTTATCCGTGTAGAATTCATGCGGGAATATTTGTACACAAAAGTTACATTGCTAGATTCAGAATAGGTTAAGAATGAAATATTTTAGGACAATAACAATGAGATGAAAAACACTAATAAGCATAAAATGTCTTTAAATAGATACTTCTTGTTGTGTTATTTCTTAGCATTTACTTTGGACGCTAGGCCTAGTTGTGTAGAACCAAAACATTACCCTGAGATACACAAATAACTTACAAAGTCTCAACAAAATTATGCCTGTGTAACTGACCACACTATCACTCATTACATTAGTTTTATTTAAAAAGCAAAGTTCACAGCAATATGTAACATACTGCTATGAATTGTGATTTTTAAATTTGCTTATTCACAATTCACGACAAATCTATCCAGCTAGGATACTCAGTCCGTTTAATTTAAAAAAATGGGGCTGCTTTCCTCTCAGGGTTCCAATCGAAAAAGTGGTTGTCTCTTCAACAAATTTGTAATGCGCCAGTAAAAGAGTATTGACAAATGTTATAATTATGTTTCTTTGAGTTACTTGTAAACTTCTTGGAGTAAGGTTAAATAATAATCACAATATAAAATTTAAATTAAACTTCAATACAAAAATTTTAAAAAAATCTTTATAAAGTATAAAGATTAATATTGCCTCATTTAACAATATTATTAAGGTAAAAATATCGTATGGATATGGCCGTAGCATACGATACAAAACTTCCTTTATGACAGCCGATCAAAATTAAAACTAATAAATTACATATGCTTTTTAATTTCTCCCACAAGAAACAAAATTAAATAAACAAAATTGACAACTCGAAGCAAACTCTACCACATGTGCAACCACATGAAAAAATATGTCCTTGATATCCCAAGCGAACTAACGTTTTACAGTTACAGAAATTTTTTTTATATTAGAAATTTTAAAAAACCTTCTTTGTCATTTATATCAAATAACTAAGATTAAATTTCAAAGCGATAATAATAATACAATTAGAAAATACAGTATTTAACTCTTTTAAATATAATAAGATATCTTTAAAGAATGTATTACTTACGCAAAAAAAATATATTCATAAAAAACGAGACACGGTGTATAAGAAAGTTTTAATGAATCAATTACGAGATTCACAAACTCGTAAATAAATCGGTAATGATATACTCAAGCACAATCCACAATTAAATCAAAAACAAAAACCGAAATTACTAAAACAAAGATAAAGATTTTTCTTTAAATAAACACACCTTTCTTACAACACTGCACGTTTGTGTCTGGTTAGTCCAAATTTCTAATATAAAAAAATTTTCTGTAACTGTAAAACGTTAGTTCGCTTGGGATATCAAGGGCATATTTTTTCATGTGGTTGCACATGTGGTAGAGTTTGCTTCGAGTTGTCAATTTTGTTTATTTTGATTTTGTTTCGTGTGGGAGAAATTAAAAAGCATCTTTGTAATTTATTAGTTTTAATTTTGATCGGCTGTCATAAAGGAAGTTTTTTATCGTATGCTGCGGTCAAATCCATACGATATTTTTAACTTGATAATATTGTTAAATGAGGCAATATTAATCTTTATACTTTATAAAGATTTTTTTTTTATTTTTTTTTTTGTATTAAAGTTTCATTTAAATTTTATATTGTGATTATTATTTAACCTTACTCCAAGAAATTTACAAGTAACTTAAAGAAACATAATTATAACATTTGTGAATACTCTTTTACTGGCGCATTATAAATTTGTAGAAGAGACAACCACTTTTCCGATTGGAACCCTGAGAGGAAAGCAGTCCCATTTTTTGAAATTAAACCGACTGAGTATCCTAGCTGGATAGATTTGTCGTGAATTGTGAATAAGCAAATTTCAAAATCACAATTCATAGCAATACGTACCGTGGATAGCAAAAGACTAAAAGAAAACTTTTATGCGTGGCCGTAAAACAGACAGATGTTGAATTCTTGGAAACATCTTGTAGCGGTGTAGTTGAAAGACAAAGAGACAATTCATAAAATTTGTGTTCACAAAACCCTTTGATCATACTGGCAGTATTTTCACCCCGTTTTAAGTTTTATTTTATTCTGTGGTTTTAATTTTTTGTTCTATCTAATATTTACAAAACGAAATTGACAAACGGAGCTTTATAAACGCGAAATCGGAGCGTTACAATAATTAACTTTCAGTGTAAAATTACCCGCTGGGACCGGGACTGAGGAAAAAGAGGGTTATGCCGGGAAATCATTATAAGCGGGAGCATTATATCGAAGTTTGACTAATTTAGAAAAATAGCTGGAAGTAGCTTTAAGTTGTATGTAATAAAAACCTGTTCACGTATTGGTGATTTTTCAATAACCAAACGGAATTTACTTTACGAATGGCCCTCGTATTCATCAAAGAATAACGATTAAAACAGAAAATCCTGGGATGTGAATATATAGCAACTCATAATGATAAATTTTGTTGTGAATTTGTAAACTTTTAAGTCTCTTATATTTTTACTGAAAGTGTATAAATATAAAGTGTATAAAGATGTATAATAGTATAACTATGTATTCGTACACGTATGCGTAAGGCTTAAGGAAGTGAAAGCATTTCTTGTGTTAAGTAATTAACAGCAATTAATTTTGTAACTTAGAAGTAAATTAATAAATTTGTTGGCGAATTAATGTACTTTTAAACCATGTCCAGATGTTGAAATACTTTTTATCTCCACTTAATCTATTTCAATTCGCTTATTTATGCGGTCGCTACTTTCTTTTACAAGTTGCCTTTAAAAAATCGTTTTATTTGTGCGAAACCGGTTGAATAAAATTGCGTCAGATAAAATTCGTACACTATAAAATCCTCAACTTGTAATGAGGCCAAATCACAGGCGGGCTTGTTCTTTCGACCAGTGAAAGTAAGAGTGGTCAATCAATTTAATTTCTTTTCCTTTCAGAGCTATTAGCTGAATTATTTTTAATTTTATACAGCCGAATATACGCAACTATTTATAATTCGTTTTCGCTTCTTACATATCAAAATTTATATTCATGTAATTGTTGACATACACGTGTGTTATTGAATTTGACGTTACAGTTTTTATTACTCACGCACATATATTCTAGTCCATAAATTATTGCCCTTGATATGTATACATAGACTAAATCTGAAGCTTTCTATCAACGACTTTAACAGTGCCAAATAATTTTCAAAGATATTTCTTGTCTTAAATATTCTCGAAACTATAAATATTTCTTATTTACAAAAATCTTGATCAATGTATTACGATTTATTAAGTGGTAAAGTTTACAATGTTTTGATTTCATAATCTCATTCTATTTTTTTCTTTTGCAGGTATGTAAATCTATGCCTTATCTGTGTGGTAGTTACATATTTTTTGTAAGTATAAATCTTCATTTCAAAAAGAATTATTATTATTAAGTGAATGTAGAAAATATTTTGTCCACGACTGTATAATAATACATATATACATTTATCGAGAACTGTCATAAAAAAATTTACATTTTCGTTAAATTTTCTGTTGACCATAGTTATTTTTGTATATACAGGTGAGGCAAAATAACGAGCGATTTTTAAAAGGCTGTTAAATAAAAACACTTCGTTTAAGAAAATTTCTGATTTCATAATATTAAAATACATGAAAAAGCATTTTCTGCAATAGTAAAATGTTATTTTTTGAAGATAACTCCGGTAAGACGCCTTCCGTTTAGACACACACATTCCTCCAGCCGGACCTTGAAGTGACCCATCACATTGCGTAGCATTGCCAGTGGGATTTGAACAACTTCTGGTCGGATCCGCTCTTTCAGGCCTTCAATTGTTCGAGGAGGATTATCTTGGTAAACTTTACTTTTCAGATAACCACACAAGAAAAAGTCACATGTTGTGAGGTCCGGTGAACGAGAGGGCCATGCAATATCCCCATTTCGGGAGATCACATGATTTGGAAACAAACGATTGACAATATTCATGCTTACTCGAGCAGTGTGGGATGTTGCTCCGTCCTGCTGGAAAAACGTCTCATCGTTCACGTCGTAGTATGCAAGTTGTGGAGTAAAAAAGTTTTCCGACATTTCTGCGTATCTCTGCGAAGTCTGCCATCTTCAAAAAAGTATGGCCCTATTATCCCTAATGAAGACATGGCGCACCACACAGTAACTTTTGCGGAGTGCAATGGTTGCTGATGCAGTTCTCTAGGATTAACGTCACTGCAAAATCGAAAGTTCTGCTTGTTCACGTAACCGGAGAGATGGAAGTGCGCTTCATCACTCACCCACAAACGGTTTACAATGTCCTCGTCTCGATTAATCAAGTCCAAAAATTCTAAGCTGAACCGGCGTCGGCTCACATAATCTGTTTCCTTAAGGGCCTGAACCATTTGCATCTTGTAAGGATGAAAGTGCAAATCTTTGTGTAAAATTTTTCTTACTGTTCTGTTTGAAATCCCAAGTGTAACGCTGTGTCGGCGAGCTGAGCGACGAGGGCTTTCGTCAATGGCGACTCTTACACGTTTAATGTTTTCAGGTGTGCGCACAGATATTGATCTCCCAATTTTTTTCCTTGTCGTAGACGACGTCTCTTCAAAGTTCTCAACCCACTTTTTAATCGCACAGGCAGATGTCACTGGCCGATTTCGATTAATGCTGAAGTGGTTGCGAAATGCACGACGTTCTAGCTGGTACGAACTACCGTTTTGATAAAATGCTTTCACAGCGTACGCAAGATGCTGTGGGGTCCAACGTTCCATTGTGACTAAATGCTATTTCGCGCCGAACGTAACTGACACTATCCCCTCCACGTCCCTCCGACTCAGCTTAATTCGCGCGCTTTTTAAAATCGCTCGTTATTATGCCTCACCTTGTAGAACACGAAATGGTACTTTTGCGTTCGAGAATGGAAGTTATTTTGCCGAGCTTTAGCGCAAAATAGCCATTCGAAACGCAAAAGCATTTCGCGTTCGAGATACAAACAATATTTTTTTCGAAAACTGCAATAACATAAGACAATTGTGTTATGCACAACAATTTAATTTATATTTGAAATCGTTTGAACCGTGTTTGAATCAAAACGGTTTAGGCGCGGTAACTATTACAACGATAGCAACCTAACAAACAATAAATATTAGTTGCTTGAAAAAGTAGTTTCAGAATTATACCCCAATAGTGTCCCAATAGTGCGGTGTCTGTCGATATCTCGATACCAATTAAAGATACAATCAAACTTCTCAAACAAATGTTGTTTAATTCTTAAAGCGGCATAACCTAAAAATACTTTTGTTTATACAGCTTGTCCCAGAATAGCAGTACTGAACCTAACTTAATTTTTTTAAACGAAATATCCTATATTTTATTCCACTTTTAGATTCTGCTATAAAATCGACATGCTTCTCATATACCATTGATTGTCTATACCTAAACGTAATAGTTTTTGAAATATTTAACATTTTCTCTAATAAATGTCATGTGCAGGTACAATTTTACTTAGTTATGTCTTACTTATGTTTTATACCAGAAATGAAATTTTTGGTATGTGAGTAGTTTATACTTGCGATAACTTTTACGAATTGCTAAAATTATTTTTTTGGATATAGAGTGTTCAGGATTCAGAAAGCAACATCACAAATTTCAGATGGAAAAATCTACATTTTTTTAAATGGAATGTACAGTGCTTTTTTATGTTATTTTACTCCTAAAGTAATAATAGGAACCAACTCATCCAGTAGATTGAAAAACAATATGGACAACTACAACTGGGAACGAGAGCTCCGACGTGTAATGCATTGCACAAGGTCGGTGGTCACATTGAGCAGTTTTAATAATTGCACTCGTCATTACGCATTTCTTAAAATAAACCAGATTTTTTCCTAAGCCCTTTAGTAATTTACTTCAATTTCAAACCACGATATTTCAAGAACCATTAGGAGTTCGGGTAAAGTGAATAGAATCAATTTTGCTTAAAATTAGTCGTTGAATTTATATACAAAATATGTCGGATACTTCGGCGGCCATCCGGTTTATAACTATTAATTCTATGCTCTTCACTCTCTGTTATTATTATGATTAGTATTATTATTATCTATAATCTGTATTCCCTTCTACCATATAATGGTGTCGGGACGAAACTATATTCTTGTCCTAGGCGTCTACAAATTCTTTCCACCCTTTTATTTCTTCCGCCATTTTCTTTTGCTTCTGTCCATGTTCCTTCCTTTTTCTTCAGTATTTTCGCCATTACTCTATCCCATTGCGTTTTTTTCCTACTCCTTCTTTTGTTTTTGACTATATTTGCCTCCCACACTCTTTTAGCTGGTCTTACTCCTTCCATTCTTTGCAAGTGGCTCCACCAATCCAGTTGTCTCCTTTCTATGAATCTAAGTGTTGGTTCTATTTCTAGATCTTGTCGTATTATCACGATTCTAATTTTATCCAATTTCGTAACTCCTCGAACTCTTCTCAGGTATTTCATCTCGACAGCCTGTAACTTGCTTTTTTGTCTCTCGCTTAAAACCCAAGATTTGAAGCGAAATATCAGAATGGGTCTAACTATTGCTTTGAATATTTTGACATTTTTGTGTCTCGCGTAATTTCTTTGTTGTTTATGAATTTCTGGTTCATCATGTAATAGAGCTTTAACATTTTCTCTATTCATTGGTTGATTTCTACTTCTTGTGTTCCCTTTTCATCTATTGGCACTCCAAGATATTGGAAAGTCTTCACTTGCTCTATTTTTACCCCTCGATGTCTACATTTATGTTTTGTGGTGCATCTCAACGTTATCACCTTTGTTTTACTTTTATTCATTCGCATTCTGTGTTTTTTCGCTTTGTGTTATTATTACTATTATTAATACTTTTAGTATGAAAAAGCAAAGACAAACAAAAGTAAACAGATATTAATTAATACTGATTTATATATTTCTTTAATTTAAATTTATATATTTAATTAACTGAATCTTGGAGGATATTATGTAACGTCTTTAATTATTTTCAAATAATTAAAATGCGTATTATACAATATATGTATAACATCTTATGGTCCACTAACTCAAAAAATTATCTTTAATCGAATAAAAATCAATAATTCATAAGATAAATTATGGAAGCTGTTAAATACTGCCACTTACCTACAATTTAATAAATAAATAATTTGATAACTGTAATCGCTATTTTTTTCTAGAATTTTATTTTAAGTATATTTATTTGAAGAACGGTTATTTCTATCGTCTATTATATAATCTCTAGATTTTAACAGTATCTTTAAATAACATCCTTAAACCTAAAACTTAAGTTATTTTAGGTAGTGACCTTACAATGCTACGCATCGTAGTACGTAGTGACTTAGTACTACCTTTCAATATAATATCTAATAATGTAAAATAGTTCAATATTTAAATTATTTAAATAATTATCTTCAAAGTTATTTCTTTATCATTAGCATTTTAGTATTCTTAAAGGAAAGTGGATGTAAATTTAAGATCTCAGAATTTTAATGTTTTACTATACGATTTATTTATAATCTTATAGTGTTCCTTTTATTAAATATTCGGTAATTTTATTTCCGTATTTTACACATCATTGAAGTTATAGTTTAGAAACTTTCATTTCACTTTCCCACAACTAATCGCGAATTTTCATATTTTAAATAAAAAGAACATCAAAAATCTGTGTAGGAAACGCATTCGTGCGAAACCTTTATTGTTTTCAAATTAACGATAGGTAAAAGTTACTAACTTGATTTAGCATACAACCTAAGATAACGCTAAAGTAGAATAAAGGTATTACTTATAGGATATTTAAATGTCCACACTGCGAATACGAATTTGTTATGTCGACGTAGGGCTTAATATTTTATAAAATGTATATTGTCTAGCAGTTTTCACTTATTTTCAAAGTTCGGTTGCGAATGTTAAAATGGACGAAATCTAATTTAAGCAAACACGCTAAATATCTAACGTATGATCAAAAAGTCTTTGCATTGTGATAGCCATGAAACGTAAAGCTATCTATAAAATTATTTACTTCTGTGATTCATTACCTTGAAGTACGCATTAAGTCACAAATAAAATAGATTTTAGGTTATGGTATTTATTTGCATTTTATGTATGTTATATTTAATAACATTTATAGAGATTACAGAATGCATTTATAAATAAACGAAGTTTTAATCACAAATAAAAACAAAATAAGGCTCATTACAGTTAAGAAAAGAACTCCCACAATGAAACAATAACATTCAGGTAGGTACACTTTTACAATAAAAAATTATAAAAGATGTTGAAAAGGTCTTCCCTGTTCTTGAATACACAGGTTAACATATCGGCCCATGTTATTAAAAACTTTAATTAAAAGATCAGGTGTTACTGCGAGACAGTTTTCAACAATACGTTCTTGTAATTCATCTAAAGTGTGAACTGGAGTTTTAATAATGTTATTCTTAAGCAATGGGAATAAGAAGTAGTCTAAAGGACTCAAATCACAAGACCTAGGTGGTTAACGTCCGTCTGATATTAACCTTTCATCATAAAATTGACGTAAATATTCCATGGTTACTCGAGCAACATGCGGTCTCGCGTTATTTTGCTGAAAGTATCCACTATGAAGTTCATCATCGTGCAATTGATTGATAAAAGGATCAAGTATTTGATTTATATATCTTTCAGCGTTTATGGTATCTTGAAAAAATATTGGCCCAATTACCCGTCTACGGAACATTGCAACCCAAACACCAATCTTAGGACTATGTAAAGGAGCCTCACTATGAAAATTAGGATTATTCTCGCTCCACATACGCATAACTTGTATATTAACGTATCCAGATAGGTAAAAATAAGATTCGTCTGTAAAAAATGTTAAATCAAGGATATCGTTATTCATATGGTCATTAAACCAGGTACAGTACGATACTCTCTTCTGATGATAATCTGGTGGACAGTAACTTCTGACACATCTGCAGTTTATAAGGAAACATGTTCAAATCATGTTTAACAATGGTTTGATACGTCCCATAACATAAATTGATTTCTTGTTTCAATCTACGCAAGGATAAGGTAGGTTCTTCTTGCATGCGTTGTGTAACCAGATCAATAACATCATCATTTCTAGCCCGTCTTCTTCCAGATCGAACACTATCGCTGATATTACCAGTTCCTTCAAATTTGTCCACAGTTCGTTGAAGTTGCCGAAAAAAATCTCGTGCGATTATTGCGAAGTTTGGAAATCTCTCACGGAACTCATTCAAACATAAACGCGGTGAATAAACCCAATTACCATTTCCACCTATATTTTCATTACTGTAGTATGATTTGAGAATAAAAATTTTATGTTCTAATTAAAACATTTTGAATTATAACCAGGTGACTTGAAAGTTGTCAAGTAAATGTCAAAACTAATAGAAATAAATAATTTCATAGATATCTCGTAAATTCCACGGCAATAGCGATCCAAAGACTTTTTGATCATACGATATACAATTATTAGATTACATTCTGAGTATTGTACCTAACTACCTCATTCTACAGTAACATCGTAACATGCACTGGCCGTGATGAATAAATGAGTGCAGTCAATATTGATATATTTTAGTGAAATTTTCAGAAAAAATTAATTTGGTCGTACTAAGAAACGATAAAAATTTCAGCACAATACATACGATTGCTCAAGATTGCATTGGCAATGAACTAAACAATATTTTTGTTTTTCAGATGACATTATTTTCTTATATTCTTAAAGGTATATTTATACCTTTATCTGCCTCTAGTAGTGTTAAAGAATGTCTCTTATTAATTGTTATTAACTAGCAAAAGACGGGCATGCGTTGTTATGTCATTCAACTAAAGATATTTTTTTCTGATTCTGTAAACAGTATTTGAAAGCCATTTATTTAATCTACTAAAACAGTATTTTATCGAGTTTTTTAAGAATTTTATTAAGTAACTGTTCGCAAATTAAAAATATGTGAATATTGAGAAATTCAAAGATATTTTTCACGCAACTGTTATTTTTTTATTTTATTTTGTCCCCAACATAAATTTTAAATCGTATGTACGTGTACTTCTTTATTATCATTAGTAATGCACAATCCACAGTATATCGCATTCTATTAGCTATTTTTGCTATTTTTTTTATGTGTTGCTTCTGATTATGATGATTAAATTTGTAAATATTGTTAAAGAACTTTTATTGCATCTATATTTGAAAATTTTAGCCATTTTGGACGGAAATAAAGGCAACAGGTTAGGTATTGTCGTTGCAATGAAACTTTTTTACATGTCTCAAATTATACAAATTAGAAAATTGATTTGCACAACTAACACACATTCAAATGTTGTTACTATTCATATTATTATTATTCGTTAGGATTCATATACCGCCTAATTCTGAGCAAACGCAACGATGCGAATGTATGAATATTTCTCCCGCTTCGAATACAAATCCCCCGAACGCGTTTAGCCAATCACAAAACAGTCTTTCGCGCAACGATTTGACAATTAATGTCACAAATTAGTGTCACCACTGTCACCCTATACGGAGTCTCTTAAGCGTTTGAATAGTGATAATGCCGCGTTATACACTAGAAGAGAAAGCCGAAATGATGAAATGGTACCACGCTGATAATTCTTATCAAAGAATATGTGACTTATTTGCCGGAGTTCCTAATGATACGTTCATTTTAGTATGCGCTGCAATAGAACTAAATTCAAATTTGACACATAGCGATATTTCCAACGATTTAGGCATATGCTGCTCTTCCGTTAACCGCATACTAAAATTAAATGGTTTTCGTAATTATAAATATTCCAAACATCATCAATTATTTTACGGTGATGAGTTTAAACGGATGAATTTCCGTTATTATATATTTAATTTCTCATTATGAATAATTTATTTTATAATCTGTAAGAGTAAATTTTTCTTTACATTACTAGAATTTAATTTAGTTTTTATTTATTTCTGAAGTTTATTTAGTTTACTATGAATAGTTTTTGTTACCTTTATTATTAAAATTTAATTTATTAAATCTCTTGATGCCTTATTTGCAATTTTCTTAACCGCCTATTAATAATTTTATTACGCTTTGTGTGACCATCGTCAGTATAACGTGTTGCAATTTATTTATTATAAAATCATTACAATAACACAGGACTAAACAATTTATAGTCCTTTAACAGTAATTTGGTAATCAGATAATTTTTCTTACGCGGCTCCATAATATGTATGACATATGACATCGATGTTGACACGCCTACAGCATTCAGGGGAATTCAATTTGGAGCGGGAGAAATATTCATACATTCGCATCGTTGCGTTTGCTCAGAATTAGGGGCTATTATAAAGCGGCGGAGACGCATGCGCATATGTGCAGGATAATTTGGAAAAAGTTGAACCCTAGCCGCTTGTCACCCGCCCAGGAAATCTCACGCCGTTCTCGATATTCCAAATCTACCTGCCATGTTATTGGATTTCCCCTCCAGCCGTTGTATTTTCATTCCTTTATTGAAGTACCTTCGGATACACCACATTTTTAGTTATTCTGTTTTGAGAAAAGCAAACAAATTCGTTGGTTGTTCTACTCGTGACCATGCAATATAATTTACCATACAAGAAGATATAGATTTTCCAAATTCGAACCGCACACTTCAAGCTATTGGCCTTGAGGCTTGTTTATCGTCATTGAAAAAGCACGACGCAATACATTGTTGATACTTTAGGTTAAGTGGTTTGTCTATTTGTACTAAATAAGAAAACAAAGTAAGTGATAAGAAAGAAACTGAAATTGATGTTCAAAAATATGAACGACAAAATTCTATTATCAAATTCATTTTAAAACTGGTGACTACACTTGCTTGTATTGCATTCGTTTGCATTATATTGAACTGGGATCCGTACTGACCTTCCCAAAAAATTAGTGGATACTGTAAGGCATTGTAGGATCGAAGTGTTTCAGCGACACGTTTAATCGTATCATTCCGTCGATGAATAATAGTGTCACGCGTATTAAACTGACCTTCCACCATAAGAATGGCCACTTCTCAGTATTTGGTGGCTTATAGCGTCTGGCGTGCTCTCCGGATGGTGTTTTGCCAATTAATGAAACCAACACGAATTTGAGACATTTAGGCCTTTTTTCATAACTGTTTGGTTCATACTTCGAGAAGTTTACTATATCGAGCTGGGATCTCCGGAGAGTTCCTCGAAATTTGTTAAATTAGTTAATTTTTTAAAACGGACAGTCCGTTCTGTCACTTTAAACGGTCTTTTCGTAACAATGTCAAAGCGCATTTATTAAATTGATGACAGATCGTTCTGTGACTTCGTGGCAACGTCGAAACATATTTACCGCACACTTCAAGCGATTGACTTTTACTTAAAGAAAAAAAAATCGCCGACACGAAAACAACAATTTACCAAAGTTACATCACAATCAGATGAATGGTATAGGAGCCTATACGGAACAAAGAGGCTCATATTCATTTTTATATATCGTGCGTTCAAAAAAAAAACTACCTCTAGTGAGCCGTGATTTCTAAGTAACATCAAAAAACGTCGTAACTTTACTAATATGAATTTCTTAAATGACAATTACATCTAAATGACAGACAGTTTTAGAAAATTGCAAGGTTAATTGCTAGGTTAGAATGTTCCTGTCATGAATAAACAAAATTCAGTGTTATCATTTTTATTAGATGACACTAATGACATTAATATTTGACAGTTTAGAACGGTGCGGTTAAGTTACGACATACCTTAACATTTCGTGGCCTATTCTGAGGCTGTTTTTTTTTGAGCGCACTATATTCAATTAATTGAGTTTAAACGTAGCAAGATGATGTTGCTGATCGTGTAAGACGTAATGTTACTGCAATTTCTTTGTGTTGGCGATCTCCAATAATCATGAAAATCGTGTTTCTCCGCTTGTGGCTCTTAGATACCGTTTCTCCTCATCAAGGTGATAGACGCAGAGGTTTAATTAACTAGCAAATCTTTATACAATCTATTAATCAATCTATTGGGCTGAGCAACAGTCTTCTTTATTTAACACTAATTCCACGTCTTAATATTTCATGACTAGAATAGTGTAATGAAAAGTCACACTGGGAATCGAGTTATCTTCAGTAGTGAATCCAGATGTTCTTCATTGGCTGATGATGGTCGGGAAATGGTCAGAAGCGACATACGGCTCTTATTTTAGATGTGATGGTATGAGAAGCTATCTACTAGGAAGCAGATCTCTTCAAGTAATAATTCAAAAAAAATTAAATGCGATTCGTTACGTAAATAATGTTCTTAAACCCTTATTTTGTACAATTGGTAAATTCCCTTTTTTCTACAGGATAATATGTGGCCACATATCGTAAGAGCTACTATGAAGTTTCTAGATAATGCTAATGCTAATCCCTTGCCATGACTTTTTCGTTCGCCGGATCATCACGCCTGCGAATTTCAAAACGTCGTAACTTTTTGCCTTCTACGCTCCTTGTTCATCAACCAAAATGCTTTATTTCGAATGTTCTTAACATAACACGTAACATCAAAAAACATGTCGTAACTTTACTAATATGAATTTCTTAAATGACAATTACATCTAAATGACGGACAGTTTTAGAAAATTGCAAGGTTAATTGCTAGGTTAGAATGTTCCTGTCATGAATAAACAAAATTCAGTGTTATCATTTTTATTAGATGACACTAATGACATTAATATTTGACAGTTTAGAACGGTGCGGTTAAGTTACGACATACCTTAACATTACATGGCCTATTCTGAGGCTGTTTTTTTTTTGAGCGCACTATATTAAATTAATTGAGTTTAAACGTAGCAAGATGATGTTGTCGATCGTGTAAGACGTAATGTTACTGCAATTGCTTTGTGTTGGCGATCTCCAATAATCATGAAAATCGTGTTTCTCCGCTTGTGGCTCTTAGATACCGTTTCTCCTCATCAAGGTGATAGACGCAGAGGTTTAATTAATTAGCAAATCTTTATACGATCTATTGATCAATCTATTGGGCTGAGCAACAGTCTTCTTTATTTAACACTAACTCCGTCTTAATATTTCATGACTAGAATGGTGTAACGAAAAGGCACACTGGGAATCGAGTTGTCTTCAGTAGTGAATCCAGATGTTCTTTATTGGCTGATGATGGTTGGGAAATGGTCAGAAGCGACATACGGCTCTTATTTTAGATGTGATGGTATGAGAAGCTATCTACGAGGTAGCAGATCTCCTCAAGTAATAATTCAAAGAAAATTAAATGCCATTCGTTACGTAAATAATGTTCTTAAACCCATATTTTGTACAATTGGTAAATTCCCTTTTTTCTACAGGATGATGTGTGGCCACATATCGTAAGAGCTACTATAAAGTTTCTAGATAATGCTAATGCTAATCACTTGCCATGACTTTTTCGTTCGCCGGATCATCACGCCTGCGAATTTCAAAACGTCGTAGCCATAATCTCTAGGGTAAAAAAAAACTTTTGCCTTCTACGCTCCTTGTTCATCAACCAAAATGCTTTATTTCGAATGTTCTTTCGTTTCTGGCGCGATGTGGTGAATCTATGTTTTCTCTACAAGGCAGGCACCTATCCTGTCCATAATATTTTCGTGGCCAAATATTGGTGCAAGATATTGAATGCACGTTTAGAATAGATGTTAACAAACTGAGTTATTTTACACAGCTTCAATCGGCAATCTTACAAAACCATATCATGACTTTGTTAATAATTTTCATTGGTAATTATTGATAATATAGGACTTGTGCGCTCAACGTTATTCATGCTCATATGAATACAATTAAATGCAGGGGACCACTTTTAAACCATTCCATGCGAAGGAACATAATCTCCTTAATACTTTTTAACTTTTCTGTTTTCCTTATGTTTTTTACATTCAAAAAGTAGTGTTTTCTCAACACGTAACATTATTTTTTTTCCATTTTCACAATAAACTACGAACTTATACGATATCGAGATGTGTGAAATAATAACTACTTGATATATCTACTTGGAATTTTGTGTGTAACTTTGTTAGAGTTCGGAAATTTTTAAAATGTGGTAATTTTATTTTAGCTCCGGCTATGGAAAAATCATGGTGTCGTCGAAATGATGTTGTATTGTAAAATTTCAAACTTTACAATATTAGATTTTTAACAAATTCTAGGGAATTCCACATTTCTATGAGGATTACTTATAAATTTTTCGCTAATATTATATGCACATAGTAAATTATCATTAGATAATTAGATAAATCTAAATGAAAGTATTAGAATATATTAGAATGTAGGTCATTTTTTAAAAAATTGTATAATTGTATTACGCTGTGATGATTATTCGTCAATGTATGTTGAAGAAAGATCGTTATATTTTAAATTCTTTATTGTATACATAAATATTTTTGAACTTACGTGTTCGCAGCTTTAAAAATCAATATGTGTGGGATGTATGAATTAGTAATATATTAGATAGTTATATGTAAATTTTAGAATAAATCATTAAATTTTTATTGATCGTATTAATAGGTTTATTCAAAATATAGTATTTTAAACTATAATTTTATTTTACAAGAAGACATATATGAGAATGTGCAAGTTAAATTACATAAATTACACCTTGAACTTAGATTTATGACTTCCTTTACAATAAGATTTCTTACTTGAAAAATCATGAGAAAGATTCAAGACCTTTATAAAAAGAGCTTATACAGATATATATATATATATATATATATATATATATATATATATATGGTAAACCTAATCAGTAGGCGATTAAAGGTCTGTATATTACTTCAAAATATATGTATTTAAAAAACTCTACATGTTTCGGCTGTATACGCCTTTATCAAGAGAATAGTATTCTCTTGATAAAGGCGTATACAGCCGAAACATGTAGAGTTTTTTAAATACATATATTTTGAAGTAATATAAAGACCTTTAATCGCCTACTGATTAGGTTTACCATATCATACCAAGGTCACGAAGTTATTATATATATATATATATATATATATATATATATATATCACCTTAAGTCAATTAGTAACAAGAGCTGAGACATATAAATTGAAACCGACACTGTTTAAATGGAAGTTTGTTAAATTTTTAAACTATTTACATATTTTTGGTGTAGAATCAGACACAATCGAATATAGCATTTCAGAGACCTTTAAAGTGGAATCCAAAAAACGAAAAACAAAACTTATTATGTGCTGTATTCATACATATCGAAAGAAATATAATTCCGAATGAAAATTCTAAGATGATTACACTAAATTTAAAATCAACATATTAGAAGTTAGAAGAATTTAAGGTTTTTAAGTAAATCTCACGTCATAATATGAAATAAAAGAAGTTAAAAACAAACAACAAAGCAACAGCTGGTGATAAAAGAAGATTCAATGTAAAGGTGTATGATATGAGACAGGACAGGACTAAGGCGTCGGTCTATGAATAGTATTTGATTTATGAATATAATGTATTTTATTACCGAAAGTAAGTGAAATTTAGTAAAGAATCATAATATATAATTACTAAATTAATCGTATTATTCAAAGGAAGGAATTTAGATTAATTTAGAGAAAATTAAGATACATAAAATTGGAGGAAGAGATAAATTGTTAGAGCATTAAAGAGGTGTGTACAGCCAGATTACTATTCTAGAGCTCGAAAAAAGAGACTATCCTTCCGACGGGACGACTGGGGGAAAATTCCCTATCGTTTTGAGCAAAAGTTTTCATTAGTTTATAAAGCATGACCTCTGTTAATACTAACATGGAAGAACTGGGAAGGATGTTGCAAGATATAAGGGACAAATTGCAAAAGATGGAAGAAAGAGACAAAAGAGTCGAGCACAAACTGGATGTGACGGCTAAGGAGATAAAGAGTATTAAGGCGGAAAATCAATATCTCAAGCAAGAATGTATATATTTGAAAAAAGGAACTCAAAATTCAAGAAGAGAAAATTGAAGATCTGGAAAGAGAGGTCAGGAAAAATAATGTGGTATGAATAGTGGAATGGTATGAAAATGAAGATATTGAAACGGAATGGAGCAAAATAAAACACAGTATCACAACAGCAGCAGAGAAAGTATTAGGAAGGAAACAAGCAGAGAAATGGAATGAATGGTTTGATATTGAATGTGCAAGAGCAATGAAGAGGAAGAAAGAACTGAGACTAAAATGGTTAAATACAGGAGCGAAAGAAGACTATGAAGAATATAGTAAAAAGGGAAGAGAAGGTACGAAACTGATAAGGCGGAATAAAACACAATGGATTGACGAAATGATGGATGATATTGAGAATGATAGCAATAACAACAAGTTATCAACAAGTAAGAAAAGAAAACACAAGAAATCTGACTGCGAATATCGATAGTGAAGAATGGGAGAAGTACTTTAAAGGGCTACTAAATAAACAGTAAGATGAATATAGCGATTCCTTTGGCATAGAAGAGTATGAGGACCAAATGATACCCTCTGAGGAAGAATGTTATGAGATGGTTGGAAAAATGAAGCAAAGAAAACCCCTGGCCTAGACGAAATATGCAGCGAGTTGATAAAACACGGAGGAGATGAGCTTAAACAACAAATATATAAATTAATCCTACAGATTTGGAAAGAGGAAGCGATGCCTAATGAATGGAGTTATGCATTAATAATTCCAGTGTACAAAAAAGGAAATCCAATTCTATGTGAAAACTATAGAGGAATAGCACTTTTGAGCGTATGTTACAAGTTAGTGACATCCTTTATAAATGAAAAAGTGAAAAATCAGACAGAGGACATCATTGGAGAATATCGGCTGGGATTTAGACCGAGAAGATCAACTATCGATGCTATATATGTATTAAACCAAATTATAGAGAAATGCTATGAACAAAACATCGAAATTCTAATATTATTCATTGATTTTAAGCAAGCATTTGACAGCCTGAGACGTGATGCGATCTTCAAAAATGCCGAAAATTTAAGAGTACCTAGAAAATTGATAAGTCTTATGAAAATGACGATGAAACGATCCAGAGCAGCAGTTTTGCTGCAGGACGATGTATCAAAAGAATTTGAATTTAATTCGGGGGTACGGCAGGGAGATGGATTATCTGCGTCAATATTCAATTTAGCTGTAGAAGGAATTATAAGAGATTGTGGTTTTAAAGGGACAATTATTGAGAAATCAATGCAAATAATAGCATTAATAGCAAGAGATCCAAACAGTCTAAGAGAGGCCTTGCTGAGACTCGACTAGGAAGCAAAGAAGAGAGGACTTGAGATAAATAAAGTCAAAACAAAATATATGAGAATCGAAAGACAAGAAAACATTGGGGAAAGCAAAGAAGTAGCGATAGGAAATTTCAAATTTGAGATAGTGGATACATTTAAGTACCTAGGATCCATGATAAGTAGTAAGAATCAGAAAACAGACGAGGTGAAACATCGAATTCAAGCAGGGAACAGAGCATACTAGAGATACAAGAAATATATGAAAAATAAGAAAATCAGCATTTACAGAAAAATAAGAATATATAAAACGGCCATTAGACCGGTAGTGACATATGCTGGAGAAACAACGAGATTAACACAGAAAGATGAAGAATCTCTAAGAACATTTGAAAGAAAAATAATCAGAAGAATTTATGGACCAAAGAAAGAAGATGGTGGTTATAGAATCCTTATGAATTATGAGATAGAGGAGTTATTGGAGAGAGAAAACATAGTAAGAGTTATTAAATCGATGAGAATAAGGTGGTATGGGCATGTCAACAGAAGAGAAGAAGGGTCAACGTTGAGACGAATTACAAGATGGAAGCCATATGGAGCACGAACAAGAGGTAGACCAAAAATTAGGTGGGAGGACCAAGTAGTAGATGATATCAAAGACCTGGGGACCGTAGCATTAATGTTAAATAGGGAAGAATGACGAAAAGTTGTGAAGAGGGCAAGAAGATATCTATAGACCATAGAAAATGGAGTGACTCACCACAAAACGAGTCTTACGAGCTCAAAGAGCGGCTGCAATTCCAGACTGGAATGTATAGTCTTATATATATATATATATATATATATATATATATATATATATATATATATATATATATATATATATATATATTAGAAGTATTTAATTTTAGATGAAATGAAGCACGTAGACATAACCTAAATATATATTGCGTCACTTGTAGCTGCGCGAATAAAAGTTGCCGGTGACGTAGGTATTTGAACGGTTTAAGGCATTTTATGGTGTGGAAAAATAAACAAATTTTGAGGCATTTTATGTAGTGGAAAAGTAAAACAAAGTTTGATGTTATAAAAGTGTGAAAGACAACACTTATTTTGTTTAATGTCAACATTGCGATAAACTATTTATTATTGCAACGTAAAAATTAGTTGAACGCTGCAAAGAGGACCTCAATAGACTGGTACAAGATAATATTTTCAATTAATTAGCATGTCATGAAATATTGAGGAGAAATATTGTGAGGTAACAATTTAGTCAAGAAGGGTTCAAACGGAAACTTCATAAGTCCATAATTTCGATGCCACGTCATTAAAGATTCTGTCGGAAGTTGAATCTGGTCATGGTTAAAAAAGAAGTGATGTAAACAAATAACAGCCAATTCCAAACTGATTCAATTAGAATTAGAAAGAGCAAAAAAGGAATTAAGATTATTACCGGCTTGGTAACCGAATACTACCTCCTTCAAGAAGTATGTATACAATATGAGCATGATGAAGCTTGTATGTAACGTCAACTAGTGTATAGCTAAAAGACAAAGACAGAAATACTTTACGCAAGAGTCTATTGAAACTCACAAGAATACCAAAACTTCCCCCGAGTTAGTTCTTTGTAAAGGACATATCACCCAGGTATTTATTGAATGCAGTAAAAAAAGACGTGCCTGGTATTTTTGGTGTTGATCTCTAAAGAGTTATTTCGAAGAGTCGCAGTTTTTTCGGACCCAGGTTTATTCGGATGATTCTTTGAGCAAAATGGTCGATTATTAGGCCGTCACCATGCTAGTATATCGAGGCATCCTTGTCACAATAAGTCTGCACTATTACAAACTCTTATACTTAGAATGCATCCTACTCGATTTAAGAATACAACAGACTCAGTTATGTTGAAGAAACTGAGAAAATTGGATGAAGCCGCTAAGATTAAGACGGCCTTTTTAGTCCAAAATTATTTTCTTGTGTTCTTTATTTATTCCTTGTTTAAAATTTATGCATTATTCCTGTGCTAAACATTCTTAATTCAATGTAAATTTAAAGTATTTAATCTTTGAGTTGTACGTTAATGACATTTCATTTCAACGAAAATAGAGAACTTTTTGTATATGTTACATTGCACTAATTAGACCAGCTGTTCTATAAATTACAGGGTGTCGTACAAAATAGCATTACAATAAATATATTTGCTGCGCACGCTTTCATGTGATAAACTATATATCATTTTAAACATTAATTTAATTATTTTACTTCAAGCAGTGATCAATATCAATTCTAAAGGTGGTCACTAACAAAGAACTAATTATCCAACCGCATGTAGGCTGAAGACAAATAATTGACAACGCTAATTTGAAAGCTATAAATCAATAAAGTAGGTGTAATTTTGATTTACAAATAAGCAGAAATTACGATGAATTAATTAGAATGTCCATATTATTTATTTAATATTAATAAATAATATCTTATGGGAAAGAACTGATTTTTCTTAGTTAATTGGAATACTTGCACGTGGAATACACATATAGTACTAATTCTAAATTTATTAGTAAGATTTGTTCTCTAAAGTTGGATTATCAAAATTAATCCAGATTATGATAGTTTTTAAAAATTTGAGTGAATGTAAATGTTTGACTGAAAAGTAATTTTTCAATGAAATAATTATTTTATGGTAAATATGAGTTGCTACCCAGAAATTCCCGGAATTTGTTAGTGGCGCGCGAAGGGATGATAATACGTCTTTATAGCGGTAGATGGTGTGAGCTACATCTGAGTGAGCTACATATTAAGTCAATCTGTCAAACAGTATTTTGCTAGGTCGTGACAAACAGTTTGTGTGTTTATATTTGTTGAGTCGTGTTTGAGTTATTCAGACAGTACCAGTGGCGGCTCGGGGTGGTTCACATAGGGAGTCCATAATTTCAAAATTAAAAAGTGTAATACAAAAACGCTTGCCCAATCCTTATAAATTTCACCGACGTACTGTTCTAGATAGGTATTGTTCATTGTAGAGTTTGTTTTGAGGGAATAGTAAATATTACACTACACAGTTTAATTAAATCTGACGATAAACAAAGTCCATTTTACGTGTCTCTGACTTGCAGAACAGTTCTATCACTTTTTCATTAAAATTTGGGAAATCATTTATACATTCTTTTTCACAAGATAACATAGTAAGGACATTTAATCTCTCTTCTTTCATTGTATTTCTCAGGAAAATTTTTATTCTCTTCAGCCGTGAAAACTGGCGTTCCGCTTCGGACGTTGTCATTGGGATTGTAATGACAATTTTTAAAAGCTTAACAAGTTCATTAAAGGTGTCGCTTAATCCATCCAGCAGAAGACCTAGCAGACCTACAGCACCGACTTCTATATTTTGCCTAAATTCTTCTCCAGAATATAGAACGCTTTATTCAGTTTGTAGTCTGCTTTCATTGAGGCATGGATAAAATTTTACTGCTTCTTTAAGGCAATCTTCCGGAAAGTTTTTTGAAAAGAGGAGAACTGTTTAAAAGAAATTAAGTTTGCTAATATTAAGTGCCCTGTTTACCGAAATCTAGTTTTTATTTCTAGCAAAATAATATCGCACACTTCAATAGTTTCCCTCCTTCTTTGGCTACCATCAGTTACTCTTCGCCGCTTTGATGGTCGAGGAGTCAGTTCTGGGTTATTTTGTTTAACCAACTGATTATCTCTGTCAGCGATTTCGGTTCGAATTTTTCCAATAGAGCGTTAAAAATTATCTAAATTTTTCTTGATCTTTAATACATCTGTATTGACATTTTGTAATTGATTAAACAATATGTCCACATGTGGCATAATTTTATGAAAGAAAGTTAACCAATAGATAAAATTTTCCTCCTCTAAAATTCGCAAATTGGCACCAGCTTGATTAATGGTAGTTTGTAAACTAGCTTCTCCCTCGATTTGTTCTAGAGCTTCAATTATTTCTTCTCGGTGCTCATATATTGTATTCACAGTCCTAGAATTGAAGTTCCATCTTATTTTTGAAGACCGAGGTAAGCATTTTCTCTGAAGGAATTCTTCCAATCTTGTGAAGTGGTGAAAAATGTACATAATCCCGTCAGATTGGCAAAAAAATACTGCAATTACTACTGCTCGATGTAGCATGTGACATAATTTGTCTGATGTGCATAACAATGTACAAAATTAGCCCTTGGATACTGGTCTTGGACATGTCTTTGCACGCCGTTAATAGCACCACTCATGACTGCTGTCCCATCATAGCCCTGTGCAATAAGATTTTCTGGGTCATCAACAAGCAAACTAATTTCGTTAAGGATGGAGGCAGATAAAGAATTAGCATCATGTCCACTAGGCAGAAGAAATTTCCAAAATCTTTCGACTGGTCTCGCGTTCACAATATATCTTAAAACAACCACCAACTGAAACTGATTGGACACATCTGTGGTTTCATCAGCTATCACAGATATGAAGTCGGTTGCTTTAATTTCACTGGCAACTTGTTCATGATACAACATTCAACATTGCATCAAGCAGCTCATTCTGTATCGTTTTTGATAATCCCTTAAAAACCGGTGCTGCTTCGATGTGATCTCTGAGCGATTTATCCAATTCTGCCGTAAAATTGATCAATTCCCGAAAAATGTCCTTGTTATTCGACGTTTGCTGTTCATCATAACCCCGAAGTGCCAGTTCAAACGCGCCACAAAATCTAATGCAATTTATTATTAAATTTAACACATGCCTATTTTTTGTTACCTATTCATTGTGTTGTTGAATTGCTTTTCTAGATGATGAGTCTAAAACATTCTGAATGTTATTTTTTCCTAACTTCTTAGACTAAATATATTTTTCAAATGCCCTTCGGAATTTTCATGTTTAATAATTTTAGCACTAGGATGAATTAAGTCTCTTATTCCGTTCTTTGACCAAGACGGTTCACCACCAAACAAAAGACACCGAAAACAAAACAAAGTATTTTTAATTTCACACCCACAAATCCAGTCATTTTTCTGATAAATATCCATTTTAAATTTTCTTATAACGTCTTTACCTTTAACAGATTGTTTATTTTCTAAACATAATTGAGGCATCGGCCGTTTAAGATTTTTTACTGCGATTTTTTCATCATACGTTAACCGCGAAAACGCGTTGTTCTCTAAAGCAGAGACCGAATTCATTTTACAACGGCCGTGAGCAGACTGGACTACTTGCTCAGACGCTATGTATTATACGACATTGAAGTAGGGCAAAATACAGTTCTCCCGACCTTCAATGTAATGTTAATGGCTTAACGGAGCAACAGTTGGGCTTTGCTCATTATATCTGTGACGACGATCGGTGCATGTACGTTGTTAGCGTTCCACGTTCCTCGTCAATAACTATGAATACATAATATACATAATAAATAAATACTTTCACAGTTAGTCGCCGCTTGGTTTGGTTTGTTTCATAATTCCCGGGGGTGCAATTGCTCACTTGCTCTCATTAAAGAGCCGCCACTGGACAGTACAATGTCTGATGTGAAAAGTAAAGAACGTGCACCAAATTCTGTTTCAAGCTTGATGAAACGGCAGCCGAATTATGCAAATGCAAACAAGTGTTTGGTGAGAATACTTTATGGGCTGTACAAACGTTTTAAAAATGGACGTGTGTCTGTTAATGATAATGATGACCGTTCCGGTCGTCCATCGATGAAAAATACGCCACAAAATGTAGCAAATGTGGGTGATGCTCTCCTGCAAGGTCAGAGGAGGACAATCCTTGCAATGCAAAATTTGTACCTAGGTTAGCAATGAACAAAAAGGGTACCATTTGCATGTGTACACAGACCTAAATGAAGCTGCCGAAAGGGATGCGAATTGCAGAACCAGAATCGTTACTGGCGACGAATCCCGGGTGTACGGCTATGATTCAGAAACAAAGCAGCTGTCGAAGCAATGTCGAGTCGACGTTGATTTACTTTTTCGACGCTGATGGCATTATTCGCAAAGAATTTCTCCAATCAGGTAAAATGGACGAATTTATTGTTATGTTCTTCAGCGACTAAGAAAAAAATTCGTCGCAAGCGGCCTTCCAGGAGACGTAATAATTTGTGGATCCTACACTATGACAATGCACCAACTCACACGCTACTTGTGTGTCAGTTTTTAGACTCACTGGGGTACTACTCCATCTTCCCTACTCCCTTGTGGTCTCTTCCTGCTTCTGAAGTTGTAATTGAAGCTCAAGGCTTGCCATTTTGAGACGATCCAG
Source organism: Melolontha melolontha (assembly GCA_935421215.2). Classification (NCBI taxonomy): domain Eukaryota; kingdom Metazoa; phylum Arthropoda; class Insecta; order Coleoptera; family Scarabaeidae; genus Melolontha; species Melolontha melolontha. The sequence goes on from OW285235.1 coordinate 206,994,580, forward strand.
ACCGAGTCACAGACAGTGTTGAACACGTTAACACGTGAAGACTTACAACGTTGCTTCCAGTCATGGACAAGTTGCTTTGTTCGGTGTATTTATGCGGAACAGGATTGTAGTGAATAAATTGTAAAAACAATTTGTTGTTTTTGTAGCATTCCGGGAATGAAACAAAGATAAGATTCGAGCTAGTTTTTCTAGTGCATCCCGAACTGCAAAAGTTGCAACCACAATACGTAATAAAGTGTTACTTAAGGTGGAAAATGCCTTAAATTTATGGCTGGAAGATATGACAAGAAAACATATTCCTATCGATGGCAAAGTGCTACAACAAAAGGCGTTGGTTTTATATGAAGATATACAGACCCAAGATTATACTGAGGAGGAAGGAAAATCATTCACAGCAAGTAGGGGGTAGCTGCATAGACTTAAAACTCGGTTTAATCTAAAAAATATAAAAATGACAGGGGAATCTGCGTCGGCTGATCATGTAGCTGCTGCCCTGTATCCAGAAAAATTTAAACAAATTATTGCAGAAAAGAATTATCATCCTAAGCAAGTTTTTAACTGCGATGAGACTGGTCTTATGTGAAAAAAAATGCCTCGACGGACTTATATTCATAAGACTGCAAAGAGTGCACCAGGCTTTAAAGCAATTAAGGATAGACTTACCTTGATATTTTGTACAAATGCAGCTGGTCATATGATTAAACCCGGACTTGTTTACCGATCACAGAATCCACGTGCTCTTAAATACAAAGATAAATCTTGCCTGCCTGTGTTTTGGCAATCAAATCGAAAGGCGTGGGTTACGGCTGTTCTATTTACACAATGGTTTCATCAATGCTTTATTGCGGAAGTGAAAAGATATTTGGAAATGGAAGAATTACCATTTAAAGTGCTGCTGATACTAGACAATGCTCCTGGGCATCCTGTGTCACTAGGCACAGAAGATAAAAATGTTGAAGTGCTTTTTTTTACCACCTAACACGACCTCATTGCTTCAGCCCCTTGATCAAGGTGTCATTAGATGCTTTAAAGCCAAATATATTCGACAGGTTTTCGAAATGCTGTATACAATGGCTAACGAATGCTCTGATATCGGGCTCATGGAATGCTGGAAGTCATTTACAATTGCTGACGCAATTCTATTTATCAAAGGAGCGATGTAGGAATTAAAGTCAGAAACGATAATAGCATGTTGGAAAAATCTGTGGAATGACATCGTTCTTAGTTCTGAAGACACACATGATATTAATTCACATCTAACAACGATATTTAACATAGCGCAGAAAATAGATGGAGAATGATTTAACGATATAACCCAAGAGGAACTCAGTGATTACATAAACGAAGAGGATCAAGTATTCACCAACGAGGAATTGGAAGACCTTGTGAAATCTTCTCCAGAAGCGAGTGACGATGAGGATGAGGGTCAACAAGAACCGCCAGCATGGACGCTTGAAAAATTTTCAGCGATATTTCGAACTGCTCAAACATTAAAAGAACAGATAGTAGAATATGATCCAATAATGGAACGCAGTATAAAAATTACTCGCACTATAACAGAAGCCTTGAAACCTTTGGAGGATTTGTTTATTGAAATTAAAAGACAAAAACGACAACTACCAATAACAATGGTCTTTGAAAAAGTCGACAAAACTATCGATAATGCACAGCCATCAACATCGTTTTCTTCGGATCTAAGTAAACAATCGACTGCTAACTTGGACTTGGAGGAAGATGAATGAATATGTAGCTCATTATGATAAAGTTTTTCTTGTTGTATATTTTCTTGTTGTGTATGTAAATATGTACTATATGTACATATTGCAATGAACTTTTCCCCGAAGAAAAATTATTATGAACAATAAGAAATTTTATTACATTTATTTAACATGCACATTTATTTAATTATTGATTTATATTTTTAAAATGTTTATATTTTTGAATTATTGTAATGACCGGGACTGTATAGTTATTTTGTATAGGATGTAGTCCGTCTTGCGGTCTTATTTTGTAGCTTTGTCGTACGATGTTCGATCTTTTCCGGCATATGATAGATAGAGATATCAGGTTCGTTGCTTTGCACAGTCGGGGGTAAAAAACATCATTTTTACTTTCATGTAGATTTGATTTAAAGTCGGTTTATTTGTTTTAGAGTGTTTTATGTGCATTTAAATTTCAAATACGTTTTTTACGAGTGGTGGCGATCTCGTATTCTTGTTAATTCTTATTATATTTGATATCTCTCGTTTTAGTTTTTTTTTGTGTATAAAAAGTGTTACGTCGTTGTAAGTACTTTACACATTTGCTTTATATAAATTCTATTTCATTATAATCCTATAATTGTGTTTTTTGGTAATTTTGCATTATTAATGTCATTAGTTTTAAAATATAGATGATTAAGAAAATTTCCATATTTTTTTAGGGAGTTTTTTTTTTGTCAAGATATTCTAGAACATTTTATTCAGGATTTTGGAGGGGAGATTTTTCTACTTGTGTTAAGTTCGCACAAGTAAAGTAAATTACGAGTTGACGTTTAGTCTATTTACGTTTGAAGTTAGGGGTTTAATTTAGATTTTAAATTTGATAATTTTCTTAACAATTTATTAGTTTTATATTTTTCTCGCGAGTCACAGGAGGCTTTTCTCTGTGTGCGTGTTTTTTATCACACAGACTTTTTCCTCCAAGCTACTGTTAATCATGCTTTAGCTCTCTTTACATTTTGTCAAGGTTTTTTTTTTTTTCTTTTAATAAGCATTGTAAAATCAAATTGAGACTTTATTTTAATGCCACTTTGAATTTTTATTTTTCCACGTTCTTGCTCGTGCGAGAGCAATCGGTATCGGGTACCGATACCAATCGAGGTATCGATACTTAGCGATGTATCGGGTCTGTGCACGGTATCGATTCTGAGTACTGGAATCGGTAAAGTATCGATACCTTGGAATCGATACCTTGGAATCGATACCTTGAAATCGATACCTTGGAATCGATACCTTGGAATCGATACCTTGGAATCGATACCTTGGAATCGATACCTTGGAATCGATACCTTGGAATCGATACCTTGGAATCGATACCTTAGAATCGATACCTTGGAATCGATACTTTGGAATCGATACCTTAATTCGATACCTAGAAATCAATATTCATAACCCGTTTTCTAGGTGTCGATTGTTTGATATCGGTTTCAAGAGATATCAAATTAATTTATCGATTCTACCATAACTACGGTATGAAATTTTCAATATTGTGATATTTTGTTTTTTAATAATTATAGATATGTCATAATAAGGATATTTGATGCGCATAATAATAACATTCTTTTAAAATATATAATGCATACAAACTTAAAAAGTTATTGCATCCTTTATGTACATTTAAAAAAATTCACAAAGGTAAGCTACCCGATACATGGCTACCCGATACATCGCTACCCGATACATCGATACTTAGGGAGTACTGGAATCGCTAAAGTATCGATAGGTATCGATGCTTTGGAATCGATACCTCGCTACCCGATACATCGCTACCCGATACCTCGCTACCCGATACATCGATACTTAGCGAGTACCGGAATCGGAATAGGTATCGATGATTTGGAATCGATACCTCGCTACCCGATACATCACTACCCGATACATCGATACTTAGCGAGTACTGGAATCGGTAAAGTATCGATAGGTATCGATGCTTTGGAATCGATACCTTGGAATCGATACCTTGGAATCGATACCTTGGAATCGATACCTTGGAATCGATACCCTGGAATCGATACCTTGGAATCGATGCTTTGGAATCGATATCTAAGAATCGATACCTTCGTTATATGAGGTATCGGGTACCCGATACCAGTTATGGTATCGGTATTGGACGATGTATCGATACTTCGCCCAGCCCTAATAGTTATAAAGAGAAAAGAGAGTCAAATATAATTACAAGACACTCTAATGTAAAATATTTTATTACTGGAAGTAATGAGGTACACAGGTGTCTAAATTGAGAAAACATTTCAACATAAAAATTAGTCAGGCAGTTGTTAGTTGTAAAATTAAGAATAAGCAGAGAAATAAAAGTTATAGGGCATCTCCAAACAGAGCTTATTATATTTCAACCAAAGAATTCATAAAATATATTGTAAAATGTAGCATTGATTAAAATAGACAATACACAATTAACAACATTCCTAGCATACGAGGATAAGCTGAAAAATTCGGTAATTGACTATGAGATAGCGCTATGTAAAAGCAATATTTGATGCTATTGTATAGCTTGATGTTTCAATGATATACGCGTTAAACTTCATGACGATCTGTCAAGTAGTTTGTTGTGTACACTCGTTCAAAGCAGATTACTTTTGTCGCTTCTTAAAAATGGACAATATCGAAATTCGCGCAGTGATTAGATACCTGTGGAAAAAGTATTCTTCGTCTAGAGAAATTCATGTTGATATTGTAAATGTGTTAGGCGAGGAAGCTCCTTGTTTTAAGACTGTTTGCAAATGGGCAAACGAATTTAAAGAAGGTCGTACGAGCTTTAATGGTGATGCTCTTTCTGGACGTCCTAAAACAGCCACTTCTGCAGAAAGTGCGCAAAAAGGTTTGAAATGTGTGGAAGCTGATCGCCGATACACATTGCAAGATATTGCTGAGGCTACACTCATCTCCAGAGAACGGGTGTCGTACATTTTAAATGTTGAATTAGACATGTCTAAGCGGTGTGCTAGATGGGTGTCGCGTTTACTAACAACACAGCAAAAACTCAAACGCGTCGAATGTTCTACAGCCATTTTGGAGCGGTTTCGGCAAAATCCAACAGATTGTTTTGCTCAAATTTGTGACGTGCGATGAAACTTGGGTCCACCACTACACGCCAGAAAATAAACAGCAATCAAAACAGTGGACTAAACGTGATGAACCGGCTCCAAAAAACGCCAAGGTCAGTCTATCGGCAGGAAAGGTGATCGCTTCCGTTTTCTGGGATGCGCAGGGAATCTTGCTTATCGACTACCTGCCAAAGGGAGAAATGATTACTGCACTATACCATTCGAAACTTTTGGATCGATTGAAGGCAGCTATCGGCGAAAAAAGGTCCGGAAGAAAACATAAAAAAATAATTTTCCATCAAGACAATGCTCCAGTTCATAATAGCGGAATTGTCAAAGAAAAATTGGCCAAATTAAAGTTCGAAACGCTTGAGCATCCCCCAAATTGTAAAAACAATTTGTTGTTTTTGTAGCATTCCGGGAATTTCTGTGTAGCACCTTGTAATAACGGGTGACGCAATGGGTATTGACGTTTTTTGAAATACCACTGTTCGAATATGAGTAATATGGCGGGTATAGGGAATGGCTTGATTTATTCCGTATTTATGCAGTTTAATAGCCATGGATTTGTGGCTAGTAAATATAATATTCCCAAACGTGGTAGAATTCCTTCGCGCAACACAATTTTGTTGTGGATGGGGAGATTTTGCGATTATGCAAATGTACAAATGAATATGTTGGTTCAGTAAAAATTGTGCATACGTCAGAAAACGTAGAACGCATAGGGCAAGCCGTAACAAGAGGTCCAACTCGTTCAGCAAGGGCTCAAATATTGAGCATTACACTAAGAAGTTTGGGTCAAATTTTCAGAAACATCTACAATTTCAGCAGTACAAAATCCAATTTGTTTATGAAATTCTATAGCAAGACTTATAAGCACGAATATAATTTTGTAAAACATTTCTTGATTTACTTAAACGCAAATATTTTAAATAATTTATTAATGTGTGATGAGGTGCATTTCAACTTATCAGGATATGTGAATAAACAAATTTTTCGGTACTGAGCTGTCGAACAATCACAACGAATTCACTATTCCGAAAAAGTTACCGTATGGTACGGTGTGACTACATTCGGAATACTAAGCCTGTACTTTTACGAAGAAGATGGCCGTACATTGACTGTAAGTTCTCAATGATACTTGGAGATGCTTCAATTTTTCTTGACCTGCTGAATTACAATGATTTGGAGTTCAAATAGTGGCTTAGGGTTCCACCAAGATTGAGCAACAAGCTATCTTGCGCGAATTAGCATGACTGCTTTAAAAAACATGTTTCCTGGACGCTACATGGTGATTTTAATTGGCTGCCAAAGTTACCAGATTTAACTACCCCTGTTTTTTTCTGCTATGGGGATATTTAGAGGATAGTGTTTTCGAAAATAGGACCCGAACTAGTTTTAAGAAGCAACGTTACTCAATAAATCAGATCGCAAGATCAGAAAATGCTGCAACTTGTTATAGAGAATATTCAATCACAACTTCAAGAATCCTTAGAAAAACGCGATGGCCTTTCGAAAGACGTTATTTTCAAAAAATTAGTTTCGTTATAAAACTGCAGTATATTGTTACACTTCGTATATATAAGAATGTTTTAATTTAATTTTAAATTATGTTTCTTCAAATATATATTGAATTTAAAATATTAATTCAAGCTTAGACATTTTCTATATATATATTCGTTTGCGAAGGCAAAACAATTCTTTAGTTACCGCACTGGTCAGTTGAGCTTTCCCAGAAATCTACCTGATTGAGCGGTCAATTCACATTCAATGTTCTTTTCGAATTTCTACAATTTTATATTTCGTTTTTAAACTTAAGTTATTTAATTAATTACGTACTCTTATTTATAATTATATCATGTCGCATATCATTTTGAAACTTTCTTCAAATAGGATATTTTAATGATATTTATGTCATCGATATCGCAACTCTGAGCTCGCGCTTTTAATTAGTTCATTATTCAAAATAACGACATCTTCGATTTACCCTCTCTCGAAACTGGGCCATGAAAACCTAGACGAGTGCTCTCTTACACAAAAAGTCATCCTGCTTCTTAGTCCAGCTGCCATCGTTTCTTCGTAACAGCTAACTCTGCGTACTATTCAAGTACATATCCGCCATGAAGCACGTGGCCACGTGTCTAGGTTTCTAAGGTAACTCTGTATTGTTCGATGCATAGATTATTTTATTTCAGTTACATTCACATTAATTTAACCAATTAATTTTCTTCGTCCTCCTGCCAAACATCGCTCCCCATACTTTTCCAGGTACCTGCCGCGAACCACGTGGCCGTCCAACACACGCTTCCACAGGTAACCCTGTATTATTCGATGCAGAGGGTATTTTATGTTAATCACATTTAATTCCTGTTTTATTTATGACATAATTTGAATTCCTTTACAGGGTATTGCTTGTGTGTTAATTTTTATTTTCTTATTTGCCGCTCCTTGTATATATTGCTACTTTTATTTAGTAATTTCAATACATTTTAAATATCTCAATTTTTTATGTAAACATTAAATAACAACTTTGAGGACAACGTTGTTTTATTTTCTTTTAGTTAATAAGCTGTAGTATATCTAAACTACTCAAAAATGAATAAGGAATTTTTACTTTTTTCTATTTTTTAGATAGTATGGGTAAATATTTGTAGTGTATTATATTAGATACATAATTGTACACAACAATTTAAAATTTTCAAGTATATTTATTCAGAAAATCGTTAGATTACTAAGAAATGATCGAAAATGAAATAAGCAACATTTTTAACAGTAGCTAAAATAAACATTTTTCTGTAACAATTAATTCTAAAATCGTGTATAATGGCCACGGGCATCTCTCACAGCTGTACATCTTCGGAGCATACTCATAATGCAATTATTAATGTGTTCTTGTGACACTCTTCTCCAACACAGCGGTAAAATTTCCCGCAAGTGTTGCACGTTAACTGGGGATGGATTATGTTTGCTGAGCTGTTCTTTAAGTCTGTCCCAAATGTGCTCAATTGTATTCAAGTCGGGAGACGTTGGTGGTAAAGGTAGATGGTTAATATGGAGGTCATTTATTGCTTGCATTACAATTTGTGCACGATGAGGTCTTGCATTATCATCAATAAAAACCATGTTTTCATCCACAGCCTCACGAAAGTCGGCCACATATTGCTGAATAATGTCATCTCTGTATATGTGTCCATTGACATTGTTTTCAAAGAGATGGAGGTTCGTACGTCCATTCAAACTAATGCCCGCCCACACCATGATACCACCGCCGCCAAAAGGCACCACAGCTTTTGTAAACTCGCGTCTATAACGGTCTCCTCGAGTTCTCCAGACCCTTACTCTACGATTATCACTAAATAAGCAGAATCTGTATACATCGGTATATAAACCATGCTCCCATTGAAAATTTTCTGCTAGTCGTTGGTTAACCCAAGTTCTTCTAGCCATTCTATTGGCATTATTTAATTTTGGGCGTCTCACAGGCCCGCAGCTATAAAGATCCATTTCCCTCAGACGGTTTCTAATGGTTTGATCCGAAACTCTAACTCCAGTGGAGGCACGTAATTGTGTTTGCAACCATACAGCACTTCTAAACGGATTCATCCTTGTCTGAATTCGTATGTAGCGGTCTTGTCACTGACTTGTTTTCCTCTCAGATCCACTACCGGGTCTTCTCCTTGCAGATACTACCTGTTGGTATCTTGTGAGAGCCCTACTAACAACCCTTGGAGACATATTAAAAATTGCGGCAATTTCTGCTCCAGATTGCCCTCGCTGATGCAATAACGCTATTAAATCAAAAGTTTCTTTATTTAAATGACGTCTTGGCATCGTGAAAATGTGAAATGACGTTTAAAATGAATAATACTTGTCAAAAAATGCGATTTTTATAATTTTGTATTCTAAATTAATTTAAGGTTAAAATACAAGATTCAATATTTTATCACACAGAAAAGACTTTTACCAAATAAAATGACCACAAACGACTGTGGGCCTTCTAATTTATCTATAGTTTGAGAAAATACGCTAAATTTAATCGAATTAATTAGATCTGTTAAAAAAAGATCTAATTCCCTATTCATTTTTGAGTAGTTTATTTCAGTATATTATACCTGTCCTGGACCTTTGATAAAACTTCATCAAACTATTTATTTACTTTAAATAATATCCAGAGCGTGTTTAGTAACAATATGTGTAATAAAAATGTATTTTTTCAACGTGGGTCGTCTCATTACTTTGCCCATGATAACACTGTAAAAACTGTGAGTATACTTTGCGCCAGCCTGTATATTTATTTTTCAACAAAATTCCCATGCAATTCTATCATATAGCTCAGCGACTTTGCAATTTTTCGAAGTCGTCCAAAAAATAATTTCTTGGAAAATCGTCAAAATAACAATTCGTTGCTATCACCTCATCTTCCGCCAAGTCATTTACGAAAGCCCGACGTGCAGACAAATGTTTCGTCTTGTAAAACGAAACAGGTGTCTGCATGGCTGGATGGGTATTTTCACACAAATATGAATTTGCATTGTGTTCCCCACACCCGATTTTTAATAATATATCTATGTTTATTAAAAATGTTCTTGTTTTATACACAAAATGGTAAAGTTTTACCAACCCAAGTGCGTTTCAAATTGTTTTGTAAATGTCGTTTCTTAAAAATGTATTGTCAGGCAATAAAAGCATTTTACCATAAAACTAAGCTGAGGAATATGTTCTGTAGTATCAACTGCAAACCTTCGATTATAATATTTTTGGAGGAAAAGTAGCATTTTGAGAAATATAATATTTAAATAAATAATTTCGAAATTCAATTAACTGAGGTACACCTGGAGGTAATAAAAAATACAATTCATTATTAAAAAAGTCCAATATTTCGTTTTCATCTAAAAATTGCACACCAATATATAACTTTAAATAATTTCCAATAATAGAGTCCTTATTTTTATATTCTTGTACTAAATGGAGTTCTTGAATTTTGCGATACCAACTTTGGCATAAGTGGAATCTGCAGCCTACTATTGTCGCAGAAGGCCATATTACAGCGCTTGCCTTGTGTATAGCGTGTTCAAAGTCAATCACTATTTCTTGTGGTTGCAAAATTAGTCCAGCATCACTGCACTTTTCCTTAAGGCGTTGGAATAACAATCGGTAGGTGTCTTCTCTTTTGTTTGCAAGCAAACAAAACACTAGGGGAACATAATGGCCGTTCTTGATACCATGAATTGTGAACATCTGGTAGAAGAACTTTGTATAAAATGAGAAAGTGCCATCCATATAAATTTTTTCCGCTGTACATAGAAAATACAAGTTTGTATAACAGGGAAATATTACTATTTTATCCAAACTGTTAACATCTAACACGAAATCTTCATCCTTTTCTGTTTTGAGTGAAATGCTTCGAACATGTTCTAAAGCCTCTTGCCGATTTTTTGGTAGAACTGGAAGTATTTTTCGTCGGGCAATGTACATGTTTCGTCTGATGCAGTCTATATTTTTACTTACAATCTCAGTATCGGGATTTTTTCGTAACTCACTATTTATTAATTTCCCGGGTCGTTCACAAATGTCTTCTGAAGCTTTCCGTTTTAGCAAATTACTTAAAATTTGCCTGGGAAGATTTATGTCAACGTCATGATTGTGAGACTCGTGTGTATGTACAATTTTCTGCTCGTCACTTACAGTTGTATAAATCCGCATCGGGCACTTGCGGTTGCAACACTTACAGCGAATTTGTCCACTTTTTGTTTCATTTGCTCTTGAAAACTTATACTTATTCTCCAACAAAAGTGTATGGCCCCTTTCACTGTACATACACTGCACATCCATTCTTCCGAATTTGCGGTATTATACTTAACACGTTACAACACAACAACAACAGCCTGTGGTTGAAGCACTACTAACGATAACACATATTACATTTTGTCATGAGACTTGAATTTTGTTTTGTGGTCGAAGATGCCTCCATTTCCACACCGTTGTTATGTATGTCCCAGGGTTGTGACGTGTTTGAGTCTGATTTAATCGTTCGTTGTTGTGTTTTTTTTTTTTTTGCGCGGTCCTGTGTGTATTGTGTGTGTAAAGTCTGTGTGTCAGTCGCTTTTTTTGCGTTTAAGTCACGTGTGTACGTTTGTTGGTCATCATCACATTTTTTGTTTGCGTTTCAGTTGTGTGTGTGTTTAATGTGTTTTGTTGTAGAGTGTTATTATTGTCTGTGTCTGTGTAACGAAGTGTTGTATTTGTTCGTTTGTTGCGTTAGTCGAGTGTAGTGTTATTAGCATGTTGCCTAGGGCAAGTGCTAATTCGTCAACTGTGTTAAGTTTTGTCTTGTTTTGTCTTTGTGTCCATGGATTACTTGTAGGGGGTGGTGCTGGTACGTATTTAGGTTGAGGTGTGGTTTTGATTGAAGGATTGTTTGGGTTATTGGGACAGTTTATGAAGGTGGATAGATGAGGACCACCGCAGTTTGCACACTTTGGTGGGGTTTTTTTGGTTTTTGTACATAGGTGAGTCGAATGTCCGTCTCCGCATTTCATACATTTGTAATTCACGTTGCAGTTCCGTTGGTGATGTCCGAAAGTCTGGCACTTGTGGCATTGTATAATGTCAGTCCGTTTGTTAAGTTGTTCTATTTTGATCGTCAGTCCGCAGCAGTCGCGTAAGTTGTAGATTGACTTGTATTGTCTCGTCAGTTCGATTAATACAAGTGGTGCTGGTATTCCGTGTTTGCCGTTCATCCGTTTGATTTTTAAAGTCGGGTATCCTTGGTCCGTCAAGTCGTCTGTGATGTCAGTTTCGGTGATAAAGGTGGGAATGCCACGCATCACCACCTTTAATGTATTTTCACTTCTCAATTGAAAAGTGTAGTATTGTATATGTTCGTTGTCTAGAGTGTGTTTCAGTTTTCTGTAGTCTTCGTCAGTTGTCGGTTCTATGTGAATTCCTGGTTTCACCATTTTGTTTTCTGTCGTGTTGATGTTATTAGTTTTAAGTAATTGTCGTACGTATGTCCATTTGTCTTTTTCGATTACAATGATTGGTGCAATCTTGTGTGTTTTTTGTGTTGTGTGTGGTGGTTTTGTCACTTACCCTAGGCGAGGTGGCTGATGTTGAAGGCTGTGGAGTAGATTCGGCAGTTTCTTCTTCCATCTTTTCGTCGGCGTTAGTTTTCTCCAGTGCGCTGTATGAGTTTTTGGTTGTGATTGGTGCACTTTCGTGCTCGATTTTTTGTTTTTTAGCCGTCTTTTTTGGATTTGTAAACGCGTTTTCTAGAGAAACGGTGAAGCTGGTCGGGTTTACCGGGCTTGTTTCTTTTGGCGATTCTGTCATTTCTATTGTTGCAAATGGATTGTCGGGATCTACGACGAATATTTGAGGTTGATTTTTAAGTAGATTTCGAATTTCATCTTCTTCGATGGTTTCGCTAATTATTGTTTCCGCGTCCAGTCGTTGCTGCGGAGTGGATCTTCTTTTAAACGTGGGGTTAAGAGCTAGGTTCGTTATAACAGTAGTGGTATGTCTTCCGGCCATTTCTTCCGGGATCGTATGACGTTTTATAGTCGTAGATGATCTCAACTGCGATGTAGCGAGAACAGATATCGCAGTGAGAATGAATATTACATTTGTAATATGTAACTATTTATATTTATTTGACTAATAAACTGTGTCCAATCCCTGGCCGAGTCGACAACGCCGCCCGATAATCCTATCATTAAGAAGAAATACTTTTGGCCCGGTTGACCTGTTCTACTAATCCTCTCCCTCAACGAAAATCTCGGGTTAATTACTTTCTGGCCGAGTTGTCATACGCCCAATGAATGAAAGGGGCGGATGTCAGTTGGGCCAGACGTCAAGTAGACGGACTTATCTATAGTTCAGTTGGGCCGGTCATTAGTGAGGTGAGGGATTATCACCAAGGGAGAGGATTAAGATTTTATATTTATGTACAAACGTAAAACAACTTATTTTACCATGCATGTAATCACAAATTTTATTATTAATGTGCTCTACTTTATTACGAGTGTCTTTCCTCATTTTCTTTGTATATATATTAGCAGTTCTTATTTTGATATAGATTTCAGTTTGGTATGATAATAAAACTTGTGTAAAGAAAAAAATATTGGGATGAGTATTATAAAAGTGACCATTAAACTTTGCATGAAATGATTCACAGTTATTTGTGGTTCTATATAAATAATTTGAATTAGAAGCCCATGCACTTGGATGTTGCAGTTTCTGAAATATAGTTTTCAAATAAATAATGTCTAAATTTTATGATTCTAGAATCATTGTCTGGAATTAAGTAATATAATTCTTCATTAAAAAAATCAACAACTTGTTGAGGATCTAGAAATTGTATGCCAAAATACAATTTTAAATATTTTCCTACAACAGAATTATTGTCTTTATATTCCCGTATCCGCGTATCCCTAAAGTCTTAAAGGATTAAAAGTCTCCGGCCCAACAGAACGGTCACCTTAATCCCCCCTCTGACCATCTAATCCATTGATAATTGCTTTCTGGCCCAACTGACATACGTTCAATGAAAGTACCACACTCATACAAATGCGTTCTATATTTACGTGTGAAGTATATAAGAGAATATGTATAAAATGATAAATAGGATATATCAAATTAAATAAAACTATTAGTGTTTTAGGGTAGTTAATACTGTTTACATTCGGTATTATAGAAAAATAAACTGAAGTACAAGTTTCAACATTTCTGAAATAATCTAATTATTTTCTGTTATTAGATTTCATGATGAAGCAACAAGTTAATTACGTGAAAAAGAAAAGACTAAATCAGTAGACCACTAAGTTCACCTTATTATTTAAACGATACATCAAAGTTTTCTATTTAATGTCGAGTCACGCTATTGTGCATCTGTGTGTTCAACATACGGATGTACGTGTTGGATGATTGGAATTCCCCTTATATATGCACTAGGTTCGTTCATTTATAAGGATAATTACAACCTAATTAAACAAGGAATAAGAAACATCAACATTGGTCAGTGAATGTATGTAAATATACACATATTATATTTATCTTGAACAGTTTACCACCTTAACACCTATGTAAAATATTATGATATAACTTTGTCCTGGTTATCCTGTGTCCATATATATTATGTTTTATCATTCTATAGAAGAGCGTAGGTAGGGTCATTACAATTTTCAATTTTGTTCAAGGATTATTTAAATTTTAATTTAGTCACATTGTTCATCATTATGAAATATAAATTTTGTCAATACGTATAAGCACTGCTTAAAAATTTCTTACCTTACGTAATTACTACAAGCATCCTATATCTTTCTATATTAGTTCGAAATGAAATTCGTTGTTCTTTAGTACCATTTTTGTAATCGCAATAATTACAACAAGACTTAAATGAACACCACAAATTGGTATACTTGAACGCAAAGAACAACACTTAATGAACTGAGTTATTAACAATCCCCGTGAAATAACGTACGGAACATAAGGTTTGAGAAAAATATCAAAGGTAAAAATCTATTAGTAGTAAAAATTTTATTAAAACATAAACATTGGGAAATTATTATACACTATTGCGTCATTCAAAACTGATAAGGGCCCATGGTCCTCAATGGCGCGCAATTTTGGAAGAATTCTCCACATCATCTCTGGACAACGTTTATATACCCTTCTCGGATCTTCTGGAATATTCTGGCCCGCAACTGTGCTTCATTTTGGCCTTCCCAACCCTTGTCATAAACTTTCCTGTTCAGTAATTCCTAAAATTTCTCGATGGGGCGCGCCTGGGGTACGTTTGGGGAATTGTCTTCCTTAGGTACATAATTCACGTTATGTTCAGTTAACCAGTTCTGAGTGATTTTAACATAATGGCATGAAGCCAGATCGGTCCAGAATATTACATCATCGTTTGTAGACTCGGCAAAAAGGGGCAAGTTTAAGCTTAATAAGGTTGGTACTCTTTTCAAACAACTACAGCCATCTATCTATACATCGGGTGGGGTACTTCTGGCTTATATTAGCATAGCCATTTAATATAGAAATTACCTATTAATAATATATTTTTATTCCTACCTATACAAAATTGAATTTGATGAATAGCATATGAATCCGAAGTGTTTTGTAATTTTTAAAAGTAATTCATTCTCGTAACGTCAAAATGACATTTGTCACTTTTTGATATCCAACATGGCAAGAAAACTGACTCCGGCAGACAAAGTACAAATTTTGTTAAATCTGGAAAGTCGCACCATTAAACAAGTCGCAGAAGAATTTCATTTGAACAAATCTACAGTACTACAAGTTAAAAAAGATGGGAAAATGAAGGCAGCATATGTCGCAAACGAGGAAAAGAATATCAACTGATATACATCACAATTTGTTTGCAATTTGCAATATTAGAAGTGTAAAAACCTTCGTTACCATCTATTTCCGAATTGGATAGTCTGAAATATTTCTCATCGTCTAAAGCAATAACTATGTTGCCAATAAAATGTTGACGCCTTAATGTTCAGTAGCATCTGGGGATTCTCTCTAGTTGGGTTGCGGTGTATTTGGGGCACATCCTTCTTTTTTGACATACTAATCCATTTTTAGTCAAAATTCTACCAACGGTCGTATGCGCAATTCCAATTCTATAGCCTAAAGTGCGCGTGGACGTCTCAACTCTGTCTTGAACAGATTGGATGAGTCTGTTTACTTCATGTGCGGCCAAAACTGGAGGTCGTCCACTTTTCGATAAATTCATGCATGACATACCTCCTTCACATTCCTTAATTGTGTGGTAAATGGTTGACTGTCCAATATTTTGGTCTTGAAAAATGTTAACAATGTCGCGTTTAGGTAGTTGTCCAACTAAATTATATATAGACTTTCGTATTTCAATCTTGTATGACATCTTTCAAAACTATTACTGACAAATTTAACGTCACCATAGTAACTAACGAACGAGCATCTTTTCTAGCCCAGTGGTAACTATCGTATGATCAAAAAGTCTTTGGATCGCTATTGCCATGGAATTTACGAGATATCTATGAAATTATTTATTTCAATTAGTTTTGACATTTACTTGACAACTTTCAAGTCAGCTGGTTATAAAATATACATAAAATGCCATTATCATAACCGAAAATCTATTTTATCTATGACTTATGTGTACTTCAAAGTACAGAAGTAAATAATTCTATAGATGGTTTTTACACTTCATGGCTATCGCGATCCAAAGACTTTTTGATCATATATTAGTTTGGACCATGTTTCGTAATAACATTCCTCGTCGAAACGTTTTCGCAAAACTTATGTTCCATATGTTATTATATTTTAATCTTCTTTCGAATACGAACATTCTATTGAAGTGTAAGCATCTTGCAATGTAATGTGATATTGAATTCTCGTAAAAAATATTAAGGAATCATAACCTCAACAATGCATGTTCGGAAATTACAGTAAAAAATAGTTTGAAAAATTTAGATGAAGCAAATTCATTTTATATAACAAGAACCAACAAGAACATAAACCAAGATTCGGTTTCTTAAGTAATACGGGGGCAAGTTAACTTCTTCACCCTATCGCCTAGAGTAGGTTGAGAAATAATGACGAAAACCAAAACAAAAACAATATTGCTTTGATTCGTGTGATAATACGAGTATAAACGCATGGATACAAACTAAACCAAAATTAAGAGCATTACACTGAAATAACCTTGTCGAGGATACATTTACTATTCTTTTGTAATATTTTAATTTGAAACATTTTTTATTGTTAAATATAAGTAAATCTAGTAGATAGAATTCAAACATAAACATTTCCAATTTTATAAAAGATTTAACGTACATTTTCAAGTTTAAACCACTGTATAACATACATACTTTTATTAACACATTTAAATTGTAAAACTTTCTTCAAGTTCTAAGAATTATTTACGTCTGCAAATCTATTTATTACCTACTTTATAATTTAGACCACTCGTTTTATCACCTAGGGTTATTAATAACCGGCATCTTTTTCCAAACTTTCTTATTGCTTTATACATCAGACCGCTTGTTTTATTACCTTGGGTTAAAGTGAACAAAGTGTTTAATCTAAATATTCATTGTTAAGATCTCGTTTCTCACGTATCTTTAATAAATTTTATTTCTTTAACAATGGACGATACGGAACGGCATGCTTAGATTTGCAATACCAACTAAATACTTAATTAGTAATGATATTTTATTATTTATTAGTTAAGATTAGATTTTTAAGATACTATCGTAAACCTTGGGTATTATTACATGTAAGCACAATTTTCACGAAGTAGTAACACAAAAATTCCCCGTTATGACGTCAAAAATACACTGCTCAACCAATTTGCGTGTGTTAATATGAAATAGTGTATGAATAGAGGTATATTTTTATCTACTTGAAAAACAACAGAATAGATCAGTATCAATCAGTCTCATATCAGCTACAAGAGACTCAACAGTATGAACTCATAGTATCAACTCAATATCAGTACAAGACACACAGTCTTAAGACAACAGTCTCACATTTTAAAATCATAACAAACAACAGCACGAGTCTTACTTTAAACATCAACATAACAATCATACGTTAATAAGAGGCACCAGTCTCAACAACAGTTTTGTGTTAGTATAAGTTGTAGATCCAAAATAAATGTATATAGTGGAAATAAATATATTCAAATGAAAGTACATTTATTAATTTAACAATATTCACGAATTAATAACACAAGAAAATTCCCCGTTATGACTGCAAACTACACATTGTACAAGGAATACACGCATTTAATTATGTAGTAGCTTGTAGGGGTAGTGGCATATTCTTACCTACTTGTAACACATTCTTAACGCAACAGTCTCATTCGTAACAACAAAACAAACAACAGCCTTAACACAACGGTCTTATTCATAATATCATAACGCAACAGATTCATTCGTAACATCATAACAAGCAACAACAGAACAGAACAGTCGTGCATCAAGACACACAGTCTTACGATAAACATTAACATAACAATCTTACAATACTTTAACAAGAGAGACCAATCTCAACAGCAGTTTTATGTTAGTATAACTCATTGTAGATCCAAAAATAAATGTATATCGTGTAAATAAATATATTTAGATGATAGTACATTTATTTATTTAACAGTCACCGAAGATTTAAATAGTAAAGTGCATACAGCCTTACCGCCTGTGCACGGTGAAGTAACATTGGGGTCGTGACTCTATTAACTGGGTACGACAATAACAATGGTCCTTCACAAACCGGAGTCATCGCAAACGGTTTAGTTTTCGAGCCACATCATTTTGATCTTCAAGCTGTAACAATTTGGTTTCAAGAGTCGACATACCTACCAATACTTAATTATCTTGCCCATTCTCCGAACTGGTACCACCAATCTCTTAAAATTGTTGGAAACTTCACATCGGGACGTTGTATAAATTAGTTAAAAATAAATCATATAACATTTATGACAAGGGTTTCGAATGTTACCAGACCACTGAAGAAATAATGTAATATTAATAATACTCAAATTGGTATCAAGATTTTTGCAATGATTCGCAAATGATCTAATCGTGCACACAATATTTAATTCATGTTTTGAATATTTTGACATATTTATTACATTTTCAAGAAAACGACCCGCAATTTTCATGCAACGTGTTTTGTTTCAAATTGCATCTTTCTTTAATAAATTATGTAGGTTGTATAAATCTGTCGTACCCTTAACGCTGTAATATTTCTTCAGGAGGTAATGAATTTTAATAATGAAATGTTTTAATATAGTTTTTTACTTGAAATATTTCGGAAGAAAACGTTAAGGCAGATAAATAATACAATAACTATCTTATTGGAAACTTATTTCAAGGACAAGGTGAATAGCAAAAAGAACGACATAACATTTCCAAGAAATAAAATTGCGTTAAACATAAAACTCAAAGTTTTTTTTGCAAATATTAGTGAATTTATTTATAAACGTAATATTTACAAATTTTTTACGATTTCTAACATATGCATGTTCATTTCGTTTTTATTGTTTCTAGAGAAGTCCGCTTTGGATCAGAAGATACGATTATTATTTCGTCAAGGTGAAACAAAATAGAATCATGAATTTATCTAATTAATTTTTGTAATCGGCATTTTTATTAACTTTGTTTTTAAATAAGTATACGAAGGAATATTTATAACTACCTAACCTACAGTATAAAACACTACAACTAGTGATTGCAATACCGGACCGAAACTGCAATATTCGGTATTCGGTATTTTTTTAAACATGGTATCGGAATACCGGTGTTAATACATTAGGAATTTTTCGAAAAGGTACAAAAACTCAGCTATTTCTTTGCCATATTTATTAGTTTTATACAAAAAGTGCATAAACTATGAAAATACAAACAATTTTGTTATGTACAAATATAAAATAGTGACTTTTGTCGAGGACACAAGGCTCATAGAGTAGAACTGAGAAATCTATTGGGGATGGTACAAAGAGCACTCTGCTCAAGTGCCTGGACTTACTGGCTTTTAACCCTGAAGTAGAAGAAGAACAAGAAGAGTAGATGTTCTAACACAGGGCTTGGCCAAAAACTGCTTGGCAGATTATGATAATGGGCCAGAGCTTTGTCCCGATGAAGAACCCATGACTTGTTTTTCGACAATTCAGGTCGTCGTCTTCTTACTCTTTTACGAAGGGTAATTAAGACTTCGAACTAATAATGTTGGATCAAAATTTGTGTTCCTTTACTTGAGCACTTGAGCATATTTTCGATCGAGTACAAATGCAAGGTCCACCTCGAACGAAGATTACAACCCAATGAAAGGAGCACAAACTTGAGGTTGGTACCAATAAGGACAGGGGATGTAACGTGACACGGTCGTGTACCGTTTCACATTGACGCGGTCACAGTTTGCCTGAGGAACGATCAGTCCGACTTTATAATCACGCCTTGTTTTTTTTTGTTGTAATAATCACTACTTAAAGAGTAGTCCATCCCTCTTTGACATGTCCTTTTCTGCGGAATGCGAGCATCTAAAATAACAAAAAGTATGTTCTTCTTTTGACATGTATTGTATTCGTTCCAAAAATTTAATTGCTCTACAAGATCCGAACTATTTAGTATTTCTAACAAGTTAATTTTAAATACAGTTGCCTTCTACCTGCTTAACACAAACTAATATATAATTTGTACATTTTGGGCCCTGAGCCAACTTCACACAATTAGAGAATACAATAGTAAGCTTAACAGCGGCAAATTGGTAAACAATCGTTTCGAAATGAGTTATCTGTATACATTACGAGGATCATTCAGAAAGAAAAGAATAAATTGTCATGGCCTAGGGACTTTTCGCCATAACCACCCTGAAGTCAATGATCTGCCCTTTCAATTACTCCAGTCTGTCTTAGACAGCGAGTCGCTAAGGACGTCTTCTTGTAACCTGTACATATTAGAAATCCGTGGTAAAATCAGTGATCCCGTGAGGTTCTCTGTGTGATTCGTTTTTGCTAAACATGTTAATCTTATTGAAATGAGATATGTTAGCAATTGAAATGAAGTTTTCACTTCGAAAATGGTACTATGTTTAATATCAAACAATCGAGCATTCACGATGAAAGGTTGCAGTCGCTTTTTGCTGAAATTTCGAGATGAAATGAAATTGTTAAAAATGAACTCGGCTATAAAAAAGTAGTGTAAGGTAAATGCCTTAAATTTTGTGGAATGAATACAAAGAAAAAGCAATTGGAGCTGCACAGTTGTTCTTGTCTATTACGACGTGATGATTCACGTTAATGCTCATTTACGTGTTAACACAAAGCTTGCCTTAACGGTTCGGGTGTAAATTTGTACACATCCGCCGTATAGTGTAGACATAGCGCCTAATGATTTTCGTTTCTTCTTCAAGCCAAGATACTTTTTAGCTGGTAGTCACTTCGCAAATGGTAACGAACTGAGGCCATTTGAAACTCTTACCGATTAGTTGAGTAACTTGTAGACAACCGAATATGAAAAGGATATACTCGTAGAAGAACTTATATTATAAATAATTATAATAAATGCTTGAACTTCAACGGAGTCTATGTAGGGAAGTTTTGTAGATATAATAATGTGTTTGATTGTCTCAACTAATAAATATATGAGTGGAAAATTTCCCTTACTTTCTAGATAATTCTCCTAGCAACAATAACGGTTCTAACACTAATCTTGTAACATGTTTCATAAATTATTATTGTAAAAATTTCGGTTTACAAGAGTGATTATGTGAGAGCAGCTTTTTAAATTATTGAAATAAATCTTTTAAGGAAATAAATATATTTTATTTTTCAACATAATTTCCATCCAATTCTAAACTTAGCCCAGCCAATAACGATTTTGGTACTGAAGTTAGCATCTATTTCGGCAGTTTATTTCGGCTCGTGTGCACACATGAACACGATGCCGTTTTTTGTTCAATGCTGAGTAAGCTTGGCACAAACAGTGCATGTTGGGTTCGCTAGACAGAATACCCTGACAAATGCCATGGATTACCAGCATATTATCGGTCTTAAAGGATAGTATCACGCACTTTTTCCACATTTTGTGGCGTTTTACTTCGATGGACGACCGTAACGCTCATCTACATCAACAGACACATATCTATTTTTAAAACGGTTGTACCACTCATAATTTTGCATCTGGCCTAAAGCATCCACTTGTTTAGTGTAGCAGAATAAGTGAAACACAACTCTACAAATGTAAACACAAAAACTGTTTATCACCACCTAGCAAAGTACCGATTGACTTACTGACTTAGTATAGACGTAGCTCACACCATCTAGCGCTATGAAGCTGTACTACCATCCCTTCGCACGCCACATTAAAATTGCGTGAATTTCTGGGTAGCACCCCGTATATGAATATATTGCTGTGAGTTTCGCTAGTTGAATATAATAAAGTAAATGATGGTGTGTGTGGACAGTTAGACAAGCATATCTTTCTTGAGACTCTGTATATTGTTTGTATATCTCAGGGTTATATCTTTCAGGTTGTACTTAACTAGGCCTAGCATCCAATGTAAGCGTAAAGAAATAATACAAGAAGATATAAATTATTAACACTTCTTTTATTATTTACTTGTATTTTCACAAATCATTTATTCGCATCTTAAAATATCTTATTTCTTAAACTAAACATTGTTATTATCATAGTCTTTTATACACATTGTTTATTAAAAACACACCTATATTATACCAAGTCTTTGGTTTAGATTCTATAGAATCTTTCATAAATCACGCTCAGGTGTATCACTTAACAAAGGGGGTATTCTTCCTCCGAAGGTTAAGTTAGTACTCAAGGTGCATATCTGCAAATTCAATTACACAGACTTCATGAGATCACTCGTGGACATCTACCTTCTACTCACTTAATCAAGATATCTTGCATACATTTACACTCACAGTAGTGTATTTATAGTTAATTTGTTCAAATTAATAATCCATATATATGGAATTATATTTTGTTTATGTTTATAGACTTCAAATAATATAGTGCTTTATTTTTACTTACTCAATTCTTGCCCCTATTCGTCATACTTTTACTTGAATAGAGTTTCGGTACAATTTTAAATTAAACTAACTGTATAAAGAAATTATTTAATACAACATTAATAAGTATATAGCCCGTCCAGAAAGAATCCGGAATTTATTATTTTTCTTAATTTTAATATATTTCTTTTTTGTTACATCCTAATACATTAAGTAGGTT
This sequence comes from Melolontha melolontha, assembly GCA_935421215.2. NCBI lineage: Eukaryota > Metazoa > Arthropoda > Insecta > Coleoptera > Scarabaeidae > Melolontha > Melolontha melolontha. The sequence goes on from OW285235.1 coordinate 207,017,149, forward strand.
GTAGCGACAGTAGGCCATGGCCAAAATCATATAACAACATCAGCTGTCAAATATTGTTGAGTGTTAACAGGCTTAATATTTGTGAAATAATGTCGCAAGTAGAAAAAATAAAGTTGGTGGAACATTTATAACTGACTGAACTCGGAAAAAGTGCAGTATATGAGACAATAAAGAGTATAAAAAATGGGAGAGATATGAGCCATGGAGCAGTTTCCGGAAGACCGCGTAAGATTATTGGAAACAATCTGAACGCTTTGTGACTTTAGGACAACAAAATCCACGCCTAGGATTTCGAAAACTAGCTAACAGATTTGGAAATCAACTTCAATTAAGAGTATGTCCAGAAACCGTCCGCATTTCACTGAAAAGACAAGGTTACTTAACAAGAAAACCAAAAAATCCCTGCAATAACACCTCTACAAAGGCAACGAAGAATAGATTTTGGTCAACATTTTCAAGACGATAATTTTAATGATGTTCTTATATCTGACGAAAGTTGTTTTCAGCTTGGTGCAAATCATCTAAAAATCCTATCAAGAGAAAAAGTTGCGTTCAAATTTCCAAATTTTCCACTAAAATAATGGTTTGGGGAGCAACTTCTCAACGTGGTGCTACATCTCTCTGTATAATTGCTGGCACCGTTAATAGTGCAAAGTATTGTGAAATTCTTAGTGGTTTTCTTCTTGAAACCGCTCATGCTTTATATCCCGAAGGGTGGCGGTTATATCCCGAAGGGTGGCGGATAATGCAAGATGCCATACTTCTACTTACACTACAGCTTGGATGCAAGAACAAAACTTGGCAACAATTCCATGGCCAGCAGCTTCCCCAGATCTTAGTCTCATAGAAAACATATGGGAATTAATGAAAATTGAAGTAGAACGAGCAGCGCCACGTAATAAAGAAGATTTGATTCGGTCAGTTTTACAAGCCTGGACCACAATCACCGAAAAGTATAGCAGTGACTTAGTTTCAGCAGTACCTCAACGTTTAGTCAAGTGTTTAGGGTTAAATGGAGGTTGTATTAGTAAATGAGATGAATTATTTGTTATGATTTTATTATTCAGGTAATAAAAATATATACCATAAAATTATAAATGTGCTTCTTGTTTTCCGGATACTTTCTAGACGCACTATATATCAAGAATGATTCTAAATTATCATCGTATATATATATATATATATATATATATATATATATATATAATAAATTATGGATAAACTTTCTTAATATAAATCTATGTTTATTCAAACCGTTAAGATCTTAATGAATTTTAAACGTTAAATATTGAATGCGAATTAATGAATATTGAATCTTGAATGAATAAATTCTCTGCAGCCGCGGTTTCTCCTTTTGTATCACCTTATTCGGAATTTTTAATTTTATTTTGTTTCTCATTTGCTTTTGTTTCAAAACTTGTATATCTCCAACTATTATATGTAAATTTGGCTTTTCTTTCATTGTCTGAAGTTGTTTTGTTTATATAAATTTTCATTTGTGGTAATTTATGTGTTTTACATATTTAATTACGAGAGTAAATTTATTTCCTTTTTAACTTCCGGGAATCTTGTATTTTAACCTATTTTTGTGTTCAAACTTGCCAGGGTCCTTTCGTACTTACATACTTACATTCTTATCTTTAATTTTATTAACTAGATATTTCGATTGTTTAAATTGTATGTATTTAGCGTTGTAGGCATGCGCATTTTGATAAACTTTGCCTTTTGACATTTTGTTTATTTACGTTTTTGAACGTAAGTATTTGCAATTGCTATTTTTAATATAACAAATTTTTATTCGCATTTCTTGCAACTATTTTCACAACAGATTACACTGCTTCTGTTGCTAATCCTAGATGTTTATGTATGGCTTTACTCTTATTTTGAAATGCATTTGACTTTACAAATTTCTATATAACTATGGATATGTTTTATACAATATCAACAAATCTGAGATAAATATTACTGGTAATATGACTAATGCATAAAGAAAGGCTTATTTTTGTATCCTTTTTCTACAGTTATGGAACACGAAGCATGCTTTCTCTATATCTAATTAGATTGTAATTATTGTTGAAAATTACGATAACGTTTAAACTCTATTTACAGATCGTAGTTAATGAAAATTTTCATGTTACATACGAGATGCATTTTAAAAGACACAACCTCTATTGATTTCGTTTTAATTTGTTTCTGTTATTTATGCCACGTTTGATGAATTAATACGTCATTAAATTTTATTTAATTTCTATAAAAAGGAATTTCGTAGCAATATAATTATTACTTTTTTTCATTCACTTACTGTTTTCGAAAAAGGTACAACTCTTTCTTAGGCAATGCATTTATTATTAGTATTAACGATTTATTTATTTGTTAACATGATTAGATTTGTCTGACGATGTTGAAAAATATTTTGTTTTCGTCTCGTCTAAAAACACCAGCAACTAATAATCATGTTAAGGAAGAAGCTGTCTCGGATCGTTTAAAAATATCTTTTTCGAGTAGGTCTGAAAATAAAGCAATGTTGAAATTGACTGGTAACTGAATGGAAACATAACGCTTGCTGAAAATAAACTTAAAAGAACTACAAATCCCGGCGCATAGTAGTACTACTTGTTTCCGAAAATAAGACTTCGGCTAAATATAAACATACTTCGCAAAAACTTTCCTATATTATTAATAGCAATCGTGCATTGAAAAGAGGTAAATAATAGGTATAATAAACAAAAGAATTTCTTGAAGGTTAATTGGCAGAATTTAGTTTGTTAAATCAAAATTGCCTACAAAAATAGAGCAAGTTTACAAGATAGAATATTTAAAATTTTCTTGATTTCTGATACACACGGAACAATTACAAAAAGAAAAATTCAGAATTTAGAATTAGATTCTTGAAATAAATAGTGTATTGCTGCCGGCAATTTAATTATATTTTGCAAACGTGTTATTCTTAATATTCAACTTAAATTAACGTGACATACAAATTTTACCACATTGTTTTGTAAAAATTAATAGTTATATTTGCGGTTATATTTTTGACTTTTATGGTTTTAGTAAGAATTGATTTGGAATTCATATTAGTTCATAAAGTATTATATGTAAATATGTACAGTTGGCATCCAAGAAATCGGGACAAGTAGTATAACATAATTTAGTGTATTTTCTATCGTATAAACAGACAGTATGCTGTTGTTATGGTTTTCAGTATATTTATAGTATTATAGGCCAGTATTGAGTACATGTTACTCACTAATCAGTGTTTCTTAGAATTTAACATGGCACATCACGCTAATGAAATATCGAGGGCAAGAATACTTAAGGGACTTCACGATGGATGATCTACACAATAATTAGCCATTGAGTTCAACGTAGAGAAAAAGTGGAGACAGCAGCATACATTAAGTAGACAGAAGCGCTTGTAAATTTTATAAGAAAAATTCATTCGAATTCACAAGCAGTGCAGTAGAGGCAGTTAATTTTCCTGGTTGCGTTAGAACTACACAAAAAAGATTTAAAAGCTAGTGAATTATGAAATTATTCAGTTACAAACAAACCGTTCTTAACAGAGCAAAACAGGCAAGAGATGTTGGAGTTTTCAAACGAATTTATTAATAGAGATGCTGCATTTTGGAATACTGTCGTGTTTAGTAATGAAAATATATTTCAATCGTGTCATAGTGGCCTTGTTAGAGTTTATTGACCAGTAAATAGACGTTATCACGGGAGATACGTGCATGATATACGCAGAAGCGGATTCTTTGGAGTCAATATGTGGGCGTAGATTAGTTCTATGTATCCTGGAATTTGTTGGGATATTGTGAAGTGATTAACTCAATGCTATTGCAGTATTGAGTTAAAAACGTCAACGTAAACTATTGTTTGCGTTGACATTTTGGAGAATATATTGCTACGGTCGGTATAACAATTATATCAAGACTTCACTTTTCAACACGATAACTCTCCAATTCATACTGCCAATGTGGTCCGGACTTGGTTATCAAATAATGATAGTGTTTTAAGATGGCCCTCCAGGAGTCTATATCTAAATCTACTGAAAGTATTTGGAGGTTGTTGGTGAAGAAAATAGACGTTATGATGAGAGATACGTGCATGACGTACCCAGAAGCGGTTTCTTTGGAGTCAATATGTGAGCATAGATCAGTTCCATGGGTCCTGGAATTTTTTGGGATATTATGGAGCGATTAACTCAATGCTATTGCAGTATTAAGTTTTCGGAACAAGCTACTTTTACCACTAATGTTTATGTGTCATCCAAAAATTGCCGATATTCGCCAGAAGAGAATTCAAATTTTCGTATTAATCGGAAAAATCAGCGTTATAAGAAAGTAAATGTGTGGTGTGGAATTTTTTTCAATAAAATTTTGGGCCCCTTTTCTTTCGAAAAAATTTAAAATCAACACAATTAGTTAGATATGTCACAAAATTTTGTTTTACCATCGTTGGAGAATTTTAACAGAGATGATGTTGTCTACTTTCAACAGAATGGATGCCCTGCGCATTCAACTAATTTAAAAACTCCCTTGACAACCACTTTCCTGAAAGAATGGATGCCCAGCGCATTCAACTAATTTAATTAAAAACTACTTGATAACCACTTTTCTGAAAGATGGATCGGTGGTTTTGGATCCATTCATCAGCTCGCTCGCTCGATTTAACGCCAATGGATATTTATTTATAGGGGCACTGTTAAGTCAGATTTGGCCGCTCTATCATTTTTAGTCGGTTTAGTCGATTAAGTATGAACTGACCTGTATATTCTAGATTTTCGCATATACTTTCTATTTCGATCTTTAAAAAATTTATATACTGTTTCTCTTTTCATGAAAATTTATTCCAAAGTTCGTTGGAATAGAAAATTTCGTGTCATAATTTATAAGTATTATTTAATTTAATTAAAATTGAGATAAATTTTACGAGGATGTGCATGCAACCTTGTTTACGTCACTGTGGATTGGATATTGTTCATATGTTTTGCCTGTAGATGTCGTATCTTCTATTTTTGCCTAAGATGGAGGAGTTTGTATTGTAAACATTTTAATCGAGTAAATTATAACAATTCTAGTGCGAATCTTTATTTAGCGTAATTAGATTGACTTATGGCTTTGCCGTTTGTGAATTTTATTAGAATTATCTTATGGCTTTTGCTTTTAATTTCCCTTTAGTCGGTTGTATTGAGTAGTGACATCTGATGTCTATTTTCGGGACAATGGTCTTTTAGTAAAAATTCTTTATATAGAAGTAATTAATTAAAGTTCTTTATTGATTGGGTTTTAATTTGGAATATAGCAAAATGTCTTTTCTAAGTACGTAATTCATTTGTATTTCTTCTTTTGAGTCGGCTCAATCTATCGGTTGGTTTAAGAACTATGAATCTTAGCTATATAAGCATTGAGTTAGTGTAATCTATCTCTTTTGCTGTAAAAATTTTCATCTAGTAACAACGCGTTAAACAAAGAATGTACGAAAATAATAATTTTGGTGCGAATTTGGAAGCATAAAAAAATAAAATACGAACAGTAATAAGTGAGATTGATTTAAGAACATTTAGGGACGTTTACAGAGAACTTAGGTATAGAGTAGAAAAATGTGTGGAAGTAGGTGGCGGGTTGGTTGAATAAATTAATTGTTGTTATTTATCACATTCGAATTTGTATACATCAGAAAATATTTCATAAAATCATATACACTCAGAGACTAACAAGTCCATCCCACAACTGAGGAGCATTGCCCAGGACCGAATAAAATGGAAAAAATACATAGAGACATTATAAGTGCACATACGAGTATGCTATACGAGTATGTAATGTATAATTACCCTACGTCCCGAAAGGGAATAATGGGTTTAATAATAATATACACTCACCGGCACAAAATTCGATCCATGTTATAATTTGGTTAGTTTTTCTTAGTTTTTAAATTTTAGTTGTTTTTTATTGTTGGTTTAAAGTGAAAAGCAAATAATCGTAATGAATTTAAAAAATATATAACCAGAATAACAAAAATATAAAAAATGGAATAGTGATTAAATCAACAAAATGTATTTCTTTGTAAATGATAAATAATAGGGATTAACAACGTGTATTGTATAATACAAAGGTACTTTTAATAATATAAAATATAACGTATTTCACCTTTCTACAGGCTCATCGGTACGCCCCTGCTGGAGAAAGAATATTTCCAGACACATTCACAAAAAAGAACCACATCACCGTAATTATCCAGACCGGGCGTAGAAGTAAATTCAGCGCTGCCTGTTGTCAGACAACCGAAGTACCTCGCCCCGTCCACATAAATAATGTGAAGTAACGACGCCTTTCCAAAGGTGGCACAGTCATCCCTCTAGAAACTGCATTTTGTTTGTGTCCTCACTCATACTACGGACTAACCGCATGTGTAATGTATCAGAATAATTGAAACATACATGAGTAGGTAAACTCCACCAGTTTTGTATAATACAAAGGTACTTTTAATAATATAAAATATTATTAAAAACCTGGTGTGAAGAACACGAATACAGGTTCACTATTAATATTTTTGTGAACGTGTCCGAAAATATCTCTCCCCAGACACGTAGATACGTATTTCACCTTTCTACAGGCTCATCGGTACGCCCCTGCTGGAGAAACGGACACATTCACAAAAATATTAATAGTGAACCTGTATTTGTGTTCTTCACACCAGGTTTTTAATAATATTTTATATTATTAAAAGTACCTTTGTATTATACAAAACTGGTGGAGTTTACCTACTCATATGTTTCAATTATTCTGATACATTACACATGCGGTTAGTCCGTAGTATGAGTGAAGACACAAACAAAATGCAGTTTCTAGAGGAGTGACTGTGCCACCTTTGGAAAGGCGTCGTTACTTCACATTGGTTATGTGGACGGGGCGAGGTACTTCGGTTGTCTGACAACAGGCAGCGCTGAATTTACTTCTACGCCCGGCCTGGATAATTACGGTGATGTGGTGATGTGGTTCTTTTTGTGAATGTGTCTGGAAATATTCTTTCTCCAGCAGGGGCGTACCGATGAGCCTGTAGAAAGCTGAAATACGTATCTACGTCTTTGGGGAGAGATATTTTCGTACACGTTCACAAAAATATTAATAGTGAACCTGTATTTGTGTTCTTCACACCAGGTTTTTAATAATATTTTATATTATTAAAAGTACCTTTGTATTATACAAAACTGGTGGAGTTTACCTACTCATGTATGTTTCAATTATTCTGAAACGTGTATTGTCTCTCTGTGCTTGAATACTGTTGCCGCGTTTAGCTCTTATATGTTTCTTGGTGCTGGAATTTGAGCTCGAGGTTGCCTTCCGACCATGTCTCACACGTGTTCGATCGAATTTGGGTCTGGACTTCTTGCTGGACAGATCATTCGATGAATTCCAACTTCTTCCAAATATTCACTAATAACTCGAGCAACGTGAGGGCGGGCGTTATCATGCATTAGCATAAAATTGTCGTCAACAAATGAAGCAAAAGATACCATATGTTGTTCTAGGATATACCTAATGTATATGTCTGCATTCAGAGGTCTTCTTTTGACCACCAATAAATCTGTACGAACTTCCATATTAATTCGTCTTCAAAGCATAACTGATCCACCGCCGAAACTAAACTTTGGGACAATATTACATTGGGCAAACCTTTCACCAACTTTACCCCATAATCTTTGACGTCCATCAGGAGAGCTGAGATTAAATCTCAACTTGCCTGTAAAAAGGATATGGTTCCATTCATCATTAACCCAGCTCTGATGTTAACAACCAAAGCGTAACCGCTCTACGCGATGTTCTCTGGTCAAGTGTGGGCTTTGTGCATGTCTTCTAGCAGTCAACCCATATTCCTGCAACCTTCTTCTTACTGTTCTTTCACTAACTGCTACAACACATACCTCTTCTAATCGTTTCTAACACAAACTGCAGCGGTGTCCCTGTTTCTCAGGACTCTCAATGTAAGAAAGCGGCTATCCTGAGCACTTGAACACCTTCTCCTGCCAGAACCGACTCGTCTAGAGTAGCCACTAGTTACATGAAACCGCTCTACTGCTCTTCGAACAGAACACCTAGAAACACCTAGGACTCGGTCCACGTAATGTTGTCATCGCTAATCTCGTATCAAAGCTATTGTTCTAGCAGATTTAAGACCATATTTAAATTTTAAAAACACTAAACGAATTTTGTTGAACACGAATTTGAAAAAAAAAGCAAAACGAACAATTGAAAAATAAACCAAATTAACACAAAAACAGTTTAAATTTAACTAACACTAGTAGTATATGTTGAGCACTTGTGAAATTATTACACTATTAAACTTAAATAATACACCTTATATTTTCACAAAACAATAGTATATTTAACTATATGTACATTTCATGTGCACTGCACACATCATCAGTAGTTACTATTTAAACGTATTATTTTCGAGTACATGTAAAGTAAAAATATCTATTTTGGGTAGGGGTGTAAAAAATTTTTCAATTACAAATGGTTAAAAACATGCAAATAATCGGAAAGTATGGTCGTATATTGTAAAAACTAAACTCTATTGAAATTCTAAGAAGGACAAATTTGGGAAGGACCGTTACATATGAAAAACAAGACATCTGACTTTGTTGAGTTATATTAAATAACAATATAGTAACGTGAAAAGGATCTATTAATTATTAGATACTGTTGGTATACAATTTAAAAGTTTATTATTAATAGGTCACATGTCATTATTAAGGAGGTAATTTTTGTATTTTTTCATATGTATGGCTTCCCACATGTCTAAATTTCTGCTGTTACATTTTTTAATTAATTTTACATTATCTAAGCTGAAATTATGTCCGGTATCTAAATGATGTAGAGCTAATGCTGATTTATCTACATTGTGAAGTTTTACATGAGCTAAATGTTCTTTGAAACGGGTTTGAATATTTCTTCTTGTTTGGCCGATATATAATTTCAGGCAGGAATTACAGTTAATTCTGTAAATACCTGATTCTTTCAGTGGGTCTGTGCTAACTAACTTTGTTTGAAGGTATTGTTGTAACTTGTGAGTGTTGGAAAATGCAGGAGTTAGATTATATTTTTTAAACAATTTAGTTACGTTATTCTGCCAACTTTTGTGAAAAGTAATTTTGCAATATTTTTTGGTATTACTTTTTGTATTTGGAGTTAATCTGATTTTAAAAGTTTTTAGCTTCTTCTTTTCTAGTTTGTTTTTGATTTTATCCACCAATTTTTTATCGTATCCGTTAGATTCTGCTACTTTTGTTATGTGGTCTAGTTCTTTCTTAAAATTCAATGGTGATAGAGGGATTGATAATAATCTATTAATTAAAAAATAAAAACCACTTTCTTTATATTTGTTAAAAGTGTCTGTATTATTAAAAGAAAAAATGTTTTGATGCATACAGAGAGTAGTTAATTTTATGTACTCCTCTATTAGATTTGTAGAAACTGCATTAAACTCTAAAAATTCTCAAAGCATGTTTAGAGTGGAATCTATGGGTATACTTGGAAATAATGAAACTACGTCAAAAGAAATGAGTCTATCACTTGGCTTAATATCAATATTGCTTAATTTGGAAATGAGATCACCCGTATTTAAAATAGAAAGGTCCTGATCAAATTTTAACTAACACTAACTAACAACGGAATAAGCCCATTTTAATGTAAAAAAAAGTTTTAAACAGTTCTAAAAAATTTTAACAAATCGTAGTATATGGATCGAATTTTGTGCCGGTGAGTAAATTTATAATAAAGAATTTCGTTTTTAACTTATTATAAAATTATTTTATATTTATATCTAGAAATATGTTTAATAAAAAATCAAACATAAAATAGTTTAAAAATTTATCAATGTTCTCTGTTGTACAAATTTGCATCAAATCCATGGACACACTATACATTTGAATTGATATAACTTTTACTTGATGAAGGTCCATAATTTAAAATAGAAATAAAATAAATTGTTAAAATTTTCACTTTATTAAGATTTGTTCGTAAAACGATAATTTATTGGATACTTACTAGAGCACGTTACGTGCGCTGCGAAAAGATAAGTCGCTTATGCTAGTTACGACTTTTTGAAAATATTTTGGCCAATGCCTTCCCATTCGAAATTTTTTTTAATTGATATTCACATAATTCCCACTAGGCAATAAGAAAGATAATAGAAGAAAGATTCGCCCGTCTATAGAGTCACCTAGAAAATAGAAAGGACCCTAACTAACAAGAATGTAAAAGCTGTTCTAGTACTACTACCGCCATTCCGAACTTCTCTGAGACCAAGAATAAATTACCAAGAGGTAAGGGAGAAGGAGTTTATAAGTTAATATGCGAGTGTGGGAAGAACTACATCGGACAAACAGAGGAAGATGGATTGAACAAAGGGTTATGGTACACCAGAGCGACAGACGAAGAAAAAGAATTAGAGAATTAGTAGTTGCAGAACATTTACACTAGAACGGGCACAGAGTGAATTTTCAAGAAGCAGAAGTATCAGCAACAACGAAGAATTATTAGAGAAGCTATCGAAATAGAAAAACATCCTAACTTAACAACACCTCAGAACCTACTACGAGAATCCGTCACGACTAATAGAGCAAGACAGTCACACACCAGTAAAACAAGAACAAAGAACGAAAACGAAGAGAATTAGTCTGATACCAGATCCTCAAGAAACTGGCGTTACGAACGGCGAAACGTCGAGTGAAATTACGACAGGACGACAAAATCCGCAGGAAGATTGTACTTTCCCTCTCTCCTAGAATTCATTACTTTTTAAATTTATTCCTTTCAGAAGCAGCTAATACACTGCTCAAAATCGTACAGGGATATTTTTAAAAATAGGATGTAGAAACAGAATATCGTATTGTATATAAATATTTTGAGCAAAAATAATATGCGCAAAGGTTTATCATATTATCTTGCTAACAATGGGGCGATTGTGTTTTGTTTGCAACATGTATTTATTATACAAATATGTTTTAAATATGTCTATACGTTATATGCCCGTATAAAGCTTTTGTTTCATTATGAAATAGACATGTAAATAAATTTACATATCTGTAACTGTATACTTGGACAATACCTCTTATTTTCGGCATTTACTTCTGCTTAAGACATATGTTTCTGCCATTTATAGGCGTCGTCAGCTAAGCTAATGAAGCAATGTATACAAATGATACAAATCTTTATAAATAAAATCTGTATCTGTATATGACATTAAGCCGAACCGCTCATTAGATATAGCAAGTTTCATTCTATAAGGTGGCACTTATTTACGAGTGACATCTTACGGACGAAAGAGACTTGTCAATCGAAAGATCGCTTTCTTTGGTATAGTCTCTTTCGTCCGTAAGATGTCACTCATAAATAAGTGCCACCTTATAGAATGAAACTTGCTATATCTAATGAGCGGTTCGGCTTAATGTCATATACAGATACAGATTTTATTTATAAAGATTTGTATCATTTGTATACATTGCTTCATTAGCTTAGCTGACGACGCCTATAAATGGCAGAAACATATGTCTTAAGCAGAAGTAAATGCCGAAAATACGAGGTATTGTCCAAGTATACAGTTACAGATATGTAAATTTATTTACATGTCTGTTTCATAATGAAACAAAAGCTTTATACGTGCATATAATGTATAGACATATTTAAAACATTTTTGTATATCTACCGCCACCTGGCTCGTTTTAGAAGGACTACCCGTATTCCTTTCGGTTCGTATGAGCATACCTTGTCAATCGAAAGATCGCTTTCTTTGGTATAGTCTCTTTCGTCCGTAAGATGTCACTCGTAAATAAGTGCCACCTTATAGAATGAAACTTGCTATATCTAATGAGCGTTCGGCTCAGTGGCGGTTTCTGCTATGGTTTGCAAGTTTGCGCAACAACCAAAACTAATAGATTTAATTTAATGAAAAAAAGCGTAACTCTACATTTTTTAAATTAAAAATTTGTACTACCTCACAGAATAAATGAACTATTATAAATTACTTATAATAGGTATATCTAATTGGATATCAATACGTTAAATAAATGAGAGAATAACACACTTGGTTTGCAGACTCATTGCAATCCACGAACGTATATATCCCTATACGGCTGACGAACTTTGTCGAACGTCTTTCGGGTATATCTCCATAAATGACAATAGTGTTGCAGCAGCAGTGCAACCAAAACATTAGACATATTTCTTGCTTACGGTGCAACGGTATAAAAGCGAATAAAAAAGTTGTATTTGTGTGTTTAAAAGTGTTTATGCTCTTTATTTTTAAATAATAATGAATTCAGTGCAGAGTTTAATAGTGGATCCGTTCTATAAAAGAACGTACGCCGAAAAAATTCAAATAAAGCGGTTGGGCAGACCTGTTCCGAATTTAAATCTGAAACAAACGATTTCCAGTAAGACGCGAACTTTTAATAGACTATTTAATAAGGATATTTATAATAAACATTTGTGGATTTGCGGTTGTAGTATAAAAAATGCATTATTCTGCTTTCCTTGCTTACTATTTGAAGGTGAAGAATTATGGACGAAAATGGGTTTAACTGATTTAAATCATTCAAGCGATCGAATTAAAAAACACAGTATATCACAAAGGCATATGAAAAATGTAGTCCAATTATCGCTTTTTGGGAATGTGGATATTGCTGCTCAGATGGATAGTGCATATCGAAGAAATATAGCATTGCACAACGAGAAAGTTAAGTACAATCGATATGTAGTGAACATTATAATTAATTGTGTAAGTATTTGTGGAGCTTTTGAACTTGCTTTCTCAAGAAAGATAAATTTGCGACTGCGAAAGATCGTCGCATGGATTTTTTGCTTCAATAAAATCAGGATCAGAATCAGTGAGTTTTAAAAGCCTTACCTTTGTACCTTAGCAAAATTACTTTTAATAAAACATACTTAGTGACCTACCTTGTTTACCTACTGTAAAAAGTATTAGTATTCACTAAATTTGCAACCCCCACATTTTTGATGCACGAGCCGCCGCTGGTTCGGCTTAATGTCATATACAGATACAGATTTTTTTTATAAAGATTTGTATCATTTGTATACATTGCTTCATTAGCTTAGCTGACGACGCCTATAAATGGCAGAAACATATGTCTTAAGCAGAAGTAAATGCCGAAAATACGAGGTATTGTCCAAGTATACAGTTACAGATATGTAAATTTATTTACATGTCTGTTTCATAATGAAATGTATTTATTAGTTGTCATATCGTTGTTTACAAAATTCGTATTTGCAAACTTAAATTTATTAGAACTTTTTGAATTTTGAACTTTTAATTTTGTACTTTTTTAGTTGAATTACCTGTGGATATACAAATCTGGTCAATAGAGATGCTTAACAATATATAATAATCTTTTTTCTTTTAATTATGTAAATATCCCTGTACAATTTTGAGCAGTGTATATGTCGCATAACTAAATAGTCTAAATATCATTTCAAAATTTTGCGACATGAATAGCGTTTGGTTTTACCCAAATCAAGACCCCTTTCATAGATGTGGTGGAAGTCAACTACATACATTGCCCTGTGTGCTCTATTTCTTTCCACAATCATAAAGTTGATCCATATGAATGCAGACACGTCTTCGTAATAATCTTTCAATCAATACCTGTAGGTAATTTGTTTTCCAGATTTCGAAGACAGCTAAGCATCGTTTGTACATTACATATTGATATCTTTTTTGTGATCTATAGTTGTAATTTCCAATTACTAATATTTTTAGTCAGCTTGCTTTATATTTGCCTATGGACATATGATAGATATGTCATACAAGTGATTTTCCACGTGAACAGTACGTTTTACTTACCCCAGCAGCTCAAGGGGGTCGATCTTCATCATTACTGTCGGCAGTATTAACGAAAAGAGTGTGTGCGAGATTAATTTTTTTCCTTACTGATATCAGATTAAAAGATACAAGCCGCGATGTGCTAAGATTTCATTGGTTTAGCCCATAAAGATTAAATTTTCTTAAAAATATACTAGAAATAAATCAATGTGTGACCACAACCTGATAGTTAACTGCCAAAGGACTAAATGGCAGAACAAAATTCGAGATAGTCACCGAATGTATGTGCGAGCTGATCAAAATCAAAGTTCTCTATTACTTTCATTGGTTTTTCAGTCATTATTCACAAAGAATTTGCGTTTCCTGTGCTTGCCACGCTAATTAACATATTCAAATTCTTCTATTCATAGTTCTTTCTTATGATTTATTCACAGTAATTAATTATATTAAAACGTTTTACGACACCAATATATTTTCATTCATTGAATTTTACGCCTTACTAAGTCTTTTCCGTTTCCTTCAAACAAGGAAATTTATTTTTCGTGCTTGTTTTACAAGTTTTAATTAATTGAATAAGCTTTCACTTTCGTCGATCAACTCATTAATATACATGCAATACAAGTTACATTTAATGCCTTAACCATGTATGTGGTGTGAGAGCATTCCTTGTAAGCATTTATCTTCTATAAAATAGAAAAAAAGGAGATAGAGTAGGCCCGTAAATACCAGCAATTAAAACACACCTAAATTTTATGTAGTGTATATGAAAATAACGATTAGAGTATTTAAGTGTTTAACAAGTTTTATGGTATTTTAAAAATAACCACTGTAAACACTGTAGTTTTTTGCATAAAGTATTTAGTTTTAATATGTACTCACACATATGTTATTTATAGACACTATTTGAATATTGTAAATAACATCTAAATTATTAAGAAATGTGATAGTGTTTATAACTACGTATTACATTAGAGTTTTGTTTCACGATTGTATTTATAGATACATTATTGGAAAAACAAGAAAATTAAGCTGGAGAAGAAATAATCGTCCTACTGGCAAATTATTAATCAAAATAATGAATTAAATTTTATTAAATTTGCGTCAATGAAAAACTAAGGTGTCAGGTGAGAATAAGAGAATACGTTAGCGAAAAAGAAATAATAATTTAGGGTACAGGATTAGTTTAAGAAAAAATTAAATGATTACATTGCTTTTCAAATTATTCCTCTTTAACATCAACACATTCTGCCATTCAACACTCTTCTTCCGATATTTCAGAAACTAGGCTTTTATAATGTTCCACTGCTTCATCTAATAACGTAAAAGTGATTCCATGAATTTTACCTTTAATTTTTAGAAACAAAAAGGAATCATTAGCTGTTAGGTTAGGGTTGTATGGTGGAGTTCTTCTACACCATTCAATGCGTTGGTTTTCTTTTTGATCCGAAATCAGTTGATGTGGAATCCATCGACAACAAAGTTTTCTCACGTGCAACTGTTGATGTAAAATGTTTTGGATTTGGCTCATACCAATGCCACCCCAATAAATTCATATGATGTCCTTTGATCTTCCTCAAGTATTGCTCGAACAGCGGAAATATTCTCATCAATAACAGCAGTTCTTGGGCGTTATGTTGAGTCTTAGTTAAAGACAGATGTGTGGAACAAAGTATATAATAATTCTATTTGAAAAGAAGAAAATTTCGTACTTCAGAATAATAATGTTCGAGATCCAGTTCGAATTTCCTATATTGGCTATACTGTAAATTATACAGATGTATGGCGTGTATTTAACACGTCAAATATTAGTTTGAAACAACACATTTACCAAAAGGATCGATTAATCACAGCTTAGCGCATTAATTGCTCAATAAAATTGTTCTACAGCAGTAAAAATTCTTAACACTTAACACAAGGACCGAAGCTCAGAGATCATGGACGACGTAGAATTTACGCAAATTGGACACATGGGGTATGTTAATAAACCAAATTGCAGCATATTGGGTGAGGAATTTCCTCACGTGGTACACGAGACGCTACTGCATGCTCGAAAAGTAACTGTGTGCTGCAAATTGTGGTCAAACGTCATAATTGACCCTCGCTTTTTTGAAAACGACGAATGTCAGACAGTAACAGTCAATGGTAAGCGCTATAGGAGCATATTACCCGATTATTTTTGGCACGAAATCGAAGCTATTGATGTTGAAATCATGTAGTTTCAGAAAGACTGCGCAATTTGCCACACATTGCGTGCAACGTTAGATGTTTTGCGTGAAAAGTTCAGAGGTCGCATTATTTCAGGTAGTGGTGACGTCAACTGACCGCCAAGATCATGCGATTTAACGCCATTGGATATTTTTGTGACGTTTTTTGAAGGAACGCGTCTACGCCAATAAACCTCCTACGTTGGAGCACTTAAAAACGAACATCCGCTAAGTTCTAGCCGAGATAGCCACGAAAGTTACGAAAAAGTTATGGAAAATTATCTCGAACAAATCAGCTGCTGCAGAAAGTTCAGCGGCGAAAATTTGCGTTACATAATTAATGAATAACATCAACTTTTCGATTATTAAAAAAATAAAATGTTATATTTTGTGTCTTTTTTTCTTAAATAAAAGTTAGAAAACCAATTGGATCTCCCATTATAATTAGAGAATTGTTTAAAGATACAAAAGTGAAGGGACCAAGTATGGATTTTATTTTATTTTAATTTGATTTATAGTAACTATGACGATAGTTTTATTCGCTACATATATAATTTTCTTTGGAATATAAAATGTGGAGGATGTTACCTAGCATAGTTAATATTTATATAAAATTTCAATACGGTTTTGTTGAGGATACATTTAATATTCTTTTGTATATTTTAATTCCAAATATTTTTTATTGTTAAATATAAGTAAATCTAGAATAAGGGGTTAAACTATAAACATCTCTAATTTTATAAATATTCGAAGTGCATTTTCAAGTTTAAACGACTGTATAATATAATTTTAATATCCTACTCAAATTGTAAAACTTTCTCTAGGTTCTAAGAATTCTTTATATTTGCAAATTTATTTATTACCTACTTTATAATTTAGACCACTAGTTTTATTACCTAGGGTTATTAATAATCGGCATCTTTTATATTTACAAATTTATTTATTTTTCACTTGTCTATTATTTGTCATTTATAGCTGTTATACGACGAAATATATAAAGAAAGCCCTAACGCTCGATAATATACTAAGCAGGCGTTATAAGCGGGCGTTATTTAATAAATATACAAAAAAATAATAAAAGACGTTTTAACTGGAAAATTTAATAGTAATGGTAATATTTACAACATTTAATACTAATTACACAACACAAAATACAACATTACATAAATACATTATTTGGAGCCTTTATAATTGAAACAACAATTGGTATTGCCGCTCAAAACGACATTACCTGCTTTTGAATTCCATTGAGAACTTTGACAATAATGCGTTGGCACTGAATGATTTTGACTATAAGATATGCTAAAATATGAATTCAATTCTCAAAAAGAAAAAATAGTAAAATAGCGTACTCACCAATTCCTGAATATATCCCGTAAGAACTGTCTTAATAATTTCAATATTCATATTCAAGATTTTCGAATTCTTTACTTATTTAAAGTGGAAAATAAAATTTTGTATGCACCACGGGAATTATTAGAAGTTTAAAGTCCTCGGGCAACTTACAAACCCTCACACCGGGGGCCTTCGGCTTTGAAAACCTGTTACCTTCGAACAGGCATAAACATCTTCATAATACCTTTCGTACATAAATAACTGTTATTGCTTTATACATTAGACCACTTGTTTTATTACCTTGCGTTATAGCGAGGGTTTAATTTGTATGCTCATTCTTAAGATCACGCTCCCTAAATATGTATAATATATGTATATATGTATATATGTATATATGTATATATGTATATATGTATATATGTATATATGTATATATGTATATATGTATATATATATATATATGTATATATGTATATATGTATATATGTATATATGTATATATGTATATATGTATATATGTATATATGTATATATGTATATATATATCACTTTAACAAAGGACGTTCCGGAACTACATACTTAGATTTATAATACCAATACTTAATTAGTAATGATATTTGATTATTTATTAGTTAATATTAGATTTTTAAGACCCTATCGTAAATCTTTGGTATTATTTCCCGTAGATACAATTTCCACGAATTAATAACATAGAAAAAGTCCCCGTTATGACGTCAAACAATACAATGTACAACGAATAGACGTATTTAATTATGTAATAGTTTGTAGGGGCAGTGGTATATTATTGCCTACTTTTAACACAGCCTTAACGCTAGCAACAACAGAACAGAACAATCGTGCATCAAGACACACAATCTTACGTTAAATATTAACACAACAATCATACTTTAACAAGAGTCACCAATTTTATGTTAGTATAACTCGTTGTAGATCCAAAAACAAATATACATATATATATAGCGTAAATAAATATATTTAGATGAAAGCACATTTATTCATTTAACAAACAGTCACCGACGATTTAAAAACTACAGTATATACAGCCTTACAACCCGTGCACGGTGAAGCAACATCGAGGGCGTGATTCTAGTAACTGGGGCATCACCGCCAGAAACTTGATTCATCGCAAATAGTTTGGTCTTCGCACCCCATCATTTTGGTCTTCGAACCGCAACAGTTTACCATCAGGTATTCGATTGTACTAGATGATGTTACCGTTTCAGAATGTTGGTCAGATAATTTATATTTTTACCCAGTTGAAATATGTTTTTCTTTTTAATCTACTAACGTTGGAGTTTGTTTCATACATCTAAGCTATTTATCATATTTGAACTCAAAAATATTAATTGAATTGGAACTATTCTAGAACGCCAACATAAATATTACCAGAAGCAGGGAATGATTTAAGGAGAACAAATTTTTTCGTCATGCTAATAACCGTAAATCTAGTTAGCCTGTATGTCTTTAATAAAGTTATAACTGTGTAAAACTGTGGAATTAATTAATTTAAAAAAAAATTAAATTAAATAATATTTATTACCATTTCTAACTATGCCAGTCTAAATCCCTGACGTCTTCAAATTAATTTTTTATTTATTTATAGCAACAAAACATAAACAAGTTAATTAATTAAGTCCAATTTAAAATTCACAATTTTCATTTGCATTTTTCATTATAATTTGAGTCTCTTGCCGTTAATATCTCAACGTATTAAAGCGGTCTTAAAGTGTCCGTCCACAGGCATGTTAAAGTAACTGGTAATTTATACTCAGTCCGTTACAAAGTTTATTAGAAGAATTTGATAATATTTCGTGATCATTGTTAAGGTACTACCGGATATCACAAGATCCCGGCAGAGCCGATAAAAGAAACTTAATATTTTATGAGAAAATTATGTTAAAAGAAGCGACAAAAAAAAGGCAGCTCGAAGCAACAAGAGATCGGCCGACAAAACACAAGCAGGATACTAAAAATCTAATTCTAAATCTGGTCGCAAATTCTTCATGCGAAACCTGTAGAACAACTTTGACTTGATCTATCGTCCACGGCAGCCGCGTTTAACTATTAATCTAAGCTGAGGAATGAGTATTAGAATTATTTAAGTAGAAATATGTACACTGTTAACTCTATGAATTACTTTAAGATTCCAAATAAGTCGTAATCCTGCTAATTATGAATTAGCACGAATATATATTTACTGTTTTCATTCCCTTAAATAAAATTGAATACAAAATAAGGAATACTGTAATAATTTTTCAAAAAACTTTGAATATTACATCCTAAATATATAGTTGAAAAGTCGAAACATTTTTCAACATGCTAAGTAACAACAAAAATTAAAAAAATACATTGAAAGATCAAAATACTATGCAAATTATAAGTATTTATTTTTGGTTAGTAATCCACTAATATTATTTTTTATATAAACAATCTAGGTCCGATTCGATGTAATATTACAAAAACAATTTGAAACATACTATTGTGAAACCTAGTTTATTTGCATAAAAGCGAGAACATTTTGTCCTTTATAATACCAAAAATGTAACTCAAAATCGGGTGTAAGTGAATAGAAACAGGTACATATTTGTGTGAAGTTTACCATATATGTATGTCGTCCTATTGTGGACTCATCAGTGCATGTTCAAGATCGACAAATTTTATAACATTCAGCGCCATCCATTGGCTAACGTCAATATCTCAACAACAAATACTGTGAGAGCCAGAACGATTTGTTCATTTTTAATTAGAACATCTACTTACATACTTTATCTATCGCAAAAAAATATTGACAATAATTGAAAGAGGGGGCTATGGAGATATTTTGACAGTTGTTAGAATGGAGCATTGGAGTAAACAGCAACGTATATTAGGCATTGAAATATTGATTAAATATAACCCTATTATTCAAACACAGCCTTTATTTCATCAAAATCTTAATGTTCGCGATATTCCTGTCCAAACTGATATTTCGTACTGGGTACTGAAGTCACGAAATCATGGATTAGTAGAGAAAAGAAAATCAGCCGGAAGAACGAAATCTGCATGTAATGAAGAACGACTAAGACAAGCCATTCTGCGTAACCCTAAGCGATCAATTCGACTGCACAAAATAAAGTTTGACTCATACAAAACGGCAGTGGTATATGCGCTAACTGATCGTTATAAACAACAGCGCGTTTGTTTTTTGTCGACGTTTTTTGGAACTAAGGAATCAGCAACCGAATATAGACATCTACTTATATGCGAAGAAGCGCACTTTACTCGGCATGGCACGGTAAATAGGTATTGGGCTACTGTGAACCCGTGTGAAATCTGGGAAAGGCGCTTACATTCCCCAAAAGTTTGCGTGTGGTGTACTGTATCACTGTCCAGAATCATAGGCTCATATTTTTTCGGAGAAAAGGCAAGAACCGTCAGAGGCAATTCTGAGCGGTATGCACATAAGCTTGAAACATTTTTTATACGTTGAAGAAAGAAATTAATTCTTTCAACAAAACTTGTCATAGTGTAAGTAACGGGTGTTTTTTATAGAGGTATATAACTTTAAGTCGGCAACACTTTCTTAACTGGCGGTCATTTTGTCAGCTGTCAAGTGATTTATGTTTAGTTTGGTTTGGAATTTCAACATGAATAGACTGACGCCTGAACAACGCGTCCAAATTGTGCAAATTTATTTTGAAAATCAGGGTTCTGTTCGAAATACGTATCGCCCTCTACGTCCATTTTACGGTCAACATAATCGTTCATCAGAGCAATTAATTCGATTAACTATGGAACGTTTTCGCACCACGTTTACTCTAAATGATAATACGCATCCACAGAGACGTCGTACAGTGCGTACAGAAGAAGTCATTGCTGCGGTAGAGCGTAGCGTAAAGGAAGACCCGTCAGAACGTTACAGTCAATGGTGACCGCTATAGAACCATGATTACTGACTTTTTCGTTCATCAATTGAACAACCGTGATGTGCAGGAGCTGTGGTTTCAACAAGACGGCGCAACATGTCACACAGCTCGTGCCACAATTGATTTATTGAAGGAAACGTTTGGTAACCGCATAGTTTCACGTTTCGGACCCGTGAATTGGCCTCCAAGATCGTGCGATTTAACGCCGCTAGACTGTTTTCTGTGGGGATATGTGAAGTCGCTAGTCTACGCCGATAAGCCCGAAACGATTGACCACTTGGAAGACAACATTCGCCGCGTTATTGCCGATATACAGCCACAAATATTGGAAAAAGTCATCTTAAATTGGACCTCCAGATTAGACTATGTCCGAGCCAGCCGTGGCGGTCATATGCCAGAAGTCATATTTAAATTATAATGCCAGAAGATTATCTTTCGAATAAAGTAAATTTCATGTCAATTTAAAAAATTCATCTTTGTTTTATTCCATTTCAAAGTTCTATACCTCTATAAAAACACACTTTATAAGTATGTAAATCCTGCATCAGACATTCTCGAATCGATTAATCACTCGAAACGGAGATTGCAATTAGCCGTCGAGATCTCCTGAAATTTCTATCCGTGATTTTTTTCTATGGGGCTATTTAAATGGCAAAGACTTCAAAAGTAAACCAAGAAATATGGAGGAGCTCAAAACAATTATTCGGCAAGAGGCTCAAGCTATTTCCCAGGAGATGTTTCAGTGATGAGTGATGAGTAATTTTATCCCATGCTTAGAAGAGTGTCTGGCGAAAGGAGGACATTTAATGAATACAATATTCAAGAAATAAAACTTCCATTCTTAACGTTTAAGATTATATTATAATTATTTAAATATTTAATGTACTTGATTTGTTACTAACGATTAATAATGAACAAAACATTTTAGCTCTCACTGTATAGGAAACCACTTGCGAAGTCTTATACCTATCATGGAGAAGTCGCTGGTTAAATTGGCGTTCATGATAACAAATTCTCTTTATTGATTTCCCTTTCAGAACACATTTCATCACATAGAAATGACGACAATTTCAAAAAACATCTTTGAAGCTTATTTATCCAAGGGAATTTGATGATATGCTTAATATGAATTCCAAATTAGGCTGGCGTATTTTAAACTATTTAAGATCAATGCGTAATATAAAGTCTTAATTAGGTCCACACCATTGGATTCTTAAACAGTACACATAAAATCAAACATTCTGCTTGCAGATTTGCATAAGCCAAACTTATAGTCGCTAAATGAAAATTTCTATATAAAAGTTACTCCACGATGCAATATGTATCAATACCTTGCAAGTAGAAATCAGAAAATGAAATAATTATGTAAAACATGCGCAGATACTCAAGTGTAGGCTACAACACAGAATTTTTCAGTTTTTGTTTAAGTCCATTGCTGTCACACCAACCAACAAAAACTTGTTAATTATCTAGAAATCTTAGAACGTTTTCCTGTTCGGAATTTATTCGACAATATAATTTCATACCGTCTGCATAAGCCTGTCTTCCAAAAACCATAATAAAGATAACAACATTGCGGTGCTCCCGAAGTATCGCTAAATTAACATGAGCTCTGACCATTATTAAACAGATCAAACAGATAAACCTATCAGAAAGTACGAACACCTTATTTGGCCAGATGTTATTGCATAACCTCCTTAATTAAATAAATAAATATGTAGAAATTTAAAATAAAAAGTCTTGTTATTTTACAGCCGCACCTCGTGTAATGTATCATATCCTATAATTGAAAAATCATCTTTTGTCTAAATTCCATAATACTAAAGCATGGTAAGATTAAACGGAAATTAATGAAGTACATTATTCAATCGACTAGGGAAATATGCTTTAGCTAGATAATGAACATAAACAAAACATAAACGCGCCGTACAAATACACAAACGGGAATTTATAATCTAAAAATATCGCTTATCGTAAGCTTTAAGCCTCCAATAAAAATAATTTATTTATTACATTATATTTTTTTATCTAAACAATTGATAAAATAAAAAAATAGTAGTTTAGAAATTTACAATACCTATTTTATTTAAATAATTTAGTTTTATTACATCTTACATTCTTAAAAATTTATTGAATTTTTATTTATAAAATCTTTGGATAACTTTCATTATCTTAAACATAATTAAATATTTAACACTACTACGTAATATCAGAGAACAAAATTAATTCTGAGAAAACCCTTTCCATTACCTATTTATTTATATGATTGTTTCAGCCTTTACTTGATGAAATTCCATTATAACTATTATCAGGATAAAATAAAACAAATTTTAATGAATTTCTCTTTTTAATTTACACTGTAACGATTGTTTCGCTCCAACCTGAGCTTCATCAGACATATAACTAACATATGTACAATTTTTTTTTAACACAAGTATACCGTAACAAACATATGTTTTATTTTAAATAGTTGAAGGAATAGGTACTTTTTATTACTAAAATGTCTATGCACAAAATTTTCACTATGGTTTATACAATACTGTTCTTAAGTAATAAAACTAGGGGTTTACGTTATATTACAGGGAGGTAAAGAAATTCTATGGAAAAATACAATAGGTGACTGTCTGAATATCAAATAAATAAATTGAGTAAGGGCGAATTATTTGTTTCTAATTGATCACTGAGGATCTTGTCGGTTTTCTTTAATTTATTAATTTCAAGTTACTCTAATAAATTAAGCTTTTTGCCCTTATTTTCTACGTGTAATATTTTAAATTCTTTGTTAAAATTGTGGCTCGTTGAATTAATATGAGACGCATATGAAGAGTCACTTTTATTATTTCTAAATGAAGAAAAATGTTCTTTGATGCGTATTTCGAACGATCTGCCTGTCTGTACGATATAAAAAAAACAATAAAGATTTAACAAACAACAATAAAAAGTCAGGAGTCTATGAGTTAACCTGCGGTAGTTGCCCTATGACGTATATCGGACAGACAGGCAGATCGTTTGAAATACGCATCAATGGACATTTTTCTTCATTTAGAAATAATAAAAGTGACTCTTCATATGCGTCTCATATTAATTCAACGAACCACAATTTTAAAAAAGAATTTAAAATATTACACTTAGAAAATAAGGGCAAAAAACTTAATTTATTAGAGTCACTTGAAATTAATAAATTAAAGAAAACCGACAAGATCCTCAATGATCAATTAGAAACAAATAATTCACCCTTACTCAATTTATTTATTTGATATTCAGACAGTAACATATTGTATTTTTACATAGAATTTCTTTACCTCCCTGTAACATAATGTAAACCCCTAGTTTTATTACTTAAGAACAGTATTGTATAAACCGTAGTGAAAGTCTTGAGCATAGACATTTTAGTAATAAAAATCAACTATTTAAAATAAAACATGTGTTTGTTACGGTATACTTGTGTTAAAAAGAAAATTTGTACATAAGTTAGTTATATGTCTGATGAAGCTCAGGTTGGAGCGAAACGATCGTTACAGTGTAAATTAAAAAGTGAAATTCATTAAAATTTGTTTTATTTTATCCTGATAATATCTATTTATTTCATTATAGTAACTAAATGATGTATTTACACAATTTTCAAAGCGAGGTATGTTTAATAATTGGGAAGATTATCACAAGCCCGCAAATTTGGAGTCATGACGTCCTTTTGAATTCGATGACTGATTCTGAAAGATTTTGATGCGCTGATTGCGAATATGTATTCAGTTTTTCTCAACTACGTTCAGACTTATCAGAATAGACTTAGGAAGAAATTTGCAAAAAAAACATTTTTACTTAGAAAAAAAAATGAATTAAAAAGGTACTAAATTCTAGAATTTAATAACTGTTTAAATTTGATAAACGATTACTTGTTTATTGCGTAAAAATGTCAATTATCTTTGTGAAACGTTGTCCTTTTTTCTCCGAAACTTCTATTTTGAGATTTTCTCTTATTTGCGCTTTGGGTCATCTCGCCTCAGCAGCCAACAGTAATCCGCCAACACGTTTGTATTCCACCTTCTCTGATATTATATCTTTCCAATCTTTGTGAAATCTTTTACCTTGCTCATCGCTAACGGCTTCTGAAATTTCCGGAATGTACTCAATCTGCGAATTCAGGAAATTAAGTTTAATGCTAATAGAACAGTCCATTAAGCCAAAATTTGAAATCATATTCGTCACTATTTCTTTATAATCAGAGTTTTTATTGTTCCCTAAGAAATTTTTCACTGCCTCCTTAAAAGATTTCGATACTTCCAACTCAATTAGGCTGAGCTTTTCATCGAATTTTTCATCCTTAATTAATTTTCTTATAACAGTGCTAATAAAAATTCCTTCTTTTAGTTTAGTGTCTGACAATAATGGGAAAATTGTATGCAGATATTTGAAACCTTCTCTTTTTTTATTTAGCATTCACAATCTGTCTAACCATACCCAGCTTAATGTGTAAAGGACCTCAAATTTCAAGTGCTTATTACTTCCACAAAAAATATCAAATTCCGAGAATTTCTTGTCCAGCTATTTTCTACCTTTAGATATATTCACATTTCATTAAAAAATTTTAACAACCCATTAATTAATAGGTTTGTTACATAATGAGGCTAAAATCACCCATTTTTGGCGTAATAAAGACGTATTACTTATACTAAGTATGTGATATTTAACTAATTATGAATCAGAATTTAATCTATTATTGTAATAGAGTCACTAAATGCCTCAAAAATGATTAGAACTCGTTTAAAAAAGTTTTATCTTTTTTCGAATTGAACTCTCCGGGCAAGTTTAAGCAAAATCTAAAATGCTAAAAAATATTCTGACGTCATGGATTGTTTTGACTATTTTTCTCGTAATCAGCGCATTAATCTAATGACACTAACAGGTTTAATTTTAGTTATTTTTCGGCCTAAAGATGTTATGACAATTCTTAGAAAATATGTGATTGTTTTCTATTAAATGGTTGGCAAATGTCGAATCTGTTTTTTTGTAAATTAAATGATCTAATATGTTTCTTTCAATCTAAATTTCTACCTGTTTAACCTATACAGGGTGTAAAAGTAAAAAAGTTGGCTAATATATAATAAATAGGTAAACAGCAATTTAAACCTACAAAAAATTTTGTCGAAACTTTAATTTTTGCGTAAATTTAGGAACATAAACTTCTCTAATACGGTTCTGTATTCAAATTGAATCTAAATATGTTAATATTGCCGTCTATATTTTACGACACTCATTACTCGAATTTTCTAATTAAAAAAATTCGCCCTGAAGCAGGATTCGAACCCACGTCCATGGTTTGCAGGACCATTTCCCTACAACTTGTTATTAAGGACTGAGGTTCCGAATACATCGGGTAGCCTTAAGTTACATTAAGGAACAGATATAAATACTTTTCCTGTAGTCGGCACTTGTTGCAAATTAATTGCATTTTCGCGAAGTAATGTGAATGTAAATATTGCTTTCTGCATTTTGTGACGCTAATTATTAGAATTTTTTAATTGAAAAGATTCGCCCTTAAACAAGATTCGAACCCACGTCCATGGTTTGCCGGACCATTGCTCTGCCAATTGAGCTATTAAGGACTGTGGTTCCGAATACACTGGGAAATTAAATATTAGTTGAACAGTCGATACTTTGTATAAACGACGCTTCATAATTCTATGAACGGTATTAGAAAATACGTTAGTTTGAACTGATAAACGACGAACTGATGTATGTGGGTTTTCTACGTGTTGAGCAATATTTTGCTGTGTTTGTGGTCTACCAGAACTAGCCCGAAACTTCTCCACGACTAGACGAATGTGATGATGTAAAGTGGCATTATCCACAACTCTATTAGGAAACTGTAAGTGAAACTGTCGCTTACATTTCGCTTAGGAATATTACCATTCCCCCTTAAGAAATTGTGCACAATATGCTTCAAAAATAAAAATATTTTCTTGCAATGTGCATATTATTTAATAGTATTGTTTATTAAGTAAAAACAAAATATTTTTGAGAAAAAAATCATATTGCTAGTCACAAAAGGACAAATGTCAAAATGGCATTAGATAAATAGTTGTAAATAAAATGCAAGTGGCTTATAATAATTTGCAAGTACTAGTTACTCAGTGTCAACTGAGATGAAGTTTTTTTTTTGAAACAAGTACTTTTCGAAAGATTCTTAATCTATTAACGCATATAACGCATATATAATTGCAGTGGTTGAGCCAAAGAGGTGTAATATACAAATTAGCTAACGTTAGTTTTATATTTTATTCTCAACGTTTAAATTAATCTTTTTTCCTTTTAAAAGTCGTATTAACATCAAATCTAGAACTATTCAGGACGGAAAGCTGTAATGCAAAAGTACTACATATTTTTATTTAAATATCCTTCGCTATTACTATGACATGTAGAGAATATTTTATAAATAGGCACCGTTTAAGATTCTATCTTCTTTTAACGAGAATCGCAAGTTTCTATTTACAAGTGTAATGTTTACTTATCCGCACCTACTGTAAAATACTTGCAAAGTGAATAATAATCTCAAGAATACTCGTATTTCATAGACTCGCATTGAAGAAGATGTAACTCTACCTATTTTCTAAGTTGATATAAATTTTCTTTACTTTCTTAAATTTATAATGGGAGAATCCGGGGCCTCGAGGCTCGATGTAATTTGCATTTTATATGCATACTAAATTACTGAAGAATATTAATGTTATTAGATGCAACAAAATGAAGTAATAATTTCTCCCGTAATTGTTCACGCTATTTAAGTTAAGTTAAATCAAATTTATAAATTAATTGTACATATATTTGGAATATCGGAGTTGATAAGTTTTAAAACCATTTAATTTTCAAGAAATTATTTTTATTAACTAATATAGATTGCATCTGCTTGAACATATCGTTAAAAAAGTAGCTCGAGATGTTATTTTATCAACCGCCATACTATTTTTTCTACGAATTTTTAAAATAAGCTTTAATAAACCATTTTTTATTATGTTTGATATACATTAACTATAATAGAAGAATTTGTGAAATTAACGGCAATTGTGTTTATCCATTTATCGGAAGTATTTGTATTCATTTGACAGGACTCATTAGGAATAACTGGACTTGAGATTGAGCTTCTTGAATGTTTATCTGTAAATAACTAGGTCGCTATATCTTTTCTTGCATATAAAGATTCATCGATGTAACATTAATATACTTCAAATTCGACACTCGTACAATTTAGTTCAGCTATGTATTATTTTCTAATTATCGTACTACTTCAGTTGCTTAAAAATTAGTTTACCTTATTCTGCATTTTGTTCGTTCGTTATTTTTGGATAGCACTTAGGTCTGCTATAATTATAACTACTCTTCGACTGTACAATACCTAAAATTAATTATATTTATTTGTACTGCTTTGATTCATTACTATCTAGTTTGTTTATATACTTTATGTAGGCCTACAGAGGTATCTATTATTTATTTGTTGGTGAATTAGTACTAATGTTCGATAGACATACTGCAACCTATTATTAGTTTTTATTTGTGGCTTTGCACTAGCTAATTAATGCTTAGCGACTTCATAAGTGGAACTTGACTATTAACCTTCCTTTATAATCGATTTCTTATCGGAAATTAATTAATTAAATGTGGGATAATTGGAATACTCTTTCGAATATGTTTTTTCTATAATGACGTGGATCCAGCTTCATATAAAACTGGACATGGAGTGGGCATCGATCTCATTTATTGTGCTCTTGTTATAAAGCCTAAGGTGGTTGTTCCATGGTTATGGTAAAGAATCATCTTAAAAGTTAGAATTTGCTAAAACAGGGATTCTGTTTGCAATAGCGGGTTTGCAATTCTAACTTAGGTATAGAAAGTAATGAGGTATAGTAATACAGTTATTTTCTCGTGTAACTGCACGGATCAATGTAGATGTATATCTTTATCATGCGGACATCGGCCATGTTGTGACTACGAACACGTTTTGAACAAGGTGAGTGTTTTCGAGAATATCTGGTAGATTTTATTGTTATTTCGAAGAGATTTGGTTCCATTAGTTAGTTCGAGTATTTCATTATTCTTATATTTTTTTCTCTTCCTATATAATAGAGCAAGCAAGTTGGTACGGACGTTTTAACCCCAAAACTAAAGTCAAACATCGTATTCTGGACATGAGGTAGCCTTCCGTTTGTTCCTTCTTCCTGCAGACTCAATAAGAAAGGTAGTGTTCCATAACGCTAATATCAATCGTCAGCGTCACACGGAATAACAAAATTTTGTATTAATTAATTTAATTTGTTTTTTCTTTGTTATATATTAAAAAATATCGTGTCATTCAATTTAGTTGAGCTAAATTTGCAATTTTGTTTTTTTTCTCGTAGTGGAAAAATTGTAACTGATTAATAGCCAATTTTATTAAAATCATTGTGTAAGATTTATTTCTATATATACTGTGTGGACACATAAAATTTATTTAGAATTAATTTTTATATTATAATTTCTGTAAGTATCATCAATAAAATTACTGAACATTTCATTTTTTATATAAGTAAAATATCTGTGCATATACAGTTTGGACAATTTTAATAGATAAATTTTGGTATAAACTTTTATCCAGTGAAATTTTCGCCATTACTTAAGTACTTGTGTGTGTTATATAGGGTATTATTGCACATACAAGGTGTGTAAATATCGATGTAAGGTTTATGAAAGATCTTTGATAAATTATTGATGCAATTCTTAGAACTAAGATTTTTAATTAATTTAATTGTTTTCCATATTGGTCAAATCAGTTCAACCGTTGACCTTCAAATTTTTATATATACCACCTGGTGATCTGTTTATTTGTTAATTTATCTAAACCACATGCTTTTATGTGCATGTCATTTAATTTCACCTTTATTTCAATTTTATTGACCGCATTTTCAACTATTTCATTAATATATTATTCTGGGTGAGTCTCAGAATTTATTTTGTTACTTAGATATCTATCACTATTGTAATGTCAGGATCGCTTTGATCATATTTAATTATAGTTACTTTTTTATTCATTCAACTTTAATTTTTTTATTTATCCGAGAAATATTGGCCAGAAACATATTTGATTGTGCCATTTTGGATTACAATAAATCATCATTGTTCTTGTTTTGATTTGAGCGCAAAACTATTGTGTGAGCGCAAAGCTAGTGTTCGTGGGAGCACCTAGCAACTTTCGGCTATAGCCGACGATTTTCAACATAGTTACATTACCTTCTGCATTAACTAACATAGTGGTAGAAATTCTTCGCATTGCATGTTCTGTGTTGTCTTGTGGATTGCTAAATTTTAAATAAATAGCTATGGTTTTTGGCATGTACTAATTTTGTTTATGCCAACAAATTACCTTGTATACTTTCTAGCTTGATAATTGCAAAACAATCTTAAATTTTCTAAATTTGAATAACGGAATGATAGATACTTTTTGCACACTTCAACGTATTCATGAGGAATAACAAACTTACTTGTGGTATTGTTTTTGGTGTCTAGAAATGTTACAATTCTTCCGTGGTTTTAATATCCGTCAATTTTAACTTATAAAGTTAGTCGTACCGACAAGTGCTTGAAATTCCCATTATAATTACGACCTATAACGAATGAAGTAATTTTTTATTTTTGTACATACCTTTGAAAAAAAGTAAAGGAGTTTCAGGAGCCTTAATTATAAGTTTGGCTATCTCTACTTTTGTAAAGGTTTTAGATTTTGTTTGATCGAAACAGTAGTTCTCAGCATCACTCGATGCTGGGCCCAAATTGTTGAGCGTTTCTTCTCTTCAGAAAATTCTGCAAAATAAGCACCAAAGACTTCTTCAGAAAATGATTTGCTTTGTTTTCTAGTTCAATAAATGAACTCGTGTATGGCTACTGTAACGGCAGTGCACGTCAAGCAGTTATTGAATACCGACATCAGTTTCCCGATAGGCGCATTCCTCATTACAGAACATTTCTGGAAGTACACAGACAATTTCGGGAATGCGGACTGCGTGATTATCTTTTCGACCGAAGAGTAAATTTGCCAGCAGACTTAGAGGAAGAAGCAGTAGCTATTGTTACAAGGGATCTAACTCTCAGTGTACGTCGAATCGCTAGACAACTAGGAGTGCCACGAACGACAGTTTGGCGAATTTTAAAACGTGAGGGCTTATATCCATATCACTATCGCATGGGTCACGGTTTGCGTGAGGTAGACCACTATGCTCGTCTAGTTTATGCTACCTGGATATTAAGACAATCACGGTTTCATTTTAATTTCTGCAGAACAGTCCTCTGAACAGATTGAATCTATGTTCACGAGAAGTGGTGTTACAAGTATGAGAAACCTGCACAGGTGGTCATCAGAAAATCACAAAGCTATACACCCATCTAAATTTCAACATGAATTTTCTATTCATATTTGGGCGGCTCTAATCGATGACCTGTCAATTGGTCCTGTCGTTCTTCCTGAGAGGTTAAATGCGGACAATTACCTTCAATTTCTTATTGGCGAACTGACAGGTCTTTTAGAGGATGTCCCACTGAATGTTCGACGAGACATGTGGTTTCACATGTTGGGCAACCACCACATTTCGGAATTGCTGTTCGAAATTGGGTTAACGTCAATTATCCAAGATGGATTGGTCGAGGTAGTTCTGTTGCATAGCCACACAGATCACCCGATCTTAATCCCCTTGACTTTTATTTATGGGGGTACATGAAAAATTTAGTCTATGCGCAAGTTTCGAACAAAAGAGAAGAGTTGTTGGATCGTATTCACCTGGCTGCCGAGCAAATCCGACAAAAGAAGTATGAAATTCGTATAAGTACTTCTTCTGTTGGCTTACGGGCACAAGCATGCATTCAACAAGGAGGTGGACATTTCGAAAATATTATTAATTGAACTTTTTTAAATAAAATCAGTTTTTATTGATTTTAGCATTACATTTTTTTCATGATCTGACAATCACAGTTATAGATCTGTAACTCTAAAACAAATAGAAATGGATATACAAGTTTTGCGTTTTTGTTACTTTGTAATAACGCAATATATTCATGTATATGCAAGCACTCTCGGACGAGGCTACAACCTCGTTCCTTTTAATACAAAAGCAGTGTGTTTAACAAACACGACCTCAAGCGCGTATGTGTTGTATACACATACGGTATGTCAGGGTTTGTTATGTCCTAGAAACCTCTCCGAGGATCTTCTCTTATGTATATATAGACTGTAGTGTAAGTAAGAGGGATCATTCATATTCAGATGCTGATTCACATTTAGACAGACAGTTACTGCGATAGTAACAGTCTGAGTTGTACCTAATTAATAATGTATATATTTTGTTAACCAGTTTTAAGTGTTGTTTAAATTATAATATGTTACCCGTTCGTTGTGAGTATCATTTACGACCATAAGTCGCCCAACCTGCTTTCCAATGGGGCCGCCCAAGCGGCCCAGATTACATGCCGATCCTCCAGGCACGTAGAGCCCTATCACTTAAGGCCCTCTTATCACATGGCGATCCTGCCAGATCGCCA
This sequence comes from Melolontha melolontha, assembly GCA_935421215.2. Lineage (NCBI taxonomy): Eukaryota > Metazoa > Arthropoda > Insecta > Coleoptera > Scarabaeidae > Melolontha > Melolontha melolontha. The sequence goes on from OW285235.1 coordinate 207,050,012, forward strand.
TGTGATGTGGGCCGTTGGGTAGCCGCACGGGATAACTGGTAGGGCGACTTATGGTAAAGTAAGACACTCACGAAGTTAGGGTAACATCGTATAATTTAATATTTAACACTTACAACTGGATAACAATTATATACATTATGATATACTTATCATTAAGACTATTACTGTCTATCAGAAAGAGAGTATGAAAGAGGACATGATTCTGAATAAGAATCTGACTCTTGATTAAGACTGAATATGTGAATGTGAATGTCTCAATCTGAATGAATGTGAATGTAAATGTCCCTTGCATTACTCTCGTTATATATACATCAGATGATCCTCGTACTACTTATGGAATATGATACAAACCCTGACATGTAGTTGTGTTTGCAAACAGTACGCGTTAGCGAGGACGTGTTTGTAAAACACGTTACATTTGTATTACGGGAACGAGGCTGTGGCCTCATTGAGAACGTTTGCGTACACACAACTGCATTGCGTTATTACAACTTGAATTGAAGTCTACTTTACACTCTTAAAATTTGGACATAACGATACGGGACATCTTGTATAAATGCAATTTATACTACTTTTTGTTGTTTTACTACTGTTTCCTTGATTTCCAGTAAACTAAGTACAACAAAATTAAAGTGCATAAAAATGCATAAATGAAGCATATATTAGACATATTTTTGTGAAGAACGTGTCATATTTATGCGCATATTTAAAGCATTTCTTGTGCATAAAAATTTGAATTTTTGTTATAATATAAACTAGTTGATGTTCCAATCTATCTCAAAACACAATTAGTCACCTTGCTTTTAAGTAATCAGGGGACTTAAAAAATACTGAAAATTCAGTAGATAAAAGATAAAATCTAATTTTTTTCGTTTTACAAAATTGTTATTAATTTGTAAACAGTTAAATTAAAATTGTACACTAATTAGATCAGAATTGGTTATTACTTTTCCAATGGCTTTTATGGTTTGACTTGTTTTCGTACCACGCGCGCGAAAACCTTGCATCAAACAAAACAAATAAAGAAATCAAATTTGCTCCAAAGTAAATGGGCATTTCAAAAATAATTTTTATTTTAATAGAAAACAGTAGCGTACCATTACAATTTCTTTCATAGAAGCTTGTATCTCGGGAAGGGAGTATTTCTGGACCCATGTTTATAGTCATTTTTTAAAATAACCTTAAGAATCACCCCTTTCGAAGTTGATATTCGATTAAGAAACAGCCTGTATAGGACATTCATGCATTAATGTAATATTTTCAATTTATTTTTAGAAACAGATTGTATAACAAAGAAAAGAAACGATTTTTCGTTTATATAGTTATAAATGTTTCTATTTTTATCGAATAGAAAAAATATAGAATACAAATTGTGAGATTAAAAAAATTGTTAGCAATTAATTCGTTGAAAAGAAAATTGTTCTTTTTTAAGTACATATCATCCTTTATTACTACGATTATAGGAATCCCCATTAAATCCGCTTCAGCAACGACAACATTCTTATGTTTATTTTATCGGATATATAGCGAATCTGCCACAGAAACAAATGTTTAAAACATCTATCCACATGTTCGAGCTACGCGAGCTCGTTTTATTTGTAGTCAGATGGTTGTCGGCCTTGAAAAATATAACTCCTACTATAATTTTACCTCCTGTGTACGGAAATGTAGTTTTTATTTCTTTTGCCGAAATCAATAACATGCTTCCACAATATATTTTTGGGTTGCTATGGTTACTGTTAGATGAGTTGATTATTGGTTTATTATAATATAGGGTAAACCGTACAGTTATTAGCCACTTAAGAAACTTATCACTTTTGAAAAATTTTATCTTACGTAAACTGAGAAATATAATATAAACAACACATTATTAATAATCGTTGCTTAAATATTTTGAAGGTCTACTTATATAGTTTCTATGTATATACACAATGCGTTTTGAAAAAAAATATTAGAAAATTGTTGCAAATTTCTATAGTTATTGACCAGTTTTTATAGTTACTAACCACTTGTGTTACAGTAACTGACCGCTGTTACCTACTATAAAATTTAGGTAAAAAATTAAGACAAGACAATTGAATAATTATTTATTTTATACAAAATGGAGTACCTATAAAGAAGTCACATGTCTTTATGTTCGAGATAAAATTTGTATAATTCTTCAATTTCTTCATCTTCCTCTTCTGCTGGACGTAGTTTTTCACCATATATTGTAGACTGTTTAATTTCATCTTTCTTTTCACGTCCTGAGCCGTGAACCAATGCATCGTCATCTACAGTTTGCACGCTATCATTTGTGTCACTTGACTCTTCATTATAACACATGTGGCATAAAAACAAATCACCGTCGTTTAAATTTGGCACATGTTCTTGATGCTTCTTAGGAATACATTTTATGTGATACGACTTATGGCATGTGTCACAACAAATATTAGTCTTACTATATCCACAAATGAAACAAGTGGATTTTAATTGAGTTTCATTTTTCGGTTTTCTTTTTCGAGTCTGTTGTATGGTCTTTTTATTATTTTCTTTTGCTGCCAATTTTTCTTCCCTCTGCTTCTTCTTTCTTTCCTTTTTCTTTTCTATATTCAGTTTTTCTTCTTGTTTTTCCAGAAGCATGTTTTGATAATTTTCAGAAGTAATTGCAAAAGGATATCTCTTAACTTGACGTTTGCCTTTGCGTTTTGGAGAATTTGGCCACATTAAATAATTATTAATAGAAGCAGTGTCTGGAGTATTTCTTTTTTCTTCCAAGTTTAGGGTTTCGGATGACTGTGTTTCACTTGCTGTTGATACCAGAGGTGCTAATGCAATGGTGGGTGTAAAATTCAAAAGTTCTCTTTCGTTTTGTATAGGATACGAATTTAGAACTTCATCAGTACTCTGTGTATCATCCATTCGTTCAGACCCCTCTAAAGCGTCATTGATGCAATCCTCCTCAATAGGCGTATTTATAGGATCAGTTTTCAAATGCTTCCATATCTCGTATAATGCTAAGAAATTCTGATCACTTTCAGATTCTATTTCATTCATTTTTGTGAATAATTCTACTTTGTCTTTTCCTACAATACTCATAAATGTAGAAATGTCTATTGTTTTTGCGTTACGTGTGTTATCGTTATTGTTATTACTATAGCAAGTTTTAGTAGAATCAGTAGTGCCACTTAAGCATTTTGTGTAATCCACAGCATTTGCGTCAAATGGATACAATCCACATACTCTAAATCCATTTTGTAGCATAGTTGGTTTCACTATAGCTTCTACAACTTCATGAAGTATTGGGGCAAACGTTAGTTTTGTTACTGCTACTCCTGGATTCTTATCGTGGAATTGCTTGACAGCTTTTCTCCATCCGACTTTTATCGGTCGAAAAACTGCGACGTCAGCGGGCTGTAGAATTCGCGTTGTATTCGGATATAGAGCTATTAATTCTATTCCTAATCTAGAGCAAAGTGTACTTAATTCAAAGGTCAAGTGAGACTTGTGACCGTCCATAAAAAGAATGGCAGGTAAGTTAACTCCTTCTTTCACTAAATACGGATAGAACACATTAGCAACGTATTCATAAAAGGTTTGAGCCGTCATCCAACCATTGTCACTTCTTCCTATACCCCATGTAGGCGGCACACTCATTGCAATTTTTTCGGGAACTCTTTTGTATGGAAAGATAACCATAGGGCTGCAAGTTTTTCCTTCGGCGGAAAATGTAAACATCACTGTTATATTCTCTTTTGATGATCCGTGTTCGATATTATATACATTTCTACAGCCCTGTGGAGCTAACACCTTTCCCGTTTGCGGACAAATCTGAAAACACGTTTCGTCCCCATTAAAAATTCTAGTTGGATCCATCATCACATCCTCCAGATTCTTCTCCTTAACATATGTCTCTATAGCCTCAAACCAACCTCTAATATCTTTTTCAGTGACACAAGCGCTTGCGGTCGTAACGCCTTCTGATGACCTGAACACGATTGATGGGTTTCTTTTTAGGAAAGCCTGTGTGAATAAGTTACAATAGATAAGGATGATGTTTTAGAAAAAAAATTATCTTACCCTCATCCAACCTTCACCGGGCTTATTATCTCGGAATGGATGCGGCCTTGGATTATTGTTTAAAAATTGTTGCACACTTAAGGCTAAGTCTTCCTTTTTTCTGGGAAACCCCTTTCTGGCAAGGTCCGATATCCACCTAAATAAAGTAATTTAGTAGCAAGAATGACATTATTGGCATACTATATTCCTTCCACCTAACTAAAGTGCTTTCTTCTTGTTCCGTGAGTATTGGTGACGGTCCAAATGTGCTTTTGTGCCCCGGATTACATATTTTAAAATGTAAAGTAGCCCTAGGTATGTTATATTTCTTCGCAATGCTGCGAACCGAGCTCTCACCGTTTCGAATTTCTTCAATAGCTCTCTCCAGACGACCGGGGCTATAATTTGGAGTCTTTGGCATGTTCTGCAAAATATATAATCTACAACATATATCTATGATGTCCTTTATATCAGAAAATATATTTCAAATTAATTCTTAATTAATTTAAAAATGAGTTGCGCCAATTTTGTGAAATGCATAGTAATTAGCCATGCTCGATTGATAGCTATTGGCCATGTGTTAATAACTGTCTAGGGATAAATTTTGACCTTCCTTTTCTAAATACAACTATACATCATGTATTTACATTGAATGAAATGAAACAGAAACATGAAGTGAATACCTTCTTGTAGTATAGTTATTAGCCACCATGGTCAATAACTAAAATCATTGGAAATTTGAAACTAGCTATTAGCCACCCTCCATAAAAATATAAAATGTAAAGAAAACATCATGTACTAGTAACATAATTCTATATACGTACCTTCTAATGAGTAAACACTTCGCGAATTTGAAAATAGGCCACAACCACTTTGTAGAAACGTATAAATGGAAATTAATTTTCTTAATAAAACGCTAACGCATCTCACTGCATCTGATCACAGATTGCAACTGTCAATATTGTGGCGGGAAAAAATTGATGTCATACCATCTATGAGCGCAAGAGTTAATTAGATTTAAAAAAGGTTTGTTACTTATCTTAGAAACGAAACCTGTACATGCTAAAGCTGAATACGGGCCTAATATTGTTGTTTGTCGATCTACTGGTCAACTACTGGTCAATTACTATATAGTGGCCAATAACTGTGCAGTTTACCCTAATTGATCGTATTTCTATTATGATTCAATATGTCTTGTGTATAGTTCAAGGCAGCTCAGATTATGTACGTACTCTTATAAAATACAAATGTATATTATGATCGGTAATTTTACTTTAATTATTCTTCCATATAATTTTGTTTGCGTTTTTTCTAATGAATATCGACATATAACTAACTTATGGATATATTTTTTACACAAATGTACCGTAAGAATCATATAATTAGTTTTGAATAGTTGAAGAAATGGATACTTTTTATTACTTAAATGTCTATGCACAAAACTTTTACTACAATTTATACAATACTGTTCTTAAAAACTGAGGGTTTACATTATGTTAAAGGGAGGTAAAGAAGCGCTATGGAAAAATAAAATATATGACTGTCTGAATATCAAATAAATAAATTGAGTAAGGGTGAATTATTGATTTCTAATTGATCAGTATGGATCTTGTCAGTTTTCTTTAATTTATTAATTCCAAGTGACTCTAATAAATTAAGATTTTTGCCCTTATTTTCTCCGTGTAGTATTTTAAATTCTTTGTTAAAATTGTGGTTTGTTAAATTAAAATGAGACGCATATTATTTCTAAATTAAGAAAAATGTTCTTTGATGCGTACTTCAAACGATCTGCCTGTCTGTCCGATATAAGTCATGGGGCAACTACCGCAAGTTAACTCATAGACTCCTGACTTTTTATTGTTATTTGTTAAATCTTTATTGTTTTTTTATAAATTTGGATAAATTCTTGTTCTATACGCTGTATTAATGTCTAACTTTCTTAAATATTTACAAATTTTTGTGCTTGAAGAGCCTATAAACATGATCATTTTAAATTTTTGGGTGTTGTTATTATTTAATATTGGGTAAACTTGTGATATGGCTTTTGTAAGAAGTTTTTTATTTAAAATGTTATCTATTATATTACTTTTATATCCATTGTTGACTGCTATTTGTTTAATTAAATTTAACTCTTTTTCGAAATCTGTTTGGTTCAACGGAGTATTGATTAATCTATGTATAAGACTGTGATAAGCCTCTAATTCGTGTTGTATCGGATGGCAAGAAGTGTTATGAATAGTTGCATCTGTATTTGATGGTTTGTGGTAAATTGCAAAGTTACATTTGTTATTAATTCTAGTAATCGTTAAATCGAGAAAGTTAATACTATTATTTGTTTCCTGTTCCATTGTAATCTTAATATTGTGATGCAATGTATTAACATAATCAAGTAAAGGCTGAAACAATACTATATTTTAAACTGAAAATATCTGGCTGACGGTATTTCGAGTGCCGCCCTTTTATTTGTAAATATATTGGGTTGAATGACAAGTTCGAGTGCAGGGCCCCCTGCGGAAGAAATTTGAACTAAGTGACAGTTCTATTGAACAGCTGTTTTGTGTAGGAGCGTGGAAGTTAGTGCCTGTTTCGAACCGCAAAATTTATTCGATAATGGACAGTTCCGAAAAAATGCATGTTAATATTCAGTTCTGCGTTAAGCTAGATGATAACCTAGTGGAAACGATACGCAAGCTGAATGCTGCATATGGCAGTGAATGTCCAAACTGCAACACTACCTTCAAATGGTATCATAATTTCAAAAAAGGTAGTACAGAAACCGCCACGCAGACCAAAGCAGGGCGACCTTCAAATCTGGTTAATCCGAGATTCTTTAAAACCATCACCCACTGTCTGGTGAAGAATCCCAAAACATCACTGGCCCTACTTTCTACTGAACTCAGAGAGTCAATAGAATGCCTACAACACATCATCAAAACGCGTCTTCAGTTCAGAAAGGTCGTGGCAAAGAAGAAAAGTGTTGACGATGTGCAATCTGCTAACAGTCGATGAGATTTGGGTCTTTTGCGAACCACCTCAGACTCGAAATTCAGCTTCCGAATGGCAGCTCCCTGGTGAGCCACCACCAGTAGCCGAGCGTACAAAAATTACATTCGTACAAAAGACCATTGCTACTGTGTTCTAGAATAAAGATAGAATCGTGCATATTGACTATCTCAAATCGTGTAAATCCATGAACAACACACACTACATGAACCGAACCTTCTTGATGTGATCAATGCAAGGATTCTGGATAGGAAGCGTCCTAAAGTCAAATTTCTACAAGACAATTGTCCAGCCCATAAAGCAAATTTTACACTCGAAAAGACCACTCAGCTGGGTTGGACGCTACTGAAATATCCTATTAAAATATCCTATTAAAATATCCTATTAAAATAGGGAGGGTATCATCAGAGGGTGCCAAATTTGGCACCCTCTGTTTATTACTTGTTTCGAAATCGAAGAATAATGGAGAATGATATGTTAAAACGCAAATTTATAAACGCTGACAAAGTAGAAACGTTAGTGCATATTTTGCTTAAAAAAATTCAGCCTGTTTTTTTTTAGGGGATTTGGCATGCTTAAGTCACAGTTGTTCAATGTAATTTTAAACCAGAGAAACTATTATTAATTTTTATATGAAAAAAAATTCAAGAAAATAAAACCGTTGACCCCTGCACATGGACTTGTCATTCAACCTGTACATAACGTTGTGACCGAAAAATGTTGTAAAATGGTAAACAATGAAACTACTGCTAAAATCTAGGAATGAATTTATTAATTTAATAGCGAATACGCTAGATTACGTGTTTAGAAACTTTCACTGAACAGAAATAATCTAATAATAAATTCATTAAAGATATTTGTATATGTACAGATGGATATACAGAACGTATACTTATTTCGCATTGGTCAAGCTTATGCGTACAAACACGTGTTTCGAACTCATCCTAGTTTTCGTTAGTGTACAGGAAAAACTAGGTTGAACCAATACGAAATAAATATACGTGTGTACATATACAGATATGCTTATAAACATTTTTATTTTACCGTATTTTACTCTTGATGTTAGTTAAATATCGATATGCCATCTTTTACATAAAAATAAATTAAAAACGAATCTCGTGTTTTGTCTCGTAGAGATATCAACCAAAAGTCTACATTCCTTGCATGACTTATTTAACAACATTTTTACAAAATATTATTACAAGGTGTTGCATATGAAAGTTAGGAAGTATTTTACAAAATTAATTTATTATAAATAGGCGCAAAGCAAGACACTGTTACGATTATTTTATTAACTACCCTCGTATATTCGATATTGCTGTATATTACGTTCATATTCGACCGATGGGAAACGCGGATATGCTTAAAAAATATGACTCTGGGAGCGTGCGTACTGGAATTTTGGTGATTTAGGAACATTGAGATAGCGTGTTTATGTAGCACTTCTGTTAGAGATATCGAACAAGTCGTGTAAAGATATGAGACCATTTTGTATTTTGTGTGGTGTACCGTGTAAGTCGCAAATAGAACACCTCTATTTGCGACTTGCACGATACACTACACGAAATACAAAATGGTCTCAAATCTTTACACGACTAGATATTTAGTCTAAACCTTCTGCTGAGTATTTTGGAAACAATTATCTGTTGGATTCAACACACGCACTCTTCGATATTCGCAAACATCTAAGATGGTAAGCCGACGGCATTTTCTCGTTACGCTTTGTTCTTGTTCAATCTTCTAATACACGTGTTATGTTGTATATTTAGAGCACTAAGCTACCGCTATACATACTAAGCTACCGTTAACCAGTCTGGAGTTAGAAAATACCTAGAGCTGGTCCAGCTGATTTCAGGTTAAAGTCATACCTGATTTGAGTAGCAGAGGATCGTCCACGGGGTCGGATTCTTGACCTGGTGAATCATCGTGTGCCGTAACTTGAAGCCACTTTGCCCTTCGAAATATAAGTTTTTATCCATTATTGTGTCCGACGGTTATAATTAATTTAGAACCATCTTTAATTGATATTTCAAGTCTGTGAGGCACACATAACCTTGGTTGCCGCCTTATATTTCGTAGTTGTAGTCTCAAGTTCATTTCTTACCTTTTCTTTTGATATTCGAACCACGAAATAACTAGATATTAATTAACCAATAATGATTAATGTCGATATTTTGTGGTCAATATTATATATTACAATAATTACATTTAATAATTAATGATCAATCGATATTTTGTGGTCAATATTGTATATTACAACTTTTACCTTTAATAACACAGGCCTGCATAAAATTTGTGATGACGTGATTTTTGTTTGTTAAGCTCAGTTTTTATATAGCAATAACTAATTAAAATACAGTTGGTCTCTACCACCCACAGATTTCTTTTTGCACAAAAGAAAAGAAAAAAATATAAAAAAAATCTTATAATAGGCGTTTTAATACATTTTAAAATGAATGTGCTACTTCAAATTCTAGGTATTAACTCAAAAATGATTTTCTGTTGTGGTTTTAAAGAAATTTGTTAAATAGGCTCTCATTACCTGATGTAAATCTTTTATTACATGTATTAATTTTGGACAAGATTTCCGAGAATTTTTACCTGCTAAATCCTATTTATTATGCTTTCACTTTGTTAGTACTGCGAAGAAGGATTTCAAGTTTATCACTCCAAACAAAATGTATATTTTAATGTCATTTACTTCATTATAGCTCTGAGTTTCGATCAGTAAACAAGTAAAAGTAATTTGTCTTTGGTGTTGTACCTGGTATTTGATAAATAAACATTGCTTAAAAATATGTTTAGACGGTGTTGCAAAAACAATCCAGATGATTTCTGTTATATTTGTGGATATTTCGTCTTGAAAAAGTTTAAGAGACCAATTGTTGAATTTGTGAAAAATGCATATTATGCTTATTTCAAAATCAAATTAGGAGATCAAGATAAAGATTGGGCACCGCACGTTGTTTGTAAGGTATGTGAAGAAGCTTTAAGACATTGGACCAAAGGGAATAGAAAAAGCCTTCCTTTCGGAATACCGATGGTTTGGAGAGAACCGCAAAATCATCATGAAGATTGCTACTTTTGTCTTTGTGATATTAAGGGGCATAACAGAAAAACTTTGAAACATATTTTGTACCCAAACAATATTAAATCAGCTATCAGACCAGTTCCTCACAGTGATCATGTACCTATACCTATACCCCCCAAAGTACTACAAGAAGATATTGAAACCTCTTCAACTTCCGGCTCCGTACAGATGGATAGTGATTTTGAACCATCACCCTCAGGTCAAAACCAACCTCAGCTATTTTCACAAGCCGAACTGAATGATTTAGTAAGAGATTTGGGACTTTCAAAAGATCTTTCTGAAGTACTGGGGTCTAGGTTGAAACAAAAAAAATTGCTTGCCCCAGAAACTACCTTAAGATCTTCCTTTAGCTGAATATGACAGAAAAACAACCAAACGAAGCTTTTCTGAAAAACTAAAACTTTTTTTAAGAAGCATAAAGAATAAATAACTATTTCTAATAGTTTCTATGTGTATATTTTTGTATTTTACTGGTTTGAAAAATAACCTTACGTGATACAAAAAAAAATAAAAGCAGATTTGAAATCAGCGCTACCCAATTACTAGAAGACAGTTAAAATTTTTAAATCAACATTCAAAGAGTTGAAAAATGCAGGCCCGTGTAATTAATGGTCGATCTTAATATTTTTTGGTCAGTTTTGTATATTCCGACTTTTACATTTAATATTTAATGACTAATCTTAACATTTTGTAGTCAGTATTGTATAAAACAGTTTTTCATTAACCTATATTGTATATTACAACTATTACATTTAACAATGAATGATAAATCTTAATATTACCAACGCTGGTAAATTGTTGACTCTTGTCGAAGACGACCATTCTCAAAGAGAGGTTGCTGCAAGATTTAATGTGTCATAAAGTGTAGTGAGCAGGGCATGGACTAGGTGCCAGGGGACATTAAATTATTGTAGAAGCCCTAGACAAGGCAGAAAAAGGAAAACATATCCAATAGAAGATCGTTTTGTACGTTTAACCCCAGAACTACCAGGAAAACGGCCTATCTATATGCTGGGTTTGAGCTAATATTCGGCGATTATTTTGAATTCAGTATAGCGAAAGCATTATTATATTTGACTTTTATTTTATTCAACATAAGAATAAATCATTAGAATAAACCGAAGCAGTAATAATAATAAGACATGAATATTGTAAAATAAAATATATAAATGATTCACATAAAAGTAAAAGTGGGTTAAACACATTTCTTACATATAACTACAGAGTGTTCACCGCAACTTTTTTACAGCGTGCACAATTTGTTCTTGTTTCTCTGTCTTTTGAAGATGGACAAACATCACAACTGTTCTTCTTTCTTGGAATTAAAGATCTAGTAGATGCTTCAGCTTCTTCTTCTGCTTCTGGTTTTTCGTGGTCCTTGTATGCTGCTAGCTCCTTTCCTAGCTCAATTAGAAAGTTTCTTCTCTTTTTCAAATCAAAAGCTGAATTAGGTTTCAAGAGCTTCCATAGTATGTATGCCTTCATGGCGCTGATGTCTGTTATGGTATAAAAAACTACAAGAGGCCATGTCTTCGTCATCCTTTTAACGGTGTATGATCGTGTCATTTTGTCCATGATTTCAACGCCACCTTTATTGTAGTCCAGGATTACTCGAGGCTTTTTTTTGCCATTATCAACATTTTTCTCACTGTGCAAAGTTACAAGCTTGCGTATCTTTGGGAAATACGAAATAATCATCGCATCGTCTGTAAAACCAAACTGTGTGAAAAACACTTGATGATTTTTTGGATCAACAAATGAAGATGGCAATTCAGGCTTATTTTTACGGATAGTACCAACTAATGTTAGGTTTTCGATAACAAATACTTTGCAAGATTGTACGAAGTAAAGAAATTGTCGCAGGTGACATCCCTTCCAGAGTTTCAAAATTTTATTCGATATCGTTCAGCTTTCAATGGAATATATTGTCTAAAGGGACATCTGCCTCTGAAAGTTACAAGATGTTCATCAACCGTCATATACCAATTTGGTACATACACATCTCGCAAATAAGTATTCCATAACTCAAAGCATTCCCGTATTGAAGCTATTTTGTCGCCACTCCTTTTTCTTCGTCTTTCCGCTGCATCGTCGAATCTAAGTACACGAAGTATATTTTGAAATCTATTTCGAGCGATAATAGTACCAAAGATTTTTCGACCATTGTTTTTGCTCCAAAGTTGTGTTACGTCTTCATTATAAGACTTGTATACACCTATTAGTATCAAAATTCCAATAAATTTCTTCAATTCTTGGACATCCATTTTTATCCAATTTTTGCTGAAAGCAATCTCCCCCCCCCCTCTTCATTCGTCCACTTTAGGATAATTTTTGGTATACCACGAAAGTATTTTTATACTGCCAAAACCATTCTTTTTTGTTATCAAAATTTTAAAGCTATAACTCGTACTTAAAAAGTCTATTAATACTAGTAAATTAGTCCAACCATAAGTACGATGAAACAGTGGTTAGAAATCGATTCAAGTCCATTGTACCCGACTAGGATTTAGCATTGTTAATGCCAAATAAATATATATAATTAGAGCTGAGGATGTTTGCGGTACGGCAGGACCGTATGTAGTGCATCCCCACATTTAACTATTTATCTAAATATTCTCTGAAATGATTTGCCGGATCTCATAAATTAATAGAGTGATATTTTAGTATGCACTGGATATTGTTATTATACAAAATCATAATAGCCATTTGTATTTATGGATCATAAATAATAATACGCATGTATTTGTATTTGGTTGTGAATTCAATTTAAACTTAAAACGAATCGTAATATTTTAACGACAAGCCGTCCTTACAATACATGCATTCGAGACAAAGTGTGCAACTCTACGAATAACTTCCATAATTGATCGAAAATGGACATTTTGGAGCTGAAGTAAAGCCCCTATTCTTAGAAAATTTTATTAAGAACTATTATTATAAACAACAAAGGCCTTTTATTAGTGTTGAAGTTTTAGTTTCATTGAATTTCCATGTTGTCAATTGTAAAGTGTTCATTCACAATATTCTAAAACAAGGTGTAAATTTAACTAAAATCCAGAAAAACACATTCTGATAATATATTACTAGATTAGAAGCTGTGTTTATTACTATTTATTATCTTATTTTTATAACCAAATGCAATAAAAGCTACGAAAACAAAAGAAACCTCGATTTATTAAAATCTTGTCACACAGCCTTTCAAAGCCTGGCAGCACATATTTTGCATATATTTTATATATACTACCTACTTGAACTAGGTGAATGAAGTTAGAAGTTATAAGTTATAACTTCTAACATGTATCTGCATGTATTGTAAGGACGGCTTGTCGTTAAAATATTACGATTCGTTTTAAGTTTAAATTGAATTCACAACCAAATACAAATACATGCGTATTATTATTTATGATCCATAAATACAAATGGCTATTATGATTTTGTATAATAACAATATCCAGTGCATACTAAAATATCACTCTATTAATTTATGAGATCCGGCAAATCATTTCAGAGAATATTTAGATAAATAGTTAAATGTGGGGATGCACTACATACGGTCCTGCCGTACCGCAAACATCCTCAGCTCTATATATAATTTACAAATATGATATTTAAATTATTTTAATATAAGATAAATTGAATTCTAAATGAGTTGAGTTTAAAATGCCGTGCAGATTAAGTACGGCAAAATAAGAAAGCAATATTACAAAATTATGAGATGCAGTTTACTGAAAAGTATAATTATACGAGTTACTTGGTATCCTTTGTTTCCCTGTTCGTCGGAGATGGAAATGATTGTTGTTTCAGTCGGATGGGTGTTCGATGATTCTTTTGCTTGGTTTAAATGTCAAGTCAATTAGGTCATAAACTGCCCTTGATGCTTTAGGCGGCAATGCAGAAAGAAAATCTTCGTCGGAGAGCTCTCTTTCCGTAAAAGGAAATGAAGCGGAACGCCATTAAAAAAAACCCAGGTTCGATTATTTTATACCCCAAATCTGTGCAAGCAGCAAACGCAAAATTGGCTGTTCCAAAATAATTATTCGCTTTTTGACATGACTCGTATTAAACGATAAATTAGCAATAAGTTAAAAAACGTGATATAACTCTCGTTAAGAAAATGTGCACACCTAATCTAATCCTCTTTATCCGCCGCTAAAAGAAGACGGTAGCGGAAGGGGCTGATACAGTTATCAAATTTAAACACAGAGCGCGATAAGGTATCCGAATGAACGTATTTAAAGATTCACCAATGACTGTTTTAATTTCACTTTTTAATAACTATCTATAGTCTTCATTATTTATCAACGAGTCACGGCACCTTATAGTGCTAAAGGTACCGGGACTCGTTGATAAATAATGAAGACTATAGATAGTTATTAAAAAGTGAAATTAAAACAGTCATTGGTGAAATATAGCCTCAATTATGTCGAAACGTAATAGACAATTTAACAAAAGAGTGAACAGCCGTGAAGCAGCAAGAAGCGGTCAGTAGTCAGATATTCATTTTTCGTGTATAAATGTCACAACTGATACTAAAAGTTTTACAAAATCAACGCAAATTATGGGTTTTATTATTTACAAAAGAGGCGCTCAGTTTGAAAGATAATTTTGATCCCTTAATTTTCGTCGAAGTGTATTTGAACCGAAATTTTAGAAAAACATCAAAACGTCAATAAAGAATCTAGGAAAATGTTGTAAAACTGGATTTATTTATCTGTTGATGATAATCTTTAAGAAGTAAAATGTATGCTGGAATGTTTGTATGTATACTTACGTTAGGTAGAATATTATTAAGGTGTACTTCAACAATTGCTAGTTTTTTTAGAACAATATACATATATTTTCCAACTCAAGCACATACTAAATATAGTTATAGTATATATTATAATAACGTATAGTTCTTATTTAGTATACATGTTACATAATATTCTTCTAAAAAGTTTAGAGAAATACGAGCAATTAGAATTCGAAACGCAAACGGTCAGTATAAAGCAGTCGTAAATCTTAACACGTCAGTTTATATAGTTCGCACTTCGAGAATTTTTTCTTCAGTGCAATTTCACGGCGTTTCCCAAGTAGTAAACAACTATTTTTAGGTGTTTAATAAATCTATTTGACGTATTTAAGACAAAAGTTAGTAAGATCAAAACAAATATTCTTGTTTTCTTCGTCTTACCTAGTTTTGTTATCTGATTTTTTCGCTTTAGTTACAGTATACATTGTTCCCGAAAAAAAGTAATAATAAGAGAAAATCACCACAAACAATTGCTCAGTACGTTTGTTGTAATATCATAGTACAGTAGAATCTCACAAATTAGAACCACTTTGTGCACCGGGCAGTTCGAATTTCTGAAAAGTTCGAATTTCTGGACATTTTTTTTTACAGAAAATGATAAAATTATTATAATTTTATCATTTAACTAGTCATAAAACTAGTTATGTAAGCTTTATTTTAACACAAAATAGTTTTTATTTATTAACATTTAATTAATTGAACATATTAAATTCATAGAAAAACTTATCAAAATTTTTTTAATTATTAGGTATTTAATTGGTTTTTAACATAAAATCAGTAATACTTGTTTGTTTTTTTGATTTATTTAAACTGGATACAACGATATCGTTACGGACGTCCAAAAGGTTAGACATGTGTTTACTGGAAAATATATCACTGGTTTTGCACCATTTTATAACATTATTGATGCCTTCAAGGACTTTTAAATGAGGAATAGCTGGCGTTATGTCGATAATATCGACGTCGCTGCTATCTGAAGCCTCTTCATCGCTATTCTCTGCATCAGATACGTCAGTAAACACATCTTGATTCCATTCCTCGATTTCATTTACATTTACAGAATTGTTTGGCATAATTTCATTCAAAAGATCAAGATTTATTTGAAGAACTTCATTGCAATCCTGATTTCGTTGAGCCAATTGTGTTAGTGGCAAATCATCATCGCTGTCGTAATCGCCTGAGTCCCAATTTAATAATTTGGACCAAGAATTTTTTAACACTGTCTGTTGTACCTCATCCCATGCTTGTTTCAACAATATTATTGCATCTCGGACTGAATGCCGTTTCAAAAGCTTATCAATATCACCACCATCACCAATTAATTGAGATAGCAACTTACTTCTGTAAATAAGTTACATTTGGCGGCAAGAAATATGCAATTATATTACCATCCTCACTTTGAAGTTTATCAATTGGTGCATGAGCGGAACAGTTATCTACAAGCAGAAGAGCTTTTGGGGCCAAATTATTGTCTTCAGAAAATCGGATGACCTGTAGAACAAAAAAAGAAAATAAAAAAATATGGAACTTAAAATATTCATTGGTTAAACATACTTCTTTGATAAATATCTTGTGAAACCAATCATGAAAAATCCGGGAAGTCATCCACGCATTTTTCGAAAAGTCATAATGAAGTGGGTTATCAAATCCTCTGAAGCTTCTTGGCCTTTTAGCTTTTCCAATAACCAATGGTTTTAATTTGTGTGAGCCATCCGAATTTGCGCCTAGTAAAATTGAAACGCGTTCTTTTTGAATTTTAAATCCTTGGGCACTTTTTTCACAAGCAGCGACAAATGTTTTATCTGGAAGGCAACGGAAAAATAATCCGCTTTCATCAGCATTATAGATTTGTGTTTCCAATAACCCCATTTCCGCGACTTTTGCACGAAATCTGTGTAGAAATGGAGTGACCTCACCAACATCACTCGAAAGTATTTCACAACCAATTTTTAAAAACCGTATTCTATGACGGGTTTTAAATTTGGAAAATCATCCATCACTTGCAGTAAATGCGCTTTCATCTAAAATTGACTTAGCTTTTGCTTTTAATACGGGTCCTGTCACTGTGTTCTTCTTTTCACGTTGATTTAAAAACCACTTATAAAGGCGCTTTTCCATTTCCTCATATTCTACCTTATGTAAAGATTTTTTTGTTTGCTTCCTGACAGGTGCTGGTAACTGCATCCATTATTTCTTGTTTTTTTTTGATTTTATGTAGCTGATGGAAGATTTTGTCACATTAAAATCTTGAGCTAAACGATTTCCACTCACGCCTTCATTAAGTCTTTTTAATATTTTAACCTTAGTATCCAAAGATAAGGTATTTTTTTTACGTTTGTTTGGCATTTTTTTTAACTTTCACACGTATGAATACTTCACTTTGACCTTCAGTCATCAACTGACCCAAATTTGTACAAGCATATCAAATTTCACACGCATATGACCGAATTGTACACACCACGAATAACTCGGTGATTCCTCGTTTTATTTTTACTTTAATGAGCGAAAAAAAATAATTTGTAGTGAAAATACAAAAAAAATAAAAAGACTTCCAAAAATTAGAATCCCCTATTCTAATTTTAGAGCGTTTAATTTGGTTTTTCGCCTATTTAGTTCAAAATCATAGAAACAAAATAATATTTTCTAGTGGAAATAAAAACCAAAAAAAAAACACTTCCAGAAATTAGAACCACAGGTTCTAATTTTAGAGCGTCCAATACATTGAAATGACCGGTTCTAATTTCTGGACGGTTCGAATTTGTGACGGTTCGCATTTGTGAGATTCTACCGTATTTGTTGTATTATAAAACATGTACTAATTGGTAAGAATGTCAATCGTGTAATAAACTAATATGCGAGGTTGTTTTTTACGATCGGTATTCAATTTTGGTACTTTTACCTGTTAGGAAGAAATAACAATCTTCTTTTTTCCATAACAAAATATCCCAAATAGTCTGGACTAGACTTTTTACTCCCACTTGTAAATTAGATTCGTGCAGTAGCTAATATTATAACCCAATTAATTCACGATTGCGAAAATTTTTATACAAAGCTAGTTGTGTATAGCGCCAAAGAAACAAAAAGTCGTGAAAGGTGTGTGTGAGTAATGCCATACAAAAAAGCGCTGTCCAATGTTCACGTAGTAACAAGAAAGTGATTTTTCTTTATTCGAGTCCGGCCCTGACGCAATTAAATATACGGGCGCTAATACGGGTTTCCACCTCTAATTCATCAGTAATTCTCTTTACCGACTAATTACATTGTCGTATCGGTATTTATCAGTACCGCACACAAATTCATTTAATTTTAGTCACATTAATTAAATGCGGCATAGGTTTATCGACCGACATATTCGACGTATAGGCTATTATTGATATCAACAAAGAAAACATCGTAATAAAAGCATATGTGTGGGCATAATGTTTTGACATGATGATTTCAACATTTACTATTTTTATGAATAGGAATCGTTATCGTCTAACAATGTCTAGGAATTTCATCGATTTTTTGCAGGTTATTAAACTTTAATTACAGTTGTATTTCGATAAATATAGAATAAACAAAGATATGGACCGACTTTAACAACATTTGGGCCCTAAAAATTTGGAAATTTTTGATGAATTACAAGAAATTTCTTTTTTGATTTTCAGTTAGACATTTATTTCGCATAACTTGGACACTATTTAGCAATAACCCCGTATGTACAAAGAGTGCTTTAAAAGTTTCGCAATAGCGCGTTATTTTTTACAATCCTTTTACATTCTTCGAAATCAATCGTCAAACCAACTCTGCTGTGTTTCTTCTAAGAGCTGGACACGCTGGTTATGTGACGCTATAAATAGCTCCTCATCACTGAACATTGTATCCTTTCTTTCCGCTTATTATTCACAGAGCAAAATCACTTGAAGCGAGATTTGGCCTCAAGGGTGGATGCTCTAATACATTCAGTCCGGTTCTTGCTAAATACTTACTGAAGACGTCGAAGCGGCAATCTGGAGGATTGTCGTGGTGGAAAACCCAGGTAACTAGTCTCTAAGAAGGACGAATATTTTCAAGTGCTTAATAGGTCCTCCTATATGTAGGACTTTAGAATAATTTTTGTATTTCCAGCATCACACGCTCCACAACTTCCTCACGATAAAGAAGGCGACCATTATTTCCTTCTTAACGCACTGAGATTACAGACCAGACACGGGTGTGCCTGCATTTTCAAGATGTTAACATAACGAGATGTTCAATTTTTAAATATCTCGCGTTCTGTGTTTGTCAGTATTGATATAGGATACCGAAAAGGAACAAATCTTCTCTATTTAAAGACGTCGGTATATAAATGCTCAGACATTCTTCTATTTCGCGACAACATACATGCCTTTCAAATTCGACCATCTTCCTGACAGCATAATTTCCTCGGTAACGATCGATGCAGGACGTCTGACCTCTGAGAGAATTTTACAAACCAAGAGTTCCTCTTTGGAACTCTTTGGAAGCTTTAGACTCTCGTACGATGTGGGCAATAATCTTCTTCTAGCATAGGAGTCATTTCCTCCAAACATTAATTAATATTCAACCCACAGACAAATTTGTAGCCCAAAATTGTCCAGTATTCCAATTGTTGACCGACAAAAGCTTTGTGGTACCCTTTATATGCACATACAGCCGTCTGTAATAGCTTGATACATCTTGAAACAATTGTATTGTTTTAATTTTAGTTTTGTTGTTCGAGCAAATTGGAACAACTAGATAACAATTGCGTAGAATATGAAAAACTAGAGGTATGTGTAGGTTATATATCCAACAATGAATAAGAGAAGGGATTGAATGATAATAGTGACGTTTAAGTAAATGTAAAAAAGGCAACTATATGCGAGTACGTCACAAATATCATTTCGTCGTACACTACAATACGATAAGTTTTCAAATTCCTAAATACATTTTTAACCTTACTTTAAGCTTTATGAAGAAATGCGTGAAAACCACATCCATTCCGAAACGAGCATTTCATTGTCATTAGAAATCGTCAGTACATGATATTCGGAAACAAAAATGATTTTCCCTTCTATACTCCATGTATGTATGCGAAACAAGTTGAACTTAATGCAAACGAGGATTAACGATTACTAAAATTTCATTCGGCGACAATTATACCATCTGTTCGTTCTCAAAGTCGAACATAGGAATCTTTATCATGCGCTCACGTTACCTAGCTCCACCAGCAAAATAGCTGATCCATCAATTAAATAATTTTATCCAACACCTCCTAATAATAGACCTATAACTATGGCGATTTTAAATCAATTATGTAGCTTATAACTTACTAGTGAGTTAAAAACATAATTTATCTCACTAGTGAGTTAAAACAAGGTGAAATTTAGATTGCATAGAGACATTCAAACTGCTATAGTATTATAGTATTATTTATTCTCCATAGTAACTGCATTACTGTATATGAACTTTTTGCATTAGTCGTTTATAATTTAAATTTGACATGGAACTTTATGACAACAAATTTATAAAGCATTAAAAGCCATTTTGAACGGATCTTAAGAGATGTTGGATAACTCGTCCTAGCGGACTCGTGAGCTAAACATTTTCTCTCGTGATTTATTTGTAACATAACACACTTGTACAATAAATAACTATAAGTTTGAAAGCAGTACGTCAAGTTTGACATTTCATTCAATCAAATTTGTGTTTTATTGGTTGTTTATTTATAAAAGCACCAAATTGAACTTTATTCACCGAAAAATGGGTAATTATGCAAATGAACAAAGAGTTTTTATGGTGAAAACATATTATACTGGCTGTAGTTTGCGACGAGTTCGCGAACTATTTGCCGTTAATTTTGATAGTATACCTATACCATCAGTAAGCACTATTATAGAATATTTGGAAAATTTCTAAACACTTGCAAACATTTCAGTAGCATTGAAACGTAGGCATAGTGAGTAGTCATTATCTGTACTAAAAGAATAAAATGTTCTAAATAACAATCATATCACAAGAAATAGACAAATAGTTGACGTTACAGAAGAAAGTGATTTGGCGATCGTAAATGCGAATCCAACGTATAGTTTGAGGCAAATTGTTTTTGAAGTAGGTTTATCTAAGTCACGGTTATGGATGGCTATTATACAAATATAAAAAATTTTTGGAATTGGTGAAGAACGGAGGAGTGCGTTTTTATTTATATATAAAATAAAGTGTATTTTTATATAAAAACTAATTAGAATAAGTATAGTAATAAAAATCATACGATATTAATGAAATCATTCTTCAGTAGCACGAATATTATTAAACCAAAATTAATTTGATATTACGTTTATAACAGATACTCAGAATTGAAAAGATTGATAAACGTGAGTATTATAAAAAACGATAACATTGAGAAATCATCAGAGTGCAATTATTTAAGTGTTGATATAAAAAAAATACTTCCAGCAGTCAAGGATAAATAATTTTATGTGATTAAATATAGCTGAAGGTCTAGGATGAATACAGTAAAATAAATATAAATGCGCCTTTCATATGGGTTTTCCAAACAAGAAGAAATATCTGGACATCTAATATATACATGTATATACACATATACATATGTAAATATAAGTCAAATTATCTTGTAATATGTATAATTAAACATTAAAATCATGTAAATAATAAAAATTAAATATAATTTGCAAAATTTTATTGCTATTGCAAGTAATCTACCTCATGGTAACGAATAATGTGCTAGGTTCGAATAATTTACTTGTTTCTGCTAATTAATTTAAAACATATTGTTTTGTCGTCGTCTTGTTTCGTACTGTTATTGTTTTTATTCAAAAGCTAGTAATTGTTTTGCACTTCAGATACTTTGTTGGTGAAGGTCAAGTGTAAGATCGGCTTAAAGCGATATGTTGTATTAATTGCTTGATTATTTGCCGACATTATGATCAGAAAATACGGAAGCATATACGAACTTTTTTTGAGTTATGAAAAATAGGCATTTTAAAATAATATTTTGAAATATATATATATATATATATATTATATATATATATATATATATATATATATATAATTGAAAAGAAATGATCGACCGTGATATATTATCAAAAATTTATTTAAATTCGGGTAAGCGGTCAATTAAAAAACTCCTTTATTAAATTACCCTATATTTCGCAACACTTTGTCGCTTCTTCTGGGGTAACTACAAGATTAATGAGAAAAATAACAAAAAATAAATAAGAGTATAAAACAGTAGTAAAAATACTTACAAAATGTAGAGTTAAAAAATAATAAAATTGACGTACAAAATATAAAAACTAACAGTCAAACCCAGTATATTAAAATAAATTATACTAAGACCATTAGTATCAGATCTATAATTTATGTTATTTGTCTCCCTGTTGATGTGGACCATTTCTAAAAAGGTTCTTTTTTTATGGTTATTTTCAACGTCTAAAAAAAGCTAAGATATTATCTAAACACTATATATATATATATATATATATATATATATATATATATATATGCAGGGTGTCTAGGAAATAAAGAGACAATGTATGAAAAACAAACAGCGCGTTACTCAACATAAAAGTGATGTCCGTATTGCTAAGAGATCTTGTGCATTGGTGGACCATGCACTTGATCGTGACCATACTTTCAATTTTGTTGACGTTAAAATCTTAGACGTTGAAAATAACCATAAAAAAAGAACCTTTTTAGAAATGGTCCACATCAACAGGGAGACAAATAACATAAATTATAGATCTGATACTAATGGTCTTAGTATAATTTATTTTAATATACTGGGTTTGACTGTTAGTTGACGATCTTAAATCGTTTTGTTATTTGGTCCATATGCTGTTTTAATTTATATTGCATTATATTTTTTATTTTTCATGTTTTAACTTTTCATATATATGTTTTTTAAAAGTTCTTGAGGCTTGTTTCTATAGTTACTTTATTTTTAATATCTAATCATTTTTATATTTTTTGTACGTCAATTTTATTATTTTTTAACTCTACATTTTGTAAGTATTTTTACTACTGTTTTATACTCTTATTTATTTTTTGTTATTTTTCTCATTAATCTTGTAGTTACCCCAGAAGAAGCGACAAAGTGTTGCGAAATATAGGGTAATTTAATAAAGGAGTTTTTTAATTGACCGCTTACCCGAATTTAAATAAATTTTTGATATATATATATATATATATATAATATTAGAAGGAATTTCTTATTTTCTTGGCCGTAATTATAATATAAAACAAAAGTTTCTTGGGAGTAGCGGTCAGGTAATTAAAACAATATTTAATTTATGTTGACGTTTCGGTACTATATATAGTGCCTTTTTCAAAACTGTAACATTTATTTAAAAGTTAAAAATGATAAAATGTTAAAATAAAAACTACTTACATTAAAATTTGTTCTGTTAATATGTAATGTATTCGTTTCTGGTTACCATTTCTAAGTAAAACTAAATTACGCTTTTTGTTTGGGGCATATGCTTATTATCGTTTTAACGTGTGAAAATGTTTGTAGTGTGGCCCACCATACAGTTGGTTTTAACTTTTCTCTGATATTTGTTATTTTTTAATTTTATTTTTGTAATGTTTAGAATTGTTATTATACGGGGGAGTGGATATAAAATGGGTAGATATATTGTAGATAAGTTATTTGTGTCTGTTCTGTCGTGGAAACTATGCTTTCTAATATGTTTCTTGCCTTGTTATTTTTTTCGGATGTAATTATTAAGGTGTGATTATTAAGGTTTGCTCGATGTGCTTTTTTAGGGCTGTACTGTTTGCGAATTTATATCCATTCAAACGTTCTTGCAGATATTGTGTTGCTTGGTTGATGTATACACCTTTGCAGTCGTTGCATGAGATTTCATAAATAACGTGTCTTTTTTTTTCAAAAACACTCAAAACAACCAGTAACAACTAATATGATTGAATCGAATCTTCAATATATGAACAAATAGTGTCTGAGACACGTCATCTGCTGTCTCCTTACCAACAAGGTTTTGTTGCTGTTCTTTCTACCACCACTAATTTGGTAGAAATAACACAATTTATTAGCAAAGCTGTCGATGATCGCCTTCAGATCGATGTAATATATACGGATTTCGCCAAAGCTTTCAATTCCATCGATCACTCAATACTAATATCTAAATTAGATGTGTTTGGTTTCTCTCCTTTGTTATTGAATCTCAGTTCTTCTTACTTAGCTTCTCGCTCATGTTATGTCTGTTTTAATGGTTTCCACTCTCGACGTTTCCATCCAGCATCCGGTGTACCGCAAGGCTCTAATTTGGGGCCTTTACTTTTTAATATATTTCTTAATGATTTACTCTGTTCACTGGATTGCAGAGCTTTTGCTTACGCGGATGACTTAAAACTCAATATGAGGGTTGCCAGAATTGAAGATTGTTTCGAGCTTGATAACAACTTGAAGTTTGTGCACAATTGGTGTAATAAAAACATCTCTTTAAATATTGACTAATGTGCCATTGTGACATATTCAAGGATTGCGAATTCATATAATTTTCAATACAGTGTAGACCAAATGGTGATACCTCGTAGATCTGAAGTTAAAGACTTAGGGATTTTGTTTGATGTGTCGCTTTAATTTACCGCCCATATCTTTTCTGTTTGTAACGCTGCTTCAAGGTCTTTTGGCTTCCTGATACGTACCTGGCGTGACTTCAGTAATCCGTCGTCTTTAAAGTGTCTGTTCTTTGCTTATGTGTGGAGTATGTTGGAGTATGGTGAAATTGTGTGGTATCCATACTTGGTCTACCAACAGATCGCTTTGGAGAGTATTCAGAAGCGTTTCCTTAAATACCTCACCTTCAAGTGCGATGGAATTTATCCAGTGCGTGGGACGGACTATAACGCTTTGGTCAATAGACATGGTTTTCGCTCTCTAACTAATAGAAGGGAAGAAACAAGTGCCAACTTTCTTTTGAAACTGGTCAACAACTCCATAGATGCATCTGGTCTGCTGTGTCAGGTTGATTTTCTCGTGCCGGCTTACCGTACGCGTTCGTGTGTCACGTTTCTATTGCCAACGGCCAGATTTAACGTTTTAAAGAAGGCACCTCTGGTACACATGATGCGGAATTGCAACACCTTGAACCTGGACCCGTTCTGCAATTAGCATTGTTTTCTTTTACTCTTACTTTTCTTTGTTAAAACTGTTTCCATAACATAACTTTCAATTTTTATATAAACATATTTTGTATTAAATCTGAATGTCCTTTTGTGTATCGCTAATTCTTCGTTTTTTATTTTTATAATTCTTTTAATTTATGTATATATGTATACTATTGTAGATAGCAACCGTTTATAATTATGGTTAATTATTATCCTGTATGATTTGCTGTTGGATAATAAAGATTATTATTATTATTATTATTACTATTGTTATTATAAAAAGTAAAGAATTTATATTTTTATTAAGTATAATTTATATAAGTTTATTAATAAAAAAATTATTTCCTGGATAACGTACAAAGATCTTCCGTCTTTAAAGATAAATTGTACAGTTCTGTAATAAAAGCTATACAGTTTATTTTAGTGATAATGAATATTCAAGATTTTATTTTCGAAAATCTAATTTAAGTAAATATTATCAAAAAAATAAAAACATACATTATATTACATTCATAATTTTCCAGGAAGTACGAGATATTGTTCTAAAGGACACAAGATTTAGAAAAAAATTAATTAATTTACAAAAGAACAGAAAGGTGTAATTTGGGTACGACTGTCAGTTACTATATTCAAAAATAAGCCCCTGAAATATTTGCTTTTCTTCATGCTTGACGGACACTAGATTTAGAAAAAAAAATGATTCATAGTGGTCATTCAAAAGGTGTTAATGAATTTATAAAAGGAACAGAAAGGTGGAATTTGGCTACGACGTCAGTTAGTATATTCGAAAATAAGCTTTTGAAATATTTGCTTTTCTTTCATGCTTGATGACTACGTCATAACTGCTAGTTGTCTGTGTCCTTGGCAATAAAGACAACCTTAGTGATTAGTCCAAAGCAGTATGTCATCGCCTGTATATTCTTTTTTCTTTTTACTAAAAAGCGTTTCTGTAGCTAAGTAATTTGTAGATCACATTTAATTCTTGTTATCCTAATTATTATGGGTTCAATCAATATAAATCATATCGCGATTTGCTAAAACGTGCCAAATTTATAAATATAAAGTAAATATAAATGTATATGTACTATGCAGATATAAATGTAGTTTATATACTATATAAACTATAACATTAAATAACAAGAAAACTTTGCTCTATCCAAGTATAAAAATAATTGTTTATGGTAAATTATGTTGTTCCAAATAATACTTAGTATAGGAATAATGGAGTTTTTCTCCATTGTTCTGTAATTCTTGTAAATGTTTAATAAATGTATAACAGATTATTATCAAGACTCATATATTCTTATTAAAGAACATGTATAAAATTATAGCAATAAATGAATATAAACAGATTGGAATAAAACAAGGTCATAAAAAAAGTTATTTGTTTAATCTGCTAAATAAAGCTATAAAGAGCATGGGTTATCTGTCAAAGGAGATCGTCCGATTATTCGTCAGTTTCTTTCGCGTTCCATTTTTTTTATGGTTTTGGTATTAGTAAACTATCATCACGAAGGTTTAAGTGTAGTGAAAATATTAGAACTTTTACAC
The DNA here is from genome assembly GCA_935421215.2 of Melolontha melolontha. Taxonomy (NCBI): domain Eukaryota; kingdom Metazoa; phylum Arthropoda; class Insecta; order Coleoptera; family Scarabaeidae; genus Melolontha; species Melolontha melolontha. The sequence continues at coordinate 207,076,624 of OW285235.1, forward strand.
TAAAGTTTGGCTGACATGTATTTTTATTTAAAGGCTATAGAACTTGGAATAAAATGCACTAATACTTGAAATAAAATACGGGTTTGAATATTCGAATTTATATTGGCTTTGTCAAGAATATACAATGTTAGTTATGTATAGCACCAAAGAAAGAAAGCGGTGAAAGGTATATGTGAATAATGCTTTCATACAAAAAAATGGCGGTCCAATGTTCAAGTAGTAACGAGAAAATGATTCTTCTTGATTCAAGTCCGGCCCTGTTGTAGTTAAGTATTCGGGCGGCAATAAGGCTTTTACCTCTAATTCATCAGTAATTCCCTTTACTGACTAATTATATTGTTCTATTGGTATTTGTTAGTACCGAACACAAATTTAAAGAAAAAAGAATTGTATGTAAATAATGCCTTACAAATAATTAAAAACCAGGTATTTATCCCATTGGACACGTAATGAGCTTGCTACATAAAGCTTTTTGTTTCATGAGGAATTTTGTTTTATTGTAAACATAATAATTTTACTTTTAAAAGAAGCTTAACGTTCACAGTATTTAATCTGAATGATGATTGGGAGAAACTAGATAGACCAACAACCTCACGCATAACTGCAAAATTGCCAAGCGTTTGATTGGGAAAGATCGTCGCATTAAAGTTCGTGAAATTGGTGAAATGATCGGCATTGCCACGATTTGTATTCATGAAACCTACAATTCGGCAAAGATTAGGCTCGCTGTATGTCGAAAATGCTTCCTGATGAACAGGAAATCAATTGAATGAGTACTCCTCTTCAACATCTCACCCGACACCACCAAGGAAGTGGTAATGAAAGCATTATTACCCGAGTTAAAATTTGGGTTTATTAGTTCATCCCAGAGACGAAATAATAGCTTATGAAACCGCTTTGTGAAAAAATTAAAAACCCAACTATTTGCCTGCAAAACAATGGCCACAGAATGTTCTAGATTAGTGAAGAATGTGTGAAATTCCTCGAACAGCGTACTACCATTTACAGTTAGAGGTTTCGCGAAACTCTCCAAAAATTGCACATAGCCAATAGAAGGGAAAGGCGGGGGCGATTACATGAAGGACTTCAACTTTTGCATGATAGCTCCAAACGCCACGCGTCAAACCAAACGAAACAAAATTTTTGGCTGTAAAACGTTTTGCCAATCAGAGGAAATTGCAAGACGCGGTTGTACACTATTTGAAGCAACTTGATAAGTAGCAATATTGTGAAGGGATGTACAAACCAGTGTCACGCTGGAATAAATGTTTTCTAAGCTTATCTATTTGATCTTTGGAAGCATTTATCTCAGAGCCAAGCAAAAATAAGTAGTTTTCTTGAGGAATATATTAAATATTTTCTTTAATTATAAAAGTTAGAGTAATTTTGGCTTGCACCTTTAATATCGAACATTCCTCGTTTTATAAAATTACGAATATGTATTCGAACGAAAATATACAATGCAGTATTTTTTCGTCGTGTTAAATTCATGCATATTTATAAAGATAAACGAACAATAAAATTGACAATAAGATGAATTGCATGAATTGGCAATATTATGTATAATATCGTAATATCTATTCTTATTTTAAGAGCGATGCTATTATCTTCAGCAATAACAATAAATTTTAAAATTTGCTAGAAATGACAATTTAAGTTGTCAAAATGTATCCAGGGTGGTAATTATCTGTGTGGTATAGAATGTAGAGGTGTCGTAGCGCAAATAACGCTCTAATCTAAGTCTGAATCTATGAGAACTAAGTTATTTTTTAAATTTTAGTGTTTTTGAACTCAAATTAATTTCAGTGCATGAAGTATCCTCCACTTCTAAATTTTCTTGTTTTTCTACTTTTTTTTGTTAATATTTTCGCAAATCTTTATTGCAACGACTTAAATTCTCAATATCTCTACAAATTCTATAGAACTTGAAACTTTATCGGAATTCAGTAATGTTTCGTTTTAAAAATTTCTTTATAATTTACTTTACATTTCTTTATATTCTCACGAGTCGTTGTTGACCATCTTGGTATTTTTTCTCACGGTATGGCCATACCTATACGCGATCGCCTCGTCTAGATTTCGCGATAGAGATTCATTGAATGCGAGATGATAAAAGAGAGTAGTTGAGCTGCGAGGTATTTTCGACTGCACCTAGAGGGGGTTAGATTATAGTGGCGTCAGTCTGCGTGTTTAGTTAAAAAAATCGCTGCGGCGGATTAAAATTTAGTACGTCCATATTGTGGAGTTTGCTAATATCGTCTTCTTATACGGCAGAATATACTAAAAAAATTCTTCCGGCCAAGTATTTGAAGTAGCAACTCTGTACGGTAAATTTTACGAAGTATGATAACCCTCCAGAATGTCTTTGGGATTCCAAGTAACTTCGTCTCCCTCAGCGAATCACATATCGGCAAGACATCGCTAACACACCGACAACCTTAGGCCTTGCAAACCCATTTCGGACAGCGATCGTAGATTTTTGTGGTATCTATATCTTATTTATAATTTAGTGATTTGTCGTCTTATATTCTTATATTACTTCATATATTAACTGATTGTTGAGATTTATATTGTTTTCCCTGCTGTTCAAATTAGAGTACTGTAGCTTCATTAACTTATCTATATCACTAGTACCTTTTTTTTAAATATCACGTTAAGCTAAATTCAATTTGATTGGAATTTATTGCTTAGTAATTTAAATATCGAATTTTAATGTAATAATTTGTCTATTCTTTACTGTATTATAAAATTTAGTTTTTTTTTATAAAGATAACTTATAGTTATATTGTAACGTGAGAATTTATTTCGCACTCTAGTTTATTTTTGTAAGAACATCTGGCGCATAGAGACATATATAGACAAAAAAACTGTCTGCAACTTGTTGAATTAAAAGTCCTATTTTAAAATTATTCTAAGTTTGCGATGTACCTTATCTTATTATTTAGTTGTAATTATTTTTACCTTCTAAAGGATTTCCTTGGTCTATCGTAAGAGATTACTAGATAAATTTTTGTTTATTAATCTGTTGTCAAGGCTTTTGAAGTGTTTCGCTTTCTTTAATTATCGAAATAATCTTTATAAGTTTTGAAATTAAAATTGAATCTTTATTTCGTACACATATGTATTATTTTTACTGTTATTTTTATTTCTATATGCTAACGAACAGAATTGTTGTTGTGTTGAATTGGATATTAGCGAATATATGAGTTAATTGTTTCCAAACTTTTCTTTTTTTCTCTTTGCCTTTGGGTTTCCTTTTAGAAAGTTCTTTCTAGGTGGCAGATATCCTATGCTGTATTTTAGCATTTAGTAAGTATTAAGCGTTTACTTTGTAGTCTGTATGCGCATGCGCCTAAGATCGAGCAATCCCTTTTCTCATTTTTCGGACTGTGCTTCTGTAAGCAAAACTGAGTCTACCTTCTATCTTTTATTTTAGTCATCTACACCCGTCTCTACTAACTAAGAGCATACACAATAAATAGAAGCTTCCAGACATTGTGCGATACGACTACGGGTTTTGTTTAGATTTCGACCATCTTCAGACGCCATCGCTGCGTTTGCTTCACGCGTAGGTAGCAGTAACTCTCAAATACTTGGTTTCTAGCCATTTTATTATACTACCCAATATTTATATTATCTCAAGTAATAATAGTTACGACTTATGGATATGCTAGATATATAGGTCTGCTGGTCAGGAAATAGCTTCTTCACACTTTACTGATATTGAATGCAGCCAATTGTTCTATTAAATATTACTATATTCGTGATTAATAATATATTTAAATGAGATCAAAACGTATTAATAAAACTTAATGCGTACAAGATAATGTACACATAAGTGACTCTATTGTTACTAAATACTACTTTGAAAAGCCATCATCTATATTAATTAATAGTTGAGATTTGTTTTGAATGAATAATTTACTAATTAAGTAACATTAATATATATTTTTATTTGCAAGGTAATATTGATCCCGTCGATAGTTGCTAAGAGAACAAGTTCGAAAGTTTTGGGTTCGAGTCCGGAAATACTCCGAACATCTATAGCATTTTTCAGTCCCACCTCAAACCGTTTTAAAATGAATACCCCAAAGGAATTCTGGGATAATAATAGGTGCCAAATGCTTAAAGAACCTGCCCTGTTATAGTCTGTCCATCAATCAATACAACGATCCGACTTTTAGGATTTTAAGGATTATCGGGGACTATCAGCTACCTCGTGCCCCAGGTACTGAAAAAAATTGTAAATGAGGTAATGCACCGTATTACGAGAAATTAGATTTTCTTACGTAGAGAAGTAATTATGTTTCGTTTAATACAATCCAGCGTCTACAATTTAAACTTCATTTTTCTAAAGTAACCAATTCTAATATAACAGATAATACTGCAGGGGATATTATACAATCGAACATCAATGTTCTTATAATAGACTTTTAGTATAATAATCGTTGTAAATACGTCCCTGTGAACCACCCGTGCTCGAAAGAGATTATAAAGTTGAGCTACATTTCTTTTCTGAAGATCAAGTGCTATTTAATAAGTTATATCGTTATATCTATGAACAGACTATACAAGACAAGCCGACAAGATTGTACGAGTCCCAATTATTATACACATTTATGATGTAATCAGCAAATTGTCATACAATTTAGTAGCCATACAAAAACAAATTAAAAACACTAAAATGTTAATATTAATAATAACAGTAGTAAAACAATAATAACTCTTTCTAATTTAAATAGTAATTTTACATATATCTACATGTTTGAAAATTATGCTCAATGTTTGTATTAAAATTATTTTATCGTCAACCGTGTATCTATACAAATACCCACATGCACAAACACAGAAGGTATGCTAATATTTTTCTGTAAATTACTTCCAATATTTCTCCATTCAAAGAATACAATTATTGTAATGACCGAGGCATGTGTGTGACTTTCATTTTCAGTAATTACGTTCTTGTTTCCAGCAAGCACTGTAAAAAAAAACATGAGACGCATATGTAAAGCTGCGATTTCCGTTGATAATATTGTTTTGTTACATGAGAGTTTAATAAATTTTATGTTTAATTAACAATGACATCCTATTCTTGTTCGATTTAATTACACGAATTTTTGTAATACTGTTCTTCTACACTGTTATTAACTGTTTATTTATTTATGTGAAACCTTGTTTCCATTTATTTCATTTCAATACGTTTTCATGTGCCAATAACTATTAATAAACTCTGTTTAAGTTAACCGTTTCATGGAACGTTCTTTAAGTTAAAATGTCGATGAACTTATTGAAAAAAAATTCGTTAAGATATATATATACATGGTGTGTCTGATGTTCTCGCGGGTATAAAGTGCGATGTTTGATTCTCGGTTTCTCCGCGCTGGATTTTCGTTTTGTTGGCAGACGTTGTCTCGACGTTTCGATAACATCGTAATCTTGAGTTCTCGTGACGATTATTACTTGTTCACCCAGTATCACGAGAAACCCAAGATTAAGATAGCTACAATGCTATCGAAATGTCGAGACAACGTCCGTCAGCAGGACGAAAATCCAACGGGGAGGAACCGGAAGAGAATCAAGCATTACATGCATACACGTATATATATATATATATATATGTATATATATATGGTAAACCTAATCAGTAGGCGATTAAAGGTCTGTATATTACTTCAAAATATATGTATTTAAAAAACTCTACATGTTTCGGCTGTGTACGCCTGTACATTCATATTTTGTATTCTCTTGATAAAGGCGTACACAGCCGAAACATGTAGAGTTTTTTAAATACATATATTTTGAAGTAATATAGAGACCTTTAATCGCCTACTGATTAGGTTTACCATATCATACCAAGGTCACGAAGTTATTATATGTATATATATATATATATATATATATATATATAAAGATAATTATTTCGTATATATATATATATATATATATATATATATATATATGTATATATATGGTAGATTAATTAGTTGGCGATTTAAGGTCTGGTTTTACTCAAAAATGCATATATTTAAAACAATCTTACATGTTTCGGCAAGTGATGCCTTTCTCAAAGAATTTAAAATATAAATGACAGTATATTAATGTCATACATATACAATTGTAGTTGTCATGGATAAAATTATTCAAAGATACATCCAGTTTAACGTTCTGCAATTTACCATCATAGTATATGTTGCTGTTATATAAAGATATATCTTATGTTTTATTTTCTTACATTTTCATTGAAAGCGTTAATAATTTGATAAAATTGTGCAACAATAAGAAGTTAAATATCACTAAGCACATGTCCAATCTTTTGTCCCTCCGTAACGACATAGTTCTTTCTAATGTTATAAAATTAAAAAAAAACAAACTCACATTATAGAGAATTTATGTACAAGTAAAAACTAATAAAAAAAAAGCATTTGTGGGCAATTAGTTATTTTTTATCCTCGGTGTTATTTTTAGCTTTCTTGGATGAATTATCAAAACGTTCGGAAATTAGAACAATTCGAGAATTAGAATTGCCCTGGGAACAAAGTGATTCTAATTTGTCTACTGTATTTATAACTTTATTATACCTTCGATTATAAAATTAAAATGTTGAATTGTTTATACTTAAATTTCTTTATTTTATCAATAAATTCTTTAAAAATATGGAAACTTTTCGTTATTAGTATGACCTATTCCACAATCTCCCAATCGCAATTCTTTCTTTTTTCATAACTCGGAGGATTTTACCTGATTTAAATATATCTAATATAATCATTGTAATATATCTTTTACAATATTTTGCTTTAGATAAAGAATCTACACAAGCAAGTTTAAGCAATATTTTGCATTGCTTTTTGTATTAGTGATGATACTAGTTTTAATAATAGATAAATCGCGGTCGGATTGGTGTACACTCACCGGCAAAATGATCGCATAATTTATTAAAATGCTTTTTCTCGCAATTTTAATACTTCTATTTGGATTATTCGAATATAGAATTAAATTTAAATGCTTTTTGTGTAGCATAAAATCCAAGTAGTAGCCCGTCGTTAACTAAGACAACTATTTTAATTAAATCAATCAAAGAAATTTAGTTGATAAAGACCGTATATACGCTGTAATGGTTGATTTTTAAAGTTGTTTCAATCATTTTGGGGTTTGTTTGTCGTTCTGTTATTACTTAAAAGCATTTTTATTTAATATGGGACTTTTAACGCGTGGTGATGATACCATACGAGCCACAATATTACTCTAACATAGAAGAACCCAGCAGTATATCGCAAATCTTCTTGAAATAAACCAATCTAGTATTCTCGGCTGTTGTTGCAGATACTTCTTGGTGAAACATTTTAACTTCATACAGTAAATAACAAAAAATAAATTAAGAATAAATAAATCTCATAGTGAAACAAGAAACAAGTGTTTTAATTAATAGTATATCCCGACTTGGAGAAAATGGTGATGTAAGGAGGAGGCCAGGGCAAGATACAAAATGCGCTACTTCGGCGGTTTATGATAGATTTTTAACTTTAAAATGCCTTCGTGATGGCACCATCACTGCAGTACAGCAGTTCGATGAAGGTTAGAACAAGCTAATCTTTATGCCCGTCGCCCTGCTAGATGCCATATTTTATTACCACATCATCGAAAAGCTCGGCTAGCTTTCTATCGTTTACGTACCAACTGGAATGTGAACGACTGGCAAAGAGTTCTTTTTACAGACAAATGTCGGTTTAGTATACAACGTGTCGACGATCGACAGAGAGTATGGGTCTCCATACTCTCTGTCGACCGAATCACACCGAGTCACACCGAATCGGTTCCTCACTACAATCACGCAGTCCGCAAAACGTTCACCTGCTTGTCTAACCAGGTGAACGTTTTGCGGACTGCGTGATTGTAGAGAGGAGCCGATTCGGTGTGACTCAGTTATGGTATGGGGTGGCATTTCTATGCATGGCTCTACGGATCTACTCATTCTTGGTAGATCTGCTCTGAATGCTCATAGGTACATCGAAGAAGTCCTGCAAGATTATGTGGTGCTGTTTGCTATAATACGTGGTCTAGATTTTCTGCTAATGCAGGACAATGCCAGACCTCACACAGCTGCTGTAGTTGATGGATTTTTAAATGACGTTGGTATCCACTTACAAAAGAGAACGCATATTTAGACATGTATAATATTGTAGCACTTTCAATGATAACTTTGCAATACGATTCAGACACAGAGACCAACTTACTAGACGACTCAAGCATAGGCGATGATTAATGAAAGAAGATTTTATCTAGTGACAATGCTCATTTGTTACGCTTAATACTTATGTATATACCGAACATGACTTATATACAATTATGTACCTATGTGTTTGGTATATCCATATTACCACACGTCTTGAAATATTTTTTTTGCACATAGAGCTGACAAATAGTATTTCTTTTTTTTTTATATTTTATTTTTCTATTTTACATTTTCTTATTTAATTAGAGGGAATTAATTTGTAGTCAATGCGACCAATGGATTCGTAAACTGCAGGTAGGATAATTCTCTCATTGTTATTGAATCGATACGGTTCATCCATTCAATAACAATGAGAGAATTATCGCCACAGGGGATGCAACAATAGTTGTAAAATACATTAAAAGTGAGTTTCTTATAATTTTGAATGCAGTATACATTGGTAGTACAGTAAATTTACTTCCTTATTTTATCTTTTATTATTCTTATTTTATAAACTTGAAGACCTTCTCTATCAATCCGTCCTCGTACCTGTTGCTTGTATTTTTTAAATTAGATAGGATACCAAATTGGTATTTGATTGTATTCTTTGCATGTTCGTCTTCAGAACTTTTACTTTAAATTAATAAATGTAGTTGTTTAAATTAAATGAAATACATTTATATTAAAAGGAACGACAATAATTATTTATCTCACTCGTATATAGTCGAGTTAATCCCTCGAAACCACCTTTTTCTTTTTTCATGCCTGTATGTGTGCACGTATCAGATTACTATATTTTATTGCAAACTGCAACGACTAATAAAGGAATTAAAACTTTGATAATATAGTCTACGAAGATATTTCGCCGAGCACACGGAAGTAAAAGCATAGAAATACCACCTACACGAATAGTAAGGTCAAGGAGGGTTTTATGAGGGCGGCACACCTGAGCCTGCATACACATACAAATTGATTTATTACACTTGAGTGTTCGTTACTTCCAAACGCCACGACATCACGCAAAACTTATTTCTTCGGAAGTAGTAATAGTAAAATTCTTACATCTGGTAAGATAGAATGTATAGTACAGACTCATCATTTGCATACATTATTACAAAAAAAAATAAACAATAATCGTATACCATTTGCAAGTAGAATAAGTACACCTTTACATGCGAATATAAAATACCCTGATTTTCATAAAACAGTTACGGACGAGATTAGAATTTTCGAGAAGTTTTAAATATGCTTTCCTAAGCAGAAAATTCTTTCAAATTCAAAGGTAAATAAGAATGCTAAATTGTTGTATAAAAAATTACAAAAACAATATTAAAAAGATAAGATATATAAGTTGTAGATGCAACTCCTGACATAAACATGAATGTGGCAAACTGTTTTTTTTATTATTATGTTTATGTATTTGTTATCGAGTGTGAAATTATGAATATAATTTTAGAAAACATTAAACTGAAATCTTCAATAATTACATAACTAACAGTACCGCATTTCCGCATTCTTTTCATACACGAATTCACTAAAGTAGAATTTATTACGTAATTTTGTCACATACCATTGGCATTGATAGAACTTATTGTTCCTTCCTGTGACTCGATTTGTTTCAAATAAATTCAATCCATGAAAAATCTGAGGATTGTATTGGCCAGATTACTTTAACTAAAGCTTAATTACAATGGCCACTTCAAGAATCAAACCCTACTAATTTTGGGTCTAGTTTCTGTGATATACAACAGGTGGAAGTATTTTATTTTAACGAATTAACAGAAAACGATACATTTTAGTTATGCATGCCAACAACATTGAAAATCCATTTGAATTTTTTTTTAAAGACTGTTACAATCTAAGAGTTCAAAATTGATGGAAGAATACCTGGCAGGTGGTTGGGTCTGAAGAGAATCATGTGGTTGCTTAATGAGATCTTGTCTTATGTCTTGCCTCTTGCAAGTAAGTTCCTGCGCGTACCTACAAACAGACCAGTAGTAATCCACAGGCCCTGACATCCTCGAACCAAGAAGATCTGCCTTTTTCTTTGACAAGTCAAAGTCTCGAATAAGATCACTAAATTCCACTTAACTCAGACTATGCGGTTTATAATATTTTTCCTCAAAATCAGGGTCATGGGATATGTAAGACTTGTTGAGTTTTTCTTGTTCTACACTGTCTTCATTTTGTACTTCAAGATCATAACTTTGCGGTGGAGTAGGAACTGGTAAATTATCTGAATGTGGAATAAGTCAAATAGGAGATGGAAGATTTGGGTATAGAACTGTTTCTCAGAAATTGCAGTCATCTGTATGGTTTGTAGGCTCCCGCCAAGTTATAGTTACAGAAAAAGCCGTAGATTGTTTTTTTTAAATTTTCGGCCATTCTGAACAAGAATTATAATATATATGTGGAGTCCATGACTTATTCAGGCCCCCTACTTTCATACTAAAATAATGCTGATAGACAGTCTTTACAAGTTGTGCCAGATTACATTTCTGTGACGGATATGATATTTTACCACAAATGTAATAAAACGATTCACTAAATTTACACATTTTCGTGACTTTTGATTTAACAAATTTTACCTTTCAAAACATTCAGTTACGGCAACAGTAATTACTAAAGGCCGGATTACATGCAAAAAAAACTGAAAATATGCGCATACATATGCAGATGTTTCCTTATGAAAAATATGCAGGTAAAAAAGGGAGGAATGCTAGAAAATGGAATACTGTAGAAAAAAATATTCTATTATTCTACAGGTTTTTAGAACATTTTACAATATAATTAACTATAAAAACAATTTACAATCACATATTTCTCAAAGTTTTCAATAGAAAAATAGTAGCGCTTGTCTGAAAACATGTATTTATATATTGAAAAAGTTCGTTCTACGTCGACGATTGTTGTAGGAGCATATCTCAAATTAGAAATATCATCTATTGTCAACTCAATATTTTCTACTGAATCACCACCCAAGATTTTAGCAATGTTCTTTAGCTTTTTTAAACCCTCATTTTTTCCTATTACACTTAAAAATTTTTCATACACGGATTGTCCCACACCTTCTTTAACATCAAAACATGACTTTTCAAATTTGTTTATTATTTCAACGCTCTCGATTAGCGACATAAATTGTTTTTCCAACTGCAATATAAAAGTGGAAATAAAACCGTAATTGGCTTTAATAAACGCCAACTGTTGAGGTATTTCTTTGCTCGAATACACCTTTTGGGCGCCTAACACATATTGTCCATCCTTATCAAGATCCATAGTAATAGTTTTTCTTCCTTCATAATGATTTGCATGAAAAATAGCAGCCTCCAACCACGTTTCCCATCTTGTGATAACTAGTTGTGGAGGAAGCGGAACACCGGGTAGATTTTTTTTGTAAAAATGAACTCGTAATGAGGCCTTTAAAAGTACTTTCTCAGCACTACTAATTAAAGTATTTAGTAAGGGAAAATAGATTCTGACTTCTTCTGCAGCACGATTTAGTCCGTGCGCCAAGCAAGCTGCGTAAATTAAATTTGGGTAAAAGATTTTCAAGTTGAAAGCTGCCTTCACCATGTATGGCGCAGCATCCGTCAAAAATAATAAAATTTTCTCTGTTGGAATTGATTCTGGTAAGAAGAAAGTTGTCAGTTCTTCCTGTATAAACCTTGTTATTGTCAAGTTATTTGCCTTTTCCAACTGTTTGGATGAAATTAAATAAGATTTTGCTGAAACCGATACGTTAAGGATACCAATCATTAAATGAACTATGTATGGGCCCACACTATCAGTAGTTTCATCTACGCATATAAAATGATAATTGTTTGCAACAACCTTCTTAATGCTATTCAATATTTCTGCATAAATATACCGAATATAATTTTTTCTTAACGTGCTCTCGTCGGGAATACTATATTTGCTGATGTACTTTTGCAAAAATAACTTGACATTTAAATTGTTTAATTTATGTAGTGGAATATCTACCGACACAAATATTTGACACAAATCTTCATTAAATTATTCTTGTTCCGATTTTTTGGAAGTTGATGGTAAACATTGCGGTAATGTTTGCTGACTCTTCTTCGCCAATTTCATCTTTGTTAGTGTTGCAACATGAGATGGAGTTTTCATATGTTGATCGGCTTGGAACATTCTCTCACTTGTAATCTGCAAAAAAAAATCACATCATCGGTTGTTTTCTTATAAAATAAATGTTAGTAAAAGATAAAGGAATAATTAAAAACTTAATTAATTAATTAATAAGAGTGAATAAACTTAAAATTTTTCTCACAATCTTGCAGCATGCTACGCAAAACACTTTTTCTCCATTAATACGCAATTCTGAATAAGGTGCAATCCATCCAGTAGGGCTGGGCGATACCGACGTCTTCGGTATCGGGTACCGATACCAATCGAGGTATCGATACTTACCGATGTATCGATTCCCGGTATCGATGCACGGTATCGATTCTGAGTACCGGAATCGGTAAAGTATCGATAGGTATCGATGCTTTGGAATCGATACCTTGGAACCGATACCTTGGAATCGATACCTTGGAATCGATACCTTGGAATCGATACTTTGGAATCGATACCTTAATTCGATACCTAGAAATCAATATTCATAACCCGTTTTCTAGGTGTTGATTGTTTGATATCGGTTTCAAGAGATATAAAATTAATTTACCGACTCTACCATAACTAAGGTATGAAATTTGCAATATTGTGAGATTTTTTTTTTGTAATAATTATAGTTATGTCATAATTAGGATATTTGCTGCACACAATAATAACATACTTTTAAATATATATTATATAATATATATAATGCATATATACTTAAAAATTCTTTACTTAATAAGTTATTGCATCCTTTATGTACATTTAAAAAAATACACGAAGATGAGCTATCCGATACATGGCTACCCGATACATCGCTACCCGATACATCGTTAATCCGATACATAGATACTTAGCGAGTACTGGAATCGGTAAGGTATCGATGCTTTGGGATCGATACTTTGGAATCGATACCTTGGAATCGATACCTTGATTCGATAATCAGTATTCATAACCCGTTTTCTAGGTATCGTTTGTTTGTTTCAAGAGATATAAAATTAATTTATCGATTCTACCATATCTACGGTATGAAATTTCCAATATTGTGATATTTTCTTTGTAATAATTATAGTTATTATGTTTATGTTATAATATGGATATTTGCTACGCATAATATAAAATTCAACAAAATCCTTTGAAATATATACTATATAATATATATAATGCTGTATATACTTAAAAATTCTTTACTTAGATATTGCATCTTTTATGTACATTTAAAAAAATGCATAAAGGTAAGCTACCCGATACATCGCTACCCGATACATCGATACTTAGCGAGTACTGGAATCGGTAAAGTATCGATAGGTATCGATGCTTTGGAATCGATACCTTAGAATCGATACCTTCGTTATATGAGGTATCGGGTACGATACCAGTTATGGTATCGAGTATTGGACGATGTATCGATACTTCGCCCAGCCCTACCATCCAGACACAGTCGCTATTTTCGGCATTTTTGCTATTATATATCACAACTCACAAGTTTACACTTCGCAAAGCCAATGTAAAATGACGTTTAAAATAAAATTACTTTCGAATATAGGAATAAATTTCTCCGAATAGCAAAGAAACACATATACCCCGAATTTTCTGGTAAAATGTATTTTTGTGTTTATTTAGAAGTTTTAAGGTATTAGTTTTTCCTGGAATTTTGTCTCGGTATGGAGGTATGGGAAGAGCAATAATAAATTCTTGGAGACGCTTATCGGAAAAGTAACGGGAAGTGGCTTAATAAAATATTGTTTTTAATTTAAAACGCGCTGTTTAATTTTGTTTGTTACATCCACGATGTATTTTTAGTAATGCCTATAATAAATTTGATTTAGTAAATAAATAAAACTCTTATACTTAAAATATGCAAAAATGCTGAATTACTACAAAATATGCAAATAATATACAAAATGCATATATTATGCAAATATGCAAATTTACGCAAACTGCATATAATCGGCCTTTAGTAATTACATTTATAATTTACAAGCTCCCAAGAATAAAATTTCCCCCAAGCCGAAAATTCAGACTGTAAAAAATTATGGCAAAAATGGAGATTAACTCACATATATGTATTGCGTCATTCTTGTTCAATATGGTAACAATATTTATTGGTGATACTCGGACATATTCTATATCTTCTTTTAGATGTAGAAACTTCAAATTCAAACTACATTTTCATATTACGGAAAGTCATAACAGATACCTGGCATAGGTACAAAACAGCATCTTTTGACACATTCTGTACCTGTGCATTTATATTGTTTACTTATGCTAATGGAACTTTGAAATAAGCAAATTTATTTGCAATAGACGAGACGCCTACTTCTCCGTTGTAATGTGCAGTATAATATAAAACACACATGTATAAATCTATTTTTACGCATTCACGTTAATGACAAATAATATTTCAATGTCATAGAGCGCATAGAGTTCTGTTTTGTGTATATAATGCACAACTTAATATCAAAACATCCCATACATCAATGTACTTTACTTAATCTACATATTTGTATCTGCACAGAGACGACCAGCAATTTAAAAGAAGGTTTAATTAGTGGAAGTAATTAATTTCAAGTAAAATACAAATACACAAAACTTAATAAGTTAAGATATATGTACGTATTTAGTGTCGATATATGTATGTGAGAGAAAATTGTATAAAATTTATTGAATTTATAAAATTAATGTAAATCCATTAAGCCTATAGGTTGTATTTATTCAAAAGAGGAAGTTTTTGCAATTGTCAGTCAGAATATTTAAGAGCCGGTCAAAAGAGTAAGCGGCGAGTGCCTTGTTTATCGTTCCAGAGATCCACGGATCGAATCCCGAGTATTGTTGGCCGAGAAGATTTTCGTGGTATTTCTTCTTGCTTAAAGTGAAGCCAAATATCTTAAACGCGGGCATATCTAATAATAACTCACCTGTAACCTAGCCTGTCAATGCGCCTTTTAATTAGTGTTAAGCTGTTGGAGAATATTACGGCATGAATTATTATTATTACTGCAATATGTATGATAGTATGCCCGTAAATTATAAGTGCAGAAAATGCAGCTTATACTCTGAGACAATTGATAATAAAACGTCAGAAGGCAAATTATTAGCTACGCCAGAATACACCAGCCGACAACAAAGTTGAAGAAATTATACATATTACCTCGTCATAAATACAAACTTACAAATGTCACACAGGCTTATTACAAATATACAATGTGTAATCGAATTTTCTAGGACAACCCCATTCAGACAAGACAATTGCAGCCGATCATCCAAATATTCAATCCCATACATAAATAAAATTACATATCTCATTGAAATTTTAAGTAACCACAATATGAAAACAAAATATTCGGATAAAATTAACATATACTCACTATTAGCTCAAGAAATTAGAAAAATATAGAAGTAAAATAAAGTAATTATAACACGATTTACAATATCAGTCCGAAGTATATCGCCAAAAACTTTCATTCAGAACCTATAAATACTTAATTTACTAAATAAAACACTTGGTATATTTGTTTCACAAAATGTATTTAAAATGTCTCTGACATATGTTTCGACTTATACAGTCATTCTCGAAGAGTCATGTAAACTAAGTGAAAAGAATACTCCTACCTATATTTATGGGTTATTTTTTAAAAGGTTTATTACAGCATCGATTGTGGGGGTATTTGAAAAATCCAATTGCGTGTTTGTGACCTGTCTGTTCTAAGAAGTCAAGCCTTTTACCCTTATTACAAGAGTGTAAAAGTTTGAAATTATTAGCATTAAACAGATGAGAATTTTGAATACAGTGTTCCGCGAATCCCGTGACCATATTGCCATGTAGAATAGAACTTCTATGCTCTTTGATACGTTCACGGGATTTGCGGAACACTGTATTCAAAATTCTCATCTGTTTAATGCTAATAATTTCAAACTTTTACACTCTTGTAATAAGGGTAAAAGGCTTGACTTCTTAGAAATTTTAGAAATTAAAAAAGCCATAAATCTCAACAGACAGGTCACAAACACGCAATTGGATTTTTCAAATACCCCCACAATCGATGCTGTAATAAACCTTTTAAAAAATAACCCATAAATATAGGTAGGAGTATTCTTTTCACTTAGTTTACATGACTCTTCGAGAATGACTGTATAAGTCGAAACATATGTCAGAGATATTTTAAATACATTTTGTGAAACAAATATACCAAGTGTTTTATTTAGTAAATTATTAATCATGTTTCACCAAGAGCCAACCGTGAATTCTAAACATTATACTGTAAATACTTGTTTTTCTACCCACTCTCTCATAAGTACAGAAAGCTGTAATACTAAATACAACAATCTTTAGCACGACAATTATTACAAAAAAGTAATCTGCTGTAAATTTGCCATAACAGATTCATACTATGCTGAACTGGATTCATTCTCTATGTGGAAATCTAATAAGATAATCATAGAATTTCTGATAGATACCATTTACATAACGCAAAGCCAGCCGAGTTAGCCGAGTTCATTCCAATAGATATATGAGTTGAGTGAATGGTTGAGTGTGGTTTTACCTGTCGGATTATGTTAATTCGTAGAATTATAGAACCTGATAATCCATACAATTTAATCGAAGTACCATTGCGTCCAGTTAAAATTGGTGTTTGAGCGGCAATATCAAGACAACGAGGTATTGGGTCAATATTTTTTCATAAAACAATGAACGTCTAAAGATACGAAACTATTATTTTAGAGTCATTTATAAATCAGTTGGATAGCAAAGAATTAACTAATAGTTATTTCCAGAAGAATTCTACCATCCACACACTCCACATATAACTATATATAACGGATCACAGGTTGATGTCGTATATACTGGCTTTGCCAAGGCATTTGATCGAGTGGATCACGCTATCTTGCCAGCTAAACTGTCGAGTTTTAGATTTAGCAAACCGCTGGCTTTTTAACTTCATATCTACATAATAGGCCTCAACGTGTATTCTACAACGGATGTTTATCAACACCTTACATTGCCACTTCGGGAGTTCCGCAAGGCTCTAACTTAGATCTACTGCTTTTTATTATTTTCATTAACGATCTCTCAAACCTTTTCTTTGCCGATGACTTGAAGTTGTTTGCTGCCTTTGACTTCAGGCCAATCTGGTTAACATTCAAGCTTGGTGCAAAAATAACAACTTACCTTTGAACCCCGTTAAGTGCAAGATTTTATCTTTCAGTAAAAGACATAATGTTATGCACTTTAATTAACAACTTGGGGATATAAGTATATCACGTGTTGAATCAATTAAAGACTTGGGCGTTACCTTCGATATGAAACTGACTTTCAATGAGCATATCAGCAATGTGTCTAAACAAACCACACAAACTCTTGGATTTATTAACCGCAACAGTGGCGAATTTTCTAACGTTAGCGTATTGACTTGCTTGTTCAACTCATTATCACGCTTAGAATATGCCAGCTTGATATGGTATCCATTTTATCAAGTACAAAAACGTCTACCTGAGCAAGATCAGCGGCGATTTTTGAAATACATGTGGTTCAAGATGGACAGCGTCTATCCCGACAGGGGCTTTGATCACACTCAACTCCTTTCTCGCTTTAACGTGCCTTCTCTCTCCTTTAGACGTTTTTTGGCCAGCCTCAAGTTCTTTCATAGGCTTCTTTACAACGAAGTTGACTGCATAACGCTATTATCCTACTTTAATTTTCTTGTCCCACCATTCTTCATACGTCCTTCTCGTACTTTCTATCTTCCTTTTCTTCGAACCAACATGTTGGTCAGGTCTACGTTATGAGTAGTAACTACAATCAGGTTTCTTCTGCAATGGATATACATTTCTGTGGTTTGTTGACCTTCAAACTGCGTCTGTATAACATCTGCGATATGTATTCGTTGTAGTACGCATCTTGACAATTAATTTCTGGATGCTCTTGTTTTTTTTTGTTTTTATTAGTTTTAATTACTTGTGCAGACTTTTGTTTATATTCATATATATTATTAGCTTGAATATTGTGTATTGATTTAGGCTTGTTTATATTTTTTATATTTAGGATGTTAAGTCTATATAATACTTTTTTTGTTTCTAATAGTACTTGTTGTTATGTATATGATTTAAAATTTCGTTTTGATTTGATCCTGTAAATGGAATTATAATTCTGTTGGGTAGTAAATAGTAAATAATAATAAAATAATAAATTATTTCCAGCAGTTTTTCCCAAACCATTTTATAAGTTTAGGTTTATGGGGTAATACATTCGCCTCCAAATTTCTTTTCACCTTCTCCGGGAAAGGCTAAGGAAGTGGACGAAAAATCGACGATTATAATAATACAGGCTTTTATATCCCCGATCCTGTTAACGCCAATTAAAGGTTATTACAAAATCATGAAAGTCATTATAAGAATAATACAGAAAGTAATTTTCTTTCTTCTTCCTCAAATAATAGATTTGAGGAAGAATTTTACTTCCGTAAGTTAACTTTGTTATCTTTATGGGATTTTGATCCATTGGTTGCACGGTTACTGTGATATTTGATGGAAAGAAATATGAAATTATGATCTCATCGCTACTTTGAAGTTCCTCGATTGGAGAATGAACAGAGCAATTATCAAGAATTGAAAGAGCCTTTGGAGGCAAATTATTCTCTTCACCTCTTTAATAAATATTTTGTGAGACCATTCATGAAAGATCCAGGAAGTTATCCAAGCATTTCTTGCAAAATTGTAATTAGATGGGTTATTAAATCCTTTAAAACACCTTGGCTTTTTTACTTTTCCGATATCCATTGGCCTTAATTTATGTGATCCATCAGAATTTGCTCCCAGTAAAATTGAAATGCGTTCTTTTTGTATTTTGTATCCAGGATCAAATTTTTCATTAGCAGCAACATATGTCTTATCTGGTAGGTAACGGAAAAATAAAACAACTTTCATCGACAGTGTATATCTGTGTCTCCATAAGCCCCATTTCAGGTACCTTGGCTCGAAGTTTTTCGTGAGCAATTTTTAAGTAACGAATACAGTGTCGATACTTAAAATTGGTTAACCATCCATCACTTCCATGGAATGCACTTTCATCTTTATCGGAATACACTTCATAAAAAATCGTCTTAGCTTAGCGTTTTCAATATGGGATCCAGTTATTTTGCACCTTTTTTCACGTAGATTTAAAAACCACTCATAAAGAGGAATTTCTATTCAGGCATTTTCAGCGCTATCCAAAGATTTAGCTCTTCAAACCTGGATACGTGTTGGAAATAGCATTTAATATAGCATCCTTTTTCGATTTTATATATCTGATCGCAGACTTATGACATTGAAATCTACGTCTAAACGATTATCTTGGGCATTCTCATCAAGCTTTCTTAATATCTTTACTTTAGTTTCCAATGATAACCTGTTTTTTTACGTTTGTTTGACGTTTTGAATTTCACTCATTTTCACTTTTCAATGGATGACCTAATATTAAATATTCACGTTTGAATGACCATATATTTGTATGAGTATGACAAATAAGCACGTGAATGGAACTCCCACCTACATGTACTCTTATAATTCGGTAATTCCCCATCATCACAACAAAAAAGAACGTTCGGAATTCGAACTTTAAGTTCTAATTTCAGAGCCTTCAATGCATTAAAATCTCAGGTTCTAATTTCCGCAAGATTCGAATTTGTACGAGTTCTAATTTGAGAGCGTCTACTCTGCCATTAACTTAGGTTTATACACCCACATAATATAACTTCATTATCCAAAATCAATTTAGTAACTAGATATCCCGATATATGTGGAAACACATTTCCTGGATTTATTATTACCTAGAATTTACCATAATCGATTTCCTAGAAATTATTTTATATCAGTTGAACTATATATGTCGAAACTTATTTCACTTATTTTGTCCAGTACTTTGAATTTAGCATAAGAAATAACAAAATATAAGTTTTAGAGGTTAGAGCTATTTTTCTACAAAAGTTAAGTGTTTATTGTTTTCGAATTAACTTCTTATACATTAAGAATAACTCATTTTATTATCGTACAAAGTACAAAAATTAACTATTTTGTAAATTTATTAGGTATTGGAATATTTGTCATAGCTATTTTTTAAGATTATATATTGTTAATTTTCTAATCGTTTTTATTAACCAATTTTATTAAAATATTGACCCACTAAAATTCAGAAAACTCAAAACGTATTACATTTATTTTTCAAAATACTTGCCTCATTATATGAAGAGCTCCAATAAAATGGTTATTGTCATAAGAGTTAGTAAGGATTTCTATCATTAAGTTGTTATTACCAGAAGTTTTGTTTTCTTTATTTCAGTTATTTATTTTCTTGGGGCTTTGTCGAACGCTTTGTTATTTACGAGTTTTATTAACATGTATACCCGTTGCGTTATATTCGTTTTTCTTCTCTGGTTTCTGTTTTTCGTTGGACGCCAAATAATGAAACATAACGTTTTTGAAAAAGAAAACATTAAATTGTAAAGACCGCCAAATTATGAACGTTCTTTTAAATACTAATATTTATTAAATAATAGACAGAAAAACTCCAGATCTGTGTTTGTTTAGTGAATTTGCACTGTCTGCTTTACGTTACAAAGAAAATATTGATATAAGTAAAAATTCTTTTAGAAACATTTATAAATATCTTTATGCAAATTATTTTATACTTTTTTTTTATACTGTCATTTATATTTTATATCCTTGATAAAGGCATCATTGCTGAAACATGTAGGGTTGTTTTAAATATATATACTTTGAAGTAAATCCAGACCTTTAATCGCCAACTGATTGAATTTACCATATCATAACAAGGTCACGAAAATATTATATATAATATAGATATATAGATAATATAGATAATATAGATAATATATATATATATATATATATATATATATATATATATATTAATATTAAGATTAAGAATTATGAAAGAAGACCATGCCATGTACTTACAATGTAAGATATTGAACAAGTTAATGCTGTGTATTTAATTATAAAATTTATTTGGAATAATTTTTATTGTTTATGTAGATCATTTTCCATTATCAAAATTCATTAATTTATTTGTAATTCCGAAAATAATTAACTTGATTGATAATATAATAGAACAAATAAAATAATTAAATACCTGTATTAAGCATAAATAAATTATATGCAGGCCAAGGAAAAAAAACAATATATAAGAGCGTCGCTTGGGTCGTTGTAAGAAAAACTACGTTAAAAATTATTGTAAAACTTAAAATATCAGTTAAAATATTAAAACTGTAATATAATTACACGAAAACGTTCACAATATAGGAAGATAGTGTACACACATCGTCCGAACAATAAAAAGGTACAGCATTTCTGAAATATACCGACGAATCCTCCAAAAAACCGTTCCAGCGTCGTTCCAGTACCTGATGATTTCCGAACTCACGCCAGCACCAAATTTCCTTCTGCTTTCCAATTGAATCCTGACATCACCTAGAAAATTATCTAATAGACGTCGGGCTACACGTATTTATAAAAATATCTTTAGTTTATATCCATATTTGTATATAGTAACAACATAACCTTATTATTTGTACCATTGTAATAGAATTCAAAGTTAGAAATATAAGTAAGGTCGAACTTACCTGAAATTGGATGGTCTCCTACAAATTATATTTTCATAAAGTTTAGTATCAGCTAAAATCGCTATTTTAAGTAATATTATTCACATTTGTTACACCATATGTTAATTATAAATACTTTTACCTTCGTTAACCCTATCATGTCACGTGATTTACGTACAATATCGGCTGATACAAATATATAATTAATTGGAACACAATTTCTTACAAAAAATAACTATTAAACTTGAATTTTCACAAACTTCACACAATATTTTTATTTATCGTTTATCTTACTTAATATCATATGCTTGTGATATTGCATTTTGAACATATTATCAGTGTGAAAACCGATGGTCGATTGTTTATGCAAAATAAGATTTAATTTTGAAAAGAAGAATCGGCTCCTGAGAAAAAGATAGCTCTACCGCTAAATAACATATATCATATTATTTTGTTCATTTAATAAAAGCATTAAATGAGCTGGCGCCCACTTTCCTTTAGGAATCATTTACATTATTTATATAATCTATACTTGCCAATATGTATAGTTATCAGAGCGACATCTAATAAACTTTGGTCAAATTAAGCAATACGACAAGGTAGGTATCACTATACTTTACATTATAACTATTAAAGATTTAAAATTAATTCGTAACTTACTGTATATAGTTAGCATTCTACTATTTTATTCCATGCAAAACCTACATTTATAACTATATATATGTATATATATATAACGGGTGTTCAGAAACATTCGAAGTCAAGTGGGCTCTGAACAAAAAATCGTATATCTTTACTTAAGTATTAATATACTAATTTGATAACCTATAAAATTGTATTAAGTAAATGTATCAATCTATCTCAGACATGACTTCATATTTTCAAGGCCTACTTTGACTTCGAATGTTTCTGAACACTCGTTATATATATATATATATATATATATATATAACGAGTGTTCAGAAACATTCGAATATATATTCAATATATATATATATATATATATATATATATATATATATATATATATATATATATATATATTGAAGTAACGCTGCGATGGTCAAACTAAGAACAAAGTGAATTATAATGTTTAAAAATGAATAAAAGTAAAAGTTGATGTTTTAGAATTTAAATATTGGGCGCCATAAATTTTAAACAGTTCTTAGTTGTTCAACGCTATCTGTGTACTTGTAAAATAACCAGCTAACTGTTGTAGAGCATGAGGACATAAATTAATTAAAATATACCCCAGGATCTTCGTAGATGGATGTTTTTTTCCCGTAAGAACAATGTAATAAGTATATTAATAATGCTAAACTCAACAAATCAACAATAACAAATAAAAGATTAGGTTAAATTAAAGAAATAAAAATTTATTAATGTAAAAATAGATAACTGTAACAGATATTGAATTAAAAATAAGGAAACTGTAATATTAATAGTATTATATGTACTATACGACATAAAAAGCGGAATTATTCAATTGTGCACATGTGTTATTAAATAACTATAAGGTTATGTTCAGTGAATACAATGTAAATAAACATTGGATGATACTTAAATTAGACACAAAATTGGTAAGTACGAAATTATCTTTAAGAATTATGAATGTATGATGGTTATATTTTGATTGATGTTCTAAAAATGTAAAAATTCAAGTTTTTAATGTAAATAATGATTTATATTGAATAGTTTAATTTAGATAAATATTGATTTTTAGGTATTATTTGGAATAACGTGGATGGGAACCTAGTTTTCCGATGTATATAACTTTGATGTGTGGTCTGGAAATGCTGGGACCAGGATAGATGCAGAGTTCGACTCCTCCACGATGGGTATCGGAGTTTGTAGCGATCGACGGCCTATACTGCGTAGTCCCAATTACAAAGATGCTTTGCTCGATTATTATAGTTTTCGATGTGGTAATCTCCAAATTTGATTACCAAAAGTTGGGCCAATTATTTGTGTATCGAATGATCGAAAATTTGGTGATATACTTGGTTTAATATTATTAAATTATTTAAATTTCACGATGTTCAAAAATATACGGCCATTTGTTGTAGAAAAATTATATCAGACGCCGTTTTTGGGCTTTTTTATTCCACAGCCTATTTTAATTATTATCAAAAAGCCTCGAAGTTTTTACTTTCTCCGCATCAATTAAAATATGAATTTATATAATATTTCGGTTTTAATAAGTTTATAAAATTGGTGAAATAATTTTGAAGTGCTTAAAATATACATTTAAATATAGATTTAGTTAAAATTCGTACAGTTAAAATCGCTTTCGCGGGTTCATTATAGTTTTAAATTAGTGGGCGTGGTTAATTAGCATCGATATAAAAACTTGATGTAGATAAATTAGATACCTGTAATTTCTCGCGAATAATTTGAATTATGAAATTTAAAAATTTAAATATAAAAAGTAAGTTAGAAAATCAAAATAAGTTAATTATAAATTATAAAGTTAACGTCATATTAATTTATCTACATTTCGATACTAATTTCACAAATTACGTCCGCTAATTTATTCTTTATACAAGGTGTTTCATGTGTTGTTTACCTGTATTTCTCATTGTAGGAGCTGGAATTCGGGTGCTGTTTGACCCACTACAATATATATATATATATATATATATATATATATATATGGTAAAGGTCACGAAGTTATTATATATATATATATATATATATATATATATATATATATATGTATGTATATATATATATATATATATATAGAAGGCAATGTCCGTATGTAGACTAAAAAACTACTAGACCAATTTATACGCGGTTTTTTGCAAAATAATCCGCGCTATCTGGAGAAATTTAAAGCTATCGAAATCCTCGATTTGGTCACTAGAAATAATAGAATATAAATGGTAGCAGTACGTAAATATCACCTAATCGACTAACTAATGTTATATTTCATACTGAATTACAGTCTGAAAAAAACTTCAAAAATAGCTTCAAGGACAAACACGCGTTTATAATGCGATAATGCGAGTAATAAATGATGAGTAGTAGAATATATTTCTTGGACACGCCAGCAGGTACTGGAAAGACATTTTTTATTATGGTACTAATGCTACTTTAATTGCCATTGAATATACAAAACAGTGAAACATCAACTTGCAACTATTCGAAAACATCAGGATTGGTTTTTGTCAACTTTTTCAAAACATATATAAATACCTGTCGTACCTGGTATGTATATCTGTTTTTAAAAGGTAGGCAAGAAAACAATTCTAGTCAATTTAATGTTTTAATATAAGATAATCAATTTTAACATGTTTAGTTACGTCACTGCTAATTTTTATTTCTGTATTCCATCTCCTGAAGAAGCAGCCAATAGAGAGTGAAATAAATAAGTTTTTATTTGACAGACCGCTTACCCGTTTTAATTAATTATTCACTAATATTGTACCTTCGATAATACTTACAAGTTTTAACGAATAAAATATCGACTAAAAACATGACGTAAACTAGTGTACAATAATAGTAGTAAAAATAATATTTTATGTATTTCAATTAGTACAAAAAACGAACCGAATTCATTGTAAAATAATACTCTAACAATAGCAAAATTCATACCATACCATGGCATGAAAAATACACATAATATAATTAGAAATGTTTTTTGAAGAATGAAAATCTCGGTAATGCAAATGTCCTTCTAAAGTTTTCTTAAAACGTTGGTCACAGTCCTAATCATTGTTGTTTTTGAAATATAATTACATGTTAGGAATATAATTACATTTGTTCATTGTCTAAGTAGTGCTACTTCTAGATTTCCCTTGTAAAGCAATTGCAGCTATTTCTTAAACTCGCCATTAATTGTAAATTTCTTATGTATGTAAATATGTTGGTGACGAAATTTTCTGATTCATTCGTTGTTTAGTATTTTATTCTGATGCCACATATTTTGCGAACATATTTAAACTAATAAATCACAACAGAAAAAGAATGAAAATATTAAATTTATCTTACTATAAAAGATATTGGCCTCGAAAACTCTTTAACACGTTCGCTACCGCTCGGCTCATATATGAGTCGTCTGGCTTATAGACCACCGGCTCATATATCAGCCGAGGACGCAGCTTTACTTGAAGTGATTTTATTTTGTATGGTCTATTGATAGAAGCTTTAAACTCCGTAGAGGTCTATACGAATGTATGACACATATGTGAGTCAAATGGTGTCTGGATATCTTTGAGGTTATGTTGTTTTTGTACATTCAACTAATATAATTTCTTCTCTAATAAATCTTTATATAAAGTATATAGTATTAACAAAGCTGCTAAATATGCGGTCAAGCTGTATGAATTATGTACGCCAGATGAATTTTTACTAAATATTCTTATATATTCTGGTAAGGGTGCCACTCAAAACGATGCACTGGGGCACGGATATGCTGTGGTAGAGAAACTTATGGAGCATTATGAAGGAAAGGGGCATACAATTTTTTTGGATAATTTTTCACAAGTGTAGGCGAGTTTGTATGGAAAAGAAAAGGTAGTGTTATTGTTGATAAATGGCACGACAAAAGTGACGTCTTTGTCATTTCGACGTCGCATAAACTTGAGATGCAAGAAACGCAGAGCAGAAAGGGCACAGAATTTGTGAAACCAGATATCGTTATTGACCACAACAAATATATGTCTGAGATTGATCGAACGGATCAAATGAATTCATACTACACCACGCCGAGCCATTAGATGGTACCTAAAATTATTTTTTCATTTGGTAGATGTTTGCTTACGGAATAGAAACTGGCTATATCAGAAAACTACAGAAAAGAAAAATGAATATCTAAATTTCAGGGACCAAATAATACAATCACTTATGGACTCCACGGAGATGCTGGCAAGAAAAAAGATGGAAAAAATGCAGCCCCAAACCAAAAAATCCCACATTTTCCAGAAAAAATTGGGAAAAGGATCAGATGCGGCATTTGTTTGAAAAATAAGAAAAGACAGCAAACTTTCTTTGTGTGCAATGTGTGCGTGAATGATAAAGGAAAACCAGTTGGACTCTGCCCAAATTCTTGTTTTGCGTAACACCATTCCTAAAATTTGTAATTTTTCAAATTAACCAGATTAAAATTTTTGTTTTGCTTTGCATTTCCTTTTGTACGAAAATTGAATAAAGTTGTTTTGTATTTGCATCAACTACTTCCCTTTTTTACATGTTTGTTAGAGCCAGAAGCCGTGTCTCATATATGAGACATTTGGTCTATTGGTAAAAATTATTGCTGTAGACCACTGTCCCATGTATGAGTCATATCAGAATTTAAAAAAAACAATGTTATTTGAAAAAAAGTTCATGCAGGTACCACTAATACCAAATATTAAATATTCATGTTTATGTCTATTTTCATACCTTTCACATAGGAATGTGTTATACCTTTGACAATAAATTCTCGCTGAGTGGAGCGTCTATCAGAAATTGGTTAATTTCTTCCGGAGTGAGAGTTTTTAACTTTTTACTTCTGAATCCATTAGATTTTCTCTTAAATAGTGCCAAAAGTTTACCGTAACTCGCAATCTTCGTATTATTTTTGAGACCTTCTGCTCTAAGGCAACGATTCCTTACAAGCAGGTGTTTACAACCTCAACTACAGGGAGTTCATGGTACTAGAATTAGGATAGAAACAGTTCGTAAACGTCTAAGAGACGCTAAATTGGAATGTCGTGAGCCAGCCCGAGATCCAGGTTTGTCCGTAGAACATAATTAATTTGTTGCAAGATGACTGCCAACGAGTTCTCTTTACAGACGAATTTAAATTTTGTTTTTATAATTGTAATAGAAGTGTTCATGTGCACGGACAACCAAATGAACGTTATGTTCAATACAACATTCTGAATACCACATTATTTGGTGGAGATTCGGGAGGCATTTCTTTGGCAGCTCGTACAGGGTTAGTAGTGTTAGACAATGGAAGTATTAATGCTGATCGGTATACAGTGTGGCCCAAAAGTCGCGCAACCGAATGAAAAAAAAGAAATGAAATTGTGTAGTACAAATACAAAATTGATTCTTCTATAATAAAGATAATACAAATATGTTTGAACAAAAACTGACTCTTTGGGATCGCTTTTTAACCGAGTTACAAATGCGCCGAAATAATTGTTTGTCATCATTGAGTTTGGCGACTTCTTCGGTTATAACATTTTTCATGGTCTCAATATCCGGCAACTGATGAATGGAATACCTTATCCTTTAAAATACCCCACACAGCGAAATCTAGTGGGGTTACGTCCGGAGATCTCGGAGGCAATTCGACTTGACCTCTTCTTCCAATCCATCCGGGGAAAAATTCATCGAGAAATTCGCGAACAATTAAAGCGTAATGTGTTGGAGCACCATCTTGTTGAAGAGTTAAACATTGACCAGCAGACACTGGGTTATTGGCAAGTTCTTCACGTAGTTCCATCAACAAATCGAGGTATGCAACACCTGTTACAGTATTGTCGAAGAAATAGGGGCCGACGATTCCGAAGGCGCAAACACCAAGCCATACCGTTACTCCAGGCACGTTTAATTCTTCTTGAATGGTGATATGCGGACTTTCAGTGGACTAGTACACACAATTGTGTCTATTGATGCGCCCATTTAATTTAAATTGAGCTTCGTCCGACCACAAAATTGTTTTGAAGAAATTTCGAAAGGCTTCACATTGAATGACATACCATTCTGCGAACTGTAGCCGACGATCCGGATCATCTTCTGTCAATGCTTGTAAGAGGCGTGGTCTGTAAACCTTCAAACCTAGTTCCTTCATTATTCGCTGTAGGGTAGAACGAGAAATATCCAGTTCATTTGCGGTTTTTCGGACAGATCGCGCAGGCGATTCAATAAAACTCTGAGCTACAGTTTGTAAGGTATCATCTGTCCTCAGACTACGTGGCCGGCCTGTACGCTTGGAATCATCCACAGAACCGTTTTTTTCGAATCTTTTTATCAAGCGATAAACAGTCTCACGCCTCGGAACGTGACAGTCAGGAAATTTTACCGCGAAATCAGAAAAAATGTGTTCATAATCAGCATAGTAACGATAGTACGAAGACACCAAGAATACCCGTTGCGCTACGGTATACCGATAATGTGGGCTTGTTGCCATGATAACACGTTCACACACTTACAAACTCCGACAAGATATTGCTTCACATAGAGACAACCGCTGTACTGCCGACAGACCAGCCGTCAACCTTGCATTAGGGGGAGAATGGCGCATGTGCATTTCATTTTGACGTTGCGCGACTTTTGGGCCACGTGGTATAACTAATATACTTCAAGACCATGTTGTGCCATTCGCGCCTCATATCGGACCATTTTTTTATTAATGCAAGGTAATGCACGACCCCACAGTGCTCGTATATTTGAAAATTATCTTGAGGAGGTTGGAATCGACACCATGGATTGGCCAGCAAGAAGTCCACACCTCAATCTAATAGAGTATGTTTGTGACATACTTGGCAAACGCCTACAAGATTATCCGAACTCAGCTAACAATCTGGAAGAGTGCCGCCTTGTGGAAATATAGTATGGATTGGAGCAGAATGACATAAGCTCGCTTATTTTGAGTATGAGTCGTCGATGTCAAGCTATCATTAGAAGCACAGGTGGAAATACTCGATACTGAGACCATTTCATTCAAAATGTTAATTAATATTTTTTCGAAATTTTTCTTTTTTCATTGCTTTTCACTCAGTATTATAGAAAACTAATTTGTAAATCCTAATTTATTAAAACATTAAATAAAGTTTATTTATTGAAGGTTGTTAATTATCAAGGAATCGAATATATTTTTCTATCTAGTCATATAGTATAGTTTCATAAAGGATGCCCTGATGGTGCGTTAATTTCTTGGAGTAGTGTATTAATTAAGCAAATTATTCAGGAATTATAATGCGCAATATTAGGAACTGAGGGTATTCCAGCTTGTTTCTATGAGAAAATTCACGCAGTACCTAGTTAGTTACAAATGAAACAGATATGCATTATATACATCAGTATCTATACACAAGGACAGTACACCTTTCTAAAAATTGCTTCTGGCAAAGAGACGTGTTTCTGTCACACAATAGACTTCGTTAGTTTGGCTAGTCAAGTAAAGTTGGATGGAACGCCTAAAAGGTATAGCAAATTTTGTCCTATCAGGTGGCACCAGATAATCTGGTGACATTTGACGGACAAAAGACACTATGCCGAAAATAGCGATGTGTGTATTGCATATCTGTTTCATTTGTAACAAATGCGTAATACGTGCTTAACGTATTGATCTACTTAAATTTCTTTGATATACTTAGTTATCTATCCAAAATTTTAACTTATTTTTGACCAAAAATATCGTAATATGTGATAATCTCACACATTAAAAAAAATTAACTCAACGACTCATTGACATTTTTTCTTTTTATCGCAAATGTTGCGCGATATTGCGTATAATTTTTGCAGAAAAGAAAAACCAATATCGCGTATGTATCGACATTATAGTGCAAATAAATTCTAGCATATGGTAAAGTACATAAAAACTCGCACATCGTTGGTAAATCAAAAATTAAATTTTGCCTATTATTATAACAAAGACATTATTACAGCAAGCGCGTGCTTCTTCGCTTCTAAGAAAATTAGTGACAGTATATTAAGTTGAACATCCAACACAAATGTGTTGTGATACAATCGGAATTGACACTCCATATAATCATTTCATCTTTCCTCTCTACAGTATTTATTATTTTTGATTACAGCTAGGAAAAATTTATTCATAAATATTTAATTACTTATAAGTAAAGAATGGTATCCGTAAAGATATTAATTGGATAACATTTTATTTGTTCATACGTTGCTGAATTGATGCCTTTTCGCAACACATTATTTAAGAAAATAATTATGTATCGATGTTAAAACTATTAGAATTTTCTTCAAGTTATTACGTCTTTTATAATGTGACATAAGAAAAGAAATAGATTTTCTTTCTCGTAAGACGAGCATTGATTATGTGTTGTAAAGTTAATTGGACGCGAAGCAAGGAAAATCGAGATGTCAGAATTGTACGTTTCTTTGTCAACTAAGCACAAACAGTTCAAGGATGCGGCTACATGAAACGAATTGTAATAATGGTGTGGGTGGTACCGTATGAAATACCCACTGTAGTTGCAGTAATTTATGTTCTGCTTAACATACTGTGCGCTTAGAACTTTTAATTAAGTGTATCTATTTCGTGAAACTAAGTTGTATCTGTTAATTAACTATTATATCTTTATTCTAATCTAATTGCGAGCAAATAAAATATCTTTAACACTTACTTTACTTCCTTGGTTTCCATAATTTCTCGAGCGAGGTGTAATAATGAATAATGGTAGGTAACAAATAAATGTAGGTACCTAATTCATGTAATACAGCTAATCACTAAATAAATAAAACATTGTTTTCACGCAAGTTATAAAATAATAACATCCAGTATCGTAGGAAGGCGGGTGCGGAGTTACCCCGGGATACACCGGGTACCAGCTCTAAGAGGGTGACAAAAAATTACCGGTTTTGTATTACAGCGCCTTTTTGTTACATGAATAACATTCCAAATAATTTACATGGGCCTTGACATTCGCTGATTGCAGCAAATTGCGAGTGAACGATGTGATGCTGTAATGATTCATTGAGGGGATGTTCCGTTTCCTTCCTTTTGAGCTGTGCTAGTGCTCAAGTATATATCAAATCAGTTTGCAATCTTTGAGTCCAGCAATCTGATTGAAACCTTGGAAATTGAACTTCCCAACTTTGTATAAAGTTTGGTTGAAAATTACAGTGAACTTTCTGTAGATGGCACCCTTACAGAAATTACACGTTTAAGAAAATTTATGAAAGCCCTAAAGTTCCAAAAGCGAGTCTCTTGGTTGGACTTCATTAAGATCTTGAGAGTTTGTTGTTGAATATGAACTTTTCGACTCTATTCTCAAAATAATTTTCTTACGAGGCACAGTGGGACGGAAACCCAAATCGACGGCCAAAAGTCTGAAAAGTTTTAAATTTGTCTGAAAGTTTGTACTCGGGGGTTTTTGGGGTCGCTGATTACGAATCTGAAGTCAAAATTCCGAAAAACAAAATGGCGGATCCAGTACGGCAAAACATTTAACGAAAAAACAAATTGAATCGAGATGAAAGTCTGTACTAGGGGGTTTTTGGGGTCGCTGATTACGAATCTGAAGTAAAAATTTGGGAATAAAAAATAGAGGATTCAATATGTACGACTTGTGTAGAAAAGGCGTTATATTTATGTCACATTGCAAAGGTTTTCCTTAAAATTAGATTGATACAAAGTAAATATAAAAGTGAAAATTATTTCGATTACATACAACTTTATTCATCGTCACCAGAACAATCTGATTCACAGTCAGTGAATTCAACTGACGACGCATTGGCCGAGCTCCCTGCATTTGTTGAGACGCTTGACGCCGTCAACAACTGGATTGCTTCTGGTAGGAACGATTTCATTTTCTTACAAGGTAATTTGCGCAGGCTAGAAATGTATGGATCAGACGTTAATATTAGGCGTGAAAAAACGTCTTCCATGGTTTTTGTTCGGGAAAATTTTCGTGAAAAATCCGATCTATTCTTTTTTATACATTTATTGGTAGACGTTTGTGCGTCTTCTGACATTTGTCCAATTGGTAATATTGCAGACTTTATAATCGCTCCGCTATGAATCAAAATTTTATGCATTGAAGTCGGCATATAAAACCACGGATACAACTTCACGTAGTCGCGAGCAGTTTGCACGGCATAATCTTGAAATCTGATTATATCAATCTCATGGCCACTCGAGAGTGTTTGCAAAATAACATGAAATCGTTTGATCAGATCTTCTTTTTCCCCCGTAATCGAAGCAGAAGTGGTTGGATCTTCGAAAAACCGTCTCGAAACGCGAAAAACGACCCCTCGCGAGGGGTCGTTTTATATTCCCGGACTAGACATTTTTCAATTTTAATATAATTTTTTATTATAGTGGTTTATTATCATACATGCCTTGGTAACGACTTCCAAACATTTTTTTCGTGCCTAGTCCGGGAATATAAAAACGACCCCTCGTAACTTTATATGTTTCTGTTGTATCATGTGAGAGGAGTTTTTCGAAATTAAAACTAATTAAGAATTGTTTTAAATCCAATATGAACCAAGTACCACTCTCTAGCTTAGCCATTTTCAATTGAAAGTAGTGTAGCTAAGGGTATCGATTTTGGTGACGCAGTGTCAGATTATAAGGATCATGTTAAAGTACAGTTTGTTGGATTACAGCCTAGAAAACGAAACTTTGGAAACAATTGAGATTATTTATCTCAGTATATTGTGTTGTTTGTATATACAGGTTATTCATTTTTAGAATTAAAAAGAATATATAAAAAAACACATACGAAATTTAATTTTCGATTAAATTTTTTTTAATATAGAGTTTGTACCTTGCCATTATTTGTTAAATATCATTCAAATATCCGCCTCGGGATTTGTGGCAACACTCCATCCCCTTAAAGCAATTTTGGACCACTTTTCGGTACATTTCGGCCGGTATCTTGGCCATCAGTTGATGAATCTTGTCTTTGAAATGCTCTAAAGTTATAGGAATGTTAGCATAAACACGTTCTTTTACGTAGCCCCACAAAAAAAGTCTAACAGCGTCAAATCGCATGGTGGAGGCCAATTGACATTGCCAGAACGTGAAATTAGAGGACCAGCAAGCTTCTCGCGCAACAGAGCCAAGATTGGTCGTGTTATGTGGCTTGTTGCACGGCTTGCTCAAACCACATATCATCCAAGTCTATATTTTCAATCGAAGTCCTAAAAAAGTCTAGTTATTATTGGACCATACCGCGCCGAAATGACAGCAGCCGCGCTTTCCTCGTCATCTACGAAAATATATGGCCCTATAACGCCTTCAGACCTTAATGCACACCACACAGTCACTTTTTTAGATGTAACGGCCTCTCTTCAATTATTTGAGGATTTTCAGAGCGCCAAATGCGACAATTTTACTTATTTACGTACCCACCGAATGAAAAATGTGCTTCATCGACGAAGAGAATTTTATTCGAGAAACCATCATTCATTGCCTGTTCCTCAAGGACCCATTTGACGTATCACTTATGTTGTTGATGGTCAGCTGGCTTTAATTATTGCGTGAGCTGGACTTTATACGGATATAGGTGTAAATTCAAATGCAAAGATTCACCATAATGAGCCGAGAACGCTGTGGAATCGACAAATTCGGCCCTTCGACAACATTTTCACTCACGGCGCCGATATAACAGAGCGTACACGGTCCCCGTTTCTTCAAATTTTTTCACTATCTCGAAAATTTTTTGTACAGTTGGCCAGTATGATTATGACGGCCAAAATCGTTTCTAATTGCGCGAAGCGTGGTTACGTTTGGACCACCACTTTGTAATCAGTTTTAATAATTTTAACGCATTTCTCTGTTATTATTTGATGCATCTTCATAAATGACAAACATTCAACTAAACTACGAAACCACGAAGTGGATAACCCATTACATTTAATTTAATTTAAACTATTAATTTATGTTAATGTTTTTATGAAACTAAATGAGTCATCTTATCATTTACGTAATACTGACATATTAGAATAACTATACTGTATATATAACTATACAAGATGTCCCGTATCGTTATGTTTAAATTTTAGGAGTGTAAAGTAGACTTCATTTCAAGTAACAAAAACGCAAAACTTGTATATCTTGTATATGTTTAGACTCAATAGGGATGCATTAGTTTTTATTAAATAATTTATTATTATTATTGTTATTATAAAGGTGCTGCCTGAAATTATTCAGAAACATGACAAAAGCAATTCTCTGATAGCTTCTTCTAAATCATGTCTAAAGCTTTAGCATTATTTAATTCTATTTGAAACCGCAGTCTTTAAGTTTTTTTTTTAATTATGTCAGAGTTTAAATAGAAGCCGAATTGACCTACATCAGGATTGTACGTAGGCTGCGGTATACATTTGACATTTCTACTACTCTAAAAATATGTCGCAATAATACCCACGTGCCGGTAAACGTTATCGCACTGAAGTTTCCACTTTCCAATCAACTCAGGTGATTTCCTGGGTATGTCAATCTTCATTAATTGGTCCAACTTCATCGTAATAATTTACTGTTACTATATTACCGTATTAGACACTATGCATGTACGTCATGCCATCATCTAATCAAAAAATGTTATGACCACAGTTTGATCAGCAGATTTTTGCGCGCGAGTTTTTTTTATTTTCTACCTACTGCGTTCTCTGTTTCTGCACCTCCGTGTCATAATGATACACTAAATTACCATTCGCAGTAATAATCAGCTTCCACTATACTTCGCCTTATTCTTGAATTCATTATTTCCAGTACTCTATTAAATTTTGGAATCAATGTTAGTCTTCAAAAACAAGCTTTACATTTGTTTAAAAGGTGGCGCGAGAGATTGAAAACACAAGAGATATTTTAAGAATATTTGAGGGCTGCAAGATAGTGAAACGTAAATCTGTGCAAATAATTCATGTGTTCACGGTTTCTTCAATTAGCACACAAGTTGGAGCATCTGGACCCCCTTAACCTTATAATTCGCAGTAAGTTCTACCACAGGCGATTCCCCAAAGCCCGTCTAGATGATGCAAAAAGTTTTCGTTGCGGATTTTCCCAGACGAGCATAAAATTTGATCGCATCATTTTATTCATTGCGATTGCTACAGGCGCGATAATTAGGTCACAACTTTCAAACTCTATCGAACTGAAATAAATAATTTGTGATAATTGTCATCTTTTAAAATTAAAGGAACCTGCTTGGATAATATATTGTGTTTTTTAGTGTTAGCATAATAAATTCAATCAATTGAAATCATAGTATCAAAGAAGGCCAAGACAATGCCGTCAGCTGAAAAGGTGTTGGCTACCATCTTTTGGGATTCCCAAGGAATAATTTTTATTTATTACTTGTAACACTCGAGGACAATAACGGGCGCGTATTATGCGTCGTTATTAGACAGATTGAAAGAAGAAATCAAAGTGAAAAGGCCTCATATGGCAAAGAAAAAAGTCTTGTTTCACCAATACAATGTTGTTGTTCGATGCCAATTAATTGAACATGCACCGACAGCAATGACAGTATATTAATGTAATACATATAAAAATGTATAAGTATGACATTAATATACTGTCATTTATATTTTCAATTCTTTGAAAAAGGCATCATATGCCGAAACATATAAGATTGTTTTAAATATATACATTTTGAAGTAAAACCATACCTTAAATCGCCAACTAATTGAATCTACTATATATATATAATTTATATTAATTTAAAAGAAATTATCGACGGTACTATATTGGTTAAAATAAATTAAACGCGGGCAAGCGGTCTGTCGACGTTAAGATCTTAGACGTTGAAAATAACCTTAAAGAAAGAACCTTTTTGGAAATGGTCCACATTAACAGAGACACAAACAACGTCAATTATAGATCTGATACTAACGGACTAAGTATAATTTATTTCAATATACTGGGTTTGGCGGTTAGTTCATCTAATATTTTTTTTTAATTGGTCCTTGTATTGTTAAATTTATATTGCATAGTTTTTTGGTTTTGATATTCTTGTGACTTTAGCTGTTTGCTATATGTTTCGCTATTATATTTTTTATGTTTTAACTTTTACATATACATGTTTTTTAAAGGTTGATGTGACACCTTCGGGATGTAATTATCGGAGCGTTATTTGATGTAGATTCAACATCAAGTAGCGCTCCGACAACTGCCCGAAGATGGCAGCAGCGAGTTTGCTGAAGTAGTAAATATTGTCCGACTCGACAAATACTCTCTCGATATCACTGTCGAGGCGATTACACTGTCGATTCGGCGCGGTTCCACCATTGCTTGGATATTATAGTACTTGCTGAACGGATCTCATATATACAGGATATCCCATAACTTATAGGCCTTACACCATTTGGAGAT
Organism: Melolontha melolontha; assembly: GCA_935421215.2. Lineage (NCBI taxonomy): Eukaryota > Metazoa > Arthropoda > Insecta > Coleoptera > Scarabaeidae > Melolontha > Melolontha melolontha. The sequence goes on from OW285235.1 coordinate 207,113,561, forward strand.
AATGGACATAAAAATAGTAATTTTGGGCCTAGTTTGCCAAAGTAAAATGTTACAGGTTAAAAAGATACAGGGTGAAAGTGATCAGTTAATTTTCAAGCAACTCCCCAGATTTTCGCATTTAAATGTTTTGTTGCACATTTTGCTAGTGGAAGAAAAATATTAAATTCACAAAGTGTGCCTTTAATATAGACAACCCATTCAATATTTTCTATCCTGTCCAGTCATAGGTACGTCAAAAACTAGTTTTTACATTATCCAAGTACTGTACTCTTTCCATCGATGCGAAAAGCGCTGATTCAAATGATTTTGAACAATAAATGTAAAGTATGGTGGGGCACCAATCTCGCAGCAACCACATATTATGCCTTACATTCAGAGGTATACCATGCAAAAGGTCATGTAAATCGTTTTTAAAAAAATGCAAATATTGTTCTCTATTAAGTCTGTGCGAAAGTTGGCATTAAAAATGGCCAGACTTTAAGTTTGCTAACCGTGATTTACGGGATATGCTCTGCGTTTATGCCCAAGAAAATTACAACGGATATGCTGCACTTAGAAGGTATGACGAATTCTACCCAACCAGAATCATTCCAGATCGAAAAATATTTCAAAGAATTTTCAAACAGTTAGGTGAAACATGTTCATTTTATAACAAAAATCTTGACGGACAACCGAAAACTGTAAGAGTTGAACAATAAGAGAAGATCTTGATTAGAATCGCTGAATATCCTACATTAAGCACTAGGTGCTTGGAATGTTCTACGGGAATTGGTAGATCAACCGTCTCAAGAATAATACATGCAGAAAATTTGCTTCTCTATCATTTTACGCCCGTTCAAAAGTTACTGCCAGGAGATTTGCAAGCCAGATTCGAATTTTTGAAAATATGCTAATAAAAAAACGAAAAATATATTATTTACAAACGAGGCAACTTTTACAAGACACGAAATTAGTAACTTGAGAAATAATTATCACTATGCTGGAAAATCCATACCTACCCTAGAAAAATACATTTCCAATTTTCGATAAATATTTGGTCCGGTATTATCGACAATTTCTTGATTGGCTCGTTTCAACTTTCGCACAGACTTAATAGAGAACAATATTAGCATTTTTTTAGAAACGATTTACATGACCTTTTGCATGGTATACCTCTGAATGTAAGGCATAATATGTGGTTGGTGCGAGATTGGTGCCCCACCACACTTTACATTTATTGTTCAAAATCATTTGAATCAGCGCTTTTCGCATCGATGGATTGGCCGCGGTAGTGAATTTCCTTGCCCACTTCGTAGCCCAGATATTAATCCGTTAGATTTTTATCTGTGTGGCCACATGAAAGCTTTAGTATACGCTGATGAAATCAATACACGGGAAGAACTTGAACAAAAAATTCAAGAAACTGCCATTGTAATAACAATGGCAGTTTGGCAATCGCAGTATTTGAGAATGTCTAGTAAGACATTCTCAAATATGTTTCCTGATGTGAGACGTCATTTAATAAAAATCAGAAGAAAATGTATTGAAGTTAATGGTGGATCCCTTCAAGATTTACTAAAGAAGATTAAAATAATTGTTTAATATTGAATAAACTGCATTGTGTTTTCATAATTTTCTATTTAAACACCCTGTAGTTTTTTAAACTGAAACATTTTACTTAGGAAAACTAGGCTATATTTTTATGTCTATTATCTGCAAATGCCCTATGGCCCATAAATTATGGGACACCTGTAGTAAATTCAAAATTGTTTCCATAAATTTTAATTTAATACTTACACTAATCTGGCATAAGCAATTCATGACGGATAAGCTGAATTATACAGTGCTTATTTAGAGCAACACTTTATCTGTCAATTAACGTTATGTTGTTGAAGTTACGTTCGTTATAACTCAGCATTTTTTAAAATGGAATTAACCAGAGAGCCCTTTCGAATCATAATTTATTATTATTTCAAATGTGGTTTAGCACTTATGAGTACAAAGAGAGTTTAGGTTCAGTTTTTAGTGAACAAGCACCTTCCTTGGCTACAATTTACCGATGGTGTAAGGAATTTGAACGCCAAAAGAATTCTGTTCAGCATCCCAAAAGAACAGGGCCTCCTCCTACGGCTGTTACCGACAAAAACATTGCTGCTATTAAAAAATAATTGAAGAGGAAAGTAAAGCCACTTATGAGGTAATAGAACATCAATTCCAGATTGAATTATCAGCTGTTGAAACAATCATATACGATCACCTGCATTAAAAAATGTGGTAAGTCGTTTTGTACCGAATCACCTTTCTGATTTCCAAAAAGCAGAGCTTGTAAGAATTTTCCATGAAAGTTTAAATTTCTTAAATAATGGAAGGCACCAATTTTTTTCCAAAATGGTGACAGCTGACAAAACTTATATTCCCTTTTTCGACCTTCCCACCCGCCAAGAGAGTCGTGTATGGATTCACGATGATGAGCAAACTCCTACAATGACTACGAAGCGATGAGCTATGAAAAAGGTTATGTATACGGTATTCTTCAGAAGTACAGGCTTAGTAAATGCAATTAAGCCAAATGGATAAAAGGCAGTTACAGCTAAGTGGTACACTGAAAAATCCTTGCCTGAAGTGTTCAGTAGAGTTCCAGACAAGCGAATTGTGCTCCACCATGATAATACATCGTCCCATGCGCCAGTTTTAAATCCACAGTTTTTGCCTGGAAAAAATATAAAAGTAATATAACATCCGCCGTACTTACCTAATTTAACAATATATAATTTTTGGGCTTAAATACAATTAGCGGGGTTGAAGGTTTTCTTCTGAAGAAGAGTTTGATAGGCTTGTTTTGAAGGATTCTGAAAAAATATTGGTTGGGAGCTTTCAAACAGTGGAAAGAAAGAATAGTCAAGTGTATCATTGCTGAAGGGAATTACTTTGAGCGTATTTAAAATAAAATCCTAGAAAATATTAACCGTGTTTTTTATTCTCAATAATTTCAGTTTGTCCCTCGTATAAAGCGCCAGAAATAAAAATTTTAATTGTAAATAATAAAAATCTCCGGGAAATTTATGAGATCGATGTTTCTAAGAAAGAATAAGGTCACGAAGTTTTCTCAGAATTAATAGTTTTTCATGTTTCTTTCTTTGAATTCTCTATAAAAAAAACCTTATTAAATTCAATTATTAAATAAATATAATTACTATTACGATTAGCAACATATGAAATACATATTTAGACACACAAAATATGTTTAATCTAAATAAAAACCAAAGAACTAATTTGATTAAGGACAAAAACACTTGAAATAATTGAAACATATATAATAGTTGCTAATTTGATAACAAAAGATTTAGTTCAAGGATAAATGAGTAAATAAACGATGGGAACCTACCTGGACCGTAACTGAGTGACGTGACAATTTTTAAAATTGACACCGCATTTTTTATATCTTATTTTCATTAAATGTGTTTTAAATTAGTGTATTATTATGTCAATCTCTAAGCAGTTAAAAGTGTGTTTAAATTACGCATACTCCATCGCGCCTAGTAAATATTTAGCACTCGTAATTCAATTAGTCAAGTTATTTATTTAAACAAAAATTCTCATGCGAACACGAATTTTCTTCTACTATATCTTTTATTTTGTATGATTTTTTTTTTAATGCGAGATTTGTTATTGTTTTGATTGTAAAGATTATGACAATAAGATTAATTACACAGGTCTACAAAATTAAACTTCTTGACAGATGCTTTTATTTTGAAAACTGATTTTATATAATTTTGGTAGGCTGATTTCGAAAATTCTATGCATTTATTTGGATCACGTAAGGCTTTTTTGCAAATATTAAATGAAAAAAACGATATTTCTAAAAAAAATTATTTGTTTATTGAGTAAAAAGGTGGAATACAAGTTAAAAAAGTGAAAAAAAAATACTTTACTCAGTCTTTTTAAGTGAAATCTTTATCTTTTTGCCAGAAAGCTGCGTTGTCCGGACATTCGGTTGTATGTTTTTAAGGGCATATCCCGTTTTAACATCCTATAGTAGTCCACCATTATCGTTATGCTCCATCTGCCTTGGTATCGCCGTTCCATTTCCTTAATGTCTTGGTAAAACCTCTCTCCCTATTCTTCGCTAACTGCTCCAAGATTTTCAGGAAAATAGTTCAAGTGTGACAACAGGAAATGCACTTTCAAACTCATATTACAACCTAGACGATGAAAGTGTTGTAACATATTTTGAACAATATTTTCGTAGTTTTCGTCCTTAAAGTTCCCAAGAAACTTATCAATTACTTCTTTAAATGAAACCCAGGCGTCTTTCTCGACATTGGTCATTGTGTTTTGAAAATCCTTGTCTTTGCATAATGTTCTTATCTGCGGCCCAACAAAAATACCTTCTTTTAACTTGGCATCGGATAAGGCCGGAAATGTCTCGCACAAATATTTAAAACACTGTCCATTTTTGTCTAAGGCCTTAACAAACTGCTTCATCAAGCCAAGTTTGATATGGAGAGCAGGCAGTAAAACTTTTTTGGGGTCAACCAAGCTATCTCTTAATACATTTTTGCTACCAGGTGTAAGGCTTGTTCTAGAGGGCCATTCTATTTGAGTCCAATGTCTATCCCTTGCTTGACTATCCCACTCACAAATAAAGCATGGAAATTTTGTATAACCTCCTTGTTGTCCTAGTAGCTTGCACAGCACTTTAAGCTCGCCAAAAAGCATCCACTGATGTTCTTGGTAGTTTATTTTCTTTAAAAGAAGTTCAAAATTTTCATACGTTTCCATTAAATGTACCGAATGGGCAACGGGAACCGAGGCCAGCTCGTTACCATTGTGCAATAAAACGCCTTTTAAACTACGCTTACTTGAGTCAATAAATAGGCGCCATTCTTCTTTTACATACGGCACATTTCCTAATTTTGAAATTAAGTCAGGAATATTGTTGCAATACACTAGCGGTCCGTCTTGAGTAAAATATTGACATAACTCTTTTTCGCGATCCCGGTAAAAGCTTGATGTGACGCCAGGTGCCAGTAAATGTTTCTCACGAAGTCGGGAGGCTAACAATTCGGATGCATCCTTTGGAATGTGCAAATCTCTAATTAAATCATTTAGTTCGCTCTGGTTAAACACTTCGGGCTCTCTGAAATCTGGTGTGAAATCTGAGTTATCTGGGTCGCAATTAGATTCCTCTGATTCTGACGATATGACGTTTTCTAGTGGTTTTGGGGCGGTGGTATCATTACATCTAGTCCATGAGGAACTGGTCGAATAGCAGAGTCAAGATTGGGATACATAATTTGTTTTTTATTTTTTCTGTTGAATCCTTGAACATTACACGAACAAAAATAACAATCATCACTGTGATTTCTAGGCTCTCGCCATACCATAGGAACACCAAAGCTTAAACATTTCTTCCTACCTTTTTGCCAGTTTCTTAATGATTCAACGCAAACGGAACAAACAGTATGAGGAGCCCAGGACTTGTCTTGGTCGCCAATTTTTACACCAAAATAAGCGTGGTATACATTTTTCACAAACGAAGTTATGGTTTGCCTATGCTTTACTACGACATAACTACCACAGATATAACAAAAGTTATTCGGATTGTTCACACAATGTCTTCTTTCCATATTTATACGTTCTAGAACACTTAAAATACGCAACAACGAAGACAACAAGCGCGCGGACACAGTAGCACGACGACTAAGACAACCAAACTGCACATAAGCAGGTTTCAACGTTGTATTGACGCTTCTGCGCCGGCTCTGTTGCTTTGCTGAGAAATCTAATATTAACCAGTATTGCCAAATCACATTTAATTTCATAAAAATCAATTCATTTAAAAATAATGCCTAACATGGAACAAACATATTCTTGTCATAGGTATGTATATTAATAAATTAACATTTTTAAGATATAGAGCGCTATAAACAAATTTACGTGATAGAGCAAAAATATGGCGTTTTTTGGAATAAGGGGCCCCAAACATATACAAATTAGCAAACAGCTTTCAAACATCAAAATCACTATAGACCTGTGTTATTTGTGTATGTAACAGACATGAATATGATCTACGAGGGTAGTTTAATAATTTCTTAGAAAAAGATAGAAACAGAAAATATTTTGTAAATTTTTTTAAATTTTTTCAACATTGTCTCCTTCTGGGAAAAGTGTATACAGCTATACACTTTTCCCAGCGTTTCTCCAACTCCTTTAAGCCATCCAAAAAGTAGGATTGCGGAAGGTCCTCAAAATTGGCATCTATTTGCATCGTCCAAATAGATGCTCCCCGTTCGACATGAATCGTTTTCCACCGAGCCATTTTTTCAAGTTTGGGAATAAAAAGAAATTACTGGAGTCAAATCTGGCGAAAACGGTGTATGTTGTAATAGTTTGAACTTTAATTCGATGATTTAAGTCATCGAAACTGAGCAAGTGTGCACTCGTGCATTATCTTGCTGGAGGAGAATTTTTTCTTTGCTAAATATTGATTAATTGTACAGACATTAATTTTGCGCACGATACTATATTTAAAATTTCGAAGCGCGCGAAATGACAAATGCCATGTGATACGCTCACATCTCAAGATTTAGATATTAAAAGTGTAAATAAATATATATGTAAATTAAGGATAGAATTTTGTAAACAGGTCTAAATGATTTATTTGGTAAAAGAATTTAATTAAATTAAGTAATTAAATTTATTATAAATTTGGAGGAATATATTTAATTACTAGGCTTTGATAAGAACAAATGAATGAAGGCATCATACGAGGTGTATTCAAGTTCTAAGGCCTCCGATTTTTTTTCTAACTAACTACTCACGCGAAAACTATGAAACTGGTGTTACTTCTCGACGTAATCTCCCTGCAGACGTACACATTTTTCACAACGTCGACGCCATGATTCCATGGCCGCGGCGAAGGCTTCTTTAGGAGTCTGTTTCGACCACTGGAAAATCGCTGAAGCAATAGCAGCACGGCTGGTGAATGTGCGGCCACGGACAGTGTCTTACATTGTTGGAAACAGCCAAAAGTCACTAGGAGCCAGGTCAGGTGAGTAGGGAGCATGAGAAATCACTTCAAAGTTGTTTTCACGAAGAAACTGTTGCGTAACGTTAGCCCGATGTGCGGGTGCGTTGTCTTTGTGAAACAACACACGCGCAGCCTTTCCCGGACGTTTTTGTTGCAGTGCAGGAAGGAACTTGTTCTTCAAAACATTTTCGTAGGATGCATCTGTCACCGTATTGCCCTTTGGAACACAATGGTTAAGGATTACGCCCTCACTGTCCTAGAACATGGACACCATCATTTTTTCAGCACTGGCGGTTACCCGAAATTTTTTTGGTGGCGGTGAATCTGTGTGCTTCCATTAAGCTGACTGGCGCTTTGTTTCTGGATTGAAAAATGGCATCCACGTCTCATCCATTGTCACAATCGACGAAAAGAAAGTCCTATTCATGCCTTGGTTGCGCGTCAACATTGCTTGGCAACCTGCCACACGAGCAGCCTTGTGGTCGTCCGTCAGCATTCATGGCACCCACCTGGAGGACACTTTTCGCATTTTCAGGTCGTCATGCAGGATTGTGTGCACAGAACCCACGGAAATGCTAACACTGGAGGCGATCTGTTCAACCGTCATTCGGCGATCCCCCAAAACAAGTCTCTCCACTTTCTCGATCATGCCGTCAGACCGGCTTGTGCGATCCCGAGGTTGTTTCGGTTTGTTGTCACACGATGTTCTGCCTTCATTAAACTGTCGCACCCACGAACGCACTTTCGACACATCCATAACTCCATCACCACATGTCTCCTTCAACTGTCGATGAATTTCAATTGGTGTCACACCACGCAAATTCAAAAAACGAATGATTGCACGCTGTTCAAGTAAGGAAAACGTAGCCATTTTAAGTATCTAAAACAGTTCTCATTCTCGACGCTGCCGCTACAATTCCATCAGCCGTACGGTGCTGCCATCTCTGTGACGTATTGACAACGAACGCACGCTCATTTTAAAACAATGCACATGCTTCTATCTCTTTCCAGTCTGGAGAAAAAAAATCGTAGGCGTTAGAACTTGAATACACCTCGTATTTTGCATTTTGGTAATGAAAGGGTTATAAAAATTAAGTTCCGAAATTATATTGAAAAAAGTGTTTAAAACAAAGAAAACATATCTGAATTTTATATAATAACAGTTCTAAAATATATATTATCCATACTGAACCAGAAAAACTCGAACAAGCAATCCAATTCAGAGGTTAAAATCAATTTAACCCGTTCCTGATTTCGACCTGTCCTAGAGGCATGTCCAACGAACCCATCCAGACGAGTAAAACAACACGTTCCAGCTATTAGAGATCCTTGCAGCCTTTCCTATATTTGACAAAAAAACACATCAAAATTATATCTACATAACCTATTATCTAAGGCATACGCGGTTATACTTGTAAATTCTATAAATAACTTTATAAATCTACTTAAACAATTTTTGCATTCAAAATTTTACTTAAATAATAATTTAGGTCAAGGTAAAAATCAAGATAATTTGCTTAAAATAAGGCTTTGAAATAAAGGACAACTGGCTACTATTTTCGAAAATCGTATCTTTGTCATCAAAAATACACTTGTCCGTTTTTAATTCATCAAAATCATCTTTTAAACACATTTTTATCTTCCTAAAGTAATTTTTATACGAGATATTCGTCAAAGCATCATAAGGTGAAGCTCACCCAAGTGACCAAGTATAAAAAATAAAGTTAAAACGTACCTGGAAATACATCCAAATTGCCTAATATAATGACCACAGTACCGAACATAAAAGAAAACCATTCGATTTCTCCAAACTGGAAATACCTTAATCTTTATTCCTCCTGGCGACATATTGAGACCCAAAGCGAATCCACCTTCCTCCTGCCTGCCTCAACTCCTACAAGCGCAGGTCCTTAGTTATATTTAAAGCAATTATCGTAATCCTATATTATTACATTTACAAATAATTAAAAAGAATCTTGATTTTAACTAAGAGATAGTAATCTTTTAAAGATAATATAATCAAGAATAATATCTATTTAAAATTCACTTACCTGTATTTGTTGCATATTTTAAACAATATTGTTAGTTGTAGATCTCGGTTTCCGGGTTAGAACCGCGTCGAGTTAGGCGTAATTGCCAACGTTTCGTCCACTGTTTCAAGCGAAATCTTCAAAGCTGTACGTAGGTGTTCGTCGTTTCGCAGTAGCTTGAAGAATGCTATGACAGAGACTGCATGGGCGGCAGTCTTTGGATGAATTCTTACTTTTTCTAAACTCCCAGCACCGTAACATTCGCTTTACCATGGAGGTGGAATCAGACGGAAGTCTCCCGTTTTTAGACGTCTTAGTGACCCGCAATATCAATGGCAAACTGGGCCACACGGTTTACATGAAACCGACTCATACGGAGCGCTATCTGAACGGGTTTTCCCATAATCACCCGGCACACAAACAAGCGGTCAACAATACTCTTGTACATCGTGCGTTTTCTATCTCAGAACCTATGGCACTACCCTCCGAACTTAAGCATGTTTCTATCACCCTACTCCAGAATAATTATAACGCCGACGACATACACCGTACTATAGTGAGACATCGTAACCCCAAACCTCGGAGTGAATCCGATCCTAACATCAGCACCGCCTTCTTACCGTATATTTAAGGTATCACTGATCATATAGGAAAGTTTCTAGATAGAAATAAAATCAAAACTGTCTTCAGACCCTATTCTAAAGTTTCGGACCTCTTACCCTCGGTTAAAGACAAAATATCTCCGCTCCAAGCACAATGAGTGTATCGCATTCCGTGTTCGTGTGGCAGTGTGAACATTGGCGAAACTAAGCGGCCAGTCGGTGTGCGTGTGTCGGAACATGAACGTTGTACTAGACTGTTACATATAGCCGGTTCAGCGCTGGCAGAACACAAACTAAACTCCGGCCATCAAATTCTATTCAAAGATCTGTCCCGTGAATCGCATTATTTCCCTAGGAAAATCCGTGAATCTATTGAAATTTACAAACATCCCGCAATCTCAATTGAGACGATGGCTATACGTTACATCCGACGTGGCAAACTCTACTGAACTCTACTAAGAATTACCACGCCCATACGGCGCATGTCATTGGCTCATTGTCCCCAGCCAATAGCTGGCCACCATCTGACTCGGCCCTCCCTATATAAGTTGTGCCGGTCACTGTCATAGCATTCTTCAAGCTACCGCGAAACGACGAACATCTACGTACAGCCCTGGAAACTGTGGACGAAACGTTGTCAATTACGCCTAACTCGACGCGGTTCCAACCCTGAAATCGAGATCTACATCTAGAAAACGACTGCCGAAACTTACACCTACATTTAATATTATTAGTTTACTTGGTATTTGATTTATAAACATAACCATACTCTTATTAATATTAATTATATTTCATCACAAAGATATAATTCACAAATCGACCGAAAGAGTCCAATTATTTAGCCATATGTGTACAGCTTTCTTTAATCTAATAAATTGTTCAATATATAAAATATAAAAGTGGCGTTTTTTTATTCATGCTCAGTGAAATCAATATTATTAATAATTTTTGTGTTATTTTTACAGTCATATTTGAGTGTCACTACCCACTATATCCCGAGATAAGAAATCTCAAACATTCTTTATTAATCTTTTTCTCTCCGAGACATCTACGCATAGCTGTGGATACTGCTACTAATCAGCTGATAAGTCAAGAGATACATTTACATTTAAAATTCTTAAAGGCGCCCAATTTATTTAATATTACCAGCATTTACATTAATTATCTCTTACATATTTTATATCAGCCATCAGCTTAACTTCATTGTGGCTTAACCCAATCGGGGGGGCGTCAGCGTTACAATATATATATATTACATACATACTAACTTGATATTTGTAAATGTTTCATATAAAAGCCGAAAAACTCCAATAATTTATCAATTGTTATATATATATATATATATATATATATATATATATATATATATATAATAAGTTCGTGACCTTGGTATGATATGGTAAACCTAATCAGTAGGCGATTAAAGGTCTGTATATTACTTCAAAATATATGTATTTAAAAAACTCTACATGTTTCGGCTGTGTACGCCTTTATCAAGAGAATACAAAATATGAATGACAGGATATAAATGTCAAGTAATTAAGTTGCTATGGTTTAAATTATTCAAAGATACATTCTAGTAATAATAATAAATCATGCCTTAGTATTCCAAAAAATAGATAACAAGGTGTGAACATATGTGTTGTTCGCTGCTAGCAATTTGTGTCTCCTTCTGGGTATGAACTTGTGTGTTGGTTGCTGCTGGCAGCTTGCGTCTCTCTATGGGTGTGTGGTTTTGTGTGAGAGCGTAAGTGTAGGGTTTTGTATGTCGGTGCGTTCGTGTGTGTGTTTAGTGATCGGTCGCATGAATTTAGAGAGGTCGGAAAACCAGCCGTTGCGTAGGGCCGCCAACCCTTTCCCGACAACTTCTTTACAATTCCGTGCAGTACTTCGACGGCCTGACCCCCGCCCCAACGAGGCAAGGCGCAGACAGGCGAAGCGCACCCTGTACGGGGTTGCTCATCGCTAACTAAGGGAACACTCTTAGTGGCTACCTCGGTCGACGATGGTCACACTTGTGCCATCTTAACGTTTTCCGCCGAAGCGGGGGCATAGCACACACGTCGAACGTGTGTGTGCAGTTAACGGCAGCCTAGCCAGGTTGCCGCCCAGGACCGGTCCTAGTGGTGTGTGCATTGCGCGGCGACGAGATAGCGCCGCGTAGCTTGGTTCCTCACTCTTGCTGGAAAGGCGGAATGGCACCTGACTGCCCAACGGGCAGACCCCCCTAGAGTTTTGTAGCGCATATTCTAGGCTACAACCCAGTAGAGGACCACATCAGCAAAAAACAGAAAACAGGGATAGGCAGGGAAAAGCAAGACATGAGTTATTATTACGTATGCGCCCGTGGAGCGACTTAAGATGCAAAGTTGTCGGCATTCGCTCAAAACGAGAAGGAAAACCACGAAAACCTGCTCGGACAACTAGACAGGAATCAAAACACGGAACAGTCAGCATGATAAGCAAAAGTATATGATATTTAAATGATATTTAAATAACTTAAGGTATATAACAAAAAAAAAATATATAATATGATGGTAAATTGTAGATCGTTACAAAATTAAATTATAGTATATACTGCTTAAATTTTTTATATCATTTCTGTTGTTAATTGAATTTTTTTCCTGTTTAATACTGATCATTTCTTTAATTTGTCTTTTCACTGTGTGTTGTTCTTTATCAATTATCTGTGTGTTTTCAAAATCGAAATGGTGATCGCGTTGTAGTTTGTGTAGACAATGCAGTTTTGTCTGTTCTAGAGTATTTGTGGGCTTGTATTCTTTTGTATAAATATTGTTTCGTTTGGCCTATGTAGTAACTATCGCAATCGCGACAGGGTATTTTATATACGACATCTGTTTCTCGAAAATATACAACACTGCAGACACCAATAAAAATTTGAACAATGACACAACATATATCACAATTCCATATGTTCCACAACTATCGGAAAAAATTAAATACACTTTAAAAAAATTTGATATAGCTACAACATATAAACTTAGTAATACTAATAAACATTTATTTTCAAAACTTAAACCTAAAATAGAAAAAAATCGAGAAACACATGTCGTATAATAAATACCATGTCGCGATTGCGATAGTTACTACATAGGCCAAACGAAACAATATTTATACAAAAGAATACAAGCCCACAAATACTCTAGAACAGACAAAACTGCATTGTCTACACACAAACTACAACGCGATCACCATTTCGATTTTGAAAACACACAGATAATTGATAAAGAACAACACACAGTGAAAAGACAAATTAAAGAAATGATCAGTATTAAACAGGAAAAAAATTCAATTAACAACAGAAATGATATAAAAAATTTAAGCAGTATATACTATAATTTAATTTTGTAACGATCTACAATTTACCATCATATTATATATTTTTTTTTGTTATATACCTTATGTTATTTAAATATCATTTAAATATCATATACTTTTGCTTATCATGCTGACTGTTCCGTCTTTTGATTCCTGTCTAGTTGTCCGAGCAGGTTTTCGTGGTTTTCCTTCTCGTTTTGAGCGAATGCCGACAACTTTGCATCTTAAGTCGCTCCACGGGCGCATACGTAATAATAACTCATGTCTTGCTTTTCCCTGCCTATCCCTGTTTTCTGTTTTTTGCTGATGTGGTCCTCTACTGGGTTGTAGCCTAGCATATGCGCTACAAAACTCTAGGGGGGTCTGCCCAATAGGCAGTCAGGTGCCATTCCGCCTTTCCAGCCAAAGTGAGGAACCATGCTACGCGGCGCTATCTCGTCGCCGCGCAATGCACACACCACTAGGACCGGTCCTGGGCGGAAACCTGGCTAGGCTGCCGTTAACAGCACACACACGTTCGACGTGTGTGCTATGCCCCCGCTTCGGCGGAAAACGTTAAGATGGCACAAGTGTGACCATCGTCGACCGAGGTAGCCACTAAGAGTGTTCCCTTAGTTAGCGATGAGCAACCCCGTACAGGGTGCGCTTCGCCTGTCTGCGCCTTGCCTCGTTGGGGCGGGGGTCAGGCCGTCGAAGTACTGCACGGAATTGTAAAGAAGTTGTCGGGAAAGGGTTGGCGGCCCTACGCAACGGCTGGTTATTCGACCTCTCTAAATTCATGCGACCGATCACTAAACACACGCACGAACGCACCGACATACAAAACCCTACACTTACGCTCTCACACAAAACCACACACCCATAGAGAGACGCAAGCTGCCAGCAGCAACCAACACACAAGTTCATACCCAGAAGGAGACACAAATTGCTAGCAGCGAACAACACATATGTTCACACCTTGTTATCTATTTTTTGGAATACTAAGGCATGATTTATTATTATTACTAGAATGTATCTTTGAATAATTTAAACCATAGCAACTTAATTACTTAACATTTATATCCTGTCATTCATATTTTGTATTCTCTTGATAAAGGCGTACACAGCCGAAACATGTAGAGTTTTTTAAATACATATATTTTGAAGTAATATACAGACCTTTAATCGCCTACTGATTAGGTTTACTATATGTATATATATATATATATATATATATATATATATATATATATATATATATATATATATATATATTATATATATATATATATATCGATTAAACCTAATATGCTGCCAGTATACCCTCAGGTATATTATATATTAATATTTTTCCTATCTATTTTTTGTTTAAATTGATTCCATAGTATAGGCAATATAGTTCCAATATTATGCCAAACAATAACGATTGTACGCTCAGTACAATCGTTATTGTATTGTTATTTACTAGCAACTAAAGTATTTACACCAGCTTTTGTTTTGAACATTTCTCGAGTTGTGAATTATGAAATAATTATGCGAATAGATGATAGATATTAGCATACTTTTTTTGTGTCATTACATATCCTCCTGCATTTTCTTATGAAGAAAGTAAAATAATACGTGATAAACGTTTAATACATTGCAATTACGATAAGTAAGTCAACGAGAATTTAAATTGTAATTTACACCATGTCTCACTGACATAATTTCGAAATATATACATTATTGCATCTTATGCGAGATAAATTATTATTGTATTGTACCAATTATCCCAATGAATTATTCATAATATCAAGACGGCGAGCTTACGCACTAGGTATATATGTTCTGATAAAATTAAGCGACAGATTTAACAATAATTTACATAAATTTACTACTACCGATAGTCAATCAATTATACCGCTTTATTTTTTTCGGGATTGAATTGCGCGAATTACTGAGTCGCCGACCATTTATTAATGTAATCATTTGATCATTCCATTCGATAAGTTTTATATCACGTTTGGTGGTGAACGGTTACACGTGATTGGATGGAGTTAATTGCCATTAGAGAAAATGTGTGGAAAGAACGGTCGCCAATGTTTATGAATATTTATTTTTTGTTTCGTTGATGGGATTTAGTGTTTTTATTTGTGGAAAGTTCAGGGCGGGAATGTAACGGAGTATTGGGAGTAACTAACTAACAAAGTTATGAAATTTAATGCCAATTAATTACTCCCAGGCATGTGTCAAACGATGTAAAATGTTAAATTTCATCCAGTTATTAGTTACGAGTACACAATTACTTTCTCTCAATTTTAGGTTTACCTGGGATGCACTTCCCCAAAAGTATTGAACAAAAATTTAATGAAGTTGTTTTTATGAATCAATATACAGAGTGGCGCAATGGATATTGACGGTTTTTAAAGTGTTATTATTTATATAATAATGAAACGACCCAGGCCAAAGAAATACATTTTTATTACACATGTAATGCAGTTTTATAATACAAATTCTGTTTTTAAAATATCGTCTATCAACGGCCTATATCTCTAATAATGTCATTGAGCTCACTTTGAGCAAAAAGTTAGGGTCCTTCATCAACAAAAAAATCTGAACTAGATTCGATAAGCATTCGGTTTGTTAATACAGCTTCTGTAAGTTGTGGTTGTATCCGTTAGATGGAAGCTCCTGGCTTCTTGCACTTGTTATGGAGACAGTGATAGTTGCTTTGGTGTTGGTTAATGAGCAGCGCTGAATGTTCTTATACGTTCTGTTTGGTGTGGAGAACACATTATAAGTACAGACGTTATAATAACTTCTGTAATATAGCAAGGGTGCTGTTTTTATGAACATATTTCTCCAGTAGTGGCACACTGACGATTCTGTAGTAAGATGAAACACATGTCTGCATCTCTGGAGACATACTTTCACAAATATATGAACTTATATTGTGTTCTCCACACCAACTTTTTAATAATATTTTGTATTATTAACGAGTTTTTGTTGTATTACATATTGCTATGAATAGTGGGTAAGAATGAAGATGCCACTATTCACCACAACACTGTCCAACTTTGATGCTCAATCGGTTAACCTCTTTAATGAGACAGCCTGCCTCTCCGGGTTTCCAATAGGAAAACGTGGTACTTCTCTTCTACAAAATTTTACAGACGCCAGTACAAAGGTTCAAACAAAGGCAAAAAGAAAATCACAATAAAATTAAAATGAAATTTATTACAAAAAAAATCTTAATAAAGTATTAAGATAAATATTGCATCATTTAACAATATTCTTAAGGCAAAAATATTATATGAAATATGACTGAACCATATAATAAAAAATCCTTATTAACTCCGATCAAAATTAAGAACCAATAAATTACAAAGATACCTTCTTCTTTCACCCCTGATAAACAAACTCAAAAGTAAACAGATAAACCTGTCAACCGAAATCTCTAATACATGCGCGATACCACATGTACAAAAACACCAACCTTGAAATCTAAAACGTTCTAGAATTTAACGTAACAAAAAAATTACTTGAAACGAAAAACTATCTTTATAATTTATATTTTAACTAATATTAAAATATGTAGAAATTCATACCATCAAAAATACAATAATAAATGCATACAGTAAAAATAATATGATATAATATACACCTCGAGTAAGAGTTTAATTAAATCAAAACTACGAAATATTCAACTCGTAAAAATTCGGTAATGACTTCTGCAGTCACAAACACTATTAATTCAAAAACAAAAACCGAAATTACTTGAAATAAAGATAAAGAGTTTTATCTTCTAATATGCGACTCTCTTATTCGAGTAACAAAACGTGTCTGAAACGGATAAGGCATTGCAAATCGGCGTACTAGCAACGCTAGTCAAAATAAATCAAAATACAAACTGTATTCATACATAATAAATTATACAAAGTCATCAAAAATTATTGTTTAGTATAAAATAATGTTTTCAAAAATGTTGCGGGGGAAAAGTCCATAGCAATATGTTCTAAGTAGAGATGGCAAATTCGGTACGCATGCCAGCGGCGTACGCTTGCAATTTAATTAACGTTATAAGGAAAAAATTATAAAACGTGTACAAACACTTACCGCATTGCAATTCAAGGTTCCTTTCATTCGCACGACTAGCTGCCGATATCAAACCCGATAACGTCTGCATGTCGCATCGATATGCCATCTCTAGTTCTAAGGTATAATACTAAAACTGTTTACGATGCATTAATAGATTATATTTTCGAATCTACAATTCGGATATAACGTAAGATTTTACCTTTTTACCTTCGTGGGGAAACCTATTTTTCCAATGGTCGTTTTTATTGTGTGTAAAGTGGTCCGATTAGCCCCTTGTGAAACTTGTTTGTTTCAGCGTTTCCCTCCTCGTTAGGATTGATTTGCGTACATTTTATTCAATTTCTTTTTTACAAACATTTCACCTCTTATTAACGTAGCAGTATGAGCAATAATTCAAAAATGATGCAAAAAAGATATTGTTTAAGTAACATTTAAATGTCTATCATAATTCTTAATTCTATTGCGAAGATTTTCATTATAAACATTCCTTGAAATTACAAAATAAATTCGTGTCCTCAGCATTTTTTTTTAATAGTTTAGAGATTAGTTATATAAACTTTATTTCTAAAATTATCTGTGATCAGTAGAGCTGAGGATGTTTGCGGTATAACCATGGTTATATCATGTAACCATAGTAAATTACTATGGTTACATGATATAACCATGGTTATACCGCAAACATCCTCAGCTCTAGTGATCAGGTAATGGCAAATCAATAAAGTAAATACAACATCCAGTTTAATTAATATTAATAACTTTAACAGAATAACAGATAACAGAATTTGAATCAAAGAAAATTCCATGATAGATGCATTCTACGGACTGAACTTTTCGTAAAAAAAATTAATATTATTTGGGAGCATATTCTGAACAAGCAATAGAATGCAGCTTAGAATCATTAAATTTTCGCTTATACAGGGTGAGTCGTGAGGAATCGACCAAACTGTAGGAGTGTATTCTACAGGTGAAAGTAAAACTCAAATGTTGCTATCCGATTTTTATTTGTTTTCGAGTTATAGCGTAATTAAAAATAAACAAAATTTCATACATTGAAGTTTTTGTATTTTATTGGTATTATCGTTCTTTATAATATATTTTCAAAAATACCGCCATTCATTTCAAAACATTTTTTATATCGTCTACCAATGGCGCTGGTTGCGTTCCTGATTGCGTCAGGTTGATGTTTGATATTGTCAGCAGCATTCATAATCCGTTGAATTAGTGCTTCAAGAGTGGTAACTTTTACTTGATACACTTCATTTTTAACCAGCCCCATAAACAATAATCGAGTGGCGTGAGGTCTGGAGACCTAGGAGGCCGACCAATGTGACTACCACGTCCAATCCAACGCCCTAGAAACATTTCAGCCAAATGTTGCCTGACTGAACGAGCGTAATGTGCAGGCGCTCCATCGTGCTGGTAGAAGATTTGGATTCTGATGTTTATGGGAACATCCTCTAGCAGTCCGCGCAGTTAATTTTCTAAAAAATGTAAATAGGTGCCTCCCGTGAGGCGATTCTCAAAAATGTAAGGAACAATTAAAAAACCATCGATCATACCACACCACACGTTTACCGAAAATTTATGTTGAAAGTTACTTTCGACTGTTGCGTGTGGATTTTCGTCTGACCATACATGCTGGTTATGACAATTATTAATACCGTCACGGGTAAATGTCGCTTCATCCGTAAGCAGTATACGCGATACAAAACGAGGATTATCATTTATCCATCGACAAAATTCCATACGTCTACGATTATCATCTCGTTGTAGGTGCTGTACTCTTTGTACATGGTACGGACGTAAGCCATGCTCGTTAAGTGTTTTTATCACCCTTGTTTGTGGAATGCCCAATTGAATACTAATTCTCCGTGAGCTGGTAGTTGCCTCTTCTTCTACTACATCCAGAATATCTTCTACTTCTTGTAATTGTTGTCGACTGCCTCGTTCAGATATTATGTTTACACTTGGAAGTTTTCCGGTCGCGCACAATGTGTTGAATACACTAATAAATACAGTTTTATTAGGATGTCTGTGATGTGGAAACCGTTGACGATATTCATTAGCTGTAGCATTCCCATCACAAAATCCATAAACAAACACCATATTAGCATATTCTAAATTAGAATAAGTGTGTGGCATTTTAGTTTGTTACACTATAGTCGTATAAACGTCAAGTCAATGTCACAATACCCGAACACAATGTTATAATTTACTCCAAGGTATGGGGAACATTTTTTATGATGGCAGCGCCCTCACTATATCAACGATGAACTAGAGGTAGGGACATTAGACGCATTAGGCATACAAACCACTCTACACTCTATTTCTCGACTGCTTTCAATGCCACTACCGCTAGTTCGGAAAACCACGAACAGGTAGCGCTTCAGCTAGGAAGACTTCCCTATAATGAATTGCTACCAGGCTTTCACTGTTTTTACGAATACATACATAAACATGGTATACTAAAACTACATTTTTAATTACGCTATAACTCGAAAACAAATAAAAATCGGATAACAACATTTGAGTTTTTTTACATTACTTTCACCAGTAGAATACACTCCTTGAGTTTGGTCGATTCCTCACGACTCACCCTGTATATGCTTATCGGTTTAAAACGTTCTCCGCCGTCTTTCGATGCCCAATTTCCATTGGTCCCTGACTTTCCATAAGTTGGTTTTATATCTCTCACTTTTATCTTCTTGTCGATTCCGTCCCTCCAAGTTCTTCTAGGCCTCCCTCTCTTGCGCTTTCCTTGTGGGGCCCATTCCATTACTAGCTTGGGTAGCCGTTCACCTATCAACCGTTGCACGTGTCCGTGCCATTGAAGTTTGTTTCGTGTTGATGTCATCTACTCTAGTATGCTTGACTCCTATAATTTCTCTTATTCTCTCATTTAGTACTCTGTCCTTTCTAGATCTACCTGCAGCTGTTCTCCAGAAGTTCATTTATGTTACCAGCAAGGCTTTTGGCGTATGGTTGTATCCAAGGTACCGTCCTGTGACACATGCAGACTCAGATATTTGTAAGTGTTGCCATGTTTAATTTTTCGTCCATCATTTAGGATAAGGTCTTTTTGTACGCCACCTATGCACATATATTCTGTTTTTTCTGTGTTCACTTCTAGACCCCATTTACGATATTCTTCGGTTAATTTGCGCGTCATAGACTCTCTGCCGTCCACATCTTGAGCTAACACTACTTGATCATCTGCGAAACATAGCGTGTACATATTTCTTTCTGCCAACGGGATACCCATACTTTCGCACTTTCGTTTCCATGTTATTAAGGCGTATTCTAAATTTATTTTAAATAATGTTGGCGAGAGACAGCATCCCTGCTTAAGCCCTTTGGTTATATTAAATGCGTTGGTTGCTTTCTCTTTTATCTTTGTTCTGGCTTGGGCATTTTTATAATAGTTTTTAACTGCTCTGATCAAATTATTGTCGATATTTGTACTTCTCAGCGCTTCCCAAATTCTTATCTGAGGAACGCTGTCGTAAGCTTTTTAAGATCTACATAGTGTATATGTATTTCCTGATTCATTCCTAAACTTATGTCGATAACTTATGCTGATTTTATTAATTATTTCTAGAACAACACTAAATATTCTGTAATACGAATCATATGATTAAGTATAACCGGCAGAAAAATATTATAGGAAGGTGCTCGTTAAAATACATATACTACTGACGCAATAGCTTCCCGCTGTAACAGTGACATAAATAAAAATACGAGTTGTGTAATATACGTACGCTGACGGAATTTATTATTAACCCTGTTGCTAGCTGGGGCGATTCGGTTTTGATATACGCTATACAATATATAGTTCTGTTTTTCATTTATTGCGAATTCTATTTGTCTTCCATATTATTTTTTATTAATTGATATTGCAGACACTTCTTGATAAAACATTTTAGTAATCGACTCGATTCAATATTGAGAATAAAACACTTGGCTATATTTCACTAATTTCATTAGAATAATTCTAACATATATTTCAGCTGTTATGCTATTATCGAAGAGACATCTTTAAATCTAGTTTAATGGATGTAATGTAATACTTGTATCCCTAACGCTTTTGCGTGTGGAAAGGTGGTTACTTGATTACAAATGTCTATGAAGGGGGTATTCGAGAAATCTACGTGTATTACTAACAAATTATTAGGGACGGGACACGAGAGGCCCAGGACTCATCGGCAACAGGCGTACTATTGAACATTTGTATTTTTAAAGAGTTTTTAATTTTACTTATATAATTGGAAGACAAACGGGTGGTGATCTATAAAATACGAAATACATTTTTATTTGTTCGTTTTGTAGTTCAAGTTGTGGTTCTCTTCTGTAAAATTTGTTCTCTTTGAATGAAATACATTCTCGTAGAAAGAAAACGTCCTTTCTACATCGCAACTGGTTTATTATACATATTCTTTTATTTCAGCGTATTTAGCAGGTAGATTTTGAGGCATTGTCCCCATTCACAATTGTCGCAATGTTATTAAATATGAATTTCTATCAAAAACTGTGTCTAATTTCTGCCGAAGGCCACATCCGAAGTTACTTGGAATATTTTTCAAATTATTAATATCCACATCTAATGCGGTTAATTTATCATTTAATTTGACATTTTGATTTTCAAAATAAGTGATTAGTGTTGGCAAATTTGCAAAGTGTTACTGAAAAAAGTACAACTGATTTTTTAAATATGGAATTTTATATTAGTTCCTTGCATTCAGAAATACTTCGAGCATCGTCATTTAACGACGAATGTAACGAAATTTTGTAAACTATCGAAATTCTCTGCATAAAAACTAGTAGCTTCCAACCATGTTCCCCATCTAGTTATTACTGGAGAGAGAGGCAGTGACAAAGATGGAAGTTTTTACCTGTAAAGAGCTACTTGCAATGGTGCTTTTCTGAAAATTTTTCTTTGTACCTGTCGTCCGAATGAAGCATTTGGTGCATATTCTCGTAAATGGTTCTAGCTACTGTTTCCGCATCAACTGTATTTATAACTTATAGCTCCTGATTTGAAAGATGGCTTCTAATGCGTTCTACTGCTTTCATCTAGCACTTAGAAACATAATATTTGCGTAAGGTGGATTCATCAGGAACATTTCGACCAATATAGTTTAGGACAAATGTTTTGAAAGTGGGATTGTTAAGTTTATTTAATAGAATATTTGCCGCCATTAAAGTTTCACAGAATTCTTCGTTAAAATTGACAAACTCCAACTGGTCTAAATTCTATATATGTGTTTGCTAATTGATGTTTTTACGTGCAATTTCCTGGAATTTATTAACGATATTTTAGAGACTTTGCAATAATTTACGGAATCACTAGCAATGGAGATACAATCAGTTTGACCCTTAATCCAACTCACCATTGTTTCACGATGCCATCCTCGACGTTGTTCCATATCATATCTGAAAAGGTAACTTAAACATTGTTCTAGATCTAAATAAATGAAAATTAAAAATGTATGCGTAAGTTATTGAAACTTAACGGAATTCACTGGAGACTGGACGTATATATGTAATTAACAGCTAAAAGAATGAAAAAAAGAAACTAACTCACCGTACTTTATTTATCTTACGAAATATAAACTAATAAATAACAAATTATAAAAACTCCTCCCACTTCTATCTACGCCCATGAAGAAATGAGTTTAAGTGTAAAATTGAAGTAATTGCATCACAATTCAACGACAAAAAACAAATGTGGGTTAACCGAATGAATAGTGATATTCAATAATTGCGTGTTGTATTTAGCGATGTTATAGACTATTTATATGGTCCATCATAAATTTGGCCTCTCGTGTCCTGTCCCTACAAATTATGTTTCTGTGCTTTTTTGATTTCTAAAATATCGAGCTGATGCAATGTTTTGCTTTTTACTACATTATGTATTAAGTTATAGCTATTAATATCTGGCAAGTGGTTATGTTCTCTAAAATGTTCAGAGAAACCTTTGTTTTTGACACTATATTTAATAGATCGTACCATGCGTTTTTAAATATTTCTACCGCTTTGTCCTATAGGTACCTATATAGTAGCTTCACATCTTTACATTTAATGGTATATACGCCTGACTTATCTAATTTATCTATTTTATCTCTGTTGTTGTTTAACGTTGTACCTAATTTTATTTTATTAATCCATATTATTTTAGCGGGTAATTTTCTTAATATTCTCTTTATATTATCGGAGATGTAGGGAATATAGATAATCGAATGCCACATAGATTTGTCTATTTCTTTTATTTCTGAGAATAAAATTCTTTTGACATTATTTCTTTCTTTGTGTTTTAGCATATTATCAATAATTTTGCGATTATATCCATTATATTCTGCTATCATTTTAATAAAGTTAAGTTGGTTTTTAAGGGCCTCATTATTTAATGGTAGGTTGTTGCTTTATGTATGAAACTATGGAATGACATTTTTTATTTTCAATGATTGTTGTAATATATTTTCTGTGAATGTAGATTTTCTATAAATTTTGTATGACAACTTAGTAGTATTTTTGTATATCATAATATGTAGATAGTTTAATTTGCTGTCTTCCTTTTCTATTGTAAACAGTATCTTGTGATTTAGAGAATGAAGTAGTTTTGAGATTTCTGTTAATTGCTTTTCTGTACCAGTCTAAACACACAATATCATCCATAATTATAGTCTAAATTATTCTAATAAAATTAGCGAAATATTGTCAAGCGTTCTATTCTCAATAATGAATCTAAGTCAATCATTATTTTTCTATTTTAAAATACTTGTTTTCTCGTTTTTAAAACAGTTTCCTTTTGATTGTTTTTAAAATGTTGTTATACACTAAGGAAGAGAAAGTACAAAAGATACTACGCTAGCATTGCAAATGAGATTGTCGGTGATTTCGATATTACATTTGAAAATCAGCCTATTCATGCAACAACAAGCACACTAAAAATCGTACATAAATTTTAATCCACAGGATATAAAACAAACTGTAGAAATAAAAAATTAAAAACCCTTACCACAATAGAATTTAACAATTCTATATACGTATTTCGACAACCACGTTATCATCCTCAGTAGAAAAAGCAGTGTTATTTATGAGTCACTTTGAAATTGAGTTTAAAAAGACGGCCAGATATTTTCCAAACATATGGGTTAGGTATGTAGACGATGTGTTTGCAATTTTTGATACCAACAAGTGTGACTTAGATCATTTTGTAACAGAATTAAATTCAAAATTGCCTAGTATTAAATTTACGGTTGAAAAGGAAAACAACGGACGTTTACCATTTTTAGATAACTTAGTAATTAGGAATGATAAAAACTTAGACTTTGATATTTACCGAAAAGAAACCAACGTCAACACATTTATAACCGCAGATTCAAACCATACTTTTCAGCACAAGAGTGCCTCTTTCAATTTCCTTATCAATCGTTTGTTAAGCATGCCATTGACAAAGGATAGATATGAAAAGGAATTAACTTTAATTAAGAACATCGCGAGTTACAACGGTTTCGATTCAGAAATAATAAACAAGCTAGTTAGAAAACATAAAGTAAGAAAAACAATTCAGGATTCCACATGTTTGCTACCTCAAATTGATTCGAGCAAAAAATTTATTAGCTTACCGTTTCACGAAACTACGAAAAATTTAAATAAATCTTTAGACAGTATAACCTTCCAGTAGCATTTCGGTCGAATAACTCCTTGAAATCTCTTTTAAGCAACGCGAAAGACAAAGTTGAGGTAAACAATAAATCTGGAATCTATGAAATAAATTGTAAGGATTGTGATAAGAAATATGTCGGCCAAACAAAGCGTTCGATTCTAACTCGTTATAAAGAACATGTTTCGCATATTAGATTCAATAGACCGGAAAAATCAAGTGTTGCCCGACATATTCTTGAATCAGGTCACAACATCTGACTGTCCGAGATTGATAAAAAACGTCACTAGTCCGCGCGAATTAGATAGTTTTGAGAGCATTTTCAGCTTTAAAAATAGGAATAACGTAAATAATGCAGATTTGGGTCCTATACCAGGTTCATCTTTATTCGAGTTAATTGACAGTTAAATGTTATTAAACTAAAAAAGATAAGAAAACCATTAACAAATTAATCTAATTTTATGTAATTTTTTAAATTTCGGTTCGTTACAACATTAGCCTTTAACAGATATTATGATTCAATATTAATTTCAAATTGACATATATAATTTAAGATGAGTTTATATGGTTTCTTTATGTATATTAAATTAGGGTATCCCCTTTGTGTAATTTTCTAAAGGGGGAATAAAGCATTAATCGGTTAATGGTCTCACCATGTACGTATTTAAATAGGGTTTTTCCAATGAGGTAAGTTCTGTAGTATTCTGGTTTTTAAAATTTTAAAATTTAGTGTTAAACGAGAAGCCGTACAATATAGCGAGTGTTGTGTATTTTTTGTGCTAGTGTTACACTGCTTTTTCTACTGAGGATGATAACGTGGTTGTCGAAATACGTATATAGAATTGTTAAATTCTATTTTGGAAAGGGTTTTTAATTTTTTATTCACTTAAAAGCCACAGTCTCCGATTTTTCAGCAAACTGTAGAAAATGTAAAAATTCAGATAACTTGTTGGAAATCGTAGAAATAAGGAAAGGGAGCGAAGAGATCTTTATGTAGGTAGGGTAGTCGAAAAAATTAACCGTGCTCATCCCGTCAAATATTCGTAGAAGTGGGTATTAGTTCACAAAGAGTACTAAAATTTTGAGAAGTTACGATTGTAAAAATTGTAATATAGAATGGAAATTTTCCTTAAAACGACATCAAACATTTAGCATTTTGTGGAGAAATAACGTAAATGACGATTGATTTCGACGCACAGCGATTGGATATTTTGAGCATTTCTTTGCATCAATTGACACAAGCCTCATTTCAATGACTGTCAAATTATGTGGGATCTAACGCGAACAAATATTTTTTAGGCAAAATACTCATGATATATCTTATGTATGCTTATCATTAGAGTGTACCAATTCGGAGCGAAAGCAGAGGCATGACTTTCAAACTTACTTAAAATACACTCATTTCTTGCGTCTTCTATCGAACATAGCTGTGCAACATTATTAAATACACAGAATACACTTTCCTGCTGCTATTATACGTGTACACACGATGACCGTGAACTACATACTAAGTAATCGTGAACCAATTCGTTAGTCACGCCTCTGCTTTCGTTCCGGATTGGTCCACTCTACTTATCATACTAATGCCCAGGGATGCCAATCTCTCGGTATGTCGCATGACAATCTTGCGTTATCAATTCGAACAGTAGCTTAAGGTAGTTGTTAATCCCCAAAACTGAAATGAGTTGGCCGACGCATTGTTGTTGAGAATTACACGAAAATTTTCACGAGTTAATTTTATTTTTGGCTTTGAGATGAAATTTTCAAGTCACTGTAAACAGTACAAATAGCGTCCGTATGACAAAACTTTCCGAGTACATATACCGTCAAAAATCTTAAACTTTATGATGTACATGTCAGATGGCGCCTAGCAACAGCCTAGTGTTGTCAGTTCCGGATACATAAATAGCCTACGTTCGGATTATTTTAAAATTTACATCTGAGATAAATAACTTTCACCACATGTCTAATTGGAAGACACCAGCCAGCTGAAAGGTTTTACTAAGATTAATTAATAAAAAGTTTTGATTCACTAAAATTACTTCCTCATTTTTTTTATTTGGTAAATCGCAGGAGTAATACTAATGTTTTTATACCTCCGCCCTCTTTTTCGTGAACTCATAATTGATTTAGATGTTGTGTCTAGATGTATGGCTTTTATCTTTGATTGCAAACGTTTTACATATTATGGTTGCATTGTATATGTTTCGTTTTACATATTTTTGTTTATACTGACTAACTTAGCTTTATTTTTTTTTGTATATCCATTTTCTTCTTTTTGTTTTAGAATTTCTCCTGTTTATTAACAGGACCATGATATCCAACTCTTTCTCCATTTATTTGGTTGTCTTTCGACTGGTTTCTTTCCTGGTGGTTTTCCGTCTCCGGTTATTCATGGTAGTTTCTCTCCTATCATTCCGTTTACATGCTCATTCCATTCTTCTTTCCGATCTTTAGACTATTTGACCATATCTTATACATTGCAGTCGTTTCTTATAGTAACGTCGGTTCCTCTGTCGGGCTTTTTCCTTTCGTTTTCTTTATTTCAGCTCGGGTCTTAATGACACATGTTACCATCGGACGCTCTAGGGCTTTATAGATTTGAACCTTGCTCTCTTTTTGGATGTATTTATTCCTTGATATCAGTGGCCGCTCTTTAGTGAGAGCAAGTGAGCAATTGCACCCCCTGAAATTATGAAACAAAACAACCCAATCGGCAACTAACTGTGAAAGTATTTATTTATTATGTATATTATGTATATTCATAGTTATTGACGAGGAACGTGGCACGCTAATAACGTACATGCACTGATCGTCGTCACAGTTATAATGAGCAAAGCCCAACTGTTGCTCCGTTAAGCCATTAACATTACATTGAAGGTGGAAAGAACTGTATTTTGCCGTACTTCAATGTCGTATAATACATAGCGTCTGAGCAAGTGGTCCAGTCTGCTCACGGCCGTTGTAAAATGAATTCCGTCTCTGCTTTAGAGAACAACGCGTTTTCGCGGTCAACGTATGATGAAAAAATCGCAGTAAAAAATCTTAAACGGCCGATGCCTCAATTATGTTTAGAAAATAAACAATCTGTTAAAGGTAAAGACGTTATAAGAAAATTCAAAATGGATATTTATCAGAAAAACTACTGGATTTGTGGGTGTGAAATTAAAAATACTTTTTGTTTTCCGTGTCTTTTGTTTGGTGGTGAACCGTCTTGGTCAAAGAACGGAATAAGAGACTTAATTCATCTTAGTGCTAAAATTAGTAAACATGAAAATTCCGAAGGGCATTTGAAAAATATATTTAGTCTAAGAATGTTAGGAAAAAATAACATTCAGAATGTTTTAGATTCATCATATAGAAAAGCAATTCAACAACACAATGAAATGGTAACAAAAAATAGGCATGTGTTGAATTTAATAACAAATTGCATTAGATTTTGTGGCGCGTTTGAACTGGCACTTCGGGGTCATGATGAACAGCAAACGTCGAATAACAAGGGCATTTTTCGGGAATTGTTAAATTTTACGGCAGAATTGGATAAATCGCTCAGAGATCACATCGAAGCAGCACCGGTTTTTAAGGGATTATCAAAAACGATACAGAATGAGCTGCTTGATGCAATGCTGAACGTGTAGTTGAAATTAAAGCTACTGACTTCATATCTGTGATAGCTGATGAAACCACAGATGTGTCCAATCAGTTTCAGTTGGTGGTTGTTTTAAGATATATTGTGAATGCGAGACCGGTCGAAAGATTTTGGAAATTTCTTCTGCCTAATGGACATGATGCTAATTCTTTACCTGCCTCCATCCTTAACGAAATTAGTTTGCTTGTTGATGACCCAGAAAAACTGATTGCACAGAGCTATGATGGGGCAGCAGTCATGAGTGGTGCTATTAACGGCGTGCAAAGACATGTCCAAGACCA
The DNA here is from genome assembly GCA_935421215.2 of Melolontha melolontha. NCBI lineage: Eukaryota > Metazoa > Arthropoda > Insecta > Coleoptera > Scarabaeidae > Melolontha > Melolontha melolontha. The sequence goes on from OW285235.1 coordinate 207,142,193, forward strand.
GTATCCAAGGGCTAATTTTGTACATTGTTATGCACATCAGACAAATCTAATTATGTCACATGCTACATCGGGCAGTTGTAATTGCAGAATTTTTTTGCCAATCTGACGGGATTATGTACATTTTTCTCCACTTCGCCACAACGAGCTGCAAGATTGGAAGAATTCCTTCAGAGAAAAAGCTTACCTCGTTCTTCAAAAATAAGATGACACTTCAATTCTAGGACAGTGAATACAATATATGAGCACCCAGAAGAAATAATTGAAGCTCTAGAACAAGTCGAGGGAGAAGCTAGTTTACAAACTACCATTCATCAAGCTGGTGCCAATTTGCGAATTTTAGAGGAGGAAAATTTTATCTATTGGTTAACTTTCTTTCATAAAATTATGCCACATGTGGACATATTGTTTAATCAATTACAAAATGTCAATACAGATGCATTAAAAATCAAGAATAATTTAGATAATTTTGAACGCGCTATTGGAAAAATTCGAACCGAAATCGCTGACACAGATAAGCAGTTGGTTAAACAAAATGACCCAGAACTGACTCCTCGACCATCAAAGCGGCGAAGAGTAACTGATGGTAGCCAAAGAAGGAGGGAAACTATTGAAGTGTGCGATATTATTTTGCTAGAAATCAAAACTAGATTTCGGTGTACAGGGCACTGTGTAGTGTAATATTTACTTTTCCCTCAAAAGAAACTCTACAATAAACAGTACCTGTCTGGAACAGTACGTCGGTGAAATTTATAAGGATTGGGTAAGCGTTTTTGTATTCCACTTTTTAATTTTGAAATTATGCACTCCCTATGTGAACCACCCCAAGCCGCCACTGCTTGATTGTTTCTCTAAGCCAGCCTGATATTTTTAATTCTTCTTTAAGCAGATTACGATCGCTTAATTATTCCACACACATATACTTGAAGCTCGTCACTTGCTCTATTATTTTCCTTATATCCCTTTTGTGTTTTAAAACTAAAAATACTTGAATTATATAACATCGTAGTAATTTTATTGTACTGTAGCACCTATAGATTTAAATATGCGATAATAATTGTACTACATTGTAGAATACTTTGTAATAAGGTGTTAAAGACGATTAAAAAATTTTATATTATTTAATTACATTTGCGTATAAATATGGGAGTTATCTACATACATACCCATTTACAACGTAGTAATATAGGAAAAGTATTATAATGAAAGTACAATATAATTGTTTAAAAAGCTTTAATAATTTCTATTTAAATCTCGATAATTCATATGCATGCGTCTATAAATATCTACCTATCGTTCATTTTTACATAAAATATTGCCGTATATTTTACTGTTTTTAATTAAAGTACATGTACGTACGTATTACAGAAAATGTCAAAGGTGAACTCTTAGTCTGACTCGGTTCTATCGATTTTTCAGGAAATAGCAAACCTTCCCATCCACACGGTCATGGTCATTCGGCAATCAAGGATTTGGCGGGGTCCTTACTCGGATGTAATGACGACAAAAAAGAGGACGGAGAACTTTGGAACAATGTCGAGGCTCAGACAGCTTTCCTGGGGCCGAATTTATGGGACAAAACTTACGAAACAGACCTTAAGGTAAGTACAATTTTAATGTATGCTCCAGAGGAGTAAAAAGTACAATATTTCTAAAATTAATGGTCTAACGCTTCATGAACTCTTAGTATTATGTTTCACTTCTAAAATATATAGTCGTTTCAACATTTCACCATAATATAATAAAATTATATAAGTTACTCAACTTTTTTGTGTGTATATCTATTTTGTATATATAAGTTTTATGTATTTTTACATAGGTATTTACGCATGTCGTAATAATACATATTGCTATGAATTGTGGTTTATTCAGGGTGAGTCGTAAGGAATCAACCAAACTCAAGGAGTGTATTCTACTGGTGAAAGTAATGTAAAAAAACTCAAATGTTGTTATCCGATTTTTATTTGTTTTCGAGTTATAGCGTAATTAAAAATGTAGATTTAGTATACCATGTTTACGTATGTATTCGTAAAAACAGTGAAACCCCGGTAGCAATTCATTATAGGGAAGTCTTGTATGCCTAATGCGTCTAATGTCACTACCTCTAGTTCATCGTTGATATAGTGAGGGCGCTGCCATCATAAAAAATGTTCCCTATACCTTGGAGTAAATTATAACATTGTGTTCGGGTATTGTGACATTGACTTGACGTTTGTACGACTATAGTGTAACAAACTAAAATGCCACACACTTATTCTAATTTAGAATATGCTAATATGGTGTTTGCTTATGGATTTTGTGATGGGAATGCTACAGCTGCTGCTAATGAATATCGTCAACGGTTTCCACATCACAGACATCCTAATAAAACTGTATTTATTAGTGTATTCAACACATTGTGCGCGACCGGAAAGCTTCCCAGTGTAAACATAATATCTGAACTAGGCAGTCGACAACAATTACAAGAAGTAGAAGATATTCTGGATGTAGTAGAAGAAGACGCAGCTACCAGCTCACGGAGAATTAGTATTCAATTGGGCATTCCACAAACAAGGGTGATAAAAACACTCCACGAGCATGGCTTACGTCCGTACCATGTACAAAGAGTACAGCACCTACAACGAGATGATAATCGTAGACGTATGGAATTTTGTCGATGGATAAATGATAATCCTCGTTTTGTATCGCGTATACTGTTTACGGATGAAGCGACATTCACCCGTGACGGTATTAATAATTGTCATAACCAGCATGTATGGTCAGACGAAAATCCACACGCAACAGTCGAAAGTAACTTTCAACATAAATTTTCGGTAAACGTGTGGTGTGGTATGATCGATGGTTTTTTAATTGGTCCTTACATTTTTGAGAATCGCCTCACTGGAGACACCTATTTACATTTTTTAGAAAATGAACTGCACGGACTGCTAGAGGATGTTCCCATAAACATCAGAATCCAAATCTTCTACCAGCACGATGGAGCGCCTGCACATTACGCTCGTGCAGTCAGGCAACATTTGGCTGAAATGTTTCCAGGGAGTTGGATTGGACGTGGTAGTCACATTGGTTGGCCTCCTAGGTCTCCAGACCTCACGCCACTCGATTATTGTTTATGGGGCTGGTTATAAAATTAAGTGTATCAAGTAAAAGTTGACACTCGTGATGCACTAATTCAACGGATTATGAATGCTGCTGACAATATCAAACATCAACCTGACGCAAACAGAAACGCAACCAGCGCCCTTGGAAGACGATGTAAAAAATGTTTTGAAATGAATGGCGGTTTTTTTTGAAAATATATTATAAAGAACGATAATACCAATAAAATACAAAAACTTCAATGTATGAAATTTTGTTTATTCTTAATTACGCTATAACTCGAAAACAAATAAAAATCGGATAGCAACATTTGAGTTTTTTACATTACTTTCACCTGCAGAATGCACTCCTACAGTTTGGTCGATTCCTCACGACTCACCCTGTATATTTACTGCACCACCATCCACAACTAATCTAGCCAACTAGGATACTCAGCCAGTTGATATCCAACAATGATGGGACTTCTTACTTCTCAGGGTTCCAAAAGGAAATACGTGGAACTGTTAAACATGAATTGAGCGTCAGTGAATCGTTATCACAAATTTTTTAATTATATAAGTTACTTATTTTTAATTAAACAACAATAAAGGTCGTAGCACAAAATAAAATTCAAATGAATATTTAATACAAAGTATTACAAAGTTTAAAGTATAAAGATTAATATTGCATCATTCAACAATTCTTGAGGTGAAACAATTCACTGAATATTACAGCTAAGTGAATTATAACTTCCTCTATGACTTCCGAACAAACATATTTTTAAAAAATAATAAAGTTTATTTTTAATTTCTCCCCAGAGAACCAAACTGTATAAACTTGAAAACACGATCAAAATCTGCCACATGCGCGATCACATCAAACGCATACAAAAAAATGCCCTTGATTTCCAAACGAATAAAATTTTACAATGATATTTCTTTCCTTAGAAATGTTAATAATACTTTATTATTTTTCTATCTAATAATAAATCTCTTAATAACAATATAGAATACAATATAAATATCTTATAATATTAATCAAATTTTTTATGATATCATAAAATACGAAAAAACTTACAGTTTTTAAGGAGACTCACAAGACCCGTTGTTTAATCTTAAAACATCAAAATTACGAGAATAACAACTCTCTAACAATATACGGGAATTGAATATCAAACACCATCAACTAATTAACACAAACAAAACCCAAATTTAATTAAATATATAAATCTATACATTTTTCTAAGAAAAAGAACGTTCTTGTGTATAGGTATAACTTAGTCTGCCTCTCCACATCACCCACTATGGCTTTCACATAAAGCCGACCTTCAATAATACAAGTTTTTGCTCTAGCACATATAAAAACATATCGGATATACAATCAAGTTCAAAAATAATGGTAGTTATTTTAAATAAATTTTTAAATATAATTTAGAGAAAAATCCATAACAATATGTATACATCATTAAGCGAAAAACAAAGCACTAAAAAGTGTAAAAACCAACACTCATTCTATAATTTAACTATTTCTGATGATGGTTGAAAGAAAGCCTTTGCAATCAGCAGTTATTTTAATTTTTCCTAAATTCGTTGGCATTAAGATATCTAACAGACAGACGGATATTTAAGAATTTGATGCAAATATAATTAGAATGCCTTTAAATTTTTTTAGTCGACACCAATTAGGGGCTAACTGCAATCTGCTTTTAGTTTCGATGGTCTCCGTGCACATGAAATCTAAAATACTTTTTGACATACTTGAATATAAATATTCAAGTGAATATGAAATTGTTTAGTTTTAACGAGTCTTGTTTTTTGCTTCGCCCCCAATAAACTTCTCAATTCTGTACTGCTAATATATACGCTGCAATATAAAGATTCTAGGCTATAATGCGAATTATCCTACACCAATAGACCGTAATCATTACTTCTTGAAAGAATAAAAAATATATAGCGAGCAGACATTTCAGAGAAACTCTGTCAATTAAAACTCTGGCACTACCATACCTCTACAAAATCATACTGATAAGTAAGGTTCGGCAGTAAAGAGTAGGGTTCTGTCTTTGTGACTTTTTTGCAAGTAGCAAAGGTGTTTGTGTTTTGAAATTTGTCTTTCCCCGCATCATGCACAAGAGTCTACAGCAAGACGAAAGACGTGTCTGCATGTCTGGAAAGCTATTTTCAAGCAAATACTCACTTGTGCTGTGTTTTCCACATCCGATTTTTACTAATACACCAAGACCCCGCTTAGCGCGGGGTATACGTTCCATCGTGGTAGAGCGTTATACGAAATAGCGTTAAACGAGGTTATATCGTAATGTAAATACATTATAAGGTTAGGGGAAACGGGTCGAAAATTAAAAATATTCTTCAGGTATTTTGGAACTTAAAGTTATTTAATATATTTTTTATAACAATACAACAAAGACTTGTGTCTTACAAATTGATATATAAAAATAAACAAG